>OX454525.1:229819078-232219078 GCA_949715645.1 Portevinia maculata | reverse complement strand
TAAACAGATAGATGATTTACTAAAGCAACTCCAAAGCGTAAACTTGAGAGTGTCCCTTAACAAAAGCGATTTTTTAAAGAAAGAAAGTGAATTTTTAGGAGATATAATAACTCCAGAAGGTATTAAACCAAATCCAGAAAAATTAAAAACAATACAAAAATTCCCTATACCCACAACTATAAAAGAAATACAGTCATTTTTAGGAATAACAGCTTATTACCGCAAATTTATAAATGACTATGCAACAATTATAAAACCTATGACCCTTTGCTAAAAGAAAGACAGCAAAATAAATATAGAAAACAAAGAGTATAAAGACTCATTTGAGAAACTAAAACTTGCGATGCAAGACACACTCATAAACAAACACCCAGATTTCTCAAAAGAATTTACTTTGACTACAGATGCAAGTAACTTTGCAATAGGAGCCGTGTTAAGTCAAAATCATGGACCATTAGGATTTGCAAGTAGAACTTTAAATAAACATGAATGTAATTATTCAACGATAGAAAAAGAATTGTTAGCCATAGTATGAGCAACGAAACAGTTTCGTCACTATCTCTACGGTAGAAGATTTAAAATATTGACCGATCATCGACCATTAGCATGGTTGCATAATCTAAAGGAACCTAATAGTAAGTTACAAAGATGGAAAATCAAGTTAGAAGAATATGACTTCGAGATAAGATACCTAGCAGGAAAAGAAAATAAAGTTGCAGATGCACTTTCAAGAATAAAGATAGATACAATAAATGCATTAGAAAAAGAAGAAGATTTAGTTAGCACCAGACATAGTGTAATATCAGATAGTTCCAATCTAATATCAATAACAGAGAAACCCCTGAACACATTCAAAAGACAAATAATATTAGAAAAAGGAGAAAATAACATAGAAGAGATAACTTTCCCATTCCCAGGAAAAAGAAAAAAAAAGAAGAATAAAAATAATCAGGAAAAACTTCTGTAAAGAAACCTATGAATACATAATACAAGAATGTGATACGAACATAATAAACTGTATTTATACGACAGAAGATAGATCATTTTTAGAATTCCAAGATTATTGGAAATTACACCATAGTAATCAGAAACTTCTTAGGACAAAAACTTATTTAATTGACATTAAAACTCCAGTAACCGAAGAAGAAATAAATAAAATACATTTAAATTATAATCATACAGGAATTAAAAAAAAAACTTATTTAGAAATAAAAAGAAAATATTATTCACCAAATATGAAAGAACTAATAACAAAAGTGATTAACAATTGCGAACGTTGCAATCTTCAAATAGAAAGAAACCCAATAAAACTACCATACGAGAAAACAATCACGCCAGAAGGTCCACACCAACATTATCACATGGATATATGGATATTGCCCCACTCAATAAAATATCTCACATGTATAGACAAATTCAGCAAATTTATATGTGTAGAAAAACTTAAAACAAAAAACCAAAAAGATGTATTAAATACCATAACAAAAATCTTTACTTATATGACCAAACAAAAATATATTGTACTAGATAACGATCCCTCATTTCAAACTTATACAGTAAAACATAGGGACGGGCTACAGTCCGCTTGGGCGAACTGTTGGATACCCTATTCTTATTCCTATCCCTCATAAGTGGGCGTGACAAAAGTCTAAGTATGGTTAAATTGTTAAGAGCGCTCTACATATTTTGTTATATAACATTTAAAGGATTTTATCAAAAAAAAACGCTCCCTAGCTCAAACTTGAGTGTTTCAATAAAATTGTTTTATTTAATTGTGGGCGTGACAAAAGTCTAAGTATGGTTAAATTGTTAAGAACGCTCTACATATTTTGTTATATAACATTTAAAGGATTTTATCAAAAAAAAAACGCTCCCTAGCTCAAACTTGAGTGTTTCAATAAAATTGTTTTATTTAATTGTGGGCGTGTCAGTAGGCGGATTTAAAAAAAAATTAACACATGAGCATAAAGGGCCCCTAGAGAGTATATATTATAAATTTCAGATCCCTAGCTCAAACTTTGGATTTTCAAAAAAATTGTTTTATTTATTTGTGGGCGTGTCAGTGGGCGGATTTTGAAAATATTTACACATGAGCTTAAAGGGCCCCTAGAGAGTATATATTAAAAATTTCAGCTCCCTAGCTCAAATTTTGGTTTTTCAATAAAATTGTTTTATTTTTTTGTGGGCGTGGCAGTAGGCGGATTTTGAAAATTTTATATCCCGAGCAGTTTTAGGAGTCATAGATCATATATAAAAAATTTCAGCTTCCTAGCTCAAAATTCGATTTTTTCCAAAATTTTGTTTTTTTGAGTTTGTGGGCGTGTCTGTGGGCGGATTTCAAAAATTCGTAAACTTGATTATTTCGGGACCCTAGAGAGTATATGGTTAAAATTTCAGCTCTCTAGGTCCAGTTTAAAGGCCTAATTTTTGCCGACGGACGGACGGACGGACGGACATGGCTAGATCGACATTACTATCGATGCTGATCATAAATATAGTAACTTTTAGGGGTCTACGGGCAATATTAAGGTATGTTACAAACTATGCGTCAAAATTAATATACCCCTAGAATAGGGTATAAAGAATACTTTAGAGAGAAAGAGATAGACATTCATTTCACAACTCCATACAGACACACAGGAAACTCTGATATTGAAAGAGTGCACAGCACGCTAAATGAGCATTTAAGGATTTTAGAAGGATCAGGTTTTTAATCAAACAATACATTTGACCACTAAAGAAAAACCAGTAGACATTCATTTAAACAGAGTAGAAACAAAACTAGTGCGAGAAAGAATAGAAAATAATAAGGAACGAATATTAAAGAAATTAAATAAAAATAGGAGTGATAAAGAAATTAACCCTAATTATACTAAAATAAATAATCCCGAGCGATTTGACAAACTAAAAACAAAACATAAAAAAATAAACATTATAAAACAAAAAGACAAGAAAGTTACTATAAGACCACACATACGAACACAAGTTTTGCACAAAGGCCAATTCAGGAGAAAGAAAAAATTCACAACCATCCACCATGAAAGGAGTAGTAATTATCCTGATGATTGTTCTGTACAAACAGATAATGGTAGTAAAACCGCAGGAAATACAAATTAATGGAATAAAACAAGAATTTTTAATAATAGAAAGTGAAAAGGTAGAACTTATAGAAAAATATAATACCATGATACATTTAATAAACTTAACCGATTATAAATTACTAATCGAACAATTAAAAGCACAATATAAATTAATTCCAGAAAAGCATTATAAACGATTAAGTGAAATAATTAAATTAGAACAAAAAATTGATATCCTAATCCCACATCACATATTGAAAAGAGGATTAATATATTTAGGAGGTACCATATTAAAATTCATATTCGGAACAATGAATGACGCTGAATGACTTAAAACCGTAGGAGAAAATAATCATAATGTCATAGCTAACTTAAATAAACAAATAAAGATAAACGATCATTTTAATAATCAATTTAAAATTTTAAGTGACTTAATGAACCAAGGTATTGAAACAATAAATAAATTAAAACATAGGGACGGGCTACAGTCTACTTGGGCGAACTGTTGGATACCCTATTCTTATTCCTATCCCTCATAAGTGGGCGTGGCAAAAGTCTAAGTATGGTTGTATTGTTAAGAACGCTCTACATATTTTGTTATATAACATTTAAAGGATTTTATCAAAAAAAAAAAAACGCTCCCTAGCTCAAACTTGGGTGTTTCAATAAAATTGTTTTATTTAATTGTGGGCGTGTCAGTAGGCGGATTTAAAAAAATTAACACATGAGAATAAAGGGCCTCTAGAGAGTATAAATTATAAATTTTAGCTCCCTAGCTCAAACTTTGGATTTTCAAAAGAATTGTTTTATTTATTTGTGGGCGTGTCAGTGGGCGGATTTTGAAATTTTTTTATCCCAAGCAGTTTTAGGAGTCATAGATCATATATAAAAAATTTCAGCTTTCTAGCTCAAAATTCGATTTTTTCCAAAATTTTGTTTTTTTGAGTTCGTGGGCGTGTCTGTGGGCGGATTTCAAAAATTCGTAAACTTGATTATTTCGGGACCCTAGAGAGTATATGGTTAAAATTTCAGCTCTCTAAGTCTAGTTTAAAGCCCTAATTTTTGCTGACAGACGGACGGACGGACGGACGGACGGACGGACGGACATGGCTAGATCGACATTACTATCGATGCTGATCATAAATATAGTAACTTTTAGGGGTCTACGGGCAATATTAAGGTATGTTACAAACTATGCGTCAAAATTAATATACCCTTAGAATAGGGTATAAAAATAGAAGTAATGATGTTGATAACCTTCGCATAGAAATAGAATTCAATAACAACATAAGAGAAATTAGAGAAACTTTAGGAAAAATAGAAGACGTAATACTGACTAGCAGAATAGGAATATTAACACAAAACATAATTACAAGCCAAGAAATTAAAGAGAATAATATCACATTTGAAAAACTTAAATAATTAAAGATCAATTTAGCAACATACAAAGAAAATATTTTAGCCATTGTATTAATTCCACAATACTCCAACCAAAAGTTTAATAAAATATATATTCAAAACTTCCCTATTAATAATAAAATTATAGATTTACAAACTAATAACTTCCTAGAATTAAATAAAATATTATATTATGTAACAAAGGAAATAAAAACGTTACAAATATTAATAAACAAACAAAAATACGAAGAAAAATGTAATAATAGAAAAAGGAAAATATTTAATAATTAAGAATCTAGAAAAAACTGTAATACAACAAAATTGTAATAATTTAAACTATTTATTAGAAGGAAAATACCTAATGAAAGCAGAGAACTGTAAAATTTCAATAAACAATGTAATTTATAATAGAAAATACTACAAAGAAGACAAAATAATACCTGTACTAAACTCTAACTTTTCAAATGAATATTTAGAAGAAGTCAAGTATGAATCCATTAATAACTTAAAAGAAATAATAGAAATAAAAAATAAAAAGGAAACGCAGTATATTCTTAGTTTCACAACAACTTTATTAATCATTGCGATCATTGTAATAATAATATTATACAAAATAAAAAGACAAAACAAAACTATAATAAATTTACCTCCAGTCATAAACGAACTGAAGGAAGACTCTAAGGAGGGAGGGGTTATGACAGCAGCTCAACTAAACGAGGATCGACTCTTTTGAACAATAACGATCCAACATTCCAAGAAAGACAATAAACAGGAATATTATCTTTAAAACCATAAAACAGCAGATGCTAGAACAACAGAGAGAGATACGAGCACCAAACACATGAAAGCCATAAAACAACGGATGTGCCAACAACGGATAACGATTCAACATTCCAAGAAAGACAATAAACAGGAATATTATCCTTCAAACCATAAAACAGCAGATGCTAGAACAACAGAGCACCAAACAGGAAACCGCGCCTTAGACAGATAACAATATAAATAGCAGTGTTTCATGTGTGTAAAATTAGATTTTAAGAAGACTCAAAAAAAAAAGAAGAGCTCCTGCTCTTGAAATAATTTATAAAAACTCTTTTTATTTAAAAGATAAAATTTATATATTTATAGAAGAAAGTGTCCGAAGCGATGTAATCCCATAACTCGAGATTGGCCGAACCGATTTTGATGATTTATACTTTGTTGGAAAGGTATTTTCTCAGTACCTACGGGTTTTAAAAGAAAAAAAATCAAAATTTCAAAATGTCTTATTTTGACCACCCAGCGTGTTACGAAAGTTTTTTTTTCAATTTTTTTTTTATTTTGTATTTATTTATTTTGGCAACAACCAAAAAAAGAACAGTATACTGTTTTCCATCATTAAGTACTTGAATTTAATATATTTATGTGTGTAGTAAACAATGCTAGCAAGACGCAAAGGGACCAATTTGGGCCGTCCAACGACAGACGTGCGAAATAGAAGAGCGATAAGATCAGACGAACGAGTCCAACAAGATAATGCAGATGTGCGTATGAGCATGGCACAATTTCGTGAATCACAATCACAAGAGGCACGAGCTGAACGAAATCAACAAAGACAATTGGATTGAATGGCTTAAGGTACGATCAGACGGTCATCCAAACTTGTCATCCGGATGACATGCTGACGTCAGAGAACTTTTGTAATTCGGTTGTCATCTGCATGTCATCTGCGAGCGTGTCATCAGCTAGATGATACCCGATCACACAGTGTCATCCGTTCGGTCATCCGAGTGTCATTTTGTCCCAAAATGGATGACACGCTTGCTTTGTCATCCGGTTGACATGGCTGGATGACATAGCCGGATGACAGCCGATCACACGAGATGACACTAATGGCACGGATGACACTAATTATACCGATGCCAATTTGTAATACAGTGGGTGATCAAATTATTACGGCGACCTTAAAAAATATATTTTTTTCAGGATTTAGTGCTATGGTGGAAAAACGCCTTAAATGAGCTAAGGCTCATAAGGACTGGACATCCGAAAACTGGTTAAAGGTGATAACTTAATATGTCAGCTTTCAATAGATTTTTTTTATATTTTGGAGATATATTTTCACGATTTTCGTGGCACGCATTTTTTTGTAGGTCTGCTTTTCCGATGGATCAACGGTTCAGATTTTGTCGGATAAGTCGCATTCCCATTTATATTTTCGTTTGCCCTCCTCCTAACAAAATCGGACTTATCCGACAAAATCTGAACCGTTGATTCATCGGAAAAGCAGACCTACAAAAAAAACGCGTGCCACGAAAATCGAGAAAATATATCTCCAAAATAAAAAAAAATCTATTGAAAGCTGACATATTAAGTTATCACCTTTAACCAGTCTTCAGATGTGCAGTCCTTATGAGCCTTAGCTCATTTAAGGCGTTTTTCCACCATCGCACTAAATCCTGAAAAAATTATATTTTTTAAGGTCGCCGTAATAATTTGATCACCCACTGTAAACGTCAGTGCCAAATGAAAACAAAAACTGACAGCGAATACTATTCTCTGCCTCCGCGTTGACATACAACACTTGACAGCAACATTAAAAAAAAAAAATTGAAAAATTGAAATCCAAAGTTTTATCGAAAGAAAGCTGAAATCTACCGCTTGTACATTAAGGAAGCGGACAAGTTCCTTGATGAGAACATTCTTCAAATTATCTACGAAAGACTGGTAGCTGATTGCTGTCTAAATGCCGACAGCTGGTTAGAATACATCTCATTTCTGGACTACAGAGACGAATACAAGCGACCCAAAAATACAAAATTTGCCCGTATTTCGTCAGAATATGGTGGACGTTAGTAACCGAGCGCTGCGCAATTGTTCGTGGAACGAGAAGTTGTACATCAAACGAATGCAACTGCTGGAGAAGATGGAAAAAGTCGACAAGAAATCCAAGAAGTACTGGAAAGTTCCTTGGCCGTTGGGTTCCAAAGTGAAGTGAAGAACGATGCACCTGTGCGGCAATTTAAATGCAAAGAAACAAAATCAGCAGTATTCAAAGAGCATGAGAATCAGGAGATTGATCTTACCAAGGACCATTTGAGGATATTCATCAGTAACCTGGATTATAAGTATGTTTTCGGTGTTTCTGCGCTTGATTTTGCTAAATTGTCATATTCTCTCCAGCTTAAGTGAAGAAGATGTAAAGGAACAGCTTCCCGAAGTAAGAAGAACAGATCTAACTCTAATTAGATCATCAAATGGTAGAAGCAGAGGGTTCGGCTACGTGGAATTGGAAAATGAATCCGAGATGGAAAAAGCTATACGTCTCGATAGGAAAATACTAAGTGGACGGCCAGTTTATATATCGAGTGTACTTCGCGATAAAGAGAAGAGGCAGAAGTTCAAATTTTCAGGTAAATGCATTGGCTTCAAGGGGATTTGCATGATATCAAATGTTGTTATTGTTTACTCGATCTCAAGCCAAAAAAAACTTTTCGTCAAGGGACTACCAGCCGATGTGACAAAAGAAGAAGTGGAAACGTTGTGTAGTGCTTTTGGTAAATTGCATGATGTCCGATTGTTGTTTCACAAGTAAGTGAAGTGCTGTAGTTTTTGTATTTGGAAAACAAGCGACTTCAATTGATCAAACCCTGAATTCTTTCTTTTTAAGGAGTGGTAAATTCAAAGGAATTGCTTACATTGAATTCGATGCGGAAAATTAGCTTCAACAGCTTTAATGAGACTGGACCAGCACGAGATACGAAACCACATTGTAAGTAAGGGAACTAAAACCAAAAGCTCCTTTAAATTTATGAATTTTCTTTCAGATATCAGTTGCCATATCGGCGTCTCCTCCCAAGACAATTGCAGGCAAGGAGGCACCGATAATTGAAAAGATTCTTGGCATGAGCACAGGTCGAAAGTTTAAGTCATCCATCAATCCCAATCAGAAGCCTCGAATGTCCCTAATCCGGAACGCCGTTCGAAAACAAATAACTCCAACAATTGGCAGCTCAACACCAACTACCTCAGCGAACGGCTCAATTAAAACGAAAGATGACTTTCGAAATCTACTTATTTTAAAAAATCCCCAATGAATTTGGAATTGGTGAAACAATAAAAAATGCGCACCCATTTCTGGATCTAATAGTTTTATTACAGAAATTTCGTTGATATCGGCTCCTTCCTCTTCGTACTCTTCATCTTCTTCATCGTAGCCCGCTTACTTCACTTTTATTTATTCAAATTATTCACCGATAGGAAACCTCTCTAACATTTGAGGACTGTGCTTCAGACTTTTTCACGATACAAACGTGTCATCCGATGTTAGATGACAATGTGGAAAATCTAGTAATGGCATCCATGGGACGTTGTCATCCGGATGACACGCTGTCAAAAATATTTGGTCATCCAGTCCCAATAGCGATGACAAGCGATCACACGGTCGATGAAATCAGTCATCTGGATGACATAGAAATCGTGTCATCTGGTATGTCATCCGGATGACACGTTCAATGACATGCCGGAAGACAGGCGATCACACGGGATGACCACTTTAGGACAAATTCTACGTCATAGTGCCGTCAGCATGTCATCCGGATGACAAGTTTGGATGACCGTCTGATCGTACCTTTACTTATCGGTATGGATCCAGATTCTAACCTGTTCCTGAAGTCAATTCGAACATTTAATTCATGTTTCCAAATGACATAGTTTGGAGCAACAGAAATAGTTAATAATAATGCTGCAAATGGTCAACAATTCCATTCAACATTCAAAATCAAAGACCAAGGTTATCACAAAGTGGGCTCATTGCTGCCAATGCCGAATGAACCACATAAATTTTTACAAATTTACTTTATGGGCGGTGGGGACTCCGAAAGCGCACGTTGCGGCTACAATTACCTCAATTTACCATATGCCATATGTCGGCGAGCTGAATGCTCTATACACATTTTCACCAAGCTATTTCTTTCTGAAGTGTCCGTCTTAAACAACAGAAACAAATCAAATGATAAAATTGTAGAAATTTGCACAAATCGTATGGAATAATCATTGTGATTGTTAATGAACTGAATATGAAAGTGCAAGCAGAAGCTATTGAAGGGTAAAAAGTAACAAATAATAGAGAAAAAACGTGAGAACGTATGTTAAAGCAAAACAAACAATTAACATAGGGACGGGCTACAGTCCGCTTGGCGAACTTTTGGATATCCTATTCTTATTCCCAGCAGACACCTAGAGAGTCTAAATCATAAATTTCAGTTTCCTAGCTCAAACTTTGACTTTCCAATAAAATTGTTTTATTTAGTGGGCTGATTTTTGAAATTTTATCTCCCGAGCAGTTTTATGACTGAAAGATCATAACAAATTTCAGCTTTCTAGCTAAAAAATCGATTTTTTCGATAAATTAGTTTTTTTTTTTGAGTTTGTGGGCATGTCTGTGGTCGGATTTCAAAAATTCTTAAACTTGATTATTTCGGGGACCTGGAGAGTATATATGGTTAAAGGCCCCAATTTTGCCGACAGACGAACGGACATGATCGACATTACTATCGATGCTGATCATAAATATAGTAACTTTTACGGGTCCACGGGCAATATTAAGGTATGTTACAAACAAAGACTTTTGACAGAATCCGTAATATACTTATCGGTCGATAATCAGAAGGAAGCGAAGCATGTTGTTTTTTGGCAACATGGATTATCCGTGCAACTTTCCAGCTATCAGGGAAAATAGAGCAAGTAATGCAATGTTTAATAGTATGTGTCAGTGAGCTTAAGATGTAAGGTACAATAATTTTAATAAAGCGAAGTGGTATATCATCCTCTCCCGTTGCACTTGACTTAAGCCTCATTACTGTCTCAAGCTTCAAAGTTGTAGTGTAGGTTACAAAGAAGCTCAGGTTGCAAAGAAAATTGAGGGCTACTGTCAGAACTTGTTAAAAATGAGCTGCTAAGAACATTCGGATCCAACCCGCACACACTATCTCCTTTTCCCCAACACCAATTTTATTCAAATTTTCCCACAGTTGTTTGGAAGGCAGTGAGCTCTTTACCTTGGTTGAAAAGTAATTACACTTTTCTCGACGTGTTACAAACGTGGAGTGATTACGAGCCTGACAGAATACCTTCTACTTCCTTGGGGTATTGCAGTAAAAATTTGTTCGGGTATTTATTGCGTCTAGGACATCGCGCGAAATATGTTTTTATATTAATTCGAGTTGAAAAATAAAAAAACCAATATGAACCAGAGTTATAAGTGTAATTTTATTGAGTAAGAACTGAACACGTCTGTCACATTTGAGGTCTCGACTAAATCTAACTGAAGATGGTGGCTCTGACTGGTCGCTTGGACTCGTTGTCATCAATATCAATGTTGCTAATGTCTGGTGTGGAGTATTGTTTGTTTTCCTTGGGTGGCTTCTTTGTTGCATCGTCGTTAATATTGTTGATGTCGATTATTTCGTCATCCTCTTGTTTGGAGTGTTGTTTGTTTTTATTGGGTGGCTTCTTTGTTGCGTTAACGTCTCTGCTGCGGATGCTGTTGTTTATGGTTGAATCTCGTTCTTCCTGTGTGGACTGCTGATTTAACATAACTCCTCTTCCCCTAGTTTTTCGCCTCCTGACGAAATTATATGTTTTGTAGGAAAGTATAATAACTAAGGCTATTACAAATATGGTTGTGAAACTAAAATTAAATACCTTATGAGTATCTAAATCTTTTAAAATTACATCTATATTATCAATGTCCAAGTTTATATCATTCATGCTTATATTTGATATTTTTACGCCTAAATTTATTGGTTGGTATCTAAAGTTTACATAGTTTTTATAGCTTATATTAAGAACAGAGATTTCGCAATTTTAAAATTTTATTAATACATTGTTTTTAATTTTTAAATTATTCCTTTCATCACAAGTACTCTGTAATGTTAAATTAGCGTTTTTGATTAAAATGATTCTTTCTTTTATTTCCGTTACAATGTTTCTGTTTACATTTCTTACTTTACTACAAGGGTTACACATTCTAAATTCTCTTAAGTGGTTTATTTCATTTTTTCCTTCTTCATAATACATTTTAGAGTTAATTAATAATTCAGTAGGTTCAAATTTTATTTCTTCTTTTATAGAATTGGTAATTGGTAGGATTGTGGCTTGTTGGAAAGGGAAAATGTTATTTGGAATTTGTATGATAAAAACTATTTGATTTTTTCCATAAGTAGCGCTGTTAACTTTAATTTGTTTAAGTTTCATAAATCCTATTTCATTTTCTTCAATTTCTCCAACTGTAAGCATGTTGTTAACTAAAATACCTAATCTGCTGCTAAGGAGATTGTTCTGGATAGTTTCAATGATATTGTCTATGTGTTCGAGCCTATTTTCTATTTGTAGAATTATAAGATCTTTAGCTACGTTCGTTGTTGGTGATTCCCATGAATTATTAGGTAATCGATTATAAATTTGTTGTATACTTGATTGTAGTTGTAGGTTAATTTTCACTTGCTTATTATTGTTGTCTATCAGTACCTCGGTTACGTCATTAAGTTTCTTTATTCTTTTTTCTATAGCTATTCTGTCTTCTTCATCCATGGTTCCAAAAATAAATTGAAGAATACTACCTCCAAAATTGAATAGTCCTTTTGATTATATGGTGTTTAGTTTTCTTATATTGTGTTATTGTCTTTAATTCTGTTCTAAGGTAGTCTAATCTTTGAAAAATATCCAGGGGAATAAATTTTGTTTTCACTTGATTTGTCTTTATCACTATTCCTTCTAATTTGTCAATAAGTGCTTCAATATCAGTGGTATTTATTATGTGAACTATATTATTGTAACCGTCAACTAAATTTGTATATCCGTGTTTAATTATTGTATAACCATTTTCGGTATCTATATTTTCAATATTTATTTCACTACTATGTATTACTTTTATTAGAATAAGAAACAGAAATATTTTCATTTTTACTTCCAAAGTTAATATTTTTGTAGAGCAAATTTGGATGTACAGGGGTCGTCTTCTTCACAAGCTGTTCTTATAGACCGCGATTCTCTAACTTTTGCGCATTCACTTCGAGTTTTATTCGCGTATTTCAGATCATTTTTGTTTTTAAAATTATCACGAGTTTTTCTTGCACGTTGTATATTGCGACTATGCTGTTCTTCGGTTGGACCGTATCTGAATACTGGTTCCAGTTTGTTTCGATCAGCTCGTGGGTTTCGAATGAATGCTTGGCTTCTATTTTCAAGATAACTTTCGCGATCTGTGTTTATTTTAGATATGATGCATGCTTTGTTCTTAATGATGAGCTCGCGAATCTTTATCTTATCGCATTGACCGTAGTGTATATTAAATGGTGTGTCTTTAGTAACGCTATGTACGGAGGTATTGTAGAGTCTGATAGCTTTCGCTACAATTTTTCTTATTTCATTAGTAGTGGGGTTGGTTTTTCCTTGAGTTTGTATTCGAATTTTTTGTTTTAGTACTCTATGGAATGACTCGATGTCCGAGTTCCCTGTATGAGAATTTACTTTTGTAAAATGAAAATTAATATTTTGTTCCTTTAGAAATGAAATTAGTCTAGGAGCATTAAATTCATTGTCAAGGATAAGTTTTTCAGGTTTCTTTGGGTGAGAGATTAGTTCAGCTATATTCTCTTCTAGAGTAATATGCGAAACATTAGGAAGGTATCTAAACTCAACGAATTTGCTGAATCCGTCTATACATGTGAGAAATTTTGTTTTAGCTGTTTCATATATATCCGTGGACATAATTTCTCGTATATCTTTTGGGGTTTCAGTAATATGAAATTTATCTTTTATAGGATGCCTATCATATTTATACATGCTACAAATATTACAAGAGTTAATTATTTCGGTAATTAATTGACGAAGGTTTTTGAAGTAGATTTTCTTTCGTAAACCTTGCCAATTTTCCTCAATACCTGCGTGGTTATTTTCGTGTTCATGATAAAGGCGTATTTGTTTTACTGCTTCCTCCTCTGAGATTATGTCCTTGCATAAGTAGGAACATTTGTAGAACTTTATTCTAGTTCCATAAAGATTTATGAGTTTCTGTTGCAGAATATTATATTGAGATTCGTTAAAGTCTGTAAAAATGCCTGTGGGTTTATTTTCTATATAGGTCTTTATTAAGTTTTCGAAATCATTACCATTTAAAATTTCTATTCCTAGAATAATTCTTGTTTTGCCTTTTAAAGTTTTAATTTTTATTTTGTTGCCGGACACAAGTATGATTTGTTGCGAATATACATTGACAGCAGTGTCTTTTATTGGAAAATGATCATTACTGTTTTCAACTTGGGAATGTATTGTGGGTATCATACTGTGATTGGCCTTGGCTAAATTTATTTCTCTTGAGAGGAAATCAGCTACAGTATTATTTTTTCCTTTAAGGTAATCTATCTGAAAATCATATTCTCCTAATTGGAGAATCCATCGCTGTAGGCAAGGAGAAATATCCTTTCCTAGATTTTTAGCTTGTAGCCATTTCAGTGGCTGATGATCTGTCTTAAGAACGAATGTTTTACCGTAAAGATATGGTCTTAGGTACCTTATTGCCCATACAATAGCTAACAATTCTTTTTCCGTTGTGGAGTAATTTCGCTCATGTTCATTTAGTGTTCGAGATATATAACTTACAGGATCACTATCTTGGGATAGGACAGCTCCGATAGCGTGGTTGCTAGCATCAGTTGTCAAAGTGAATTTCTTTTTGAAATCCGGATACGCTAATATAGGTTCTGTTGTTAGGTACTCTTTAAGATCCTCAAAAGCTTTGAGATATTCTCCATCATTTACGTTGATTTTAGAATTTTTCTTTAGGCATTTGGTCAAAGGTAATGCAGTTTTTGCATAATCCTTAATAAATTTTCTATAGTACCCTATCAGTCCTAAGAAACTTTTGATTTGTTTAGTAGTCCTTGGTACCTCTGTTTTTTTAATTGCAGCAATTTTGTCTGCATTGGGCTTTACACCATAAGAGGTAATAGTATGTCCCAAAAATTGTGTTTCTTTTCTTAAGAAGTTACACTTATTAATTTGAATTTTCAAATTATATTGTCGTAGTTTTTTGAAAATCAAATGAAGGTTTGTCATATGTTCTTTAAGAGAAGTTGAGAATATTAATATATCATCGAGGTAAACGACACAAATTTTGCCAATGTAATCCATCAATACTTCATTCATCATGCACTGGAATGTCGCCGCGCCGGTGCATTTTTGAGTCCGAAGGGCATGCGTAAAAATTCGTAGTGTCCTGAAGGTGTTGAGAAGGCGGTATTCTCTATATCCTTAGGATCGTTTCTTATTTGGTGGAAGCCTTTGGCTAAGTCCAAAGTAGAAAAGTATTGGCATCTGCCAAGTTTATCAAGTAATTCGTCTATATTGGGAATTGGGTGCTTATACTCAATTGTCTTTTCGTTGAGCTTACGATAATCAACGACAATACGCCATTTTTCTTGACCGGAATTATCTTCCTTTTTAGGCACAACCCATATAGGGGAGGCATATGGTGATATGCTCTTTCTTATAATACCATCTCTTAACATTTGAGAGATTTGCCTGTTAATTTCATCTTCATGAATTTTTGGGTATCTGTATATTTTTTTATAAACTGGTATGTCATCCGTCGTTCGGATTTTGTGCATGGTCTGCGTAGTAGAACTAAGAGTATCATTTTCACGGTAGAATAGATCTCTATTTTCGTGAAGGAACTGCTGGAGTTCCCTCCGTTCCTCGAAGTTTAAGTCTTCGGGAATTAATTGATTTATACTCATGTGATTTACGCTCAACTGAGTAATATTTTCGTAGTCATAAGGGCATTGCAAACCCTGTTTACTATTAATAAATGAAATTTTATTTTTATTTATTTCTAAGTACTCTTCCTTAAAATTTATAACAGCATTGATAGGTCTTAGCACATTGGTTCCTAGAATCCCATCAAATTTCTTATTTTGAAAATCTAACAATTTCCATCCCATTGTGGAGTCATCTTCTTTGAATTCCACTGTTAATCGAGTTATTATTTCTTCAGATATTTGTGTTTGCGTATTTATCGTACTAATAGATAAAGGTTTATTTAATTTAATTCTTTTATAATATGGAAATTTAGTTTTATTTAAAAGTGATATGGAGGCTCCAGTATCTACTAGGAGTCTAAGCTCTTGATTATCTATATGAGCTAATATTATGGGAAGTGTCTCGACTTCCCGGGGATAGTAAAATTTACAACTGGTTCATTAGTATGATCTAAATTATTTGTTTCCATAGGTCGAGGAATATGTCTATGTTGATAAGAATTACTAAATCCAAACCTAGTGTTAGGATTTCTATGTCCTAAAATTCGATCATTGTTAGCTCTTACCTGAGCAGAATTATTTATATCTACCCTCGGTCTATAATCATTGTGATTCTGATTAGACCTATATTGCATATGTTATTAAATTGAGGTGAATTTTGTCTGAACTGAAAGTTTTGGTTATGTCTCTGATAACTATGATTATTGCCATGATTTTGAGGAAGATTGGGTTTAAGGAATTGTTGTGGTTTAGGATTATCATTTAGTTGTTTATATCTACTTAATGTATGATATGCATAACTTAAACTAGTTATACTTTGAGCAATTATAATGCCTGCCTGAGGGGCGTTTAAGTTGTTTATGAACTTCTTAAGCACGATAATTTCATTGTTTATTGGGTTATATATAAGGCTAGGTTCTAACTTACATTTTTTATTTAATTTTTGTAATATGTTGTTTAGCTGCTGGTAGAGGGAATTTAGATCCTTTATGTGGACAGCATGAAGATCTTGAAGTAGCTGCTCGTACGTTTCCTTCACTCCAAAGTCCTGGAAGAGGCAGGGTTTAATCAAATCCCATGTTGTTTCTGGGGCTCTTCTTGCCGAGTTTGCTGCTTCTCCTTGTAATTTACTTATGATAATGAGGTTCGCCAAAGGCATATAGGCCACCTCAAGTAAATTGTATAAATAGTCCACATGGTTACTGAAGTTTATGACATCATCGTTGGATCCATCGAATGTGGGGACCTTTTCTAGTCTGGTGATGATTGCTGTTTGTTCTGCATTAGCCATATTTATTTATTATTATTTTTTTTTGTTTTATGTGTATTCTTCTTGAGTTGAATGTCAAATGTTTCTCCTGGAGAATTTGTGCATTGATTTTATTCCTTTGGAATAAATTTTCCTGAGCACCACTTTTCACTATTCACTCACGAACTCACTTAATATTATTATTAATTTATGTTTCGGAACTTGATCGAACACTGGATAACATCTTTCAGATCTTTGCGTGATCTTCTTAGTGTTATCCTACCGACTGCGCCAAATATGTTTTTATATTAATTCGAGTTGAAAAATTAAAAAACCAATATGAACCAGAGTTATAAGTGTAATTTTATTGAGTAAGAACTGAACACGTCTGTCACATTTGAGGTCTCGACTAAATCTAACTGAAGATGGTGGCTCTGACTGGTCGCTTGGACTCGTTGTCATCAATATCAATGTTGCTAATGTCTGGTGTGGAGTATTGTTTGTTTTCCTTGGGTGGCTTCTTTGTTGCATCGTCGTTAATATTGTTGATGTCGATTATTTCGTCATCCTCTTGTTTGGAGTGTTGTTTGTTTTTATTGGGTGGCTTCTTTGTTGCGTTAACGTCTCTGCTGCTGATGCTGTTGTTTATGGTTGAATCTCGTTCTTCCTGTGTGGACTGCTGATTTAACATAACTCGCGTGAACCAATGATATTTACTGTTTATTACATGCATGATCCGCAACGGCACATGTTTATCAAATGCTGCCATGGTTTTATTTGCTTCTCTATGCAATAACTCTAAGTTAATATTCTTGAAATCTCTGTAACGATATGTGTATGGAAGAGAGACAGCTGCTCAAAGAGAAGAACATTCGAAACATCGGAGACTATTAGAAGATCAAGCAAACTAGGGTTAGTGTTTGGTCCATATCGAGTTGAATAAGAGTTACTGACTTGCCCATAAGATAGAACTAAGTCATTAAGTTTCTGCGAGCCAGTCACTAAAGGCGACCAAACTCTGTCGGAATTAACCAAGGACAGTTTAACGCGTATAAAAAACTTCATGGCGTTGAAAGATTTTTCTTTGTCGGTGACAGAATTAGATTGTCGTTTAGAGATTTTCGAATCCTATTTCAAACAAGCGCTAAATGTGCAAAGATCCATTGAGCGTTTGGATTTAAAAGAGGAAGAGATTGCGAATGATACTTTTAGAGGGGAGATAGAAGAGTTGTATGTCTCTATCAAACCGAAAATTCTCGAACGCAAAGCAAAAGTGAAAGGAAATTTGACTGCGACTGAAAGCCTGAATACGACGTTTCTTCACCAACAACCAGCGTATCATTCGAGGTTGGAACAGATTAAGATTCCTAGTCTTTCGGGTAAATTTTCTGAATATCCTAATTTCATTTATTTTTTCAAGAATCTGGTCGACAAGTATAAATCGCTCGATAATTTACAAACATTTAATTATTTAAAGCGCTGTTTGTTGGGTGCAGCGTTAGGGGCACTGAAGAAATTTGAGCTGAGAGGTGCAAATTATCGTAAGGCACTGGAACGATTAGAGAAGAGGTTCGATAACAAGCGCTTAATCTTCCCAGAGCATATAAACCTATTACCAGAAATTTAAAAGGTAACCAAGGCCAAGGCTTTCTCTCTTCGAAATCTGGAGGATAGCTTTAATATACAGTCATTTGTCATAATATTACCAAGTCATTTGATATAACCAAGAAAAGGTTCCGTTCACTGGAAAAAAGTTGAATAGGAGTCCAGAAATAAAGTCTCAATACTGCGAATTTATAAAAGCGTATCAGGATTTAGGTCCCATGGAAAAGGTCTCTCCGAATCAATATAATCGGATAAAGTAATTTTGCCGGCATCAATGCGTCCTAGGGCCAGAATCATTGTCAAAAAAACTAAGAGCTGTGTTCGATTGCATCTCTCGCACTTCTTCAAATATATTGTTAAATGAGGTGTTGTTAAAGGGCCCGGTTATTCAAGATACATTATTCGATATAAATCTCCGATTTCGCGTATAAAAGTACGCTATAACGGCAGATATCCCAAAATGTATCGGCAAATTCAAGTACAAGAATGCGATCGGAAGTATCAGTGTATACTTTGGAGAAAATAGCCCCACAGAGGGCCTAAAGGTGTATTAGTTGAACACGCGGTTACTTATGGAACTACTTCGGCTCTCTTCCTAGCTAGGCGGTGCCTAAAAATACTAGCAGAAAGTAACTAAGCGGGAGCGTATCGGAACCCCGCTTTTTAAAATACCGCTTTTCAAAAATCCAGAAAAAAAAGTTTTAAAATCCCGTCTACAAAATACTGCTTTTTTAAAATCCCGTCTTCTAAAATCCCGCTTGTTCAAAATCCCGACCTATTATAATCCCGCCAAATCCCGCTAATCCCGTTTTTTTACAAAACATTCGTAATGGAAATAGACAAGTGCAGTACTCTCCTAACTTTTGGTCTGTCTATGACAGTGCAGAAAATCAATTCCCGAGAAAACAAAATAATGCTGAAGCGTGGCATCGCAGACTGAAAGTTTTGGTTAGACGAAAAAGTGCTGGCTTGTATAAACTCATTGCAGATTTGAGAAAGGAAGCAATTGTGGGGCAAACTGAAATACAAAAATTACGAAATGGACAAGAAAAATTATATAAAAAAACTAAAGTCAAGAGCTGTAAAAAAATTAATGAGAAATAGAAAAAAATTTAGTAAAACAGGTTTTTTGCTTTGCATTGCTTATAATACACTTGAACTAATAAAATAAAAAATGTTGTTAATGGTTTGAAGTTTTTTTTGTTCCCTTTTGCAGAATATCATATAACATTAATTTATTTATTTTTTTTTTAAATTATTGATAATTGTCATATTTATTACTTAGAAATTTATTTTGATATTATTTATTTCTTATTTTGATACTTCCTCTAAAAATGATAAATGTTAAAATAAACTGCATTTCAAAAAAGCACTCATTGCTTAATTTATTTTACTTTTCAACTACTTTTGATTGTAAAAGCGGGATAATAAGAAACGGGATTATAAAACATAGGGACGGGCTACAGTCCGCTTGGGCGAACTGTTGGATACAATATTCTTATTCCTATCCCTCATAAGTGGGCGTGACAAAAGTCTAAGTATGGTTGAATTGTTAAGAACGCTCTACATATTTTGTTATATAATATTTAAAGGATTTTATCAAAAAAACGCTCCCTAGCTCAAACTTGGGTGTTTCAATAAAATTGCTTTATTTAATTGTGGGCGTGTCAGTAGGCGGATTTAAAAAAAATTAACACATGTGCATAAAGGGCCCCTAGAGAGTATATATTATAAATATCAGCTCCCTAGCTCAAACTTTGAATTTTCAAAAAAAAAAAAATTAATTGTTTGCGTGTCAGTGGGCGGATTTTCAAAATATTTACACATGAGCATAAAGGGCCCATAGAGAGCATATATTATAAATTTCAGCTCCCTAGCTCAAACTTTGGATTTTCAAAAAAATTGTTTTATTTATTTGTGGGTGTGTCAGTGGGCGGATTTTGAAAATTGTTATCCCGAGCAGTTTTAGGAGTCATAGATCATATATAAAAAATTTCAGCTTTCTAGCTCAAAATTCGATTTTTCCAAAATTTTGTTTTTTTGAGTTTGTGGGCGTGTCTGTGGGCGGATTTCAAAAATTCGTAAACTTGATTATTTCGGGACCCTAGAGAGTATATGGTTAAAATTTCAGCTCTCTAGGTCCAGTTTAAAGGCCTATTTTTTGCCGACGGACGGACGGACGGACGGAGATGGCTAGATCGACATTACTATCGATGCTGATCATAAATATAGTAACTTTTAGGGGTCTACGGGCAATATTAAGGTATGTTACAAACTATGCGTCAAAATTAGTATAGGTACCCTTAGAATAGGGTATAAAAACGGGATTATAGGAGGCGGGATTTTAAAAGACGGGATTTTAAAAAAGCGGGATTATAAAAGCGGGATTATAATAGCGGGATTTTAAGAATCAGGATTATAAAAAGCGGGATATCGAAACCAACCCTAACAAATCGAGTTTTCCATTGGGTTCAAATCTACTACGAAATTACTTTTATATGGATGATCTGATAACTGGAGGATATTCTCCCGAGAAAATTTTCAGCATCTATGCGGAAGTCAGAACCAGCCTCCAAGAGTCACGTACATAACATATATGTACATATGTACAGACCAAATGTACATATTGCAGGCACTTGGCAACAGAATCTCTCTTCGCTAGAAATGGAAATTTCCATTTAATTAAAAGCGTTATACAACGCTGACGATCCTGTTACCTAAGCTGTGAGAACGAGATGAAAAACAAGCGATTACGCTTCTGAGTCATCTTTCACCTGTTGCTATGTTAGCCATGCCCTATGATAGCAAATGATACCGTTCAACTTTTTTCCATTCTTTTTATTTCATTGTTTGGAATAGAACAGTTAGTTAAGTTTTCTTTAAATAAAATTTAGATCTTAAGAGTTAGTTTAAGTTTGGTACTTGTCCAATAAAGACCTTAGATTTAAAGTGTTGTTTTGTTTTTTCGTTCGACCAAGAGAATATAACTGGCGCAGTCGGAAAAAGAATTACAAGCGAGAATATATATATAAATGAAAAAAAAAGAAAGTGCTTTGTGAAAATAAATGAAATTACAAAAATAAACAGATAAACTGAAAGACTAGAAAATAAATAAAATTCAAACGGTTAAAAGTGTGTTTTAAATCGAAGACACCTAACAAACATAGGGACGGGCTACAGTCCGCTTGGGCGAACTGTTGGATACCCTATTCTTATTCCTATCCCTCATAAATGGGCGTGACAAAAGTCTAAGTATGGTTGAATTGGTAAGAACGCTCTACATATTTTGTTATATAACCACACCTATCGTGGAATCCGTCGGGGGGAACAATCCGTTAATAGTTAACAATTTGCATCGTGTAATCCGCAGACGTGAACCATCCACATGTCGGTAACGTGAATGAAATTCACTGTATCGTGGAAAACGAACGGATCGAATCTATCCATGCATTTGACATCCGCAGTTTTTATTTTCTTTTCACTGAATTTAATTTTTACAAAACAGATTTGTTTGAAATGAGCTGTCATAATTGAATTTCCCAATAGTGGTCGGTAAGGGAGAGTATCCGACGGATCCCACGATAGCAATTTTCTGTTCACGTGAATCGAATAAGTGAAGGGAATCTCAGATCCGACGGATTCCACGATAGGGGTGAAAGGATTTTATCAAAAAAAAAAACTAAGCTTTTGTATAAAAAACGCTTCCTAGCTCAAACTTTGGTTTTTCAATAAAAAAAATTTATTTAATTGTGGGCGGTTCAGTAAGCGGATTTAAAAAAAATAACACATGAGCATAAAGGGCCCCAAGAGAGTATATATTATAAATTTCAGCTCCCTAGCTCAAATTTTGGTTTTTCAATAAAATTGTTTTATTTAATTGTGGGCGTGTCAGTGGGCGGATTTTGATAATTTTATCTCCCGAGCAGTTTTAGGAGTCATAGATCATATATAAAAAATTTCAGCTTTCTAGCTCAAAATTCGAATTTTTCGAAAAATTTGTTTTTTTTCAGTTTGTGGGCGTGTCTGGGGGCGGATTTCAAAAATGCTTAAACTTCATTATTTCGGGATCCTAGAGAGTATATGTTTAAAATTTCAGCTCTCTAGGCCCAGTTTAAAGGTCGACATTACTATCGATGCTGACCATAAATATAGTAACTTTTAGGGGTCTACGGGCAATATTAAGGTATGTTACGAACTATGCGTCAAAATTAATATACCCTTAGAATAGGGTATAAACAAAAAGAACCTTCTTTGCAGCATATAACTGGAAAAAGGCATCTACATTATTACGAAAATTAACACAAGGTATGGCGAATATGGATTTACTCACCTTAATTAAAGATATTCAAGAATTAACGGGATTACCCGAAGAACTTAGCTTATTTATTAGACATGTAGATTATGTATATATAGATATGTGGTTGGCTTAGACGAATTGTCAAGAGGTTTAGTCGAATTAAAAATAAGGCAAAAAGTTAAAGAATCGGCAAATATTATACTTATAAATAATAAAAAATCCGACAAATTGGCCGGACATAAAAAAAAAATTGTTATCAAATTGCACAATAAATGAAAGTGTGGAAAATATTGTAAATCAAATAAAATTCTTAAAATTTCGAGGTTCGGTACAGGAGTTATTTGATCAGTGTCTAAACTTATTAACAAAACTAAACATAAAAACTGGGTTGACTACAGAAACTCCTTCTTGGTTTAATAGCGATCAAAATGAAATAATGGTTCTAAAACTATTAATAAACAAACTTCCTAACAACCCAAAATTAATACTTCAGGCTAGAAATCCAACCTCTTTCAGAGAAGCTAAGGATATTCTAATAGACGCAGACAATTATTACTGTTCTGTTGCTCCTTATAACGACAACGGTCTTCCTTTTTCAATCCCAAATTTCGAACCAAACAAATCCAACAAAACGTTTATCAAAATGGTCCACTAAATTATAGGAATTCTGGAAATTTTAAGAATTTTTATCCAGGATATTTTCAGCATCAAAATCCACAACATTTTACAAACAATAGCCAGGGAAAATATTTTGGAAATTTGCGAACAAATTCTAGGAATTTTCGGCAAAGCAATCCCCGAATTTTCCATAATTCGAATTTGCGTAATAGAAATACTTTTCAACGCAATGATACGAACAACTCCGGTTATTCTAGAATTACAAATGTTTCCCAACAGACATCCCGAAATTTGACACAGGCAAGAAATAATAACCATAACAATTCAATGGAAGTCGATCATGTTCACACAGAAAATGTTCCTCGATACACACATACAAAATTATAACAATTTGGCCTTTCAAAATTTTCCATGAGTCACCTCAGAACACTTCCCTGTATAATTGTGAAAACCAATCACACACCAATCAAGTTGCTTATCGATTCTTTAGCTAGCACTTCGCTAATTCAAACCGGTATTTTTCATAAATCCTTCAAAACGAAGTTAAAAAAGCCTGTGACACTCAAGTCTGTCAACGGGAATATTGTGTTAATTCTAAAATAATTATCCCATTATTTAAAGAATTCAACAGACCGTCTACAACAATAAATTGAAATGCTTGAAACGGAATTGAATAGTAAATTTGATGGTATAATTGGGTGTAATATTTTAAGGCCACTACAAGCAAAACTTGATTTTGATAGCTTACGGCTCATTACGAAAGGTGCTAACTTACCCTTGATTTGCAACCATTTACGCGCGCAACATATAGAGGAAGATTTAAATATATTGTATAAGAACATAAACATCATAACAAATAAACTTCAAATTGATAAACTTCAAAACGATATTCCTATATTTTCAAAAACATATAGATATCCAGAGGCACACAACGGAGAGGTTGAAAAACAAATTACCGAAATGTTAAGATCTGGTATAGTTGTTAAATCAACCAGCACTACAATTCACCAATTTGGGTCATTCCGAAGAAGCTTGATAATTCCGGTGAAAAAAATGGCGCATTGTAGTCGACTACCGTAAATTAAATGAGGTAACAACGTATGATAGGTTTCCGATTCCCAACATAGAACATATACTTTCCAAATTAGGTAAAGCGCAATATTTTTCAACAATTGACCTCGCAAAAGGATTCCACCAAATTCCTATAAATAGGGAAGTCAGACACAAAACAGCATTTTCAACAGCGAACGGGCACTATGCGTTTACGCGAATGCCGTTCGTGCTGAAAAACGCTCCTGCATCATTTCAGCGAATGATGAACGAAGTATTGTCTGACTTCATAAATAAAACATAGTCCGCTTGGGCGAACTGTTGGATACCCTATTCCCTAAGTATGGTTGAATTGTTAAGAACGCTCTACATACACTGAACCCCCCACATACGCGGTCTCACCATACGCGATTTTGCTTATACGCGATTAAGTTTTTCCGAAATTCCCTCTAGATACACGGTGCATATACGCGATTCAAAAAAAATGGTGTTGTGGATATTTCTTTTTCCTTCCTTGAATATATAAGATGAGACATTTTTTTCTATTTTTTGTTATGAATTGTTTTTGTTCTTAGCTTTTATTTTGTTATTAAATTTTATCATTGCTTTTATTTTTCCTATGTAGAATTGTTTCTTAAAAAACTGTATGAAATACTTATTTTGGAATTGCTTGCCTTACGTATCTTCATGTAGTTTCTAGTCTCAACATACGCGAATTCGACATACGCGGTGTTTTTTTTGGAACGCATCCCTCGCGTATGTGGGGGGATTGGTGTATTTTGTTATATAAAATTTAGAGGATTTAATCGAAAAAACGAAGTTTTTGTAAAAAAAAACGCTCCCTAGCTCAAACTTTGGTTTTCCAATAAAATTTTGGATTTTGGAAATATTTGCACATGAGCATAAAGGGCACCTAGAGAGTATATATTATTATTTATATTATATTTCAGCTCCCTATCTCAAACTTTGGTTTTTCAATAAAATTGTTTTATTTAATTGTGGGCGGATTTTAAAAAATTTATCTCCCGATCAGTTTTAGGAGTCATAGATGTATATAAAAAATGTCAGCTCTCAAGTTCCAGTTTAAAGGCCTAATTTTTGCCGACAGACGGACGGACGGACGGACGGACGGACGGACGGACATGGCTAGATCGACATTACTATCGATGCTGATCATAAATATAGTAACTCTTAGGGGTCTACGGGCAATATTAAGGTATGTTACAAACTATGCGTCAAAATGAATATACCCTTAGAATAGGGTATAAATATGCGTAGTGTATTTGGACGATAAATTAATATTTTCGACGTCGCTGCAAGAACATGTAGACTCTCTTAATAAAATATTTAAACGTCTTCTGCAATTTAATCTCAAGGTGCAAATTAATAAATGCAATTTTCTCAAACGCGAAACGGATTTAGGACACATAATTTCAAGGGATGGTATAAGACCCAATCCCGAAAAATCAATGCCATCAACAAAATTCAAATACCTCGGTCAACTAAACAGATTAAATCCTTTTTAGGGATCACTGGATTTTCCCGCAAATTCATTAAGGATTACTCTAAAGTAGCCCTACCAATGACGAAATGTATCAAAAAAGGATCGAAACTCAACCCTAAAGACAGGATGTATTGCCTTTAACAAGCTTAAAGCACTCATATGTACTTGTCCAGTTTTGGCCTGCCCAGACTTTTCCAAAACATTCACTTTAACAACGGATGCCAATAATGCAGAATTAGGGGCAGTTCTTTCGCAAAATCAACATCCTGTAGCTTTTACTTCTCGGACTTTAAAAGGCCACGAGACAGCCTATAGCACAATAGAAAAAGAACTTCTGTCGATAGTGTGGGCTACTAAGTATTTTAGACCCTACTTGTTTGGGCGGAAGTTTAAAATCCAAACTGACCACCGACCACTATACTCTATCCAACAAAAATTGTCAGTACAGGGAAGATAGGATGTTTGTCTCTCAGTCTGGTTGCAATGACTTACTTAAATCGGTCCCTCTTTAAAGCTCACGGGGTTACCGTAGTGTGTATGATAATTCGCCATAACTCATAGAGCAATTCTATTAGGGTTACCATCTTCCAATTTAAAATAAAAATATTGCGGAACGAAATAAATTCCGTTTATCTTTTTCCGTTTCTGGTAAGATAATAAGAGGTGGGTTTTTTTAAGGGTATCTCCAGTAGACCAACAAAATATATAAATTTCGTAACACAAAAGAAAATCAAAACTAAACATAGGGACGGGCTACAGTCCGCTTGGGCGAACTGTTGGATACCCTATTCTTATTCCTATCACTCATAAGTGGGCGTGACAAAAGTCTAAGTATGGTTGAATTGTTAAGAACGCTCTACATATTTTGTTATATAACATTTAAAGGATTTTATCAAAAAAACGCTCCCTAGCTCAAACTTGGGTGTTTCAATAAAATTGTTTTATTTAATTCTGGGCGTGTCAATAGGCGGATTTAAAAAAAAAACACATGAGCATAAAGGGCCACTAGAGAGTATATATTATAAATTTCAGCTCTCTAGCTGAAACTTAGAATTTTCAAAAAAATTGTTTTATTTATTTGTGGGCGGATTTTGAAAATTTTTTATCCCGAGCAGTTTTAGGAGTCATAGATCATATATAAAAAATTTCCAATTTTTTTTCCAAAATTTTGTTTTTTTGAGTTTGTGGGCGTGTCTGTGGGCGGATCTCAAAAATTCGTAAACTTGATTATTTCGGGACCCTAGAGAGTATATGATTAAAATTCTCAGCTCTCTAGGTCCAGTTTAAAGGCCTAATTTTTGCCGACAGACGGACGGACGGACGGACGGACGGACATGGATAGATCGACATTACTATCGATGTTGATCATAAATATAGTAACTTTTAGGGGTCTACGGGCAATATTAAGGTATTTTACAAACTATGCTCCAAAATTAATATACCCTTAGAATTTTGTATACAAATATCACCCCTATTCTACTATTCATCAGGGGGGATTTTTCTTCAATTTTCACTGAGCACTATTCTACTATTCATTAGAATTGAATCTGGATTCACCTCGTTAATGTCGGTAACATCGATAATACTGCGCGGTATTCTCTTATTCACGTGAACGCATTCGTTCTATACAATTCAAATCCGCATATAAAATGTTGCAGGTTTTTCATTTAATGGATCGTCTGTCTGGTTGGTTGTCAATAAAATGCAAGTTTATTGCTTGATTATTTGTATAAATAAAGATTATTAACATTTTTAGAAGAACAACAATAACCCGAGACCAATTTAAAACAATCAAAACAATCCACTGTTTGGAAGTGGCAAAAAAATTCCAATACTATTCATACCTGTTTGTTTATATTTTTAATTTTATTGAAAATAATTAATCAAAACAACATATCCAATTATCCGATTACATTAATTTCAATTTACAAACAACGAACCTCGTATTTTTTCACATGAAAAGCTGTTAACTTGAATGTCAAATTGGGTTGGATAATGTAGTTCACCCGATGGATAGCAGAATGGAAAGCCAGAGTGAAAGGGAATCGAATCTACGATTCACGTGAATAGCAGAATAGGCCTGTAAGAGTAAATTGTCAGGGTATAAAAACCAAAACCAAGAGAGAGACAAAAAACGGTGTCACAGATTTGGTCGAGATCATCAAGAGGTAAATTGTCCATCCAAGCAGTGGGAGTGCTTTTCGTGTGCAAGAACGGGGCATACATCAGTCGTCTATAGAAACAACAAGTCCGTCAAAGTCATCCACAGTATTCATATGCAGAAGCAGTCAGTCTTCAGCAAGGTAAAAATAAATGGAGTCAACGTCGAAATGGAGGTGAATACGGGAGCAACAGAATCGGTGATGAGTGAAGGAGAGTATCGGAACAAATTTGTAAATTTGATTGTAGAATATAAGGGATATGAAGCTGATATCGTGCTAAAGGATGATCAAACTCCGATTTTCCACGCTGCGTATAGCGTGCCGTACAGGTTAAGGGAAATTGTGAATAAAGAACTACATAGGTTGGTAGAAGAGGGGATTTTAGTACCTGTAAGGCATAGTCGTTGGGCTAGTCCCATTGTGATAGTCCCCAAAACAAATGGGGGAATACGCATTTGTGTTGATTGTAGGGTCACTATCAACAAATGTGTAGAAACAATACACCACAATTTTCCAAAAATTGAAGACATTTTTGCCCAGCTCGCGGGCTGTAAGGTTTTCTGTGTAATTGACTTAACGGGGGCATACCAACAGTTGCCAGTGTCGGAAGATTCGCGGAAGCTTTTGGTTATAAATACCTTGAAGGGCCTTTTTGCGTATACGAGACTAATTTTCGGCGTCAGTACTGTACAAGCCATTTTTCAGTCAGTGATGGATCGAATTTTGGTGGGGCTGAAATATGTATTTTGCTATTTAGACGATATAATTATTGGGGGTACTGATGAAAAAGATTGTCGTTCTAAATTATTCGAAGTACTAGGCCGTCTCAATCGCCACAACGTCAGAATCAATTTAGAGAAGTCAAAGTTTTTACAAACTTCCGTGAAATACCTTGGTCATTAAGTTTCACATAAGGGAGTCTGTCCAAACGAGGAAAAAGTGAAGGCAATTGTAGAGGCCCCGGCCCCCTCAAATGTGACCGAACTACAGTCTTATCTCGGTCTTTTAAATTATTACGGTCGGTTTTTACCCAATTTATCTGCAACGTTGGCACCGTTGTATGTTCTGTTGCGGAAAAATTCAGGTTTCGTCTGGTCTAAAGCGTGTCCAGAAGCTTTCAAACAAAGTAAAAACCTATTACTTAAGAATAAGATTCTCGAGTTATATGACCCACAGAAGCCTATTATCGTCGCTACTGATGCCAGTCCATATGGTATTGGGTCTGTTTTGTCTCATGAGGTTGATGGTGTTGAGAAACCCGTACTTTTCGCATCAAGTAGTTTGAGTCCAGCAGAGCTTAATTATTCACAATTACACAGAGAGGCTCTTGCTATCGTGTTTGCATTAAAAAAATTCCACAACTATATATGTATATGGAAAAGAATTCGCTTTGTACACAGACCATTCAGCATTAAGGGAAATTGTTGGTCCAAAGAAAGGTGCAGCAGCAGTAGCCGCCGCTCGGCTCCAAAGAAAGCAGGTTTTACTGTCGATGTATAAGTATAACATTTTTTACCGCCGTAGTGCACAAATGGGTCACGCAGATGCGCTCTCCCGCCTCCCACTGCCAGAGAGCTCGAACATAGAGGAGTCGCCGATTCATTATTTCCAGTCTGAAGATTGCTTAATAGATTTCAATGCAGTTATAAAACACTGCAAACACGATAAAATCTTACAGTCAGTTCATGAGTCCTTACTTAAATCCTGGCCAAGTCCGGTAACCCAACTTACTATCTTAAATGGAACAGTTTATCTACTGATGGGAGTGGCGTGTTTTACGCCACCGTATTGTAATTCCCCAATGTCTTTGTCAACAAGTTTTAAGTATTCTTCACGACAACCATGCAGGAATTGTTAATATGAAAAGACTAGCAAGATCCTATTGTAATATGGATATTGAAAGCAAAGCAAAAGAGTGTGAGATTCATGAAAAAACACAAAATATTAAAAAAGAAGTTATTACAACTAGATGGCCTGAAACAGCATATCCTTTTCAAAGAGTCCATGTGGATTTCTTTCATTTTAAGGGGAAAACATTTTTTATTCTGGTAGATTTCTACAGCAAGTTTTGCGACATCAAAATGATGAACTCTACCAATGTCAATTCCTTGATTAGCGTATTCCAGGAAATTTGTGCTTCATATGGTCTTCCTGATAAAATTGTTTCAGACAATGGACCACCATTGAACTCTTTCGTTTTAAAAAAATATTGTCAGTCTAGAGGTATTCAATTAAATCATCTCCACCCTACCATCTTGCGTCTAATGGGTTGGCTGAACGCGGGGTACAAAGCGCTAAAAAGGTTTTGAAGCGGTTTTGTTTGGACCAAGAAAATAAATTACCAATCCAGGAACAGATTTTTAAATATTTACAGCACAGTCGGAACACAAAATGCTCCTCAACCTTGAAAACGCCATCCGAAATTCTTTTTTTCCTATAAGCCAAGAATTATTTTAGATAGGATTAAGGATAGAAATTCCATATTAAATACGGATAAAGTAACACATAAAAACAAAATTGAAATTTAAAGAATATTTTTAATATAATAACTTATCTTGCAACTATTAAGGGTAGAATCCGTTTAGTGCATCAAAATCAATTACCGAAAAAAGCATTTAAAGGATAATGTGTATCTTAATAGTAAAACTTTGGATCTAACAAATGAAATATGTAATTCAGAAGAAAATTTGGAAAAAATTAAAAAAAAGAGATATGTACCTTTGAAGAAGAAAACTGTACTTTTAAAAAAGAAATAATTTCACAAGATGTAAGTTCTCCTGTAAGAAGGTCACAAAGGAAAAGACAAACCCCTAGTCGTTTCACCTTTTCCGAGTTTGTTACCCAGAACAAAAAGTAGTTATTTTTCGCATTGTGTAAAGGTTTGAGCGAAAGGGGGGTAGTTGTTATATATTTCATTTACTGTGACTATGATTTAAAGCTTTTTCCAAACACTTCCTTGTTTTACATCTTCGACGGCTCTGACAATGACTTCGATCTCTTTTTGCTCCAGCCTCAGTACAAGAAAATTGTGCTTCTCAAATTATTAATTAATTACTTTTTTGATACGAATAAATCCTAATCATTAATGACGTAAGCGTTTTATTCAACATATATAATAGTTTGGCGACGAAGAAAACTCAAACTTATTAACAAAAAAAAAATTATATAAAGTATACATACATCCATATATATCAAATCGAAATAACAGAGGCCTGTCAGTGGGAAGCACACTTTCTTGTATGTCAGAACGTCGGCTAAGTTAAGTTACGCGCTGGAAAAATTCTTAAAATGGCCCCTCTGGTTGTCAGCATCGAACCATTTCTACCTGGTGGTAATTTTAAAGCGTACGAGGATAGGCTTCGTCAATTTTTTAAGATCAACGGCATTAAAGAGGAGGATCAAACCGAACTACTCATTACGGTGATTGGGGCAGAAATCTATGAGATTCTAATGTCCGTCACTGTTCCAGACTTGCCCAGCACCAAAGATTTCGAAACGCTCATAAAAATTCTTCGCGCGCATTTCGCTTCGGTGGAAAACAAAAGAGCAGAAATGTAAAAGTTTTATAAGGCGTATCAAGAAAACGGCGAACCAATCGGTGACTATATAATCCGGTTTAAATCACTCGCACAATCGTGTCAATTTGGGGACTTTATGGACAAATATAGAGAGTAGACGTCAAAGGCAGCAGGTACCTCATTGTCAATTAGTGAAATCAGTAGGTACAAAACGTGCATTCTGGATGACGTCTTGGATCGGTTCATCATCGGACTGCGCAATGAAAAAATCCAACAGTGGTTACGTAATGATGATAGTAGCAATTTCGAGAAATGTTGCCAAAAAGCTCTCAATATGGAAGCCTCGGAAAAAGCGTCCAAGAACATGCAACCGCACACGTTCCATGGTATCTCATCAAACGCCGCTAACCGTTTGTTTCCCCAAGAAACAGTACAATGATTCTAAGAATCAGCCTGGTCGCAAAACTCCAAGTGAGCTTAACACCCCTATTCTGTTATTCATCGGGGGGGATTTTTCTTCAATTTTCACTGAACACTATTCTACTATTCATTAGAAATGAATCTGGATTCACCTCGTTAATGTCAGTAATATCGATAATACTGCGCGGTATTCTCTTATTCACGTGAACGCATTCGTTCTATACAATTCAAATCCGCATATAAAATGTTGCAGGTTTTTCATTTAATGGATCGTCTGTCTGGTTGGTTGTCAATAAAATGCAAGTTTATTGCTTGATTATTTGTATAAATAAAGATTATTAACATTTTTAGAAGAACAACAATAACCCGAGACCAATTTAAAACAATCAAAACAATCCACTGTTTGGAAGTGGCAAAAAAATTCCAATACTATTCATACCTGTTTGTTTATATTTTTAATTTTATTGAAAATAATTAATCAAAACAACATATCCAATTATCCGATTACATTAATTTCAATTTACAAACAACGAACCTCGTATTTTTTCACATGAAAAGCTGTTAACTTGAATGTCAAATTGGGTTGGATAATGTAGTTCACCCGATGGATAGCAGAATGGAAAGCCAGAGTGAAAGGGAATCGAATCTACGATTCACGTGAATAGCAGAATAGGCCTGTAAGAGTAAATTAAAAAAAATTGTCAGGGTATAAAAACCAAAACCAAGAGAGAGACAAAAAACGGTGTCACAGATTTGGTCGAGATCATCAAGAGGTAAATTGTCCATCCAAGCAGTGGGAGTGCTTTTCGTGTGCAAGAACGGGGCATACATCAGTCGTCTATAGAAACAACAAGTCCGTCAAAGTCATCCACAGTATTCATATGCAGAAGCAGTCAGTCTTCAGCAAGGTAAAAATAAATGGAGTCAACGTCGAAATGGAGGTGAATACGGGAGCAACAGAATCGGTGATGAGTGAAGGAGAGTATCGGAACAAATTTGTAAATTTGATTGTAGAATATAAGGGATATGAAGCTGATATCGTGCTAAAGGATGATCAAACTCCGATTTTCCACGCTGCGTATAGCGTGCCGTACAGGTTAAGGGAAATTGTGAATAAAGAACTACATAGGTTGGTAGAAGAGGGGATTTTAATACCTGTAAGGCATAGTCGTTGGGCTAGTCCCATTGTGATAGTCCCCAAAACAAATGGGGGAATACGCATTTGTGTTGATTGTAGGGTCACTATCAACAAATGTGTAGAAACAATACACCACAATTTTCCAAAAATTGAAGACATTTTTGCCCAGCTCGCGGGCTGTAAGGTTTTCTGTGTAATTGACTTAACGGGGGCATACCAACAGTTGCCAGTGTCGGAAGATTCGCGGAAGCTTTTGGTTATAAATACCTTGAAGGGCCTTTTTGCGTATACGAGACTAATTTTCGGCGTCAGTACTGTACAAGCCATTTTTCAGTCAGTGATGGATCGAATTTTGGTGGGGCTGAAATATGTATTTTGCTATTTAGACGATATAATTATTGGGGGTACTGATGAAAAAGATTGTCGTTCTAAATTATTCGAAGTACTAGGCCGTCTCAATCGCCACAACGTCAGAATCAATTTAGAGAAGTCAAAGTTTTTACAAACTTCCGTGAAATACCTTGGTCATTCAGTTTCACATAAGGGAGTCTGTCCAAACGAGGAAAAAGTGAAGGCAATTGTAGAGGCCCCGGCCCCCTCAAATGTGACCGAACTACAGTCTTATCTCGGAATTTTAAATTATTACGGTCGGTTTTTACCCAATTTATCTGCAACGTTGGCACCGTTGTACGTTCTGTTGCGTAATTATTCACAATTACACAGAGAGGCTCTTGCTATCGTGTTTGCATTAAAAAAAATCCACAACTATATATGTATATGGAAAAGAATTCGCTTTGTACACAGACCATTCAGCATTAAGGGAAATTGTTGGTCCAAAGAAAGGTGCAGCAGCAGTAGCCGCCGCTCGGCTCCAAAGAAGGCAGGTTTTACTGTCGATGTATAAGTATAACATTTTTTACCGCCGTAGTGCACAAATGGGTCACGCAGATGCGCTCTCCCGCCTCCCACTGCCAGAGAGCTCGAACATAGAGGAGTCGCCGATTCATTATTTCCAGTCTGAAGATTGCTTAATAGATTTCAATGCAGTTATAAAACACTGCAAACACGATAAAATCTTACAGTCAGTTCATGAGTCCTTACTTAAATCCTGGCCAAGTCCGGTAACCCAACTTACTATCTTAAATGGAACAGTTTATCTACTGATGGGAGTGGCGTGTTTTACGCCACCGTATTGTAATTCCCCAATGTCTTTGTCAACAAGTTTTAAGTATTCTTCACGACAACCATGCAGGAATTGTTAATATGAAAAGACTAGCAAGATCCTATTGTAATATGGATATTGAAAGCAAAGCAAAAGAGTGTGAGATTCATGAAAAAACACAAAATATTAAAAAAGAAGTTATTACAACTAGATGGCCTGAAACAGCATATCCTTTTCAAAGAGTCCATGTGGATTTCTTTCATTTTAAGCGGAAAACATTTTTTATTCTGGTAGATTTCTACAGCAAGTTTTGCGACATCAAAATGATGAACTCTACCAATGTCAATTCCTTGATTAGCGTATTCCAGGAAATTTGTGCTTCATATGGTCTTCCTGATAAAATTGTTTCAGACAATGAACCACCATTGAACTCTTTCGTTTTAAAAAAATATTGTCAGTCTAGAGGTATTCAATTAAATCATCTCCACCCTACCATCTTGCGTCTAATGGGTTGGCTGAACGCGGGGTACAAAGCGCTAAAAAGGTTTTGAAGCGGTTTTGTTTGGACCAAGAAAATAAATTACCAATCCAGGAACAGATTTTTAAATATTTACAGCACAGTCGGAACACAAAATGCTCCTCAACCTTGAAAACGCCATCCGAAATTCTTTTTTTCCTATAAGCCAAGAATTATTTTAGATAGGATTAAGGATAGAAATTCCATATTAAATACGGATAAAGTAACACATAAAAACAAAATTGAAATTTAAAGAATATTTTTAATATAATAACTTATCTTGCAACTATTAAGGGTAGAATCCGTTTAGTGCATCAAAATCAATTACCGAAAAAAGCATTTAAAGGATAATGTGTATCTTAATAGTAAAACTTTGGATCTAACAAATGAAATATGTAATTCAGAAGAAAATTTGGAAAAAATTAAAAAAAGAGATATGTACCTTTGAAGAAGAAAACTGTACTTTTAAAAAAGAAATAATTTCACAAGATGTAAGTTCTCCTGTAAGAAGGTCACAAAGGAAAAGACAAACCCCTAGTCGTTTCACCTTTTCCGAGTTTGTTACCCAGAACAAAAAGTAGTTATTTTTCGCATTGTGTAAAGGTTTGAGCGAAAGGGGGGTAGTTGTTATATATTTCATTTACTGTGACTATGATTTAAAGCTTTTTCCAAACACTTCCTTGTTTTACATCTTCGACGGCTCTGACAATGACTTCGATCTCTTTTTGCTCCAGCCTCAGTACAAGAAAATTGTGCTTCTCAAATTATTAATTAATTACTTTTTTGATACGAATAAATCCTAATCATTAATGACGTAAGCGTTTTATTCAACATATATAATAGTTTGGCGACGAAGAAAACTCAAACTTATTAACAAAAAAAAAATTATATAAAGTATACATACATCCATATATATCAAATCGAAATAACAGAGGCCTGTCAGTGGGAAGCACACTTTCTTGTATGTCAGAACGTCGGCTAAGTTAAGTTACGCGCTGGAAAAATTCTTAAAATGGCCCCTCTGGTTGTCAGCATCGAACCATTTCTACCTGGTGGTAATTTTAAAGCGTACGAGGATAGGCTTCGTCAATTTTTTAAGATCAACGGCATTAAAGAGGAGGATCAAACCGAACTACTCATTACGGTGATTGGGGCAGAAATCTATGAGATTCTAATGTCCGTCACTGTTCCAGACTTGCCCAGCACCAAAGATTTCGAAACGCTCATAAAAATTCTTCGCGCGCATTTCGCTTCGGTGGAAAACAAAAGAGCAGAAATGTAAAAGTTTTATAAGGCGTATCAAGAAAACGGCGAACCAATCGGTGACTATATAATCCGGTTTAAATCACTCGCACAATCGTGTCAATTTGGGGACTTTATGGACAAATATAGAGAGTAGACGTCAAAGGCAGCAGGTACCTCATTGTCAATTAGTGAAATCAGTAGGTACAAAACGTGCATTCTGGATGACGTCTTGGATCGGTTCATCATCGGACTGCGCAATGAAAAAATCCAACAGTGGTTACGTAATGATGATAGTAGCAATTTCGAGAAATGTTGCCAAAAAGCTCTCAATATGGAAGCCTCGGAAAAAGCGTCCAAGAACATGCAACCGCACACGTTCCATGGTATCTCATCAAACGCCGCTAACCGTTTGTTTCCCCAAGAAACAGTACAATGATTCTAAGAATCAGCCTGATCGCAAAACTCCAAGTGAGCTTAACACCCCTATTCTGTTATTCATCGGGGGGGGTTTTTCTTCAATTTTCACTGAACACTATTCTACTATTCATTAGAAATGAATCTGGATTCACCTCGTTAATGTCAGTAATATCGATAATACTGCGCGGTATTCTCTTATTCACGTGAACGCATTCGTTCTATACAATTCAAATCCGCATATAAAATGTTGCAGGTTTTTCATTTAATGGATCGTCTGTCTGGTTGGTTGTCAATAAAATGCAAGTTTATTGCTTGATTATTTGTATAAATAAAGATTATTAACATTTTTAGAAGAACAACAATAACCCGAGACCAATTTAAAACAATCAAAACAATCCACTGTTTGGAAGTGGCAAAAAAATTCCAATACTATTCATACCTGTTTGTTTATATTTTTAATTTTATTGAAAATAATTAATCAAAACAACATATCCAATTATCCGATTACATTAATTTCAATTTACAAACAACGAACCTCGTATTTTTTCACATGAAAAGCTGTTAACTTGAATGTCAAATTGGGTTGGATAATGTAGTTCACCCGATGGATAGCAGAATGGAAAGCCAGAGTGAAAGGGAATCGAATCTACGATTCACGTGAATAGCAGAATAGGCCTGTAAGAGTAAATTGTCAGGGTATAAAAACCAAAACCAAGAGAGAGACAAAAAACGGTGTCACAGATTTGGTCGAGATCATCAAGAGGTAAATTGTCCATCCAAGCAGTGGGAGTGCTTTTCGTGTGCAAGAACGGGGCATACATCAGTCGTCTATAGAAACAACAAGTCCGTCAAAGTCATCCACAGTATTCATATGCAGAAGCAGTCAGTCTTCAGCAAGGTAAAAATAAATGGAGTCAACGTCGAAATGGAGGTGAATACGGGAGCAACAGAATCGGTGATGAGTGAAGGAGAGTATCGGAACAAATTTGTAAATTTGATTGTAGAATATAAGGGATATGAAGCTGATATCGTGCTAAAGGATGATCAAACTCCGATTTTCCACGCTGCGTATAGCGTGCCGTACAGGTTAAGGGAAATTGTGAATAAAGAACTACATAGGTTGGTAGAAGAGGGGATTTTAATACCTGTAAGGCAAAGTCGTTGGGCTAGTCCCATTGTGATAGTCCCCAAAACAAATGGGGGAATACGCATTTGTGTTGATTGTAGGGTCACTATCAACAAATGTGTAGAAACAATACACCACAATTTTCCAAAAATTGAAGACATTTTTGCCCAGCTCGCGGGCTGTAAGGTTTTCTGTGTAATTGACTTAACGGGGGCATACCAACAGTTGCCAGTGTCGGAAGATTCGCGGAAGCTTTTGGTTATAAATACCTTGAAGGGCCTTTTTGCGTATACGAGACTAATTTTCGGCGTCAGTACTGTACAAGCCATTTTTTAGTCAGTGATGGATCGAATTTTGGTGGGGCTGAAATATGTATTTTGCTATTTAGACGATATAATTATTGGGGGTACTGATGAAAAAGATTGTCGTTCTAAATTATTCGAAGTACTAGGCCGTCTCAATCGCCACAACGTAAGAATCAATTTAGAGAAGTCAAAGTTTTTACAAACTTCCGTGAAATACCTTGGTCATTCAGTTTCACATAAGGGAGTCTGTCCAAACGAGGAAAAAGTGAAGGCAATTGTAGAGGCCCCGGCCCCCTCAAATGTGACCGAACTACAGTCTTATCTCGGTCTTTTAAATTATTACCGTCGGTTTTTACCCAATTTATCTGCAACGTTGGCACCGTTGTACGTTCTGTTGCGGAAAAATTCAGGTTTCGTCTGGTCTAAAGCGTGTCCAGAAGCTTTCAAACAAAGTAAAAACCTATTACTTAAGAATAAGATTCTCGAGTTATATGACCCACAGAAGCCTATTATCGTCGCTACTGATGCCAGTCCATATGGTATTGGGTCTGTTTTGTCTCATGAGGTTGATGGTGTTGAGAAACCCGTACTTTTCGCATCAAGTAGTTTGAGTCCAGCAGAGCGTAATTATTCACAATTACACAGAGAGGCTCTTGCTATCGTGTTTGCATTAAAAAAATTCCACAACTATATATGTATATGGAAAAGAATTCGCTTTGTACACAGACCATTCAGCATTAAGGGAAATTGTTGGTCCAAAGAAAGGTGCAGCAGCAGTAGCCGCCGCTCGGCTCCAAAGAAAGCAGGTTTTACTGTCGATGTATAAGTATAACATTTTTTACCGCCGTAGTGCACAAATGGGTCACGCAGATGCGCTCTCCCGCCTCCCACTGCCAGAGAGCTCGAACATAGAGGAGTCGCCGATTCATTATTTCCAGTCTGAAGATTGCTTAATAGATTTCAATGCAGTTATAAAACACTGCAAACACGATAAAATTTTACAGTCAGTTCATGAGTCCTTACTTAAATCCTGGCCAAGTCCGGTAACCCAACTTACTATCTTAAATGGAACAGTTTATCTACTGATGGGAGTGGCGTGTTTTACGCCACCGTATTGTAATTCCCCAATGTCTTTGTCAACAAGTTTTAAGTATTCTTCACGACAACCATGCATGAATTGTTAATATGAAAAGACTAGCAAGATCCTATTGTAATATGGATATTGAAAGCAAAGCAAAAGAGTGTGAGATTCATGAAAAAACACAAAATATTAAAAAAGAAGTTATTACAACTAGATGGCCTGAAACAGCATATCCTTTTCAAAGAGTCCATGTGGATTTCTTTCATTTTAAGGGGAAAACATTTTTTATTCTGGTAGATTTCTACAGCAAGTTTTGCGACATCAAAATGATGAACTCTACCAATGTCAATTCCTTGATTAGCGTATTCCAGGAAATTTGTGCTTCATATGGTCTTCCTGATAAAATTGTTTCAGACAATGGACCACCATTGAACTCTTTCGTTTTAAAAAAATATTGTCAGTCTAGAGGTATTCAATTAAATCATCTCCACCCTACCATCTTGCGTCTAATGGGTTGGCTGAACGCGGGGTACAAAGCGCTAAAAAGGTTTTGAAGCGGTTTTGTTTGGACCAAGAAAATAAATTCCCAATCCAGGAACAGATTTTTAAATATTTACAGCATAGTCGGAACACAAAATGCTCCTCAACCTTGAAAACGCCATCCGAAATTCTTTTTTTCCTATAAGCCAAGAATTATTTTAGATAGGATTAAGGATAGAAATTCCATATTAAATACGGATAAAGTAACACATAAAAACAAAATTGAATTCTAAAGAATATTTTTAATATAATAACTTATCTTGCAACTATTAAGGGTAGAATCCGTTTAGTGCATCAAAATCAATTACCGAAAAAAGCATTTAAAGGATAATGTGTATCTTAATAGTAAAACTTTGGATCTAACAAATGAAATATGTAATTCAGAAGAAAATTTGGAAAAAATTAAAAAAAGAGATATGTACCTTTGAAGAAGAAAACTGTACTTTTAAAAAAGAAATAATTTCACAAGATGTAAGTTCTCCTGTAAGAAGGTCACAAAGGAAAAGACAAACCCCTAGTCGTTTCACCTTTTCCGAGTTTGTTACCCAGAACAAAAAGTAGTTATTTTTCGCATTGTGTAAAGGTTTGAGCGAAAGGGGGGTAGTTGTTATATATTTCATTTACTGTGACTATGATTTAAAGCTTTTTCCAAACACTTCCTTGCTTTACATCTTCGACGGCTCTGACAATGACTTCGATCTCTTTTTGCTCCAGCCTCAGTACAAGAAAATTGTGCTTCTCAAATTATTAATTAATTACTTTTTTGATACGAATAAATCCTAATCATTAATGACGTAAGCGTTTTATTCAACATATATAATAGTTTGGGGACGAAGAAAACTCAAACTTATTAACAAAAAAAAAAATTATATAAAGTATACATACATCCATATATATCAAATCGAAATAACAGAGGCCTGTCAGTGGGAAGCACACTTTCTTGTATGTCAGAACGTCGGCTAAGTTAAGTTATGCGCTGGAAAAATTCTTAAAATGGCCCCTCTGGTTGTCAGCATCGAACCATTTCTACCTGGTGGTAATTTTAAAGCGTACGAGGATAGGCTTCGTCAATTTTTTAAGATCAACGACATTAAAGAGGAGGATCAAACCGAACTACTCATCACGGTGATTGAGGCAGAAATCTATGAGATTCTAATGTCCGTCACTGTTCCAGACTTGCCCAGCACCAAAGATTTCGAAACGCTCATAAAAATTCTTCGCGCGCATTTCGCTTCGGTGGAAAACAAAAGAGCAGAAATGTAAAAGTTTTATAAGGCGTATCAAGAAAACGGCGAACCAATCGGTGACTATATAATCCGGTTTAAATCACTCGCACAATCGTGTCACTTTGGGGACTTTATGGACAAATATAGAGAGTAGACGTCAAAGGCAGCAGGTACCTCATTGTCAATTAGTGAAATCAGTAGGTACAAAACGTGCATTCTGGATGACGTCTTGGATCGGTTCATCATCGGACTGCGCAATGAAAAAATCCAACAGTGGTTACGTAATGATGATAGTAGCAATTTCGAGAAATGTTGCCAAAAAGCTCTCAATATGGAAGCCTCGGAAAAAGCGTCCAAGAACATGCAACCGCACACGTTCCATGATATCTCATCAAACGCCGCTAACCGTTTGTTTCCCCAAGAAACAGTACAATGATTCTAAGAATCAGCCTGGTCGCAAAACTCCAAGTGAGCTTAACACCCCTATTCTGTTATTCATCGGGGGGGATTTTTCTTCAATTTTCACTGAACACTATTCTACTATTCATTAGAATTGAATCTGGATTCACCTCGTTAATGTCGGTAACATCGATAATACTGCGCAGTATTCTCTTATTCACGTGAACGCATTCGTTCTATACAATTCAAATCCGCATATAAAATGTTGCAGGTTTTTCATTTAATGGATCGTCTGTCTGATTGGTTGTCAATAAAATGCAAGTTTATTGCTTGATTGTTTGTATAAATAAAGATTATTAACATTTTTAGAAGAACAACAATAACCCGAGACCAATTTAAAACAATCAAAACAATCCACTGTTTGGAAGTGGCAAAAAAATTCCAATACTATTCATACCTGTTTGTTTATATTTTTAATTTTATTGAAAATAATTAATCAAAACAACATATCCAATTATCCGATTACATTAATTTCAATTTACAAACAACGAACCTCGTATTTTTTCACATGAAAAGCTGTTAACTTGAATGTCAAATTGGGTTGGATAATGTAGTTCACCCGATGGATAGCAGAATGGAAAGCCAGAGTGAAAGGGAATCGAATCTACGATTCACGTGAATAGCAGAATAGGCCTGTAAGAGTAAATTAAAAAAATTGTCAGGGTATAAAAACCAAAACCAAGAGAGAGACAAAAAACGGTGTCACAGATTTGGTCGAGATCATCAAGAGGTAAATTGTCCATCCAAGCAGTGGGAGTGCTTTTCGTGTGCAAGAACGGGGCATACATCAGTCGTCTATAGAAACAACAAGTCCGTCAAAGTCATCCACAGTATCCATATGCAGAAGCAGTCAGTCTTCAGCAAGGTAAAAATAAATGGAGTCAACGTCGAAATTGAGGTGAATACGGGAGCAACAGAGTCGGTGATGAGTGAAGGAGAGTATCGGAACAAATTTGTAAATTTGATTGTAGAATATAAGGGATATGAAGCTGATATCGTGCTAAAGGATGATCAAACTCCGATTTTCCACGCTGCGTATAGCGTGCCGTACAGGTTAAGGGAAATTGTGAATAAAGAACTACATAGGTTGGTAGAAGAGGGGATTTTAATACCTGTAAGGCAAAGTCGTTGGGCTAGTCCCATTGTGATAGTCCCCAAAACAAATGGGAGAATACGCATTTGTGTTGATTGTAGGGTCACTATCAACAAATGTGTAGAAACAATACACCACAATTTTCCAAAAATTGAAGACATTTTTGCCCAGCTCGCGGGCTGTAAGGTTTTCTGTGTAATTGACTTAACGGGGGCATACCAACAGTTGCCAGTGTCGGAAGATTCGCGGAAGCTTTTGGTTATAAATACCTTGAAGGGCCTTTTTGCGTATACGAGACTAATTTTCGGCGTCAGTACTGTACAAGCCATTTTTCAGTCAGTGATGGATCGAATTTTGGTGGGGCTGAAATATGTATTTTGCTATTTAGACGATATAATTATTGGGGGTACTGATGAAAAAGATTGTCGTTCTAAATTATTCGAAGTACTAGGCCGTCTCAATCGCCACAACGTCAGAATCAATTTAGAGAAGTCAAAGTTTTTACAAACTTCCGTGAAATACCTTGGTCATTCAGTTTCACATAAGGGAGTCTGTCCAAACGAGGAAAAAGTGAAGGCAATTGTAGAGGCCCCGGCCCCCTCAAATGTGACCGAACTACAGTCTTATCTCGGTCTTTTAAATTATTACGGTCGGTTTCTACCCAATTTATCTGCAACGTTGGCACCGTTGTACGTTCTGTTGCGGAAAAATGCAGGTTTCGTCTGGTCTAAAGCGTGTCCAGAAGCTTTCAAACAAAGTAAAAACCTATTACTTAAGAATAAGATTCTCGAGTTATATGACCCACAGAAGCCTATTATCGTCGCTACTGATGCCAGTCCAAATGGTATTGGGTCTGTTTTGTCTCATGAGGTTGATGGTGTTGAGAAACTCGTAGTTTTCGCATCAAGTAGTTTGAGTCCAGCAGAGCGTAATTATTCACAATTACACAGAGAGGCTCTTGCTATCGTGTTTGCATTAAAAAAATTCCACAACTATATATGTATATGGAAAAGAATTCGCTTTGTACACAGACCATTCAGCATTAAGGGAAATTGTTGGTCCAAAGAAAGGTGCAGCAGCAGTAGCCGCCGCTCGGCTCCAAAGAAGGCAGGTTTTACTGTCGATGTATAAGTATAACATTTTTTACCGCCGTAGTGCACAAATGGGTCACGCAGATGCGCTCTCCCGCCTCCCACTGCCAGAGAGCTCGAACATAGAGGAGTCGCCGATTCATTATTTCCAGTCTGAAGATTGCTTAATAGATTTCAATGCAGTTATAAAACACTGCAAACACGATAAAATCTTACAGTCAGTTCATGAGTCCTTACTTAAATCCTGGCCAAGTCCGGTAACCCAACTTACTATCTTAAATGGAACAGTTTATCTACTGATGGGAGTGGCGTGTTTTACGCCACCGTATTGTAATTCCCCAATGTCTTTGTCAACAAGTTTTAAGTATTCTTCACGACAACCATGCAGGAATTGTTAATATGAAAAGACTAGCAAGATCCTATTGTAATATGGATATTGAAAGCAAAGCAAAAGAGTGTGAGATTCATGAAAAAACACAAAATATTAAAAAAGAAGTTATTACAACTAGATGGCCTGAAACAGCATATCCTTTTCAAAGAGTCCATGTGGATTTCTTTCATTTTAAGGGGAAAACATTTTTTATTCTGGTAGATTTCTACAGCAAGTTTTGCGACATCAAAATGATGAACTCTACCAATGTCAATTCCTTGATTAGCGTATTCCAGGAAATTTGTGCTTCATATGGTCTTCCTGATAAAATTGTTTCAGACAATGGACCACCATTGAACTCTTTCGTTTTAAAAAAATATTGTCAGTCTAGAGGTATTCAATTAAATCATCTCCACCCTACCATCTTGCGTCTAATGGGTTGGCTGAACAAAGCTGAAGCGGTTTTGTTTGGACCAAGAAAATAAATTCCCAATCCAGGAACAGATTTTTAAATATTTACAGCATAGTCGGAACACAAAATGCTCCTCAACCTTGAAAACGCCATCCGAAATTCTTTTTTTCCTATAAGCCAAGAATTATTTTAGATAGGATTAAGGATAGAAATTCCATATTAAATACGGATAAAGTAACACATAAAAACAAAATTGAAATTTAAAGAATATTTTTAATATAATAACTTATCTTGCAACTATTAAGGGTAGAATCCGTTTAGTGCATCAAAATCAATTACCGAAAAAAGCATTTAAAGGATAATGTGTATCTTAATAGTAAAACTTTGGATCTAACAAATGAAATATGTAATTCAGAAGAAAATTTGGAAAAAATTAAAAAAAAGAGATATGTACCTTTGAAGAAGAAAACTGTACTTTTAAAAAAGAAATAATTTCACAAGATGTAAGTTCTCCTGTAAGAAGGTCACAAAGGAAAAGACAAACCCCTAGTCGTTTCACCTTTTCCGAGTTTGTTACCCAGAACAAAAAGTAGTTATTTTTCGCATTGTGTAAAGGTTTGAGCGAAAGGGGGGTAGTTGTTATATATTTCATTTACTGTGACTATGATTTAAAGCTTTTTCCAAACACTTCCTTGTTTTACATCTTCGACGGCTCTGACAATGACTTCGATCTCTTTTTGCTCCAGCCTCAGTACAAGAAAATTGTTCTTCTCAAATTATTAATTAATTACTTTTTTGATACGAATAAATCCTAATCATTAATGACGTAAGCGTTTTATTCAACATATATAATAGTTTGGCGACGAAGAAAACTCAAACTTATTAACAAAAAAAAAATTATATAAAGTATACATACATCCATATATATCAAATCGAAATAACAGAGGCCTGTCAGTGGGAAGCACACTTTCTTGTATGTCAGAACGTCGGCTAAGTTAAGTTACGCGCTGGAAAAATTCTTAAAATGGCCCCTCTGGTTGTCAGCATCGAACCATTTCTACCTGGTGGTAATTTTAAAGCGTACGAGGATAGGCTTCGTAAATTTTTTAAGATCAACGGCATTAAAGAGGAGGATCAAACCGAACTACTCATCACGGTGATTGGGGCAGAAATCTATGAGATTCTAATGTCCGTCACTGTTCCAGACTTGCCCAGCACCAAAGATTTCGAAACGCTCATAAAAATTCTTCGCGCGCATTTCGCTTCGGTGGAAAACAAAAGAGCAGAAATGTAAAAGTTTTATAAGGCGTATCAAGAAAACGGCGAACCAATCGGTGACTATATAATCCGGTTTAAATCACTCGCACAATCGTGTCAATTTGGGGACAAATATAGAGAGTAGACGTCAAAGGCAGCAGGTACCTCATTGTCAATTAGTGAAATCAGTAGGTACAAAACGTGCATTCTGGATGACGTCTTGGATCGGTTCATCATCGGACTGCGCAATGAAAAAATCCAACAGTGGTTACGTAATGATGATAGTAGCAATTTCGAGAAATGTTGCCAAAAAGCTCTCAATATGGAAGCCTCGGAAAAAGCGTCCAAGAACATGCAACCGCACACGTTCCATGGTATCTCATCAAACGCCGCTAACCGTTTGTTTCCCCAAGAAACAGTACAATGATTCTAAGAATCAGCCTGGTCGCAAAACTCCAAGTGAGCTTAACACCCCTATTCTGTTATTCATCGGGGGGGATTTTTCTTCAATTTTCACTGAACACTATTCTACTATTCATTAGAATTGAATCTGGATTCACCTCGTTAATATCAGTAATATCGATAATACTGCGCGGTATTCTCTTATTCACGTGAACGCATTCGTTCTATACAATTCAAATCCGCATATAAAATGTTGCAGGTTTTTCATTTAATGGATCGTCTGTGTTGAAACCAAAACTAAATTAAATCTACCGACTCAGCTGTTCCTACCACAACAACACCTGGGCAAGTCAACGCACGCAACATGCTGAGACGGCAGCAACCCACATCTGGGTCATACAGGCATAACAACAACCAAAGTGTTGACAATGCATATCATGCATTTATTGTTATTCTTGTCCTATTTTTAAGTCATAGAGTAAGCTAATTATAAGTATAAAAAGACTCAATAAATTTATATTTGATCAGTGTTTAATTGGAAATCACTCTTTTATTATTAACAAACAATTCAGTTTTCAGCCTCCAACAGTGAACAAGTTTAAGTGCTTGTTTCACTACAACAAAGAGATACCGTGAACAGGTTTAAGTGGTTGTTTCACTACAATACAGAAGTATCAAGTTAATGTGCTTGCTACATTCATTAGACAAACGAGTCTAAACATTTTGGTGACCCCGACGTGATAAACCATCACACCCCGACGATTAATCATCTGACACTGCTGATCAACCATGGATAAGATGGCCGCAGCTCAAAAGGAGACTGGAGATGAGATCCAGCGCCTCATCACCAACTACAAAAAGGATGGGCCCGCCAGGAAGACACTCCCGTACTACCAGAACCTGATGGTTAAGTTAGATGGACTCTGGGAAGGCTTCGAAACCAAGGATTCCGCGATTCGGGATGAGTACCCGGGGCAGTTGGCACATCCATATTATGCCAATCGGTACTACGATTCAATTAAGAGCCTTTTCAATACGTATAGAGAAGAATTTATGATACAAATTGAGAAGCTAGAGCACACAGGAAGTGATGCCACCAGAACTTCACAACACGAAGAGGGCATGAATACTGAAGGTCAGGCTAGCTCTTTAAACCACGAGAGGGATGACATCCAAAGGCTCATCCGAAGACAGAAGGCAATTATATCTTCGCTGCAAAGAGCGTTAGATAAGGCAAAGTACACCGGAGAGTCACGTCAATTCTATGAGTTCCAGGAGAAAACTATACAACGGCATTGGCAGCAAATTGAGGAAATGCACAATGCGATTTGGGAACTCTGTGACGAACCAATAATGATTGGTTACAATCAAGTCGAATTCATCGACATAGAGAGAAGGGTTCAGGAAGGCCTTATTTCCCTGTCACTCTACAATCAGCCCCAAAACAATGAAAACAGGGAATCAGGCATATCCAATGGCACCGCAAGGCAGAACTCCCTTGACCTACCGAGGGTCACAATTCCCAAATTCGATGGGGATTATATGAAATGGAGACAATTTTTTGATTTGTTCTCACAAATGGTGGACAAGCAGCCAATACCCAACATACAAAAGATGTGGTATCTGAAGAACCATCTCAGTGGCGAAGCGGAAAATCTCATCCGTCACCTATCATTGACGGAAGATAACTATAACACCGCATGGACAAGCCTCCAAGGAAGATACAACAATGTCCGAGTTCTCACATCAACCCTATTGACCAAGATAACTGGACAACCAAATTTATCACATTCCCAACCATCAGCAACAGCCATCAAGGGACTTCATGACACCACTCAAGAATGCTTGATGGCACTAGGCAACATCGGTGTAGACACCACAACTTGGGACCCCATCCTGTTACACCTACTAGTACAAAAGGTAGATCAGGGTACACGAATGCTGTATGAACAATCGCTAAAGAAGCCGAAGGAGTTACAGTCATTAAAGGAATTTTTAAGCTTTCTGGAAATTCAATTCCAGTCGCTGGAATCAATAGGACACAGAAAGAAGAATACATCATTCCGTGCTTGTGCATCATTAACATCAAGTCAACACGAAAAAGGGTCGTGCAAGGTTTGTGGAGCTGGTATACATCCGTTATTCGCCTGCAAACACTTTCTTCAACTACGGCCAGAAGAACGAACACAAGTTGTAAAGAAACATAACTTGTGTTTTAATTGCTTAAGGACTGGGCATGGTGCAAACAAATGTCTGTTAAGAAGCTGTTCAAGGTGCAACCGCAAACACAATACGTTGCTACATCTTGAGGGCGATAGCAGAAGCCCAACCACCAATAAGCATCCAATCAACAGGGAATGCGAGAAACCATCAAGCTCTCAAACCAGCACATCAGTGACACTAGCAGCATCCAAGGATCCAGAGAGACATCAGTACGTACTCCTCAGCACAGCAATCATCGAATTAATTGCTAGCAATGGAAGGAAGATAGAATGCAGAGCCGTTTTGGATTCTGGTTCTCAAGTCAATCTCATTACAGAACGCATCATGAAGAGATTAGACCTTCAGACAAAACATACAGCTATGAGTATTCAAGGCATTGGCAATGGAAGGAGAGACTCTCACCATCGGGTTAATGTCAAGTTACAATCAAGAACAAGTGGTTTTAATACCCAGTTAGAAGCCTTTGTTCTACCTAACATCATAGCACCACAGCCCTCTCAACATTTCAACATATCATCATGGCCAATACCGAAGAATATTCCATTAGCTGACCCTCACTTCAATCGACCAGAAAAAATTGACGTACTCATCGGTGCGGAATTCTACCATCAACTACTTTCAATTGGGCAAATACGTCTAGCAGATGATTTACCTACACTACAAAACACCGTTTTTGGATGGATACTGTCTGGAAGAATAACTGAGATCAAGGCATTTACACCAACATGTGGAATTTCCACGTATGATGACAATGAGCTCCATCAAATGATTGAACGATTATGGAGCCTCGAAGAAGTAGAACCAACGCGTAGCAACTTATCAAGAGATGAAGAGATGTGCGAAGCCCATTTTGCACAAAACACACACAAGACCAACGAAGGACGTTTCGTTGTCAAGTTACCATTTCATGAGTGCACCAGCACTCTAGGTAACTCCAAGGACATAGCAGTCAACAGATTTTTTGCTCTTGAACGGAGGTTAGCTAAAAACACGGAAGTAAAGGCCCAATACATTCAATTCATGGAGGAATATGAGGCCTTAGGTCACATGACACAGATCGACCTTAATGACTCGGAAGCATCAAGCTACGTCATTCCTCATCATTGCGTATTCAAGACGGACAGCAGCACCACCAAACTTCGAGTTGTATTTGATGCGTCATCAAAAACATCGTCAGGACTATCATTAAACGACATTATGTATACAGGCCCGACGGTGCAGGGTGAATTGTTTTCATTACTACTACGATTCCGTCTACCAAGATTTGTCTTTTGCACTGATATTCAAAAAATGTACCGGCAAATTATTATGCATCCCGACGATAGAAAATACCAAACAATTGTATGGAGAACTGACGAAAACAAACCCCTTCGCTGCTACCAACTGAACACCGTAACATATGGGACAAGAGCAGCACCATATTTAGCTACGAAGTGTTTGCAACAGCTAGCCAAGGAGAATAGCGACCGATTTCCAGTAGGTGCTCATGCTATACAAAACAACTTCTATGTAGACGACTGCCTGACTGGAGATAACAGTTTATCTGTTGCCTTAGAAATGCAAAACCAACTCACACGAATATTACAAGGCGCAGGATTCAAGTTACGAAAATGGTGTGCTAATCACCCCCGACTACTAACATGCATTGCGAAAGAGGATCAAGAAATTGATCTCGATTTCAACAACGAAGGTGATGTCTCAATCAAGGCATTGGGTTTAACGTGGCAGCCAAAAAAGGATAGGTTCTGTGTGAAAACAAACCTGAACTCAACAAGTCGAATAACAAAACGAATTGTCACGTCAGATCTTGCCAAACTATTCGATCCATTAGGCATTATGGCTCCAGTAGTTGTCACAGCAAAAATATTCATCCAGGAGCTATGGCTACTAAAAGTATCATGGGATGAGGCACTACCGGCTGAACTTCACACAAGATGGATGACGTTCCGAAACAACTTGAAGGAACTAAACAATTTCCATGTTCAGCGTCATATGTTTAACAATGACGTACCATCATTAATACAGATACACACTTTTTCTGACGCATCTGAAAAAGCATATGGCACAGCGGTGTATTTGCGGACAATTATGAGAGATGGAAGAGTACTCGTAAGGTTGCTATGTTCAAAATCACGTGTGGCTCCACTGAAGAAACAAACAATACCACGACTAGAACTATGCGCCGCAGTTTTAGGAGCTCAACTTACAGCTAGGGTGAAGAACGATCTCAATTTCAAGGATAAACCCGCTTTCCTATGGACAGATTCTGAAATCGTCTTGGCATGGATTAATTCTCCCTCATCATCATATCAAACATTCGTTGCCAATAGGGTGGCCACTATACAAGGACTTACACTTCCCGAGCAATGGCGGCATGTGCCATCACAACATAATCCAGCAGATGTACTATCGAGAGGCGAGCAACCATCGAAGCTACCATCATGCACACAATGGTTTTATGGTCCTCTTTTTCTACATGGCCATGAAGACAGGTGGCCAGCCAAATATATCAAAGAACTTTCAATTCCGGAAAACATGGAGAGAAAAAGGAAACTGCCAACTGTAGCAACAGCAACTTATGCCTGGGATCAGGATATGATCTATAAAATCAACCATCGTAATTCGTTCACAACACTCCAGAGAATAACTGGTTACATCCTTCGTTTTTGCAATCATGCCAGAACTTCCAAGGCTCCACGGCATGAGGGAATACTATTGACGCCTCAGGAACTAGAGAAATCCCTCGTTGTAATAATACGAGCGATGCAGGCCTTCGATTTCAAGGAGGAACTCAAGGAGCTTCGTGCCCATAAGGAATTGAAACGGATAAGTCAGTTCACCAGCCTCGCACCATTCTTGGATGACAAGGGAATTATTCGAGTTGGAGGTCGGTTGGAATCAGGAACACTACCGTTTGATGCCAAGCACCCAATGCTTATAACATGCAACAATCCCTTGGCAAAATTATTGATGCAGGAAGTTCATGAAAGACATAAGCACTGCGGCCCTCAGACATTGTTAGCCCACATGAGGCAACGATTTTGGCCTATTAAGGGCAAAATAATGGCACGATCCGTAGTACACCACTGCGTGAAATGCACAAGAGCCAGGCCGCAATTACTTCAACAAGTAATGGGGAATCTACCAGCATCAAGAATAACACCATCTAGACCCTTTATTCATTCTGGAGTCGATTATTGCGGGCCATTTTGGATTCATTACAAGATTCGAGGTAAACGACCCCAAAAGGCATATGTTGCAATTTTCTGTTGCTTCGCCACGAAGGCGGTACATATCGAACTCGTAAGCGATCTAAGCACCAATTCATTCCTCGGTGCACTTAGAAGATTCATTGGACGCAGAGGACACTGTCAGCACCTATTTTGCGACAATGCAACAAACTTTGTGGGTGCAAATAATCAATTATCTGAGTTAGAGGACACGATTTATTCAGAAACTGCACGCTCATCAATAATAAAGGAATGTAGTGACAATGCTATACAATTTAACTTCATTCCTCCAAGAGCACCTCACTTTGGAGGGCTCTGGGAAGCAGCAGTGAAATCAGCAAAACATCTTCTAAAAAGGAGTGTGTCAACAGCCTCCCTGACGTATGAAGAATTAGAAACAGTATTAGTTGGAATTGAAGCAATCCTAAATTCAAGGCCACTTACACCCCTGTCAAGCGATCCCAACGATCTAACAGCTCTAACCCCGGGGCATTTTCTTATCGGTGAACCACTCACTGCACATATCGATGTAAACGCACTTCCGACAAGACAGACCCTGTTGACACGGTGGAACTTAGTCTCACATCTCAAACACGAATTTTGGAAGCGATGGTCACAAGAATACCTTAATGAACTGCAATATCGCCACAAATGGAAGGAATGCTGCAAGAACATTAAGTTGGGAGACATGGTCATCATAAAGGAAGACAACGTTCCGGCAGTTCAATGCCCGTTGGGAAGAATCATCAATACATTCAAGGGTAACGACGGCGCAGTACGAGTAGTCGAAGTCAAAACAGCATCCGGAATCTGGAAGCGTCCAATTCATAGATTAGCACCACTACCAATCGACAATGAGATAAGCCATGATAAACCGCTTAGGAGCGAGGTGGAACATCTAGTGACTAGTGCCCAATCATCAGCCCCAGTAGACATCATACCAAGTAAAAGACGAAGATCAACTGGTACATTCGGTATAACAGCACTTTTAACAATGTGCTTAATTTTGCCAATTGTGTTAAGTGAGAACATCCAGATCAACAAATTTAAGTCCGACCTCGGAATATACTTCGAAGGAATAGGGTCAGCAAGAATGGCAACAAGCGAATGGAATTTCATCGTTCACTACAATCTCGATCCATTAATAAACGAATACACAGCATTATTTAACGGAACATTGACCCTCCATCATTTGTGTCAAGAAATGCAACAAAGGAGCATTTGCACTAACACATTGAATGAATTTCAACATATCATAAATGAACTACATTCCGAGAACACCCTGTTGCCAACCAAACGAAGTAAAAGGGGAGCAATTAACATAGTTGGAAAGTTAACAAATTCTCTTTTTGGAATATTAGACTCAGAATATGCTGAAAAAATGACCAACACAATAGATCAAGTAAACACAAATGAAAACTTTTTGTTAAATTTACTAAAAAACCAAACCTCAGTTATCGATTCAACGATTAATCTTGTCAAGCAAGATCAAATAATAATCCAAAATAGGTTCGAACAAATAAACACACAACTAAGCGAAATAAGAGGAAGAGTGCGCGATAATGGTAAAGAGATTTATCAAGTCAAGATGTTCCAAATCTTCACATCACTGTCCTCCCAACTTATCCTAATGATGATCAACATACAAAGGATACAGTCAACTGTTATCGACGTACTTACAGACACTCACCATGGGAAGGTAAATGCATTATTATTGTCAGCACACCAGCTAAAAGAAGAAATAAGAACGATCAAGACCCACCTGCCAGCATTCCTCGAATTACCTGCAGAGGAGAGCGACTTATTACACCTATACAAGTTAATGACTGTAAAGGGAGGAGTAACAGAAAACCGAGCAGTATTCTTGATCACATTGCCATTAGTAGATGAAGGAAACTACGAATTATTCAGAATGACGCCCATACCAACCTTCATAAACAACACCATGCTGTCCATCATCCCTTGTGCTCCAATTCTGGCCAAAAAAGCACATCGCGATGAATATATCCCGATACAATCACCCGCGCTGGAAACATGCATGAATATAAGAGCAGAACAATATCTCTGCATCAACATGCAAGCAAAATATAGCAAGGGAGCGGAAGTCTGCTCCTGTGAATTGGGTTTATTCAACGACGAGAAGAGGTCGACATGTGTATTAGGGAAATCACAAGCGAATTCCACTTGGATCCAGATGGAACACAAAAATCAGTGGATATATTCCACAAAAACGCCATCTCGCCTCACTGCAATCTGCGGAAAGAAAATTCTACAACTGGTCGTAGAGGGTTCCGGAATGCTAACACTGCAGCCAGGATGCATCTTGAGACAAAACTTCATCACGATCCAGGGGCACAACACGTTCACCACCAACTTACAACCCTCCTACATAAGCTTCGGATCACTTTCAGAAATTTCAACACCAATGATTCATGAACCACTTCTGCAAGAATTCAATGCAACGCACTATGACGTCCAACTCAAAAATCTTACTCAGTTACAAAAAATAATTGCAGAGCAGAAGGTCCTTGAGCTGCCTCATAAGTTTCAAACTCACAGCTATCACAACTATGCAATTGGGTATTTGGCCCTGCTCTTGGCCATCATGGTAATTGTTTACCTCACCTGGAACCAAAGAAAAAACAAAAATGATGTAGCTGCTAATAGCCCGCGGGCAAAATCCCGCCAAACACCAACAAATTCCGAATTTGCTGTCACAATTGCTTAGAGGGTTGAATTACCATTCAACGCGGGGGAGAATGTTGAAACCAAAACTGAATTAAATCTACCGACTCAGCTGTTCCTACCACAACAACACCTGGGCAAGTCAACGCACGCAACATGCTGAGACGGCAGCAACCCACATCTGGGTCATACAGGCATAACAACAACCAAAGTGTTGACAATGCATATCATGCATTTATTGTTATTCTTGTCCTATTTTTAAGTCATAGAGTAAGCTAATTATAAGTATAAAAAGACTCAATAAATTTATATTTGATCAGTGTTTAATTGGAAATCACTCTTTTATTATTAACAAACAATTCAGTTTTCAGCCTCCAACAGTGAACAAGTGCTTGTTTCACTACAACAAAGAGATACCGTGAACAGGTTTAAGTGCTTGTTTCACTACAATACAGAAGTATCAAGTTAATGTGCTTGCTACATTCATTAGACAAACGAGTCTAAACAGTCTGTCTGGTTGGTTGTCAATAAAATGCAAGTTTATTGCTTGATTATTTGTATAAATAAAGATTATTAACATTTTTAGAAGAACAGCAATAACCCGAGACCAATTTAAAATAATCAAAACAATCCACTGTTTGGAAGTGGAAAAAAGTCCGATACTATTCATACATGTTTGTTTATATTTTTAATTTTACTGAAAATAATTAATCAATACGATTCACGTGAATAGCAAAATAAGCCTGTAAATCACTTTAACCCATTTTTCTCGTTATAAATATTGAAAAACATAAAATACTAATTTCTAATATTACTACTCAACTAATCCGAAGAGTAATTACTGCTACTGCTCTCGTTATTTAGGTCTATTAACCTTTCAACTGCTTCCTCGGCAAAAACGTCCACTTCCCACATATTTGGCTCAACAACCTGTTCAACGTGTTGGACACATCGATGCCATTTTTTATTGTCAACCCTTTTAAGTGCTGTTGTTAGTTAGTCTCTTATTTCAGCCATTTTAAATGACTTGTTTTGGCTTGCTACAAAACCCTTTCACTTGAGCCCAAACCAATTCTATTGGATTAAAGTCACATTGATAAGGCGGCAAGCGAAGCACTTTATGTCCCGCATTTTGAGAAATTTCATCCACGACGTATGTTTCATACTTCGCTTTGTAACGTTTAACGATTTCAAGCAACTCTGCTGTAACCATATCATACCCGAAACTTATCGCATTAGACCTCAGGCACTTTGTATACCCTATTCTAAGGGTATATTAATTTTGATGCATAGTTTGTACATACCTTGATATTGCCCGTAGACCCCTAAAAGTTACTATATTTATGATCAGCATCGATAGTAATGTCGATCTAGCCATGTCCGTCCGTCCGTCCGTCTGTCGGCAAAAATTAGGCCTTTAAACTGGATCTAGAGAGCTGAAATTTTAACCATATACTCTCTAGGGTCCCGAAATAATCAAGTTTAAGAATTTTTGAAATCCGTCCACAGACACGCCCACAAACTAAAAAAAAAAACAAATTTTTCGAAAAAACGAATTTTGAGGTAGAAAGCTGAAATTTTTTATATATGATCTATGCCTCCTAAAACTGGTCGGGAGATAAAATTTTCAAAATCCGCCCACTGACACGCCCACAATTAAATAAAATAATTTTATTGAAAAACCAAAATTTGAGCTAGGGAGCTGAAATTTATAATATATACTCTCTAGGGGGCCCTTTATGCTCATGTGTAAACATTTTTAAAATCTGCCTACTCACACGCCCACAATTAAATAAAACAATTTTATTGGAAAACCAAAGTTTGAACTAGGGAGCGTTTTTTTACAAAAGCTTCGTTTTTTTCGATAAAAACCTTAAAATGTTGTATAACAAAATATGTAGAGCGTTCTTAACAATTCAACCATACTTAGACTTTTGTCACGCCCACTTATGAGGGATAGGAATAAGAATAGGGTATCCAACAGTTCGCCCAAGCGGACTGTAGAACGCCCCTATGTTTTATTTCATCTTTTCTCGTGGAAGTGGATATGCTTTATTTTATTTTCTGAAATGATAGGAAGCATTGTCCAAAACTATGACGGAGTTGGGTTCCAGGCGTATTAAAATATATTTAAACCATTTCTCGTACACATCAGCGTTCATGTCCTCGTGGTAGTCTCCGGGTAATCACGAAATGAGGCATAAAAGTCCTCCATCGACGAAACCTGTAGAACTTCAAATATGGGTTATAATTATTCTCTTTCCTTTTCCAGATGGTGATCGCAGTCCTGTTGACAATCCTTCATTAAACACCTGTCTTGGTGTTGTAATAGTTGGGTCTATCCAAATTTTTCCTCGAGTCTGGCCCTCGTTGAGCCAGGTTTCATCAGTAAAATAAATTTTTCTTTTCTCTTCTCTAATTTTTTTACTTCGCGTAAATATCTTCGTCTCCAAGAAATAATGTCACTTCTTTCCAACAACAGATTCTTTCGCTGACGTTTGACGAATTTAAGTCCGAGATCTTTTTGTAATATTGTATGCAAAGTTGATCTGCTTATTTTTGTTATATTTGCATTTTTTTGTACTTCTAATAAAATCTTGTCTAGCGTTGGAAGGTCATTATCCATTAAAAACTGTTGGACTATCCGCCTTTGCCCTTTGATTGCTTTTTCCCTTAAATGCCTGTACACAGTTCGTTCCGCAACAGAAAACATATTAGCTGCATTTCCTACGGCTTCCGATTTACTTTTAATTAAAAAGGCCATAGAAGGTTTCAAAAAATTTAAATTGTGGGCGTGTCAGTAGGCGGATTTTGAAAATGTTTACACAGGAGCATAAATGGCCCCATAGAGAGTATATATTATAAATTTCAACTCCCTAGCTCAAACTTTGGATTTTCAAAAAAAGGTTTTTGTTTAAATTGTGGGCGTGTCAGTAGGCGGATTTTGAAAATGTTTACACATAAAGGGCCCCCTAGAGAGTATATATAATAAATTTTACCTCCCTAGCTCAAATTTTGGTTTTTCAATAAAATTGTTCTATTTAATTGTGGGCGTGTCAATGGGCGGATTTTGAAAATTTTATCTCCCGAGCAGTTTAAGGAGTCATAGATCATATATAAAAAATTTCAGATTTCTACCTCAAAATTAGATTTTTTCGAAAAATTTCGAAAAACGGACGGACATGGCTACTATCGATGCTGATCATAAATATAGTAACTTTTAGGGATCTACGGGCAATATTAAGATATGTTACACAAACTATGCGTCAAAATTAATATACCCTTAGAATAGGGTATAAACATAGGGACGGGCTACAGTCCGCTTGGGCGAACTGTTGGATACCCTATTCTTATTCCTATCCCTGATAAGTGGGCGTGACAAAAGTCTAAGTATGGTTGAATTGTAAAGAACGCTCTACATATTTTGTTATATAACATTTAAAGGATTTCATCAAAAAAAAATCGAAGCTTTTGTAAAAAAAAACGCTTCCTAGCTCAAACTTTGGTTTTTCAACAAAATTATTTAATTTAATTGTGGGCGTTCAGTAAGCGGATTTTAAAAAAAATAACACATGAGCATAAAGGGCCCCTAGAGAGTATGTATTATAAATTTTAGCTCCGTAGCTCAAACTTTGGATTTTCAAAAAAAGTTTTTTTTAAATTGTGGGCGTGTTCAGTAGGCAGATATTGAAAATATATACACATAAGCTTAAAGGGCCCCTAGAGAGTATATATTATAAATTTGAGCTCCCTAGCTCAAATTTTGGTTTTTCAATAAAATTGTTTTATTTAATTGTGGGCGTGTCAGTGGGCGGATTTTGAAAATTGCATCTCCCTAGGAGTTTTAGGAGCCATAGATCATATATAAAAAATTTCAGCTTTCTAGCTCAAAATTCGATTTTTTCCAAAATTTTGTTTTTTTAAGTTTGTGGGCGTGTTGTGGTAAACTTGATTATTTCGGGACCCTAGACAGTATATGGTTAAAATTTCAGCTCTCTAGGCCCAGTTTAAAGGCCTAATTTTTGCCGACGGACGGACGGACATGGCTAGATCGACATTACTATCGATGCTGATCATAAATATAGTAACTTTTAGGGGTCTACCGGCAATATTAAGGTATGTTACAAACTATGCGTCAAAATGAATATACCCTTAGAATAGGGCATACAAATTATATACCTACCCTACATAAAAAATAGTATTAATATGTAAAGTATACGAATGTTGCATACATAAATATGCCTACCTTTACTACAATTCAAATCACCATTGCATACGCAAATATGACTCTATTGTATCCTAATTACCTATCCTATCTTATTCACATATCTCTTCTTCTCACATCGCACATTTCTTTGCAGACGCAAATCTTCCCACTATGCAATAATTTTATATCCTATCTTATTCACATATCTCTTCTTCTCACATCGCACATTTCTTTGCAGACGCAAATCTTCCCACTATGCAATAATTTTATATCCTATCTTATTCACATATCTCTTCTTCTCACATCGCACATTTCTTTGCTTACGTAAATCTTCCCACGATGCAATAATTTTGTATCGTGTCTTATTCCAAATATCTCGCGCTCTATCATAATCCAAATTACCCGCATACGTGGGTCTGTCTACCTTTTATCTATCCTAAGTCAAATTACATGAGTGAACTGGTCACTGCTAGCGTTCTCAAAGGTATCACCTATCACCTTCGCCGTACGGTGACAAAATTATGTTCGTAGGCAGGGCAGACAATTAAAATGAGACAGTCTATCTTCACCCGTGAGCGCATTAGCATCAAAATATTAATAACAATTGTGTTTACAACTGCAACAAAAATTTAAAGGCAATAAAAATATAGAACAAGCCTTCAATAAATTGAGTTAAAAATTAATAACAATTGTGTTTCAATAAATTGAGTTAAAATATAAATAACAATTGTGTTTCAATAAATTGAGTTAAAATATAAATAACAATTGTGTTTCAATAAATTGAGTTAAAATATAAATAACAATTGTGTTTCAATAAATTGAGTTAAAATATTAATAACAATTGTGTTTCAATAAATTGAGTTAAAATATAAATAACAATTGTGTTTCAATAAATTGAGTTAAAATATTAATAACAATTGTGTTTACAACAAATTGTCGGAGTAAAAGCGAATAGTAACAAAAATTGGCGCAGCCGGTAGGATTAAGGAAGCAACAGTTTTAAACTGGTAATAGCTTGAAAAGCCTTAACTACCAAAACCTTATACTGGGCAAGACTCCTTTACCCTTAATCTCGGAACTGAGTCTGGTTTCGAGGGTATACTGAGGTAGATGACCTCTACACCACCGAGAGAGGACTCAACTCCTAGCCAGAATCCCGCAGGACAACCCCAACCAGGAACTTCAAGAGGACAATCACCGCAACCAGCACCTATTTCACCGAGAAGACTTCGATCCGGGACGGTGTTACGCAGCAATAATTCTGTAAGTTTAAGTGACTATTTAGGATTACTATTAGAAAAAACGCGAAACAGTGAAAATTTAACAGTCCTGCAGTGCGAACACTTAAATAATGAATTAGAAAAAACGAGAGAACAAAGACTCAGTAAAATTCGCAAATTGAAAGAAGCGACTGCAGCGACTGCAGGAACTGTTAGATTTTCACGGTCAATCGCACCCGCTCGCGGTAGAACATAAGTTAACACGTGGGATTAGTAGTGAAAGTAATTCGAGGGATAGCGAAATTTCTTTAAAGTGGTTAAATATTTCCTTTCCTGAATCCGAACAGGAGTTTACCTTTGAATCGGAAACCATCGAAAATAAACCCCATACCCATTTTAAAATGTCAGTCGATTATTGCAAAATAGCCAAACTGACTGCTCAGCTAGTTCCTATATTTTCGGGTGAACACAGCCCATCATTGAGCACAGATCTACAGACGTTTCTGGGCTGTTGTAAGAAGGTACTTGAATGCCTATCTGAGGAAGAACACCCAGCGTTTGTGCAGATTTTTCCTACGAGACTGAGAGGTGATGCTTATTTATTAGTCGCATCTAACCAAATAACATCCTTCGAGGATGCCGAACAGCTCCTCAATCGAACGTACTTGACAAGGGAAACCTACCACGAAGTGGTAAATAAGTTAATCACAATGAGACAGTACCCCTTAGAAACTCTCATCGCTTTTACGGCTAGAATAAAGCAGATGCTGCAGCTTTGCAAAGAGGCAGCGGACCACAAATATGGTTCAATGGCAGCTCCTGCTGTGAAAACACAGCTGGAAGATTTTGCCAAAAATTCCTTGAAAACAGGAGTTACGAACCCGCATCTCTGTCAATACCTTCTAACGGTAGGAGATGGAACAATTGAAAATTTAGTGCAGAAAGCCCTAGATATGGAGAGACTGCAACAAACTGTTCTGAACCCACAATCATATTCGCCTGCCCCTTATTATCCAGGTACAAGTAAACCCAACGTCACCCCCTCGCCGTTTTATTTCCCAAACAGCCCACAGCAAGGTCCGCCGTCGTATTTCCTCAACGGCCCACAACAATTCACGCAGTCTTATTTCCAAGGTAGTCCACAAACACCCATTCAAAATCGTTTAATTCCCGAAAAGCAAAATACTAGGTTTAAAGATAGCAAACCCCTGAATTTCTTAACTACTAGATTGATTTGTAGTTTTTGCCACAAAAGGGGACACACCTATAGCGATTGTATCACTAGGAAGAATACCCCTTTCTGCACCACCTGTAAAGCCTACAACCATGATGTGAGAGACTGTCGAAAATCGGAAAATCGCGGTAACATTCCCATGCATCACAGGAACCAACCGACAACCCCAGCACCTTTAAACTCCAGTAGGGTATACAATGTAAGAACAACTTGCGATTTTTGTGGCCGGCTAGGCCACTTACTTAATGAATGTAGACAAAAAGCCAGATGGGAATCGGGAAACCAGGGAAACTCCTCGCAGTCGAGCCCAAAAACCCCGGCTCGACATTAAAAATAAAAGAAAACCCACAAAGGTACCTTCGGAAGCCCAAGTGCAGTGTCCCCACGGTAGTTCTTCCCCTCGACATAGGCCGTAAAGGTCAAGCGAAACTAATCGTGGACACTGGCTCCGAAGTTAGTTTAATAAAAATTAATTCACTTAAGTCAGGAACGAAAATTGACACCGATAAGGCATGTACTTTAGAAACACCATTTGGAAAAGGAAACAGTATTGGTGCTTGTCAGGGTCATTTTAAGGTTAAATCTAGTATTCCATGTTCCTTCCAAGTACTGGATAATACGGCAACGTTTTCGGACGACGGAATACTCGGAAACGACTTCCTTTCGAATCATTGTAACGTGGATGGTCCTAAAAATCAACTGAGATTTCCCGGAACGATAACCAATCCACAGGAGCTAACAATACCTCTAAATTACTCAGATCTTAGTTCAAGTCCTAAAAGGGCAGTCAAAAAGGGACAACACACAGCAAAATTGGAGCCAACAGTCGCCCAATCCAAAAGCTGTGTCGTTTCTAATGTTGACTGCGAAGCCTCGACAAAGGATGCTTGTTATGCCGTAATAAACAATACGGACGCAAACAACGCCTATGATCAATTTAAGAGTTTTGATATTGTACTTGATAAACCATTCAGCCTGCCTGAACGGTCACAAACGTTTATAACAGTTCCTCTAGAATTAACGGAAGAAATGCTCTGCTTACCCGATAAGGTATGCGATGGAATCTTCCTTTCCAATTGTATCTTGCCTTCAGGCCAAAATAGATATTTAATAAGTGCTCTCAATACAAATGACCAAACAGTACCCATACAGAAATTAAAGTTACTATTAAGTCCAGCGCAAAACTATAAAATAATCCCTCTGGAAACCGAAAATGAACATGTTCTAGGGACGACCATGTTAAATAACCACGTAAAATACACGTACCCGGACAACGAGTTTCCGGACGACCGCGACCCCCAACTAAACTTACGTGTAGAGAAACTCAAAAACGAGCTCACTGTTGGAAAAAACCTTAATTCTGAAGAAAAGAACGCAGTAATAAACCTCTGCAATGAGTATTGTGATATTTTTCATTTAAAAGGCGATCGCCTCTCATACACAACCGCAGTAACACATGAAATCCCATTGCTACAGGACCAGGCGCCAATAAACCAAAGAATGTATAGACTGCCCCAGACAAAGAGGCAAGTTATAAATGATCAGTTAAAGGAGATGTTGGAAGATAACGTAGTCCAACCTAGCAAAAGTCCTTGGAACTCACCTCTCCTGGTAGTCCCTAAAAAGCCGGGTCCGGATGGTGAAATCAGATGGCGAGTAGTGGTTGATTTTCGCAAACTGAATGATTGCACAATTGGTGATGCTTACCCCCTACCTCGAATTGAGGACATACTTGACCAACTTGGTCACTCCCGGTATTTCTCCACGCTCGATCTAGCCAATGGCTACCACCAAGTTATGGTAGATCCAAAGGATCAACCAAAAACCGCCTTCAGCACGAACTATGGACACTATGAGTTTAAACGTATGCCTTTCGGTTTAAAAGGGGCTCCGGCTACGTTTCAACGCTTGATGAACTATGTCCTTACCGGGTTACAAGGTATTGAATGCTTTGTATATCTGGATGACATAGTGATTTACGGGAAAAACCTCACGGATCACAACAATAAACTAAAAAAGGTTTTTGATAGATTACGAAAAAATAGCTCAAAACTGCAGCCGGAAAAGTGCAGATTCCTACAAAAGGAAGTAGTTTATTTGGGACATGTATGTTCAGAATTAGGGGCACTGCCAAATCCCAGCACAACTGCAACTGTTCAAAATTTTCCATCTCCACGAACAGTTAGGCAGGTCCAATCCTTTTTGGGACTTGCCAACTACTACCGTAAATTTATTCCACAATTTTCTAAAATAGTCCGACCTCTTACAAACTTACTCCATAAGGACGTAAAGTTCACCTGGACTGAGAAATGCCAAATAGCATTTCAAGAAATCAAGGCACAGCTGGTCTCACCGCCTCTTCTGATCTACCCCGATTTTGCTAAACGTTTTAATCTGACGACGGATGCGAGCAGCGAAGCGATCGGAGCGGTACTATCACAGGGCGACGTAGGAAGAGATCAGCCCATTGCATATGCTAGTCGCACTTTAAACAAAGCCGAGCGTAACTACTCCACTATTGAGAAAGAGCTATTAGCTATTGTATGGGCTACCAAAAATTTTAGATGTTACCTTCAAGGGCGCAAATTCACTGTCTACACAGATCATAAGCCTTTAAAGGGAGTATTCAACGTAAAAGACCCAACCACTCGCCTCGTTCGATTTCATCACAAATTGTCGGAGTTCGATTACAAAATAGAATACAAGCCAGGCAAATACAATACCAATGCTGATGCCCTTAGTCGAATTCCCCAATGTAACGTGGCCAAGTCTGCACAAGAACGGCAACCCAAAAGGTGTGCAGATACAGACAGGATCTTAACCTATGCTGAGTACGAAGCCGAGAAAGCACAGCCAACCATTACAGAATCTGCAGAGTGCAAATCTTGTGCGAATTTGAATGCATCTCAATCAATCACACAAGAAACTACAGAGCCTTTTAAGGTACAAGCCGAGGTGCACCAACCACCGAATAAGTTCATCGACATTCTACCGGTAAATACAGCAGTATGTAATGCTGTAACGCGGTTACAATCACAAAAGAAAAGTCCATCTCCTGAGCCAGCACCTACAGATAAACCAAGCGATTCTGAAAAACTTAAAGAATCCCTAATACAGAGCGCAGTGGAGTTGCAAGAAACAAGCACAAAACCCATAGAGATAATCACTAGTCCCTAGGAAATACAAACTATTCTTAAAGACTACCACAACTCGATTTTTGGTGGTCACCAAGGGGTGATAAAAACATATAAACGAATTCGGAAAAAGTATTGGTGGCGGCACATGCTCAGAGACATAAAAAATTACATTAAAAGGTGTAAAAAATGTCAGATCATGAAAGCAACACCTCTTACACGAATGCCAATGATGATCACAGATATCGCAGAAAAACCTTTCGATAAGGTGTATTTAGATATCGTGGGCCCATTAGAACAATCAGACTCTGGTAATTTATATATCCTAACGTTTCAAGACAATCTAACCAAATTTATTGACTGCCACGCCATGCCAAATGCAGAGGCTCAAACTGTGGCTCAAGTGGTTTTTGACCATATAATTACACGATTCGGTATTCCAAAACGAATTGTTACGGACCAGGGAACAAATTTTCTCAGTGGCATATTTAAAGGGCTCTGCAGACTGCTTAAAAAAAAAAATTGCAGACATCTGCTTACCACCCTCAGTCCAATGGTGCTCTTGAGCGAGCACACCGACCAATAGTGGAGTATCTGCGCAGCATAACTGATGAAAATCCCAAGTCTTGGGATCAGTTCTTACGAACAGCGACCTTTGTTTACAACAATAGCTTCCATGATAGCACAAAACTCACGCCTATGGAATGTTTATATGGTTTCACTTCTGACATTCCATCTAACTTAAAAAGAGAGCCCGAACCCATCTATAACCATGAAAGTTACTACCATCTTCTAAGGTATAGACTGCAAAAATCCTATTCAATAGCCAGACGCAACCTTTTAGCAAGCAAACAGAGGTCGAAAAACTATTTCGATAAAACCATAAGGCCTCACTCGTTTCATGTAGGAGATAAAATACTCGTCAAAAGCGAAAATCGAAAAGGGAAATTATCGCCCATATGGAGAGGGCCCTATCCAGTGACAAGTATAAAAGGACCCGTAAACACAGCTATCAAATTTGGTAGAAAAGAAATTGTGATCCATAACAATCGACTTAAGCATTACTATGAATAATGCAAAATGAAACTAACACATGACACATTTTATGTCTTACTGTCTGACTTCTCCTTTTCCCATCTTCCTACAGTACATTATGGAGCTCATGATTATTTTCTTAACAATGCTGTTTCCCTCTGGTCAACCTTTCGAGCAACCATACATGGTGAATTCTCTCAACAAAACAGGAATAATATTCGAAGGCTTAGGCGATTTATGGGTTTACCACAACACCTGGACCGTGCTCACGGAAATAGACCTATCCGAATTAGGAAATCAAACAAGGCTGGCAGAACATGCAGAACACCTTGTCAGCCAGTTGTGTATCAGCGAAAATAGCACTAACAAAGACCATTGCTCACTACAGCAACGGCACATACATGCGGTGATGCAAACTATTAAAAATCGGACAAAAATAATCTACGAACTACTCCCGAGATCCAGGCAGCCAAGGTCACTCTTCAACGGCATCGGAAACGTGTTTCATTATCTTTTCGGCACAATGGATAGTGAAAATGAAGAGGAAATCTACAGCAAACTAGAGGACCTACAAACCGATGAAAAGAAACTAGCTGAATTGAACCTACAGCAAATAACAGTAGTTAGCACTACACTTAAACAAATTCAAACGCCTTTAAAAACTTTAATGGATAGACAGCAACAAATTGGTTTTAAGATAAACGAAATCATGCAATTAACCGATGAGTTGGCCAAAGTACAGATGAGGCAGGAGATCGTAACAAGTATCCTCCTACAAGTCCTCGAAATTGAAACCCGCCAAACCACTTTAATAGACATAATATTAGCTTCCAGCAATAACCAAATACACCCTTTATTAATCTCCCCAAACACTTTTTCGACTATTTACCAAAAGTCTAACCCAATCTGCAAGAACTGTTTGCCAATGTTATACCAAACGGCAGAAGTAAAATCGCATCTATTACAAGAAAAACTATTAGTGAAAATCACTCTACCAATTTTCGCATTACCCCGGATGCAATTTTTTAAAATTATCTGTTTCCCCGTACACCTTTCAGCAGGACATTCTCTAGTACCTGATGTAAAGTATTCCCATATAGCATCTCAAACTGAATCCCAAGAGTTTCTCCTATTCGAGAGCGGAGATATCAAATCGTTTGTAACTATCACCCGTGGATTGAACATAACCACTTACGTGGGGAAACTAGAGATTCCAATAACGCGCGCAACAGCCACAAAAGAGTGCATTGTCAAAGCATTTTTTAACCCTCTGAACGATAGTACCCAATGTCATTATCGAGTACAAGTTCCCTCTCAAGACACATTTATTAAAATGACTAGACCAAATACTTGGTTGTATTCGGTTATTAGTCCTACCGTCCTTCACATAGTCTGCTCAAGGTCATTATCAACCCCTAAGTTAACAGGACAAGGCATCCTAACAATTAATGAACCTTGTCAAGTGGAAGTTCTCGACAAAACAATCTACTATCAGGGTGACTCGAGGCCCCCTCTCTATATTATACAACCACAATATTTCCCCCCCGCTAGTACGGAACTCTCTCAGTTAAACCTAACTACCCTCACTTCCAATGTTCCAAATGTGAATCACACCCAAGTTATAATAGGCCCAGATACAAATGAGATCATATATAAAAGTACCCACTCTCTCGAAGATATAAAAACAAAATTGAACAGCATTCATATCCCCAATCGGACGTCTCATTCTCTCCCCGTAATATCTATATCACTGACTAGTACCTTAATAGCGTGCGCTGTACTTTTCGCATTTACAAAATTGTTTTTGAAATTACTGAAAAACTACAGACAACAGAAACTTTCTAAACCACAAGAACAAGTTGTCAAAAATGTATCAGATACTGACCACTCAAGACCGATGGTTTCCGATTCAAGACAAAAGGAAACCCCAGTGACTATAGAACTGACGACCACCAGTCCAAAAACACTTGTTCGCTCTAAATCTCTTCCTAAAACTAAATCTGCTCCAAAGACCGCATCTCTGCAAATTGTGGACATAAGTGTTTAAACCAAAAAAAAAAAAAAATAAAAAAATAATCATGTACCTAGTTTTAACAAAAATGATAATACATACATAAATAAATAATAATAATCTATATGTAATTGGTTTTAGTGATAACAATACAAGATGTTTAAATGTCATTTTTATGTTCAAGCATGATTGTCGTATTATTTAAGAGATTAATGAAACAGTATAATATAAATGATGTAGCAACCATATGGTGGCGTAGTAAACACCTAAATGTATTGATTAGATTTAAGAACACTTAACTTAATATTGTATAGACTATAGACAAAAATGATATATATTCATATCTACATAGTATTTAAAAATAAAGGATATATTCATACCTACCTAGTATTTAAAAATAAAGGAAAACTAAAAATAAATCTTTGTAGAAGTAGCATTAAATAAAATAGTACCTACAACTGTTTTGTAAAAAAAAAAAAAAAAAAAAAATTATATAATGATTATAATTTTATATAAACCTTTAAACAGATTAAAATAGGAAAAGAATATATATATAATTAACTACTAATTAATAAATTGCTATATGTTAAAAATAAAAAATATAAAAAAAAAAAAAAAAAAAAAAAAAAAAAAAAACTTTGTTAAATTGTCCTGCTCTGCCTCCAAACTGGTACCGAATATAACCATTTTCCGAGTCTTATTCCTCTCCAAAGAATAATACTCTTTAATTAGGGGTGAAGGATTTGTTGCATACATAAATATGCCTACCTTTACTACAATTCAAATCACCATTGCATACGCAAATATGACTCTATTGTATCCTAATTACCTATCCTATCTTATTCACATATCTCTTCTTCTCACATCGCACATTTCTTTGCAGACGCAAATCTTCCCACTATGCAATAATTTTATATCCTATCTTATTCACATATCTCTTCTTCTCACATCGCACATTTCTTTGCAGACGCAAATCTTCCCACTATGCAATAATTTTATATCCTATCTTATTCACATATCTCTTCTTCTCACATCGCACATTTCTTTGCAGACGCAAATCTTCCCACTATGCAATAATTTTATATCCTATCTTATTCACATATCTCTTCTTCTCACATCGCACATTTCTTTGCTTACGTAAATCTTCCCACGATGCAATAATTTTGTATCGTGTCTTATTCCAAATATCTCGCGCTCTATCATAATCCAAATTACCCGCATACGTGGGTCTGTCTACCTTTTATCTATCCTAAGTCAAATTACATGAGTGAACTGGTCACTGCTAGCGTTCTCAAAGGTATCACCTATCACCTTCGCCGTACGGTGACAAAATTATGTTCGTAGGCAGGGCAGACAATTAAAATGAGACAGTCTATCTTCACCCGTGAGCGCATTAGCATCAAAATATTAATAACAATTGTGTTTACAACTGCAACAAAAATTTAAAGGCAATAAAAATATAGAACAAGCCTTCAATAAATTGAGTTAAAAATTAATAACAATTGTGTTTCAATAAATTGAGTTAAAATATAAATAACAATTGTGTTTCAATAAATTGAGTTAAAATATAAATAACAATTGTGTTTCAATAAATTGAGTTAAAATATAAATAACAATTGTGTTTCAATAAATTGAGTTAAAATATTAATAACAATTGTGTTTCAATAAATTGAGTTAAAATATAAATAACAATTGTGTTTCAATAAATTGAGTTAAAATATTAATAACAATTGTGTTTACAACAAATTGTCGGAGTAAAAGCGAATAGTAACACGAACAGTACTTAACTATTAGCCTTTCATTACATTTAAATAATTGATATTGAAAGTATCGATTACTGTAATATTCGAATTACATAGCTTATGTATTAAGTTTATATTATGAATCCAAAAGGTTTCCCAATAAAAACAGAGTGACCGGCTACAGTCCGCTTGGGCGAACTGTTGGATACCCTATTCTTATTCCTATCCCTCATAAGTGGGCGTGACAAAAGTCTAAGTATGGTTGAATTGTAAAGAACGCTCTACATATTTTGCTATATAACATTTAAAGGATTTTATCGAAAAAAACGCTCCCTAGCTCAAACTTGGGTGTTTCAATAAAATTGTTGTATTTAATTGTGTGCGTGTCAGTAGGGCCCCCTAGAGAGCATACATTATAAATTTCAGCTAACTAGCTCAAATTTTGGTTTTTCAATAAAATTGTTTTATTTAATTGTGGGCGTGTCAGTGGATTTTGAAAATTTTATCTCTCGAGCAGTTTTAGGAGCTATAGATCTTATATAAAAAATTTCAGCTTTCTATCTCAAAATTCGATTTTTTCCAAAATATTGTTTTTTTGAGTTTGTGGGCGTGTTGTGGGCGGACTTCAAAAAATCGTAAACTTGACTATTTCGGGACCCTAGACAGTATATGGTTAAAATTTCAGCTCTCTAGGCCCAGTTTAAAGGCCTAATTTTTACCGACGGACGGACATGGCTAGATCGACATTACTATCGATGCTGATCATAAATATAGTAACTTATAGGGGTCTACCGGCAATATTAAGGTATGTTACAAACTATGCGTCAAAATTAATATACCCTTAGAAGAGGGTATACAAATTATATACCTACCCTGCATACAAAATAGTATTAATATGTAAAGTATACGAACAGTACTTAACTATTAGCCTTTCATTACATTTGAATATTAGATATTGAAAGTACCGATTACTGTAATATTCGAATTACATAGCTTATGTATTAAGTTTATATTATAAATACAAAAGGTTACCGAATAAAAACATAGGGACGGGCTACAGTCCGCTTGGGCGAAGAGTTGAATACCCTATTCTTATTCCTATCCCTCATAAGTGGGCGCGACAAAAGTCTAAGTATGGTTGAATTGTTAAGAACGCTCTACATATTTTGTTATATAACATTTAAAGGATTTTATCGAAAAAAACGCTCCCTAGCTCAAACTTGGGTGTTTCAATAAAATTGCTTAATTTAATTGTGGGCGTGTCAGTAGGGCCCCCTAGAGAGTATATATTATAAATTTCCGCTCACTAGCTCAAATTTTGGTTTTTCAATAAAATTGTTTTATTTAATTATGGGCGTGTCAGTGGGCGGATTTTGAAAATTTTATCTCCCGAGCAGTTTAAGGAGTCATAGATCATATATAAAAAATTTCGTTCGTCTGTCGGCAAAAATTAGGGCTTTAAACTGGGCGTAGAGCTGAAATTTTAACCATATACTGTCTAGGGTCCCGAAATAATCAAGTTTACGAATTTTTGAAATCCGCCACAGACACGCCCACAAACTCGAAAAAACAAAATTTTGGAAAAAATCGATTTTTGAGCTAGAAAGCTGAAATTTTGTATGATCTATGACTATTAAAACAGCTCGGGAGATAAAATTTTCCAAATCCGAACTGAAATTTATAATATATACTCTCTAGGGGGCCCTTTATACTCATGTCTAAATATTTTCAAAATCCGCCTACTTTAAAAAAAAACTTTTTTTGAAAATCCAAAGTTTGAGCTAGGGAGCTGAAATTTATAATATATACTCTCTAGGGGCCCTTTATGCTCATGTGTTAGTTTTTTTAAAATCCGCTTACTGACACGCACACAATTAAATAAAACAATTTTATTGAAAAACCACAATTAAATAAAACAATTTTATTGAAAATTTTTAGCAAGGGAGCGGTTTTTTTTCAAAAGCTTCGTTTTTTTCGACAAAATCCGTTAAATGTTATATAACAAAATATGTAGAGCGTTCTTCTTAACAATTCAACCATACTTAGAATTTTGTCACGCCTACTTATGAGGGATGGGAATAAGAATAGGGTATCCAACAGTTCGACCAAGCGGACTGTAGCCCGTCCCTATGTTTTTCAATAAAATTGTTTTATTAATTGTGGGCGTTTCAGTAGGCGGATTTAAAAAAAAATTAACACATGAGCATAAAGGGCCCCTAGAGAGTACATATTATACATTTCAGCTCCCTAGCTCAAACTTTGGATTTTCAAAAAACTTTTTTTGATGTGTAAACATCTTTGCTCTCGTTGTTGTGTAAATATCTTTTTTCTCGGTAGGGGCTAGTTGGAAATATCGAGCGTCACCGTCATCGTCAGATTTTCAGCGTCACCGTCAGATTTTCATACCACCTGAGTTAATCGGTGCTCGCCAGATCACCGCAATTAAACGACTTAATAACAGCTCCCTAGCTCAAGCTTTGGATTTTCCAATAAAGTTTTTTTTTGTAAATTGTGGGCGTGTCAGTAGGCGGATTTTCAAAATATTGAGACATGAGCTTGAAAGGCGCCTAGAGAGTATATATTATAAATTTCAGCTCCCTAGCTCAAAATTTGGTTTTTCAAAAAAACTGTTTTATTTAATTGTGGGCGTGTCAGTGTTCGGATTTGGAAAATGTTATCTCCCGAGCAGTTTCAGGAGTCATAGATCATACAAAATTTCAGCTTTCTAGCTCAAAATTCGATTTTTTCCAAAATTTTGTTTTTTCGAGTTTGTGGGCGTGTCTGTGGGCGGATTTCAAAAATTCGTAAAATCGATTATTTCGGGACCCTAGAGAGTATATTGTTAAAATTTCAGCTCTCTAGGCCCAGTTTTAAGACCTAATTTTTGCCGACGGACGGACGGACGGACATGGCTAGATCGATATTACTATCGATGCTGTTCATAAATATAGTAACTTTTATGGGTCTACGGGCAATATTAAGGTATGTTACAAACTATGCGACAAAATTAATATACCCTTAGAATAGGGTATAAAAATATGTACCTAATAATTGTCTGCTGTCTATGTATTTTTTCATAGTTTCAACTAACGTAGGAGCGAAACCTCAGTTGTCGGCTGGACATTTTCCTACAATCGGTCATTCTGCTTTTCGACCGGCTCGGGCGAACGGCAGTCTTCAGTATATTCGTCTTCGTCCGCATCGTCACCATCAGAATTATAGATCTTGATATAGTCGGCTGATGTCGATGTATGATGTGGGCTCTCATGCTCCCCCACTTTACGGACTTCATACCTGTCACTACGCTTCGTCTTCGAGGTCTCATTGGGTCCATTGGATGGCTACGAGCAATTTTATATTTGGTAGGTTCTTTTCTGCCACGATTGTACCCCTTCTTGTTTTCCTCTTGCACTTTTAGGATCTCCAGCTTCGCTTGATGTCTGATTTCTTGGCGGTTCTGTTCAAAGTCTAGGCGGATCTCCTCTTCAAGTAACTCGGCCAATTTTAAATCTTCCGTGGTAAACATTGGCACGCCAGTGAGCAGCAAAAACGGTGTTCTTTTTGTAGACCGCGAGATTGTAGAATTCAGGATTCGTTGAGTACGACTTACATGCTGATACCATTTTAGAGGGTCAGACACAGAGAGCTTCGAAATTACTTCAATCACGATTTTGTTCAGACGTTCGACCTGTCCATTTCCTCTGGGTACCCCTGTTGTTACTAGATAATGGTAGAAGTTACGTGCTTCGCAGTACTCTTTGAATAGATTTGAGGTAAAAGCAGCTCCCTTATCCGTAATTATCCGGTGCGGATTCCCAAAAACATCAGCTTGAACCTCCAGCTTCTTCAAAACCTCCTCTGTTCCGGTACTCTTGACGGGATATATCCAGGTGAATTTACTGAAGGCGTCAACGACCGTTAACAAAAATTTGTAGCTCTTGGCAGTCGAAGGTAACGGTCCTATGTGGTCCAGATGAAATGTATGTAGAGGAATATCCATCTTATCAATCGGACTCAGCAATCCCTCCTTTTTCCCAACCTTTCTTGAGGTAAGAATGCAGCTTATACAACTATTGGAAACCGCTTCCACTACTTTTGATAATTTAGGTATGTAGTAGTCTCGTTGAAGTAACGCCTCAACCTTGCGATTATTAAAATGACCTTGTTCATGTACCTTTTGAACAACTTGTCGTTGAATTACTTTCGGCACCACTATACGGTAGTCCCCCTCTACATACTTATAAACGGCGCCGTTCCGCAACACGTAATCTTCGAGCTACGATGTTTATAGAACTTGCAAAATAACTTTGCAAAAATCGTCATTCGCCTGTGCTTTCCTAATCGACTCTGTAACACCATCTTCGATCACCAAAACATTCGGGTACCGACTAAGTGCGTCAACATGTTGCATGGACCGCACCGACCGATGATGCACTGAGCAATTATATTCCTGCAACTGTAGTGCCCAATTTGCTACCCTACTGTTCAGCTCCTTTTTGGCCACGGTTAGCTGAAAAGCCTTGCAATCTGTAAAAATTTCAAACTTTAACCCTAACAGGTAAACGCGCAGCTTTTTAAGAGCTCGTACTACCGCAAGCACCTCCAATTCGTAGCTCGAGTAATTCTTCTCCGCGGGTAACGTTTTGAAACTAAGAAAGAATACTGGATGAAAACAATCATCATCTCCTTTCTGCAGTAAAGCAGCTCCATATCCTGCTTTGCTGGCATCTGTATGCAACTGCGTAGGGCGTAATGGATCAAAAAGCCTCAGCACCGGCTCTTCGCATAACTTATTTTTCAGAGTTTGGAAAGAGTGTTCCTGCCTTTGTTCCCAAGTGAATTTCTCCTCCTTTCTTGTCAAGTCACAAAGCGGTTTCGCTAACAAGGCGTATCCCGATATAAACTTTCGGAAAAATCCGATCAGATCCAAGAAGTTCATTACGTCCCTAATATTCTTTGGTACAGGAAATTTCCTCACCGCTAAAATTGTTTCATCATCTTGTACTATATGCCCTAGGAACTGTACTACTTCTGTCAGAAACTGGCACTTACTTCATTTTATCGAAAGGCCAAGTCGGCTACACAGGCTTAAGACTTATATTTTCAATTTCGTTTTCAGAAGGAATAATGAGGTCATCCATATAGAAAAGAAGGATACCCTCTTGAATCATGTTCCGAAAAATAGAATTTATGAATCGCTGAAACAATGACGGCGAGTTACATAATCCAAATGGAACCCTATTGAATTTATATTTTCCGTCCGGTATAATGAAGGCAGTATATTTTTTACTCGACTCTTCTATACCAACATGGAAAAATCCATTCCTCAGATCGAGTGTCGTAAATACCTTAGCCTTGTGTAGGTTTTCAAGAACTTCCTCAATATTAGGTAATGAGAACCTGTCTTTAATTATTCTGGAGTTCAACTTCCTGTAATCCACACACTGTCTGCTGCTTAAATCCTTCTTCTTGGCTAAAACTATCGGACTAGCATAAGAGCTGACGTGCTCTCCCTAATGATTCTCTCTTCCAACCATTCCGAAATTTGTCTCTGTACCACCTCCTTCTCCAACGGCGTCAATCTCCTAGCCCTTTGATGTATTGAAGTTTCGTCCTCCAGGCAAATTTTCATTTCCACCTCTAAATAATCTGCTTCCTTCTTAGGTTGATAACTTTGCAACATAGACCAAATCTGTTCCTTAAACTCGCGATTAGAAATGTTGTCCAAACTATCTGGATACGAGTCGCAATTTACGTTGACCTGGGCTAAAAATGTTCCATCTTTGCTAGTTTTGGAAATAGTAGGCTTTTCGTTTTCTATTACTAGTTAAGCATTTGCAAAGAAATTCTTGCCGATGAATATATCTGTACTTAACCAATCATTCGGGACTACGTGGCACAAAAAATGATAGGACTCAAAATTGATTACTGCATCAATGGCTACCGCACCTAAAGTTGTCTTGCTATTTTGGGAAAATCCTACCACCTGGCCTGGCTCCTCAAAACTGAATAGACCTAGCTATTCCTTCAGATTTTCCCTTATGATACAAATGTCGCTACCAGTGTCTATAAGTCCACGACAATTTTCTCCACCAATGACTACTTGGATTGTAAAATCAGGCACTTCTGCTCTTATGTCGCTGATGTTTGCTTTTTTGGGACATTTTGGAGCGATGTGACCAAACTCATTACAGTGGAAATACCTCATCCCCTTCGACTTATCGGGACAGTTTCCATGAGTAGGAGACGCACGTAGCTCCACAATTTGTACACCGCCTCCTATGGGGAACGTAGTCCTGCTTTTTAACATTACTTGTACTTTGCTGCGATCTATCGTATTTCGTTCTTTCTTTCTCCTGATCTTTCTTCATTTTCTCGTATGCCTTTAATTTACTTTCAGTTGGTCTAGGGTTTGCGATTGGTAAAGTATGCTTTTGTTGGTAGCATTGTCTGGGGTTCCCCCTATTACGTAACCTATCAAGTGCGAATCCTCAACCTTTCCTCTTGTAGCTATTTTTTTTAGCCGGTAATAGTATTCTAAATACGATTCAGATATATTTCTTTTCGCATCTGCTAACAATTTATGAACATTATCGGTGGCCTTAGTCCCAAACTCTTTTGTAAGGAACTCCTTCAGTTTTTGCCAACTGGAAATGCTCGACTCTGACTCAACTGCTAATCTACCTGCCCCTGATAACAATCGCCTTGCATATAGAAATATTTGTACCTCATTCCAGCAACAAACTAGCGAAACACTTTCAAAATCTGAAAGCCATAATTCGACGTCTTTAGATTCGCCATCAAACTTTTCTAATGACTCCACGACGTCCTTAAATTGGTAGTTGTTCTGAATAGCCTCCTCCTTTACAGACATGTTTGATGTCGACGAAGCGGATGATACCACAGATGACGTATCAGAATCGTGATGACGTAACAGACTGGACTTCGTGTCTTACAATTGACCCTTCTGGATGTTCCCTTTCGGTTTCTAATGAAATGCGGAGTCGCGTTACTAAGTCCGATTTTAGATTATATCGGTAAGACAAACCACTCTGTTTTAAAACTTGTTGTAATTGCTTTGTGGTCCAAGATTCAATTCCCCCCGGAAAACTCATTTAATTTTAAAATCTTAAAAGCGATAAGCGCCTGGTTCCCATGCAAATCGATTTGATTTAACGGGAAGATATTTCAGCGGACACGTTAGCAACTTTGTCGCTCAACAGAATAAAAGCCGATTGGGTTGCTGTATTATACTTGTACTAGTCATGAATACAAGTAAATATTATATACTTATAAAGTAAATAGTATGCAATTAAAATGAAACGGGCTCACCAAATGCCTTTGTTCGCTTGATCTTTGCTTGCGGTTTTTTAGACTCTTCACATACGATGGCACCATGTAGTTAACCGTTACCGACTTTTCCTTAATTCTTTTAACGCTTTACGATATTTCATAACCACTTTTCCGATATTCAATTTTCCGTTTCAGTATTATGTTAACGGTTTTTTTTTGAATATCCTGATCACTTCTTTTGCCACATTGTCTCAACACATTCCTTCACTTTTCAAACTTTTCATACACTTGCTCCTTATATGGCGGCTTCCCTTTTTTTGCAGCTTCACAGTGTGTTGTTGTTGCATTCACTTTTCCTCATATTCTTTTCTTCCAAATATCCAATGCGACAGCCGACCGACGCGCGACGTATCCCACTTCTGACACCATGTAGATTTAGAAAAAGAGTTTATCCCTTTGATTTAATTCATCATTTTATTTAATTCATTTATTAAGTTATAAATAGCAACAGTTTAAGTAAAAAACATAGGGACGGGCTACAGTCCGCTTGGGCGAACTGTTGGATACCCTATTCTTATTCCTATCCCTCATAAGTGGGTGTGACAAAAGTCTTAGTATGGTTGAATTGTTAAGAACGCTCTACATATTTTGTTATATAAAATTTAAAGGATTTTATCAAAAAAAAAAACAAGCTTTTGTAAAAAAAACGCTCCCTAGCTCAAACTTTGGTTTTTCAATAAAATGTTTTATTTAATAATGGGCGTGTCAGTAGGCGGATTTAGAAAATATTAACACATGAGCTTAAAGGGCCCCTAGAGAGTATATATTATAAATTTCAGCTCCCTAGCTCAAATTTTATTTTTTCAATAAAATTGTTTTATTTAATTGTGGGCAGATTTTGAAAATTTTATATCCGGAGCAGTTTTAGGAGTCATAGATCATATATAAAAAAATTTCAGCTTTCTAGCTCAAAATTCGATTTTTTCCAAAATTTTGTTTTTTTGAGTTTGTGGGCGTGTCTGTGGGCGGATTTAAAAAATTCGTAAACTAGATTATTTCGGGACCCTAGAGAGTATATGGTTAAAATTTCAAATCTCTAGGTCCAGTTTAAAGGCCTAATTTTTGCCGACCGACGGAGATGGCTAGATCGACATTACTATCGACGCTGATTATAAATATAGTAACTTTTAGGGGTCTACAGGCAATATTAAGGTATGTTACAAACTATGGGTCAAAATTAATATACCCTTGGAATAGGGTATAAAAACAAAGAAAAGGTTTACAAAACGAACAGGACTTAACTTGGCGACTTTTCGAACTAGACTGACAAAAAAAAATATGTATTCATAATAATTGTATTCTGTGTATGTATTTTTTTCATAGTTTCAACTAACGGAGGAGCGAAACTTCACTTGTCGGCTGAACATTTTCCTACATACGAGGGCGGGTCAATAAGTCCGTGACTTTTGGAATAAAACACAGATTTTTTGATAATTTTATTTTTTATTTTTCAACGTAGTCTCCCTTGAGCTCTATAAACTTTGTCCAACGCTTCTCCAATTTTTTTATCCCTTCCAAAAAAAATGATTTGTCGAGGTCCTCAAAATAGGCCTTTATTTGCGAGATGACTTCATCATTGGAGTCAAATCTTTTTCCACCAAGCCATTTCTTCAGGTTTGGGAACAAGAAGTAGTCGCTCGGAGCCAAATCTGGAGAATAGGGTGGATGAGGGAGCAATTCATAGCCCAATTCATGGTTTTTTGCCATGGCAACTGCACATGTGTGCACCCTTGCATTGTCTTGGTGGAAAAGAACTATTTTCTTGGCCAAATGAGGTCGGTTTTTTTTCAAATCGTCATTGAATCGGTCCAATAAGTTGGCATAATATTCCCCATTGATTGTTCTTCCCTTTTGAAGGTAGTCAATGTGGATTATCCCGCGTGCATCCCAAAAAACAGTCGCCATAACTTTATTGGCTGACAAACCCACCTTGGCCTTCTTTGGCGCCGATTCACCATTAGAAACCCACTGTTTTGACTGTTGTTTGGTCTCTGGTGTGTTGTGATGGATCCATGTTTCGTCCACGGTTACAAAACGGGCAAAAACTCCTCCATATTGCGATTAAACAACGCCAAACCTTCCTGTGAAGTTGTTACACGATTGCGTTTGTGGTCGACTGTGAGCAAACGCGGCACCCATCTTGCGGAAAGCTTTCTCATGCCCAAGTGATCATTCAGAATTGAAACCACTGAGCCATTCGAGATCCCTACGGCTTCCACAATCTCTCGCACTTTCAATCTTCGGTCGGCCAACACCATATCGTGAATTTTTTCGATTGTTTCGGGTGTAGAGACCACAACTGGGCGTCCAGGACGTTCGGCATCTTCAGTGCTTGTACGGCCACAACGAAATTCAGTAAACCACTTTTTTACCATTGAAATCGATGGTGCAGAGCCCCATAGTATTTTTCAAGCTTAGCCTTGGTCTCGGTAATGGTTTTTTTTTCGCAAGAAATAATGCTTTATAAGCACACGAAATTCACTTTTTTCCATTTTCTCCTCAAATTAGTTAGTAGTCTGATAAAAATAGCTGTCAAACACAAACTAACTGACGCAGCAAGTTTAAATTTTGACAGGAGTCAACTGACAGATGCCTGTTGACAGGAGCAGTGTTGCCGTTTCAGTAAAGAGGCCAGAAATTCAAAAAGTCACGGACTTATTGACCCGCCCTCGTATATACTTTCTATGGGCTGTAGTGTGTTTGGTTTTTATTATTACCTCCCTATTTAAGCTATGGGGATAATTGGCTAACCCAAGCCGAATTGTTGCTGGCTAAAGAGCCGAACTGAATATGATGGCTAAGAAGCCGAACTGAAAGTAAAGGAGCGGCTAAGAAGCCAAGCATAACATCCAAAAGTCAGATAATCATTGGTTGTTTATTCAAAAGAGCTTAGCCTATTTTGTAGTGTTCTGAGGGTGGCTTAGTGTGATACAGATGTTTGGTATTTAAGTGTACCACGCTATGCTTGGTATATGAGCGTACCACGCTATATTGTTATAGGCGATTTCTCGCCGCAACTTTTGAGAATAACAAAAGAAAAACAAGGCAATGCTGCCGAATTGAGTTCTAAGTTGAATCTGGTTTTATTCTTTAAATTCCATTCCTTAAATACCTACTATTTGCTTTGTTAAAATTATAACTGTTATACTTATTTCCTATCCTACTTCTACTTACGTTATCGATTATGAATATCTTATTCTATATTCCTATTGGCTGTGCACCATTCTATAGGATCTTATTTCTATTGAGTGACGTTCAATGCAATTGAGTGCAATGAGTCACACACATGAATTAAATTGTAAAAATAAAAGAAAATGAATTACTCAGCACAATTTGCTGCGACACGAAAAAGGTGCAATCGTCATTGGCCTTGATTCTATGGCGGGCATTATCGGGTGTCGAGTGGATTTGGTGGGAAATGTTTGTCTTGTGAGAAATGTGGAATGTGCATCTATATTGTTGTGTTGCTGTGAAAATTGTATTTGTTGATAAGGTTATTTGTTAGAATGGTTATTATGTACACTACATCCTCACTCTTTATGGAAAAAAAAATTTTGTTTTGTAAAAAAATTTTGTTTTTTTTCTTTGTTTTAATGTTTTTAATCTATTATTATGTACTTCCTTTATCTCGTTATTTATTTTTATTCTAGTATTTACACCTCTTAACTCTATGACCTATTTTATTCATTTCTTAATCTAAATTTTAATTCTAAGGAGTAATAGTTGAGTTTTTTGGAAGTGTTACTAATCTTCCGTATATCAACTCAAAGGGCGATATCCCGATGCTGGAATGGGGTGTCGTATTGTAACTAAATGTAAGATAAGGTATCCATTCATGCCAGTTATCTTCTTCAGAAAAAGCTAAAAGGTATTCTTTAAGCAGTCTGTGGTTTCTTTCTATCGAGCCCAGGGTTTCATGATGGTAAGGTGTTGATGTTATATGGTGTATACCCAAGATTTCATATACATTTTTCATAATGCTGTTAATGAATTCTGTTCCCATATCTGTTTTTAATTTTTTGAAACTACCATGCCTGAGTATGAATTTTTCCACCAGAGTTTTTGCTACCGTTCTCGCATCTTTGCTTTTCATTGGTATCGCCTCTACGTATTTGGTCAATTCACATTGTAATGTCAATATTTACCGGAAATCATTCGATGGCCTGAGTGGTCCTACTTTATCTGCCGTTACTATTTCAAAACTTGTTGTTGGTGTCTCAGTTATTACTGAATTGTCTTTAGTGTTTCAAATTTGTTTACTCCGCGCACATACTACACACTCATTGATATGCTTTTTTACCATCTTGCTTAAATTTTTCCAGCAATATCGTTGTTTAATTTTATTTATTGTCCTTCTGATACCTGAATGTCCACCTGCATATGGGGTGTTATGGAATACTGTTATTATTCTATGCATTTCGTTTTCGTCAATTATCCTCAGCGCTGGTTGATACGAGTATATCAGTATTTTTAAGTTTGCTAGCTTTTTATTCTTAAATCTTTGTTGCAACATAGTATATGTTTTTGAATTCATTTATATTGATGTCCTCGAATATTATATCAGTTTTTGCTCTAGCTATTTTTTCAATATTTCTCTTGGCCATTGCGAATACTAGTTTCTCCAAAATCTGACCTAAGTCCTGATTAGGATTATCGCTATATTCTACTTTTACTTTTTTATCGTCGACGTTTATTAATTTAAGTGAAGTATTTCTTCGTTCTCGCGAGTTATTGAACACAGTCTTGAATTCTTGTTTACGTACGTTTGTTATTTCTGAAAATGAAGTGCATTCCCAGGCGTAAAGTTGATCAGGCCTTACGTTTAAAGCATTGCTTTTGGGTATACCACTATCAGTTTTGTTTTTTGTTAATTCTTTCATCATTGCTCGAGTTATGACATTTATATCTGATGTCGGAGTAATTTCTTTCAATATTTCCGAGTCTAATTTTATGCATGATAATGCATCCGCATTTGTATTCATTGAGCCTTGTTTATACTTTATATCGAACGTGTAGTCTGATAGATCTAGCGTTATTCTTGTCAATTTGGACGATGGGTTTTTGTGTGTGAAGAGACTAACCAACGGTCTATGATCTGTTACTACAGTGAACTTCGTTCCATATAAATATGGTCTAAAATGGTTTATTAAATTGAATCGAACATTACATATCAAGAATTCCAGATTGTAGTTGAAAATTTTCCGATTTTAACAGATGTTATTTTAGGCAGAGATGTTTTAATAAAAACTAATAGTAAGATAGACTACGAGGATTTCACAATAACGCTTTTGGTCAACGATTATGAATTAGTATTACTTATGATGACTCAGTTACCCGAGACCGCAGACATAAAGCTAACTGCAAGGACACAGTCATTACACCCAATTAGACAGAACATATCAGAAGATAGCGTTGTATTGAACCAGGAAGTCGAAAAAGGAGTATTTATAGCCAACTCTATTGTTTCGTCTAAGGGTATAGCGCAAATTGCATTTCTAAACACACTAGAACACGATATATTGATAAAACCATTTACACCTAAGGTTGTTCCACTAAAAAATTATCATGTAGTAAATCTCAAAGTTAACTATGATAAGAACAAAAAGAAAGATCAATATAAGAGATTATTAGAAGAAATAAATATCGACATAGCTGAGCCAAAAGCTAAACAATCCATCCTGAAGATATGTGAGGAATTTGCCGATTGTTTTCATCTAACAGGAGATTCTTTGACAGTAAATAACTTTTACAAACAAAACATTTCGATGACTGACAACAATCCGGTTTATATAAAGAACTACAGGCTCCCACATAATCAGCTGGATCAGCTGGATGAGATAAATCAACAGGTAAATAAACTTTTGGATGAGGATATAATTGAACCTTCAGTAAGCCCATTTAATTCACCTTTGCTGGTTGGACCGAAGAAAGATAGTAAAGGAGAACAGAAATGGAGACTAGTGGTAGATTTCCGTCAACTGAACAAAAAGATAATGGATGATAAGTTCCCGTTAACAAAATTAGACGACGTTCTTGATACACTAGGTAGAGCCAAATTTTTCTCAACTCTAGATCTAACAAGTTCTTTCCATCAGATAGAACTGCACGAGAAATCAAGACCAGCAACAGCATTCTCCACAAACCAAGGGCATTTTCAATTTAAAAGATTACCATTCGGCTTAAAGAGATCTACAAACAGCTTCCAAAGAATGCTATCCGTAGCCTTGGCAGGTCTAAGCGCAGACGCATTCTTGTATGTGGACGATATCATTATATTTGGATGCAGTTTAAACCATCACAATGAAAATTTAGTAAAAACTCTTCAGAGGCTCAGGAAATACAATCTGAAACTTAATCCAAAGAAATGCAATTGGCTATAGACAGAAGTAACATACTTAGGTCATTTGATAACGAATGAGGGGATAAAAAGTGACCCTGAAAAATATGAGACCATTACAAAATACCCATGTCCCAAAAACGCGAATGAGGTAAAGCGATTTGTAGCATTCTGTAATTATTATAGATTTATATTATACATATAATCATTAAGGATTTTGCAGCCATAGCAATACAACTGAATACATTATCAAAGAAGGGTATAGAGTTCAAGTGGACAGACGAATGTCAAACTGCTTTTATAACATTGAAAGAAAAGCTCATTAATCCACCTATTTTAAGATACCCAGATCTTGACAAGACATTTATAGTAACGACAGATGCTTCAAACACCGCGCTTGGAGCAGTATTATCTCAAGGTGAAATAGGAAAAGTTCTTCCAATTTCCTTCGCGAGTAGAACTCTGAACAAACATGAACAGAACAAATCTATAATCGAAAAAGAGTTACTTGGAATACCACCTTAAGGTGTTTGGCAAAAGCGTAGTGTCCCGTAAGAACGCCAGTAGTCTGTCTGCAGTCTTTTCTGTTGAGAGACAACAAGAATGCCGCGGATTTCCCACAGACGTCGGGGAGCATTTGCTTAGTCTGTCTGCACCCTGGAGAGTCATGCCAACGGCGATTGTGTTCATAGGAAACCCAACCGTCAATTGAAGCCCTGATCGAGGACGCAGGCAGACAGATCGCTGGTTCAGGTCCTGAGAAGCCTCCCTCTGAGCCTTGTCTAGCAAGTTCAACGGAGATCTCATTTCCCGTGATCCCGTTATAACCCGGGACCCAAACAAGTTTAAGTGAATTCAGCCTTCCGACCGAATTCAGAGATATCTTGCATTCACGTACTATTTTGGAGGTAGTTAAGGGTTTGAGTAAGGCCTTAAGCGCAGCCTGACTGTCGCTGCAGACGCAGATACTTCGCCCCCTCCACCTGTTCCTCGTAACATAGTCAATGGCCATTAGGATAGCATAAGTCTCTGTTTGGAAGACTGACGCATATTTGCCTAACGGAAAGAAAAGTCTAACGTTATCGCTCTCCACGAAGACACCAGCACCAGATCCTTCATCGGTTTTGGAGCCATTCGTGAAGATTCGACTGCATTCCCTTCCAGGTTCAGAGTCCGGCCAGAGCCAGTCCTGGACGCGAGGAAAGTCGACCTCGTAGTTGCGCTTTAACCGAAGTTCCGGTGTCATCGCATCAGACGGCATATCCATAAGACAGGAGTCGAAGGACAACCTTTGCGCAAGTTCATCAAAACTCCAGTGCGAGTTATACCAAAAGCCACCTCTTCTAAGACGTGAGATAGCCTTGATTGTACAGCCCATGATGTAAACATCAAGGGGCGGAAGGTTCAATAGTGCATCTAGGCCGGAGCCAGGCGTGCTGGGGAAGGCCCCCGTGCAGCCGAGACATACCTGCCTTTGGAGTTTGGCAAAAGCAGCAGTGACGTATTTACGTGAAAGCTTATTCCACCAAACAACTGATGCGTATGCTATAAATGGTCTTATCATAACCGTATAAATCCATAGGACTCTTTTCGGTGATAAGCCCCATGTGTTGCCGAAAATGCCTTTACACTGCCAGAAAACAGACAGCGCCTTGGCAGTCTTCAGCTGAACATGTTTGGACCAAAGAAGTTTGCTATCCAGGATAACTCCCAGATACTTTGCTTCATTGGAGAGTTGGATTGTGATGCCTTTTAGCACTGGCTGAGACAACCCGACCAGCTTCCTCCTTCTCGTAAAGAGAACAATCTCAGTTTTAAGAGGATTGACCGAGAGCCCATTCCTAGTGCACCATTCGTCGATCACGTCAAGGGCCGCCTGCGCCTTAGCGCATACAGTCGCTAGGCATGATCCAACAGAAAGCACGGCAACATCATCCGCGTATGCCTGAGCGTAAATATTAGAACTGTTGAGTGCGTTCAACAGAGAGTCGACCAGCATACACCACAGCAGTGGAGACAGGACGCCGCCTTGCGGGCAGCCTCTGTTTACCCCCGACATAACATAGCGGCCACAATCCGCATCCGCAACCAACATTCTATTCATTAGCATTGCTTTAATCCACAACACCATTGGTTCGTCTACTCCGTGTTGTCTGGCGGAGCTGCACATGCTATCAAAAGTCGCATTGTCAAAAGCACCCACAATATCGATGAAAATGCCCATCGCGTATTCTTTTCTGTCAAGCGCGCCCTCAATTCCACCAACTAGATCTTGGAGCGCAGTCTCGCAGGATTTTCCGCGTTGATAGGCATGTTGCATCTGAGATAGTGGGTGCAATCGTAAAGCACTTTTGCGCACGTGAAGCTTGACCAGCCTTTCCAAGCTTTTCAGCAAGAAGGAAGTCAGACTGATTGGTCTGAAGCTATTGGCGAGCGAGTAGTCACTTCTGCCAATTTTTGGTATAAATGCCACTCTAACTGTACGCCAGGGTGTTGGAATGTATGCCAGTGCTAGGACAGCGGTGAAGATTTTCTTCATAGTCGGTAGCAACTGGTTTGTACACTGTTGCAGCATGGCTGGGTATATTCCGTCCGTACCAAGCGACTTGAAGCCGTCAAAAGACGCAAAGGCGTATTTAATGGCCTCGTTCGTCACCACGGCCTTCGCAATATACCAACTACGCCGAGTTGTTTGTCTTGGCTCACTCATAGTCTCGGTAATCGGGGCTGGTTGTGAGCCAATTGTAATCTGGTTACCCGGAAAGTGAGACTCCAGCAGATAACTAAGAGTTTCCGCTTTCGTCTCAGTGAAGGTACCATCAAGTTTTCTAAGTGAGTCCAGTATGGCTGGTTTGCCCTTTTTCAGAACTTTAACCAACCTACTAGTTCACCCAGTGTTTCAATCTTTTCGCAGAAATTCCTATAAGAAGCACTTTTCGATACCCGAATTAGCCTCTTATATTCCTTCTGCTTCGATCGGTAGAGATTCCAGTCTTTCTCCAAATCAGTCTTGAGTGATCTATTTAGAAGCTTTCTAGCTTCTCTACGAATTCTTTGCAGTTCCGAGCTGCACCAGGGAACCGGCGTTCTGCCAGGGGGTTTGCTTACTGGGCACGTCAGTTCAAAACAGCTAGTAATGGCACTATTCAGGTCTTGAACAGCTTCCTCTACCTTTTGTCTCGTCCTGAGTTTGGTTGGAGTTTTGAGAGTTTTCCCTAATTCCTCCCTGAAGCGTATCCAGTTGGTTTTTCTCGGATTCCTCCTCTCCTGCAAAGTTATGGCTTCGCATCCGATAAGGAATTCGATATATCTCCGAAGAGACCCTCCAGCTAGTAACCGCCTTAAAGTATCTATTTGATAAAGTTAGGTCGATCACTTCCTATCTTCTTGACGTCACAAAAGTTGGTTGCGAGCCAACATTGTTGATAGTAAGATCAGATGATAGAATGAAATCCAGGAGATGGTTTCCTCGCATGTTGCATTTGCTGCTGCTCCAAACAGTGTTTTGAGCATTGGCATCACAGCATATAACTAGGCTAATCTTTCTGGTGTCGCAATAGTCAATGAGTTCAGCAATTGCCCTCGGTGGTGGAGGCACTACCGAATCATAGGGGAGATAAGCTGACGCCACGACGAAGGTCTTCCAATCTCCATTCGATTCGTAGCTAATGGCTGCAGCAACTAAATCTTGGCCACAAAATTGTCCAAGCTTAGTCATTGAGAGAATGTTCGACACAGCAAGACAAGCCCTTGGTCTCTCGGACCGCACGTCACAGAGTATCGTAGTGCCACGGACACCTCCAAGGCCACAGATACGATTTTTCCACACCCATGGCTCCTGTATGGATGTTATGTGGGCTTTTGTATTCAACACAGAAAGCTTCTTACTGATTAGTGCAGTAAGAAGCTGCTCCAAGGCTGCTTGGAGTGTTGAAGGTTAATCTGAGTAAATCCAATCATTGGAAAAACATCAGCTTGAAGTGTTCTGGTGGAAGGGCACGCAGAAGGTGCGCGCACAGTTTCACCGACAGGAGTGCTTGATGCCTTCTTCCTCCGTTTTTTCCTGTTCGAGCTATTGGAAGGGGAGGCAGCGTTGGTTTCAGTAAGCTGGCTGGTTTCGGTTGGGGTAACCTCTGCCGACCTGCATCTCTTTGCCGTCGCCGCCGGGGAAAAGCAGTTCTCAGCGCTTGCGCCTTCAACTGGCGGTGCAGTTTCTTTGCGCCGCACGATAGCCGCCTTTCTCCTTTTAGTCTTTCGCTGGCTCTTAGTTCGGTTTCGCAGGCCTCGTCGGCAGCATCGCACCTATCGGCTGTCTGTCTATTGGTCTGAAGATTAAGCGTATCAGGTTGAACCTCTCCGCCACTTTCTCCATGTTTCCAGCCCAGTCTACCGAACGTGTCGGAGATAGAGCTGCAGAAATCTTCGGAAGCAAACCTTTTCGCAACTCGAAGGTCAACGCCTGTACAGGCGGGGGGTATATGTATGTCGGTTGGGGCCTCCAGAATCCGTGCCCCGACCGTGGTCGAAAAGACCACGGGTGGATTTTCGCCCATTCGAGTACCACCTGGAGTATTCATATCGTAAAGTTGTTCCTGCATACTTGTTTTTTGGTTTGGTTCGCGATAGAGCTTTGACGGTGTATAACACGCCGCTATAACTCTAAAACCTCGGATCACGAACGTATCGTACCGAGGTCCCCCTATCCACCACCCGGGGACGCGCCTGGTAGATAACCAACCCGCAGGCTCTAGCGTTACTGTTACCTCTGTTGTTCCTAAAGTTTCCATTGTTACTGTTGTTTCTAAAGTTATTGTTGTTTTTTCTTAAGTTATTGTTGTTGTTTCTAAAGTTATTATTGTTATTGTTATAGTCCCTATTTGAATTGCTGCTATTGCGCTTGGCCCACCAATAAAGACATTCAATATCCACTCATTGACTGTCATCTTTCATTTAACTCATATCATTTCATGTTTGTGAACAAGTTTAAGTGCTTGACTCACGAAGATCAACAGAAGATAAAGAGTGCAATCGCTTGGTATCCGCCTTCGCAATAAGGGCACATTCATCTCAACACCTTTGGTGACCTCTACTTCAATTCAGTGTGAACAAGTTCAAGTGCTTGGCTCACGATTATCAACAAGACTAACAAGTACAATCGCTTGTTAGCTACCTTTACAATCAAGTGCAATCGCTTGGTATCTGCCTTCACAATCAAGTGCAATCGCTTGTAATTGTCACAATCAAGGCACATTTAACTCAACATTTTTGGTGACCCCGACATGATTTTCAGCGTGGGACTTCTACACATCGTTTGAGGACCCGACAAGGAAGATATAAACAACATGGAGCAATTGACTTCGAGTCAAAGGGGACTGGGTGAAGAGATCCAGCAGATCATCCGGAACTTTACGAAGGATTCCCCTACCCGAAAAACCACGGAAGAATATTTCACATCCAGACTAAACCGACTGGATGCCATATGGGAAACATTCGAAACCAATGACACCAGTATTCGTTCTCTCACGGCGGCGGTTCCACTAGAGGATGAATATTTCTCCTCCGATTACTACACCAAGACCAAGCAGCTATACACCAAGTATAGACAGATCTTGAGTGATTCGCTGGCACAGATAAGGTCCAGCACCAACGAAAAGGCTGTTCTCGGGCAAAAACCGACAGTAAGGCCAGACGAGACACAATCGTCAACCAGCAACCCACAATCATCATCTCCTATCATCAAGAAACTCCCTTTAGTCCCTAATCAAGAGGACAAAAAAGACTGGGAGGTTTTTCAAAGACGACAGAAGACAATGATGAGTTCTTTGGCCCGCATCATCCACGGAACGGCCAAGGAAGAAGCACCAACCCAATGCCTACAGGCCATAAATAAACTGTGGAGTCAAATTGAAAAGATCCAATACTCTATTTGGGAAACAGGTGACGACCCGGTAGCCGAGGGGTATGACATGGACGCATACATCAAATTGGAAGCAGACGTGTTCAGGACTCAAGCTCTTCTGGGAAAGGCAACAAAAACCAATCAGAAGAACAACACGACATCGCAGATTGTAGATCATCCTGCAATTCAAATGCCCAAGATGACGATACCCAAATTTGACGGAGATCATTTGAAATGGCAGACATTTTCTGACATCTTCCAGAAAATGATTCATGATCAGCCATTACCACCAATCCAAAAAATGTGGTATCTGAAGGCAAACGTATCAGGCGATGCAGAGCGGTTATTGCGACACCTTGAGTTAACCGAGGATAATTACCAGATAGCTTGGAGAACGCTACAGGATCGATTCAGCAACAAAAGGGCCCTCACATCAGCACTGATCCAACGACTTACCGGTTTACCAAATATAAACTCAGAGATGAAGGCAATCAGAGAGTTTCATGACGCCATTCATGAATCCCTAGCAGCACTCAAAACGCTGGGCATCGAGACAGACTCCTGGGACCCACTCCTCATAGACCTATTAATCAAAAAATTAGATCGATGTAGCCATCTTCTATACGAACAATCTCTGCGAAACCCACGAGAACTGCAAACAATAGATGAGTTCTTAAGGTTTTTGAAATCCCGGTGCGAAGCCTTAGAAGCGGTGGGAGGAAAGGACCAGGCCAGAGCAATAACAACCGTGGCCACCTCCAATATCGAAGGATGCAAGGTATGTGGAACCAAGGGCCACCCGATGTACTACTGCGAAAAATTCCTCAAGATGTCAGCAGCGGAACGGCTCAAATGGACCCAAAAACGACGGCTTTGCGTCAACTGCTTCAAAACCGACCACACAGCTAAAACATGTTCTGCACGATGTTGCACCAAATGCTCAGGGAAGCACAATACCCTGTTGCATCTTGAACGGGCAACCACAACATCTCCTAACGAAGGGCTGGCTCCGACAACTGTAGCCACGATCCAGCAAGTAAATAACAAACAAGGTTACGTACTTCTAGCCACTGCAAGGGTGGCCATCATCGCAAACAACGGATAACGATGTGAGGTACGAGCTATGCTGGATTCCGGCTCGCAGATAAATCTAATAACGGAGAGACTCATCAAACGTCTCTCTCTATCACCAACACCATCTTCACTCTGCATCGAAGGCATTGGCAGGAGAACACGAAGCTCAAATCAGCGAGTAAATATTGGACTACGATCAACAAGCGGAAACTTTGAATGCAGGGTAGAAGCATTCATACTTCCAAGCATTGTTTCACCTCAACCCACTCAAAATCTGGATACTACCACCTGGAGTATACCGGATAATATCAAGCTAGCTGATCCAAACTTCCACCGATCGGATAAGATCGATATTCTACTGGGAGCAGAATTTTACCATCATCTGATGCGACCAGAGAAGATACAAATTGGAGACCGGATGCCTATCCTCCAAAACACCGTTTTAGGTTGGATCGTAGCTGGGAAAATTGGAGACGTCACACCCAACACAGCAACATGTGGGATATTCTGCGAAGAAGACTCTACAAATGAATTAATCGAAAAATTCTGGAGGATCGACGATTTCGAAACCACTTCGCGACCATTGACGGCAACAGAAAGGTACTGCGAAACACACTTCACCCAAACTGTGTCGAAATCTGAAACCAACCGTTTCATCAACTTGAAAGACGACTCAGTAAAAACCAAAACCTAAAGGAGGAGTACGTTAAGTATATCCCACTTCTTCATACCACACCATTGCGTCTTGAAACCAGACAGCAGCACAACCAAACTACGTGTGGTGTTCGATGCATCCGCAAAGACGTCATCTGGGTTATCGCTTAATGACATTCTTCACACAGGGCCCACAATACAAAGTGAACTATTCTTCATCCTCCTTCGATTCCGAATCCACAAGTACGTTTTTACAGCCGACATCGAGTAGATGTACAGGCAGATCCTCATCCAGGAAGATGATCAAATGTACCAGCTCATCATTTAGAGAAGGCGACCAACTGATGAGATCAAGTATTACAAACTTAAAACCGCAACATACGGAACATCATCAGTACCCTACCTGGCCACCAAATGCTAACAATATCTAGCATTCCAAATTAAGATTACACATCCAGCTGGAGCACGACTACTTCAAGATGATTTTTATGTCGACGACTGCATCAGCGGAGCAGATAGTATCCCACTGGCAAAGGAAGCCCAAGCTCAAGTCACTTCACTACTTCACAGCGCCGGATTCAAACTACGCAAATGGTGTGCAAACCATCTAGCATTACTTCAGGATCTCCCAGCGGAGGACCACGAAATCAGCCTTGACGTCAGCGAATCAATTCACTGCGCAATAAAAACGCTGGGTCTAGTCTGGCAGCCAAAGTCGGACCAATTGTGCGGAAGAGCTCAGTTATCCGACATTTCCATATTCACGAAGGGATCAGTCAGCTCCGACATTGCACGCATCTTCGATCCACTAGGACTCTTTGGCCCTGTGGTTGTTAAAGCAAAAATATTTATGCAGCAATTGTGGCACTTGAAACTGTCGTGGGACGACGAGTTTCCCGAACACCTACGACAAGCATGGATAGCGTTTAGAAACAACCTTTCAACACTCAATCAGGCCAAGGTTTCAAGGCACATGTTTAATCAAGGGACTCCAATATCCGTACAAATACATACATTTGTGGATGCATCAGAGCAAGCCTATGGAGCAGCAGTTTATTTGCGGTCAACCTATAAAGATCGAACAAGTCTCGTTAGACTACTCTGCGCAAAATCACGTATAGCTCCGGTAAAACAACAAACCCTCCCTCGACTTGAATTGTGTGCTGCGGTACTAGGGGCTGAACTCACAAATAGAGTCCGAGAAGACTTAAGATTCCAAGACACTCCAATCTTCTTCTGGACCGATTCACATATTGTATTATCATGGATTAATTCAACTTCCTCATCGCTCCACACCTTTGTGGCAAATCGATTGGCAAAAATCCATGGAATTATCCTTGGCACCCCAATGGCGCCACGTTCCATCAAGGGAAAATCCAGCAGATCTACTATCTCGCGGAATATCAGCAGCCAGCTTTATGTCATGCAGTATGTGGCTCTACGGATCAATCTTCTTGCACGGGAACGAATCAGCATGGCCCCAACCTTTCATAAAGGAACAAGACCCACATTCCGACCTGGAAAGAAAGAGAAAGCATACAGTTGCTGTAACATTGACACAAAACAGCACAGAGCAAATGATTTACCACATCAATCATCGAAATTCCTTCAAGTTCCTTCAGCACACTATTGGTTCTTCGGTTCATCAAGAGATCCAGAAAAATAGACACAAATAAGGTAAACCATACAGCACTATCACCTATGGAACTCACCGAAGTTCTCACGGTTATCATAAGGCCAGTACAAGGATCTGAATTCGGGAAGGAAATGCAAGACCTCAAGAGCCACAAGGGCTTATGCAGATCTAATACACTAATCACCCTAGCACCAATTTTAGACGAAAAGGGTATTCTACGAGTCGGAGGTCGACTAGAAGCCGCTCCCATTTCCTTCGATGCCAAACATCCCATATTGATGCCGTAAAACGAATCAGTAACAAAAATGCTGTTCAAAATGAAACACGAGCACAACCACTGTGGACCACAGACGCTCCTGTCGATCCTGAGACAACAATTCTGACCTATCAAGGGAAAGATCATGGCTCGTCACACAGTTCACAACTGCGTTAAGTGCACAAAAACTAAACCACAACTAATGAATCAAGTAATGGGAAACCTCCCAGCGGATCGCGTCTCACCAAACCGACCATTCATGATTTCCGGTGTTGACTTTTGTGGACCGCTATGGGTGCACTACAAAATCCGAGGGAAAAAGCCGCACAAAGTGTACTTACCAGTCTTTTGTTGCTTTACAACCAAGGCCGTACATTTAGAGATTGTCACTGACCTAACAACGGAAGCCTTTATTGGAGCCCTTCGAAGGTTTATTAGCCGACGCGGACGCATTCAAACACTTTACTGCGACAATGCAACCAACTTCGTGGGAGCAAGAAATCAGCTGCTCGACGTCCTCCATGTTCCAGAAGCAAAGGAGGCCATAATCAAGGCCAGCAGCGACAAATGCATAACATTCAAGTTCATCCCACCTCGAGCTCCTCATTTTGGTGGCGGAAGCGGCAGTGAAATCCGCAAAACACCTCCTGGTAAAAACAGTTTCACCGGCCTCGTTGACACACGAAGAATTGGAAACAATTGTCGTCGAAATTGAAGGCATTTTGAATTCAAGACCACTCACCCCACTGTCATCGAATCCAAACGACCTATCTGCACTAACACCCGGGCATTTTCTTATTGGCGAGCCTTTGGTTGCTCAAGTCGGTAGTGATACCGCACCAGCAAAGGCAAATCTGCTAACCCACTGGAAGGCGATCGGTCATTTGAAACACGAATTCTGGAAATGATGGTCAACGGAGAACTTGAATGAACTACAATATAGGCACAAATGGAATCAGGAAAAGAACAATATCAAAGTTGGCGACATGGTCATAATCAAGAAAGACAACACGCCAACTTCAATGGCCGCTCGGAAGAGTAACGAGTAGTCAACGTCAGAACCAAATCTGGAATATGGAAGCGACCAATCCACCGTCTAGCAACACTATTTAATGAACCAGATGATAGTAACGCGAGTACAGCTGAAGCGCCAGGGACATCCACACAATCCACGTCGACTACAACTGATTCAACGGAAACACCCACAAAACGAAGCAAAACCTCATACAGCTCTTTAATGACCACCATAATGTTGTCCTTATTACTGTTGCCGATAGTTTGCGCATCACCAGTACACATTACAAGATTCACTAACAATCCAGGAATCTATTTCGAAACTCTTGGATCTACCAACCTCGTTGCAACCGAATGGAAAATCATTGTCTACTATGACTTAGCACCCATTCAATCGGAATTAGAAGCATTTGACAATGGAACGATGCCACTTCAACACCTATGCAACCAGTTACACCAAAAGGCAGCATGCTCTTCACTAGTAACTCACTTCATCATTATCAGAAACAGGTTACAAGCAGATACCAACATAATTTCAAAACGCCGAAAACCTCGGGCAGCTATCAACATAGTCGGCAACATGGCACATACGTTGTTTGGACTTCTCGATTCCGACTACGCAGAAGAGATATCCCAAACCATCAACCAAGTAAAGGGCGATGAAGCACGTTTATGGACAATGTTAAAGAACCAGACATCTATCATAGATTCCACAATTAACATCGTGAAACAAGATCAAATCGAGGTCAGAGAACGCATGAACTCCCTTCAAAATCAAACCAAACAGATCATCGCTCGGATTGGAGAGGCCTCTGAACAATCCAAAATCTTCCAAATTTTCACGTCATTAACAATACAACTAATGCTTGTGGCTACAACCTGCAACGAATTAAAGCAGCAATCATAAGTACGTTAACAGACGCACACTATGGGACCATCAGCCCACTTCTGCTGACTCCAACTCAACCTCGAGCCGAAATCAACAATATCAAAAATCATCTGCCTCTGTCGGAAAAACTACCGTTTGATCAAGAAGATTTGATTCACTTCTACAAGATCCTAACAACTCAAGGAGGAGCCACTGACAATCATCTGGTGTTTGTCATCAAAACTCCACTAGTCGAACAAGAACCCTTCAATCTGTTCCGTCTAATACCATTCCCGGCCACAGTCAATAACACACTCCTCATCATCAATCCATCGATGGAAATTCTGGCAATAAACCGTCACCGGGATCAGTATTTCGAGATGACAACAGCCGAACTTAAGGAGTGCGACAAGGGAAAGGACACTCACTTCATTTGCGTCAACAAAGGAGCAAAACACCACGCTGGTTCCCATGCATATACCTGTGAATTCAATCTCTTCAACAACAATACGGTACCATCATGCAACCTGATGCAACCAACCAACAACATGATATGGACACAGTTGAGTAACAGTCACCAGTGGATATTCGGCACGCGCCAAGACGTTCAACTCACGGCCGTGTGTAGAACAGAAGCCAATCAATTCAAACTTAGTGGCTCTGGACTACTCTCACTCGAAGACAACTGCGTAATGAGGAACAATATAATCACCATCCAAGGCCGTCAGATGAAGACCAACACTCTTCATTCCTCCTACGTCAGTTCTGGAAACATCTCTTTAATCGCCAACCCCAACGAGGTGCATGCCGCACTGAAATTCACCTCTCCAGCTACCAACACCACGTCAGAATCCTTGAACGCTCTTCAAGAGCAACTCGCAGACTTAAAAACACAAGAATTCCCAGACCTACACGACACCGTACTCTCAAACAGTATTCATCACCATGCAATTAGTTACCTGGCCTTGCTACTGTCAACTTCCGTCGGATTCATAATCATCTACAAACTGCGCAGCCGAATGACGTCAGCTACAGGATCCACACCTGTTCCGCAAATTCGAACGCAATACAACGTCAGCGAAACATGAGAGCTTAATTGAACGCAACGCAGTTCAACGCGGGGAGAATGTAAAGTAACACATCGAGTGCAATAAACCCCGCACCTTGTGACATACTCAGTCACAAACAATCAACAAAAAAAAACCATCAGCAAACCAGAAACAACAATCGCGTGCTGTGCTGACGCACCATATAGTAAGCAATAAGCATTAAGAACTATGTTGTCTAGGTTAGCATTTTTTAACATTAAGAAATATGTCACTAAGTTAGCACTTAAGCAATAAATTATAAGTATAAACATAGGGGCGGGCTACAGTCCGCTTGGGCGAACTGTTGGATACCCTATTCTTATTCCTATATCTCATAAGTGGGCGTGACAAAAATTTAAAGGATTTTATCGAAAAAACTAAGCTTTTGTAAATAAAAACGCTCCCTAGCTCAAACTTTGGTTTTTCAATAAAATTGTTTTATTTAATTGTGGGCGTGTCAGTAGGCGGATTTAAAAAAAATTTAAGTATGAGCATAAAGGGCACCTAGAGAGTATATACTATAAATTTCAGCTCCCTAGCTCAAACTTTGGACTTTCAAAAATAAAAAAATAAAAATTGTGGGCGTGTCAGTAGGCGGATTTTGAAAATATTTACACATGAGCATAAAGGGCCCCTAGAGAGTATATACTAAAAATTTCAGCTCCCTAGCTCAAATTTTGGTTTTTCAAAAAAAATATTTTATTTAATTGTGGGCGTGTCAGTGGGCGGATTTTGAAAATTTTATGTCCCAAGCAGTTTTATGGGCCAAAGATCATATATAAAAAATTTCAGCTTTCTAGCTCAAAATTCAATTTTTCCCAAAATTTGTTTTATTTAATTGTGGGCGTGTTAGTGGGCGGATTTTGAAAATTTTATGTCCCAATCAGTTTTATGGGCCATAGATCATATATAAAAAATTTCAGCTCTCTAGCTCAAAATTCGATTTTTTCCAAAATTTTGTTTTTTTGAGTTTGTGGGCGTGTCTGTGGGCGGATTTCAAAAATTCTTAAACTTGATTATTTCGGGACCCTAGAGAGTATATGGTTAAAATTTCAGCTCTCTAGGTCCAGTTTAAAGGCCTAATTTTTGCCGACGGACGGACGGACATGGCTAGATCGACATTACTATCGATGCTGATCATAAATATAGTAACTTTTAGGGGTCTACGGGCAATATTAAGGTATGTTACAAACTATGCGTCAAAATTAATATACCCCTAGAATAGGGTATAAAAAGAGGCGCTTGGCCCACCAATAAAGACATTCAATATCCACTCATTGACTGTCATCTTTCATTTAACTCATATCATTTCATGTTTGTGAACAAGTTTAAGTGCTTGACTCACGAAGATCAACAGAAGATAAAGAGTGCAATCGCTTGGTATCCGCCTTCCCAATAAGGGCACATTCATCTCAACACCTTTGGTGACCTCTACTTCAATTCAGTGTGAACAAGTTCAAGTGCTTGGCTCACGATTATCAACAAGACTAACAAGTGCAATCGCTTGTTAGCTACCTTTACAATCAAGTGCAATCGCTTGGTATCTGCCTTCCTAATCAAGTGCAATCGCTTGTAATTGTCACAATCAAGGCACATTTAACTCAACACATATGTTGATTCTATTTCAGAAGCGAGTTGTACTGCTTCAGACAATGTTTTTGGTCTTGCCGCAAAAATGGTTGTTTTTACTTGGCCGTTCAGACCATTCTTAAAAGCATTCAAACCAAGCGTATCGTTGAGCTTAGCTATAATTTCTCTACTGCCTTCTCCCTGCTCAGCTATTTGCAATGTGTTTAACTCTGCTACTAGGCCTTCAATTTTTCCTGCATAGCTGTTAATATTTCTAGGTGCTTGAACAATTTTTCCTAATTCAGACTGTGATTGAAGTGCATTTTTCTTGCTTCTAAATATAATTTTCAAAGTTTCTAGCAGTTCAGATAGGTTTGTTGGTCGAGTTACTGTACTTAGTTTGTTTCTTACTTTATCTGTTAGTCTAGTTTCTAGTATGAATTTAAATAGTTTTTTCTGTGTCGGTCGTAAGTGTGCTCGCTATGAAATTTGTTCACAAAATTGTTTAATTTGTCGAATTCTCCGTTGTATTCGGGAATGACTTTTAGTGTTGTTACAATGTCAAATGTCGCCATTGTATTTAATTTTATAAGGTTTTCCTTATTACTTGAATTTGGCTCTTGGTTCATGGTTTCTAATAAACTTCTTTTGTACTTTAAGATATTCCTTAACTCTGTTATTATACCCTATTCTAAGGGTATATTAATTTTGACGCATAGTTTGTAACATACCTTAATAGTGCCCGTATACCCCTAAAAGTTACTATATTTATGATCAGCATCAATAGTAATGTCGATCTAGCCATGTCCGTCCGTCCGTCCGTCGGCAAAAATTAGGCCTTTAAACTGGACCTAGAGAGCTGAAATTTTAACCATATACTCTCTAGGGTCCCGAAATAATCAAGTTTACGAATTTTTGAAATCCGCCCACAGACACGCCCACAAACTCAAAAAAAAACAAAATTTTGGACTCCTAACTCCTAAAACTGCTCGGGATAAAAAATGTTCAAAATCCGCACACTGACACGCCCACAAATAAATAAAACAATTGTTTTGAAATTCCAAAGTTTGAGCTAGGGAGCTGAAATTTATAATATATACTCTCTAGGGGCCATTTATGCTCATGTGTTAATTTTTTTTAAATCCGCCTACTGACACGCCCACAATTAAATAAAACAATTTTATTGAAACACCCAAGTTTGAGCTAGGGAGCGTTTTTTTTGATAAAATCCTTTAAATGTTATATAACAAAATATGTAGAGCGTTCTTAATAATTCAACCATACTTAGACTTTTGTCACGCCCACTTATGAGGGATAGGAATAAGAATAGGGTATCCAATAGTTCGCCCAAGCGGACTGTAGCCCGTCCCTATGTTTTTAATTCCGCTTACTGACACGCCCACAATTAAATAAAATAATTTTATTGAAAAACCAAAGTTTAAGCTAGGGAGCGTTTTTTTTTACAAAAGCTTCGTTTTTGTTTGATAAAATCCTTTAAATGTTATATAACAAAATATGTAGAGCGTTCTCAACAAGTCAACCATACTAAGACTTTTGTCACGCTCACTTATGAGGGATAGAAATAAGAATAGGGTATCCAACAGTTCGCCCAAGCGGAATGTAGCCCGCCCCTATGTTTTTCTTTTCATTTTCTGATATTTGTCATTTGGTCGTTGTATAGAATACATAACGGACTTAAAAAAGTGTTCGTAATATCGATCATTCGTTATATCGGCATCTCCACTGTATGTGTATTTATACCCTATTATAAGGTATATTATTTTGACTAATAGTTTGTAAAATACCTTAATATTACCCGTAGACCTCTTAAAGTTACTATGATCGAGATCAGCATCGATAGTTATGTCGATAGTTATATCGATCCGTCCATCGGAAAAAAATAAGCCCTAAAACTGGAGCTACAACGGTGAAACTAACTGTAGGGGCCCGAAAAAACAAACTCAAAAAAAATAATTTATGAACAAAATCGACTTTTGATATAGAAAGCTGAAAATTTGAGCATACCCTAAACGCTTGGGAGTTCAGATTTTTAAAATTCGCCACCTGACCCGTCCCCAATAAAAAAAAATCAATTTTATTATATATTCTCTAGAGGCCCTTAATACGTACTTACTTAACAGGCTCCCGACCCGTGAAGAGTCTCTGCTTGAGACACTGCAGCCTTCCATCCCCTGCGATTCCGAGCACGCTGCTTCCAGTTCTCCAGACCAACCCAAGTGCTCTTTCATCCGCGATGGCTTGGTCTTTAAAACGGAAGTTCGGTCTTCCTTGCCTTCTCGAGCCAGAGGCCTGGGTGTCGAAGATTCTCCTGGCTGTATCATTATTGTCTTGTCCATTCGCTTAATGTGACCGAGCCAATGTAGTCGACGTGATATAACTTTTTGGACTTCATCCACATCTTGTTAAGACTCATAGAGTTCGCCGTTGTATCTTCTTCTCCATTCGCCCTCTCGCACACAGGACCAAATGTCCGTCGGAGTATTTTTCTTTCAAAACAACCCAATATAAAGTCCCTTTTTCTGCTAATCATCCAGCACCATAAAGCAGGACTGGCAGGATTAAGGTTCGATAGATGCGTTTTGTCTTTCGAGTGAGGAGTTTTGAACCTATTTGTTTCGCAAAACCGATGTAGCAGCGGTTTCCTACCTACGTTAGGACTACCTCCTTAACTACCTCCAAGTTTTTGCTGTCAATAGTGACATTTTGTCCTAGGCGGTGAACAGATGTTTGTTTGTTTGTTGATAGCATGCACTTGGTCTTGTCCTCATTTACTTCAAGACCAAGCAATTTCGCCCGTTCTTCAATCGACGTGAAAGCCTCTAACACGGAACGCTGGGAACATCCGATGAGGTCGATATCGTCCGCATACTCCAGTAGCTGGACGGATCTATTGAATATAGTGCCCTCCGCGTTGACACCTGCCCTGCTCCTGACGATGAATACTTTCAAATGCGGCTAAAGTCAATGAAAAGGTAGTGGGTCTCGCCTTGAAAATCGTTGGTCTTCTGCTGGATTTGTCATAGGTTGAAGATTTTGTATATTGTCGATCTGAAGAGGCCCTTAATGCGGTTTAAAAAAAAAACTGTGTTTTCGATAAATCAATGTTTGAGCTGGGAATGTGAAATTTTAAATAAATACTCTCTAGTGGCCATTAATGCTCATGTTTAAATATGTTTAAAATCCGCCAACTGACACGCCCACTTTAAAAAAAAAAATGTTTTATTGAAGAAATCATTCCCAAAGTATGTAGTTAAAGTCGTTTTGGACGTTTTTGTTTCAATAAAATCCTTTAAATGTTGTATAACAAAATATGTAGATCCTTCTTAACAATACCCCCATACTTAGATAATTGTCACGCCCACTTAATGAGGGATAGGCATAGGAACAGGGTATCCAACAGCTCGCCCGAGCCGGCCAGCGCGAGTATGAGTCCAGAGATGTTCAGAGTTTTTAACCCTTTTAGCCGCGAAGTGGTCCACCCAAGTACTGTTATCAGTGCTCCCACCGTCTAAATATGTACGGTATTTTGTGTTGCATTCCTATTTGCGACAAATATCCAAAACAAATGCACACATTTTCATGCAAACTAAATTTTCTTTAATGTGACTAAGTCCATGCTGTTTCGATTTGCTTTCAATCCGGATTAAATCTTTTTCACTGCCTAGTAGCGGAATGAACCCACAATTATTGGCACTGAATAATGCCATTTTCTGAACGAATTTTCAATTGATTTTTTGACAGAATGAGGTTAAATAGAGCTCTTTAAAACACTTTTTCTCGCATTTTATGGCGTATAAATATTTGTGAAAACATTGTTTTTATGCCTATTCTGTGCCTTAAAATAACTAGGTTTCCCCCAAAGTAAATAGGCCCCTCCAAATCCAACAGTAAACACAAGCACCCCCAAACACATTGCACTGCTTATAGGAACTACTTGAGCCTGCCTGAGAAAACATCTTCTCTTACACCTTTATTAGTTTTTGATCCGTTGATGGAGAAGTGGATAGCGATTCATCTTGCAAGAAAACGCTACTCGCAAAAAATTGCATTGCCACTGTTTCGTTGGGAAAGCTATCCGTAGTGAAGTAGGATTTTACGCGTATTACATATAAAAGATCCCACTGCGGACCATTGCCGATAAAAGCAGAATTGAAATGCTGCTGCTGAATGATTTTTGTTTCCAATGGATCCGTTGGTTGAACAGATAGCAATATACGAGTAGAATACACGTATTCTTATGGAAGGTGTCCCATAACAAACTGATCCATGAACAGAACATCGTCGGATAAATTAGTTTTACTTCTCTGTCAGTTCCCGTATGCATCCATACGAATTGCACTTCATACATTCTAGAATTGAGGTTCACGTATAACAAAATTGAGAGAGGCAGATAGATTAATCGAAATATTGGAAAATAAGAAAAAACATTGGAAATTAGAGAAAACATTGGAAAGTAAGAGAAAACGGCAGTACTTTCTGGCAATGCCGATGTTCAGACTCCTCAGTACACCACAGCGAAACTGCAGCTCAATCACTGATTTGAATTGCTTAAAATTGAAGGGATGTTTTTGACATTCGACTAGTAGTGATAAGGAATGAAGGAAAAATACCTACTTGTAGGGAATTTCAGCACAAACATGAAGCAGATTTCATTTTCAAAGGTCCTAGTTATGTTTTATTTCAGGAAAACTTCTTTCAGTCCTAGTAAGACAACATCATAAATTCTTTATAGTCATCTTACATTGATTGCATTACATTATTTCTTTGAAAGAATAAAGGTTGTCCATAAAAAATAATAAAATATTTAAAGAAATTCGCTTCTTAAACTCTAAACTCTTTCAATGTTTTCTGAAAATTAGTACCAATGATAGAAAAAGGAACTACATGCCTATACATACATAATACTGCTATGGTCGACTATACGACGAGTCTCTATTTTGAACTCTAGGAACATACTCCCCTCACTTTGGTGTTCTTGTGTATATTAAACAGCTGTTATCATTTACCGAAAAGAAATTAAAACAGGAAAAATGGCAAAGTTATGAAAATTATTCATTCAAGTTGAATGAAAATTTTAGATTTTGTTTTTTATTAAATAAAATTTTGCTAGTTTTGGCTTGGTACGGATCTAGCTATTTGTTCCATTTGTTGATTTTTTCTGCAAACTATACTGACAGCTCCAAGCAGTTATCGTAGTAAGAGTACCACATTTCAAATATTCCTAGTTAAATTTTTAAGTTAATCTGTAAGCGATGTCTGAAACGCATTCACTAGTAAAGCCTGCTTAGCTATAATTATACATATTAAACACAACAAATTCCAATTTGTACAAAGAAAATATAATTATATATGTGATGAGTATATTTACCAATTTTCAGGGCATCCAGCAGTTCTTCTGATGTTGATTGTGCGTTCAGCGATTTATTTGCATTTAGACCTGCCCTTTGTACTACTGCATCTCCCTTTGGTGTTAATGAATCAAATTGGAATGCATTTTGTTGGTGTTGTGCAGCATTCTCCACTAGTCTTTCGGCCATGTGCAAATCATTCCTTTCTTTTTCATCATATTCCCCATCCAAATGGGAAATTTTCTTTTTTGAAAATGATTTTTCTGGTGAAGAATTGTCTTCCTGCTGATTGACATGGTTTTGAAGTGCCAGATTTAACTGCTCATGAGTGAAATTTAATTGATGATCTGGCGGCCTGTCATAGCAACGAATGAGATCAATGTTGCCGTGAACCTGTGAACGACGATTGTTTGCATGATTTTGATTTCGATGATGGTTATGATGATTCCGTTTTTGAAAGACGGGTGTAACTTTTACAGTTGAGTCCTTTTTTAAATGTAAATCAATATATTAGTCTTAATTTTCTTCTTTTTATTTCTTTTTGTAAAATAACAAGTTACCTTTACAGTGGTTTCGTTCTCGCTGTAACTGCTGACAAGTGCTGTTACTCCAATATTACGATGTGGGGGCACTGGTGGTCGATATTCATTTGATGAATCATTATTTCTTGAATAAGGTGGGAGCGGTGGGGGAACGCTATCGTCGCTACGTAAAATACTTATTAGCAAGTTTTTATTTTAAAAGTCTTAAATAATTTTGAATGATAAATTCTTGTGAAGTGCCATAATAGGAGCACTAATAAACAGTGTGTGAGACAAACAAAGGATCTCAAACAATTGTTCATATATCTATGTATGTATTCTTTAAAATGCAACCAAATATCAGCACAGAACTTGTAAAACTACAATTGCTATGAAATTACATAACTTAGTATTATACTTTGGAAATATTTGTTGGCGGGTTATAAGTACAATCTATATATATAAAAATCAATCCATATTTGTGTTTGTGTCCGATGTTTGGCTAAACGCGTTAACCGATTCCAATGAATTTTTTTTCATGAAAGGTGACGTCTGTACGAAGGATTTTATGTATGTGCGATATCTGTATCTACATCGGTGTGTGAATTATGGGCATTTGAGTGAGTACACATCCATATGTGCGTATGCGTGTAAATTCCGATACAGATGAAGAGACCGCACATTTTAAAAACCATCGTACAGACGTCAAATATTTTGTTATCCGAAAGCGCATATGAAAGAGGAAGACCACACGAACGTCTCAAGCCTATTGTGGTGTTTCTGCGCACTTTCATTCTTGAGATTTTTAGGTGCAGCAACATACGCCGGATACCCGCTATAGACAATAATAAGGAAATCTACTCGAACAAATTGGCCAATAGAATTCTCGGGCACGGGCAAAGCCAAGCGGGCGCAGCTAGTTTTTTTATAAAAATAAACCCATAAAACATAAAAAAGAGTCTATATACATTCCTGCATTCAAAAGTGTAACTTTGGGTTGGGGTCTCTGTCCATTTTGTTTTATTGTTTTCTAACAAAAATTAAGCAAAATTAAAAATGTTGTCTAAACGGCCACTCATTTACTTTTGTATACCCTATTCTAAGGGTATATTAATTTTGACGCATAGTTTGTAACATACCTTAATATTGCCCGTAGACCCCTAAAAGTTACTATATTTATGATCAGCATCGATAGTAATGTCGATTTAGCCATGTCCGTCCGTCCGTCTGTCGGCAAAAATTAGGCCTTTAAACTGGGCCTAGAGAGCTGAAATTTTAACCATATACTCTCTAGGGTCCCGAAATAATCAAGTTTACGAATTTTTGAAATCCGCCTACAGCCACGCCCACAAACTCAAAAAAACAAATTTTTCGAAAAAATCGAATTTTGAGCTAAAAAGCTGAAATTTGTATACCCTATTCTAATTATACCCTATTCTAAGGGTATATTAATTTTGACGCACAGTTTGTAACATACCTTAATATTGCCCGTAGACCCCTAAAAGTTACTATTTTTTTTTGTTTTCACGCCCACAAACTCAAAAAAACTAATTTTTCGAAAAAATCTAATTTTGAGCTAGAAAGCTGAAATTTTGTATATGTGGTCTATGACTCCTGAAACTGCTCGGGAGATAAATTTTTCAAAATCCGCCCACAATTAAATAAAACAATTTTATTGAAAAACTAAAATTTGAGCTAGGGAGCTGAAATTTATAATATACTCTCTAGGGCCCCTTTAAGCTCATGTGTAAATATTTTCAAAATCCGCCTACTGACACGCCCACAATTTAATTTTTTTTTTTTTTAAATTTATAATATATACTCTCTAAGGGGCCCTTTATACCCATGTGTAAATGTTTTCAAAATCCGCCCACTGACACGCCCACAATTAAATTTTTTTTTTTTGAAAATTCAAAGTTTGAGCTAGGGAGCGTTTTTTTTTCGATAAAATCCTTAAAATGTTATATAACAAAATATGTAGAGCGTTCTTAACAATTCAACCATACTTACACTTTTGTCACGCCCACTTAAGAGGGATAGGAATAAGAATAGGGTATCCAACAGTTCGCCCAAGCGGACTGTAGCCCGTCCCTATGTTTTATATATGATCTATGACTACTAAAACTGCTCGGGAGATAAAATTTTCAAAATCCGCCCACTGACACGCCCACAATTAAATAAAACAATTTTATTAAAAAAAGGGGGCCCTTAAGTTCATGTCTAAATATTTTCAAAACCCGCCTACTGACAAGCAAACAATTTAAAAAAAAACTTTTTTTGAAAATCCAAAGTCCACCAAAAAAAAACACTAACATCATTATCTTCCAAAAGATTCTCCTGGAAATAACTGCCAATTTCAAATCTAAGGGATGGAACACCGTTTCCACGCATGGCTCAAAATCAAACTCTGCCACCTCCTTTTCAGTCACCTTCGAGAATGGAACCCGTATGAAATGGACTTCTGCCAGACTTTAACTCAATCTTTACTGCTGAAGCCCTTGCCATACAACAAGCAACAAAAACATCACTCCTCCAAAAAACAAAAACTATTATATGCTCCGACAGTCTAGCAGTTCTCAACGCTATTTCTAACCCTGATCACAGGTCGAACCTTATAAATAATGTAAGAGATGTGCTTATTAAACACGAAAATCGCTAAAACTAATGTAGGTATCCAGCCACATCGGAATTCAAGGAAATGAATTCGCCGACCGGGAAGCGAATCTACCCAACAGATGCCCCCTCCATCTATTTAACGTCTTCTCTAAATTGGATCTCCAGAGACTTATAAGCAGTCTTATTCCAAAGAAGCGTCTCCTGTCTTAGCACTGCAACTCCACCCACTACGCCAACATTAACCCGGACTGCCACGCCCCTCGCTATCCAATATCAACGTCCAATGCACCGAACACCACCTTTACTCGCCTCCGGCTGGGGCTCTCTCAACACATTTAATAATAACAACATCATCAAAATCTACAACTACTTTAACAAGGCTAATATTATCATATAAATTAAACAATTAGTCAACATTTTATCCAGATCAAATCCTAAAAACCACCCGATAAAACTTACGAGCTGAAAGCCTTAGCAGCTATGTAGGCTCTTTTTTTCCTTCTTTTACTATTTGCACTGTAATTTAAATCACATGTAAATAAATAATAATAATAATAATAAAAAAAAATACTTAAGAAACTATGCAAGTACAGACCAAACAAACTGGGACAACTACATATATAGACTATGCAATATTTTGATAAAATACAACCCCATATTCCAGCAGGAACTACAGCCCATTCGAAGCTCTTTTTGGATTCAAACCACCAATCCCTTCCATTCTAAACAGACAGGAGCAACCTACATACAGAGCCTTATTGCGAAGATCAATCGACAATTGCTAATTGACTATTTTCAATGTGTGCTATTGTGAACGAACGATTCATTTGGTATTTTTGTCAATCGCATTTTTTTAATTGAATGCGATTGACAAAATCTTTTAGAATCGTTCGTTCACAATAGCACACATTGAAAATAGTCAATTATTAACTGTCGATTGATCTTCACAATAAGGCTTACAATTACGATGACTACATTATCGAAATTAAAACCAAATTATAAACAGGCTAAGAAATATACGAGAAAGCCAAACAAACACTAAAGTAAATTCAAAACATAGGGACGGGCCACAGTCCGCTTGGGCAAACTGTTCTATTCTTATTCCTATCCCTCATAAGTGGGGGTGACAAAAGTCTAAGTATAGTTGAATTGTTAAGAACGCTCTACATATTTTGTTATATAACATTTAAGGGATTTTATCAACAAAAAAAGAAGCTTTTGTAAAAAAACGCTCCCTAGCTCAAATTTTGGTTTTTCAATAATATTGTTTTATTTAATTGTGGGCGTGTCAGTGGGCGGATTTTGAAAATTTTATCTCCCGAGCAGTTTTAGGAGTCATAGATTATGTATACAAAATTTCAGCTTTCTAGCTCAAAATTCGTTTTTTTTTTCGAAAATTTGGTTTTTTGAGTTTGTGGGCGAATTTCAATAATTCGTAAACTTGATTATTTCGGGACCCTAGAGAGTATATGGTTAAAATTTAAGCTCTCTAGGCCCAGTTTAAAGGCCTAATTTTTGCCGTCAGACGGACGGACGGACATGGCTAGATCGACATTACTATCGATGCTGATCATAAATATAGTAACTTTTAAACAATACTACGATCAGAAATCAAAACAGACCAAATATAATGTCGGTAAAGTGTGGATTGAAGCAAAAAACCGATCAAATAAAAAACTCACCCCAATCTACGAAGGACCATACGAAATAGTCGAAATCATGTCCCCTGAAAATTAATATACAATAACATAATAAAGCCCTATACACAAAGAACACACTATGCACAGAATACAAAAGACACATAAAATCACAACTTCTAAACGACATTGTGGTACTCTCAATTCCAGCTTCGTCATCATGACATACGCCATCATACACGCAACCTCAGCGCAAGTAGAACTGCAACAACTAAACAAGACCGGAGTATACCTGGAACCCATGGGCACCCTCGAGAAATCCTTCACGAAATGGACCTTTCTATTTCACGTCAACGACACACTGACAAAAGCCAACACTAAAACCTTGGAACAGAACGTTAATACCTTATCCGAACTCTGTATTTACCATTAAGGAATATCCACTAGACCATTGCAAAACTACATTACAAATAATAAAAAAACTAGAACTACCACAAAACCACAAAACGGCTCCGGGCAATAACCCCCCAATGAAATAACCCCCCAAATGAAAAATTAAATAACTCCCTAAAATTGGGTAATAATTTCACTGTAAAATTATTCCCCAAATCAAAGATGAAATAAGGCCCCAAAATGGTATGATATAAGTCCCCAAATAAGTATGAAATAAGTCCCCAAATCCTATATGGAAATCCCATAAACAGTGCAATGCATATGGGTGGACATGCTGCCCCCCTGCAACCCCCATGCTTGGGGTCACTGTTTGCTTTGAAGTAGGTGCGAGGTTTTTTTTTATAAATTTGGGGACTTATTTCATAGTTGAATTTGGGAACTTATTTCACTATGAAATAACCCCCCAATTTGAAGTATGAAATAAGTCCCCAAAAAGCCATTAAATAAGTCCCCAAATTTGGGGGGCTTATTTCATATGAAATAAATCCCCACCTCCATACACATTTTGGGGAGTTATTTCATCTTTCATTTGGGGGGGTTATTTCCTGCAGCCCCACAAAACGTACGGTTTCCACTGAAAATCTCCCGAATGAATCTGCCCATGATAAATGCAATTACTACAACAACTCCCATATACGTTAATAATAACATTATGATTCAAGCTAGTATACCACTGGCAATTAGTAAAAATTACACCACTTCCCACTAGGAACCGCTATGTTTCAGTTGACAGCGAATTTATTGTCATTAACGAGAACTATAGGCGATACATATTAATGAACAACGCAGACCTAGAAAAATATACAAAAATAGAGTCAGACCATTTTGTTTGCCAACAAAATTTCGTTATACATAATCACTACATTAATATGTAACTGTAAAATACAGCTCGTCTCTGGTAATCCAACCCCTGAATCGTGCGATACTAGAATATTCGTATTAAAACACGAAATCTGGGTCAACTTAAGGAAAACAAATTCTTGGATTTATGTCATGCCTGAGCCAACGAGCGTACGAATTTTGAGCGGCAACGCAACCCAGACAATCGGACTCCACGATAGAGGAATCCTCAAAATAAGTCCATAACGTAAAGCAGTGACCAATGAAGTATACCTAAAAGCTTCAAATGAAGTCTACAACAAAATCCCAATCGCATACTATTTGCAAGAAACACCCCTAATCGAAACCGTGGAAATACCTACCAATCCATCCCAAATTGCACCCACATGATACACGTAGAAAAACTAGACTTAGATAAATATAGCATTAGTATTAAAAACTTATTAAAAACAAACAAAACTTTCTTTTCTTCGAAACACGAAAACATGTACAATCCTACGAGTATTATGATCATCTTTTTAATTTGTATATGTAACTGGAATAGTAGTATTAGTAATAAAGAAATATTATAAAATAACTATGTCAATAAACAGGACAGTAACAAAAACATAGGGACGGGCTACAGTCCGCTTGGGCGAACTGTTGGACACCCTATTCTTATTCCTATCCCTCATAAGTTAAGAACGCTCTACATATTTTGTTATATAACATTTAAGATTTTATCTAAAAAAAAACGAAGCTTTTGTAAGAAAAAACGCTCCCTAGCTCAAACTTGGGTTATTCAATAAAATTGTTTTATTTCATTGTATCTCTATATATATAAAAATCCAGTGTCACAGTTTTAGTGTTTATACTCCTCCGAAACGGCTTGACCGATTTTGATGAAATTTTATATGTATATTCCGTAGGTATGAGAATAGGTTCAGAACTAATTTTTATACCACTAAGTGATAATGGTGGTCTACCAAAAAGTTTGTATGGGGAAATGCACTTTGGGGAAAAATAAACTGGGTAGAAATCGAGTAGTGACACTTCAAACATAAAAAAAAATATTTAAAAATTTAAAAGCAATTGTTGTTGTCAATTATTTTAATTATTTGCCAAGCAAATTGTTGTTGTCAACAGTTTTGATTTTTTTTTTTAAATATACCTAATAAGTTTGTTTATGTTTGTTATGTTACACAAAGTAACTTTTTGAAACGAAGTCGATACTTTGATTTGTTGGATGGTGTTTGAATCCTTCATTTTTGTTTGTCAAGTACGTTGGTGACACTAAATTAGAATTGCTGCATGTTGTTAAACCGTGCGCATAACAAATTGATTGAAAGAAAATAAAAATCAAAGTTTCTTTCTTTTGTGTTACTGTTCGATTCAAAAAAGTCAGGTGACATAGGCGCCTGCCAGGCAACTAGCACCTACCCCTAGCGGAGCAACGAAGTAGCGTAATCGGGCTAAGCAAAGCGCACAAAAATGTGCAGTCCCTTCAACCACGGAACCGATTGAGCTCAAATCAGGCAAGCTTTGGTATTGACTTGAATATGTTGCTGTGAAGTTTGGTCGAAATCGGTCCACCAAGGTTGACTTGCAATTTTGTTTCTCATCAAAATAAGACATGTATTTCTTTTTGTTAGGCGCAGAGAACACCGAGTATTTAGACTCTTGAGCACGGGCAACGCCGGGCGGGTACAGCTATAAAATATAAAAATCCAGTGTCACAGTTTTAGTGTTTATACTCCTCCGAAACGGCTTGACCGATTTTGATGAAATTTTATATGTTTATTCCGTAGGTATGAGAATAGGTTCATAACTAATTTTTATACCACTAAGTGATAATGGTGGTCTACCAAAAAGTTTGTATGGGGAAATGCACTTTGGGGAAAAAAAAAACTGGGTAGAAATCGAGTAGTGACACTTCAAATACAAAAAAAAATATTTAAAATTTTAAAATTAAATTTTAAATTTAAATTGTTGTTGTCAATAATTTTAATTATTTGCCAAGCAAATTGTTGTTGTCAACAATTTTGATTTTTTTTTTAAATATACCTAATAAGTTTGTTTATGTTTATTATGTTACACAAAGTAACTTTCTGAAACGAAGTCGATACTTTGATTTGTTGGATGGTGTTTGAATCCTTCATTTTTGTTTGTCAAGAGTCAAGTACGTTGTTGACATTAAATTAGAATTGCTGCATGTTGTTAAAACGTGCGCATAACAAATTGATTGAAAGAAAATAAAAATCGAAGTTTCTTTCTATTGTGTTGTTGTTCGATTCAAAAAAGTCAGGTGACATAGGCGCCTGCCAGGCAAATAGCACCTACCCCTAGCGGAGCAACGAAGTAGCGTAATCGGGCTAAGCAAAGCGCAGAAAAATGTGCAGTCCCTTTAACCACGGAACCGATTGACCTCAAATCAAGCAAGTTTTGGTATTGACTTGAATATGTTTCTGTGAAGTTTGGTCAAAATCGGTCCACCAAGTTTGACTTGCAATTTTGTTTCTCATCAAAAAAAGACAAGTATTTCTTTGTGTTAGGCGCAGAGAACACTGAGTATTTAGACTATTGAGCACGGACAACGCCGAGCGGGTACAGCTAGTTATATTATAAATTTCAGCTCCCTAGCTCAAAATTTGGATTTTCAAAAAAAAAAAAATTAATTGTGGGCGTGTCAGTTGGCGGATTTTGAAAATATTTACACATCAGCATAAAGGGCCCCTAGAGAGTATATATTATAAATTTCAGCTCCCTAGCTCAAACTTTGGATTTTAAAAAAAATGTTTTATTTAATTGTGGGCGTGTCAGTGGGCGGATTTTGAAAATTTTATCTCCCGAGCAGTTTTAGGAGTCATAGATCATATATGAAAAATTTCAGCTTCCTAGCTCAAAATTCGATTTTTTTAAAAATTTTGTTTTTTTTTGTGTTTGTGGGCGTGTCTGTGGGCGGATTTCAAAAATTCGTAAACTTGATTATTTCGGGACCCTAGAGAGTATATGGTTAAAATTTCAGCTCTCTCGGCCCAGTTTAAAGGCCTAATTTTTGCCGACAGATGGACGGAGGGACGGACATGGCTAGATCGACATTACTATCGATGCTGATCATAAATATAGTAACTTTTAGGGGTCTATGGGCAATATTAAGGTATGTTACAAACTATGCGTCAAAATTAATACATATACCCTTAGAATAGGGTATAAACAATACTACGATCAGAAATCAAGACAGACCAAATATAATGTCGGTAAAGTGTGGATTGAAGCAAAAAACAGATCAACTAAAAAACTCACCCCAATCTACGAAGGAGCATACGAAATAGTCGAAATCATGTGCCCTGAAAATTCCAAAATAAAAATAGGCAGGAAGGAGAAGGTAATACACAATAACCTAATAAAGCCCTATACACAAAGAACACACTATGCACAGTGTTCAGTAGTATTTGCAGTATAGAACATTCTTATATTTAAGTGTATCAACATGTCGTAAAGTCTTTTTAATAATTATATTTAAATACGCACTCTGGATTAACTAAACAAACATAATTATTTTTCTAAGCAATTGTAAACAAAATATAAACTGAATATAACTTCACTCAATTTAACGTCATTAACTTAACTACCTAAAATCTATAAATTGCATTGCAACATTATACTTGCTCTCTTTTTCACCTTTCTTTATACCTATTGTTAACCATTATTAATATTCTGCAGACCGTGTCTGTTCTCAATCTTATTACTGAAAGATTTGCCCGTCTTCTTGGACTAAAAATGGTTAGTTCACGTCAATTGATTAGCGGAATAGCGCAGAGCCTCTCGGCTTCACAATATAAGAGCTCCCTTACTCTTACGTCACGATCTTCGGAATTCAAAGCTACCATTGAGGTCACTGTTCTCAAAAGGTTAACAAACAATATTCCTGAAAACAATATTGATATCTCCACCTGGCACATACCAAAAAATATAACTTTATCTGACCCGCTGTTCCATGTCTCACAAAGAATTGATTTAGTACTAGGCGCTGAAGTATTTTTTGAGCTGATGTCTATCGGTCAAATTAAATTGGGATCTAACCTACCAATTCTTCAAAAGACAACACTAGGATGGATAGTCTCAGGACAATATCACCATTGTCAGAACATGTTGCCATATCGGCGTGTGGCGTATATATCAAAGGGATTCGAAAGAGATATCACATTACATGAGGAACTAAAGAAATTTTGGGAAATCGAGAATGGAAGTGACATGATTAATACGGAATACAAATTAAAAAGGTCGGAAATAGAATGTGAGGAGCACTTTAAATCAAATGTTTGTAGGCTAGATGACGGTAGATATCAGGTTCGATTGCCTTTTAAGGTAAATCCATTGAAGTTGGGTGAATCATATGGTCAAGCTCTCAATCGTCTTAAATATTTGCAAAGGCGTTTTCGCAAAAACAATGAGCTTCGTCAAGATTATACTGCTGTAGTGAAAGAGTTCCTGAATTTAAATCACATGGAACTTGCGCCAAAAATTGATTTCTCTAAGCCCCATTTTTTCCTTCCACATCACTGCGTGGTGAAACCGTCTAGCTCTACCACAAAAATGAGAGTTGTATTTGATGGTTCTGCGAAAACTACAACGGGAATATCTCTCAATGATACCCTCCTGACTGGCCCAGTAGTTCAAAATGATCTCTTCTCAATTGCAGTTCGATTTCGACTTTTTGCTTTCGTTTTTACTGCTGATATATCTAAAATGTACCGACAAGTTACACTGCATCCAGCTGATCGCTGTTTTCACCTAATTCTCTGGGGAGAGAACGAAGATGATGACCTGAAAACATATCAACTTAATACGGTGACTTATGGAACCGCTCCCGCGTCTTACCTAGCAACGAAAACTCTACAACAACTTGCATTAGATGAAGGTCATGATTTTCCCAACGCTGCTAAGGCTGTTAATATGGATTTTTATGTTGACGATTTATTAACTGGTGCGTCAACATTGGAAGAAGCTGTAAAATTAAAATTCGAGTTGACAGAATTGTTAGGCAGAGGAGGATTTATCTTGTGGAAGTGGTGCTCTAATGATATTCGAATTTTGGAAGGTGTAACTGAGATTGATAGGGAGCCCTTTTTTAGAATTTCGGATTACGATGCCATTAAGACGCTGGGAACTTTTTGGGATTACTCATCGGATAAATTGCTTTATGACTATCCTGAAAACAAAACCAATCCCGTTACAAAACGAATCGTGCTGTCTGAAATTGCGAAACTTTTTGATCCATTGGGACTAATTAATCCTATTATAGTCTTAGCAAAGGTTTTTATGCAGCAACTTTGGAGGCATGGTCTTGATTGGGATGAACGCTTGCCAATGGAGTATCACAGTCGTTGGATACGTTTTAGAGAAGAATTACACCATGTTGGAAAGTTTCAATTTGATCGAAGAGTTTTTTTTTGGCACCAAGGAGATTCAACTACATGCGTTTGCTGATAGTTCGGAGTATGCATACGGTACCTGTTTATACGTTCAGTCCATAAAGGAAGATGGGAGTATTACAGTTAACCTCTTATGCTCGAAATCCAGAGTAGCTCCTGTAAAAAAGGTCTCAATACCTCGTTTGGAGCTATGTGCCGCTGTATTGATGGTTCGTCTCGTAGACAAAATTCTGCATATTTTTAAAACCGAGTTTTCCAATGTGTTTTACTGGACTGATTCCTCTATTGTTTTAAGCTGGCTCTCAGAAGAATCCTCAAATTTCGAAACCTTTGTTGCAAATCGAGTGGCAACTATTCAAAATCTCACAAAATTGGTTCAATGGCATCATGTACGATCTAAACTAAACCCTGCAGATATCATATCTCGAGGCGCATACCCCCTTGAATTACTGCAATCATCACTATGGTTCTTCGGTCCAGATTATCTTAAATTAAAAGCAGACAAATGGCCCAAGCTTAGACCAAATTTTGAAAGCCCAATTAATGATTCACAACTTGAACGAAAGGTGCAAAAAATAATTCTCTTAGGATTAAAATTGGAGCCCTTTTTGGAAAATATAAAATTTCACAACAATTACCTCAAAGCTTTTAGGGTTGTTGCATATATGCAGCGATTCACTCACAATTGTCTGGCCGTCAACCGAGAGCATATAGAACTAAGACAAGGAGAAATCACAGCAAAGGAATTGGAATCATCATTGCGCTGCATAATTCGAACAATCCAACAAGAACACTTTTCCTCAGAGCTCGAACAAATACGGAACAAAAAACCTGTCTCTGGAAGATCACACATAGCATCCCTTCGTCCGTTCATTGATGGTAATAATCTTTTACGAGTGGGAGGTAGAATAACCAATTCTGATCTGAATTATGATGCAAAGTTTCCGATATTACTACCCAAGGGTCATGTATTTACTGAGGCAATGGTGCGCTACTATCAAATCAAATGCTCACATGTTGGTCCTCAAACCCTCCATAGCATTGTCCGCGAGAAATTCTGGTCAATACACGGGAAGGTAATCTGCAAAAAGGTGTGGCGTCTATGTATGCGATGTTTTCGCGCTCAACCAATGTCGGAAAATCATATGATGGGAGACTTGCCCAGAGCTAGAGTTCAGCAATGTCGTCCGTTCTTGGTGGTTGGAGTTGATTTATGTGGGCCATTCAATATTCACTTCCGACGACGAGGAACCTGTCCTGTTAAGGGCTATGTGGCCGTATTTATATGTTACGGTACCCGCGCAGTTCATTTGGAAGTGGTCGACGACTTGTCAACTGTTGGATTTCTGGCGGCCTTAAAAAGGTTTATTGGACGCCGCGGCTACCCTTTGACGATATATAGCGATAACGCCACTAATTTTATTGGAGCTCGAAATGAACTGTTGTCCGTCTACAAAATGCTCCAAAGCTCGGATTCTCAAAATGAAATAATTCGTTCCTGCGCCGCGGATAATATAACTTGGAAAACAATTCCTCCAAGATCCCCACATTTCGGAGGCCTGTGGGAAGCTGCTGTAAAATCAGCGAAATTCTACATGAAACGTATACTGCAAGGCGCCTCTCTCACGTTTCAAGAATTAAACACGATTATAATTCAAATCGAATCCGTGCTTAATTCGCGACCTATTACGCCGCTATCTGATAACCCTTCTGATTTAAATGCTCTAACCCCAGGTCATTTCATTATAGACTGCCCGCTCATATGTTTGTCAGAACCAGATGTCACTGAGGCAAAGTCCATCAACTCATTCTCTCGTTACCAGCTCCTTCAATGGTACTTTCAAACGTTTTGGAAACGTTGGTCGACAGAATACCTTCAAAGTTTGCAACAGAGGACGAAGTGGAAAACGTCCCGCTACAATCTAAAAATCGGTGACATCGTACTCCTCGTTGACGACAATTCTCCTCCGCTTAACTGGAAGCTTGGCAGAATTGTACAGACTCAGCCGGGAAAGGATGGCATTTTTCGCACAGCAACCGTCAAAACATCAACAGGCTTAACTCAACGTGCAACTATGAAGCTAACAAGACTACCTAGCGACTTTGAGGGATCTGCATTCTCTCAAGGCGGGGTGGATGTTCAGTAGTATTTGCAGTATAGAACATTCTTATATTTAAGTGTATCAACATGTCGTAAAGTCTTTTTAATAATTATATTTAAATACGCACTCTGGATTAACTAAACAAACATAATTATTTTTCTAAGCAATTGTAAACAAAATATAAACTGAATATAACTTCACTCAATTTAACGCCATTAACTTAACTACCTAAAATCTATAAATTGCATTGCAACATTATACTTGCTCTCTTTTTCACCTTTCTTTATACCTATTGTTAACCATTATTAATATTCTGCAGACCGTGTCTGTTCTCAATAGATAAATTAATAGAGATAAACTGATAAAGGGCTTTGTTTTATTTAAATTTAATTCGAAATTAAAAAACATTAATTTCACGTCAAACACACAGAATACAAAAGACACATAAAATCACAATTTCTAAACGACATTGTGGTACTCTCATTTCAAGCTTCGTCATCATGGCATACGCCATCATACACGCAACCTCAGCGCAAGTAGAACTGCAACAACTAAACAAGACCGGAGTATACCTGGAACCCATGGGCACCCTCGAGAAATCCTTCACGAAATGGACCTTTCTATTTCACGTCAACGACACACTGACAAAAGCCAACACTAAAACCTTGGAACAGAACGTTAATACCTTATCCGAACTCTGTATTTACCATTAAGGAATATCCACTAGACCATTGCAAAACTACATTACAAATAATAAAAAACGTCAATTAATGAAATACACAATAACAACCGAATATTGGACAGTATATTACTAAAACATAGAATAACCAAGAGGGAAACGACGATAGTAAATGAAGGCCTATTCAACCGTATAGGAATCGCTCAGAAATTCCTGTTTGGAACAACGGACTCACAAGATGCAGCTAAAATAGATAGTGCACTACAGTCTCTATCGGAAAACCTAAATAAGCTGTACCACATGACTGAATATCAAATGACACTTATCTCAAACGTTCCTGCAGCCCCACAAAACGTACGGTTTCCACTGAAAATCTCCCGAATGAATCTGCCCATGATAAATGCAATTACTACAACAACTCCCATATACGTTAATAATAACATTATGATTCAAGCTAGTATACCACTGGCAATTAGTAAAAATTACACCACTTCCCACTAGGAACAAAGAAAGCGCATACCGCTATGTTTCAGTTGACAACGAATTTATTGTCATTAACGAGAACTATAGGCGATACATATTAATAAACAACGCAGACCTAGAAAAATATACAAAAATAGAGTCAGACCATTTTGTTTGCCAACAAAATTTCGTTATACATAATCACTATATTAATATGTCTCTGGTAATCCAACCCCTGAATCGTGCGATACTAGAATATTCGTATTAAAACACGAAATCTGGTTCAACTTAAGGAAAACAAATTCTTGGATTTATGTCATGCCTGAGCCAACGAGCGTACGAATTTTGAGCGGCAACGCAACCCAGACAATCGGACTCCACGATAGAGGAATCCTCAAAATAAGTCCATATCGTAAAGCAGTGACGAATGAAGTATACCTGCAAGCTTCAAATGAAGTCTACAACAAAATCCCAATCGCATACTATTTGCAAGAAACACCCCTAATCGAAACCGTGGAAATACCTACCAATCCATCCCAAATTGCACCCACATGATACACGTAGAAAAACTAGACTTAGATAAATATAGCATTAGTATTAAAAACTTATTAAAAACAAACAAAACTTTCTTTTCTTCGAAACACGAAAACATGTACAATCCTATTATGATCATCTTTTTAATTTGTATATTATGTAACTGGAATAGTAGTATTAGTAATAAAGAAATACTATAAAATAACTATGTCAATAAACAGGACAGTAACAAAAACATAGGGACGGGCTACAGTCCGCTTGGGCGAACTGTTGGATACCCTATTCTTATTCCTATCCCTCATAAGTTAAGAACGCTCTACATATTTTGTTATATAACATTTAAGATTTTATCTAAAAAAAAAACCAAGCTTTTGTAAGAAAAAACGCTCCCTAGCTCAAACTTGGGTTTTTCAATAAAATTGTATATATATAAAAATCCAGTGTCACAGTTTTAGTGTTTATACTCCTCCGAAACGGCTTGACCGATTTTGATGAAATTTTATATGTATATTCCGTAGGTATGAGAATAGGTTCATAACTAATTTTTATACCACTAAGTGATAATGGTGGTCTACCAAAAAGTTTGTATGGGGAAATGCACTTTGGGGAAAAAAAAACTGGGTAGAAATCGAGTAGTGACACTTCAAATACAAAAAAAATATTTAAAATTTTAAAAGCAATTGTTGTTGTCAATAATTTTAATTATTTGCCAAGCAAATTGTTGTTGTCAACAATTTTGATTTTTTTTTTAAATATACCTAATAAGTTTGTTTATGTTTATTATGTTACACAAAGTAACTTTCTGAAACGAAGTCGATACTTTGATTTGTTGGATGGTGTTTGAATCCTTCATTTTTGTTTGTCAAGAGTCAAGTACGTTGTTGACATTAAATTAGAATTGCTGCATGTTGTTAAAACGTGCGCATAACAAATTGATTGAAAGAAAATAAAAATCGAAGTTTCTTTCTATTGTGTTGTTGTTCGATTCAAAAAAGTCAGGTGACATAGGCGCCTGCCAGGCAAATAGCACCTACCCCTAGCGGAGCAACGAAGTAGCGTAATCGGGCTAAGCAAAGCGCAGAAAAATGTGCAGTCCCTTTAACCACGGAACCGATTGACCTCAAATCAAGCAAGTTTTGGTATTGACTTGAATATGTTTCTGTGAAGTTTGGTCAAAATCGGTCCACCAAGTTTGACTTGCAATTTTGTTTCTCATCAAAAAAAGACAAGTATTTCTTTGTGTTAGGCGCAGAGAACACTGAGTATTTAGACTATTGAGCACGGACAACGCCGAGCGGGTACAGCTAGTTATATTATAAATTTCAGCTCCCTAGCTCAAAATTTGGATTTTCAAAAAAAAAAAAATTAATTGTGGGCGTGTCAGTTGGCGGATTTTGAAAATATTTACACATCAGCATAAAGGGCCCCTAGAGAGTATATATTATAAATTTCAGCTCCCTAGCTCAAACTTTGGATTTTCAATAAAATTGTTTTATTTTATTGTGGGCGTGTCAGTGGGTGGATTTTGAAAAGTTTATATCCCCAGCAGTTTTAGGAGTCATAGATCATATATAAAAAATTTAATCTTTCCAGCTCAAAATTCGTTTTTTTTGGAAATTTTGTTTTTTTGAGTTTGTGGGCGTGTCTGTGGGCGGATTTCAAATTCGTAGACTGATTATTTCGGGACCCTAGAGAGTATATGGTTAAAATTTCAGCTCTCTCGGCCCAGTTTAAAGGCCTAATTTTTGCCGACAGATGGACGGACGGACGGACGGACGGACATGGCTAGATCGACATTACTATCGATGCTGATCATAAATATAGTAACTTTTAGGGGTCTATGGGCAATATTAAGGTATGTTACAAACTATGCGTCAAAATTAATACATATACCCTTAGAATAGGGTATAAACAATACTACGATCAGAAATCAAGACAGACCAAATATAATGTCGGTAAAGTGTGGATTGAAGCAAAAAACCGATCAAATAAAAAACTCACCCCAATCTACGAAGGACCATACGAAATAGTCGAAATCATGTCCCCTGAAAATTAATATACAATAACATAATAAAGCCCTATACACAAAGAACACACTATGCACAGAATACAAAAGACACATAAAATCACAACTTCTAAACGGCATTGTGGTACTCTCAATTCCAGCTTCGTCATCATGACATACGCCATCATACACGCAACCTCAGCGCAAGTAGAACTGCAACAACTAAATAAGACCGGAGTATACCTGGAACCCATGGGCACCCTCGAGAAATCCTTCACGAAATGGACCTTTCTATTTCACGTCAACTACACACTGACAAAAGCCAACATTAAAACCTTGGAACAGAACGTTAATACCTTATCCGAACTCTGTATTTACCATTAAGGAATATCCACTAGACCATTGCAAAACTACATTACAAATAATAAAAAACGTCAATTAATGAAATACACAATAACAACCGAATATTGGACAGTATATTACTAAAACATAGAATGACCAAGAGGGAAACGACGATAGTAAATGAAGGCCTATTCAACCGTATAGGAATCGCTCAGAAATTCTTGTTTGGAACAACGGACTCACATGATGTAGCTAAAATAGATAGTGCACTACAGTCTCTATCGGAAAACCAAAATAAGCTGTACCACATGACTGAATATCAAATGACATTTATCTCAAACGTTTTCGACGCACCGAATGAAACCACTAACCACTTAAATAAAAACTTTGCTTCGATTACTGAAGAAATTAGGCAAAACGCTATCAAACTCACAAATCTGACAAGCTTCGAAAAGTCATTACACAATTTAGATGAAATCACAAATCTGGTATCAATATGTTCTGCACAAATCCTAACAAAACAAGCTCAATTACTCGACATTTTACAAACAAGTAAAATAGGCAAACTAGATAGCCGATTCCTAAACTCAGACATATTTATGTCAACCCAACAAATCCAACTAGAACTACCACAAAACGGCTCCGGGCAATAACCCCCCAAATGAAAAATGAAATAACTCCCCAAAATTGGATAATAATTTCACTGTAAAATTATTCCCCAAATCAAAGATGAAATAAGTCCCCAAAATGGTATGAACAAAGTCCCCAAATAAGTATGAAATAAGTCCCCAAATCCTATATGGAAATCCCATAAACAGTGCAATGCATATGGGGGGACATGCTGCCCCGCTGCAACCCCCATGCTTGGGGTCACTGTTTGCTTTGGAGTAGGTGCGAGGTTTTTTTTTATAAATTTGGGGACTTATTTCATAGTTGAATTTGGGAACTTATTTCACTATGAAATAACCCCCCAATTTGAAGTATGAAATAAGTCCCCAAAAAGCCATGAAATAAATCCCCAACTCCATACAAATTTTGGGGAGTTATTTCATCTTTAATTTGGGGGGGGGGGTTATTTCCTGCAGCCCCACAAAACGTACGGTTTCCACTGAAAATCTCCCGAATGAATCTGCCCATGATAAATGCAATTACTACAACAACTCCCATATACGTTAATAATTATGATTCAAGCTAGTATACCACTGGCAATTAGTAAAAATTACACCACTTCCCACTAGGAACAAAGAAAGCGCATACCGCTATGTTTCAGTTGACAGCGAATTTATTGTCATTAACGAGAACTATAGGCGATACATATTAATAAACAACGCAGACCTAGAAAAATGTACAAAAATAGAGTCAGACCATTTTGTTTGCCAACAAAATTTCGTTATACATAATCACAACATTAATATGTAACTGTATAATACAGCTCGTCTCTGGTAATCCAACCCCTGAATCGTGCGATACTAGAATATTCGTATTAAAACACGAAATCTGGTTCAACTTAAGGAACAAAAATTCTTGGATTTATGTCATGCCTGAGCCAACGAGCGTACGAATTTTGAGCGGCAACGCAACCCAGACAATCGAACTCCACGATAGAGGAATCCTCAAAATAAGTCCATATCGTAAAGCAGTGACCAATGAAGTATACCTAAAAGCTTCAAATGAAGTCTACAACAAAATCCCAATCGCATACTATTTGCAAGAAACACCCCTAACCGAAACCGTGGAAATACCTACCAATCCATCCCAAATTGCACCCACATGATACACGTAGAAAAACTAGACTTAGATAAATATAGCATTAGTATTAAAAACTTATTAAAAACAAACAAAACTTTCTTTTCTTCGAAACACGAAAACATGTACAATCCTCTTATGACCATCTTTTTAAATCGTATAACTGGAATAGTAGTATTAGTACGAGTAATAAAGAAATATTATAAAATAACTATGTCAATAAACAGGACAGTAACAAAAACATAGGGAAGGGCTACAGTCCGCTTGGGCGAACTGTTGGATACCCTATTCTTATTTCTATCCCTCATAAGTTAAGAACGCTCTGCATATTTTGTTATATAACATTTAAAATTTTATCTAAAAAAAACGAAGCTTTTGTAAGAAAAAACGCTCCCTAGCTCAAACTTGGGTTTTTCAATAAAATTGTTTTATTTCATTGTACTCGTATTATATTATAAATTTCAGCTCCCTAGCTCAAACTTTGGATTTTCAAAAAAATTGTTTTATTTAATTGTGGGCGTGTCAGTGGGCGGATTTTGAAAATCGTATCTCCCGAGCAGTTTTAGGAGTCATAGATCATATATAAAAAATTTCAGCTTCCTAGCTCAAAATTCGATTTTTTCCAAAATTTTGTTTTTTTGAGTTTGTGGGCGTGTCTGCGGCCGGATTTCAAAAATTCGTTAACTTGATTATTTCGGGACCCTAGAGAGTATATGGTTAAAATTGCAGCTCCCTAGGCCCAGTTTAAAGGCCTAATTTTTGCCGACGGGCGGACGGACGGACATGGCTAGATCGACATTACTATCGATGTAACTTTTAGGGGTCTACGGGCAATATTAAGGTATGTTACAAACTATGCGTCAAAATTAATATAAACTTAGAATAGGGTATAACAAGCAACGTTAGAGGGCAAGAAATCCAAAATGAACAGCGTGAGCCTAATGTCATCATGACCAATAAAAATATGTAGCTTAAATTATGAAACATAGACAATAAGAAAAATGTACAAAACAAAATTGTAATTAATCCAGTAACCTAAGAATTGTAAAATGACACTATCACCCAAGCAAACATTTATCATCAATTAATTTGTATGTATGTAAAAAAAAAAAATGTAAATTTATGTGTCTATGAACCTGGGGGGGTAGGTCCCCTACCAGGCGCGTCCCTGGGTGGCGGATAAGGGGATGCCCCGGTACGATGAAGTGTAAGTTTCACAGTGATTCGTGATCCGGTGGGAGTAAACCCCAGAAAATCACATCCCACCCTGTCTTTCCCATCCTTTCCTCCCTCCTCCATTCCTTCTTCACCCTGGGCTGGATTAAGGTGTGAACCGTACCGTGCCGAGAATCAGCCTGGCTGAGGGCCCAGGGAAAACAAAAATAGCTCAGTCGCAAGCGGTGTATCCAGAGGAACTGGCACACTCTGGATCAGCTTGCCTTGTCCGTACATGCGGGGCTCTGTGCGGATGGACCACCCCTTCCCTAGCTACTCGTGGGATCCAAATCTTAAATGCAACAAAACAACCAAAATATTGAAAAAACACAAAAAACAAAAAAAATCCAAAAAAAAGAAAATTCTGAGGCCGGACCTCAACAAAAACCGGATACAGCTGGCACCGCCAGCAGCTCCAAAAGCACTACACGTGTGGAGGAGCACCTGCAGAACCTCTGCATTGAAGACGCTACAAGCGAGTGTTCGATGCTCTCTGACGAGCTGAACGACACGACACCGTCGTGCAGTTCAGCTCCTCCAACTCTTCCCAAGCTCTCTGGCCATGAGAAGAAGTCGCTAAGTCGAGAGACCTCAGCGGCTTTCCGTATCCTAGACCGACTAGGCAAAAAGCCGGAAAAGGATTGGAGCCAGCAGGAGCGGGAATCCCACACCTGGGCAACCGACACGGCTAATCAGTTCAACGAACTGATTAAGCTGCAGCCTCTACGGCATTTCAAAACCGGGCGCCCAGGTACCCATGGCGTACGACGCCCCCCCTCTAGTGGCAAACGCCACCCCTCCACCCGGGACCCACACCAACCCACCATTCGTGGCATTAGTCACCCCACCACTCAAGGAGCGAATCCCTCTCATCGGAAGAGGAGCACCCAAGCTAAAGACTCAACGAGTCGCAATGGTTCAACGAACCAAGCTGGGAGCCGATCCGTCGTTGCGACAGGAACTGCGCCCAAACGGCGTAGATCCGTAGACAAGGAGTCCAACGCCTCAAAGAAGACCAAGAGCTCAACGAGCTCTAAACCCTTCTCTGAGACGGTCAAGGATAGCCTCGTCGTTGCGATAGTGGATCTGTCTGACGATGAAGGGAGAATCTCATACGAGAAATGGAGGCTCATTGAAGGCAGAGTGATGAACTGCCTTTGCGAGCGTATCATCACCCATCCCAACTCACCTCCCACCTTTAAGGACGCTGGATGGCACCAGGGCTACGTGAAGCTGCTAGCCTGTGACGACCAAACTTCGGTCGATTTCATCACCACCGCCATTGCAGGTATTGGTGAAATCTGGCCAGGTGCTAAGCTTAAGGCGGTGGACCGGAGCAAAATCCCCCACAGGCCAAGAGCTAGAATCTGGGTTCCAACTGAACCCAGCGAGCCAGCCAAACTACATGGTCTAGTCAAGTACCAAAATCCGGATCTTCCAGTCAAAGACTGGAAGTTTATCGAAGAGACACCGAGCTCCAAGAAACCGGAAGAAGCGAAGAAAACTGGCCGTTCGCTGGTCGTTTCGCTCACCACTGAGTCTCTCCCCTTGCTCCGGGCTAAGGACTTTAAGATCCGATGCGGTCTTAAAGAGGTGGAAGTAAGACTCTTTGCTTCGGACCGCAACACCGTTGCTGGCCCCTCTGAATCGGCGACACCCGCGACACCCGCCTCCCCCCGCGACCAGATCCCCGATGATGATCCATCATCGCCAGAGAACCTGGACGCTACCGTATGGGAGAGGTCTGTATCAGTTAGCAATGATGCTGAAACTGATACAGATTAACCTCCATCACTCCACCTTAGCATCCGCTAACCTACTACTCCGCCTCAATGAAGGAGGCTTCGACATCGCCCTCATCCAAGAACCTTGGATCAGAAATGACATCGTCATGGGACTGAGGGACCCACACTACACGCTATACCACACCAAGAACGCAGGTAACATTCGAGCTTGCATTCTCGCTAGATCTACAATAAACTTAACCTTTCTTCCTCACCGCAGCACGAATGACCTGGCAGTAACACTGCTAAAATCTGCAGAAGCCCACATCTGGCTAGCTTCAGGATACCTACCCTACGATGACCCCAACTCAGCTCCATCAGAGGGAGTGAGAGTAGTGGTAGAAGAAGCCAGGAAGAGAGGAGAAGAAATTTTGCTGGGATGCGACACAAATGCGCATCACGAATTATGGGGTAGTACCGACACTACCCCCGAGGTGAGTCCCTATTTGAATTCTTAGTAGGCACCGACCTAATAGTGTGCAATAGGGGACATAGTCCCACCTTTATAACCAAAACCCGACAAGAGGTACTAGATGTTACCTTCGCCTCTATTAACTTGTACCCTGCGATTTCTAAGTGGACTGTATCTGACAGCCACTCCTTTTCCGATCACCGCTATCTGGAATATGAACTAGAAATACGCCATAACACCTCACCAGCAATTTTTCGCAATCGTCGAAGAACTGACTGGTGTAAACACAATGAAATCCTCTCTGCTGAACTGTCCAATCGTGTGCCTAAGACTCCAGAAACACAATTGGAACTAGATGAGCTTAACGCTGTTCTAACTTCCACCTTAAACGTAGCATTCGACGAATCCTGTCCAATTACTACGAGGAAGGCAGACAATCGTCCACCGTGGTGGAATGCAGCACTTAACAAGCTTCGCAACACAAGCAGGAAGCAATTCAACAAAGCCAAAACAACGAGGCTACCTCTGGACTGGGATATCTACAAAGCAAGCCTTAAGAGCTTCAAAGCGGAAGTTCGTAAGGCCAGGCGTAGATCCTGGCGCAGTTTCTGTCAGAGTATTGACAATACGTCTCAATCCTCTAGGCTACGCAAAGTCCTTTCCAAAAACCCAACCATACCAAGTGTCCTCATGAATCCCAACGGATCATGGACAGAATCAGATGAAGCATCGCTTGGTCTGCTTATGGACACCCACTTCCCCGGCTGCACGCCTATACCTAGCGAAAACCCTGCCCTGGTAAACGCTGCACGCCTACCATCACCTCCGGACCTCATAAGCGAGGAAAAACTGAAATGGGCAGTGAACAGCTTTGAGCCATTCAAGTCCCCGGGGCCAGACGGCATTTTTCCGGCGCAAATTCAAGCGGGCCTCAGCATAACGGGGCAGCACCTGTCTCGTATTATGAGGGGCTGCTTAATGCTAGGAACAATGCCGGCCGCCTGGACTGAAGTAAGAGTGGTATTCATAGCCAAGGCAGGAAAAACATCGCACACTTCCCCGAAGGACCTTAGACCCATAAGCCTAACATCCTTCCTCCTCAAGATTCTAGAAAGAATTCTAGATCTTCACATCAAGGCCACCATTGATAGCAACTTGCTATCCACATCACAACACGCTTACCAAAAAGGTAAATCTGTTGAAACGGCCCTGCACTCCATCGTCTACCACGTCGAAAAATCCCTATCTATCAAAGAACTTGTCTTAGTGACATTTCTCGACATAGAGGGAGCTTTCAACAACGTTGAAACCTATTCGATTACCAACGCCCTACGCGGGCTCAACATCGACGACTCAATCTGCTGCTTTGTGGAATACATGCTCAAAAGCAGGGTAATAACCGCATCCTTCGGAAGTAGCACTGTCAAACGACGTGCACACAGGGGCACTCCCCAAGGGGGAGTATTGTCTCCGCTACTGTGGAACCTAGTGCTCAACGAAGCCCTTCTGAACATTGAACACACTGGATGTAAAGTTATCGCCTATGCAGACGATGTCGCAATACTTGTAACAGGCAAATACCCGCAGACGCTGGCCGATGTCATGCAATCTGCTATCAACATACTGACAGGTTGGACCGAAAGATGCGGCCTGTCCGTCAATCCAACAAAGACTGAGCTGGTCCTGTTCACACGAAGACATAAACTCCCTGAGTTCACCACCCCGAAGATTAGAGGCACTCCTCTGGCACTCTCAAATAGCCTGAAGCTTGATCGCAAGCTACTTTGGAGGGAAAATGTAGTCGAACGTGCCAGGAAATCCCTAGCTGCTCTTTACATTTGCAAAAAGGCGGTAGGCTCCACGTGGGGCCTACAACCAAAAATTATGCACTGGTTATACATGTCGGTAGTTAAACCGATTCTCTTCTATGGAGTACTGGTCTGGTGGCCCGCCTTGGAGAAGAAGTCCAACCTAACCTTGCTGGACAAAACTCATCGAGTTGCATGCCTCAGCATCACCGGTGCGCTGAGAACCTCTCCCACTGCGGCGCTCCAAGCCATGCTCCACCTTCTTCCGACCGACATCGTCGGCAAACAATTGGCTGCCAGCTCAGCAATAAGACTGAGAAGCTCCAAACAATGGAAAGAGCAACACACTGGACATGCCAATGTACTATCGATGTATCGACATCTCCCTAAGGTCACCGACCACCTGCCCACTGAATACAACTTCAACCTGGGTTACAAACATCTAATCCCAGACAGAACCGAGTGGACACAACGTCATGTCCTACACCACGAATCGCTGTCAATTTTTACGGATGGGTCCAAAACGGAGGACGGAGTCGGTGCCGGAGTCTTCTCTGAAGACCTGGACATTCACCTCTCCTTTAACCTTCCAGAACACTGCAGCGTTTTTCAGGCCGAAGTCACCGCCGTCCGCCAAGCCGCTGCCTGGCTGTCGGTTAATATGATATCGAAATCAGATATTGTAATATACATCGACAGTCAGGCGGCCATCAAATCCCTTGCATCCAGCACTACAAGATCCAAGGCAGTGAAAGACTGCCGTGCATCTCTTAACGAGATAGCCGGTCAGTATAGCCTCACCCTTTGCTGGGTGCCGGGTCACTGTGACATACCAGGGAATTGTGAAGCTGACGAACTGGCCCGACGAGGCTCTTCTGGTTTAAATAGCATAAGCGTCACCGACATCGAGGCGCCAACGTCTTATGCTAAAAACCTCATAGACACCAATGCGGTGAACGAAGCCAACCGTCGTTGGCACCAACTCGACCAGTGCAACACCGCAAGGCTACTCTGGCCGACATTTAACAAATCCAGGTCCATCGGACTTCTGAGGCATAAGAGAGGAACCCTTTCGAAATTAGTAAATGCCCTCACCGGGCACTGTGCTATAGGAAGACATGCCCAAAGGCTGGGCATCCCCTACAATGACTTCTGTAGAAGCTGTAGGGACGAGGAAGAAGAGGAGACCATCAGTCACTTCCTTTGCACGTGTCCTGCACTCGCCAACATTAGGAAGGCTACATTGGGTGAATACCTTTTCAATGATCTAAACGATCTTAACAACGCCTGCACAGCAAGGATTAGCTCCTTCATTCAGAGGAGCAAATGGTTCCTTGAGTAAGAGGGTGACCCACCCACCTTACACATCGGCAGCACAATGGACCTACTTCTGGTCTAAGTGCATCCTCACCGAGGGCCGTTTTCAACCAACCAACCATGTGTCTATGAAAAAAAAAATTTCACTTTTAGAACGAAATAAATAAATAATGAATAAGTACCGGATTCTATACTCATCATCCTCATGCTCATCTAAAGCCGAAAGATCTCACTCGTAGCCTCGTACGCCTTCCGTAATTATAGGGGGAAGGAGTGCTGTGCCCTGAAGATACAGACCACACACAATTCCGAGGAACCACTATAAACACATGACATACAGTGGGTGATCAAATTATTACGGCCACCTTAAAAAATATAATTTTTCAGGATTTAGTGCGATGGTGGAAAAACGCCTTAAATGGGCTAAGGCTCATAAGGACTGGAATTCCGAAGACTGGTTAAAGGTGATAACTTAATATGTCGGCTTTCAATTGGTTTATTTCTTATATTTTGGAGATATATTTTCACGATTTTCGTGGCACGCGTTTTTTTGTAGGTCTGCTTTTCCGATGAATCAACGGTTCAGATTTTGTCGGATAAGTCCGACTATTTTCAACTCTCAAACTCAACAAGTTGAACTCCTCTCAATTCTCAACTCAACAGGGCTCTGGACATGATGGAAGAAAATAAAGAATTTCATCGCAAAATCGTCTACAGCGATAAAGCGCATTTTTGGTTAAACGGCTTTGTCAATAAGCAAAATATGCGTTACTGCACAGGTAAAAACCCTCATGTGCTTCATGAAACAGCACTTCATCCACAAAAAGTCACTGTTTGGAGCGGTTTTCATGCCGGGGTGCATGGGCCATACCCACGGTAAATGCTGGTATTCGCTACAGAAACATGTTGGAACGTTATTTCTTTGAGCAATTCCATGAATTGGATATCAGTGATATGTGGTTACAACAAGACGGTGCCACAAGCCACACAGCAGGTGCAACAATCGAGTTATTGAAGTCTCAGTTCAGTGAACGTGTTATCTCGAGAAACGAACCCGTCTATTGGCCGTCGAGATCGTGTGATTTAACGCCTCTAGACTTTTTTTACGGGGTTTAATTAAATAATTGGTCTATGCCAACAAGCCGGCGAAGTTAGAGAAGGTCAGAAGTCGAATTCCATTCATAAATGTTTTGATAGTAATTGAAGCGAACACAATTTTTTTGGGATTTGAGAATTTATTCCTTCTTTCTATACTCTATCCAACAAAAATTGTCAGTTGGGACCGATTTTCACCGTGCTTTCCTCGGATTTGAGGAGAAGAGTGAAACCGGGACAAGAACCGTTTGAAATGACAGACTGAATTTTTGTATTTTAGTGCTCTAAAGACCCGCTGTCTAGGCTAGGCTGCGACCCTTGGAGTGATTTATTTATAGTTTATTTATTTGTTTATTATATTTAGAATACTCTAAGGCCCGCTGTCTAGGCTGGGCTGCGACCTTTGGAGTATGTTGTCTAAACTCTGAACGTGTTCTGTGTTTTCCTACTTCAAAACCATCCTCTTTTATACTATTTAATTTACCCCTTCTACCCACACCAGCCTTACGCAATTCCTAGTCGTATCAGCTATTTTCCAATATATTGGGCAACGCACAGTAAAGGGTACTAGTGCATTATCAGCATAGTTTTAGTCCATCCCAAAGAAAAAGAAAGATCCCAACATGCGCAGTAGCATTTTATTTAAGGGATATTTTCTCTTTTTATACCCTATTCTAAGGGTATATTAATTTTGACGCATAGTTTGTAACATACCTTAATATTGCCCGTAGACCCCTAAAAGTTACTATATTTATGATCAGCATCGATAGTAATGTCGATCTAGCCATGTCCGTCCGTCCGTCTGTCGGCAAAAATTAGGCCTTTAAACTGGACCTAGAGAGCTGAAATTTTAACCATATACTCTCTAGGGTCCGAAATAATCAAGTTTACGAATTTTTGAAATCCGCCCACAGACACGCCCACAAACTCAAAAAAACAAAATTTTGGAAAAAATCGAATTTTGAGCTAGAAAGCTGAAATTTTTTATATATGATCTATGACCCTAAAACTGCTCGGGATAAAAAAATTTCAAAATCCGCCCACTAATAAATAAAACAATTTTTTTGAAAATCCAAAGTTTGAGCTAGGGTGCTGAAATTTATAATATATACTCTCTAGGGGCCCTTTAAGCTCATGTGGAAATATTTTCAAAATCCGCCTACTATTAAAAAAAACTTTTTTTTGAAAATCCAAAGTTCGAGCTAGGGAGATGAAATTTATAATATATACTCTCTAGGGGTCCTCTATGCTCATGTGCTAATTTTTTTAAAATCTGCTTACTGACACGCCCACAATTAAATAAAATAATTTTATTGAAAAACCAAAGTTTGAGCTAGGGAACGTTTTTTTACAAAAGCTTCGATTTTGTTTGATAAAATCTTTTAAATGTTATATAACAGAATATGTACAGCGTTCTTAACAATTCAACCATACTTAGACTTTTGTCCCGCCCACTTATGAGGGATAGGAATAAGAATAGGGTATCCAACAGTTCGCCCAAGCGGACTGGATGGGATATATTTAAAGGGGGAATGTAGGAGTTGGTGAGATTTGTGGATGTCTCGCTAATTGCCTGTATCGTGAGTTATTTTGACTTCACATAACAATTCTTTTGCAGTTCTATTTTTGCAGTATTTATTAGAGTATATGTGGCTGTGTCTTCTCCACATAGTTCGTCGACCACGTACTCTGTTAAGGATGAAAATAGCCATGTGTTTGGTTGGGAGAGTTGTATCCAAGTCGTTGTGGGCTTATATTGTCTTATTTCACAAGTATTGGGTAAGATGGCATTGCCTTTTAGTAATTGGACTTCACATTGTAAATCATTAGTGTCTGTGTTGAACAAGGGGTGAGTTAGGGGACATAAAAATTTGTCATTCAGGGATTTACAGTTTGTTAAATCTGCCTTGTTCCAATTCGAAAAACGGTCTTTTCTATAATTTATAATGATGTATTGGGCTGAGGGTTGTATGAATATGAATTGATTATTGTGTCGAGTTGGAAGGGGTATAACTTTAAAAATACGGAAGTTGTCTACTAGGGAGAGTACGTATACGTATTTTACGTTCGTATCACAGACTTGGTATAGGTGTAGTATGTTTCCGTCGTCAGCTAAGAACGGAAGTCTCATACCATTAGGAATATCTTGTTTAATTCGGGTTAAGGCGGATTTTAATTGCTCCGGAGATATTATTAAAGGATGGAGCTTACCATGTTTCACATTGCTTACTAGATCAAGTATGTCGTTAAGGGTATTTTGATATCGTATGATAGTTAGTGTAACTAAAGAGGTTATTCTATTCGAGAAATACGTTCTGATCGTTGGTTGTGTTTATAAAACCGTCCAATATGTTTTTAGTATTCTCGATTTTTGAGTTAATTTTCCTGAAAGTATATGCCCGGATTAGGAGCTATGGGTTCGATTCTTAGGCCACAATGTGTGATGGTGATGAAAAAAATAAAAATTATGTAGAAGATTTTAGCTTTTGTGCTACCGTACTATTTTTGTAAATGTTGTATGTTGTTATTGTGAAGTAGTTTGGATTTTCTTCCGATTTGGGCAACTGTGTTTTCGTCAGAGTGGATTTTTGTTACTTCGTATGGACCTTCCCATATTGTAGAGAGTTTGTTCTGTGTCGTCTGGTTTCGTATGAGAACTTTGTCGCCTATATTAAATCTCTAGGGTTTGCTGTGTTTGTCGTATTGTAGTTTCGTCTTTTCCTTTTTGTTATGTAATTGCTCTCTGGCAATTTTATATCCGTGCTGTAGTCGAGCTCTCAGTTCGTTGGCGTAATTGTCATAGTTGTATGATGTTTGTGGGTTTCTGTAGAGGGAGCTAGGTATTTTTGGAGGATAGCCATATAGTAATTCGTGCGGATAGTAAGTAGTCTGGGGTTGTGTTGTACACAAACATAGAATATGGGAGCCAGGTATCCCAAGTGAGTGGGTCTTGGTTCACGTAATGTCTCAGATATTCTGCTAACGTTTTATGGCTGCGTTCGAGTGCGCCGTTAGTCTGAGGATGGTACGGGGTAGTTTGTAGTTTTTTTGTCTTAAGTGTCCTACAGACTTCCTTAAAGAGGTTACTGAGGAAGTTCGTACCTTGATCCGTTAATATTGAGTGCGGGATTCCAAAACGACAGATTATACGTTCTATTAGTATTCGAGCTATAGTAGTGGTTTCCGCATTGGGTATCGCGATTGCCTCGATAAATTTTGTCAGATCGTCCTGAAAAGTAAGTATATACTTGTTGTTCTCGTAACTGACTGGTAACGGTCCCTCAATGTCCAATGCTACTCGCTCGAATGGTGTCTTACTTGTGGTCGTTATTCTTAGAGGTATTTTCGGAATCTTGGACGGTTTATTCTTCTGGCATGACTCACATTTTCGAAAGTATTATTTTGTGTCTTTTGTCATAGTTGTCCAATAGTACGTCTGTTTTATACGTTTTAACGTTCGTGTTGTTCCTTGGTGTCCGCCAAAAGGAGATTCATGGTTTTCGTGTAAAATGCGTGCTATGTCTTCTTTGTTGTCTATTAGTATTCTTTTGTAAATGTGAATGTAAAGGGTCATATGTTCTCGTTTAAAAATGTTATATATTGTGGTTTTGATTTCGTCGTGGTTGTTGCCGGTAAGTGGCAAAGAGATTGCTATACAATTTAGTTTTCTTTCCTTGCACCTTTTGTAGATATTCTGTAAACACTTTGCTATAGTTTGTTGATCAGAGATGCTTCTTAAGAGAATTGGTAAAGTGACGATGTGGTAATCGCAATTGGGTTTAGGTTTTCAAAGTTTTAAAATTTGTCCCATATCAGGTTTTGTAAAGTTATTGAATTGTTCAGTTAAAAGTTCCTCGTCAGGGGAGTTTGTAAAAGGAAGGAGGATGACCTTGAAAGGGATTTTGTTGATTGAGAATATTGAATCTGTCTTTTCAATCAGATTCAAGTTTGAAGTAAGTTGGGGGTCTGTTGTGTTTGCTTCTGCCCTATTTGCTTCAGTATCTGAGTCAAGAATCTGTTTTTGGCGTCTTGTAGTTACCAGTACTTTTGTATTCTCTGTGTCACTTATTCGGACGCCACTGAGAGCGTCCGCGATCACGTTGCTTTTTCCCGACTTGTGTACAATCTTGAACTTGTAGTGACACCCTGTCAAATTGCATCACACTAAAATTATATAAGTACAGCAACTTTCCATTGCATGCATGTACTCACGAATTACACACACATGGTAGTACACATAGCAAGCCAAACACTTAATGCTTATTTAAATAGTGTAAGTTAGAAATAAGCTAGTCAGTAAGATAATCGATCTGCCGATGAGCGGATCATAAATAAACGTTGTAACTATCACGTCGCTGATGATTTATTTTTATTCCCACGCCCACGTTATCGCGGCCAAGTTTATGCACAAGCATATTGGTGACCCCGACGTCGAAAGAGTATCGGAAATCTAAAAATCGGAAATTACAAATTCCAAAATAACTTAATGGCCGATCGGCGTAGTGAATAATTCCATCTTTTTAACCACAGTGCTAAAGAATATTACCACGTTTTCTAACTTGTGCTAAAATATTAATGGTAGAACTATAAATCATGCACGAATCAGTGACAATTGTGGTATAAAAACAGTGCATTATAAAAATAATGGTGGTTTGATTAGTAATACTCAAAAGAGAGCAAAAAAAAAAAACCAAAAAAAAAAGAAAAAAAAAAAACTAACTGCAAGAGTCACAAACTTGAATTTAGACATATTGTGGCAGTGTTTAATATAATGATTAACAACCGCAAACGCAATATTAAGGACAACATGAGGCTCATGAAAATCCAACGCTAAGGGATACCCGTTTTGCCGATATTTCTTCTCCTCATCCCATCAAACAACTTTTTCCTGCAACAACAACATAACAAATAAAAAAAAAAACAGTTTTTCGTAAATATGTACATATTTTTAATTTTAATATGCATGCAGTTACATTTACCGAAAGCTCAAATGGCATGACTTATGTAATTCATCATAAGACCATATACTGAATCCGCTATGTTTAAAGAAGGCTCATATGTGAAACAGTGAAATTAAAGGAAATTCGTTTTTGAAGTATATAGCTAATGTCATTCTAATACCTAACTGAATTTTTTTAATATAATTAAAATTTTCCTTTATTCAATGATTTTAATACATTTTTGTTTTGATCAAGATGTTTCAATCGAAATTTAGAATACCTAGTTAAGATTTATCACTTCTTTTATTATTATTTTTTTTGCGAATTTTGTATATTTTTTTTATGCTAGCTATATTTATAGAAGATTTTGCATGTGCATTGTTTATGCTGGTATACCGTTCTACATGCATGCATTTAAACTCATACTCGCATGATTAAATTACATCACATTGTCCCCTCTCCAGGTACACCTTCTCTGAATTTATTGTGAGATATACGTACAATTTATAAAACATTTTTTTTGCAAGTGCATGTTTTAATCGAAGTTAAACACATTATTTCAATATGTTTGATGAACAGGATGCTTCATTCAAAACATCAACTGCTAGTGGTTCGAAAACAGAGCAGGGAACATTTAACGAACCAGAAATTGGTCGCATACAAATAAGGCTACCTCCATATTTTCCAAACTCACTAAACACGTGGTTTATACAGGTTGAAGCTCAATTTAGCATATGTCGCATAACCAGTGACATAACCAAGTACAACCACTTAGTTGCTGGATTACCACAAGAGATTGCAGAATCGCTTATCGATGTATTTGAAAGTCCACCACCATCAAACTTATACGATAATCTCAAAAATACTTTACTTAGTCGTCATTCCTTAAGTATTGAGAGACGAATCAAAAAGTTAATCTCAGATGAAGAGATGGGCGACAACAAACCAAGTGAGTTCTTTAGAAGATTAAAAGTCTTGGCCGGAAACTCGGGCACAGTTGGTGAGGAACTGATTAAGAAATTATGGTTTTCTCGCTTACCCAACTTGATAAACATAGCTCTTATTCCTCAAGGCGATTCTGATTTTAATAAGCTTTTAGAAACAGCTGACAAAATTTTGGAATCAATTCAATCTTCTAGTAATATATCTGCTATTAACATTCCCTCACATTCCTCTAAGATCTTCAAAGCTAGTCAGGACCATCAGGACGACAAATTCCGAAAAATAGAAAAAGAAATTTCATCATTAAAACACATGATCTCTTCACTAAATTTTGGCGGACGTCCATCCAATCAAGGCAAGACACAGCATTTCAGTTCTGGTGAAAGGCGGAGGTCAAATTCGCGATCTGGGTCACGGTTTCGATCAACGCAAGATAAAAAACCGCTCTGTTGGTACCATCATAAGTTCGGTAATAAAGCAAAAAAATGCATTGCACCTTGCGACTTTGTTGTATCAAATAATACCCAATCAAATAATTTCAACCAAACAAACTAAAATCATCCACTGTCGCAGCGGCATACAGTGGATCGATGAATTGCAATAGCCGCCTTTTTGTAAGAGACAGATTGAGCAATTTGAAATTTCTAATAGACACGGGAGCCGATTTGTCTTGCATACCAATAGACAAATTAAGATTGAAAACCTACAAACAAATTCCAAATTTTTGTCTGTCAGCAGCTAATGGAACACATATTCCTACATATGGTAGCAAATTATTAGAGTTGGATTTAGGCTTACGTCGCAACTTTAAATATAATTTTACCGTAGCTAAGGTCAATAGACCAATAATAGGTGCAGACTTTCTGTCTAAGTTCGGGATTACTGTCGACCTAAAAGGAAAGAAAATTCTTGACACAGTCACTTCACTATCTATTGACGCATACAGTGTGAAGTACGACACTCCGACTCCAGTTGCATATGCAAGAGATAATGTATATGCCGAACTTCTTAAGAAGTTTCCAAGTTTAACTGCTCCTCCCTCTTTCGATAACCCCGCTCAACATTCTGTAGTACACCACATTTCTACGAAAGGTCAATTGCCTTGCTGCAGGCAACGCAGACTCGATCCAAATAAACATCGCACAGCAAAGCTCGAGTTCGATCATATGGTGGAGCTTAACATATGCCGTCCTTCATCCTCACCGGTTTCTTCTCCATTGCATCTAGTCCCCAAAAAGGATACGGGAGACTGGAGACCTTGCGGTGACTACAGGCGATTAAACGCCGTCACTGTTCCTGATAGGTATCCAATACCTCATATACAAGACTTTACAATGCGGCTTGTGGGGTGTAAAATATTTTCCAAAATTGATTTGTTCAGAGCATATCACCAAATCCCAATTGCCGAAGAAGACATCTACAAAACAGCAATAATAACACCCTTTGGACTGTATGAGTTTCCACGCATGGGTTTTGGCCTTCGGAATGCGAATCAAACCTTTCAAAGGTTTATGAATGAGGTTACATGTGGCTTAGATTTTATTTTCGTCTATATAGATGACATCTTGATTGCTATTCGCGATGAAGAAGAACATAAACAACACTTAAAATTAGCGTTTGAAAGGTTAGCGAAGTTCGGATTAACTATTAAATCTTCGAAGTGCATTTTTGGTTGTAGGACACTTGAATTTTTGGGCTACTCCATTTCAAAATATGGCGTTCTTCCTTCAGGAAGCAGGGTTAAAGCCATTCAACCAACCCACTTCAATTAAATCAATTCAAAGATTTGTTGGTATGGTCAACTATTACCATCGATTTTTGCCAAATCTTGCTAAATCCCTCGCTCCCATCTATACTTACTTATCTTCTCTACAAGAGCTTCCCAAAGCTAAGCAGATCTTCAGTTGGCCAAGTGATTGCCAAACAAATTTTGAGGTAATTAAGCGATCTTTAGCAAATGCCATTATTAGTGCATCCCAGGGACAATGTTCCTCTTAGTATAACTACAGATGCGTCTAACACTGCTGTGGGAGCGGTTCTCCAGCAATATTTTAATAAAAGCTGGGGACCTCTAGCGTTTTTCTCTAAAAAAATGTCGACGGCCGAAAGAAAATACTCGGCATTCGATCGAGAACTTTTGTCGATCTATTTGGCCATAAAACATTTCAGACATTTTGTGGAAGGACGAGATTTCGTGGTATATACTGACCACAAGTCACTCACCACAGCCATAAACTCAAAGACAGATCGAAGTCCAAGACAGACCCGACATCTAGAATTCATAGCTCAATTCACAGACAAAATATATCACATTAGCGGGAAGTATAATGTTGTAGCCGATTTGCTTTCCCGCCCTTTGGAACACTCTTCAATCAGTTGTGATATCGATTACAAGAGGTTTATTTCAGAACAAAAGTCTGATGAACAAATAGGAAAGTTTTTAAAAAACAGAGATACAAATAATCGCATTGAGCTTGAGCATATTACACTGCCCATAATGGACGAACAAATTCTATGCGAGAAAAGTACTGGGCGTTTCAGGCCATTTGTACCGATTTCCTTGCGAAAAATAGTATTTGACAAATTACATAGCCTTTCACATCCAGGAGTTCGGGCATCACGAAAATTAATAACAGAGCGTTACTTTTGGCCCAGTATTAATAAAGATGTAGGACTTTGGGCAAAGAACTGTATGCCATGTCAGAAGTCAAAACTTCAAAGGCATACCCGAACAGCATTTCAAAAATTCAATATCCCTAACGGTAGATTTGAACACCTTCACCTAGATATAGTGGGACCACTTCCATTATCTTGTGGTTTTCGATATCTACTTACACTTGTAGATCGTTTTTCGCGATGGCCTGAGGCTTACCCTATTAAAGACATGATGTGTGAAACAGTGGCTAAGACTTTTGTTTCGCAATACATTTCTCGATTTGGGGTACCCGTTTCGATAACAACAGATCGCGGCACACAATTTACCTCCAGACTATTCTCTGACATCACAAGGCTTATAGGTGTCCATCACATCCGAACCACTGCATACCATCCACAGTCAAATGGGCTTGTTGAGCGGTTCCACAGGCACTTAAAATCTTCACTAATGGCTAGGTGTAATACTTCCAATTGGAGCGACGAACTTGCTTTTGTTTTACTTGGAATTCGTGTTGCCCATAAAGAAGACTTGCACTGCTCGCCTGCGGAAATTCTGTATGGACAAACATTGCGAATTCCTGGAGACATTTTCACAAACAATTCCACTACGGAAGCCGATTCATTTAGTTTGGTGGAACGCCTCCGGGAATTTATGCGCAACATTCAAACCAGCGAGCCAAAGCAAAGAAAGCAAATGGACATATTTATCCCTAAATCCTTTGACAACTGCTCGCATGTTTTTGTTAGAGTTGACAGTGTTAAGCCTCCCCTTCATCAGCCATATAATGGACCATTTCCAGTAATAAAAAAACTGCGCAAATATTTTGTGGTAGATCTAAACGGGAAATATTCCTCAATTTCCATAGACCGATTGAAGCCTGCATTTGGAATACTTAGCAACGAATACAAAATAAGAAACAAACGCGTAAAATTTATATAAATCAAAAATACGTCCCTTATTGAATTGCATATATTCGTATAAATATATATATATGTATGTACATACAAATATATATATATATATATACTTTTTTTTTATTATATAAATTTTATACTGGAAAGGGGGTGATGTAGTGACACCCTGTCAAATTGCATCACACTAAAATTATATAAGTACAGCAACTTTACATTGCATGCATGTACTCACGAATTACACACACATGGTAGTGCACATAGCAAGCCAAACACTTAATGCTTATTTAAATAGTGTAAGTTAGAATTAAGCTAGTCAGTAAGATAATCGATCTGCCGATGAGCGGATCATAAATAAACGTTGTAACTGTCACGTCGCTGATGTTTTATTTTTATTCCCACGCCCACGTTATCGCGGCCAAGTTTATGCACAAGCATAAACTCATATTCCTCCATCAAGATACGCCAGCGTAAAAGCCTTGAGGTAGGATTCTTTTGTTCAATTAACCATAATAAATTATTATGGTCAGTGCAGATTGTAAACTTCCTTCCGAATATGTACGGTCGGAATTGTTGCAGGGCGTACGTGATAGCGAGCAACTCCTTTTCGGAAATTGTATACCTCGTCTCTGCGTCGTTTAGAGTGCGGCTGGAGAATGAAATAGGTTTGTCTTCTCCTATTGGACCTTGAGAGAGTACTGCTCCTAAAGCTATGTCACTTGCATCAGTGGTGACAATAAATTCCTGGTTGAAGTCAGGGTAGGCGAGAATAGGGGGGTTTATAATTTGTTCCTTCAATTTCCTGAACGACTCGTCGCAGAAGGCGTCCTACTTAAAAACTAAATTTTTCCTCAGTAATTTGGTTAGGGGTTTGGCCAGATCTGCGAAATTAGGGATAAATTTTCTATAATATCCTACGAAACCGAGAAATGACTTAATGTCCCTTGGTTTTTTCGATACTGGGAAAGATTTAACTGCCTTGATTTTCTGAGGATCCGGTCGTATTCCCTCTTCGGAAATAACGTTTCCGAGGTAGGTAAGCTCCTTGCGAACGAAATGAACCTTAATTAGCCGTTTATTGTGATCGTTTAGATCGTACCCGTATATGACGATGTCATCTACGTAGAAAAAACATTCAATGCCTTGTAGTCCCATCAATACATTGTTCATCAACCTCTGAAATGTTGCTGGTGCGTTTTTTAATCCGAATGGCATACGATTGTACTCATAATGTCCAAACGGGGTACTAAATGCTGTTTTACCTTTGTCTTCTTCATCCATCAGGATTTGGTGGAAACCTTTGGCCAGGTCGAGAGTACTGAAGTACTTCGAATTTCCAAGCTGGTCGAGGATGTCGGTTATGTTGGGTAGTGGGTAAGCGTCTCCAAGAGACAGCTCATTCAGTTTCCTGAAATCAACCACTACCCTCCAACGTTTTGTTCCATCCTTGGTGGCTTTTTTGGGGACTAGAAGAAGAGGTAAATTCCATGGGCTATAGCTTGGTTATACTATGCCGTCTTCCAACATTTCATCAATTTGTTTGTGTATTTCTTCCCTTTGACTTTCTGGGAGTATATAGGGTCTGGTGAATAGAAGGGGCTTACCATCTTCTACTATTACCTTGAGTCTTATGGAGTCTGTGTGCGTCAGATGATCGCCTTTAATGTAAAAAAGGTCGTTGTATTCGCGACAAATTTTGAGAATTGAATTTTTCTCTTCAATGTTGCAGTGATTCGATTAATGAATTTAATTGGTCTAGTCGCTTTTTCACAGGGTTTTCTAAATTTCCTTCGCTTATTATTTCAAAATTATTTAGTTCATCCCAATCTAAATGAATTGTATCAATGTCAATTACCTGATCTTGTTCTAAAGTGTTCATTAGTAAAATTTTAATTTTCGAATTGTAAGGTTTCGCTAAAGTTTCTCCTAGGTAAATTCCTGGATTTATTTGCTTCTTTTTTATAACGATTTCTGAAGGAGATTTGTGATTAAATGGGATTTCAACTACCTGTTGGGTTCTTTGTTTTAGTGTAATGTGTGATTTGTTCATTTATATTGTTTTTAGTATTTGTTATCTCGGTCTTATTTGTTGCTAAGGGTCTGTCCCTCTTAGTCTTATTTTCTGCCGGATTTTTGAAAATTGCCTCGGTCTCATTCTTTGCTAAGGGTCTGTCCCTCTTAGTCTTACTTTCTGCCGGGTCTTTATATTCTATTTCCTCTGATGAAATCAGAATTATTTCATTTAGATTATCGGCCAAATGTTGAGACTTACTGAGAATTTGTTTACTCCTAGCTTGCTGCGGGTTGTTAATTAGTGGAACTACTGGTCCGTTTTGAGATGCGGAGTCAGATAATGGTTCACGTTTTAACCCGTTGATTGCAGGCTGGAGGTTGCTGATAACTGTATCAGTATTTGGTCGCCCTTGGTCGCACCTTGATACTTTGTTATCAGCCTTCTCAGCAACACCCGTAGGTACGAGTAACACCTCGAAAGATGTAGTCTCTTGACGTTTTTCTGGTTGAGTAATTCTGTTGGATCTAGAGGGTGTTATTAAATTTTGCCTTGTGAAGTTTTGGGCAGGTGGATATTCGTTGAATACCTTTCCTAGCCCACTTATAATGGCAGTGGAATTTTGAACAAAAGGATTAATTTCTAAGTAGTTATCTAGGTAGTTGATCTTACATTCGTATTTTTTTAGAAAGTCATTCCCAATTATCCCGTCAAAGTTTTGTTGAACCTGATGATCTAGAATGTGAAATGGATGTTGTAACGTGAGTGAATCCTCTTCCATTTGGAAAAACAAGGTTTCGTTAGTCATACTGGAACTTGTCACATTTTCGCCACTCATTGTGGATATTATTATATCCTCATTAAGTAAAGGCGAATTTGTGGAACCGCGTATAATGCTGATTTCCGCTCCACTATCGTTAGGGTCGTTTCCCGTATAGTTATTTTGTTGGCCGGGATGTTGTTGCACCTGACGTTGTTGCATATGCGGCTGTTGCACATGATGCAAATTTACTTGTCGGCCTGTATTACTAGGTCGATGATTTCTGGGAAGGGAAAAATTGTTGTGTTCAGGCCGTTGGTTTTGTTGCTGGAAATTTTGTCTTACGTGAGACATTTTGAGTCGGCACTCATTTTCTGTGTGGTGAAGCCTGCCGCAGTAGTTGCATTTGATTATCTGCACTGTGCTTCATGCTTTACAGCACGGGGAGGAAATTGTGGCAAATTCGTGTTTCGATAACACGTTGCCGAAGTGTGACCAATTCTATTGCAGGTCTGACAGATGGGTCGAGGTGCGTTATGCCGAAAATGTGGGGAGAGGATTATCGTGGTCTATGCTGGCTGGCGCTATGAGCCTTGACCAATAACCTCAAGCTGGGGTTCCTGATACCGTCCTCAAACGTTTGTAGAGCAAGTTTGTGGTTCTCCAGTATCAGGAAGTCTTGGACGGCTCGCTCATTGGAGCTATCGTATGTAGCAGCATCGAGAGAGAGAAGCAGCTGTGAAAGCCTGTCACCATATTCCTTCATGGTTTCTCTCTGATTTTGCTTGGCCACCAGAAGCTGGTTCTGGGCCGAAGTTCGGGACCTATGTTCCTTAAACTGCGATTCCAGTTCTGTCACAAGGTCCGTCCATTTTGTCAGCTCTTTGTGCTGGATCAGCTCAAAGGCGGGACCTTGACGGGTCCTGACTATGCTAAGGAATAGCCTATGTTGGGTTTCTTCCTTTATGTAACTGAACAGTGTGTTTCCACACAAAATGAATTTGAAGAGTTCGTCGGGTTTACCGTCGAACGTGGGGATGATGTTGTTAATATCATTAAGCGAAATTTTGATGTCCATGATGGATCGATTTGACTCTTGCATTGGGTCAGTTGGAGCAAAGAAAGGTAAGGCTTTTAAAAGCTTTAAAGTCTGTGCGTTGCGTCGGGTAAAAATGTTGGTGTTTGTGGAGGGGTAGAGCCTTAGAAAGAAAAAGAGCGTACCGTAGAGTTTTAACTTTCGTCGAAAAATGTAGTCGTAGGAGTAAGCGCGTCAGACGGTTAACACGATTTTAGTTTACAAATAGTAGGTATTTATGCTTAGTATATATAATGTATATAAGTGTATTTAAGTGTGAATGGTCTTAGTTCTATGTATGTAAATAAATTTTATTTACTTTGTTTTTTTCTGTGTCTGCGTGTGCTTGTCCTTTCGCTTTGTTCGGGATGTTCCTGTGTCAGCTTCCTATTGCCGAATTTCGCTTCTTTTCTTTACTTTCACTTTTCACTTTTTATAACTTTCTGGTGTTTAGCCCCAGAAATGCATCGAGTTCAGAGCAGACTCGTTTTTGGTAGTAAGGATCTTTTGCGTGGATCCCACCGCCGCTGCCACCAATGTTGTGACCGATTTTCACCGTGCTTTCCTCGGATTTGAGGAGAAGAGTGAAACCGGGACGAGAACCGTTTGAAATGAAAGACTGAATTTTTGTATTTGAGTGCTATAAGGGCCCGCTGTCTAGGCTAGGCTGCAACCTTTCTAGTAATTTATTTATAGTTTATTTATTTGTTTATTATATTTAGAATGCTCTAAGGCCCGCTGTCTAGGCTGGGCTGCGACCTTTGGAGTATGTTGTTTAAACTCTGAACGTGTTCTGTGTTTTCCTACTTCAAATCCATCCTCTTTATACTATTTAATTTACCCCTTCTACCCACACCAGCCTTACGCAATTCCTAGTCGTATCAGCTATTTTCCAATATATTGGGCAACGCCATTGTATATACACTTTATAGTATTCTCACTTCGTGTATACGACCATACGCCACCATACGACGTAAGGCCAAAACAAATTATATTAGTTTATGCACATTATGTGGGTTTATTTTTGTTTTCCTCCAATCTCCTGAATGGGAATATGAGAATGAAGATCATTCAGGTAGCGACTACCGATGCCGATGGTGGCTGATGTTTGACGTAGCGGACATTCTCATCGGGTAGATTTATCGTATTTTATTTTATTTTATTTGTTGGCTCTGATGGAAGTATCAGCAGAATATTTTTATTTGGTTTTGCGCAAACAGCTAATTTTTTGTTCTCCTTCATGCTCGTGAGTAGGTATATGAGAAGTAAGAAGACACAGGTAGCGTTGGTGGTAGACGGTAGGGCGGAAAGGTGAAGGAATTATTATCCGTTAGACTTATGCCATATTATTTGTTTGCTCTGATAGAAGTTTGGGGTAGGTTATGTTTTCTGGTATTTAATACAATTGGAATGTGTGTGTATGATCGTTGAAGGAGAGTCGCATTTCAGGATTGAGGTTTCTCGAATGATTTTCTTTATAATCCATATTTGCAAGTGAAAAATCGATATTCATATTTAAAGGCAGGGGCGATGGTGGATAAAGAAAGGTGGGAGAATTGTCGTCGAGTAGTTGATGGTATACTATTTGTTGGCTTTGATGAATGTTTGGGGTAGGTTATGGCATATTGCAATTAGACCATCACAGTCACCTGTAACTTGTTTTCTTTGTTTTTAATACAATTGGTGTGTATGTTCACATCGGTGAAGGAGATTCGCATTTCAGCACTGAGGATTCCCAAATGGTTTATAAACCATATTTGCATGTGAAAAAATATTAATTGAGGCAGAGATAAAAAAAGATAAGACAAGTTATAGTGTATTCCCAGCTACATTGCGAACGATCCTTAAGGGTTTCCACTTTAAAAAGAAAATCGTGGATATTTTCGGACCCGTCGAATGCAATTTGCCACTTTTCAATTTTACAAACTGAACTTACTAAAGAAGTTTGTTGACTTATTGGTGGTGCTTGTCAGCGTTGCACAGTGTGACGAATCGCTGATTTAGCTTGGTTTAATAAGGAAAATGACATGCACAAAATTAAACAAAAACCGGTTAAGCCTCCTACGTAATGACTGTGCAATTTTTTTGTTGTTGCTTAGTGCAACAAAAAAAAAATCATCTCAAACTCCAAATTGTATATAATTTTTTTTATAGAAGGTCAATTTTAAGAGAAAGTGTTTATATCGGTTTTAATTGGTTCGCGTATATTTTATAGCTTTTTTTTTATCTTTTCTCAACAAGTTAAAAGTCAATTGATATAAAAGTAAGTTTTTCTTAAATAATTAAAGATTTAGTTTAATAGGTATAAGGGGTAAATGAAAGTAAAATTTATAGATAAAATATGTGTTTTTTGTATTCATTAGACGAAAAGTATACCTAGTTGTTCAGTGTTGTCCAAGTTGGAGACCGTGTTTGTTCTAAAGCCTTGCTTATGCACTGCTAAAATGTGTTTCCACAAAATTTTTCGTTTTTTAGGATGCGCATGGAAATCACGAAAAAGCAAATTTTTTATGTTTGGATTTCTTAATTTAAAATTAAGCGCTTAGATGCTGTTTCTGCTTTTGTTGTGGGTTACTTTAACCATGTAATATTTTCTGAGGCTGCAACAAAGTCAATCAAATTAACCTTTAAAACTTTATGTTTAAGATTTGACGAGACATGGGCCAGAAGTGGTCGGCATAGAGAGCGCTTCGAAAATTCAAATTCTCTGTGGCTAAATGAAAATCTAACATTACCACAACATATCTTAGATGAAATACCTTCTTCATCTAGAGTAGGAAGACCGAAAAAAGCTTATAGATTAGATGTCAAGTTGCGGCAGGTAAAAGACCAAGGCAGTAAAGAAAAAGTCAAAGCCAGAAAATAACTAATCCAAGAAAAATTTACAAGAGAAACAGGGTTATTGGTAGATATGCCAACTCAATAGTCTGGCAATCCTAATGACGCGAACAACGCTAGACGATTTTTTAGAGATGATGAAAAGACTGCCCAAATTACAGTGATAGATAAAGAAATTATCAAAAAGTTTCATATCATCTTAGAAGCTCTTGGGTCTGGGTTCCCAATAGATGCAGATGCTTTTGAAAATTATACCTGGTATTTTAAGCCAGTAAGTGTGCATAAGGTCTTCTTTCATGGAAAACAAATAATTTCGACTTGTATACTTCCAATCGGACAACTTTCAGAAGAAGCGCAAGAGGCAAGAAACAAGGAAAATATAAGGTTTAGGGAACTTCTTACCAGAAAAATATCACGTGTAGATACAAATACTGAACTCTTAAATCGATTGCTTATAACCTCAGATCCAATTCTTAGCAAGTCTAAGATACTTTCCGAGATGAAAGAAAAGCGTCATGGAACATGAATACTTGCAACTTTTATATGTACCAAATAATTAAAAAAATTAAAATAAGCTGGTTTGTATGTATTGTTTTGTCTTGAAATTTGTAGTCATATGTTAAAAAAATTTGTTATATTCTATTCTGCGAACAATTTCAATTAAAAAAAAAAACAAAAAATTTAATTTTAATTTAATTCCGTTAAATCAGCGATTCGTCACAATGTGCGTTGGATCGAAAACGAAACGTTATTTAAAAAATGTTCGAAGTCAGAACGAGCGTTCGAAGGTCTCGTAGGATTCACATTGGGAGTATTTAAATTCAAATTGTCCAATCTTCCAACTAATTTATCTCTAATAGACTGCATTTCACGAATGAAAACTCGTTGGTTTGTCTCGAGTATTCGTTGGAATGCTAACGTAATAGCTCTAATGTCTGTGGCATCTTCTTGAACAGGTGGAGGATGTACGTTAATATCTCGTCGCTCATTATTATCATCACTACTGTGGTTACTTGCCTGACCGGATTGCATTGCTGCAGGAGGGTTATCTACCAGTTGTGGTAAAATCTTATCCTGTCTTAAGCCTACAGTAGCCCCAGGTGGAGTACGACTAACTATAGGCTTGGATTCCGTTGCTCCTGAACGGGGAGTTATATTTCGAAAAGTGGACGAATTTCTCAAATTACTTGGTCTTCCTCTAGAACGTGTATGTGGAACTCTATTATCCATAATAGGAAATTTCGGATTTTAAATACAACTTCAAAAGGTTTTAAATTTCAATAGATATCTTTTAAAAAATCTGTATTAAAAAAAATTAATGCATGCATAATTTGGGGTCAGCGCGGTCGCTGCTAAATTCGATATTAAATCAGATATTAAATTTGATAAGATTAGATACAATATGCTTAAGAGCAAGATATATATCTTGGTAAACAGACGGACTGTGCAAATAATGAATACAATACGAACAATACTGTATATAATTGGCAACTATAGGTAACATAGTAGCAACATAGTCCAGTGTAATAACTACCAGACAATGGACTACCTATACTAGGTATAAAAGAATTAGGATTTATATATTATAAAAATATTCATATGCACAAATTATCCTTTCACGAATGAAATTAGACCAATATGAATACAAAAAGCAGTTCAACTCTTTCTGATATCCAATAGTCGCAACGCGGATTACAATTAAAACTATGAATATACTGGGACTATAGTAATGAAAGTCATACTCAACTTGAACCGCCAAGAGACACAATAGAACAATCTACAATTGCTGGAGCTCAGCTAAACGCTCTAGAGTTAGCCAGTATAATCTTTGTAGTGACGTTCTTAATGCCTCGAAGTACATCTAATGTTAAAACACGTTTAATGCAAAAGAGAAACAATCAAGCAACCTCCATTAAGCAAAAAATACCAACAAGTGACCTTCCTCAATGCTTCATTGAAAAGGTACATGGACTTTAAAATATATACCAACAATTTTACATGTTGATTAAAGATAAATAAACTTGCGCAATACTCCAATTTAGCAATCTAGCTCTACGCAAAACAACGAAAATTCTTATTATCCATATAAATATTCATCGTATAGGTACCTATTGACCAAAAAGTTGTGGTGCTGCATGGCACAATACTGACAAAAAATAAATTATGTCATTGCTTTAAAAATTAGATCGAATATTTCTAAATCAATTACAAAAAAAATTATAGAAATCGGTAAGTTTTGCGACAAAATATAGCCGAAACAGTCAGAGTCCAAAATGCGACAAACTCCTAATACCTCATTTGCTGAAAAATACCGAAATTAAATTTTATTCAATTTTTCCTTTCAAACGAATCGCCTCTTCCATCATTTCTACTCGCAGACGAAGAAGTCAGATTTATTATATTTTCCATCTTCTCCCTCTCATCAAACATACTACTTGCCTAAGCGAAGGCAACATTGCAAATCATCAATTACACAGAAAAATAAATACATACTTACATTTCCATACAAATGAAAATCATATGGCATGACCAGAGAATCGATAATGCGAGATCCATTATCCATACAAATTAACTTCCTTGGAAATCCTACCTGCTACCTGTGCTGCTAAACAACAAAAATGCCTGTGCTCCTTCTTACAAAGCCAAAAAATACAACGTACATGGGAATGCAATTATGAAAGGTTCGATAAAGAGAGATAAACCAGTTTATTTGGTTTTCTTTCTTCGATTTCAAAGTGTGTAAAAAAAATGGTGACAGCAAAATTTAAGACACAAACCTTTAAAACGCCATCTACCAACGTGAGGCCAAAATAAAAAACTCGCTGTTATGATAATACTATAAAGTGTATATACAATGATACAGACTCTATAGTATTCTCACTTCGTGTATACGACGATACGCCATCTGTGCCCTCCGGGCCAAAACAAATGGTGAAAGTTTATGCACATTATGTGGGTTTATTTTTGTTTTCGTCCAATCTCCTGAATGGGTAACTGAGAATGAAGATCATTCAGGTAGCGACTACCGATACCGAATACCGATGCCGATGGTGGCTGATGTTTGACGTAGCGAACATTCTCATCGGGTAGATTTATCGTATTTTATTTTATTTGTTGGCTCTGATGGAAGTATCAGCAGAATATTTTTATATGGTTTTGCGCAAATAGCTGATTTTTTGCTTTTTGTTCTCCTTCATGACGAGGTATATGAGAAGGAAGATGACACAGGTATCGTTGGTGGTTGACGGTAGGGCGGAAAGGTGAAGGAATTATTATCGGGTAGACTTATGCCATATTATTTGTTTGCTCTGATGGAAGTTTGGGGTAGGTTATGTTTTCTGGGTATTTAATACAATTGGTATGTGTGTGTATGATCGTTGAAGGAGAGTCGCGGTGAGAATTCTCAATTGATTTTCTTTATAATTCATATTTGCAAGTGAAAAATGGATATTCATATTTAAAGGCAGGGGCGATGGTGGGTAAAGAAAGGTGGGAGAATTGTCATCGAGTAGATTGATGGTATATTATTTGTTGGCTTCGATGAAAGTTTGGGGTAGGTTATGGCATATTGCAATTAGACCATCACAGTCACCCGTAACTTGTTTCTTTGTATTCAATATAATTGGTGTCTGTGTTCACATCGGTGAAGGAGATTCGCATTTCAGCACTGACGATTCCCAAATTATTTATAAACCATATTTGCATGTGAACAAATATTAATTGAGGCAGAGATACAAAAAGATAAGACGAGTTATAGTGTATTCCCAGCTACATTGCGAACGATCCTTAAGGGTTTCCACTTTAAAAAGAAAATCGTGGATATTTTCGGACCCGTCGAATGCAATTTGCCACTTTTCAATTTTACAAACTGAACTTACTAAAGAAGTTTGTTGACTTATTGGTGGTGCTTGTCAGCGTTGCACAGTGTGAAGAATCGCTGATTTAGCTTGGTTTAATAAGGATAATGACATGCACAAAATTAAACAAAAACCGGTTAAGCCCCCTACGTAATGACTGTACAGTTTTTTTTTGTTGTTGCTTAGTGCAACAAAAAAAAATCATCTCAAACTCCAAATTGTGTATAATTTTTTTTATAAGAAGGTCAATTTGAAAAGAAAGTGTTTATATCGTTTATAATTTGTTCGCGTACATGTTATAGCTTTTTGTTATCTTTTCTCAATAAGTAAACAGTCAATTGATATAAAAGTAAGTTTTTCTTAAAAAATTATAGATTTTGTTTAATATAAGGGGTACCTAAATGAAAGTAAAATTTATAGATAAAATATGTGTTTTTTGTATTCATTAGACAAAAAGTATAGTTGTTCAGTGTTGTCCAAGTTGGAGACCGTGTTTGTTCTAAAGCCTTGAATATGCACTGCTAAAATGTGTTTCAACTTGTTGCGCACAGGTGCGACACTCATACTAAATTTTTCGTTTTTTAGGATCCCCATGGAAATCAAGAAAAAGCAAATTTTTGATGTTTGGATTTCTTCTTAAGTCAAAATTAAGCGCTTAGATGCTGTTTTTGCTTTTCTTATGGGTTACTTTAGCCATATACTATTTTCTGAGGCTGCAACAAAATCAATCAAATTAACCTTTAAAACTTTATGTTTAAGATTTGACGAGAGATGGGCCAAAAGTGGTCGGCATAGAGAGCGCTTCGAAAATTCAAATTCTGTGTGGCTAAATGAAAATCTAACATATCCACAACATATCTTAGATGAAATACCTTCTTCATCTAGAGTAGGAAGACCGAGAAAAAGCTTAAAGATTAGATGTCAAGGTGCGGCAGGTAAAAGACCAAGGCAGTAAAGAAAAAGTCAAAGCCAGAAAATAACTAATCCAAGAAAAATTTACAAGAGAAACAGGGTTATTGGTAGATATGCCAACTCAACAGTCTGGCAATCCTAATGACGGGAACAAGTCTAGACGATTTTTTAGAGATGATGAAAAGGCTGCCCAAATTACAGTGATAGATAAAGAAATTATCAAAAAGTTTCATATCATCTTAGAAGCTCTTGGGTCTGGGTTCCCAATAGATGCATATGCTTTTGAAAATTATGCCTGGTATTTTAAGCCAGTAAGTGTGCATAAGGTCTTCTTTCATGGAAAACAAATAATTTCGACTTGTATACTTCCAATGGGACAACTTTCAGAAGAAGCGCAAGAGGCAAGAAACAAGGAAAATAGAAGGTTTACGGAACTTCTTACCAGAAAAATGTCACGTGTAGATACAAATACTGAACTCTTAAATCGATTGCTTATAACCTCAGATCCAATTCTTAGCAAGTCTAAGATACTTTCCGAGAAGAAAGAAAAGCGTCATGGAACATGAATACTTGCAACTTTTATATGTACCAAATAATTAAAAAAATTAAAATAAGATGGTTTGTATGTATTGTTTTGTCTTGAAATTTGTAGTCATATGTTAAACAAAAATTGTTATATTCTATTCTGTGAACAATTTCAATTAAAAAAAAAACAAAAAATTTAATCTTAATTTAATTCCGCTAAATCAGCGATTCGTCACACTGTGCGTTAGGTCGAAAACGAAGCGTTATTTAAAAAATGTTCGAAGTCGGAACGAGCGTTCGAAGGTCTCGTAGGATTCACATTGGGAGTATTTAAATTCAAATTGTCCAATCTTCGAACTAAGGTATCTCTAATAGACTGCATTTCACGAATGAAAACTCGTTGGTTTGCCTCGAGTCTGTGGTATTTGTATCTCCACGTGATATTTTTCTGGTAAGAAGTTCCCTAAACCTTCTATTTTCCTTGTTTCTTGCCTCTTGCGCTTCTTCTGAAAGTTGTCCGATTGGAAATATACAAGTCGAAATTATTTGTTTTCCATGAAAGAAGACCTTATGCACACTTACTGGCTTAAAATACCAGGCATAATTTTCAAAAGCATCTGCATCTATTGGGAACCCAGACCCAAGAGCTTCTAAGATGATATGAAACTTTTTGATAATTTCTTTATCTATCACTGTAATTTGGGCAGTCTTTTCATCATCTCTAAAAAATCGTCTAGCCTTGTTCCCGTCATTAGGATTGCCAGACTGTTGAGTTGGCATATCTACCAATAACCCTGTTTCTCTTGTAAATTTTTCTTGGATTAGTTATTTTCTGGCTTTGACTTTTTCTTTACTGCCTTGGTCTTTTACCTGCCGCAACTTGACATCTAATCTATAAACTTGTTTTCGGTCTTCCTACTCTAGATGAAGAAGGTATTTCATCTAAGATATGTTGTGGTAATGTTAGATTTTCATTTATCCACAGAGAATTTGAATTTTCGAAGCGCTCTCTATGCCGACCACTTTTGGCCCATGTCTCGTCAAATCTTAAACATAAAGTTTTAAAGGTTAATTTGATTGACTTTGTTGCAGCCTCAGAAAATATTACATGGCTAAAGTAACCCACAACAAAAGCAGAAACAGCATCTAAGCGCTTAATTTTAAATTAAGAAATCCAAACATAAAAAAATTGCTTTTTCGTGATTTCCATGGGCATCCTAAAAAACGAAAATTTTTGTTGAAACACATTTTAGCAGTGCATAAGCAAGGCTTTAGAACAAACACGGTCTCCAACTTGGACAACAATGAACAACTAGGTATACTTTTCGTCTAATGTATACAAAAAACACATATTTTATCTATAAATTTTACTTTCATTTATTAAACAAAATCTTTAATTGTTCAAGAAAAACTTACTTTTATATCAATATAAAATATACGCGAACCAATTAAAACCGATATAAACACTTTCTCTTCAAATTGACCTTCTTAGATGAAATACCTTTTTCCTTCGCGGGGATCAGTCACCTTGACGTGTGTACCATCATTGCATTCGATGGTACCGGTGCGAAGGCTTACGGCGCAGGTTCAACAGGCTATGCTGTCTAAGGGCCACCCATGACAGACAGGCTGCTGACAAGCGTCAACCAAGTACTGACCCGGACTCTACGTCCCCTCTCCTCTTTTTCTTTTCAAGGCGCAAGTTAAGAACGTGTACGTGCTACTATGTGACCTCCACAGGACAAAACGTCCCTCCCCTTTCCCCTCCTTTACCACCTGGGCTGGACTAAGGTGTAATACGACCCGTGCCGAGAGTCAACCTGGCTGGGGGCCCAGTCATCAAATAGCTCAGTCGCCCACGGAGTATCCGGATACCTGGCGCCCTCCGGATTTACTAGCCTTATCTGCACAATGCGGATCTCTGTGCAGATGGACCTCTTTTCTCCGCTACTCGTGGGATCTAACATGAATAAAAACAAAACAAAACAAACAAAAACAAAAAATTTTACGGCCGGTTCTCCTTCTATACCGGACGGTAGCACGGCGACCTTGCTGTCTACCGGCAAAGCTCACCTGGCACCAATTAGTGCCGGGACTGTGGATACACATGGTCCCTCCACTAGTGGTTGCGAGCTTAATAAATCCCTCTCCGTCAGGGAGAGGACTGTGACTCATGGTCCCCCCTCTGCCGGCCCTAACATGACAACAACGTCTGCTGTCAACGCTTCTAAGCTGACTGTAGGACGGACTGTGGCTACTCATGGTCCTCCTGCAAAAGTCGGCAAAAGCGTTGACAATAAAAAACTTGATGGTGATGGGACTGTGAATCATGGTCCCCTCCCTTCCAACACCAAGCGTCCCCGTATCAACAGATCCAAGGCTTCTTACAAGCAACGACGCAATGCCATCCGGATCCAGCAGATGTGTGGCACCATCGCGGAGAAGGATAGGACGCCTGCACAAATAGCCAAACTAGATTGGGCGCAGCAGATCCTTAAGTCCTGCGACCCGTCGATAAAACGCCAGAGGTCAGTGGAAGGAACCAGCTCGGTTCCCAAGAGGCAGAGAGTGGACAACACCGGCATCTCTCCCACCATCACACCTCTCAGGTCTTTCAGCGACATCTTGAAGGACAAGATTGTGGTCGCAGTCATCGATCGCAACGACCTTGACGGGTCCATCAACCAGGAGAAGTGGGATATGATTAAGAGAGCGCTTTCGCGCTCCTTCTCCACCTTCATAAGGAATCATCCCGGACCTCTTCCGCTTACGCATGAAGGCGGGTGGCATCAAGGTCACATCAAACTGGTCGCGTGTGATGACCAAAGATCGGCCGATCTCTACAAGCTTGCAATAAGCAGGCTTGGAGAGGTGTGGCCTGGCGCAAAGCTCGAGGTTGTTGCGAGGGAAGACATCCCCTGCCGACCAAGATCTCGCATCTGGATCACTGCGGATCCATCCACCCCTGAGGGCATCCTGGAAGTCCTGCAATTGAGCAACCCTTCACTTCCGACCCACAACTGGAAGGTTGCCAAACTGGAAGAGCTGAAGGGCGATTACAGATGTGTCGTGGTTGTAATCAACCAAGAAACCTTAGCTCCTCTGGCCAAGAACGACTACATGATTTGATTCCCATGGGACGATGTCAAAATGCGGGTCTATAAAAAGGACGAAATGGATGCGGGTAAACTACCCCCTCCTCCTCCTCCGCCCTCTTACTCTTTGATCGCAGTCTCAGATCCTGGAGCTTCAATCTCCTTCCCCTCGCTGGAGGATGATGAACCCTCTTTGCCCAAAAAATCACCATCCACTTCCGACGTCCTGTCAGATATGGAGACTGATTATCTAGACAAGGTTCTTCTGAGTGAAGACGAGCTTCTCAGCTCATCCTCGGAATTGGAAGGCCTGAACAACACCGTGGTGGAGGTATCTCTGCCTGATTGTAGCGAAAATGCTGCAGTTAGTACAGATTAACCTCCAACACTCCATTAAGGCTTCGGCCGCACTCATTCTTCGTCTAGCCAAAGGCGTGGAAGACATCGTCTTGATCCAAGAACCCTGGATTGTACACAACCAGATTCGAGGACTCAGGACTCCCGGATACTACAGAACTGAATGTGGATAGCTCGCTTGGTGAATTGATCAATCTACTGCTAAATAGTCGGATTATCAATTCAAAACTGGGCGTTACATCTGCTAGGAGGTCTGTCAGTCGAGGGACGCCGCAAGGCGGTGTTCTTTCTCCCCTTCTCTGGAACTTGGTGGTGAACAAACTACTGATAAACCTGGAAGGGGAGGGCTGCAGAGTGATTGCCTATGCGGATGATGTTGCTATTGCCGTCTCTGGGAAACACCTCAACACCATAAAGGAACTCCTGCAAAACGCTCTTAACAAGCTAACGAGATGGGCTAATCGGTGCGGACTGGGCGTTAACCCCCACAAAACCGAGCTTGTCCTCTTTTCCAGGAAATATAAAATCCCATATATTGACCCTCCATCTATTAGCGGTACAAGCTTAACTTTCTCTGACGAAGCAAAATTTTTGGGTCTAATCTTCGATAGAAAGTTAAGCTGGAAACCCAATATACAAGAAAGAGTCAAGAAAGCTACAGTAGCACTTTTCTCTTGTAAAAAAGCCATTGGCAACAAGTGGGGTTTACAACCCCGCATTACGCACTGGCTATATACATCGGTGGTAAGACCAATTCTTACTTACGGGGTGGTTGTCTGGTGGACTGCTCTAGAAAAAGCTAATAACCGCGACAAGCTGGGCAAAGTCCAGCGTTCAGCGTGTCTATGCATTAGCGGAGCACTCCGAACTACCCCCTCCGCGGCTCTGGACATTCTGCTACACCTGATACCCCTTGATATATTTAGCATGCAAACAGCGGCATGTTCCGCTGTCCGCTTAAAAGCTACCTCGCAGTGGACCAATAACAATATTGGCCACTCCATTATTCTAGACTACTTTAAGTCTCTACCCAGAAACATAGACTACACCATACCCCGTTTGCAGTTCGGAAAAAACTTCCAAATCACCATTCCTTCCAGATCTTTCTGGGATGATGATGCATTTGCGAATGATAAATCGATCCACTTTTACACCGATGGATCAAAAACTAGCGATGGGGTAGGTGGTGGAGTCTTCTCAGAAAAGCTAAATCTTAGCCTCTCTTTCCGTCTTCCTGATTACTGTAGCGTGTTCCAGGCGGAAATTTTGGCGATAAAAGAAGCCCTGACGTGGCTGAAGAGGAATGTGATATCCTCAAAGGATATCCGTATCTTCTCGGATAGTCAGGCCGCGATTAAGTCCCTGGACTCAGTCTCTTCAAATTCCATCATAGCCCAAGACTGCCGATCATCTCTTTCGGAGATGGCAGAGCAGTTCAATATTCACCTCTGTTGGGTGCCGGGGCATAGGGACATTCCAGGTAACTGCAGGGCTGATGATCTCGCCAAAAAAGGAACCACATTACCTCCTTTACCTGATAAAGGTTCCCTAGGTATACCAATCGCTACTTGTAAACTCTTGTTCAAGCTATCCGCAATCGAGAGAACAAACCTTAGGTGGACGAGTAGCAATACATGTCTAGCGACTAAGCGGATCTGGCCAAAGCTGGATCTGCGACGCTCTAAGTGTCTAATCTCATTTAACCGACTGCATATTAGCTCCACTATAGGTGTTATTACAGGTCACTGCTTAATAGGTAGGCACGCATCTAGACTCGGTGTGTGCTCAAATGACTTCTGCAGAAGCTGTATGGACGAGGAGGAGGAGGAGACTGTACTTCACCTTCTCTGCACGTGTCCTGCGCTCTCCCATAGAAGAAATCTCCATCTAGGGGACTTCTTGTTCAATGACACAAGCGACTTAGCCAGCACTGGCGCTAGAAGTCTTTCGCGCTTCATAAGAAGCTCCTATTGGTTCAACGAGCAGTGAGGGTAATCCCCAGATCTGTGTGGTACCACAATGGACCTATCATTGGTCTAAGTGTGTTGGCTTTGGCTGACAGCCACGTCTACCTAACCTAACCTAACCTAACCTTCTTATAAACAAAATTATATACAATTTGGAGTTTGAGATGATTTTTTTTTTTTTTGTTGCATTAAGCAACAACAACAAAATTGCACAGTCATTACGTAGGAGGCTTAACCGGTTTTTGTTTAATTTTGTGCATGTCATTTTCCTTATTAAACCAAGCTAAATCAGCGATCAGACAAGTACCACAAATAAGTCAACAAACTTCTTTAGTAAGTTCAGTTTGTAAAATTGAAAAGTGGCAAATTGCATTCGACGGGTCCGAAAATATCCACGATTTTCTTTTTAAAGTGGAAACCCTTAAGGATCGTTCGCAATGTAGCGGGAATACACTATAACTTGTCTTATCTTTTTTTATCTTTGCCTCAATTAATATTTTTTCACATGCAAATATGGTTTATAAACCATTTGGGAATCCTCAGTGCTGAAATGCGAATCTCCTTCACCGATGTGAACATACACACCAATTGTATTAAAAACAAAGAAAACAAGTTACAGGTGACTGTGATGGTCTAATTGCAATATGCCATAACCTACCCCAAACATTCATCAAAGCCAACAAATAATATACCATCAACTACTCGACGACAATTCTCCCACCTTCCTTTATCCACCAACGCCCCTACCTTTAAATATGCATATCGATTTTTCACTTGCAAATATGGATTATAAAGAAAATCATTCGAGAAACCTCAATCCTGAAATGCGACTCTCCTTCAACGATCATACACACACATTCCAATTGTATTAAATACCAGAAAACATAACCTACCCCAAACTTCCATCAGAGCAAACAAATAATATGGCATAAGTCTACCCGATAATAATTCCTTCACCTTTCCGCCCTACCATCCACCACCAACGCTACCTGTGTCTTCTTACTTCTCATATATCTACTCACGAGCATGAAGGAGAACAAAAAATCAGCTGTTTGCGCAAATAATAATATTCTGCTGATACTTCCATCAGAGCCAACAAATAAAATAAAATAAAATACGATAAATCTACCCGATGAGAATGTCCGCTACGTCAAACATCAGCCACCATCGGCATCGGTAGTCGCTACCTGAATGATCTTCATTCTCATATTCCCATTCAGGAGATTGGAGGAAAACAAAAATAAACCCACATAATGTGCATAAACTAATATAATTTGTTTTGGCCTTACGTCGTATGGTGGCGTATCGTCATATACACGAAGTGAGAATACTATACAGTGTATATACAATGATAGTACTATGGAGTGTATATACAAAGATTTGGTAGAGTTCGTTTGTGTGGGAACCGAGAGATATGGCATTAGGCACTTGTGTTGAGCGTAACACGGAAGGTGATTGGCAGATCGTGGTGCTAGGTAGAAGGTTATGGGTGTATGTAGTGTGGTTACTACAACAGGGAAGATAGGATATTTGTCTCTCAGTCTGGTTGCAATGACTTACATAAATCGGTCCCTCTATAAAGCTCTCACAGGGTTCCGTAGTGTGTATGATAATTCGCCATAACTCAGAGAGCAATTCTATTAGGGTTACCATCTTCCAATTTAAAATAAAAATATTGCGGAACGAAATAAATTTCGTTTATCTTTTTCTTTCTTTGGTAAGATAATAATAGGCGCGTTTTAATAAGATTATCTCCAGTAGACCAACAAAATATATAAATTTCGTAACACAAAAAAAAATCAAAACGAAAAATATATCACTGTAATCCAATTTATTCATTATAAATATTGTAAAACATAAAATACTAATTTCTAATATCACTACTCAACTAATCCGATGAGTAATTACTGCTCTCGTTATTTAGGTCTATTAACCTTTCAACTGCTTCCTCGGCAAAAACGTCCATTTCACACATATTTGGCTCAACAACCTGTTCAACGTGTTGGACACATCGATGCCATTTTTCCTTATCAACCCTTGTAAGTGCTGTCGTTAGTAAGTCTCTTATTTCAGCCATTTTAAATGACTTGTTTTGGCTTGCTACAAACCCTTTCACTTGAGCCCAAACCAATTCTATTGGATTAAGGTCACAGTGTTAAGGCGTCAAGCGAAGCACTTATGTCCCGCATTTTGAGCCATTTAATTCACGACGTATGTTTCATACTTGGCTTTGTAACGTTTAAGGATTTCAAGCAACTAACTTGAGATCTTCCTTTTGGGAATTAACGTATTCATTGGCAAAGCAGGCGTCATTCATCGGAAAAACAAAGACATCATACAAACAGGTACATAATGGGATGAAAGGATGTATTTATGTTTTTTTTTATTTCAACAGTTTGCGACATAAACTCAATCAGCAAGATTTTCTAAAAATATTTCCCAGTCCTTTCCGCTATATATACGAGTATATTGTGAAAGGTAGACACAATCAGGCAATTAGAACACAACATTATACTCGTATAACCACGACGCAATGTCATATACCTAAACAGATGGTAAAAAAAACTGCACTTGTGCAGCTGTACAATACAAATACAATCAAATTAAAACCGAATGGCAACACCCCACGTAATAATTCGTTCTCAAAAGCACCAAAACCGAAAGTTGTTTGACAAAATCCGTAGAAAACCCCTTAATAGCACATCATTTTGTAGAGATGGTAATACTCTTCTGATGTGCTTCAGTCACACACACTGCTTATTTTGGTGGATGATAATAGCAAGCGAACACGAGACGATCATGCTCATTCCCATTCGGCTGTGTGGGAGACTGGTTGTGGTGGGTTGTATGCGAATTTTAGGAAAATTACAACAACAATTCCTTGGTATGACAGTGGTTTGGTTTTTATTGCAGTGGCAATTCTTGCGTTTCAGTGCCGTGAGAGTATCTACAGGCACCACTGGTAGAAAAAAAGCTCCTCTATAAGACCTGTACTGAGAATTTTTGTTGGATAAAGTATAGATAAGATTTGTCGATAGCGACTAGTTTATTATTGTTGGCTAATAGGGTATTGGTTTGGGTCTTGATTATCATAAAATCGTCGTGGTCGGGGCTACCGACATTACTTTTGTGTATTATCTTTACTGACTCAGTTGGTATAGTAGTGGACCTGTTTCCTTGACAATTTCTTTTCTACGTCAAGAACGTCTGACAAACATCCAAGAGTATCAATTATCATGAGAAGCTTCTCAAATTTGCCGTTCGGAATCGGCTTAAAGTTGTAGGTCCCGTCCACTTCGCAAAGAAAGCGGTTGGAGAAGCTAGGTTTTAGGCCCTGTAGGGCTGTTAATTCCTTATATATTTTATTTTTTTAATCTTGTTACGCAATGTGTTATCTTTTTACTGTTTTTGGAGCGTGACTTACAATTCTTCCAAAAAAGTTTTAATGGGTTTTTTTGGTTATTACTAAGATCCCTTCGCAGGATTTTCCGCGTTGGTAGGCATGTTGCATCTGAGATTTTCTTCATAGTGTGTAGCAACTGGTTTTTACATTGTTGCAGCATGGCTGGGTATATTCCGTCCGTGCCAGGTGACTTGAAGCCGTCAAAAGACCCAAAAGCGTATTTGATGACCTCGTCCGTAACCACAGCCTTCGCAATATACCAGCTACGCCGAGTTGTTTGTCTTGGGTCACTCACAGTCTCTGTAGTCGGGGCTGGTTGTGAACCAATTGTTATCTGGTTACTCGGAAAGTGAGACTCCAGCAGATGACTAAGAGTTTCCGCTTTCATCTCCGTAAAGGTGCCATTAAGTTTTCTAAGTGATTCCAGTTTGGCTATTTTGCCTTTTTTCAAAACTTTAACCACCCTACTAGTTTCACCCACTGTTTCAATATTTTCTCTTAACCTCTTATATTCCTTCTGCTCCTATCGGTATAGATTCCTCCAAATCAGCCTAGAGTGACCTATTTAGAAGTTTTCTAGCTTCTGTCAAATCTTTAAATGCGATTTAACAAAAACATTAAAATGGCGTTTACGGCAACTCAATGTTGGGGCGACGAAATGTAAATTAAGAATGCAGCAATGATTAGATGCTGTTCATTTGTTTTTTTAACTGAAAATATTTGTTGTAATATGCATATGTACTTTAAACATAGGGACGGACTACAGTCTGCTTGGGCGAACTGTTGGATACCCTATTCTTATTCCTATCCCTCATAAGTGGGCGTGACAAAAGTCTAAGTATAGTTGAATTGTTAAGAACGCTCTACATATTTTGTTATATAACATTTAAAGGATTTTATCAAAAAAAAAACGAAGCTTTTGTAAAAAAAAACGCTCCCTAGCTCAAACTTTGGTTTTTCAAAAAAGGTTTTTTTTAAATTGTGGGCGTGTCAGTAGGCGGAATTTGAAAATATTTACACATGGGCTTGAAAGCCGCCTAGAGAGTATATATTAGCTCCCTAGCTAAAATTTTGGTTTTTCAATAAAATTGTTTTATTTAATTGTGGGCGTGTCAGTCGGCGGATTTTGAAAATTTTATCTCCCGAGCAATTTTAGGTGTCATAGATTATGGATAAAAAATTTCAGATTTCTAGCTCAAAATTCGTTTTTTTCCAAAATTTTGTACTTTTGAGTTTGTGGGCGTGTCTGTAGGCGGATTTCAAAAATTCGTAAACTTGATTATTTCGGGACCCTAGAGAGTATATGGTTAAAATTTCAGCTCTCTCGGCCCAGTTTAAAGGCCTAATTTTTGCCGACAGATGGACGGAGGGACGGACATGGTTAAATCGACATTACTATCGATGCTGATCATAAATATAGTAACTTTTAGGGGTCTACGGGCAATATTAAGGTGTGTTACAAACTATGCGTCAAAATTAATATACCCTTAGAATAGGGTATAAAAAGGTCCACAATATGTTCTTCAAATGTTTTTCAGTGTGTGCGTGTGTATCTGTGAACTGATTTAATAATTCCAGTAGAATAACCCCTGCCCCTTTCGACTCGATTGTGGTTCCATTTGCAAGTAAAACTTTTTTCTTGATTGTTGTGTCAAAATCTGAAAACAGCTCTCTCTCTCATTGAAAATGTGTGATGAGGCACTTGAGTCCACAATCCATTTTCCATATCTTTGTCCAAAAATCATTAAGCATCTGCTGCTACGATAGCCTGGTGTTTCTGGGTGGAATGTTTCTTTTTCCACTCGATGTAACGCGAACGATCGAGTTTGAAATTACATACTATCTGCGAATTTGATTTCTTACCGCCATTGAAGTCCATTCGCATTGTGTTTTATTCTTTCTGCTCCATAAGGGTTCCTTGAAGCCGCTTGTACATACTCCTCGACCACCTTCGACTCAACAACAGCAATTGCCTCAACTCACTTTCTGGACGTGTTTCAAGTGCAGTTATCAGTGTGTCAAAAGTGTGAGGCAAACTGCCTAGGAGCATGGCCACATTTCAGCTTTCAGTTTTCAGTGACTGCTCTTTCTCCCTAATGTTGCAGTTGCGTAAATAATTCCCTTATTTTGCCAATATGTCTTTCAACATCGGCCCCTTCTTCCAGGCGTAAACTGCTAAATTTGTCGCATGACCTTATTGCTAAGTGTGTGCTGCTCGTGGTACTTCTGTGAGGCTTCTTAAACTTCCTTCGCTGATGAACAACTCCGAAATTGTTTCTCTATCGATGTCATCCTTTGTTAACTATTTGTCGCCTCCATCTGTCGGTTTTACCTTAGCAATTGTTTCCATTCTTATAAGCAGCATCTGCATTTTGTACTTCCACACGAAGTAATTTCGATTATTCAATTTTGACATTGAAAACTTAAGATCTGTTGTTGTATTATATATTGCTTTTGTCTGGGCGCATAACATATTGTTGCCTTTGGTTTCTTAAAAAGAAAAACTCCTGAAACAAAACGCAGATCCTTACTTCGTTATAACTAGAATCCGTTGCTTTTATTTTAACAATATGGAAACCATCATATACATATTAGCTCACGAAAAGAGTGTCAATAATTTCTGACATTTAATAGTGCTGGCGGAAGTTAGGATGAATTTCAACATCTTCAGTTGACTAGAATATTAGATTTTATTTTTTTTTGTCGGGGTGCGAGACTTTCTAAACTGGAGCACTCAGATTCGCAGGTCCATTGTATTACCAGGAAGACACACCACTTTTATTGTGAGAATTTACTCGTTTTCCTAAGAAAGGCGAGAAGGCGGTTCAATGATAAGGAGCTTAAGTTGCCAGCACTCACCATACCAGCGCCAAATACCTGCCACCTGATACGATCAAAAGCAGGACAATCACAGAGGAAATGTTCCGCAGTATCGTCGCTTTGGTGCAATCCCTTAAAACTAGCATCTTAAGATGTTTGGCAAAAGCCTTATGGCCCGAAGAACGCTTGTAGTCTGACTGTCGCTACAGCCGCAGATACTTCGCCCCCTTCACCTATTCCTCGCAACATAGTCTATGGCCATTAGGATAGCATAAGTCTCCGTTTGGAAGACTGACGCATGTTTGCCTAACGAGAAGAAAAGTCTAATGTTGTCGCTCTCAGACGCCAGAATCAGATCCTTGATCGGTTTTGGAGCCATCCGTGAAGATTGACTGCATTCCTTTCCAGGCTTAGAGTCTGGCCAGAGCCAGTTCTGTACACGAGGAAAGTTCCGGTGTCATTGCTTCAGACGGCATATCCATAAGACAGGAGTCGAAGGACAACCGTTGCGCAAGTTCATCAAAACTCCAGTGCGAGTTATACCAAAAGCCACCTCTTCTTAAACATGAGAAAGCTTTGATTGTGCAACCCATGATGTAAACATCAACAGGAGCAGTAACGTATTTACGTGAAAGCTTATTCCACCAAACAACCGATGTGTATGCTAGAAATGGTCTTATCCATACCAATATTATAAATGCGAAAGTAACTCTGTCTGTCTGTCTCGTTTTAACGCCAAAACTACTGAACCGATTTAAATGAAATTTGGTACACAGATAGTCTAGAGACTGAGAGAGGCTACTTTTTACCGCGGGAAAATGCTTCATCCGCTGTCCAGAAGCGGAGATCTAAGCTGATATCTAAGAAAAGTTGTAACTCTCGAATGCTTTCCAGCTCCTAGCTTTGGAATGATTCATCCAAATGAAATAGGATTTGTTTAATATAACGTTCAATAATGTACAAAGATTTTAAGATATAAATCATCTTTGTAGGTTATCCTGAAGTTGAACAATAAGCATTAAACTATACATTTTATACAATTCAAAAAAAGTAAAATGTTCGATTGAAGCTAGATCGTTGGATTTTCCAAGCGTTGAGTGAAGGAAAATTTGTGTGTGTGTGCGGCACAAATCTGTTTCTCTCTGTACCTTTTGTGCGTGTGCTTTTTTTTTCTTTTTTTTATGCACCTTTTGTGGTTTGTATTGTTTTTTTTTTTGTGGCGCATGATTGAGAAAGATATGGTATGAAATGTAATTGCGATTGAGAGGGAGTCACACTCAGAGTATATTCATATAATGAGTAGGGGCCAGTGGCGAGGCGCCCATATAACTCGATTCACGCCGGGTTACATTTTAAAATTCTACCTTTCAACAATGTTTCAATCCAACAAGCAACATGCATCTTAATGTGTGTATATAAACATAAGATTTGTATGTTTCCTACACCTGCACTTGCAAGCAACAAATCCTACCAACCCACCACCTGCTATTCAACTGCTCTCATATCGTTCTACTGCTCTACGCACACAAATACTCACACCATTGCATGCCAATTCTCCAACATCACTCCTCTCCATACCCCATAAGGAACACATACGCAAAGCGATAGCAAAACAAAGCGTGGTGGCAATGGTGCAGTAGTAGTGTATTCGCTTACGGAATGGAAGGTCGTGCGTTCGAATCCCGGCCAAGTCCATTACTTTATACCGAATACATGAAATCGTAATCTCCCTAAGTAACTTAGACAAAACCCGTGGAGAAAAACCCTACAACTGCACCCAAACACTTCTTTCCTATCTCTCTATTCTTTCTAATACCAAGTAGCTTACACTGTGTTCTTAGCATTATAAGGGTAAAAAAATCCCTTTAGCGTAAGCAAATTATAAAAAAAAAAAAAACAAAGCGTAGTAACCCGGAAATTTTCGCGTTATGAAATATGTGGCTGGTTAGAACAAATTGGCTTTCTTTCCTTGTTTTCCCCTCATCGTTCACCGCGTTTGACTCCTCTCTGTTTAATACACGCTTCCTTACGCAAAAATATAACCCGCTTTTCAGCGACTTATTTGGCGAGTTTTGTATGTAGCTGAGGTGAGTTCTGTTTGAAAAATTCAGTTGTGAAGCAGACTGCGATGTGTAAGTTAAAGTAATATTGAGTGGAATTATTGTTGTGCACTATATAATTATTTAAAGTGATCGAAAACAGTGAAAAGTGTGAGAAGTGTGAAAAGTTTAAATTGTTTTGTTCTCAGTTAGATTCAGCAAAGGAGAAAATGGCATTATTAACAGTAAATTGTTGTTTAGTAGATTTGCTTTTGGAAGAAGAAAATTATTTTTTTGTATTGAGTTTTCTTAAAAAAAAAGTTATAGAGATAGGACGCTCTACTCCTTCTATGAAAATAGATTATAAGCGCAAGGATGGTTTTGTTTCGCATTTCAACGCATCCATATATCAAAAATATACTTGGTTGACTGGTAGTTGTAAGCTAAATAAAATGTTTTGTTTTCCGTGCCTCCTTTTTTCTAATTCTCCTAGTGTTTGGAGTCGCACGGGCTACGCTGACATAAACAATTTAATTAATTCGGCAAATAAACATGTCAAGACGGAAAAACACATTCGTAGCTGTTTATCTTTGCACGAATTCGGTATTGATCGTATTGAAACCTCGTTAGGTAATTCCTTTGTAGCTCACAACAAAAAAGTTGATAGAAACCGTAAACTAATGGAACGTTTTATAGATACGGTAGTTCTTTTAGGCAAACAGGAACAAGCATTTCGGGGTCATAATTAAAAGCCAGATTCTAATAATCGTAGCAATTATGTCGAAACACTTTTATACTTATCTAAGTATGACCAGTTAATGGACTCTCATTTGAAACAGTGTTCAAGTACACGTAATCCGAATTTTTCGGGTCTATCAAATGACATCCAAAACGATTTAATACAAAGTATAGCCGCAGTGATCAAATGCGAAATTAAAGTAGAAATAAGTGAAACGCGATTTGTGTCCATCATGATTGATGAAACACCTGACATGAGCCATAGGGAGCAACTTAGTGCCGTTTTGCGTTACTTATCGGAGGAAGGAGTAGAGGAAAGGTTTCTTGGGTTTTTTGACGTGAGTGAGGGTCGAAATGCCGATGAGCTCTCAAAACACATTTTCAATATACTTGATGTAAACGGTTGCAAGGAGAAATTAGTTGGGCAATCATACGATGGGGCCGCGGTTATGTCAGGGGAAGTAGGTGGTGTTAAAAAAGTAAGTCCTGGATGCTTGCCCAATGGCTTATTTTATTCCTTGCTACGCACATGTTTTAAATTTGGTGTTATCTCAATCACTGGAAAATATACCTGAATTGAAAGTTTTTTTGGCAATATAAACACAATAGTACGCTTCTTTAATAAATCAACTAAACGTTCAAATATTTTAAAACAAATAGCAAACAGACGCATGCCGGGAGTATCAGAAACTCGCTGGCATTACCATTCCCGAATAGTTAACGTTATTTTTAACTGTAGATTAGATACTATTGAAACTTTTAAGCAAATATTAGACCATCCAAAAGAATGGGACACTGACGCACTTTCAATGGCCGAAAGTTTATTGCTTAAGTTAAAAGGGAAAGATTTTTGCTTTTTACTGCACGCGGTTTCCGAAATATTTTCTAAAACCGATGCATTGTTTAATTTAATACAAAATAAACAAACAGATGTTGAAGTTGCTAAGCGAGCAATCGAGTGTTTTGAATCTTGGCTTTCTACTGAGTTTCTAAACAAATTTGATTTAATTTTTGAAAGTATAAATGATTGTGCTGAACCTCCACGGAAACGCCGATTACTTGATTTTGATTTAAAGACTCACTATAAGCGCCTTTTTGTAGAAATAAAGGACAATATTATATCTCAAATTAAGACACGATATAAATCTTTCACGGTTTTAATTTTTTTGGATTTACTCAATAAATCAAAATACAGTCGTTTTGCTCAGTCAAGCCCAGATGATAAAATATCTTCGGTGATTAACTTTTTCCCTGGAATTTTTGATTTTGCAGGTTTAAAAAATGAGCTGAATATTACTCTATACTACGTCTTCACTTCAACCACTTGACGTTTTATCCCTCTATAAACATTTAAGAAGTGAAATATTGTGTGAAACATTTCCCCAAATCTTAAAATTAAGTGGACTATTTTTAACACTACCAATGACTGTTGCTTCCGTGGAGAGATCTTTTTCTACTCTGAAAAGAGTTCATACATATTTGAGAAATTCTCAAGGAGAAGACAGGCTTTCTGATTTAGCACTTTTATCCATAGAAAAGCGACTCCTTTTAAAAATAAAAAGTAGGCCTAACTTTTATGAAAGAGTTCTTGCAGAATACGTGAAAAAAGGTAGAAAAATAGACTTAGAGTACAAATAAAAAAAAAATATTTAACAAAACTTTTCTCATTTTTTCCAAATTCTACTGTTTTTGATTTTAAAAAATATTAATGATTAATATTTTCTCTTTTTAACTTTGTACAAAAACTATTTTTAAAATATTTTTATATATTATAGATATAAAATCTATACATTTTTGTAAATATTATACGTGAAGCTTTTTAATTTAAATTTTTATTTATGTATTTATTTATTTAACAAACCGTGATTTATGAAGTTCCTTTTTTTTATTACTTACTATCAATTTTCTTTAAGGTACAGCATTTGCATCTGCCAAAAAGGTTTCTTTCGAAGCCACTTTTATTATACTTTAGGTTCATTGTAAATTTAAGCTTAAATGACTTGAAGTATAAAAAATTGGCTTGAATTGCTTTACTTCTATGCGATTTGCAGTACACAATATAATTTCAGAAAGCGTTTGCAAGTGCATATTTTTTCCGACTTACCATTTAACATTTTCCACGCCACGCCACTGGTAGGGACACTCTCGGCGTTTTCTTTATCAGTTCTTATCAACGAGTATTTTGTTTTACATTTGAGAAGTGGCAGACTGGCAAAGCAAGGCGAGCACGGGGCAGCTAGTAGCTGTATAAATCCATAGGACTCTTTTCGGTGATACGCCCCATGTCTTGCCGAAAATGGCTTTGCACTGCCAGAAAACCGACAGCGCCTTGGCACTCTTCAGCTCAACATGCTTGGACCGAAGAAGTTTGCTATCCAGGATGACTCCCAGATACTTTGCTTCATTGGAGAGTTGGATTGTGACGCCTTTTAGCACTGGCTGAGTCAACCCGATCAGCTTCCTCCTTCTCGTAAAGAGAACAACCACAGTTTTGAGGAGGATTGATCGAGAGCCCATTCCTAGTGCACCATTCGTCGATCACGTCAAGGGCCGCCTGCGCCTTGGCGCAGACAGTCGCTAGGCATGATCCAACAGAAAGTACGGTAACATCGTCCGCGTACGCGTACAGAGAGTCGACCAGAATGCAAAACAGCAGTGGAGACAGAACACCTCTGTTTACCACCACCATAACGGCCACAATCCGCATCCGCAACCAACGTTCTATTCATTAGCATTGCCTTAATCCACAGCACCAATGATTCGTCTACAACGTGTTGTCTGGCAGAGCTTCACATGTTGTCAAAAGTCGCATTGTCAAAAGCACCCTCAATATCGATGAAAATGCCCATCGCGTATTCTTTCATTTCCAGTGCGCCCTCAAATTACCACCTAGATTTTGGAACGCAGTCTCGCAGGATTTTCCGCGTTGATAGGCATGTTACATCTAAGATAGTGGGTGCAATCGCAAAGCAGTTTTGTGCACGTGAATTTCGACCAGCCTTTCCATGCTTTTCAGCAAGAAGGAAGTCAGGATTTCGAATTTCGAAAAACTGTTGATGTGGAAATGTTTATTATAATTTTAGAATTTGTTCTGCATCAATTTTTACTTAAGGAAACTAATATTTGCAAATTAAGGTTTTTCCATACAAAGAAATCAGTTCCGTCATTTCTGCCAATTTTTGGTATAAATGCCACTCTAACTGTACGCCAGGGTCTTGGTATGTATGCCAGTGCTAGGACAGCTGCGAAGATGCATTTCATAGTCAGTAGCAACTGGTTTCTACCTTGTTGCAGCATGGCTGGGTATATTCCGTCCGTGCCAGGTGACTTGAAGCCGTCAAAAGACCCAAAAGCGTATTTGATGGCCTCGTCCGTTACCACAGCCTTCGCATTATTCCAACTACGCCGAGTTGTTTGTCTTGGGTCAGTCACAGTAGTCGGGCGGGTTGTGAGGCAATTGTCATCTGCTTACCCGGAAAGTGAGACTAAGGCTGGTTTGCCTTTTTTAGAATTTTAACCACCCTACTAGTGTCACCCAGTATTTCATTCTTTTCACAGAAATTCCTTTAAGAAGCTCTTTTCAATACCCGAATTAGTCTCTTATATAGTGACCTATTTAGAAGTTTTCCAGCTTCACTTCGGATTCTCCGCAGTTCTGAGTTCCACCAGGGAACCGGCGTTCTGCCAGGGGTTTTGTTTACCGAGCACGTCAGTTCAAAACAGCTAGTAATGGCACTGTTCAGGTCTTGAATAGCTTCCTCTATCTTTTCGTCTATATCTCTATCTTCGTCCTCAGTTTGGTTGAAGTTTTGAGAGTTTTCCCTAATAACTCCCTCAAGCGTGTCCAGTTGGTTTTTCTCGGATTCCTCCTCTCCTGCATTTGATTTGGAATTTGATATATCTGTCGTCTGAGAGACCCTCCAGTTGGTAACCGACTTAAAGTATCTATTTGATAAAGTTAGGTAAATAACCTCCTGTTTTCTTGACGTCACTAAAGTTGGCTGTGAGCCAACATTGTTGATGGTAAGATCAGACAATAGAATGAAATCCAGGAGATAGTTTTCTCCCATGTTGCATTAGCTGCTGCCCCAAATAATGTTCTCCTCCTTGCGGGGTCAGTCACCTTGACGTGTGTACCATCATGGAACGCAAATTCGATGGTGCCGGTGCGGAGGCTTACGGCGCAAAGAGTCATCGGGCCTTTCTGATAAGGGACAGACCGTCTGATGAGCGTCAACTAAGAACTGACCAGGACTACACGTCCGCTACCCTTCTCCTCTTTCCTTTCAATTTTCAATTACCCATATCCCCCCTCCATCAAATCCCTAAATCCTATTTCCCCAATAAACCCCTAATCTAAGGTGGCAAGCGCCGAGAGATGCATGGCTAAGAGGGTGCTTAGTCGTTAGTTTGCAAACTTCGGATACCAGGCGACCTCCGATTTTAAGATAGCCTTCCTGTGGTTAGACGGGTAGACCACGGGCGACACCATATCCCGAATACTCGTGAGTTTCAAAATAAACCAAACAACAAAAGAAACAATAGAGAATGATGCCTCTAAAATTGCATCATCAAATAGGGATGTTTTAGAACACCCTGTCGATGACGACACGACATCTGTCAAAGGGATAAAGTCGGTAATCATCGACTCTGAAATGGGGGAACCTGAAGAGAACTTGTCTCAACTCAGTGACTCTATTTCAGAATCCAGCACCATATGCAACAGCATATTATCGGATGAAAGACATCCCGATATAGAGGACGTACCTAAGACAGTCGGCAATGTGGCACGGACTGAGTCTGAGTACGTTAGGTTCACACCATCTGAACAGCGCAGATTTAAGCGCGCGCAGAAGAAGGGGAGCACCATTGAGCAGGCCCGTCTCTATGCGATCCAAAAGATGGAAAACAAGGGTCCCGAGGTGAAGCGAATGCGATCCGAGGATAATACCCCGCCTCAATCCGAAGCGAAGCGAGGTCGCACTGGGAAGACAACCGTCGACAAAGTCTCGTATAGCAATATAACGAGCTATGTAAGACTGGGTGTTGTACCGGTGGACATCGATCGTAATCCTCTCTCCAACGAACAAATGGGTTCGATACAGGAGAGGATTATGGATATCACGATCGAACAGCGTGACGAGGAGGTCAAACCAGCCTTCCGCGGTACTACGTTCAAAGCCGGATGGCTCATGATCGTATGTGCAGACGCCACCACTGCAGAGTGGATGAAGGCAACCTTCGCCAAGCTAAAAGAGAAATGCGGGTTAAAGGTGATGCTTGTGGGAGAGGAAAATTTTCCAAAACCACATGTCATCAGAGGGTTCTTCCCGCAGAGTACCGGCGTAGCTAGCGAAAGGATCCTAGCCCTATTAGATGGCCAAAACAAAGAACTGAACACGAGAACGTGGAGGGTTCTGCAAAGATCGGATGAGCGAGACATCGCACATATGGTCTTTGCCATAAACGACAGCACCATGAGGAGACTCGTGGAGCTAAAGGGCATGGTGTCTTTCCGATTCGGACAGATCAAACTTATCCTAAAAAGTGCTGACAAGACGGCCACACAGGGCCCTAAAGATCAAAAACAGCACGTTTTGGATAAGAATTGCGGGTGGCAATGGTGCAGTAGTAGTGTATTCGCTTACGAAATGGAAGGTCGTGCGTTCGAATCCCGGCCAAGTCCATTACTTTATACCGAATACATGAAATCGTAATCTCCCTAAGTAACTTAGACACCACCCGTGGAGAAAAACCCTACAACTGCACCCAAAGACTTCTTTCCTATCTCTCTATTCTTTCTAATACCAAGTAGCTTACACTGTGTTCTTAGCATTATAGAAGGATGTCACAGCTCACGGCAGCACCGCAACTGACCCAAGTGGGGCCAGCACCAGCGCTGCCGCTAAGGCTGCAGCTTCAAGTACGGCAACAACTGTGCCAGAAAAAGAAGCTACAAGCGCGAAGTCAAGCGCAGCCAGAGAAAGCCAAACACGATTCAGGCCTAAGTTAGGTATGGATCGTAAGAAAGCACTGGCACAAGAAGGACATAAACACAAAAGTCCTAGAGGCAGACAAAGTGGTACTCCTCAACATGGTATCGTACGTAGGAGAGGTGATAACAAGCCCAATAGAGTACGAAACCCTGAATACAGACGCAAATGACCACCCGTCTCAGCGTTTTGCAGGCCAACCTGCACAGGGCTATGGGTGCATCGGACACCTTTAGCCAGCGATGTGCCGAAGGGAACATTGCTATTGGACTAATCCAGGAACCTTGGGCAACCAATGGTAAGATATCCGGATTAAATTGTAAACACAGAGAGCTAATTTTCGCCAAAGGTCCTTTCAGGCCAAGGGCGGCTATCTCTATTAAGAAAGATATAAAATTTTCTCTCATTCCAGGTTTCACAACTAGGGACCTGGTGGCGGTTCTAATAGAGCGCCACAAAGGCCGAGAGCTGCATAAATTTGTATGCGCATCGGCGTACTTTCCTGGAGACACGGATGCAGTGCCTCCCTTACCAGTACAGGAACTTGTCCGGTACTGTGAGGACCAGAAAGTACATATACTAATCGGCTGCGACGCAAACGCACATAATACCATCTGGGGCAGCCGAGATACAAATAACAGAGGTGAGTCATTATTAGAATATTTATATAGCAATAACTTCGTTTTTCTAAACAAGGGAAATAGTCCTACATTTAGAAATTCTATAAGAGAAGAAGTTTTAGACCTTACTATATCATCTCCTTTTATGAAGGATATTATAGAGGGATGGCACGTGTCTGGCGAGGCATCTCTATCGGATCATATGCACATCCGTTTCGAGATAAGATGCAATGCCGAACACGCGTCAGTCCGTTATGACAACAGACTGACTAATTGGAGAACTTACCGCGAAAATCTTGCGGTCACATCTGACATGCTGCCAGAAGCACCATCAAATACAATTGATGCAGATGCTGCACAATGTCAAATAAATGATATTATTCTTACCTCATTCAAAAATAGTTGCAAGGTTAAAAGAACCGTGGTTAAAAGGTGCGTACCATGGTGGAACGATAACCTTGAGTCTATTCGAAAGAGGGTGAGAAAGCTTTTTAACAAAGTCAAACGCACCGGCACATGGGAACAATATAAATCCATGCTGACCATATACAACTTAGAGTTGCGCAGATCCAAAAGAGCCTCATGGCGTGCAAACTGTGAGAAGATAGAAAAACTTCCAGAGGTGGCACGCCTCCAAAGGGCCCTGTCAACGGATCAAGAAAAAGGCATGAGATTGTTAATTAAATCAGATGGTTCAATCACACGCGACCGGGAAGAAACGCTGAAAACTTTGCTTCAGGCTCACTTCCCAGGTTCTCACACGATGGTCATTACAGACGACCATACAGCGGAGGTCTCAATTCTAAGAAACCTCAGCAGAATTCATAGTTTATCTGGAACACTTTTTACTCCGGATAAGGTTAAATGGGCAATTAACTCATTTAAACCATTCAAGGCATCAGGTACAGACGGTATTTTTCCAGCCCTCATTCAAAATGGAATAGAATTTTTACTACCATCCATGATTGCCTTATTTAGGTTCAGCTTCAACTGGGGGTATATACCAGTTACCTGGAGGGAAGTAAACGTAGTATTTATACCTAAACCGGGAAACAAGCCGAGAGAATTACCTAAATCATATCGTCCGATAAGCCTGACATCGTTTTTTCTGAAAACAATGGAAAGGATTATTGACATTCACATTAGAGAATGCATATCAAAAAGCATGCCTCTGCACCCTCACCAATATGCGTACCAAAAGGGCAAATCCACGGAAGGCGCTCTGTTAAGACTAACTACAGAGATAAAAAACGCCTACCGTTGCAAAGAGATCGCACTTTGTGCCTTTCTGGACATAGAGGGTGCTTTCGACAACACTGGATATGAATCCATAACAAATGCTTTGTACCATAGAAATATAGATAAACCAACTATTAAATGGATCAAAGCGATGCTGGAAAGTCGCAAAATAACTTCCTCGTCAGGAACGACCTCAGTATCAGTAACAGCCGTAAGGGGCTGCCCACAAGGGGGAGTACTCTCACCCCTTCTGTGGTCATTGGTCATCGATGACCTGCTACACAAGATGAGCAGTTTGGGCTACACCACAATTGGGTACGCCGATGATATTGTCATCATAGTTAGGGGCAACGACTCAATAGGAGTCACATCAAAAATGAAAAATGCTCTAAAGACAGCCATAGACTGGTGCATTAAGGAAAATCTTTCCATAAATCCCAGTAAAGCCGTCATCGTTCCTTTCACTAAAAGGAGGAAATTAGACCTAGGCCTAATCACAATAAACGACACGGTCGTAGAGTATTCCGACGAAGTCAAGTATCTTGGAGTAATCCTGGACAAGAGACTTAACTGGAACTCTCACATAAACAACAAAATCAGTAAAGCTAATAGAGCTTTATGGGCCTGTCGTCGCACATATGGTAGAACCTGGGGAATCTCTCCAAAGATCGTCCACTGGATCTACACAGTGATGATAAGACCCATCATAACATACGCCTCCATAGTATGGTGGACAAAATTGACACAAAAGGTCGCAATAGAGAAGTTCAAAAAGGTACAACGGCTTGCGTGCCTTGGTATCTCCGGAGCCATGCGAACCTGTCCAACAGCTGCCATAGAGGCAATAACAGGAATCACACCTCTCCACATATACATTCAAAAAGTGGCGATCCGCAGTGCAATAAGTCTAATACAGTTAAACGAGATAAGTCTTAATGATCACCCGGATCTAAAGACCCTTCTCGATGAACTACCAGAACTTAACATGAACTGCGCGGTCACAGACCGCATTGAAAAAACACTATGCTTCAACAAACGGTTCTCCACGGAGATCCCCAAGAGAGAAGCATGGGTTAGTAATAACCCACCAAACAGCCACAAAAGGTGCAACGATCCATATATTCACGGATAGTCAAGCAGCTATAAACGCCCTTAGCTCGTATACCATTGACTCCAAATCAGTCATGTACTGCTTCAACACCCTACAAACACTCGGAATAAGAAACAAGACCAAACTATGGTGGGTTCCGGGTCATATCGGGGTAGAAGGTAACGAAAAGGCCGACGAACTGGCCAGAAAATTTTCAGAAACACCTTTCATAGGTCCCGAACCTTTCTGCTGCACTCTTAGATCAGCAGCAACGGCAGCAATTAAAAGCTAGTAGGTTACCTTACTGGTCACCACGGTTTAAGATATCATCTACACAAAATGAGAATAGCAGATTCTCCTGAGTGCCGACTCTGTCTTGAAGAGGACGTGTCAGCTGAACACATTTTATGTGAATGCCCAGCCCTTAATGGAATTAGAAAGAAGATCTTTCTCAGGGAACAATTGAGCCCCGAGGACATAAAGAATTCTTCTACTGGTAAAATTGTCCGCTTTACACGGAAAGTGGAAATTTTACTAGTTTAAAATTTTTCTGGCCCATACGGTACAAAAGATCTTTTAGGTCGAAGTACCCCCCCTTTTATAAATCGCCTTGGCGAGCCAGAATTTTAAAAAAAAAAAAAAAAAAAAAAAAAATGTTCTGAGCATTGGCATCGCCACATATGTATAACTAGGCCCATCTTCTCGGTAGCGCAATAGTCTATGAGTTCAGCAATTGCCCTTGGTGGTGGAGGCACTACCGCATCATATGGGAGATAAGCTGACGCCACGGCGAATCTCCATTCGTTTCGTAGTTTATAACTGCAGCAACCAAATCTTGGCCACAAAATTGTCCAAGCTTAGTCGCTGAGAGAAGTATCGACACAGCAAGACAAGCCATGGGCCTTTCGGACCGCTCGTCGTGGCGCCACGAACACCTCCAAGGCCACAGATGCGATTTTTCAACATCCATGGCTCCTGTATGGATGTTATGTGGGGTTTTGTACTCAACACGGAAAGCTTCTTGCTGATGAGAGCAGTAGCAGATTTCGAATGTTGAAGGTTGATCTGAGTAAATATAATTACCGTGTTTTTCTTTGAGATCGGTGTTCCCGCGACAGCCAGTTACTGTCCACTGGTGCTGCAAGCATTGCTGGTTGCAGAAACTGTTTCACCCGGATTTTTAGCGCGATGGAGGTCCCCTCACCTAGAGGTGTTTCGGTGGAAGGGCACGCACCGGTAGGAGTGCTCCAGGCATTCATCCTCCGTTTATTCCTGTTTGAGCTATTGGAAGAGGAGACAGCGTTGGTTTCAATCCGCTGGTGCGTTTCTGTTGGGGTAACCTCTGCCGACCTGCATCTCTCAGTCGTCGCCGTTAACTGGTTCACTTTCTTTGCGCTACGCGATTAGACAGAAGCCCAATGGTGCGTACCGCTTCTGGAGCCCGTTCAGTCTGTCCGGTTTCCTGGGCCTCATCAGCAACAACGCAAGAATCAGCTGCCTGTCTATTGGAATGAAGATTAAGCGTAAGAGTAAACAAATATGTCGCTTTTTCAGGCGAATGGGATTCACTCCTGCATCCCCGTTCGATCGAACTCGTTCGAATCGTGCATAAGACATGTTGTTCTTTTAAATTTGGTTGGAACAACAAATTGCTTGTTGCTTTTGCTTATTTCTCTTTGTGTTTTATTTTTCATTATTTCGGTTTTTGTTTTCATATGTGTGTTTATGGTTTTCAGATTCTAATGGTGTGATTCAATTGAAGGAATTTCTTGTTGAAGGTTATTTCCATTTTTTTAAACAACAACAGGGTATTAGCAGGAAAGTATATCTTGCAATACCAACGTGGGATACCTACTGCTTTTAGGTCTTGGGGTGTTGGTTTATAGTGAGGTCCCGGTGCCTCTCACTCTTGGGGTGCTGGTTTATAGTGAAGTTCCCGTGCCTCTCACTCTTGGGGTGCTGGTTTATAGTGAGCTCCCGGTGCCTCTTACTCTTGCGGACGATCTCTTAAAATTGTATGGTTCACTTTGAAATGGAGCTTACAAATATTAAAAAATTCATTAGTTGGTGCTAAGAGACTTCCAAAATCACAATTTTGGAAAAAATTCTAAGCAGAAATGAAAAATTCTGACGGATATGTTCGCAGTAGGGCATTCACAGCGAGTAAAGCGCAGCATGCATGAGCGCAGACCTCGCCTGGTGGGGATCCACCCCCCCAGTTTGGATTTTAGTCGCCTCTTACGACTGACATGTATACCTCGGGTAAATTCTAACCCCTATCACGAAGGGGGGAGAATATTAGAATACTTTGTTTTGTTTTTCTACGTTATGTTCCAGTTATCAAAATTAACAAAATAAAAGTGGCATTGACATTTTTTCCGCAACGAGAGAATTAACAATATGATAACATAATCATTTCAAATTAAGCTACAAAAATTCAATAAGTATGTGTATTTGAAACGCTTCATCTAAGATTTTCTGTCGATGTTTTGAAGCACACTTAAGATAACCATATAACAACCTAAAATTTCGTCCATTTAACATCGCGATTATTTCCTCGGTCAATATCACATTTTTCAGTTGACTACAGACCAATTAAAGGTATCCAACGTACCTTATATGCAGGCTAAGATTTCCTGCGGAATAAAACTGTTGTACCCACCTTATGAGGTCGTAAAAAAAGTTCTGTTATCCCTGTTCAGCTTTCTATTGTTATTTTAGTACCAAAAATTAATGTTTTCTGCTCTGGACAACAAAGTGTGCTGTCAGCGTAAGTTCAAACAAAACTGAACTGATGCTTTTCATCACTAAATATCAACCTTCAGACTTCCACGCTTAAATAACTTCCCTTACCAAACTTAAAAGTGTTAGTCACAAACAGAACTAGTAATATCGAACATCGCTTAATAGTTTAAGGGCCCGCAGTAATTTTTTGGTCTGAGAGGTAACCGAATGATATTTGCATATTGTGTAGCCTGAGTAGAAGGTGTATCGAAAATATTAGTCTGGCAGCAAATAGTGGCAGCCAATGCTTGTGACAGCGCGTTGAATATGCGTTATTTTCCACAATAGTAATAATGAGTGTAACCGAATGAAATTTGCAACATACATATAACATGCCCTCTTGAGCATGCAAATATCAGTCCAAGACGTTTTGCACGCAGCCAAGTCCGTGCCAGACGGGACCAAAGTTCAGCATCAAACCCATTTTATAATATTTGACGTAACCGGATGAAATTTTCAACATACATAGCACACGCCCTCTTGAGCATGAAAATATCAGTCCAAGACAAAGAAAAATGGTTCTCAGAATGTACATGACCGCGTTGCGTCCTATCCTCACGTGTCGGTATGGGCCCCTTGTGTGGTGGCGTGCCTAAAGCAAAGCCTAGAACATGACACAAGTGAGCAGAGTTGAAAGCACAGGTAGAATAGAAACTAAGCGCGCTCTATCCCTCGATCTGCATATTAAGCCACTTTCTGTTTTATTTTTACAAAATTATAGATCTCATGAGTAGTAGTCTCAAAACTGTGCTCAAGCGCTGATTGTGTGTTCCCTTGGCAGGAGGCTAAGAAGCTAATTTTTTTACCTAACCTGACATGAAAACTGGAAAATGTTCCCAATGTATTATGATTTAAATATCAATGTTTGAAGGGATAGACTTTAGGTCCTCATTTAGCTTAGCGCTACATATGTTAATCTTCTGATTGATTTGAAAAAGTTGAACCGAGAATTTAATTATGTATACATACATGAATAAAATTATATGTTTAATTTTAGATTATATATATATATATACGAGTACATCCTAAAGCATATGATTCATCTACCTGAATAACATAAATAATTAATTCACTTACGTGGGTCTTCTATCCTTTTTATTATAAGTAACAGAATTCATAATCTCAGCGTTTATGCCAGAAGTCTGTCCACTTTGTCGATTTTCAAAGGATAATATGCTGTTAACGGCATCGTTTGGGTCGGCATAATTTAACATCGGATTGCTTGTGATACGAATCCGAGAGTCTACAAATAGAAAACTTTACGTTTTAGTAAAATATTTATATAGGTATATAGCTTAGCAAACCTTTGGGGTTTTCTAAAACATTCCCGTTTGTAGAATCCTGGGTTATCGACGATCTGTCCATTGTGGAACGACCCAACCATACCCAATCGTGTGCGTTGGTTGTTGATTCTCGAGGTTTACCAGAATCTCGTAACACACCGCCTTGATTGAAAGTCTCCTTCGGCAAAGTTTCCAGTGCAGATTCAATTGTGATTGGACGGAATTTTGAGGCATACACCACGCATGATATGACAAAAACAATGATTGCAAAACAAAATGCAGTCAACAGAACATACATTCCAATTTCCATAGAAGTTAAATCAACATGTCGACCCGGTTTGTTCCTTAAACCACCAACTGAGTTAATGCTGCCACGATGCTGCCTGGCTTGCACTGTAGGCTCATAATGGTGGCTGGCATCTTTCAAAGGAATACCTACTACAGAGAAATGTAGGTGTTTTTTGTGTTAATAAGTAAAATACACTTAGTTTACCAATAATATCAGCTAAATCGCCGCTATCGCGAAATGACTTTCTTTCCCCCCTCATTATTCCATCGTTTTGAACAGTGTCTGGTTTATTTGCACTTTCGCCCGTGCTAAAATCCACTTGAACAGAAGCTAACGCGGTCGCTAATGGTCCAGGATTTGACTTTGATTGTTTTGCCATTGGCATACTCCGCCGAAGACGGCAATCTTCAGATAACAAGAGTGTTACACGCAAAAGATCACCATTTCCTTCACCAACAGCAATCACGCGAGGATGATGTGAGGCCAACATCGGTGCAAATGCAACTACTTCGGTATCTAAACTTTCCACCAAAAGGAAGTAATCATCAACAGCGATATCCCTGTGAAAAAAATTATTAGAACACCTAGTTCGTGTAGACATATTATGAAATGCTTGCCTCAGAGGTGTCCTGGCGCCATCGGTAAACTCCAAGTCAATGTCTAAAAGACCTTCTTGATACTGAGCTGTTAGCCGCCTTGTAACCGATGTCTCAGCCTTGTACCCATTTTGGATAGTGCTATCGGGATTGATGGTCAGCTGAAGTCCAGATACCACACGAACAATCAATCTTGTCAAACTGACTTTATCGCTTCCCACTCGAATCTCTTTAGCGCCAATCACTCTTCCAGTTATTGGCGAAAGGACCTTGAAATGCAATTATCATCACAATGTCCTTAATTACATTTGAAATGTCTCTATTACCTGCACATCAGTTCGTCCCATCGACTTACCCTGTAGAATTCGACCCTTCAGACTAGCTATCTTTGGATCGGCTACTCTCAGCAGAGGTTGAACAAGATCAGTTACCCGTAGTCCTGTTCGTCGAGATATTAAATAACTTATTCGTCCAGAGTTCTAAAAGTATATGCAATGAATCTCTTTTCCATACTATCCACAAAAAAATTTACCTGATCTGTTGCAAGGAATCGAGCATAAACTTCTACTGGACTTTGCTGATATCGTGCGCGACATATGGGCTTATCAGATCCCAATACATTCATGAAATCATCCCCGTGCTGACTCCATGCATATGAACGCTTCCTACGACGTCGAGCTTGTTTTCCTTGCCTGCAATTGGATCTAAATTTAATTGGGACCAAGAGACTAAGATAAATAGTAAACATACGTGTAATGATGTTCATCAGGTACTTTCCATCCCTTGATCTGGGATAATCTAAAGTCAACGACATAAATTTCCAGAGGAAACTCCGGCATCCAAACGATAAATTTTGCAAGACCTATGTAAGTGCCATATTTGACAACAATTGATGCGTTTGATGAGCCACGTATTTCTGAGCCGTCTACATAAACCGAACTGCAAGACGATGACACCTAGATAGGAGATATATTTTTTTAACTTTCTCGTATACTTTAGTACACTAAAGAGAAAGATAAGGCCCTACTTTCCATTATGGCAGTTCTTAGACTTTATATTTTTTTTGAATGATAACATTAAGCCTAAAAACAACAAATTTTTATAAATTAAAGCGAGGAAATCGGTAACAAAATTATTTCAAAATATTCGTAGGTGTTTTTTTTAATATGAAATAACGACTTGTATTGATTACTCGCCATGTAAGGTGGGGCAGTGGACAAAAAAACTTTAGGTGTTGCTTGACCCGACCGTGATTCTAACATGAAACCCTTCGAATAGTTGTCCAACACACTAACAACTGAGTCCACGTTTTGAGGCGTGTAGGCTATTACAAAAAAAAAACATAATGGGAAGTGACCCCAAAGATATTGCAATTACGACCATAGGTAAGCCAAAAACAGTGTTTAATTCCGTCCATTAATATTAGACGGCAACGTCAAAGCAAATTTGGCCGACATTTCACAACATGTAGAATATATTGGCCTTTAAATGTTTATGTTCCAGTTATGGATGCTGTTGGTGAAGGTTTGCTGATATTCCTGAGCTATATTCCACCTAAAAGCTCATTATCTGTCTACAAGAAGCATTTGGAGAATATTGAGGTGGTTACCGCACTGACAGAATATATAAATTATAATATTTGTGTTCTTGGTGATTTTAATTGTGGTGATATTAGTTGGTCACTGGTTTGCCGCGTATAAGATTATAAGCAATCATGAAATAACAACAGTCTTCTTTAATATCAAGTTATACATTTATTTACTTTCAAACAATACTAAAGTCACTTACATACTACTCAATGACATAAATATCGGACGTTCACAATAAGTAGTCCTCTAGCGTTGCTATCTTGAGAGAACATCCTGCCCCCATTAAGGTTCCCTTAATTTGTAGGTAGCCTTGCTATTTTTGCTATCGGTCGTTTTAATTCTCCTGTTTGAGTCCGGATAGTCACAGCTCGCGCGTTGCCGTCCCTTCCAGGTTGTACGCAAATAATTCTTCCAAGAATCCAGGCGGTAGGAGGTAGATTGTCTTCGTGTACCAGGACCAAGTCATCAACTGCGACATTTTCAGTTTCAGTTCTCCATTTAGGACGCTGATTGAGCGTATGTAGGTAGTCTCTTGACCATTGCTTCCAGAATGATTGAACCATTCTCTGGAGCTGTTGCCATCGATTGAGTCGTTTTGGGTTAATATCTATTAACGTTTTTTCGGGAAGCGCGGTGAGAGATGTGCCAATCAAAAAGTGTCCTGGGGTCAAGGGCTCTAGGCTGCTGACATCTGAATCGCTTATTGGAGTGATTGGCCGCGAATTGAGCACGGCTTCGATTTACGTTAATAATGTTGCCACTTCTTCGAAGGGGAGGAGCGTGTCTCCAATTACTCTTCTCAGATGAGTTTTGACGGCCTTGACACCTGACTCCCATAAACCGCCAAAATGTGGTGACGCGGGAGGAATGAAGTGCCATTTGGTCTCGGTTTTGGTGAGAACATTAGAAATGACGTCGTTGAAGTTTCTGGATAGGACTAGCTTGTAGACTTCTGAAAGCCTTCGTTTTGCGCATATAAAGTTTGTTCCATTGTCGCTGTAAATCGCGGCTAGAATTCCACGACGAGCAATGAAACGCTTTAATGATGCGATGAACGCATCTGTAGTGAGATCAGATACCATCTCCACATGTATAGCCTTTGTACTAAAACAACCGTACAGTGCGATGTATCCTTTCGTTGTTTTCGCACCACGACCTCTGTTGAGCCGTATCTTGATTGGACCAGCGTAATCCACGACACAATGCAGGAATGGCCTACTTGGTTGTACACGATGCTCAGGTAAACTGCTCATCAGTTGCTGTTGTTTGATGCGTTTGAGTCTAAAGCATTTCAGACACTTGTGTATATAGTGGCGTGTTGTACTTCGCCCACCAATTATCCAGAATCTTTGCCTCATCATGGATAAAAGAAGCGTTGGCTCTGGATGAAGGTGCCGGATGTGGTATTGCTCAATCAAGAGGGAAGCCATGATGAGTTGCCTTGGCAATATGATAGGGTGCTGAGCATTATAGTCGCATGTTGAATTTTGGAGCCGACCTTCGACCCTTAGCAGTCCTTCGCCATGAAAGGAAATAGTGCGGAGATCTTACTTTTGTTCGCAGGTAGATGACCGTAGCTTTTTGCAGCTCGCTTGTTGACAACATTCTAAAATGCGGTGGAATAATGTTTTTAACGTTTGTTACCTTGGACTGTCTATTGTTGATGTATCGTCTCCAGTACGCCACAATTCTGATTACTTTTTCGAAAGACGAGGCTTAGTTGTAATTGCGTCCCAGATTGGGTTTGAGGATGAGGCGGTAAATGATTGGATGATATTTCGTCTTTCTTCGTTTTTTGTCTGGTAGGTTGATTAGGACTTTTGCACCGGCCACATGTCTTCTGATTGACCGATCCATGAAGGTCCTTGCCACCAAATAGCTGAAGATCCCAAATTTTGTGGTGAGATACCCCTTGAGGCTATGTCCGCCGGGTTTTCCTGCGAAGGCATGTGCTTCCACCAGTTTGCTTCCGTAATGTGTAATATTGCTTCTACCCGGTTGGCCACAAATGTTGTCCATTGTCTAGGGTGTGCATTTAGCCAACTGAGGACTATCTGAGAGTCCGTCCATGCGACCATAGACTTGAGTTCTTGAGTGTTGAAGGCGTTGCGTATGGACTCGAATAGCTTTGCTAGCAACAGAGCTCCACATAGCTCAAGACGTGGTAGTGATTGTTGTTTAAGAGGAGCTACGCGTGTTTTGGCTGCGACAATGTTGACGGATATTTCCCCTTCTTGCACGGTTCGGCAATGATTTCCTCTTTGAAGATTTTCCATTTGGTAGTTAGTGAGTCTGGTACGACGTCATCCCATTTCAAGCTTTTTCTGTTTGATTGCTCAGTCCAAAGTTATGGAAATACAATTTTGATGGCAACAGTTGCAGGAGACAGCAAGCCAAGAGGATCAAAAATCCTTGCTGATTCAGACAATATTGCTCGTTTGGTGATGGGGAAGTACTGCGTGAAAGTTGAAATAATCTGTTTTTGGGCTCCAATACAGACCTAATATCTTCGTAGGCTCGGGATTAAAGTTCAGACATTCCGTTTCTCTTTTGTCTGCCGGAATTTGATCGATGAAATTTTTGGAACTACTTTCCCACTTATGAAGCTCAAATCCTCTTGCTGATAAGATTTGTTGCAACAATAGTCGAACGCCAGTCAACATAGAAATGATTTCTAATAATGTGTAGTAATAAACGGTTAGATGTTCTTTCTCACAATCATTTGCTTTTTGAGTTAATGCACGTGTGGCCAGAAATGGAGCCGATGATGTGCCGTATGTGATAGTGGTGAGCCAGTAGTCGCAAATCCTGTCTGACGGATTATCTCTCCACACAATTCGCTGAAAGTTCCAATCTCTTGGGTCCAGATTAATCTGCCTATACATTTTGGCTACATCTACGCTGATTGGTATTCGGAATTGTCGAAAATTGATTAATATGGAGAAAAGGTCTTTCTGTATGGTGGATCCAACTCCCAAAATGTCATTCAGTGACCAGTTTCATGAGGTTTTTCGCGATGCGTTGAAAACCACCCGAACCCTAGTGGTTGTACTTGAAGGTTTAACGACAGCATGATGCGGTAGATAGAATCCAGCCTTGTCGTCAATGGATACTTTGCTTGCTGGAATTTGTCGCATATGGCCCAGCGCAATGTATTCTTGCATGAAACTGCAATATTGTTGTTTAAGCAGCGGATCACTGGCCAGTCTACGTTCCATTGATAGTAGGCAGGCGACTGCTGTACGTCTCGAATTGCCCAGTTGTTTTGTTGATTTAATAAATGTGAGACGAACGACAAAATGACCGGTAGAGTCAATGCGCAGATGAGTTTTAAAGCGAGTCTCCCAGAACATTTCCTCGTCGGTCAAGTGACAGGTCGGTGAGGTTATGGTTTCCAATTCCCAGAACTTATTAAGAGCCTTATCAATGTCGCAATCCACTGTTACTTGATATGAGTGCTCATTGTTGCCCTTAACTTGATAGTGTGGCCCAGCTACAACCCATCCAAAGATAGTGTTTTGGAGGACGGGATCTGTGGGAGCATGTTGAATTTGCCCATACTTTAAGACTTGGAAGAAGTAATCCGCTCCAATTAAGATGTCGATGTTTTGGCTTTTGTAGAAGTGTGGGTCAGCTAACTTGACTTTATGAACCCATGGCCATGCACTCGTTGGTATGTCGATTGAAGGCATAGCCGACGTAATGTGTTTAAGAATCAAAGCTCTCCTTTAGTAGTTGCAACTTCGATGGCTGATAAACCACTAATAGCAGAACGATAGGTTCGTTTGAGGCCGAGATCTTGAGCACATGACTCGGAGATAAATGTAACCATAGATCCAGAATCCAATGAATGGCCTGAAATTGCCAAGAATGTGTCGTGCGTATACCACTTCAGTTGAAAGTAGGGTTGATGCACGTGCCGGTTGAATGTTTTGCACGGATTGAGGGTGTTGCATTTGATGACATGATAAAAGGCTAGGGTCAGGTGTTGCGGTCGACTGCTGAGGAATTGCTGCTTGCATGAGATCTGGTTGGTTAGTTGATGTTGTTGGCTGAAAGACGCGTTTATTAATATTGTTTTGTGGATAAATATTCATTGAATTCGCCTGAAAATTATTGTGAGATGATTCAAAGTCTGCTGGGTTATTGACCGAAAGTCCGCCGCTTGAAGATGTGTTGATCGAGGAATCGAGTGCGAATGGAAAACCATTTGTTGCCAAGGTTGTGTAATGTGTTTGAATCGGTGCATGTTGGTGAAGAGACGAATGGTGCTTTTCATTGCAGTAGTGACATCGGAAAGTTGAGTTGCACGAAGATGTTTGATGTCCATCATGTAGACAGTTAAAGCACAAGTTAAAGCGAAGAACCAGTTTTCTCCTCTATACAGTAGAGATAGCCTTGAAATTTGTACATTTGAACAGCGGGTGGATACCGGCCGGCCAGGTTCCAAACCTGTGCTTAGTATGTTTGTTGACTGTGTTTGCATTGTGCATGGTTGTTGCGAAGCGTATTGTTGTTGTGATGAATAGGCATGAAATGAGTATGCTTCCAGCGCATCGCACCTTTCATTGAGAAATTTAATGAAATCGTTAAACGAGTGGAATTTCTTTTCAGTTGCCCTTGTTGCCCACTGTTGTTGTGAATCAGCATCCAATTTTTCTAGCAGTAGGTAGATTAGCCAGGGATCACGTTGTTCTGCATCAGATCCTACTGTTGCCAATCCTCTAACAACTTCGTCTGACGTATCAGCTAGCCATCGAATCTCACTAGGGTGATTGATTTTTGGTTGCTCGAGGAAAATTTTTATGTAGTTATTGATAATTTGTTTTGATGTGTAAACATCTCTGATTTCGTTGATGTGTAAATATCTTTTTTTCGGTAGGGGCTAGTTGGAAAAATCGAGCGTCACCGTCATCGTCAGATTTTCATACCACGTGAGTTAACCGGTGCTCGCCAGATCACCGCAATTAAACGACGTTGGACGCGGTTAGTACGTAGATGGATGACCGTTTGAGAACAACCGCGTGTCGTTGTTTTTTTTATGTTATTTATTTCGTTATACATTTTCCAGTTTTAATTATGTTCAATTTTAGAAATTATTATGTCCTTACGAAACATGGCCGATTTAAGAATGTCACTTTTAGTTGTAATAAGGTTATTTACCAAGTGGTCCTTGGAGAACCAAATAAGGTCCTTAAGCCCGAAAAAAACATTTTTTTCAAAAACTCCTAAAAAACCGCGCAGTATATTGTGTGCAATGTTATTTGACTAACAGATCCTTGGAAATCAAAAAGGTCCTTAAAAGTAGAAAAAAGGATATTTTACCAAAATGTTTGTTGTTCCTAGCACCACTCATTCAAATAACATTGAGATCATATATACCGTGCCGTTTCTAAAGACATTTTGGGAAAATATCATTATTCGGGTTTAATTATTGTGGCTCCAAGGACCTCTTTGTAAAATAACCTGATGTAAAATAAAAGGGGCATTCAATCAATTTTTATTTTAAACGCAATATGCATAATAAATTCCAATAAATTATCACCATTATAGCAAAATAAAAAATGTTGATTTAGTTATTAGTTATTACCTAGGCAGCTAAAAAGCTACAGCTAAATACTAAGTATCTTTTAGTTGTCATCCGCAACTAACGATAGCTAACCACCAAATCGATTGCATTTTCAGCGCAGCTAATTTAACTGCATACGTTAGTTACTTAGTTGTGGCGTTAGCTAGATAACAAATTAGGTAGCTAACGCGCAACTGTGCCTACATGTTTACACATCAACTATACCGTGAGTGCAACGTGACTCACACCTTTTATCATACCTGTCTACAAGTTTTTCCCAAGCTGTGTCGTAGTTTTCCTCGGTAACCAATAAGTGACGAATTTGCCAGGCAGCTTCTCCGACTAACAAACCTTTCAAATACTGAAATTTCTGGATTTTTGTTAATTTGGTGTTTGTGCGTATTGCTGATTTGTAAAGATCTTGAAATGAAGGCCAGGCTGCGTATGTCCCGTCAAACGGTGGAATAGTCAATGGTGGCATTCTGAACTCGCTCAATTGCATGGGCGGTGCGCGATCATGTAATGCTTCTATAAGATGCTGGTTTTGTGAGGCTAAAATAGTCAATGTCTCATCAAGATGTGATGGTTGTGATGGTTGGTGAAATGACTGCTCCTGATTGCTCCGATTACCAGTGCGACGATGTAGTGCTGCTTCAGTTGCATAATAGATTTCCTCAACTACCTCTATGTGAGATGATTCATTTGGTATCACAGCGATTTGGTCGTCGTAATCACAAAATTCGCGGAACGCTTCTGAAAGTTTTTTGAGCCTACTTTCGATGTCTTGGAAATCAGCTTCAACTGGTGGGGTACGTTTTTATTCTGGAGATTGTACCATGCGCCCTTGCTCTTTTTTGTTTAAGTGCTGCTATTTCTGCCATTCTTGATTTTGAACTTTTATAATTGCTTGCCGCGGGTTTTTCCTTTTTTTTTGTTTTAGAAATTGTACTCGTTTGACAGATCTCGATGGACGTGTGTATTGTGTGTGTATAATTGTATATGCAGCTAAATTGGATTTTGTAATCCACTGTATGTGTTGGATGTTCAGAACAGAATGAATTCATTTATTGGATAAAACTAAGTAGGTAGATATTATGTACATTGTGAGTTTTACAAGTTGTGTGTATGTGTTTTAGAATAAGGTGTGTAAAGCGAGAAAATAATCTAATACATAATAAAGATGCGTAAGAAATGAATGGGCTGTGTTGCCATTTTTCAACAGTATGACATTTTCTTATGATGAATATTATTATGTAGGTACTTATATGCTGTTGATTGTAGTTGTGTAAATTAATTGTTGTATGTGTGAAATGTGTGTGTGATAAAGTTGATGTGAGTAATTGTGTGATTGATACCGAAATGGCGATATTGATTTTCTTAAAAATTGTATGCTGGCGAAAGTATATTTTTGATTTATTTTGTGTAATTTTGATTTTCAAAGGCTCGAAGGACCATGGTTTGCCGCGTATAAGATTATACGGGCTGTAGTTGTGAGCAATCGTGAAATAACAACAGTCTTCTTTAATATCAAGTTATACATTTAATCACTTTCAAACAATACTAAAGTCACTTGCATACTACTCAATGAAATAAATATCGGATGTTCACAATAAAGAGTCCTCTGGCGTTGCCATCTTGACAGCACAGTCACAAAGTAATGATTCCTATTTAATGCCAGTTTTTCTTTCCTCTGAGATTGAGGTGTTATTGATTGATTCTCTATTATCAAATAATTTAACTCAAAAAAATTATGTCAATAATTCCTTAAATAGATTATTAGACTTAGTTTTTATTTCTGATGGTTTAAATTCATCCATCATGGAATGTTGTCCTTTATTATCTAATTCTATTCACCATAAGTCAATAATGATTTGTATTCAAAGTTACAGTTTCAATAATTTTTGTAATTTCAATAATTCAAAAACCGTACATAAATTCGATTCTAATAGCATTTCTTCTATGAACGATTGTTTTAAAAATATTACTTGGTCAAACGAATTTCTGAACAAAAATATATCTGAAAAGTTCTCTTTGTTTAAAGGTATTTTTATAAATGTCCTAAATGATTGTGTACCAATGCACCGCAAAAAGGTACTCTCTCACCCTGCCTGGTATAATACGAGATTAATTAAATTAAAAAATTACAAAAATATTACACATAAGAAGTATAAGAAATCACACTCTATTGATGATTATGCACTTTTCTCGCGTCTTAGAAAAGAATTTGTTTGCCTGTCTAAATTTCTTTATTGTAATTATATGCGGTCGGTGGAAAGTAACCTTAAAAATAGTCCAGTGTATTTTTGGAAATTTATCAACACAAAAAGAAAAAGTACTGGTTTTCCAACGTTGATGCCCCTTGGTAACAGAAATTCTAGTGATCCTAAGAATATTGCTGATATGTTTGGTGAATATTTTCAAAGTATTTATAATTCGACATCCTCATCCTCAATCGATTTCAACTACGTCAAATCTCTTCCATCTATGGTTGATTGCTCTTGTTTTTCATTTTCTGTTAGTGACGTTGAAGTAGCCTTACCTAACTTGAAACCCAAAAGAAAACCAGATATGTTGGGATTTTTTTCCATTGTTCTACGTCATTGTGCCAGTTCACTCTGTTTTCCCTTATTATAATTGTTTAATCAATCTCTCTCTAACGGATTTTTTTTTAGAAGAATGGAAAATATCTACCATTGAACCAATTTTTAAATCTGGCTCTAGGTGTCTTATATCTAATTATAGACCAATTACTTTCGGTTATTCTAAAACTTTTAGATAGTCTTGTTAAAGATAAATTCAATTTTTCAATTAAACAGTTTGTCAGTAAATATCAACATGGTTTTTGGAAGGGTAGATCAACCTCCTCTAATTTAATAGAATTCAAAAGCTTCTGTACTTGAGTCCTTAGAGAACCGTAAACAAGTACATGTGATTTATACTGATTTCGTGAAAGCTTTTAGTAGAGTAAACTTGACGATTCTCCATGAAAAACTGAAGGCATACGGTTTTTAGGGCCCATTGCTGCAATGGTTTAAAACATATTTATATGGTAGGAAGCAATATGTTACTATAGGCGACTTTTTCTCTAAAGAAACCCAAGTTATCTCCGGTGTTCCGGAAGGAAGTCATCTTGGTCCATCTTTATTCCTACTTTTTGTAAATGATCTGCCGAATATATTGAAGCATTGCTATAGCTTTATGTATGCAGATGATATAAAATTTTCAACAATAAACGACTGTATGCTGCTACAAAATGACATAAATTCATTCAGTGAGTGGTGCAGGTCAAACGACTTACTCTGAAATGTTGACAAGTGCGCTTGCATGAGTTTTAACAGAACGCTACAAAATATTCTTCCACGTTATTCAATAAATAATATTCAAATAAGAATAGCTGAAGATTACAAGGATCTCGGTGTTATTTTTGATGTCAAATTAACATTTCACTTACACATTAATTACATTGTTTCTAAAGCGAATTCACTATTAGGATTTTTAAAAAGGAACTCCTCAGATTTCAAGGATCCTTACACTCTTAAGGCTTTATTTTGCAGCATTGTGCGTCCCATTTTGGAGTATGCATGTTTCATCTGGGGATCTACAACTGTTCTGAATGTTCAAAGGATTGAAAGCGTTCAAAAGAAATTCTTAAGATTTGCCCTCAGACAATTGTTTCCTAATAACGCAATTGAGGTGCAACATTCCTGTCATTCGAGGTGTCTTTTACTTGGAATGCAAACTCTTGAATCCAGGAGAAAAGTGTATCAAGTAATGTTAGTTCGTGATATTTTATGTGCAACGGTCGATAGTGAAAATCTGCTCAATCGTTTGTATTTGTATGCTCCACCTGAGTCTTTAAGACAGAGGCCACTGTTATTTGTATCTCGTCATAACACATTGTATGGTCAGCGTGAGCCTATCTCTTTGTGCAGCAAAATGTTTAATACGTACTGTTCAGAATTACATGTATCTTTGTCCAGAAATACTTTTAAAAATATGTATTTCTGTCATTAGGCAATGAATCTGTTGTAACTTATTATATCTTAAATTATTTGTAAATTAACTTCAAAATCTGTTGATTGTAAAATCGTAGGTTAAATAAATAAATACAAAATAATACAAGTAAAATATATACAGTGGAAACAAAAACGAATTCTGAAAGTGAGGTGATTCAGACCGCGAGGTCTCTGTGCTGGACAAAAAGCCATAGAAATATTTCAATTAGTTTTAATTAATTTTTGTTGAACATTTTGTCTAGAGAAAATTATCTTATAATTAATACATACTTTAACATTTTTATGTTTGTTAGCACATATGGGGCCTATCGTTATAAATTAAAAAATTAGTTCTTAAAATTACTATAATTATAATATACATGCAAAATAATCCTAAATTAAAATAAAAAAAACATAGGGACGGGCTACAGTCCGCTTAGGCGAACTGTTGGATACCCTATTCTTATTCCTATCCCTCATAAGTGGGCGTGACAAAAGTCTAAGTATGGTTGAATTGTTAAGAAGGCTCTACATATTTTGTTATATAACATTTAAAGGATTTTATCAAAAAAAACGCTCCCTAGCTCAAACTTGGGTGTTTCAATAAAATTGTTTTATTTAATTGTGGGCGTGTCAGTAGGCGGATTTAAAAAAAATAACACATTAAGGGCCCCTATAGAGTATATATTATAAATTTCAGCTCCCTAGCTCAAACTTTGAATTTTCAAAAAAAAGAAAAAAATTGTGGGCGGATTTTGAAAAATATTTACACATGAGCTTAAAGGGCCCCTAGAGAGTATATATTATAAATTTCAGCTCCCTAGCTCAAATTTTGGCTTTTCAATAAAATTGTTTTATTTAATTGTGGGCGTGTCAGTGGGCGGATTTTGAACATTTTATCTCCCGAGTAGTTTTAGGAGTCATAGATCATATATAAACAATTTCAGCTTTCTAGCTCAAAATTCGATTTATTCCAAAATTTTTTATTTTTTTTTGAGTTTGTGGGCGTGTCTGTGGGCGGATTTCAAAAATTCGTAAACTTGATTATTTCGGGGCCCTAGAGAGTATATGGTTAAAATTTCAGCTCTCTAGGTCCAGTTTAAAGGCCTAATATTTGCCGACAGACGGACGGACGGACGGACGTACATGGCTAGATCGACATTACTTTCGATGCTGATCATAAATATAGTAACTTTTAGGGGTCTACGGGCAATATTAAGGTATGTTACAAACAATGCGTCAAAATTAATATACCCTTAGAATAGGGTATAAACAAGGGAAAGTCTACATTCCGCTTGGGCAAACTGTTCATAAGTTTGCATGACAAAATCTAAGTAAATGATTTTATTTGAAAAAGTAAGTAAGATTTTCCGAAAAATAAACACTTAATTTTAAAAAGTGGGCGTGTCAAAGGCTAATTTTTAAAAATATTTACACATGAGCATTAAGAGTATAAATATTCCGAATTTCAGATTCCTAGCTCAAACTTAGATTTTTCGAAAAAACCTTTTTTTTTTAAATTGTGGGCGGATTTAAAAAGTTTTAATTTATTTTTTTTGGGTCCCTAAACACCATTTTTTTGAGATTAAGGATTTTAAAAATTCTTAAACTTGATTTTTTCGAGCCCCTAGAGAGTATATGGTTGCAATTTCAGCTTTCTAGCTCCGACGGAGAGAAACACGGACATGGATAGACCGAAATCACTATCGATGCTTATCACGAATATACGAGTAGTAACTGTTAGGGATCTACGTGCCACAAACTATGACTCAACATTAATATACCCTTAGAATAGGGTATAAAAACGGTTAACTTGGCTGCCCTGGGGTTATTCCGAACTGGTTGTCCAATTTTGGAGTTGGTGTGGGTTCGGGGTTGGGTTGATGATTAGCCGCGGTGGAAGGCTGACACTGTGCCACCTTGGAATGAAAACGCAAATGCGTTGTCCGTTTGGATTATTTCGTGTATTTTCAGTGCACTTAAGTACTTAGTTTCGGGATATCGTTCCTGGGTGGTCATCCTTCTCATCAGCAGGTAAGGGTGGTTGGTAGCGTTTGTGATGAGTTTCTTTGCCGATTGCAGAAGAAACTGTTCCAGTGGCTTGATTTTGTATTCTTCGTATACTCTCCTTGTTGCTGTAATGTTTGCGCCGCTTTCGTTCGAAGATAAGACCGGTGCATATCCTCAGAATTTTCATTTCCAAGAGTTGAAGCTTCTGCATGACTGTCTTTGAGATGGTGTATCGTACAAGCAAGCAGTAGCTGATGACTGGTCTGAATAACGGCTTATATAAAGGGTCTTTCATTAGCGAATTGTCAACTTCAAACTTTCAGTGTGAATGAACCCTTAAACCGATGACCGAATTGTTAATGTCAACATTTAATAAAATCAACATTTTCATCATGGTGAAGTACACGAAAGAACAACGTTAACAAATAATTAAGATTTACTACCGAAATTCCGAGTAGGCGGCCGCAACTTTAAGAGCGTTAACGCCAATTTTCGGCCGTAATTCTCGGCCCAGTAGACAAGCAATTCATTGTCTAGTGAACAAATTTGAGTCAGAATATTCGCTGCTTCATGTTGCCGTGCCAGCGAGACTACGTTTTGCCCGAAGTGTTGAGAATATTGCTACCGTAGGGGCGTCCGTCGCAAATCAGCCAAATCAGTCAATTTCACGGCGTTCTCAAGAATTGGGCCTCTCCCAGACCACATAATGGTGAATTTTGCGCAAGGATCTTGACCTACACCCTTATAAGATCAAGCTGACTCGAAAACTAAAGCCACTTGATTATATGAAGCGACGTACGTTTTCGAATTGAGCTCTGGACAAGATGGAAGAAAATGAAGAATTTCATCGCAATATCATCTTCAGCGACGAAATGCCTTTTTGGTTAAACGTCTTTGTCAATAAGCAAAATATGCGTATGAAACAGCAGTTCATCCGCAAAAAATCACTGTTTAGTGCGGCGGTTTTCATGCCGGTGGCGTCATTGAGCCGTTTTTTTTCATCGATAAAAATGACCGTCACGTTACGGTAAATGGTTTCGCTACAGAGACATGTTGGAACGTTATTTATTTGAGCACTTGCATGAATTGGACATCAGTGATTTGTGGTTCCAACAAGACGGTGCCACAAGCCACAGAGCGGGTGCGCCAATCGAGTTATTAAAGTCTCAGTTCGGTGAATGTGTTATCTTGAGAAACGGACCCGCCTATTGGCCGCCGAGATCGTGCGATTTAACGCCTTTACTTACTTACTTACTTAACGGGCTCCCGACCCGTGAAGATTCTCTGCCTGAGACGTAACAGCCTTCCATCCTCTACGATCCCGGGCACGCTGCTTCCAGTTGTCCAGACCAAGCGCTCTGGCATCCCCGATGGCTTGGTCTTTGCAACGGAGGTTCGGTCTTCCTTGCCTTCTCGAACCTGGTGACTGGGATTCGAAGATCCTCTTAACTGTAGCCGATGTATTTTGGCTACATCCACATCTTTGTACAGCTCATAGAGTTCGCGGTTGTATCTTCTCTTCCATTCGCCCTCCTCGCAGACAGGGCCACAAATCCGCCGAAGAATTTTTCTTTCGAAGGAGCCCAGTATCAGCTCTCCCTACCTATTTATCGTCCAGCACTCGGCGCCATAAAGCAGAACTGGAAGGATAAGGGTTTTGTAAAACATACACATCGTCCTCCGAGTTAGGAGTTTTGAACCCAGTTGTTTTGCCAAACCGAAGTAGAAGCGGTTTCCTAGGGTAATTCTTCGCCTGATCTCTACTAAGGAGTCATTCGTGGAGTTCATGTTTACTTCGAGGTAGATGATAGATAGATAGAACTCCTTAACTACCTCGAAATTGTTGCTATCAATAGTGACGTTGTCCTAAGCGGCGGACAGATGTTTGTTTGTTTGTTGATAGTATGTATTTAGTCTTGTCCTCATTTACTACAAGGCCAACAGAGTTCGCCTGTTCTTCAATCGCCGTGAAAGCTTCTATCACGGAGCGCTGTGATCGGCCGATGATGTCAATATCAGCCGCATAACCCAGCAGCTGAACGGACCTGTTGAAGATAGTGCCTTCCGTGTTGACACCTGCCCTGTGCACTATCTGCTCCAGTACGAGATTGAAGAAATCGCATGATAGCGCGTCCCCTTGCCGAAATCCGGTGCATGTTTGAAATAGTTCGGAGGAACTATTTCCAAACTGCACGTTGCACCGCGTGTTTGATGGGTTAAACGCCTTTAGACTTTTTTTTATGAGGCTACATTAAATAAGTAGTCTATGCCAACAAGCCGGCGACGTTAGATGAGCTCAGAGCTAATATTGAACGGGAAATAGCGGCCTTATCGGTCGAAATGTGTTTCCGAGTCATCGAAAATTGGGTTCAACGTATCGACAGCTGCATACGTTCCCGTGATGGACATACGAACGAAGTCGAATTCCATTCATAAATGTTTTGATAGTAATTCAAGCCAATAAATTTTTTGAGATATCTCAAGTAGCTTGCATTTTAATTAAAAAAGAAGTAGTCAAGTCATTAATGAAAGACCCTATACAAGCAATTTCGTTGGCTGCCTTAATCCGGTCCTTTTCTTGATTAAAGGGTGCACGCGATGAAACGCAAGATTTAGCACCGCCCTTGAGTGCGGGTTTAAATGAAGACGTTGATGCCGAGGTACTTTGTGTTTCTTTTCGCTGGTATTATTGATCCCTCAGGGAGCTTCATAACCAGGTTTCTACAGATTGCTGCTGAGCGACAAAGGTTGTTGTTGGTGACCGGTCGCCTAAAGCACACAAGTTCCGCCTTGGTTGCGTTGATCCGGATTTCCCTTTTTTTATAAAAATCGAAAAGCCCTTTGATGTAGGCTTCTACATCGACACGTTTGCTGTTGAGCGCTGTTGTAATATCGTGTTGGAACTTTAGCGGTGAATGCAGCGTCGGGTCCTTTTCCCGAAAGTACAACTGCATGTTAGGGATAATCGCGTTTTTACTGCAGATTCTTTTGAGCCTCCGGAGGATTACTTCCTCCAGTAATTTCCTGATGTTGTTGAGAAGCAATATTGGTCTTAGTTGGACACCAAGTTGCAATCACCCTTCTTCGGGATTGCCATGATCTTCGCTGTTTTCCATTTGTGTTGGAAGTAACAGTTGTTGATGCAGTTATTTAGAATGATTGTAAGGAGCATCATCACTGCATGTGAAAGCCTTTTCAAAACGAAGTTAGAGACTCCATCAGGTCCAGCTGATTGGTTGGGCTAAAAATTGCAGATGATCTCTGCAACTTCTCCAACTTGCGAAAACGCGGGTAGCGCTTGGAGTCATTAAATCTGACTTCTTCAGGATTCGACTGCAGGGTGTGCTGAATGGATGCATTAACTTCGTACAAAATCGCCGGATCATCAGGTGGGTTCGGTGTGAAGTTGCTTTCGAAGTAAGTGGCGAACCCTTCTACTTTGTGCTGTATTGATGTTGCTTCAATGTTGTTGTTGATGATCATTTCTAGGATTGGTGACTGTTTTTCAATCATCCGGTTGATGTTTTTGAATGCTTGAAATAATCCCAACGGAGAAGGTGGTCCTGGCTTAAATGCTTGTAGTTTTTTCAGAAACTGGATGTGATTGTGGTGTTTTATAAAGTTTCGAAACATGTTGTTGACACCTGGCAGTTCGCTTCAAACTGTCCAGTTGAGAACAACCGAGTGTCGTTGGCCAGTCCCATCTACAGAGTTGAGGTAGATAAAAAATACGTCGTATCACAATGGACCTAAATTGGTCTAAGTGTATCGGCTTCAGCCGACAGCCACATAAACCTAAACCTAACCTAAGGTGGTCCTGGCTTAAATACTTGTAGTTTTTTCTGAAACTGGATGTGATTGTGGTGTTTTATAAAGTTTCGAAACATGTTGTTGACACCTGGCAGTTCGCTTCAAACTGTCCAGTAGTTGCTGTTAGTTGTACTGATTTCTCTGAGAGTATACATATTCTGTACGTACTGAGGAAGGTGTTTGTACCTATCGCTAGACGCTTTTGGCCGCTTTGGGTTGTTCAGAGCATTGGATTCGGCCTCTTCCAAACCATCTATAGCTGCGTCGATTTCGTTTCTAACATGTTCCTGTTTGATGGTGGAAGCGTTATTATCTCTTCGATGTCCCTCTGAAGTCTTTCATCATCCAAACGTCTGAGTTGATGAAGTTCTCTGGTGGTTCTGTTGTTAGGAGTATGGGCTGGTCGAGGTTGATCGATAGTTGAACTGACTCATGGTCCGTACCACTATACACTATTGTGCAGATATAGTTCCAGATATCCGAAAGAATATGCAGCGACTCGAAGATGTCATGAAGAAGTTCAACGTCGATGGTGTTCTTTTAAATGTGGGTTTAGGTCGGAATATAACCACCAGAGAATGTTCATTACTGTTGACTTCCATCTAGTCAACAATTGCCTTGGCTGCGTTGCTGATCGTAGCGTCTAGCCGTAGGTGATGTGTTGCATTGAAATCGCTGCCAATAAAGCCATAGGTGCTTCGATTCAGGATACCGTTGAGGACATGCAGGTCGCTTTCGATGTTCCTTGTACTGGTTCACTATTACCTAGCGTCATCTTGATGGCGGTAGCTTCACTGGTCTGTAGTCCTGGAATAATGAATTATTTGGTATTGGGGATAATTTTTGAAGTAAAACTTCTTTACGCACGCTTGACTTGGGGAGTAAGCTGGTGAATGCGACACGGAAGTGTAGACCAATGTAGACTTCCGGCGCAACGGAAGAGTAGACCAATGTAGACTTACGGTGCAACGGAAGTGTAGACAAACGCACACTCTTTTTCTACAACCTTTCGGCAGAAAGGTTCGTGGAATGGGTAAACACCCTTGAATCTCTTCAATAGAGGGCAATACTAAGCTCATCATCTATCCAAACCGATCCAAAGGAGAACAGTTGCCGACAGATGGAATTTACCGGAAGTGAGTAAAGTCATTGTGTCATGAATCGCAGTTGGAAATATAGAGCGTCACCGTCATCGTCAGATTTTCAGGTCGGACGGCAAAAAACAAAGTTTGAGCTAGGGAGCTGAAATTTATAATATAGACTCTCCAGGGGCCCTTAACGCTCATGTGTAAATATTTTCAAAATTCGCCCACTGACACGCCCACAATTTAAATTAGATGGAGCGAAAGAAGTTTTACTTCAGCCGTATGGTCTTAAGCACACTCATTTTTTTCTTTATAAAGATTGCTGTCCTTTTGCGGCCCTCACTTTTACCTGCTGGAAAGTTTGACCCCCGAGATGTTTATGTAGGGCGATGTCTGGATTGATGTTCTTCATGAGCATGTTATATGGCATCCTCTGTAGTTTACATAACTGACAAATGAAGGTGGCTAATGCCACAGACTTTTCTCCCTCGCTCAGTTGACCATAGTTTGGTAGTAGTCCGCTAGAATTTATTGTTGAGGTTCATAGACGGTGAAGTTGATGAAAGTCTGGGCTGATTTGGTTGGTGCTGCGCTCGCTGGGATGATTTTGGCTGAAGTCCTTGGTTGCTCTTGCTGCTGTTGGTTTTGAGATACTGCCTGTTTGGATGCTGAACTTCGTTTTGCCATTGCTGCGTACCTGATTGCTTGGCGGGTTAATGCTGACGTTGATACAAACTCGTTGTGAGGTTGTTTCTCATCAAACATATTTTTCCTCTCCGTTAGATGAGCCCTTAGAGATAGACAACCCTTGAAGCTGGCTGGATGTGCCTCCATTTTGCAGTTGGCACACCACACGTCAATTTGTTCAACATTGCCCTGGCTCAAGCTCCTCTTTACCCTTGACGAACACGTACTGGCGTCCGCAGTTGGTGGCAACGTGTCCGAAGCGTTGGCAGTTTCGGCACTGCACGATGTCCTTGGTCTTAAGACGCTCCCAATGAACCCTCTGGTTCATTATTAGTCAACTTTCTCCACTTACGTAACGTTCATTGCCCATTACTTTAATGACTTTGTAAGGACGAAAGAAACGGTTACGTAATTTCAGGTAACTTCCGAATTGTGTACGATTTACTGCCACTGTATCGCCTACAGAATATCGATGAGCACTTCGGCGATGTTTGTCGTACTGCAGTTTCTGTTGCTCCTGAGCTTGCACTATGCTTTGCCGAACTCTTTCGCGATCCTCCGAACGACTGTCGGTAAACTGTTTGGTTAACTCACTCTGAACAACTTCTAGTACAATTCCGTCGTCGTCATTTCTCATCTTTACGCCGGTCAGAACTTCATGCGGTGTTAGATTTAGACTGCTATGAAAAGTAGAATTTAAGCATCGTTGAACTCTCGACACGTAACGAGACCATTTTTCCGGATGTTCAATGGACATTACTCAGGGCTGAGATGAGGACTTGATTGACGCGCTCAACTTGCCCGTTCACTCTAGCTACTCCCGTTGTGACCTCTACGTGCTCGTCGTTGTTCTTAGAGCAGAAATTGTTGAAGTCAGCCGAGGTAAACGCTGCTCCACGATCTGATATAATTCTCCTTATGTATCCAAACGTTTTCGCTAGCATCTCCAGCTTGTCCAAGACTTCTCGTACGAAAGTCGATCTTACTGGATCACGAAAATTTTGAAAATCCGTCGACAACGACGAAGATTTACTGATACCCTTTTCCCGTTCCAGTCATTGTTCCGATGTGGTCGACATGAAATGTGTCTAGAGGCTGTGACTCCTTAATTATGGGATGAAGTTACTCCTCCGGTTTACCATATTTTCGCCTCATCAAGATACACTGAATACAGCAACTAATACAGCTTTCAACTTTCTCCGGCAGCTTCGAAATATAAAAAACCCCCCCTTCTTCAAGAGCTCCTCCGTTTTCTTGACACCAAAATGACCCTTCTGGTGGGCACGACGAATAATATCCTTCTCCATGCTTAAAGGCACCACCAGTAAAGTTCTGCCCCCACCGATTTCATTAAAACGCCTGTTGCAGTAAAATTTCCCGCAACAAGGTCCACTCTCCATTCCCTGACTTCCTTCCAATTCCCTCTTTTATCGGGGCGAATATGCAGGGTCTGAAGCTTCAATGTTGTTGTTGATGATCATTTCTAGGATTGGTGACTGTTTTTCAATCATCCGGTTGATGTTTTTGAATGCTTGAAATAATCCCAACGGAGAAGGTAGTCCTGGCTTAAATGCTTGTAGTTTTTTCTGAAACTGGATGTGATTGTGGTGTTTTATAAAGTTTCGAAACATGTTGTTGACACCTGGCAGTTCGCTTCAAACTGTCCAGTTGAGAACAACCGAGTGTCGTTGGCCAGTCCCATCTACAGAGTTGAGGTAGATAAAAAATACGTGGTATCACAATGGACCTAAATTGGTCTAAGTGTATCGGCTTCAGCCGACAGCCACATAAACCTAAACCTAACCTAAGGTGGTCCTGGCTTAAATGCTTGTAGTTTTTTCTGAAACTGGATGTGATTGTGGTGTTTTATAAAGTTTCGAAACATGTTGTTGACACCTGGCAGTTCGCTTCAAACTGTCCAGTAGTTGCTGTTAGTTGTACTGATTTCTCTGAGAGTATACATATTCTGTACGTACTGAGGAAGGTGTTTGTACCTATCGCTAGACGCTTTTGGCCGCTTTGGGTTGTTCAGAGCATTGAATTCGGCCTCTTCCAAACCATCTATAGCTGCGTCGATTTCGTTTCTAACATGTTCCTGTTTGATGGTGGAAGCGTTATTATCTCTTCGATGTCCCTCTGAAGTCCTTCATCATCCAAACGTCTGAGTTGATGAAGTTCTCTGGTGGTTCTGTTGTTAGGAGTATGGGCTGGTCGAGGTTGATCGATAGTTGAACTGACTCATGGTCCGTACCACTATACACTATTGTGCAGATATAGTTCCAGATATCCGAAAGAATATGCAGCGACTCGAAGATGTCATGAAGAAGTTCAACGTCGATGGTGTTCTTTTAAATGTGGGTTTAGGTCGGAATATAACCACCAGAGAATGTTCATTACTGTTGACTTCCATCTAGTCAACAATTACCTTGGCTGCGTTGCTGATCGTAGCGTCTAGCCGTAGGTGATGTGTTGCATTGAAATCGCTGCCAATAAAGCCATAGGTGCTTCGATTCAGGATACCGTTGAGGACATGCAGGTCGCTTTCGATGTTCCTTGTACTGGTTCACTATTACCTAGCGTCATCTTGATGGCGGTAGCTTCACTGGTCTGTAGTCCTGGAATAATGAATTATTTGGTATTGGGGATAATTTTTGAAGTAAAACTTCTTTACGCACGCTTGACTTGGGGAGTAAGCTGGTGAATGCGACACGGAAGTGTAGACCAATGTAGACTTCCGGCGCAACGGAAGAGTAGACCAATGTAGACTTACGGTGCAACGGAAGTGTAGACAAACGCACACTCTTTTTCTACAACCTTTCGGCAGAAAGGTTCGTGGAATGGGTAAACACCCTTGAATCTCTTCAATAGAGGGCAATACTAAGCTCATCATCTATCCAAACCGATCCAAAGGAGAACAGTTGCCGACAGATGGAATTTACCGGAAGTGAGTAAAGTCATTGTGTCATGAATCGCAGTTGGAAATATAGAGCGTCACCGTCATCGTCAGATTTTCAGGTCGGACGGCAAAAAACAAAGTTTGAGCTAGGGAGCTGAAATTTATAATATAGACTCTCCAGGGGCCCTTAACGCTCATGTGTAAATATTTTCAAAATTCGCCCACTGACACGCCCACAATTTAAATTAGATGGAGCGAAAGAAGTTTTACTTCAGCCGTGTGGTCTTAAGCACACTAATTTTTTTCTTTATAAAGATTGCTGTCCTTTTGCGGCCCTCACTTTTACCTGCCGGAAAGTTTGACCCCCGAGATGTTTATGTAGGGCGATGTCTGGATTGATGTTCTTCATGAGCATGTTATATGGCATCCTCTGTAGTTTACATAACTGACAAATGAAGGTGGCTAATGCCACAGACTTTTCTCCCTCGCTCAGTTGACCATAGTTTGGTAGTAGTCCGCTAGAATTTATTGTTGAGGTTCATAGACGGTGAAGTTGATGAAAGTCTGGGCTGATTTGGTTGGTGCTGCGCTCGCTGGGATGATTTTGGCTGAAGTCCTTGGTTGCTCTTGCTGCTGTTGGTTTTGAGATACTGTCTGTTTGGATGCTGAACTTCGTTTTGCCATTGCTGCGTACCTGATTGCTTGGCGGGTTAATGCTGACGTTGATACAAACTCGTTGTGAGGTTGTTTCTCATCAAACATATTTTTCCTCTCCGTTAGATGAGCCCTTAGAGATAGACAACCCTTGAAGCTGGCTGGATGTGCCTCCATTTTGCAGTTGGCACACCACACGTCAATTTGTTCAACATTGCCCTGGCTCAAGCTCCTCTTTACCCTTGACGAACACGTACTGGCGTCCGCAGTTGGTGGCAACGTGTCCGAAGCGTTGGCAGTTTCGGCACTGCACGATGTCCTTGGTCTTAAGACGCTCCCAATGAACCCTCTGGTTCATTATTAGTCAACTTTCTCCACTTACGTAACGTTCATTGCCCATTACTTTAATGACTTTGTAAGGACGAAAGAAACGGTTACGTAATTTCAGGTAACTTCCGAATTGTGTACGCTTTACTGCCACTGTATCGCCTACAGAATATCGATGAGCACTTCGGCGATGTTTGTCGTACTGCAGTTTCTGTTGCTCCTGAGCTTGCACTATGCTTTGCCGAACTCTTTCGCGATCCTCCGAACGACTGTCGGTAAACTGTTTGGTTAACTCACTCTGAACAACTTCTAGTACAATTCCGTCGTCGTCATTTCTCATCTTTACGCCGGTCAGAACTTCATGCGGTGTTAGATTTAGACTGCTATGAAAAGTAGAATTTAAGCATCGTTGAACTCTCGACACGTAACGAGACCATTTTTCCGGATGTTCAATGGACATTACTCAGGGCTGAGATGAGGACTTGATTGACGCGCTCAACTTGCCCGTTCACTCTAGCTACTCCCGTTGTGACCTCTACGTGCTCGTCGTTGTTCTTAGAGCAGAAATTGTTGAAGTCAGCCGAGGTAAACGCTGCTCCACGATCTGATATAATTCTCCTTATGTATCCAAACGTTTTCGCTAGCATCTCCAGCTTGTCCAAGACTTCTCGTACGAAAGTCGATCTTACTGGATCACGAAAATTTTGAAAATCCGTCGACAACGACGAAGATTTACTGATACCCTTTTCCCGTTCCAGTTATTGTTCCGATGTGGTCGACATGAAATGTGTCTAGAGGTTGTGACTCCTTAATTATGGGATGAAGTTACTCCTCCGGTTTACCATATTTTCGCCTCATCAAGATACACTGAATACAGCAACTAATACAGCTTTCAACTTTCTCCGGCAGCTTCGAAATATAAAAAACCCCCCCTTCTTCAAGAGCTCCTCCGTTTTCTTGACACCAAAATGACCCTTCTCGTGGGCACGAAGAATAATATCCTTCTCCATGCTTAAAGGCACCACCAGTAAAGTTCTGCCCCCACCGATTTCATTAAAACGCCTGTTGCAGTAAAATTTCCCGCAACAAGGTCCACTCTCCATTCCCTGACTTCCTTCCAATTCCCTCTTTTATCGGGGCGAATATGCAGGGTCTGAAGAAGTGGAGGGGCAGCCATGGTTCCATCAGCCATGCGGCCACTTCTCTAGAGCCTTGGGTAGGCGACCACTACAGGTAGACCCTTAGCATGGGCAGGTGGCCCAAGGTTGAGGAACCCCTTTCACTTGACGGGAAGAGGACCACTGAAAGCAACACCCAAACAGGCGGACGGTCTGTTGTACTGAAGGACGATATCGGTGGCCGAGTAAGTCCGGATGGTGAGCCTGACAAGGACCGGCAGGAGACTCCCAATGGGCCAACGTGCATGTAACCAGACGGTCGGTCTGTGAAGAAGGAGACAGACGGACGGTCTGCAACGGCAGGGTGTACACAGTTAAAAAAAATATACACACCCTGCAAATCTAAAAACGATTCGTGGGCGCGGGCGGACGGCCCGAAAAGTTAAAGACCCAGAAAGCGAATCATGATCTACCACGACGGTAGTGAGTCAGGTTCGATGGGGGGAAGATGACGCTCTGTCCTTCAACCCCGTCGTGGGAGCCCCGGAGGAGCAGCAGAGACGTGTGGGCGGACGGCCACGTATACACACTCTCACAACACTTGCCACAATTGTACGAGTCAATTCACTACAGGACACCAGCACGAAAACGAAAGAAGAAAAAAACACTTAACAACAAATCAAAACATTTACGTACATACATGTGAGAAATGGCGCAAGATTGGCACTTCCCCTTTTCCCCAAATCTGCGCGCGGGTAAATGTATTAATTAATTCTTGGTGAAGGACTTGACTTTTAATGCGCGAATTAGTGCAATTAATATTTACTTTTCACGAAAGGTTATTTTTCCTTGTTACTAAATTCGCGAACTGTCAAATTGAAATGTGTGAGGGTAGATCCAGGGTCGGCCAGAGGGTTCGCTTATCGTTGGATGTTTCCAGTGATGGGCGAATTCGAAAGAATGAGAACCGTGAGAGCATTAGCGGGATCATGTTAGCGCATTAGTGTAAAGATGACGCAGTGTAGCGAAAAACGACATGGTCCAGCCAAATGCGTGAATGTGCGTAAATGGAGGGGGGGTAGAACAAGGAACAGTTGATACTCTCAGAGCGACCGCTGAGTTATCGTGTGGGAGCTGTGAATTGTCTATCCCAAGTACGTGTGAGTGAGCGAGTACGAAGCAGTCGACAATTTCAGCGCCACAGCTGAATTGTCACGTTAGGGCTGCCGTTGGCTCTGCTTCCCCAAGTTTGGATGATGGTGTGAGTAAGGGACACTGGCCGGCCTAATGGGCAAAGAAATCTGGAAAAATCACTTCTTGGTTGACCAGTCGCGTAAATAGACGTTTTCTTTGAGAATTAGTGTTTTAACAAAAAAAAGTAGAAGTAATTAATCGAGAAGGGTAATATTAGAGTGCTGTGGAAAATTAATTGAAGGAAGGAATCGGGAATAGAGTGTGCAGGAAGTTGCTAAGCGGGACCAAAATCCAAAGCCTACTCAGGAGGAACAGGCGTATAGGAAGGAGAACCAGGATAAAATAAAAATAAGAAAACACAGGTATAAGTATAGTGATTTGTAGTAGTTAGGAAAAAAAAAGTAAATTAAATCTCGGTAGGATCGGGCTCCGTACAATCCCGGTAAAGAACGGGACGCACGACCGTTGTAATAGAATCTGCTTATTTTGGGATAACGCGATCTTGCGCCAATTCAAACGGCAATTCCGTACCTCTTTTGTGTGCTAAACCAAAATTTCCGCTAATTAAAAGTAATTTGCCGTGCCCCAACGGGGACTTATAACATGGTACAAAAAAAATAACTGTCTTTCTTTTGTTCTGGAACTTTCTTTTCAGTTCGTGATTCTTCGGTGGTTGGAATTTCACTTTTTTTTCAGGTTTTTCCGATTTTTCAGGTTTCACAATTTCCCAACAAAAATTGTGTGGCGCCCATTGTGCTACTGTCATCGGAGGAATATATTTTTTTCCTCTACGTCAGCAAGCACACAAACTTTTATTGGTAGATTCGCTAATTTCAAAGCGTTCAATTATCTGAGCGCAACCTAGCGCTTTTCGTTGAACCCACCGGGAAATCAGCATCTTTTTGTTGGCTGTTGCACTTTTCGCGTTTGTTTGACAGTTGGATAAAAATTCGTTTGTGCATCGATCGCGTATTTTATTTCGTTTTCAACCGCGATTAATTAGTAATTTGTTCGCGGAATTAAAAGTGTAACACGCCATACTGCAACATATAATCTTCATATGGTTCGCTTGCTAAAATTTGCTTGATCGATTTGATACATTTATCCTTCTCCTGGGCCTGCTCCATCAACGCTGTCACTGTATCCTCTACAACCAACACAGGATTCCGGTTTAGGGCATCGACGTGCTTCATTCTATTACTGGCACGAAATTCCAACTTGTAGTCGAACTCTTCCATCAATAGGGTCCACCACTTCACACGGTCTGGTATATCGACTTTACTGACTATTCGTTGAAAAGCTGAGCAGTCTGTTAAGATGATAAATCTTATGCCAAGCAAGTATGATCGAAGTTTTTGCATCGCCTTCACTATCGCCAATACCTCAAGCTCATAAGAATGATATCTCTTCTCTGCGTCCCATGTTGACTTGCTCCAGTAGTAGACAGGATGGAACTTAAACTGGCCTTCGCGCTTTTGAAGCAGAATTGCACTCAACCCAATCTTGCTTGCATCCGTGTGCAATTCTGTCACCGCCTGCTGATCAAAGATTTGAAGCACTGGTTGTCCGATCAGGCTCATCTTAAGACTATCAACAGCCTGCTTCTGTGCCGGTCCAAAATCGAAGGAAGCGTCCTTTTTCAACAGCGCTGTCAACGGAGAAGCTCTTTCTGCAAATCCGTCAGTAAATTTCCGGAAATATCCCACCAGTCCCAGAAATCATTGCAGTTGTTTCACATTTCTTGGTTCAGGACACTTTTGGATGGCTCTAACTTTTGTGGGCGACGGATTGATTTTAGAGTCCCCGACCACATGTCCTAAATATTCCACCTGCTTCCAGAGAAATTGACACTTGTGCCAGTTGATTTGCAAACCAAAGGAGCTTGAGTGCTCACCATTTTCAAACGACAGAATCCTTCCAGTGTATTAGTAGTCCACTGAAGATATGATTTGATTATGTCGTCGACATACACAATCACTATTCCCTTCTTAATTAAATCACTGAAGACATCATCTATAAAACGGCAGAAACTCGCTGGTGAAATACATGATCCAAACGGAGTTTTCATAAATTCGAAATGTCCATCTACGGTGGAGAACACTGTGTATTTCCTGTTTTCTTTTTCCAGTGGCACATGGAAAAACCCATTTTTAAAATCCAGAGTGGAAAATACTATTGCTTCTGATAACTTGTCTAGCTGATCGTCGATACGCGGCATAGGAAACCGATCTTTTTGCACTAAGGTATTAAGGCGTCTATAGTCGATGCACAGCCTATAATTCCTGTCCTTTTTTCTGACGACAACAACAGGACTTCAATACTCTGACCGACTGGGAACCACGACACCATCCTTAAGCCAATGTTCGACTGTTTCGCTCACCACTCTATTCTCCAGCGGAGCCAACCTTCTTGCACGCACGTAGACTGGAGTTGTATCTGTTAGGGTTATTTTCGTTTGCACGCTACTTACATTCCGTTTTTCTGTTCTATAATTGTCCACAAAATTTTACCGCACTTCTGAAATTCACTGGAACATCAATTTCGTCTTTCGAAGCACTTATCTCGATCGATAGGATTCCGACTTCGTCCTCATCTACATCCTGCCGAGTATCTCGAACATCTGTTGTAATAGGTTTTATTATTATCTTAAATCTGTTAATGATGTAATCAGTGTTGTTTAAAAAAATCCTGGCCGATCATCAACTTTGATGGCATGCTGCCAATAGGTATAATATAAAACGCAATGTCAAAATTATCACCACTAATGGCTATAGACCTAATGATCTTGCCATGAGGCTTCACTTCTAGATTACCCAAACCCGAGAATGTCTTCAAAGTAGTTTCCACACTGCACTTTTTTAAAGCATCGAAAGCATCACTTCTAATCAAATTTGCCTGTCTGCCCGTATCAACTAACGCCTCGAACTCTAGTCCATCGATTGTAGCAACCACTGTCATATTGTTCGAAAAAGATAATTGAGAAAGCTCTTTATTTTTCTCACTTTCTTGAGGGCAATTGATTGAGATGTGGCCAAAACCATTGCATCTAAAACACCTAGGGCCTTTTGCTGCATCTGGACATTTGTTAGCGATATGCCCAATAACACCGCACTTGTAGCACTTGACTTTCACTTTATGTTCATGTTTTTCGCTTCTACCTTGTTTCGACTTTACGTGCATTACGACTGCCCGTTTTTTAACCATGCGATCATACTCTGCGAATTTAATTTTCAGTTCGGTGAGACTCGTAGCACCATAGAGAATGACTTTTTCTACACCCGAATCGTTAACACCGTTGACGATATAACCAATGACAAATTCTTTGTCCAAATTAATTTGCTCTACCAGAGCTAGTACTTCGGAAAAATATACGCGCCACGTTTCACCTGATCCGAGTTTTCGTTTTCGGAGCTTTTCGTGTATGTCGCGGCTATTCACTTGAATATCAAACTCTTTTATCATCACTCATAAGGCGTACAAACTGTTTAGCCGCACCAACAACTAGTTTTCTTGCATACACTAACATTTCTTCTTCAGAATATTCAAAAACTCTATTTAATTCATCTAATTGTTTTAACCACATTCTTATTGGAATGGAACCATCACCACTGTATTTGTCAACTGTTTCTTTGCCATCGCGGAAAGAAATAAAACGAGATGAAACTTGTTTTGAAGAGTGCGTTTTGTTCTCTTCTCTGTGTTTTACATGGTTTTTTGGTTCGCGACTGTCTTTATTCCCCTCTCTTTCACTTAGGCTGAAAACACACCGGATAAAGCAAAACGTTTTTTTTGCTCGTGAAACAAGAGAACATTGTTTCTTATGAGAGCGCACACACCAAAGAAAACGAAACAAAAAACAGAGTTTTGTTTCGAAGTGTTTCGGTTGTGGTTGTTGAAAATACATGCCATTGTATACGAGCAACACACACCGAATGCAACAAAACTGTTGCAACCCAGCGTCGTTGACGATAATTGCCTACTAGAGTTGGGTAGTTCCGGACCTAAATAGTTCCAGGAACTATGTCCTCTCTCGGATACATTTCCACTCGTTCCACAAACTGAATTTAAACATGTCCATAGTTCCGACTACGTAGACATTATAACAATAACGAGAAACAAGACGAGAGCTGTTAAGTAAATTAAACACACACACACGCATATGCTGCGAAATTAAGCCAAAAGCCACCACACAAAGAATGAGAACGAGTTGAGTTAGCGCCACACAAAAATCCACAAACCGCAACTACACTCTATACCAGGGTGGGTAAGGCAAATTATATGTCTGTTTGTGTTGTCTTGTTGACTTTTTTGCCTAGCCCAGCAGAAAATGTTATAAGGTATATCAGGCTAAGGGTTAAATAAGGCATCGAGATAATGGCAAATCTTATTAAATACCCATAGTAATTCTGAGCTAAGCCTTTTATATAAGGTAAACAACTCAGACAGAACCATAGAAAAACATGAGATTATGTAACGGTACTATATTTCTCGATAATCCAGATGAATGCCTTATCTTAAGGCATTCATAAGGAATATTTGTGCTGACGCGTCATTATTGTGCTAATAACCAACAAGATCGGAAGCAAAAGTTAGTAAAGTAAAAGTGATAATTGTGAAAAAGTAAAAGTTTAATAATACGAGTAAGTAAAACATTACATTATATCAATATTTGATTTAATTACAAAGCTTTCAATTATTTTCTTTTCAATGTAGGCTGCGTAAATCGTTTCTATTCGTCTTTCGAAGAATACGAAAGAGATGTAAAAAATGCCATCAAAAAAGGAAAAAACAGGATGGACCAACAGTGTGTACATTTTTTATGAATGTCTGAATTTAACTTTAATTTATTTATTTTTTCCTTTAATTAAAACATTGTGAATATTTAAGTTTCTAGTTTTAGGTTCATTAAAAATAAAAACGCTTTATAAGGAAAAAAGGAGCACGTCTTTTGTTAAACTTATAATAAGTCTGAACCAAGACACCATATAATGCTTAAGTTAAACTGATAATAAGAGTTAAGTAAGGTCTTATCTAATACTTATGATAAACTGCTAATACGGTTAAGCAATGTCTTTTATGTACCTTCAGTGTAACTGATAATAAGCCATAAATAATGTCTTATATAATCCTTAGTTTCAGTAGTTATATGAACCTTAAAGGCCTCTTTTTTAATGCTTATTTCAACGAAATATAAGATTTACAGACGATACCTTATTCCGTAGGACATGGCATGTGCTTTAAAAAGGGACAAAATAAGGAATCTTGAATGCTAAGCAACATTCCTTACAAATAACAAGCCTTAGTGTCTAAGGAATAGACTACAGAAAAATAAGGATTATATAAGCCTTACGTTGTTTACTGGGGGCCCAAGTGCCCAACACGCAGACGCACCGATTGGAAAGACAGTATAGAGTATAGCAGATACATACAGGAACGAAATATACGTTAATCGGTCCGACATCTCATCATGCAAATAGTTCCTCACTTAGCTCCATATCTTCTTCAAGCACATTGCCTATAACATTTCTTTGTAGTTCCAGCCGGACATGAAGGAACTACAACCAAAGTAGTTCCTTCATGTCCGGCTGAATGGAAATCGGTCCGATATCTTTATCATGTTCATAGTTCCATGTCTTTTGTTGTCATTGTATTTATTAGGATAGGAAAACGGAAACATGTTCGATATTTTTTTTAGCAGTTTTGCTGTTTTCAGATGTGAGATTCTGATTGGGTTGTAAATGTGAATAATGATTACGGAATTGGAATTACTGAATCGTATTCAAGTAGATGATTGGTAATTTGGTTTTTGCAAATATTATATTTTCTGTTCATCTGAGTGTTGATTGGCGTGGTTTTGCTGTTGTGAATGTGAATTATTGTCATTTAATTTGCAATTTCGGAATAGTATTCAGGTGGATTATTGGTAGGTATCTAATTTAATTTTTTTTAACTCAGAATGGTTTCTTGTGTCGTTTTCAATTGGTTTCACTACGAAGAGGAGTGAATTTTAAATCCAAATGAACATGCAAAACATCCATGTTTAGTTGTGTGTAAAGCGAAGCAAAAACATTTGAAAAAGACAAAATAATTTGTATTATTTTGTTTGTTCAAAATAACAACATTTATTTGTTTAAAATGAAAATCCAAACGAAAAAAGTTACTTTTCTTTAAAGTCTTTAAACTCTGGCTATAATAGTTCTTCACCGAGATTTGTCCATAGCTCTAGGTAAGTTATGACTGATCAGGCCTCTTAATCTCAAATCTTAATAGTTCCGCGGAACTAGTTCCGACCGGAAAAAGAACCGTTCCATGTTCGTTCCGCCTTTGGAACTGTTTTGCACAACTCTATTGCCTACTTTCGTATGGGGCAACACACACTAAATGAAACGAAACATAAAAACAAAAGCAAAACAAGAAAACGTGCTTCGTTGCCGATAGCTGACCTGTTGTTTTCTGCAAAACATTGTGGGGTTTTTCTTAATACTTTTTTAAAGACGCATGACTTGATACTTTTCACTACGTGCAGTGGTACCTGATTTATTTAAAATGGTTTATGGCTGGTTTTTCTGATTATTTTTGTTAATGATTACACCTAATTATGAACCTCTACAATTTTCGACTTGATCCTCGTTGTGTGTAACTTTTCACTACGTGCAGAGTTCTCTCTGTAATGTGTTACTAGACAGACGAGCGTGACATAGTGGCAGTTTTAAGTTGAGTTCTTAGTGGTTTATTCAACATTCCAAGGTTATTTTTACCCATTTAAAAAAAGGCTAGAACCCTTTTACCATTGCCGTACTATTAAATTCAAAATCCAATTGTGTACCAAGTTTACAAAAAGAAAAAAAAATTATAATACAGAAGAGGAGGAAAATAATATTAAAATAATACCCACATACCAATTTATGTCTCACCTATCTTAAATTACATACCACACATAACCATCCGTTTTTGTACTCATTTTTTCCCCTTCTGCATACCAATGAAAAAGATTTAGGCTCGTTTTATTCACTATTGTTCAACTTGCTGATAACTCCGCAGTTTGCCAACTCCGCAGTTGATTCAAACTCGAGAGTTGAACGGCAAGTTGAAAATTGTTTTTATTCACTACTTTAATTCTCAACTCCGTAGTTGAAATTCAAAAGTTGGCCTACTTGCAGTTTGTAAAATATCCCTGGGATATTTGTGACAGATGACACATAATATGTCAGTCTTCTGAGATCCAGCCGGTGATTGGTTTGTAGTTGTTTCACGTTGTTTTTATCTCAAATAAAGTTTGCCTTTGTTATTTTATTAATAAACTAATTAACATTATTTAGCAATTATGGCTGAAGTGGATCAATATATTCGAGATATCCAGCGGGAATACTTGGATTTCCTCGACAACGAGGTTAGTCCTCATCATTGCTGCTCAAAGAAATTATTGATAAACCATTTTTCTCATCTTTGCAGGAAGATCAGGCCATTTACGCTGGCCACGTCAAGGATATGATTGCTGAGAAGAGCAAGCGGCTGATTGTGAATGTCAATGACGTAAAGCGCAAGAACGCTCAACGAGCCCTTGGACTTCTAAGCAATGCATCTGATGAACAGCTCGCTTTTGGTCGTGCTTTGAAGGAATACGTTTCATCGGTTGATCCCACCTACTCGAAGACATTTGAAGACTTTTTTGTTGGCTTTGAGGGTTGTTTTGGCAACCGACATGTGACCCCAAGATCGCTTACTTTAATGTAAGTTCACTTGTGTGCCATCAACATTAAGGTGTTCATTAACTTATCATTTCTAGATATCTTGGCAACTTGGTCTGCGTGGAAGGTATTGTTACAAAGGTATCACTCATTCGTCCCAAGGTGGTACGAAGCGTCCACTATTGTCCAGTCACCAAGAAGGTAATGGAAAGGAAATATACTGATCTGACTTCGTTTGAAGCGGTACCCTCCAGTGCTGTGTACCCAACTAAGGACGATGATGGAAATCTTCTAGAGACCGAGTTCGGCTTGTCTATTTACAAGGATCATCAAAGTCTGAAGATTCAATAAATGCCAGAGAAAGCGCCTGCCGGTCAGTTACCTCGCTCTGTGGACATAATCTGTGATGATGATTTGGTAGACAGGTGCAAACCCGGTGATAGAGCAAATTGTTGGAAATTACAGATGTATGCCAGGCAAACAGAACGGGTACACATCGGGAACATTCAGAACCGTCCTCCTGGCGAATAATATATCTCAATAAAGCAAAGACAGCAATCTAGATATAACACGGACGTCATGCTGTGCAAGAAGCTCGCGAAGAACAACGACATATTTGAACTGCTATCGAAAAGCTTGGCACCTTCTATACATGGCCACGAATATGTGAAGAAATCTATTCTTTGTCTCTTGCTCCGTGGTGTAGAGAAAAATCTGGCCAATGGAACACGACTCAGGGGTGATATTAATATACTTCTAATTGGCGATCCCTCTGTGGCTAAGTCTCAGTTGCTGCGAAACGTGTTAAATACAGCCCCACGTGCTATTGCCACAACAGGCAGAGGTTCCACTGGCGTCGGTTTGACGGCAGCAGTCACGTCAGATCAGGAAACTGGTGAACGTCGATTGAAAGCCGGTGCTATGGTGTTGGCCGATCGTGGTGTCGTTTGTATCGATGAGTTTGACAAAATGAGCGACATGGATCGTACGGCTATACATGAAGTAATGGAACAGGAGCGAGTAACTATTTCCAAGGCTGGTATACATGCATTACTGAATGCCAGATATTCCGTTTTAGCAGCAGCTAATCCTGTTTATGGAAGGGTGAGTAAGAAAATGCCTTAGATTTTCAGTGGGATTACATGTTTTTGTTTGCAGTATGACCAGTATAAGACGCCAATGGAAAATATTGGGTTGCAGGACTCGTTACTGTCTCGTTTTGATTTGCTCTTCGTAATGCTTGATGTTATCAACAACGATACAGACAATATCATCGCTGAACATGTTGTGTGCATGCATCGTTATAGCTGAGTGACAATGTGTTCAGAAAAAGAATCGCGCTGACTTTTTCGAGTTAAGTTGGACTGACTGTGGTCGTTGAAGGTGTTATAAAGAAAGAAGAACTTGCCAATTGGCTTGTGTTATACATATTTAATATAGCTTAAACGACAGAGTTATAAAACAACCGCCGACTATATCTGTATATTATATGGTATTGCTCACCGTATAACCGTATCGGTTTCATTTCAGAAACCCAAAAGAAAGCGACGGTGAAGTTCTATCCATGGGCAGTAGTTACGCTGATTCCCTTTCATTTGGAGGCAATACAGATGAGGTATAAGCTTCAATCTTATTTTTTGTCAGTGTTTTCTAATCCTATTTCAATAAACAATTTTTTTTTGTGTAGAAAAAGGCCATACATTTTTGAAGTTTACTTAATTTTGTGATTAGGTTCCCATCAGAACAATTTAAATATGTACATATGTATATTAAAAATAACTTTAAAATGCAAATTGGTGACGTTTGTTTATTTATTCATTCTGGTCTGGACTGTTAGCCAGATCTAAAATCGGCTGAAAATAAGTCCGAACCAATCTAGAGCGGACGTGGTCACTGCCTGCTGATGTTACTTGCAAAGGCATAGCTGAAGGGACATACGTGGGGGCTAGCATATTAGCAAATCCGGGCACTTCCGGTGTCGGTTGTGACTCATTTTCGTCGATGGCTATGTTGTGGAGGACTCCACAAGCGGTAATAATTAATTGTACAGTTTCCACTCTGCATTTTAAGCCGGTGGCCAGCACTGGAAACCGCCTCTTCCAAATGCCATATGATCGTTCAACGCAGTTGCGAGTTCGAATCTGTGATTCGTTATATAAATTTTCAACCGAGTTCGTGACATTAAGAAAAGGCGTTGCAAAATAGCGAGTATTAGCGTATCCAGAATCACCAATCAGAATAAAATGCTTGAATTCTCCTCTTTCGAATCGTTGTTTCAACCGTGATAGATTGAAAATGCGCTGATCATGCGTGGAACCCTTTGAAGAAATACGTAGTTATTAAGATGAACTTGAATTTTAAAATTTCATACAAGCAATACCTACCAACGAGCGACGATACCATTTATCTTCAAATTTGCATCACAAACCGTTTGAACGTTCAAGGAAAACCATCCCTTACGGTTGCTGAAATTTTCTGCATTAGGTCCACCTGGTGATTGAATGCGAATATGTGTACAATCAATCGCGCCAATTGTTCGAGGGAACTTTGCTTTCGCGAAAAAGTCACGTGACGCTTGCAGCAGTTCCCTTTGCGTTTCTGGCATGCGAATGAACTGTGGCGCTAGATTGGCAATCCCTCTTGAAACGCGTTTCAACATATGATGCACTGTTGCAATGCTCACCCCAATAAAATCGGCAACTGCTAACTGAATTGACCCGAGGGCATAGTACCGTAAAACGATTAATAATTGTGTTATTGGTCTCAATTCACGCGATCTATCAAAGAAGAAAACCACGAGCTCAATCAAATACAACAAATTAAAAAAAAATCGCTATGTACAATACCTTCTCTCATCGCACGGCAATGAATTAATTATAAGCTGCAGCACCATCAATGTCGTCCGCTTTGAGAGACGAAAACGATAGATGAAGTCACGGTCGTCCCATTTTTCGAGCCCAACACGTGGTAGCATCTTGTATTGCCGTCTCTCAATGACCACATTCTCCTCCTCTCCATCATTGTCACTGCTTGAATCGGACGATTGCCAATGTTCCCAAAAATAATTGCCACGAAACATTATTTAAATTCCACAAATTCGTATATCAATTGTATTCGTCTTTTAAAGCGAACAGTCAAAATCGAATTGAAAAAATAATGATGATATTCTTGATTATTTATATATTTGATTATTTACACCACTTGATTTCACAATTAAAAACAGAAATGAGAAAAAAAATCTGACATTTGACGTAAAATCCCAAGTTTGCTCTAAAACTTCCACTATTTCGGGGAGTTGAGCAAACTCAAAGTTGATCAACTCTCTCTTTTCTCAACTTCGAAATATTGCAGGTGGCAATGGTGCGATGGTAGTGTTTTTTTTTTTTGACTTTGAAATTCATTTTTTTATTCATTGATAAATATCTGCTTACATACTAGACAAAAATGATTAAACCTAACTTAAAATTAACAGGATACTTATTCTTATTTATTGGTCCTTATGCGAACGCTCTAAACTTAACTATATCTTAGAATTATTGCCTTTCGGCCTACGAACTATTTTACGAACTAATCTTACATATATATTCCTCGAGAAAATTTACTAAAACTCGGTATCATTATTGAGATTTTATATAAAACAAATTACAAACTACCTATTCTACTTACTTAAACTACTTAACGTATTCTAACTATTTATAATTAGGATTCTGAGCACTCGTTGCCTGGCGCAATAAGTGGTCAAAATCCCAATTGCTTTCCGAGCGCCTGGCAGTCGTCAACGTGCACACGCGCCGCCGTGAGCCGACTGAAGCCTTACAGCGTCAGTCAACTCCCGGAAGCACCACCACACGTTGGCGAGCCCGGCCTCTCCCAAAAACGCCCTAGCTGACTTAATCTAACTTATTAGCTAAGAGGATGTTACCTAGAGTAACGCACCGTCCTGGGAGGGCATGTTGACCCCTCCCCCCTCAACAAGCCACCAAAATTCGGCGAATTGCTTTTCCGTGTCGAATCTATCCCTCTCCGATATTGCGGTACTAAAACGGAGGAGCTCATGAGCATTGGCGACGTCCCCGTCATGGAGGAGCCGCTTATCTCTCGCGCTGCGGTAGCGATGGTATAAGACCGGGATACCATCCCTCGTCTGTACCAGCCCTTTTGAATCAATATGGATAAATGCCTCTGGCGGGATAAAGCCAGACCGGAGCGTACTCTCTATGTACATTTCATTGGGGTAGTAAGCCCCAAATATCAGACTATTGTCGCTGGCCATCGCCCTTGCAACGTGCCTTCGAGTGACCTTAATGAGGAAATTGTCAATCCTATTCAACTGAGCCCCATCGTATAGGACCTTGTTGGGATAGTATGCGATGGTAGTGTATTCACTAAGTGATGGGCAGGTCGTGCGTTCGAATCCCGACCAGGGCCGTGATTTTTATAAATTGAATACACACAACAAAAACTGATCTGCCTAAAGCAATTTAGGCGCCACCTGTTGAGAAAAAAAAACCCATCGCACCAAACTTCTTTCCTATCCTTCTATTCTTTCAGTAAGTAGCACCCAAAAATAGGCAATGAATGGCTGGGAGCTACTTGCGCAACAAACTAAATGCCTGCGCTGTGGTTTTACCATTATAAGGGTACTGTGTCACTACAGAAAAAAAAGAAATCCCTTTAGCGCACGCAAATTATAAAAAAAAAAAAAAAAAAAAATCTAAAGTTGAGCGAGTCAATTTTGAGTAAATAAAAGCAATTTCTCAACTTGACATTAAAAATCCCCAAGTTGAGTTCAACTTCGACTGAATAAAATGGCTCTTACATGGCTTCATTGCGGTCCAGACTACGGTCCTCTACAGATTCGCCTTCTCCTAATCCACAGCCAAAGCCAATATCTTTATTACAACCACCATCACAATCACCGGCAGCGAATATTACAAAAACAAAAAACTCTCCAGAAGACAACACATGTATAATTGAAATGTTTGCTAAATTCGAAAAAACGATTCACACACAAACTGAGGTTATTACGTCACAGATATCGTCAAAAATTGCAGAATCCGAAAAGAGAATCACCGAAAAAATAAACACGGATGTAGCAGCACTAACCTCTTCTATTGAAGGTATTAACGGACGGTTGTTGTCATTGGAAGCAAAACAAATTGAATTTGAAGCACTTAGAGACGAAAATCGTGAACTAAAACAACAATTACTGAAGCACGATGAGGAAATTTAGGCTCGTTTTATTCACTATTGTTCAACTTGCCGATAACTCCTAAGTTGGCCAACTCCGCAGTTGATTCAAACTCTAAAGTTGAACGGTAAGTTGAAAATTGTTTTTATTCACTACTTTAATTCTCAACTCCGGAGTTGAAAAACAGAAGTTTGCCTACTTGCTGTTTCAGAAATATCCCTGGGTCAGTCTCAACTTTGGATTTGCTGAGATCCAGCCGGTGATTGGTTTGTAGTTGTTTCACGTTGTTTTTATCTCAAATAAAGTTTGCCTTTGTTATTTTATTAATAAACTAATTAACATTATTTAGCAATTATGGCTGAAGCGGATCAATATATTCGAGATATCCAGCGGGAATACTTGGATTTCCTCGACGACGAGGTTAGTCCTCATCATTGCTGCTCAAAGAAATTATTGATGAACCATTTTTCTCATCTTTGCAGGAAGATCAGGCCATTTACGCTGGCCATGTCAAGGATATGATTGCTGAGAAGAGCAAGCGGCTGATTGTGAATGTCAATGACCTAAAGCGCAAGAACGCTCAACGAGCCCTTGGACTTCTAAGCAATGCATCTGATGAACAGCTCGCTTTTGATCGTGCTTTGAAGGAATATGTTTCATCGGTTGATCCCACCTACTCGAAGACATTTGAAGACTTTTTTGTTGGCTTTGAGGGTTGTTTTGGCAACCGACATGTGACCCCAAGATCGCTTACTTCAATGTAAGTTCACTTGTGTGCCATCAACATTAAGGTGTTCATTAACTTATCATTTCTAGATATCTTGGCAACTTGGTCTGCGTGGAAGGTATTGTTACAATGGTATCCCTCATTCGTCCCAAGGTGGTACGAAGCGTCCACTATTGTCCAGTCACCAAGAAGGTAATGGAAAGGAAATATACTGATCTGACCGGTACCCTCCAGTGCTGTGTACCCAACTAAGGACGATGATGGAAATCTTCTAGAGACCGAGTTCGGCTTGTCTATTTACAAGGATCATCAAAGTCTGACGATTCAAGAAATGCCAGAGAAAGCGCCTGCCGGTCAGTTACCTCGCTCTGTGGACATAATCTGTGATGATGATTTGGTTGACAGGTGCAAACCTGGTGATAGAGCAAATTGTTGGAAATTACAGATGTACACATCGGGAACATTCAGAACCGTCCTCCTGGCGAATAATATATCTCAATTAAGCAAAGACAGCAATCTAGATATAACACGAGAGGACCTTCTATACATGATCACGAATATGTGAAGAAAGCTATTCTTTGTCTCTTGCTCGGTGGTGTAGGCAGCAGTCACGTCAGATCAGGAAAGTGGTGAACGTCGATTGGAAGCCGGTGCTATGGTGTTGGCCGATCGTGGTGTCGTTTGTATCGATGAGTTTGACAAAATGAGCGACATGGATCGTACGGCTATACATGAAGTAATGGAACAGGGGTGGGTAACTATTTCCAAGGCTGGTATACATGCATCACTGAATGCCAGATGTTCCGTTTTAGCAGCAGCTAATCCTGTTTATGGAAGGGTGAGTAAGAAAATGCCTTAGATTTTCAGTGAGATTACATGTTTTTGTTTGCAGTATGACCAGTATAAGACGCCAATGGAAAATATTGGGTTGCAGTACTCCTTACTGTCTCGTTTTGATTTGAACTTCGTAATGCTTGATGTTATCAACAACGATACAGACAATATGATCGCTGATCATGTTGTGCGCATGCATCGTTATAGGTGAGTGACAATGTGTTCAGAAAAAGAATCGCGCTGACTTTTTCGAGTTAAGTTGGACTGACTGTGGTCGTTAAAGGTATTATAAAGAAAGAAGAACTTGCCAATTGGCTTGTCTTATACATATTTAATATAGCTTAAATGACAGAGTTATAAAACAACCGCCGACTATATCTGTATATGGTATTGCTCACCGTATAACCGTATCGGTTTCATTTCAGAAACCCAAAAGAAAGCGACGGTGAAGTTCTATCCATGGGCAGTAGTTATGCTGATTCCCTTTCATTTGGCGGCAATACAGATGAGGTATAAGCTTCAATCTTATTTTTTGTCAGTGTTTTCTAATCCTATTTCAATAAACAATTTTTTTTTTGTGTAGAAAAAGCCACTGAACTTTATGAGAAGTACGATGCTCTTTTACATGGAAAATCAAGAAAGCGCCACGATAAAATCCTGTCCGTTGATTTTATGCGAAAATACATACATTTAGCGAAATGTTTAAAACCAAAATTATCCGAACCAGCATGTGAAGCTATCGCCAATGAGTATTCCCGTCTTCGTTCACAAGACAACATTGAATCAGATGTAGCCAGAACACAATCCGTAACAGCGCGATCTTTGGAGACTTTGATTCGTGTTTCAACCGCTCACGCTCGTGCCCGCATTTCCAATACAGTTACCGTAGATGACGCTCAAGCTGCAATAGAGCTTGTACAGTTTGCCTACTTTAAGAAAGTCCTCGAAAAAGAGAAAAAGAAACGGCGCCGCGATGGTGAGGAGTCTATGGATGAGGATGATGATATCGAAAATGGAAGCCACGTATCACCTACGCGTCGCTCCAAACGTACACGAACAGAAACGCAGCGGAGTGCAATGGAAGAAGGCGACGATGAGGACGATATTATTCAACCGACACCAGATGCTGGTGATTTGACTCGCCGTGACACAAGGCGTTCTCTGCCGTCTACGTCGATAACGCAATCAACTCCACTTACAAATTCAGAAACTACTGAGGCCGCCACACCTGCATTTATCAGCGAAGATCGCTTGGACTTGCTTAAAAATAATCTCCAGAAACTGTTCCGTGAGGCTAGAGAGCAAAGTTTGTCGCTGGCAAGAATAGCAACGGTAATCAACCAGAACAATGACAACGAATTCACTGCTGGAGAAATTGAAGCTGCTGTTAATAAGATGATGGATGACAACCAGATCATGCTAGCTGATGGAATTGTATTTCTTCTTTAAAAACTGTTTTTTTCCTTACTCTAAATAAAAAGCCATATCGAAGGTTTTTCTTGCTTAAAATAAAATATTTTGATACTATTGATTGATATTAGCCGAGCTTATAATGCCCTCTACCATTGGTCTTGCTGCAGCTGCCGGCGATAGCGATGGTATAATTGCCAACCAATTGGCACTGCAATCCACCAGCCGCAAACTAGCATCTTCTGGTTTATTAGAAGCAGATGTTTTGGATGAGACCTCCGTGGATGATGGCTCATACCACTTACAAGATGCCGATATGAATAATTTGTTTTCCGACGATATGAATGCGCTGGCGGATCAGACTCAAAATCAGTGTTCAAGTGCTGATGCTCTGGCAACTGCTGAAACAACAACAAATTTACAAAAACCTGCGGAAGAAATGTTATCGGACGATGGTGCATCATTTGCCAAGGACTATACGCTGTTTGGGAAGCCGTAGGTGCTGCTCTAAAGCGTCAGATGAATGTTGCCCGTATAAATCGCTTGGAATATGGAATTTCGACCGCTAAGCGATTCAAAGTTAAGGAATCTCCTGAGTTTTTGTTGTAAGACATGGTGCAGTTATTAAATGAATTTTATTAAATTTGATTATCTTTTATAGCATTCGTCAAAGCAAATACTTCCGATACAGGACGAAGGAATACACTCCAAAGAGTTTTTGGAATTTACCCAGAACATCCACTTGCAGAGGACTAAGCCAGAAATTGTGATATTTTCTACTGTTACCTACGAGTTTATACATTTTTTTGAAAATATATATTAATATGCTTTAAAATTTAATTCATTTACATTTGTGTATAAGCATTATATAGTACTTTTTCTTTGCTTTACATATTTTTGCTGGCATTCGTTCTTTACTCAAACCTAGTGAATGAAACCTATGACTCAATGAAACTGGCATTTTATATGAAATGCACTAATATTCACATGTGTAGAAATCTACACAAGTAGGTAGTTAACGTAATTATAACTATAACAACCGTCATAAACTTTTAAATTCCGGAAATTAGTAATTAGTGCCGCAAACTAGCCGCAAACTAGCATCTTCTGGTTTATTAGAAGCAGATGTTTTGGATGAGACCTCCGTCGATGATGGCTCATACTACTTACAAGATGCCGATATGAATAATTTGTTTTCCGACGATATGAATGCGCTGGCGGATCAGACTCAAAATCAGTGTTCAAGTGCTGATGTTCTGGCAACTGCTGAAACAACAACAAATTTACAAAAACCTGCGGAAGAAATGTTGTCGGACGATGGTGCTGTTGACCGTACTTGGGAGAGGGTGAATCCGAGCAAACTGAGCAAGCCGGTGAATTCGTTATTGAACAATCGCCGATGCAAGACGAAATTCGAAGCAACAAATTAAATGCATAAAATGTCTGAGCAAAAGCAGCAGCATTTAACCAAAAAACAAAAAATTGAGATAGAAATTTTGGAATGTGAGAGAGAGCGGTATAAGTTCGAGCGTGGACGGGCTGAATTTGATCGGGATCGAGCTGCGCTGGAACGAGAACGTTCGGCCATCGAATTACAGCGGTCAAAGGCTCAACTACTTCACGACACAGAATGTAATCGTATTCGTTTGGCCGATTTAAATAAAGGCAAGGACGTGGAAAAAGTGCCGATCCGTCACACACCATCAAATCCGCCGGAAACTTCATCATCATTCCCCACAGCAGCAGCAAAAAAAGAATACTTATACTGCGACTAAGTTCATATTTTGATACCATTTTTATTTAAATATATGTAAAAAAGCATACATTTTTGAAGTTTGTTTATTTTTCTTTTCTTTATTATTATTATAATTTATTATAAATTGAAACACCATCATAGTCGTCCGCTTTGAGAGACGAAAACGATATATGAAGTCGCGGTCGTCCCATTTTTCGAGCTCAACACGTGGTAGCATCTTGTATTGCCGTCTTTCACATAATAAATAATTTGAACGATACATTGTTTAAGTTTTAAAAAATTAATATTTCATTATTTACACCACTTGATTTGAAGTTCGCACAATCAAAAACAGAAATGAGAAAAAAAAAATCTGATATTTGACGTAAAATCCCAAGTTTACTCTACAACTTCCACTATTTCGGGGAGTTGAGCAAACTCAAAGTTGATCAACTCTCTCTTTTCTCCACTTCGGAATATCTAAAGTTGATCGAATCAACTTTGAGTGAATAAAAGCATTTTCTCAAGTTGACATTAAAAATCCCCAAAGGATGACGAGAGTATCGAAGAACATTGTTCAAAATAAATGTAATTATCTATATATGCAAGTTTCCTTAATATTTTTTCCCAGTTACTTATTTTTTGTGAATTATTATTTTTGAATTACTTTTATAAATTTAAAATTATATATTTGTTTCTTAAACATCTTATCATCATCATCTTTTTGTCTCGGTTTGTTTGCTTTCTGGATCAGGTTGTGCAGCTTTATCTTCCTTTGATGAGGGTGCGATACATTGGGCACCCTTTTTTCATTGCTAAAAATGGGTGACTCCAATGTGGATAGTTATAGGGAGTCCGTAGTCGATGTCAGCAGGGATACCACGCGGATAATGATAGGTGTAATATGCAGCCAGCGCTCTGGTTTACAAGTGTGTCATCTGAATGCGCAGAGTCTGAGGTCAAGAGCAAAGTTGGACGAATTCAGATATTTGTTCGATGGCTCGAAGGTTGATGTGGTATGCTTGTCAGAGTCATGGTTCTTAAGTGATGTTAGGGATGTGGTTTATAACCTCAGAGGATGTAAGCTTTTTAGATCTGATAGGGTTGATCGTGCCGGCGGAGGTGTGGCTGTATATATTCGTGATAGTCTAGACTATAAACTTATTCGGAAGGTTCCACCAGGAAGTGAAATGCAATATGTCTTTGCTCAAATAACTTGCAAGTCTAATAAAATATTACTAGGGTCTGTATATAGGCCTAATGTCAACATAGACACTTCACCGTTGATTGGTGTTTTGGATGAGTTATGCTTTATATCACCCTATGTTATTATATGTGGAGACTTCAACAGCAATATTCTCGAAGAATCGTCTGTAGTTAACAGTATGAGTGCACTTAATTTAAAACCGGTAAATAATTCATTTCCCACTCATTTAACAAAGGATAATAGTACACTCCTTGATATATTTTTTCTTAGTCACCCTTATAAAGCCCTTCACTTTAATCAACTGTCGGCTTCTTGTTTTTCGCGCTATGATATGATTCATTTAACTTTTCAGTGTAAACCCGTTATAACCGAAAATATACGTACCTTTCGTGATTACAGGAACATAAATGTAGATCGATTAAAGGAGGACCTCCTTGCAGTGGAATGGTATAGGATTTATGGAATGCTCTCAGTTGACACTCAAGTAAATTTCATTCAAGAAAACATCAGTAATCATTTTAATACTCACGTTCCTCTCATTTCTAAGTCCATTAGAACGAATGATCGTCCTTGCCCTTGGTTTACTTATGGTATTAAAAATCTGATCAATCAGCGTGATCAAGCTTACAAGCGCTGGAAAAGATTTCGGCTTGATGTACTTTTTAATGCGTATCGTATTCTAAGAAACAGGGTAACATGTGAAATACAAGAGGAAAAAAGACGTTATTATGCTCCGCGACTTGATCCCTCCCAAGCTAAGCAAAAACTCTGGAAAAACTTAGGGTATATTGGAGTAGGAAAACAAAGAAATATTTTTGCTAATAATGTTGACTGTAATGAATTGAATAGGAGTTTTGTTTCAACCTCCTTTCCGAATGTCGACGATACTACGGGTGTATCTACACTACCGAACATCTCCCCAGGCGAGAACAATGATGGTCGCATGGCTTCCATCTCTAGTTTTAGCTTTGCAGCTGTCGACGATGCAGATGTTTTAGAAAGCTTTTTATCCATCAAATCAAACTCAACTGGATTTGATGGCATTTGTCCGGTTTTTGTTAAGGCCATTCTGCCGTACATTTTGAAATATATAACGTACATATTTAATCACATATTTATGACGGCAGTTTTTCCCTCTACTTGGAAACGAGCCAAAATAATACCAGTTCCTAAGAACCAAACCGAATTTAGGCCGATTGCGATTTTACCGTTTCTTTCTAAAGTGTTTGAAAGGATTGTAAATGTTCAGATACGAAGATTTCTGAATGATAATAATCTACTATGTGTCAGTCTGGTTTTCGCCCTAAACATAGTTGTACTACTGCGTTGATAAACGTAACGGAAATTAGACAAGCCGTAGATACAGACGAAGTAACTTTTCTTACCGTGCTCGATTTCTCTAAAGCATTTGATATGGTAAATCACAATGTTCTTTCTGGTAGGCTACGAAATCAGTTTAATTTTTCGGTTTCGGCTACTAATTTAGTAGCCTCTTATTTATATCAGAGATTCCAGGCAGTTGTGGTTAATAACTCCACATCTGATTTTCTTCCACTTAGGTTTGGTGTTCCTCAAGGATCAATTTTGGGCCCGCTATTCTTCTCTATTTACGTCAACGACCTTCCTTCATGTATTTTAAATTCTTCTATTGATATGTATGCTGATGATGTGCAGGTACGAAAGAGATTTCCGTTGGGTCTTGTGGAAAATGCTGCATGTGAATTAAATGAAGACATGGAAAGGATTCTGTGCTGGTCTCGAGCAAATTGCCTCCGTTTAAACCCGTCTAAGTCTAAATGTTTGGTTATTTCTAGGAAGCAGGTTGATACTCTATGTTTTCCTAAAATATATCTCAATGGTACCTCTATTGAATTTGTCGAATCTGCAAAAAATCTTAGCATAATTTTTAATCGAAAGCTTACTTGGAGTAACCACATCAGACTGGCTCTAGGCAGGGTTTATGGAGGTCTTCGCATGCTATGGGCTACACAAAAAGTCACACCTCTAAAAACAAGAATTATTCTTACCAAAACGCTTCTTATTCCAATTCTGATGTTTGGTTGTGAGCTTTTCAGCAACTGTGATTATGAGCATATAATAGTATCGCCCGATATATTTATGGACTAAGAAGATACGATCACATTTCCTCTTTTTCAAAATCGATTTATGGCATTTCTCTTGACAACATTTTTAAGCTGAGAATATTGATCTTGCTTCATAATAATCTTCAGACGCGCCAACCATCTTACCTTTTTAGCAGGATCCGTTTTATGCGTTCAACTAGGATTTTTGATCTCATACCAATGCGCTTCAATTTCTTGGTATCAGAGCGACAATTCTTTATCCATGCGATTCGGCTATGGAATTCCCTCCCCCAACATATAAGGTTGATAAGTCGCAAAGCGCTGTTCAAAGAGGAACTCAGGCAATAGCTGCAAGCACTTCGATGATGATGATAAGTTGTTTAAGTCTTTCTGCTTTTTTTTTATTATACCCTAGTATAAGGGTATATTAATTTTGACGCATAGTTTGTAACATACCTTAATATTGCCCGTAGACCCCTAAAAGTTACTATATTTATGATCAGCATCGATAGTAATGTCGATCTAGCCATGTCCGTCCGTCCGTCTGTCTGTCGGCAAAAATTAGGCCTTTAAACTGGACCTAGAGAGCTGAAATTTTAACCATATACACTCTAGGGTCTAGTCTCTAGGAAATAATCAAGTTTACGAATTTTTGAAATCCGCCCACAGACACGCCCACAAACTCAAAAAAACAAAATTTGGAAAAAATCGAATTTTGAGCTAGAAAGCTGAAATTTTTTATATATGATCTATGGGGATAAATAATATATCTCGGGATAAAAAAATTTCAAAATCCGCCCACTGACACGCCCACAAATAAATAAAAAAAAATTTTGTATAAGCTATTCTAAGGGTATATTAATTTTTGAAAATCCAAAGTTTGAGCTAGGGAGCTGAAATTTATAATATATACTCTCTATGGGCCCTTTATGCTCATGTGTAAATATTTTCAAAATCCGCCCCCAATTTTTTTTTATTTTTATTTTTTTTTTTTTAAAATTCAAAGTTTGAGCTAGGGAGCTGAAATTTATAATATAAACTCTCTAGGGGCCCTTTATTCTCATGTGTTATTTTTTTTTAAATCCGCCTACTGACACGCCCACAATTAAATAAAACAATTTTATTGAAACACCCAAGTTTGAGCTAGGGAGCGTTTTTTTTTATAAAATCCTTTAAATGTTATATAAAATGTCGAACCGAAAACCAAATCGACCATGTGCTAATCAATGCCAGGCACGCATCCAACATCCTCGACGTGCACACATTCCGAGGGGCAAACGTCGACTCTGACCATTTTCTTGTTGCGGTTAAATTCAGAGCTCGACTGTCCAACGAGAAGAAGCTGCGAACCGCCCAAAAGAAGGAATTCGAAGTTGGACGCCTTAGCACACTTGGAGTAGCCAGAGCCTACAGGGAGCGCCTGAGTATGAAACTCCCCACTGTGCATTCACCTACCACAGACGCCAACAATCAGTGGTGCCAGTATCGCGACATCATCAAGGAGGTAGCCGAAACCACTGCAGGGTACCAGCCACCTCAGAGAAAGAGCCCGTGGTATGATGATGAATGCTTGTACAGGAAAAAGGCGACAGGAGATGCACACAAGAAAACGCTGCAGCGCAACACTAGGGCAGCGAGGGAAGTGTATCGAGCCAGGAGAAGGGAGGAGAAAAAGATCCTGCGTAGAAAGAAGAGGACCTACGCAGTATCCCAGCTCAAGGAGATCGAAGAGTCTCGCGATCGTAACAACATCCGGAGGTGCTATAAGAAAGCACAGCAACTGGCTGCTGGCTTCAAAACCGGAACGCAGGCTCTTCGAGACAGCGAAGGAAACCTAGTCACCGAAGCGCAGGGAATAGTAGGTGTGTTTAAGCAACATTTACAGCAGCTGCTTAATGGGCATCATGTAGAGAGAGTGATAGGGCAAGAAGAAAGCCCACGTCCAGTCAATGAAGAACCAGTTCCACCAACCAGTATAGAAGAAGTTGGCTTAGCTATAAAAAAGTTTAAGAACAACAAAGCCGCAGGCTCTGATGGCTTACCAGCGCAGCTCTTCAAATACGGTGGTGATGTTTTGGTAGGGCGCATGCACCAAATCATCAGCCAAGTATGGGTGGAAGAAAACATGCCCGATGACTGGGCTATCAGCTCCATATGCCCCATCTACAAAAAAGGAGATCATATGTCTTGAAAGAACTATCGAGGCATATCCCTGCTTAATGTCGCATATAAGATCCTATCCAACGCACTGTGTGGCTTCCGGCACGTACCAGTGTGGCTTCCGGCCAGGCAGATCGACTATAGACCAAATTTTTACACTGAGGCAAATCCTGGAAAAGACCAACGAATATCAAGTCGAGACACAGCACCTATTCAGCGACTTCAAAGCCGCGTATGATAGTATACATCGTCAGGAGCTCTATATGGCGATGGCCGAATTCGGAATCCCGGCAAAACTGATTCAGATGTGTCGCGTGACTCTGGAAAACACGCGGTGCAACGTGCAGTTTGGAAATAGTTCCTCAGAACTATTTCAAACATGCACCGGATTTCGGCAAGGGGACGCGCTATCATACGATTTCTTCAATCTCGTACTGGAGCAGATAGTGCGCAGGGCAGGTGTCAACACGGAAGGCACTATATTCAACAGGTCTGTTCAGCTGCTGGGTTATGCGGCCGATATTGACATCATCGGCCGATCACAGTGCTCCGTGATAGAAGCTTTCACGGCGATTGAAGAACAGGCGAAATCTGTTGGCCTTGTAGTAAATGAGGACAAGACTAAATACATGCTATCAACAAACAAACAAAGATCTGTCCGCCGCCTAGGACAAAACGTCACTATTGATAGCAACAATTTCGAGGTAGTTAAGGAGTTCATCTACCTCGGAGTAAACATGAACTCCACGAATGACACCTTAGTGGAAATCCGGCAAAGAATTACCCTAGGAAACCGCTGCTACTTCGGTTTGGCAAAACAACTGGGTTCAAAACTCCTAACTCGGAGGGCGAAATGTATGCTTTACAAAACCCTTATCCTGCCAGTTCTGCTTTATTGTGCCGAGTGCTGGACGATAAGCAGGAAGGGAGAGCTGATACTGGGCTCCTTCGAAACAAAAATTCTTCGGCGGATTTGTGGTCCTGTGTGCGAGGAAGGCGAATGGAGGAGAAGATACAACCGCGAACTCTATGAGCTGTACTAAGATGTGGATGTAGTCCAAAAAGCCAAAATACGTCGACTACATTGGCTCGGCCACATCGAGCGAATGGACAATAATGCCTCAGCTAAGAGGATCTTCGAATCCCAGCCCCCAGGTTCGAGAAGGCAAGGAAGACCAAACCTCAGTTTCAAAGACCAAGCCATCGCGGATGCCAGAGCGCTTGATCTGAACAACTGGAAGCAGCGTGCCCGGGATCGTAGAGGATGGAAGGCTACTGTGTCTCAGGCAGAGACTCTTCACGGGTCGGGAGCCCGTTAAGTAAGTAAGTAAGGAAAATTATTATCATGGCGATGATGAGGATGTCATTTGGAAATGTTGTTGCTTCTGGGTGTTAACTTGTAGAGTATATATTGCTTTGTTGTGTATGTCATTAGATAATTTGAGCTTATCAAGGTTGATTTTCTCGATTGTGACGTTGGATTGAAGATTATGGTGTGATGTGGGTAGAAGATGGATCTGGTCAAAGAAAATTAATAGCCTGTTTTTATACCCTATTCTAAGGGTATATTAATTTCGACGCATAGTTTGTAACATACCTTAATATTGCCCGTAGACTACTAAAAGTTACTATATTTATGATCAGCATCGATAGTAATGTCAATCTAGCCATGTCCGTTCGTCCGTCGGCAAAAGTTAGGCCTTTAAACTGGACCTAGAGAGTTGAAATTTTAACCATATACTCTCTAGGGTCCCGAAATAATCAAGTTTACGAATTTTTGAAATCCGCCCACAGACACGTCACAAACTCAAAAAAATAAAATTTTTTTTTTTTAGAAAATCTAGGTGTTAACTTATTCCTACTGTTGCGGTAAAATTTCCCGCAACAAGGTCCACTCTCCAGTCCCTGACTTCCTTACCAATTCCCTCTTTTATCGGTGCGCATATGCAGGGTCTGAAGAAGTGGAGGGGCAGTCATGGTTCCATCAGCCATGCGCCCACTTCTCTAGAGCCTTGGGTAGGCAACCACTACAGGTAGGCGCTTAGCATGGGCAGGTGGCCCAAGGTTGAAGAACCCCTTCGCTTGACGGGAAGAGGACCACTGAAAGGAACACTCAAACAGGCGGACGGTCTGTGGTACTGACGTACGATATCGGTGGCCTAGCAAGTCCGGATGGTGAGCCTGACAAGGACCGTCAGGAGACTCCCAATGGACCAACGTACATGCAACCAGACGGGCGGTCTGAGAAGGAGACAGAAGGACGGTCTGCAAGGCGGAGTGTGAGTACAAAGCACTCTGCAACGGCGGGGTGTACACCATAAAACAAATGTACACACCCTGCAAATCTAAAAACGATTCGTGGGCGCGGGCGGACGGTCCGAAACGTTAAAGACCCAGAAAACGAATCATGATCTACCACGACGGTAGTGAGTCAGGTTCGATGAGGGAACGGACGACGCTCCCTTTTGACCCAACTCCGTCGAGGGACCACCGGAGGAGCCACAGAGAAGTGTGGGCGGACGGCCACGTATACACACTCTCACAACACTTGCCACAATTGTACGAGCCAATTCACGACGAGACACCAGTACGAACAAAAAAAAAAAAACACTAAACAACAAATTAAAATACTTACATACATACATGTGAGAACTGGCGCAAGATTGGCATTTCCCCTTTTCCCCAAATCTGCGCGCGGTCCCACCGAGATAGCTAGGGCAAATTAGCGTAAATAAGTATCAATCCCAACTTTGGAAACTTCCTGGGCGATTGTTTTCCGAATAGGATTGTTGGTGCCTGGTCCTAGGGATTTTTATATTCCTATGCCTCCTATTTGTTATTCCTTTAGGGTTGGTTGAAGGAGGGAACATGATCGAAATGTATCAATTGATTCTTTTTGAAAAAGTTAACTTTTAATGCGCGAATTAGTGCAATTAATAATTACTTTTCACGAAAGGTTACTTTTTCTTGTTATTAAATTCGCGAACTGTCAAATTGAAATGTGTGAGGGTAGATCCAGGGTCGACCAGAGGTTTCGCTTATCGTTGGATGTTTCCAGTGATGGGCGAATTCGAAAGAATTAGAACCGTGAGAGCATTAGCGGGATCATGTTAGCGAATTAGTGTAAAGATGACACAGTGTAGCGAAAAACGACATGGTCCAGCCAAATGCGTGAATGTGCGTGAATGGGTGGGGGTAGAACAAGGAACAGTTGATACTCTCAGAGCGACAGCTGAGTTATCGTGTGGGAGCTGTGAATTGTCTATCACAAGTACGTGTGAGTGAGGGAGTACGAAGCAGTCGACAATTTCAGCGCCATAGCTGAATTGTCACGTTAGGGCTTCCGTTGGCTCTGCTTCCCCAAGGTTGGATGATGGTGTGAGTGAGGGATACTGGCCGGCCGAACGGACAAAGAAATCTGGAAAATCACTTCTTGGTTGACCAGTCGTGAAAATAGACGTTTTCTTTGAGAATTAGTGGTTTTTGAAAAAAAGAAAAAGTAAAAGTAACCAATTGAGAAGGGTAGTGGAAACGAACAAAAAAAAGAAAAGAGAAAAGTAGAAAAATTAGGGAGAAGAAGGAATCAGGAATAGAGTGTGCCGGAGATTGCTAAGCGGGACTAAAATCCAAATTTTTTTTTTTTTTTTGTTTTGAATGAATAGCCTTACATTCCTTACCACGTAAAGTGGACGGCTGGAGTTACAGCGCTGTTTCACGGTCAGCCACAACCGATCATCAGACTCCTTATGTGGTGCTGGTCTGTCTTTTTCCTTCATTTATCCCGAAATTCCATTTTCTTCCACTGGGATTCGAACCTAGACCAGCGTCTTCTCAGGCAAGCACTCTTGCACTGTGCCATTGAAGCCACGAGTTTATCCAGTTTTTATTTGCAATTTCTTGGACAAACTTTTGCTCCTGTAAGTATACTATGTTATTCATTCAGGTTGTTTCTTTCTGTGTTTTCTCTAATTCTATTCCATTTCGACAAGCATAGTTGGACTGAAATGGGTGATAGAGAGGGTGAAAGACTTTTGACATTGTTTTTTTTTTTTTTTTTTTTGTCGAGAATTTTATGATTAATGGTTTTTAATGTGATACCACACAATTTTTCCTGGTTTTAATTTTTGTTTTCCGTCAATTCCTTTATTTGTTTTGAATGAATAGCCTTACATTCCTTACCACGTAAAGTGGACGGCTGGAGTTACAGCGCTGTTTCAGGGTCAGCCACAACCGATCATCAGACTCCTTATGTGGTGCTGGTCTGTCTTTTTCCTTCATTTATCCCGAAATTCCATTTTCTTCCACTGGGATTCGAACCTAGACCAGCGTCTTCTCAGGCAAGCACTCTTGCACTGTGCCATTGAAGCCACGAGTTTATCCAGTTTTTATTTGCAATTTCTTGGACAAACTTTTGCTCCTGTAAGTATACTATGTTATTCATTCAGGTTGTTTCTTTCTGTGTTTTCTCTAATTCTATTCCATTTCGACAAGCATAGTTGGACTGAAATGGGTGATAGAGAGGGTGAAAGACTTTTGACATTGTTTTTTTTTTTAGAATTAGAGAAAACACAGAAAGAAACAACCTGAATGAATAACATAGTATACTTACAGGAGCAAAAGTTTGTCCAAGAAATTGCAAATAAAAACTGGATAAACTCGTGGCTTCAATGGCACAGTGCAAGAGTGCTTGCCTGAGAAGACGCTGGTCTAGGTTCGAATCCCAGTGGAAGAAAATGGAATTTCGGGATAAATGAAGGAAAAAGACAGACCAGCACCACATAAGGAGTCTGATGATCGGTTGTGGCTGACCGTGAAACAGCGCTGTAACTCCAGCCGTCCACTTTACGTGGTAAGGAATGTAAGGCTATTCATTCAAAACAAATAAAGGAATTGACGGAAAACAAAAATTAAAACCAGGAAAAATTGTGTGGTATCACATTAAAAACCATTAATCATAAAATTCTCGAAAAAAAAAAAAAAAAAAAAAAAACAATGTCAAAAGTCTTTCACCCTCTCTATCACCCATTTCAGTCCAACTATGCTTGTCAAAATGGAATAGAATTAGAGAAAACACAGAAAGAAACAACCTGAATGAATAACATAGTATACTTACAGGAGCAAAAGTTTGTCCAAGAAATTGCAAATAAAAACTGGATAAACTCGTGGCTTCAATGGCACAGTGCAAGAGTCCTTGCCTGAGAAGACGCTGGTCTAGGTTCGAATCCCAGTGGAAGAAAATGGAGTTTCGGGATAAATGAAGGAAAAAGACAGACCAGCACCACATAAGGAGTCTGATGATCGGTTGTGGCTGACCGTGAAACAGCGCTGTAACTCCAGCCGTCCACTTTACGTGGTAAGGAATGTAAGGCTATTCATTCAAAACAAATAAAGGAATTGACGGAAAACAAAAATTAAAACCAGGAAAAATTGTGTGGTATCACATTAAAAACCATTAATCATAAAATTCTCGACAAAAAAAAAAAAAAACAATGTCAAAAGTCTTTCACCCTCTCTATCACCCATTTCAGTCCAACTATGCTTGTCGAAATGGAATAGAATTAGAGAAAACACAGAAAGAAACAACCTGAATGAATAACATAGTATACTTACAGGAGCAAAAGTTTGTCCAAGAAATTGCAAATAAAAACTGGATAAACTCGTGGCTTCAATGGCACAGTGCAAGAGTGCTTGCCTGAGAAGACGCTGGTCTAGGTTCGAATCCCAGTGGAAGAAAATGGAATTTCGGGATAAATGAAGGAAAAAGACAGACCAGCACCACATAAGGAGTCTGATGATCGGTTGTGGCTGACCGTGAAACAGCGCTGTAACTCCAGCCGTCCACTTTACGTGGTAAGGAATGTAAGGCTATTCATTCAAAACAAATAAAGGAATTGACGGAAAACAAAAATTAAAACCAGGAAAAATTGTGTGGTATCACATTAAAAACCATTAATCATAAAATCCAAAGCCTACTCAGGAGGAACAGGCATCTAGGAAGGAGAACGAGGATACAATAAAAAATACAAAAAAAACAGGGATAAGTATAGTGATTTGTGGTAGTTAGGAAGAAAAAAGGTAAAATTAGATCTCGGTAGGATCGGGCTCCGTACAATCCCGGTAAAGAACGGGACACGCGACCGTGTCAATAGAATTTTCGTATTTCGGGATAACGCCATCTCGCGCCGCTTCAAGCGGCAATTCCGTCATTTCTTTTGTGTGCCAAATTACCAATTCCGTTAATTAAAAGTAATTTGCCGTGCCCCAACGGGGACTTATAACGTGGTACAAAAAAACTGTCTTTCTGTTGTTCTGGAACTTTCTTTTCAGTCCGGGATTCTTCGGTGGTCGGAATTTCACTTTTCTTTCAGGTTTTTCAGGTTTTTCAGTTTTCACAATTTCTCTACAAAAATTGTGTGACGCCCATTGTGTTTTCACAATTTCTCTACAAAAATTGTGTGACGCCCATTGTGCTACTGTCATCGGAGGAATATATATCTTTTTCTACGCCAGTAAGCACACAAACGTTTATTTGTAAGTTTGCTAATTTCAAAGCGTTAAATTATCTGAGCGCAACCTAGCGCTTTTCGTTGAACCCACCCAAGCTGAGCGACCGGAAAACCAGCATACTTTTGTTGGCTGTTGCACTTTCGCGTTTGTTTGACAGTTTGATAAAAATTCGTTGGTGCATCGACCGCATATTTCATGTCGTTATTTTTCAACCGCGATTAATTAGTAGTTTGCTCGCCAACTAAAAGTGTAACAATTGGCGCCCAACGTGGGGCTCGCAAAAAAAATTTAAATACAAAAAATAAAATATACCTAATTATTAGAAAATAATTGAAAGAAAAGTGAATTTAGAATTTCGTTGTGCAAGCGTGGGGGGTCCATTGCACCGAAGTAGAGTTTTAGTGTCTGTTCGGGAAATACTACTCCGATACGTTTCAAAACAACAAATAGTTTAATTTTCAAGTATAATGTAAATTACAAAGAGTTTATGGTTTGTCTAAATAAATATGTACATAGATTGCAATAGATTTCACTGTAAAAAGCACTTGTTCTTTAGATTCGATAAATACAATATAATGTTCTGTCTTGAGAATGACCACCGCTCGTTCGGGCTGTGAGAATAAGGAAATTGTCTTCAAATGACCACCGCTCGTTCGGGTTGAAAGAAAACTGTAACCAGCAATGTGACGATCACTGCCACCAAGTCCATCGCCCAGTTAGTCCAGCCAATCCAACACACGAAAAGTGCTGAGCAAGCGATAGGCTGTGTATAGCTTGCACACAATGTGCACCACGAAGCCAGCCACACAGAAAAGAGATATGATTACAATTATGCGCCACGGAATCATTCTGAGAATTATGCGCCGCCAACGATCGGCCGGGCTATTTCACCGAATTTAAACGAGGTCATCGTTGCCAATGATACCGTCCCAGGGACGGGTATCAATGACAAGACGATAAGCGCGTGTTATGTGAGGCAAAACTAATTAGCACCGCGGGGATTAAGTGTCGACGGTGGATGATGGGCAGTGATCGTACAAATGGTTTGGAATGTGCAGCGTCGGCACAACTTACTCACAGAGGGTGGGTAAACTGTGGCGACTGAAATTTGAATAAATGATAAATCATAAATAAATGTATGTCATTGGCCTTAAGGGCGATGACCCAGGTTGGGGCGTCAACAGCCTGCCCGGTCGAATGGAGATTCGAAAGTAGGTGGCTCCAAGATGCGGCACAGCTTCTGTACTGGGCGCTGACACAGACCAGTGGATGTCTTCAGGGTAACGTTGCGGATAAGTCGATCCCTGCCCGGGTGGACCTTTATCACCCGGCCGAGGCGCCAGTGCGTGGGAGGTAGGTTCTCATTGCGGACGGCCACTATATCACCCGTCTGTATGTTGGGTTCACGTCTTTCCCATTTGTTACGGGTCTGCAGAGTCGTGAGATACTCGTCGCTCCAACGAGTCCAAAAGTCCTGGTGTATCTTCCGAAGCCATTGATATTGCTTCAGGCGGTTGAGCGGGACGTCTCCGACTGAAGGCTCGGGTACTGCGAGAAGGGGGCTCCGATTAGGAAGTCTCCTGGCGTTAGAGCCAGTTTGTCCTCTGGATCGTCATGTAATGGCACCAACGGCCGCGAGTTAAGGCATGCCTCGATCCGAGTCGCCAGCGTGTGCAATTGGTGCGCAATTGGTGCGCATATGCAGGGTCTGAAGAAGTGGAGGGGCAGTCATGGTTCCATCAGCCATGCGCCCACTTCTCTAGAGCCTTGGGTAGGCAACCACTACAGGTAGGCGCTTAGCATGGGCAGGTGGCCCAAGGTTGAGGAACCCCTTCGCTTGACGGGAAGAGGACCACTGAAAGGAACACTCAAACAGGCGGACGGTCTGTGGTACTGACGTACGATATCGGTGGCCTAGCAAGTCCGGATGGTGAGCCTGACAAGGACCGTCAGGAGACTCCCAATGGACCAACGTACATGCAACCAGACGGGCGGTCTGAGAAGGAGACAGAAGGACGGTCTGCAAGGCGGAGTGTGAGTACAAAGCACTCTGCAACGGCGGGGTGTACACCATAAAACAAATGTACACACCCTGCAAATCTAAAAACGATTCGTGGGCGCGGGCGGACGGTCCGAAACGTTAAAGACCCAGAAAACGAATCATGATCTACCACGACGGTAGTGAGTCAGGTTCGATGAGGGAACGGACGACGCTCCCTTTTGACCCAACTCCGTCGAGGGACCACCGGAGGAGCCACAGAGAAGTGTGGGCGGACGGCCACGTATACACACTCTCACAACACTTGCCACAATTGTACGAGCCAATTCACGACGAGACACCAGTACGAACAAAAAAAAAAAAACACTAAACAACAAATTAAAATACTTACATACATACATGTGAGAACTGGCGCAAGATTGGCATTTCCCCTTTTCCCCAAATCTGCGCGCGGTCCCACCGAGATAGCTAGGGCAAATTAGCGTAAATAAGTATCCATCCCAACTTTGGAAACTTCCTGGGCGATTGTTTTCCGAATAGGATTGTTGGTGCCTGGTCCTAGGGATTTTTATATTCCTATGCCTCCTATTTGTTATTCCTTTAGGGTTGGTTGAAGGAGGGAACATGATCGAAATGTATCAATTGATTCTTTTTGAAAAAGTTAACTTTTAATGCGCGAATTAGTGCAATTAATAATTACTTTTCACGAAAGGTTACTTTTTCTTGTTATTAAATTCGCGAACTGTCAAATTGAAATGTGTGAGGGTAGATCCAGGGTCGACCAGAGGTTTCGCTTATCGTTGGATGTTTCCAGTGATGGGCGAATTCGAAAGAATTAGAACCGTGAGAGCATTAGCGGGATCATGTTAGCGAATTAGTGTAAAGATGACACAGTGTAGCGAAAAACGACATGGTCCAGCCAAATGCGTGAATGTGCGTGAATGGGTGGGGGTAGAACAAGGAACAGTTGATACTCTCAGAGCGACAGCTGAGTTATCGTGTGGGAGCTGTGAATTGTCTATCACAAGTACGTGTGAGTGAGGGAGTACGAAGCAGTCGACAATTTCAGCGCCATAGCTGAATTGTCACGTTAGGGCTTCCGTTGGCTCTGCTTCCCCAAGGTTGGATGATGGTGTGAGTGAGGGATACTGGCCGGCCGAACGGACAAAGAAATCTGGAAAATCACTTCTTGGTTGACCAGTCGTGAAAATAGACGTTTTCTTTGAGAATTAGTGGTTTTTGAAAAAAAGAAAAAGTAAAAGTAACCAATTGAGAAGGGTAGTGGAAACGAACAAAAAAAAGAAAAGAGAAAAGTAGAAAAATTAGGGAGAAGAAGGAATCAGGAATAGAGTGTGCCGGAGATTGCTAAGCGGGACTAAAATCCAAATATTTTTTTTTTTTTTGTTTTGAATGAATAGCCTTACATTCCTTACCACGTAAAGTGGACGGCTGGAGTTACAGCGCTGTTTCACGGTCAGCCACAACCGATCATCAGACTCCTTATGTGGTGCTGGTCTGTCTTTTTCCTTCATTTATCCCGAAATTCCATTTTCTTCCACTGGGATTCGAACCTAGACCAGCGTCTTCTCAGGCAAGCACTCTTGCACTGTGCCATTGAAGCCACGAGTTTATCCAGTTTTTATTTGCAATTTCTTGGACAAACTTTTGCTCCTGTAAGTATACTATGTTATTCATTCAGGTTGTTTCTTTCTGTGTTTTCTCTAATTCTATTCCATTTCGACAAGCATAGTTGGACTGAAATGGGTGATAGAGAGGGTGAAAGACTTTTGACATTGTTTTTTTTTTTTTTTTTTTTTGTCGAGAATTTTATGATTAATGGTTTTTAATGTGATACCACACAATTTTTCCTGGTTTTAATTTTTGTTTTCCGTCAATTCCTTTATTTGTTTTGAATGAATAGCCTTACATTCCTTACCACGTAAAGTGGACGGCTGGAGTTACAGCGCTGTTTCACGGTCAGCCACAACCGATCATCAGACTCCTTATGTGGTGCTGGTCTGTCTTTTTCCTTCATTTATCCCGAAATTCCATTTTCTTCCACTGGGATTCGAACCTAGACCAGCGTCTTCTCAGGCAAGCACTCTTGCACTGTGCCATTGAAGCCACGAGTTTATCCAGTTTTTATTTGCAATTTCTTGGACAAACTTTTGCTCCTGTAAGTATACTATGTTATTTATTCAGGTTGTTTCTTTCTGTGTTTTCTCTAATTCTATTCCATTTCGACAAGCATAGTTGGACTGAAATGGGTGATAGAGAGGGTGAAAGACTTTTGACATTGTTTTTTTTTTTTTTTTTTTTTGTCGAGAATTTTATGATTAATGGTTTTTAATGTGATACCACACAATTTTTCCTGGTTTTAATTTTTGTTTTCCGTCAATTCCTTTATTTGTTTTGAATGAATAGCCTTACATTCCTTACCACGTAAAGTGGACGGCTGGAGTTACAGCGCTGTTTCACGGTCAGCCACAACCGATCATCAGACTCCTTATGTGGTGCTGGTCTGTCTTTTTCCTTCATTTATCCCGAAATTCCATTTTCTTCCACTGGGATTCGAACCTAGACCAGCGTCTTCTCAGGCAAGCACTCTTGCACTGTGCCATTGAAGCCACGAGTTTATCCAGTTTTTATTTGCAATTTCTTGGACAAACTTTTGCTCCTGTAAGTATACTATGTTATTCATTCAGGTTGTTTCTTTCTGTGTTTTCTCTAATTCTATTCCATTTCGACAAGCATAGTTGGACTGAAATGGGTGATAGAGAGGGTGAAAGACTTTTGACATTGTTTTTTTTTTTTTTTGTCGAGAATTTTATGATTAATGGTTTTTAATGTGATACCACACAATTTTTCCTGGTTTTAATTTTTGTTTTCCGTCAATTCCTTTATTTGTTTTGAATGAATAGCCTTACATTCCTTACCACGTAAAGTGGACGGCTGGAGTTACAGCGCTGTTTCACGGTCAGCCACAACCGATCATCAGACTCCTTATGTGGTGCTGGTCTGTCTTTTTCCTTCATTTATCCCGAAATTCCATTTTCTTCCACTGGGATTCGAACCTAGACCAGCGTCTTCTCAGGCAAGCACTCTTGCACTGTGCCATTGAAGCCACGAGTTTATCCAGTTTTTATTTGCAATTTCTTGGACAAACTTTTGCTCCTGTAAGTATACTATGTTATTCATTCAGGTTGTTTCTTTCTGTGTTTTCTCTAATTCTATTCCATTTCGACAAGCATAGTTGGACTGAAATGGGTGATAGAGAGGGTGAAAGACTTTTGACATTGTTTTTTTTTTGTCGAGAATTTTATGATTAATGGTTTTTAATGTGATACCACACAATTTTTCCTGGTTTTAATTTTTGTTTTCCGTCAATTCCTTTATTTGTTTTGAATGAATAGCCTTACATTCCTTACCACGTAAAGTGGACGGCTGGAGTTACAGCGCTGTTTCACGGTCAGCCACAACCGATCATCAGACTCCTTATGTGGTGCTGGTCTGTCTTTTTCCTTCATTTATCCCGAAATTCCATTTTCTTCCACTGGGATTCGAACCTAGACCAGCGTCTTCTCAGGCAAGCACTCTTGCACTGTGCCATTGAAGCCACGAGTTTATCCAGTTTTTATTTGCAATTTCTTGGACAAACTTTTGCTCCTGTAAGTATACTATGTTATTCATTCAGGTTGTTTCTTTCTGTGTTTTCTCTAATTCTATTCCATTTCGACAAGCATAGTTGGACTGAAATGGGTGATAGAGAGGGTGAAAGACTTTTGACATTGTTTTTTTTTTTTTTTTTTTTTGTCGAGAATTTTATGATTAATGGTTTTTAATGTGATACCACACAATTTTTCCTGGTTTTAATTTTTGTTTTCCGTCAATTCCTTTATTTGTTTTGAATGAATAGCCTTACATTCCTTACCACGTAAAGTGGACGGCTGGAGTTACAGCGCTGTTTCAGGGTCAGCCACAACCGATCATCAGACTCCTTATGTGGTGCTGGTCTGTCTTTTTCCTTCATTTATCCCGAAATTCCATTTTCTTCCACTGGGATTCGAACCTAGACCAGCGTCTTCTCAGGCAAGCACTCTTGCACTGTGCCATTGAAGCCACGAGTTTATCCAGTTTTTATTTGCAATTTCTTGGACAAACTTTTGCTCCTGTAAGTATACTATGTTATTCATTCAGGTTGTTTCTTTCTGTGTTTTCTCTAATTCTATTCCATTTCGACAAGCATAGTTGGACTGAAATGGGTGATAGAGAGGGTGAAAGACTTTTGACATTGTTTTTTTTTTTAGAATTAGAGAAAACACAGAAAGAAACAACCTGAATGAATAACATAGTATACTTACAGGAGCAAAAGTTTGTCCAAGAAATTGCAAATAAAAACTGGATAAACTCGTGGCTTCAATGGCACAGTGCAAGAGTGCTTGCCTGAGAAGACGCTGGTCTAGGTTCGAATCCCAGTGGAAGAAAATGGAATTTCGGGATAAATGAAGGAAAAAGACAGACCAGCACCACATAAGGAGTCTGATGATCGGTTGTGGCTGACCGTGAAACAGCGCTGTAACTCCAGCCGTCCACTTTACGTGGTAAGGAATGTAAGGCTATTCATTCAAAACAAATAAAGGAATTGACGGAAAACAAAAATTAAAACCAGGAAAAATTGTGTGGTATCACATTAAAAACCATTAATCATAAAATTCTCGACAAAAAAAAAAAAAAACAATGTCAAAAGTCTTTCACCCTCTCTATCACCCATTTCAGTCCAACTATGCTTGTCGAAATGGAATAGAATTAGAGAAAACACAGAAAGAAACAACCTGAATGAATAACATAGTATACTTACAGGAGCAAAAGTTTGTCCAAGAAATTGCAAATAAAAACTGGATAAACTCGTGGCTTCAATGGCACAGTGCAAGAGTGCTTGCCTGAGAAGACGCTGGTCTAGGTTCGAATCCCAGTGGAAGAAAATGGAATTTCGGGATAAATGAAGGAAAAAGACAGACCAGCACCACATAAGGAGTCTGATGATCGGTTGTGGCTGACCGTGAAACAGCGCTGTAACTCCAGCCGTCCACTTTACGTGGTAAGGAATGTAAGGCTATTCATTCAAAACAAATAAAGGAATTGACGGAAAACAAAAATTAAAACCAGGAAAAATTGTGTGGTATCACATTAAAAACCATTAATCATAAAATTCTCGACAAAAAAAAAAAAACAATGTCAAAAGTCTTTCACCCTCTCTATCACCCATTTCAGTCCAACTATGCTTGTCGAAATGGAATAGAATTAGAGAAAACACAGAAAGAAACAACCTGAATGAATAACATAGTATACTTACAGGAGCAAAAGTTTGTCCAAGAAATTGCAAATAAAAACTGGATAAACTCGTGGCTTCAATGGCACAGTGCAAGAGTGCTTGCCTGAGAAGACGCTGGTCTAGGTTCGAATCCCAGTGGAAGAAAATGGAATTTCGGGATAAATGAAGGAAAAAGACAGACCAGCACCACATAAGGAGTCTGATGATCGGTTGTGGCTGACCGTGAAACAGCGCTGTAACTCCAGCCGTCCACTTTACGTGGTAAGGAATGTAAGGCTATTCATTCAAAACAAATAAAGGAATTGACGGAAAACAAAAATTAAAACCAGGAAAAATTGTGTGGTATCACATTAAAAACCATTAATCATAAAATTCTCGACAAAAAAAAAAAAAAAAAAAAAACAATGTCAAAAGTCTTTCACCCTCTCTATCACCCATTTCAGTCCAACTATGCTTGTCAAAATGGAATAGAATTAGAGAAAACACAGAAAGAAACAACCTGAATGAATAACATAGTATACTTACAGGAGCAAAAGTTTGTCCAAGAAATTGCAAATAAAAACTGGATAAACTCGTGGCTTCAATGGCACAGTGCAAGAGTGCTTGCCTGAGAAGACGCTGGTCTAGGTTCGAATCCCAGTGGAAGAAAATGGAGTTTCGGGATAAATGAAGGAAAAAGACAGACCAGCACCACATAAGGAGTCTGATGATCGGTTGTGGCTGACCGTGAAACAGCGCTGTAACTCCAGCCGTCCACTTTACGTGGTAAGGAATGTAAGGCTATTCATTCAAAACAAATAAAGGAATTGACGGAAAACAAAAATTAAAACCAGGAAAAATTGTGTGGTATCACATTAAAAACCATTAATCATAAAATCCAAAGCCTACTCAGGAGGAACAGGCATCTAGGAAGGAGAACGAGGATACAATAAAAAATACAAAAAAAACAGGGATAAGTATAGTGATTTGTGGTAGTTAGGAAGAAAAAAGGTAAAATTAGATCTCGGTAGGATCGGGCTCCGTACAATCCCGGTAAAGAACGGGACACGCGACCGTGTCAATAGAATTTTCGTATTTCGGGATAACGCCATCTCGCGCCGCTTCAAGCGGCAATTCCGTCATTTCTTTTGTGTGCCAAATTACCAATTCCGTTAATTAAAAGTAATTTGCCGTGCCCCAACGGGGACTTATAACGTGGTACAAAAAAACTGTCTTTCTGTTGTTCTGGAACTTTCTTTTCAGTCCGGGATTCTTCGGTGGTCGGAATTTCACTTTTCTTTCAGGTTTTTCAGGTTTTTCAGTTTTCACAATTTCTCTACAAAAATTGTGTGACGCCCATTGTGTTTTCACAATTTCTCTACAAAAATTGTGTGACGCCCATTGTGCTACTGTCATCGGAGGAATATATATCTTTTTCTACGCCAGTAAGCACACAAACGTTTATTTGTAAGTTTGCTAATTTCAAAGCGTTAAATTATCTGAGCGCAACCTAGCGCTTTTCGTTGAACCCACCCAAGCTGAGCGACCGGAAAACCAGCATACTTTTGTTGGCTGTTGCACTTTCGCGTTTGTTTGACAGTTTGATAAAAATTCGTTGGTGCATCGACCGCATATTTCATGTCGTTATTTTTCAACCGCGATTAATTAGTAGTTTGCTCGCCAACTAAAAGTGTAACAATTGGCGCCCAACGTGGGGCTCGCAAAAAAAATTTAAATACAAAAAATAAAATATACCTAATTATTAGAAAATAATTGAAAGAAAAGTGAATTTAGAATTTCGTTGTGCAAGCGTGGGGGGTCCATTGCACCGAAGTAGAGTTTTAGTGTCTGTTCGGGAAATACTACTCCGATACGTTTCAAAACAACAAATAGTTTAATTTTCAAGTATAATGTAAATTACAAAGAGTTTATGGTTTGTCTAAATAAATATGTACATAGATTGCAATAGATTTCACTGTAAAAAGCACTTGTTCTTTAGATTCGATAAATACAATATAATGTTCTGTCTTGAGAATGACCACCGCTCGTTCGGGCTGTGAGAATAAGGAAATTGTCTTCAAATGACCACCGCTCGTTCGGGTTGAAAGAAAACTGTAACCAGCAATGTGACGATCACTGCCACCAAGTCCATCGCCCAGTTAGTCCAGCCAATCCAACACACGAAAAGTGCTGAGCAAGCGATAGGCTGTGTATAGCTTGCACACAATGTGCACCACGAAGCCAGCCACACAGAAAAGAGATATGATTACAATTATGCGCCACGGAATCATTCTGAGAATTATGCGCCGCCAACGATCGGCCGGGCTATTTCACCGAATTTAAACGAGGTCATCGTTGCCAATGATACCGTCCCAGGGACGGGTATCAATGACAAGACGATAAGCGCGTGTTATGTGAGGCAAAACTAATTAGCACCGCGGGGATTAAGTGTCGACGGTGGATGATGGGCAGTGATCGTACAAATGGTTTGGAATGTGCAGCGTCGGCACAACTTACTCACAGAGGGTGGGTAAACTGTGGCGACTGAAATTTGAATAAATGATAAATGATAAATCATAAATAAATGTATGTCATTGGCCTTAAGGGCGATGACCCAGGTTGGGGCGTCAACAGCCTGCCCGGTCGAATGGAGATTCGAAAGTAGGTGGCTCCAAGATGCGGCACAGCTTCTGTACTGGGCGCTGACACAGACCAGTGGATGTCTTCAGGGTAACGTTGCGGATAAGTCGATCCCTGCCCGGGTGGACCTTTATCACCCGGCCGAGGCGCCAGTGCGTGGGAGGTAGGTTCTCATTGCGGACGGCCACTATATCACCCGTCTGTATGTTGGGTTCACGTCTTTCCCATTTGTTACGGGTCTGCAGAGTCGTGAGATACTCGTCGCTCCAACGAGTCCAAAAGTCCTGGTGTATCTTCCGAAGCCATTGATATTGCTTCAGGCGGTTGAGCGGGACGTCTCCGACTGAAGGCTCGGGTACTGCGAGAAGGGGGCTCCGATTAGGAAGTCTCCTGGCGTTAGAGCCAGTTTGTCCTCTGGATCGTCATGTAATGGCACCAACGGCCGCGAGTTAAGGCATGCCTCGATCCGAGTCGCCAGCGTGTGCAATTGGTGGTACCACAGTGATTGTGTACCAATGAGGCGAATCAGATGGTGTTTGGCTGATTTGACTGCAGCCTCCCAGGGACCCCCTTGGTGGGGGGCACTCGGGACGATGAAATGCCAGGTTGTGCCGCTGTGGGCGAGAGTTTGCCTGTTGCGCTCGGTATGGAAGATGGCCAAGTCCTCCTTCAGGTGGCGGTTGGCTCCGATGAAGGCGGTTCCGTTATCACTGTATAAGTCCGGACATGGGCCTCGCCAGCTGACAAATCGGGTGAAGGCGTCAAGAAATGATTGCGCTGAAAGGTCCTCAATGACCTCGAGATGGACTGCTTTCGTTGTCATGCAGATGAATACAGCCAGATACGCTTTAGTTGTAGTGCGGGAGCGTTTGGTCCCCACACGCAGTATAAAAGGGCCACAGTAGTCGACCCCTGATGCCAGGAACGGTCGGGCCGAGGTGACTCTGGGGCGTGGTAGTGAAGCCATCTGCTGCTTAAGGACATTACCTCGTTGCGTCGACAAACCACGCACTTGTGGAGGTAGCTGCGGACGGCTTGGCGGCCATGCAGGATCCAGTATCGTCGCCTGAGAGTGTGGAGCATGAGCTGGGTGCCACCATGCAGTGGTGTCCGATGCACATTAGCAATTAAGAGTGTCACCAATGCACCATACCGTGGTAATATGATCGGGAATCGTTGGCCCTGGCGAAGGTCGGAGTTTGCTAGTCGCCCTCCCACTCGGATGATGTCCGTTGCGTCCAGGAACGGGTTTAAGGAGAGTAGTCGACTGGAGCAAGAGGCTGACCCCGTCAGCGATACGTTGTCGATCGTCTAGGAATTCGTTCTGTTGTTCCAGGCGGATGGGGGTGGTGAGAGCTCGGTCGAGTTCATCTGCCCCCACCACGGGTTTCTTCAACAGGTCTTTGTTTAAGCGGTGTCGGACTCGGTTTGCTACGTATTGCTTGAGTGTGGCGGGCTCTTTCTTCAGCAGAGGACGATGCTCGAGTCGGACCACAAATGGTAGGAAGCGTCCCTGAGGTCGAGGGCGTCTCGGAGTCGGTCGAGCGTGAGTGCCAGTAGCTGGGCGGCACATAGCTCGAGTCTTGGGATGGTAGCACCCTTGAGCGGGGCCACCTTGGTGCGTGCCGTAAGCAAAGACACACGGACCTGATTGTCAGCGTCGACAGTTCGGGCGTAGATGACAGCTGCATAGGCTTTGGAGCTGGCATCGCAAAAGCCCCACAATGATGTTACGGCACTGGGTGTCATGCCGAACCAGCGTGGAACCCGGATTTGGTTAAGGGTCTCCAGGCTGCCACGAAACCTCCACCAGTCTTCACGTAAGCTCTCCGGCAGGGGGGCATCCCAAGTGATGCCTGCGGACCATAGCGTCTGGATGAAGATTTTCCCGTGATGACCACCGGGCCAAGTAAGCCGGTGGGATCGACTAGCTGCGCCACCTCACTGAGGACCCGTCGTTTGGTAGGGGCCGAGTTAGTGGATGGTAGCTTCACCAGAAAGAGGAGCTCGTCCAGGGTCGGGTCCCAGTGAAGGCCAAGCACAGTTGCCGTGGGTGACTCTATGACTAGCTCTGTAGGAGGAGAAAAACAGACATTGTTACTCAAACTTTGAATTACCTTTGCGCAGTTCGAGTTCCATTTGCGCAGATGGAAATGGCCGGCGGACAGCACAGCGTCGACGTCGGTTGCCAGGGTGATGGCTTCGGACTGATTGCTGTAACTGGTCAGTAGATCATCGACGTAGAAGGCCTTCTCAATCTTCTGTCGGGCTGCGGCAGATCGCACCGGATCCTGGATCAACTGCATTGTATGGGCTGCATGCCATGCCGTAGGTCACGGTTGTGAGTCGGAAGACGACCAATTCGTCCGAAGGGGATTCCCGCCAGAGAATGCGTTGGAAATCGCGATGTTCGGCGGCCACCAGTATTTGCCGGAACATCTTCTCGACGTCTGCCGTGAGGGCAACTGCGAAACGCCGAAACCGGAAAATGATGTTGACCAAGGTATCCTGGATGGTCGGGCCAACCAACTGAGTGTCGTTCAGTGAGACCCCCGTGGTGGTCCTGGCCGAGGCGTTGAATACCACTCGGAACTTCTCCGTGACAGCATGATGCGGAATGTAGTAGCATCCAGAGTTGTTGCCAGGATTCGGGACACGTGTCCAAGGTTGGAATACTCGCGCATGAAGGTGACATACTGAGTCTTCAGATCTGGATTGCGGGCAAGACGCCGCTCCAAACAATAGAATTGCCGTAGGGCGCTGGCGAAGGAATCGCCTTGTTGAGGGCCTACGCGACGAAGTGGGATCTGTACCACGTACCGGCCATCTTCGGTACGTCAATGGGTGGATAAGAAGATGTGGCTGCACTCATCTTTCGCTTCCTCGACATCTCGGACTTCCTCGAGCATCGAAAATCTGCGAACGAGGTCTTCAAGGCGCGCGTCATCAGTACCAAGATGAGCGCTTAATGTCTGCAATGGCTTTTGGGGAGATGTGGTGGTTGTCGCCGGACCAAATATGACCCAACCAAGACGGGTGCGTTGGGCGTGGGGCTCATGTTCTCGCCCGTGGATAACCGCACCATCAACAATGAGTCCCCAGACATCGGAGCCGATAAGGACATCAATAGGGCCCGGAGTGCCGAACTTGGGACCGGTCAATGATAAGCCGGCGAAGTGGGTACATTGCTTCACGTTCACTCGTACCGCTGGGGTCGTTGACACAATGGATGGTATGATGAGCACGTTTAATGTGAGTGCGAATTCCGAAGCCGTCGATTGGATGGTGAGCATTGCGCTGCCTCGAGTCCGGGTATGAGCTAGGGCCCCAACACCTTCAACGTTCACTTCCAAGATTTCTCTGTGGAGAGACAAATAATGAGCAAAGGAATCTGTGATAAAGCTTACCTGCGACCCAGGATCGCAGAGTATCCGTGCCAAGCGCTGTGTCGAGTCACTCCTGGCCTAGGCGAGTGCAGTAGCTAACAGCACGGTTTGGTCTCGTTGGGTGAGACAGGATATGACTTTCGGCTGGTGTAGTCAATTTAGGGGACCCATCGTCCGGGTCGCTTTGTGTGACGTTGTGGGCCAGTCTAATTCCTGGCGCTCGGTGTAGTATTCCTCTCGGTCCGTTGCACCGAGAGCGGCGGTTCCAGTCGTTGGTTGGTGACTGGTCTCCCGGCACAGGAGAGTGTTGTGCTTCTGGCCAAAATTCCAGCACATTCCCGAGGAACACTGTTGCGAAATATGTCCAGGGCGCAGGCAGATGAAGCAGACCCCACACGACCGGATGGCCTTGAAGCGCTGGTCTATGGTCATGGACTGCAAGGTGGGACATCTCGTGATACGATGCAGGTTGTGGCAGTGTGGGCACCGACTATCCCTAGAGGTGGTAGTGGCCACCTTCGATCGGATCACTTGTTGACTCCTCTGCTGCGGACGGCCGGACTGTTCACTTCGGCCAGGTGTGCGGACCAGTTCCGTGGCCAGACTGTGGGCACGCTGCTCCAGGTGAGCGATGAGTTCCGCTAGTTTCGGGATCTCCTTAGGCTTGCACCGCAAGCACCACGACTGTTGGGTGGCGCTGGGTAGTTTGGCCATAATAATCGGAACTGTTAAGGCATCCCACTGCTACACGGGCAGCTGCATCACCTTTAATGCACGGAGGGACTCTTGCACGGTGCCGATTATGGTCATTAGGGCCTTCGACGTCTCGTCCTGAGCCGGTCGCATGTTCATGAACCGTGCGACATGGATTTCGGCCAATAGTTTGGGGTTGTCATAGCGTTCCGTTAAGGCTGCCCAGACCTCCTCGTAGCCGCCGGAGTACATGCTCCCAACCAGCGGCACCTTAGATGCGCTCACGGCTTGGTGTAGTTTTCCCAGTTTGAATGCTTCTGGGAGCTCGACGTTGTTGTGGACCAACGTGACGAATGCGTCTTTGAACGCCAGCCAGCTGCTGAGGTTCCCGTCAAATACAGGCACCTGTAGGGGGTCCAGCTTCATATCCAACCGGGGGGCCTGACCGCGGCCTTGATCCTCCGTCCGGGGTGGTGGAGGCTGCTCCCCCTCCAATTGTCGGACACGACGGTTCAGCACAATGTGCACCTCACCAGCCATGTTCTCCACCCGTATCCAGAGATCGGTATGTGCGCTGAGCTCGTCCGGCTTCGCCTGGCCCACCAGGATGTCATGGTTCTCCGTGAACCTCTTAAATGTCGCGCTGATCATGGTGAGCTCCTGCTCCACTTGCGCCCAGTCCCAGGTGTGGACGTCCGCTGCCAGCACCCGCTCGTGGGTACGAGCGATCGTCGTCACCGCTGCCGATCGCAGGTTCAATTCGGCCATATTCAAATAAGAGTCGAATGCACACACAGATTAAGACAATGGCAGTCACTAAAATCAACAGGGTTACGCACCGCGCACAAGCCCAGCACGTCATGCAATCAGGGGAATTGTGGGTAATTCAGGGGCCACTCAGGAGTCACTCACTAAGTCAAACCTCACAGGGGGCACCAAATGTTCGGGAAATAATACTCCGATACGTTTCAAAACAACAAATAAATTAATTTTCAAGTATAATGTAAATTACAAAGAGTTTATGGTTTGTCTAAATAAATATGTACATAGATTGCAATAGATTTCACTGTAAAAAGCACTTGTTCTTTAGATTCGATAAATACAATATAATGTTCTGTCTTGAGAATGACCACCGCTCGTTCGGGTTGTGAGAATAAGGAAATTGTCTTAAAATGATCACCGCTCGTTCGGGTTGAAATAAAACTGTAACCAGCAATGTGACGATCGCTGCCACCAAGTCCATCGCCCAGTTAGTCCAGCCAATTCCACACACGAAAAGTGCTGAGCAAGCGATAGGCTGTGTATAGCTTGCACACAATAGCCGCGTTTTATTATCCCAATGATCTTGATACGGATCCGATCTGATAATAAAACGATCTGGATCATCAGTGGCAAGTTGTGGCAACAGTTGTTTTTAACACATAACAGGCGATACCAGGTATTTCAAGTTTCGATTGGCACTCAGCCATATTGCAAATATAGGGTACAATGTGACGTCACAATATGATCGCTTGTTGTGTCGGGGGTGTTGCCATTTGAATGCAAATCAACATACATTTTGCACTCAATATTTTTTTTTCAGAAATTATGTTCAAATGTTATGTTCAAATATGCAACATATTAACAGTATTGTACTGCTAATATTTCCATTAATTTTTGTGTATTATATTACGAAGCAAAACGTCTCAAAAGTCGCAGTGGTAAATTATTCGAATATGAAAATATGCTAATTGATTTTTTGTGTTATTAATAGTGTTTCATATTTTGGTCTGGCAATATTATTGTGTTCCTATAATTTCCTATAATTTAAATAAGCAACACCACGAAAAAACAGGTAGTGAGTTTTGTAATTACATTTTGGATCACGATTAATGATCCCGATAAATAGCAAGATCCTGTGTTGTTTTTGTTTTACGTATTAAATTGATCCAGATCCAGATCCGCATGGATAATAAAACACAGCTAATGTGCACCACGAAGCCAGCCACACAGAAAAGAGATATGATTACAATTATGCGCCACGGAATCATTCTGAGAATTATGCGCCGCCAACGATCGGCCGGGCTATTTCACCGAATTTAAACGAGGTCATCGTTGCCAATGATACCGTCCCACGGACGGGTATCAATGACAGACGATAAGCGCGTGTTATGTGAGGCAAAACTAATTAGCACCGCGGGGATTAAGTGTCGCCGGTGGATGATGCAGTGATCGTACAAATGGTTTGAAATGTGCAGCGTCGGCAGAACTTACTCACAGAGGGTGGCGACTGCAATTTGAATAAATGATAAATGATAAATCATAAATAAATGTATGTCGTTGGCCTTAAAGGCGATGAGCCAGGTGGGGCGCCAACAGTGTCTGTTTAGGGAAGTGTTTTGTTTTAATTCCTTATACTTGCATTTCAAAAGTTCTTGTTACTTTAGTTTTCTTTCTTTTAGAACAATTAAATAAATCGGAGTGGCTGCAGAAAAAGTACATACATACTTCATACAGCGCTAATTGAATTTGGGGTAGTTCGTGCCGTTGGCTGTGCAACCGGTGTTTTTCATCAGCAAATTTAATCCAGCGGAGGAACAGAGACAGCTCGAGGTAGATTCTTTGAAATCAACAAGTAGGTGGAATATTTTTCTATTATTCTTTTACATTGTTACGTATAGAAAAAGAAAACAAAACATAGGGACGGGCTACAGTCCGCTTGGGCGAACTGTTGCATACCCTATTCTTATTCCTATCCCTCATAAGTGGGCGTCACAAAAGTCTAAGTATGGTTGAATTGTTAAGAACGCTCTACATATTTTGTTATATAACATTTAAAGGATTTTATCACAAAAAACGCTCCCTAGCTCAAACTTGGGTGTTTCAATAAAATTGTTTTATTGAATTGTGGGCGTGTCAGTAGGCGGTTTTAGAAAATATTAACACATGAGCATAAAGGGCCCCCTAGAGAGCATATATTATAAATTTCAGCTCCCTAGCTAAAACTTTGGATTTTCAAAAAGTTTTTTTTTTTTAATTGTGGGCGTGTCAGTAGGCAGATTTCGAAAATATTTACACATGAGCATAAAGGGCCCATAGAGAGAATATATTATAAATTTCAGCTCCCTAGCTCAAACTTTGGATTTTCAAAAAAATTGTTTTATTTATTTGTGGGCTTGTCAGTGGGCGGATTTTGAAAATTTTTTATCACGAGCAGTTTTAGGAGTCTAGATCATATATAAAAAATTTCAGCTTTCTAGCTCAATATTCGATTTTTTCCAAAATTTCGTTTTCTTGAGTTTGTGGGCGTGTCTGAGGGCGGATTTCAAAAATTCGTAAACTTGATTATTTCGGGAACTTAGAGAGTATATGGTTAAAATTTCAGCTTTCTAGGCCCAGTTTAAAGGCCTAATTTTTGGCGACAGACGGACGGACGGACGGACAAACTATGCGTCAAAATTAATGTACCCTTAGAATAGGGTATAATAAACAAGAATGCGATTTAATTATAGGAAGATAACTGCATTCGCATTTTCTTTGTAAGATCAAAGTTAAAACGTATTTACTTCAAACAGGAACGCGCTTTACTTATCGTAAATGGACTGCATTCCCATTTTCGTTGTGTATGTATATTAAGATCAAACAAGAACAGGCAAAAAAGAACAACATTCAACAGTCGCGTTGTCATTACAGTAAGTGTTTGAGCATTAAAGCAAATTTTGAGAATGAAAATATTTGTTAAGGCAATAAGTTGTCATTTTTAACTTGAGTTATGGTTATTTTGGTAAGTTTTTTTTTGTTTAAGGCTAGTTATTTGATGAAAAGTTTAATTATATTCAAAAGTTTTCATATAATTCTTTTTGTGTTTGTTGTTCGTCACATTTGGAACATAAGTGCGTGTGAGGGTTTAGCGGAACGCTTCTACTTCTAGTGTGTTCCTAACGAAAAAAAATTAAGCTTAAAAATTCAATTCAAAATAGATTTTGCTCCGAATATAAGTGCCCGCGTATTAAAATTTGTGCTAAGTTTGAATCTTAAATTTGCACCTTTGGATGATACCATTTTTTGCAGTTATTTTTCAAGCATTTGTTAGATTCAAGTGCTTTGAAAAATCTGCATAAACCAGTTTTTCAATTTTGAGCCAACATAAAAAGTATCGTTTTGTATTTTTTTTACAATCGATCTTAAACTTTTACTAATTTGTCAAATAATTTTAAGATTTCGTAGGCAACTGAAATGTTTTATATTTTTGCAGATAAACATAGATTTTGAGTTGTTGTATCCCTTAAAGAAACATCTTTTATTCGCCAAGTGGGAAGACTTCAAAATAAATATTAAAACATATTTTGCATCGAATATACACAACGAAAACTGTAAAAGAAGGTTCATGCACAAACAACTGCAGCGATTGGAAAAGGTATGAATTAAAAAAAAAAAAAAACCAGAAAGTATTTTTATTTTATTTTTTTTTTTCAGATTCCGAAGACTATCTTTTGACAACCCTATTAAACTCCGTGATCCCACCAGTTGCAAGATTCAAAGACAAGGCAGGTAGTAATACAAGAAATGTTACTATAAGTGATGCACAACAAAGTTTTGTTTTATGGCTCCCCCAAATTAACAAGCATTTTCAATAATTTGAAGTTGGGGGGAAATTAAATAAAATGTTAATAAAAGATATTAACTATTTTACAAGTCCGCATCTACATTTATACCAAATTAATAACGGCAAAACTTTTGTAAGAAACAAATATATTTTTTATTAATTAAATGAAAAAAGGAAACAAATCTATTTAAGTTTATATTTAATGATAATTAACATAAGTTACTTATTTCTAAATAAATATTTATATCTTTATTACAAAATCGTTTTTTTATTTTTCTTTGTATCCACAAGTTACATAGGAACTTTTAATTAAATGTATGATGTTTCTTTATCACCCCTATCGTGGAATCCGTCGGGGGGAACGATCCGTTAATAGTGAACAATTTGCATCGTGTTATCCGCAGACGTGAACCATCCACATGTCGGTAATGTGAATGAAATTCACTGTATCGTGGAAAACGAACGGATCGAATCTATCCATGCGTTTGACATCCGCAGTTTTTATTTTATTTTCACTGAATTTAATTTTTACAAAACAAATGTGTTTGAAATGAGCTGTCACAACTCACAATTGAATTTCCTAATCACCAATAGTGGTCGGTAAGGGAGAGTATCCGACGGATCCCACGATAGCAATTTTCTGTTCATGTGAATCGAATAAGTGAAGTGAATCTCAGATCCGACGGATTCCACGATAGGGGTGTATATAAAATAATATAATTATAACTTTACAGTTACCAATGGAGATGACAGCTATTCCAAAGCTTCTAAATTATTTTTTACCAAATCATTATCATTTCAAATAAATGAATAACATATCTATATATATAAAAATGAATGAATGACTTCAAAGTAGAATCCTATTAAAATATTTTCCTTATAAGCTTTAATTCAAGGTCGAAAACCCATTGATTTGAAAACGCTTGCATTTAAATCAAAGCTGTATTGCTTTATATTTTAACTACTTTTTTGTTTCATTCAAAATAGAATCATTTTAAAATATAAGATTTTTGGCTTTAATTCAAAGTCGAAAACCCATTGATTTGAAAACGCTTGCATTTAAATCAAAGCGGTATTGCTTTATATCTTAACTACTTTTTTGTTTCATTCGAATTAGAATCTTATTTAAATATAATACATATCGACTTTATATCACGATGAACAAACATTTGCTCTCATATCGTTCTTCTGCTCTACGCACACAAATACTCACACCATTGCATGCCTATTCTCCAACATCACATACTCCTCTCCATACCCCATAAGAAACACATACGCAAAGCGATAGCAAAACAAAGCATAGTAACCAAAAAAATCCAGAGCCTTATCGACCTCCGATTTCCGTCCCATAAGCATTTTACCATGCCTGTCTAAGGTTTTTGAAAAAATCATTGCCAAGCAGATTTCTTGTCACCTTAATCGTTTTAATTTATTGACGCCTGTGCAGTCTGGTTTCCGTGCCCAACATAGCTGCTCCACGGCTTTGGTCAAAGTTCTTGACGACATCAGAGTAGAATATGATAAGGACTATCTTACGCTGCTCTGCTTACTTAACTTCTCTAAGGCCTTTGACACGGTAAATCATGACATTTTATGTAGGAAATTAAAGCTTTACTTTGGTTTTAGCGAACACTCTTTGTGTCTAATAAGAAACTATCTTTCAAATCGCTTTTAAAAGGGTTTATATTGACCAAAAATATTCTCGACCAAAAAGTATCCTTTCTGGAGGGTTCAATTCTTGGCCCAATGCTGACGACGCACAGATATACCTTTCTAGGCCAATTGGACTGGTTGAGGATCTCGTGAGTAGATTTAATTCTGATCTCCCCTCAATAGTTAAATGGTCTCAAAATAATGGTCTGATCTTAAACCCAATGAAAAGTCAATTGATTCTGATTTCAAAAACATTGTACGACACTGAAGTGATACCGCCTGTTTATCTCAATTCTACGATGCTTAAGTTTTCAGATACTGTAACAAACCTTGGGTACAAATTGAATCGATCTCTTTCCGCTATTGACCATGCAAATTATATTGTGGGACGTATCTATACAGGCTTACGTAAGCTGTATTTATTTTCTAGTTTCACACCCTTTGATACTAAATTAAGGTTGGTTAAGTCCTTATTTGTTCCAATCTTTGACTATGCCATTGTTGTCTATCCAAAATTAGATTCCCGTTCTCAGCACAAACTACTTGTTGCTTTTAATGACATGGTGCGATATGTATTTGGGATAAGAAGATATGAACATATATCCAGTTACCACAAACTCGTCCTCAGCTGTTCCCTTCAGGATTTTTGGGAAATAAGATGTTGTGTGTTCATGCAGAAGATCATACGTGACCAGTCTCCGCTCTATCTTTTCCAGAAATTACAATTTGTTCAGTCGCAGCGAACTTTCAATCTTATAACGTCACCTTCCAACTACTTGAATACGTCGCGCCTCTTTCTAGTCCACACTGCCAGACTTTGGAACTCTCTACCTGTCGCCATTAAACAAATAATAGGAGCTGAACAATTTAAAAGAGCTCTATTTGCCCACTTCGCCTAATTGTAATCATTGCATATTCTTCTTTTCTTACTTACTTCACTCTACTATTCTTTATCTATCGTAATTTTCTCCTCTTTTCTGTTCTCTTGTTAACCCTGTCCCTCCTTTCCTTTCTCCAAATATGTATTTAAAGTTCCTTAATTGTATAATCATTTAAAATTCATTTAATTTTTATTTTAAACTTAACTTCTCTTAGTATCAATGTTTTTTCTTTTATTTAAATTGTTAATGTACTATAAAAGACACTTGGTCTTACTTGTACTCTACCAATAAATTTTTGAATTGAAAATTGAATTGAACCCGGAAATTTTCGCGTTATGAAATATGTGGCTGGTTAGAACAAATTGGCTTTCTTTCCTTGTGTTCCCCTTATCGTTCACCGCGTTTGACTCCTCTCTGTTTGATACACGCTTCCTTATGCTAAAATATAACCCGCTGTTCAGCGACTTTTTTGGCGAGTTTTGTATGTAGCTGAGGTGAGTTCTGTTTGAAAAATTCATTTGTGAAGCAGACTGCGATGTGTAACTTAAAGTAATATTGAGTGGAATTATTGTTGTGCAATATATAATTATTTAAAGTGATCGAAAACAGTGAAAAGTGTGAGAAGTGTGAAAAGTTTAAATTGTTTTGTTCTCAGTTAGATTCAGCAAAGGAGAAAATGGCATTATTAACAGTAAATTGTTGTTTAGTAGATTTGCTTTTGGAAGAAGAAAATTATTTTTTTGTATTGAGTTTTCTTAAAAAAAAAGTTATAGAGATAGGACGCTCTACTCCTTCTATGAAAATAGATTATAAGCGCAAGGATGGTTTTGTTTCGCATTTCAACGCATCCATATATCAAACATAGGGGCGGGCTACAGTCCGCTTGGGCGAACTGTTGGATACCCTATTCTTATTCCTATATCTCATAAGTGGGCGTGACAAAAATTTAAAGGATTTTATCGAAAAAACTAAGCTTTTGTAAATAAAAACGCTCCCTAGCTCAAACTTTGGTTTTTCAATAAAATTGTTTTATTTAATTGTGGGCGTGTCAGTAGGCGGATTTAAAAAAAATTTAAGTATGAGCATAAAGGGCACCTAGAGAGTATATACTATAAATTTCAGCTCACTAGCTCAAACTTTGGACTTTCAAAAATAAAAATAAAATAATTGTGGGCGTGTCAGTAGGCGGATTTTGAAAATATTTCCACATTAGCATAAAGGACCCCTAGAGAGTATATATTTAAAATTTCAGCTCCCTAGCTCAAATTTTGGTTTTTCAAAAAAAATATTTTATTTAATTGTGGGCGTGTCAGTGGGCGGATTTTGAAAATTTTATGTCCCAATCTGTTTTATGGGCCATAGATCATATATAAAAAATTTCAGCTTTCTAGCTCAAAATTCAATTTTTCCCAAAATTTGTTTTATTTAATTGTGGGCGTGTCAGTGGGCGGATTTTGAAAATTTTATGTCCCAATCAGTTTTATGGGCCATAGATCATATATAAAAAATTTCAGCTCTCTAGCTCAAAATTCGATTTTTTCCAAAATTTTGTTTTTTTGAGTTTGTGGGCGTGTCTGTGGGCGGATTTCAAAAATTCTTAAACTTGATTATTTCGGGACCCTAGAGAGTATATGGTTAAAATTTCAGCTCTCTAGGTCCAGTTTAAAGGCCTAATTTTTGCCGACGGACGGACGGACGGACGGACGGACGGACATGGCTAGATCGACATTACTATCGATGCTGATCATAAATATAGTAACTTTTAGGGGTCTACGGGCAATATTAAGGTATGTTACAAACTATGCGTCAAAATTAATATACCCCTAGAATAGGGTATAAAAATATACTTGGTTGACTGGTAGTTGTAAGCTCAATAAAATGTTTTGTTTTCCGTGCCTCCTTTTTTCTAATTCTCCTAGTGTTTGGAGTCGCACGGGCTACGCTGACATAAACAATTTAATTAATTCGGCAAATAAACATGTCAAGACGGAAAAACACATTCGTAGCTGTTTATCTTTGCACGAATTCGGTATTGATCGTATTGAAACCTCGTTAGGTAATTCCTTTGTAGCTCACAACAAAAAAGTTGATAGAAACCGTAAACTAATGGAACGTTTTATAGATACGGTAGTTCTTTTAGGCAAACAGGAACAAGCATTTCGGGGTCATAATTAAAAGCCAGATTCTAATAATCGTAGCAATTATGTCGAAACACTTTTATACTTATCTAAGTATGACCAGTTAATGGACTCTCATTTGAAACAGTGTTCAAGTACACGTAATCCGAATTTTTCGGGTCTATCAAATGACATCCAAAACGATTTAATACAAAGTATAGCCGCAGTGATCAAATGCGAAATTAAAGTAGAAATAAGTGAAACGCTATTTGTGTCCATCATGATTGATGAAACACCTGACATGAGCCATAGGGAGCAACTTAGTGCCGTTTTGCGTTACTTATCGGAGGAAGGAGTAGAGGAAAGGTTTCTTGGGTTTTTTGACGTGAGTGAGGGTCGAAATGCCGATGAGCTCTCAAAACACATTTTCAATATACTTGATGTAAACGGTTGCAAGGAGAAATTAGTTGGGCAATCATACGATGGGGCCGCGGTTATGTCAGGGGAAGTAGGTGGTGTTAAAAAAGTAAGTCCTGGATGCTTGCCCAATGGCTTATTTTATTCCTTGCTACGCACATGTTTTAAATTTGGTGTTATCTAAATCACAGGAAAATATACCTGAATTGAAAGTTTTTTTTGGCAATATAAACACAATAGTACGCTTCTTTAATAAATCAACTAAACGTTCAAATATTTTAAAACAAATAGCAAACAGACGCATGCCGCGAGTATCAGAAACTCGCTGGCATTACCATTCCCGAATAGTTAACGTTATTTGTATACCCTATTCTAAGGGTATATTAATTTTGACGAATAGTTTGCAACATACCTATGATCAGCATCGATAGTAATGTCGATCTAGCCATGTCCGTCCGTCCGTCGGCAAAAATTAGGCCTTTAAACTGGACCTAGAGAGCTTTTAACCATATACTCTCTAGGGTCCCGAAATAATCAAGTTAACGAATTTTTGAAATCCGCCCATACAAACTCAAAAAAACAAAATTTTGGAAAAAATCGAATTTTGAGTTAGAAAGCTGAAATTTTGTATATATGATCTATGACTCCTAAAACTGCTCGGGATAAAAAATTTTCAAAATCAGCCCACTGACACGCCCACATATAAAAAAGGTGTGAGCCACGCTGCACTCACGGTATAGTTGATGTGTAAACATAGGCACAGTTGCGCGTTAGCTACCTAATTTGTTATCTAGCTAACGCCACAACTAAGTAACTAACGTAGTTAAATTAACTGCGCTAAAAATGCAATCGATTTGGTGGTTAGCTATCACAATGACAACTAATTTTTTCTATTAGCTATTAGTTGCAGGTTGTGTAACCTTTCTTCGACTTTTAAGGACCTTTTTTGTTGTTGCAAGGACCTCTTAGTCAAATAACATTGAACGCAGATATACCGTGCGGATTCTAATGACATTTTGGAAAAATATCCTGTTTTCGACTATTAAGGACCTTTTTTGTTGTTGCAAGGACCTCTTAGTCAAATAACATTGAGCAGAGATATACCGTGTGGATTCTAATGGCATTTTGGAAAAATATCCTTTCTTCGACTTTTAAGGACCTTTTTTGTTGTTGCACGGACCTCTTAGTCAAATAACATTGAACACAGATATACCGGGTGGATTCTAACGGCATTTTGGAAAAATATCCTTTCTTCGACTTTTAAGGACCTTTTTTGTTGTTGCAAGGACCTCTTAGTCAAATAACATTGAACACAGATATACCGTGTGGATTCTAACGACATTTTGGAAAAATATCATTTCTTCGACTTTTAAGGACCTTTTTTGTTGTTGCAAGGACCTCTTAGTCAAATAACATTGAACACAGATATACCGTGTGGATTCTAACGGCATTTTGGAAAAATAACCTTTCTTCGAATTTTAAGGACCCTTTTTGTTGTTGCAAGGACATCGTTTAAAGGATGGATTGTTTTATCACACCCTGGAGTCGTAAGCACATAAACCTAGACTCTGTAGAGTTGAATCTTAGGTGCATGAACCTAGATTCGTGTAGTTTGTAGTAGCGGACAGCTAGCCAAGCAGACTCACTTGGTCAATAATAAAGGTGTCTTTGATACTGTCTCGAATTAAAAACTCGATCGTTTATTGAAGTTGTCGTCTTTTTACACAAAAAAGAGGCTTAGCCTAGCACTTAATGAACTTATTACTAAATATACCAAAATAGCTTAGTCTAGAATTTACGCAATAATTAATGAATTTAGAATTGCTGAGTTATCTTAAATGAATTACACATACAAAAAAATATAGTACATTGATTGCGCAATGAATTATTGCATCAAAGTGCATGCGTTGCAAAATGCTGAGTTTACCTTTCATTGTTGATGTTTTTTTTCTTTTCTGTTATTTCGTATGGTTGGTTGTATTTAAATAATGAAGCATATTAGGTCAAGCAAGTTCAAGTAATGTATTCAAATAATGAAGCATATTAGGTCAAGCAAGTTCAAGTAATGTGTATCAGGTTGCAAACAAATCAATGACCTGAATATTAAATCCAAACAATGAAAGGTAGACTAAACATTCTGCCCCGCGTTAAACTGTAGTTTAACAGAAAAATAGAATGATTATAAATTTATAGAAATGACGTTTATTATAGTTCGAGATTATAATGAGAACATTAATCTTAATTGCGCAAGGTTGTTAAATATTTAGAACAGTCATTTTCATTTTACATAATTTAAATATCTATTACACTAAATCTAGGTTGTTGCAATTGTACAGCCCAAAGATCGTCTTACTCTTTTTCTCGTTGATTCCTCATTGGTTGTCGACGGTTCGGTGGCTTCTTGACTCCTTGATGGTTGCTCCGGATTTTCTCGCCGCTGTGGACTTTCCTCTACTTGTAAAGGCGCAAGGTTATGTATGGGTCGTTTGAGCATACCACGGCTCGTCTTAACTTCTGCCACACGCACTAGGCTGTTACTTCCTCTGATGCAGTTCATAATTCTTCCTAGATGCCACTGCATAGGTGGTAAGTTGTCGTCCTTTATGATTACCATCATACCGGGAATGATTGTGTTGTTCGCTTGTTTCCATTTGTAGTGGTGTTGTAGCTCGTTGAGGTATTCATGTGACCACCGCTGCCAAAATTGAGTTTTTACTGCGGTAATCGTCTTCCATCTATTGCCTAACCTCGCGACTGTGGTTTCTGCTTGCCCGTCGACGGTTGATGTTAGTGGCTCTCCAATTAAAAAATGCCCTGGTGTTAGGGCAGTAAGGTCATTGGGGTCAGATGATACTGGAACCAGGGGTCTGGAGTTGAGTATGGCTTCTATTTCGATTAATAACGTTTCTAGTTCCTCATACGTTAAGTTGGTTGACAGAAGGTTGCGTTTCAAGAAATGTTTGGCTGATTTCACAACCGCTTCACATAATCCGCCAAAATGCGGTGCTCGCGGTGGGATAAAGTGGAATTCCATGCTTCTAGTCGCGCAGAATGAGCCTATTTTTTCTTTCGACGCCGCTGCGTATATTGAGGATTTAATTTCCATAAGTTGATTTTTGGCTCCGACGAAGTTAGTAGCATTGTCGCAATAGAGGTTTAGGCAATTTCCTCTCCTTCCTACAAAACGTTTGAGCGCTCCGATGAATGCTTCTGTTGTTAAATCTCCTACGACTTCCAAGTGTACTGCCTTAGTTGCGAAACAACAAAAGACCGCGACATATGCCTTTCGAGGTTGCTTCCCTCGTACCTTGAAGTGAATCCATACCGGTCCGAGGAAGTATACTCCGGCGTTGACGAATGGTCGGGCAGGTTGAACCCTCATGGCTGGCAAATTCCCCATTATCTGCGTCATCAGTTTAGGTTTTGCCCTGGAGCACCGTATGCATTTTTGTACCACGGAACGTGCCATTGTTTTTCCCTTTATGGGCCAGTATTTTTGGCGCATTGCTGCCAGGAGGCCCTGTGGTCCAATGTGTAGGTATTTGAGATGAACCTCTTGCATCAATAATTTGCTGATATTATGGTTGTAGGGTAGCAGTATTGGATGCTTGGCGTCGTAACTCAACTCTGCTGCTTCCAAGCGTCCTCCCACGCGAAGAATTCCATCTCCGTCCAAAAACGGAGACAAACTATTCATTGGGCTGTGAGCGTTGACATAGTTGCCCCGTGCTAGTTGGATCAGCTCTTCCTTAAATGCTTGGCCTTGGTATTCTCTAATTATAATATTGTTGGCGTTCTCTAGCTCAGACAGGGAGAAATGGTCGTGTAACCGTTGTCCTCGATTGCTCTTCTTGCATTTTTCTATGAACCGGCTGATATATGCAACAATCCTTTGCAGGCGCCGGAAGGAGTTATGATGATCAATTATGTCAATGATCCCTGGTGATGACTGGAGTGTTGCTGCGAGTGTGATCCTGGATTTTTTCTTCTCGTAGTCCGTGGTTTTTGTTTCGACCTTGCTTGGCCAAGTATTTTCTGGACCATATAGATATAAGGGTCCGTAAAACCACATGGTACAGTCCTTTAGTTTTGAAGCCGAGATCCCTCGGGAGACTATGTCCGCAGGATTTTGTTTGGTAGGCACATGTCGCCACTGCTGAGGTGAGGTGGTGCTTCTGATGATCCTTACTCGATTGGCAATAAAGCTATGATAGTTAGCAGCTTCTGAATTTATCCAAGCGATATGATCTATGACTCCTAAAACTGCTCGGGATAAAAAAATTTCAAAATCCGCCCACTGACACGCCCACAAATAAAAAAGGTGTGAGCCACGCTGCACTCACGGTATAGTTGATGTGTAAACATAGGCACAGTTGCGCGTTAGCTACCTAATTTGTTATCTAGCTAACGCCACAACTAAGTAACTAACGTAGTTAAATTAACTGCGCTAAAAATGCAATCGATTTGGTGGTTAGCTATCATAATGACAACTAATTTTTTCTATTAGCTATTAGTTGCAGGTTGTGTAACTTTTCTTCGACTTTTAAGGACCTTTTTTGTTGTTGCAAGGACCTCTTAGTCAAATAACATTGAACGCAGATATACCGTGCGGATTCTAACGACATTTTGGAAAAATATCCTGTTTTCGACTATTAAGGACCTTTTTTGTTGTTGCAAGGACCTCTTAGTCAAATAACATTGAGCAGAGATATACCGTGTGGATTCTAATGGCATTTTGGAAAAATATCCTTTCTTCGACTTTTAAGGACCTTTTTTGTTGTTGCAAGGACCTCTTAGTCAAATAACATTGAACACAGATATACCGGGTGGATTCTAACGGCATTTTGGAAAAATATCCTTTCTTCGACTTTTAAGGACCTTTTTTGTTGTTGCAAGGACCTCTTAGTCAAATAACATTGAACACAGATATACCGTGTGGATTCTAACGACATTTTGGAAAAATATAATTTCTTCGACTTTTAAGGACCTTTTTTGTTGTTGCAAGGACCTCTTAGTCAAATAACATTGAACACAGATATACCGTGTGGATTCTAACGGCATTTTGGAAAAATAACCTTTCTTCGACTTTTAAGGACCCTTTTTGTTGTTGCAAGGACATCGTTTAAAGGATGGATTGTTTTATCACACCCTGGAGTCGTAAGCACATAAACCTAGACTCTGTAGAGTTGAATCTTAGGTGCATGAACCTAGATTCGTGTAGTTTGTAGTAGCGGACAGCTAGCCAAGCAGACTCACTTGGTCAATAATAAAGGTGTCTTTGATACTGTCTCGAAATAAAAACTCGATCGTTTATTGAAGTTGTCGTCTTTTTATACAAAAAAGAGGCTTAGCCTAGCACTTAATGAACTTATTACTAAATATACCAAAATAGCTTAGTCTAGAATTTACGCAATAATTAATGAATTTAGAATTGCTGAGTTATCTTAAATGAATTACACATACAAAAAAATATAGTACATTGATTGCGCAATGAATTATTGCATCAAAGTGCATGCGTTGCAAAATGCCGAGTTTACCTTTCATTGTTGATGTTTTTTTTCTTTTCTGTTATTTCGTATGGTTGGTTGTATTTAAATAATGAAGCATATTAGGTCAAGCAAGTTCAAGTAATGTATTCAAATAATGAAGCATATTAGGTCAAGCAAGTTCAAGTAATGTGTATCAGGTTGCAAACAAATCAATGACCTGAATATTAAATCCAAACAATGAAAGGTAGACTAAACATTCTGCCCCGAGTTAAACTGTAGTTTAACAGAAAAATAGAATGATTATAAATTTATAGAAATGACGTTTATTATAGTTCGAGATTATAATGAGAACATTAATCTTAATTGCGCAAGGTTGTTAAATATTTAGAACAGTCAATTTCATTTTACATAATTTAAATATCTATTACACTAAATCTAGGTTGTTGCAATTGTGCAGCCCAAAGATCGTCTTACTCTTTTTCTCGTTGATTCCTCATTGGTTGTCGACGGTTCGGTGGCTTCTTGACTCCTTGATGGTTGCTCCGGATTTTCTCGCTGCTGTGGACTTTCCTCTACTGGTAAAGGCGCAAGGTTATGTATGGGTCGTTTGAGCATACCACGGCTCGTCTTAACTTCCGCCACACGCACTAGGCCGTCACTTCCTCTGATGCAGTTCATAATTCTTCCTAGATGCCACTGCATACGTGGTAAGTTGTCGTCCTTTATGATAACCATCATACCGGGAATGATTGTGTTGTTCGCTTGTTTCCATTTGTAGCGGTGTTGTAGCTCGTTGAGGTATTCATGTGACCACCGCTTCCAAAATTAAGTTTTTACTGCGGTAATCGTCTTCCATCTATTGCCTAACCTCGCGACTGTGGTTTCTGCTTGCCCGTCGACGGTTGATGTTAGTGGCTCTCCAATTAAAAAATGCCCTGGTGTTAGGGCAGTAAGGTCATTGAGGTCAGATGATACTGGAACCAGGGGTCTGGAGTTGAGTATGGCTTCTATTTCGATTAATAACGTTTCTAGTTCCTCATACGTTAAGTTGGTTGAAAGAATATTGCGTTTCAAGAAATGTTTGCCTGATTTCACAACCGCTTCCCATAATCCGCCAAAATGCGGTGCTCGCGGTGGGATAAAGTGGAATTCCATGCTTCTAGTCGCGCAGAATGAGCCTATTTTTTCTTTCGACGCCGCTGCGTATATTGAGGATTTAATTTCCATAAGTTGATTTTTGGCTCCGACGAAGTTAGTAGCATTGTCGCAATAGAGGTTTAGGCAATTTCCTCTCCTTCCTACAAAACGTTTGAGCGCTCCGATGAATGCTTCTGTTGTTAAATCTCCTACGACTTCCAAGTGTACTGCCTTAGTTGCGAAACAACAAAAGACCGCGACATATGCCTTTCGAGGTTGCTTCCCTCGTACCTTGAAGTGAATCCATACCGGTCCGAGGAAGTATACTCCGGCGTTGACGAATGGTCGGGCAGGTTGAACCCTCATGGCTGGCAAATTCCCCATTATCTGCGTCATCAGTTTAGGTTTTGCCCTGGAGCACCGAATGCATTTTTGTACCACGGAACGTGCCATTGTTTTTCCCTTTATGGGCCAGTATTTTTGGCGCATTGCTGCCAGGAGGCCCTGTGGTCCAATGTGTAGGTATTTGAGATGAACCTCTTGCATCAATAATTTGCTGATATTATGGTTGTAGGCTAGCAGTATTGGATGCTTGGCGTCGTAACTCAACTCTGCTGCTTCCAAGCGTCCCCACACGCGAAGAATTCCATCTCCGTCCAAAAACGGAGACAAACTATTCATTGGGCTGTGAGCGTTGACATAGTTGCCCCGTGCTAGTTGGATCAGCTCTTCCTTAAATGCTTGGCCTTGGACTTCTCTAATTATAATATTGTTGGCGTTCTCTAGCTCAGACAGGGAGAAATGGTCGTGTAACCGTTGTCCTCGATTGCTCTTCTTGCATTTTTCTATGAACCGGCTGATATATGCAACAATCATTTGCAGGCGCCGGAAGGAGTTATGATGATCAATTATGTCAATGATCCATGGTGATGACTGGAGTGTTGCTGCGAGTGTGATCCTGGATTTTTTCTTCTCGTAGTCCGTGGTTTTTGTTTCGACCTTGCTTGGCCAAGTATTTTCTGGACCATATAGATATAAGGGTCCGTAAAACCACATGGTACAGTCCTTTAGTTTTGAAGCCGAGATCCCTCGGGAGACTATGTCCGCAGGATTTTGTTTGGTAGGCACATGTCGCCACTGCTGAGGTGAGGTGGTGCTTCTGATGATCCTTACTCGATTGGCAATAAAGCTATGCTAGTTAGCAGCTTCTGAATTTATCCAAGCGATATGATCTATGACTCCTAAAACTGCTCGGGATAAAAAAAATTCAAAATCCGCCCACTGACACGCCCACAAATAAAAAAGGTGTGAGCCACGCTGCACTCACGGTATAGTTGATGTGTAAACATAGGCACAGTTGCGCGTTAGCTACCTAATTTGTTATCTAGCTAACGCCACAACTAAGTAACTAACGTAGTTAAATTAACTGCGCTAAAAATGCAATCGATTTGGTGGTTAGCTATCATAATGACAACTAATTTTTTCTATTAGCTATTAGTTGCAGGTTGTGTAACCTTTCTTTGACTTTTAAGGACCTTTTTTGTTGTTGCAAGGACCTCTTAGTCAAATAACATTGAACGCAGATATACCGTGCGGATTCTAATGACATTTTGGAAAAATATCCTGTTTTCGACTATTAAGGACCTTTTTTGTTGTTGCAAGGACCTCTTAGTCAAATAACATTGAGCAGAGATATACCGTGTGGATTCTAATGGCATTTTGGAAAAATATCCTTTCTTCGACTTTTAAGGACCTTTTTTGTTGTTGCAAGGACCTCTTAGTCAAATAACATTGAACACAGATATACCGGGTGGATTCTAACGGCATTTTGGAAAAATATCCTTTCTTCGACTTTTAAGGACCTTTTTTGTTGTTGCAAGGACCTCTTAGTCAAATAACATTGAACACAGATATACCGTGTGGATTCTAACGACATTTTGGAAAAATATCATTTCTTCGACTTTTAAGGACTTTTTTTGTTGTTGCAAGGACCTCTTAGTCAAATAACATTGAACACAGATATACCGTGTGGATTCTAACGGCATTTTGGAAAAATAACCTTTCTTCGACTTTTAAGGACCCTTTTTGTTGTTGCAAGGACATTGTTTAAAGGATGGATTGTTTTATCACACCCTGGAGTCGTAAGCACATAAACCTAGACTCTGTAGAGTTGAATCTTAGGTGCATGAACCTAGATTCGTGTAGTTTGTAGTAGCGGACAGCTGGCCAAGCAGACTCACTTGGTCAATAATAAAGGTGTCTTTGATACTGTCTCGAATTAAAAACTCGATCGTTTATTGAAGTTGTCGTCTTTTTATACAAAAAAGAGGCTTAGCCTAGCACTTAATGAACTTATTACTAAATATACCAAAATAGCTTAGTCTAGAATTTACGCAATAATTAATGAATTTAGAATTGCTGAGTTATCTTAAATGAATTACACATACAAAAAAATATAGTACATTGATTGCGCAATGAATTATTGCATCAAAGTGCATGCGTTGCAAAATGCCGAGTTTACCTTTCATTGTTGATGTTTTTTTTCTTTTCTGTTATTTCGTATGGTTGGTTGTATTTAAATAATGAAGCATATTAGGTCAAGCAAGTTCAAGTAATGTATTCAAATAATGAAGCATATTAGGTCAAGCAAGTTCAAGTAATGTGTATCAGGTTGCAAACAAATCAATGACTTGAATATTAAATCCAAACAATGAAAGGTAGACTAAACATTCTGCCCCGCGTTAAACTGTAGTTTAACAGAAAAATAGAATGATTATAAATTTATAGAAATGACGTTTATTATAGTTCGAGATTATAATGAGAACATTAATTGCGCAAGGTTGTTAAATATTTAGAACAGTCAATTTCATTTTACATAATTTAAATATCTATTACACTAAATCTAGGTTGTTGCAATTGTGCAGCCCAAAGATCGTCTTACTCTTTTTCTCGTTGATTCCTCATTGGTTGTCGACGGTTCGGTGGCTTCTTGACTCCTTGATGGTTGCTCCGGATTTTCTCGCTGCTGTGGACTTTCCTCTATGTATGTATGGGTCGTTTGAGCATACCACGGCTCGTCTTAACTTCCGCCACACGCACTAGGCCGTCACTTCCTCTGATGCAGTTCATAATTCTTCCTAGATGCCACTGCATAGGTGGTAAGTTGTCGTCCTTTATGATAACCATCATACCGAAAATGATTGTGTTGTTCGCTTGTTTCCATTTGTAGCGGTGTTGTAGCTCGTTGAGGTATTCATGTGACCACCGCTTCCAAAATTAAGTTTTTACTGCGGTAATCGTCTTCCATCTATTGCCTAACCTCGCGACTGTGGTTTCTGCTTGCCTGTCGACGGTTGATGTTAGTGGCTCTCCAATTAAAAAATGCCCTGGTGTTAGGGCAGTAAGGTCATTGGGGTCAGATGATACTGGAACCAGGGGTCTGGAGTTGAGTATGGCTTCTATTTCGATTAATAACGTTTCTAGTTCCTCATACGTTAAGTTGGTTGAAAGAAGATTGCGTTTCAAGAAATGTTTGCCTGATTTCACAACCGCTTCCCATAATCCGCCAAAATGCGGTGCTCGCGGTGGGATAAAGTGGAATTCCATGCTTCTAGTCGCGCAGAATGAGCCTATTTTTTCTTTCGACGCCGCTGCGTATATTGAGGATTTAATTTCCATAAGTTGATTTTTGGCTCCGACGAAGTTAGTAGCATTGTCGCAATAGAGGTTTAGGCAATTTCCTCTCCTTCCTACAAAACGTTTGAGCGCTCCGATGAATGCTTCTGTTGTTAAATCTCCTACGACTTCCAAGTGTACTGCCTTAGTTGCGAAACAACAAAAGACCGCGACATATGCCTTTCGAGGTTGCTTCCCTCGTACCTTGAAGTGAATCCATACCGGTCCGAGGAAGTATACTCCGGCGTTGACGAATGGTCGGGCAGGTTGAACCCCCATCGCTGGCAAATTCCCCATTATCTGCGTCATCAGTTTAGGTTTTGCCCTGGAGCACCGAATGCATTTTTGTACCAAGGAACGTGCTATTGTTTTTCCCTTTATGGGCCAGTATTTTTGGCGCATTGCTGCCAGGAGGCCCTGTGGTCCAATGTGTAGGTATTTGAGATGAACCTCTTGCATCAATAATTTGCTGATATTATGGTTGTAGGGTAGCAGTATTGGATGCTTGGCGTCGTAACTCAACTCTGCTGCTTCCAAGCGTCCTCCCACGCGAAGAATTCCATCTCCGTCCAAAAACGGAGACAAACTATTCATTGGGCTGTGAGCGTTGACATAGTTGCCCCGTGCTAGTTGGATCAGCTCTTCCTTAAATGCTTGGCCTTGGACTTCTCTAATTATAATATTGTTGGCGTTCTCTAGCTCAGACAGGGAGAAATGGTCGTGTAACCGTTGTCCTCGATTGCTCTTTTTGCATTTTTCTATGAACCGGCTGATATATGCAACAATCATTTGCAGGCGCCGGAAGGAGTTATGATGATCAATTATGTCAATGATCCCTGGTGATGACTGGAATGTTGCTGCGAGTGTGATCCTGGATTTTTTCTTCTCGTAGTCCGTGGTTTTTGTTTCGACCTTGCTTGGCCAAGTATTTTCTGGACCATATAGATATAAGGGTCCGTAAAACCACATGGTACAGTCCTTTAGTTTTGAAGCCGAGATCCCTCGGGAGACTATGTCCGCAGGATTTTGTTTGGTAGGCACATGTCGCCACTGCTGAGGTGAGGTGGTGCTTCTGATGATCCTTACTCGATTGGCAATAAAGCTATGCTAGTTAGCAGCTTCTGAATTTATCCAAGCGATATGATCTATGACTCCTAAAACTGCTCGGGATAAAAAAATTTCAAAATCCGCCCACTGACACGCCCACAAATAAAAAAGGTGTGAGCCACGCTGCACTCACGGTATAGTTGATGTGTAAACATAGGCACAGTTGCGCGTTAGCTACCTAATTTGTTATCTAGCTAACGCCACAACTAAGTAACTAACGTAGTTAAATTAACTGCGCTAAAAATGCAATCGATTTGGTGGTTAGCTATCATAATGACAACTAATTTTTTCTATTAGCTATTAGTTGCAGGTTGTGTAACCTTTCTTTGACTTTTAAGGACCTTTTTTGTTGTTGCAAGGACCTCTTAGTCAAATAACATTGAACGCAGATATACCGTGCGGATTCTAATGACATTTTGGAAAAATATCCTGTTTTCGACTATTAAGGACCTTTTTTGTTGTTGCAAGGACCTCTTAGTCAAATAACATTGAGCAGAGATATACCGTGTGGATTCTAATGGCATTTTGGAAAAATATCCTTTCTTCGACTTTTAAGGACCTTTTTTGTTGTTGCAAGGACCTCTTAGTCAAATAACATTGAACACAGATATACCGGGTGGATTCTAACGGCATTTTGGAAAAATATCCTTTCTTCGACTTTTAAGGACCTTTTTTGTTGTTGCAAGGACCTCTTAGTCAAATAACATTGAACACAGATATACCGTGTGGATTCTAACGACATTTTGGAAAAATATCATTTCTTCGACTTTTAAGGACTTTTTTTGTTGTTGCAAGGACCTCTTAGTCAAATAACATTGAACACAGATATACCGTATGGATTCTAACGGCATTTTGGAAAAATAACCTTTCTTCGACTTTTAAGGACCCTTTTTGTTGTTGCAAGGACATTGTTTAAAGGATGGATTGTTTTATCACACCCTGGAGTCGTAAGCACATAAACCTAGACTCTGTAGAGTTGAATCTTAGGTGCATGAACCTAGATTCGTGTAGTTTGTAGTAGCGGACAGCTGGCCAAGCAGACTCACTTGGTCAATAATAAAGGTGTCTTTGATACTGTCTCGAATTAAAAACTCGATCGTTTATTGAAGTTGTCGTCTTTTTATACAAAAAAGAGGCTTAGCCTAGCACTTAATGAACTTATTACTAAATATACCAAAATAGCTTAGTCTAGAATTTACGCAATAATTAATGAATTTAGAATTGCTGAGTTATCTTAAATGAATTACACATACAAAAAAATATAGTACATTGATTGCGCAATGAATTATTGCATCAAAGTGCATGCGTTGCAAAATGCCGAGTTTACCTTTCATTGTTGATGTTTTTTTTCTTTTCTGTTATTTCGTATGGTTGGTTGTATTTAAATAATGAAGCATATTAGGTCAAGCAAGTTCAAGTAATGTATTCAAATAATGAAGCATATTAGGTCAAGCAAGTTCAAGTAATGTGTATCAGGTTGCAAACAAATCAATGACCTGAATATTAAATCCAAACAATGAAAGGTAGACTAAACATTCTGCCCCGCGTTAAACTGTAGTTTAACAGAAAAATAGAATGATTATAAATTTATAGAAATGACGTTTATTATAGTTCGAGATTATAATGAGAACATTAATTGCGCAAGGTTGTTAAATATTTAGAACAGTCAATTTCATTTTACATAATTTAAATATCTATTACACTAAATCTAGGTTGTTGCAATTGTGCAGCCCAAAGATCGTCTTACTCTTTTTCTCGTTGATTCCTCATTGGTTGTCGACGGTTCGGTGGCTTCTTGACTCCTTGATGGTTGCTCCGGATTTTCTCGCTGCTGTGGACTTTCCTCTACTGGTAAAGGCGCAAGGTTATGTATGGGTCGTTTGAGCATACCACGGCTCGTCTTAACTTCCGCCACACGCACTAGGCCGTCACTTCCTCTGATGCAGTTCATAATTCTTCCTAGATGCCACTGCATAGGTGGTAAGTTGTCGTCCTTTATGATAACCATCATACCGGGAATGATTGTGTTGTTCGCTTGTTTCCATTTGTAGCGGTGTTGTAGCTCGTTGAGGTATTCATGTGACCACCGCTTCCAAAATTAAGTTTTTACTGCGGTAATCGTCTTCCATCTATTGCCTAACCTCGCGACTGTGGTTTCTGCTTGCCCGTCGACGGTTGATGTTAGTGGCTCTCCGATTAAAAAATGCCCTGGTGTTAGGGCAGTAAGGTCATTGGGGTCAGATGATACTGGAACCAGGGGTCTGGAGTTGAGTATGGCTTCTATTTCGATTAATAACGTTTCTAGTTCCTCATACGTTAAGTTGGTTGAAAGAAGATTGCGTTTCAAGAAATGTTTGCCTGATTTCACAACCGCTTCCCATAATCCGCCAAAATGCGGTGCTCGCGGTGGGATAAAGTGGAATTCCATGCTTCTAGTCGCGCAGAATGAGCCTATTTTTTCTTTCGACGCCGCTGCGTATATTGAGGATTTAATTTCCATAAGTTGATTTTTGGCTCCGACGAAGTTAGTAGCACTGTCGCAATAGAGGTTTAGGCAATTGCCTCTCCTTCCTACAAAACGTTTGAGCGCTCCGATGAATGCTTCTGTTGTTAAATCTCCTACGACTTCCAAGTGTACTGCCTTAGTTGCGAAACAACAAAAGACCGCGACATATGCCTTTCGAGGTTGCTTCCCTCGTACCTTGAAGTGAATCCATACCGGTCCGATGAAGTATACTCCGGCGTTGACGAATGGTCGGGCAGGTTGAACCCCCATCGCTGGCAAATTCCCCATTATCTGCGTCATCAGTTTAGGTTTTGCCCTGGAGCACCGAATGAATTTTTGTACCACGGAACGTGCTATTGTTTTTCCCTTTATGGGCCAGTATTTTTGGCGCATTGCTGCCAGGAGGCCCTGTGGTCCAATGTGTAGGTATTTGAGATGAACCTCTTGCATCAATAATTTGCTGATATTATGGTTGTAGGGTAGCAGTATTGGATGCTTGGCGTCGTAACTCAACTCTGCTGCTTCCAAGCGTCCTCCCACGCGAAGAATTCCATATCCGTCCAAAAACGGAGACAAACTATTCATTGGGCTGTGAGCGTTGACATAGTTGCCCTGTGCTAGTTGGATCAGCTCTTCCTTAAATGCTTGGCCTTGGACTTCTCTAATTATAATATTGTTGGCGTTCTCTAGCTCAGACAGGGAGAAATGGTCGTGTAACCGTTGTCCTCGATTGCTCTTCTTGCATTTTTCTATGAACCGGCTGATATATGCAACAATCATTTGCAGGCGCCGGAAGGAGTTATGATGATCAATTATGTCAATGATCCCTGGTGATGACTGGAGTGTTGCTGCGAGTGTGATCCTGGATTTTTTCTTCTCGTAGTCCGTGGTTTTTGTTTCGACCTTGCTTGGCCAAGTATTTTCTGGACCATATAGATATAAGGGTCCGTAAAACCACATGGTACAGTCCTTTAGTTTTGAAGCCGAGATCCCTCGGGAGACTATGTCCGCAGGATTTTGTTTGGTAGGCACATGTCGCCACTGCTAAAGTGAGGTGGTGCTTCTGATGATCCTTACTCGATTGGCAATAAAGCTATGATAGTTAGCAGCTTCTGAATTTATCCAAGCGAGAACGATTTCGGAATCGGTCCAGAAGAACTCCTTCACTTCTCCTAATTTTATATCCTTTACTACCCGACGCATTAGTTCCGTTGCCAGTTTAGCTGCACATAGTTCTAATCGTGGTATTTTTGTAGCAGAAGTGATATGTTCGTCACTAGCAGATTTGATTGGCGCAACTCTAGATTTTGAGCACACTAACCGGATCGTTACAGTACCGTCGTTGTTAACTGACCTCGTGTATATTGCCGCGCCAAACGCCTGTACGCATGTAGTTGAATTGTCCTGGCCCTTGGGTTTGAAAACAAGTGTCTGGGAATTTTGATATCCTTTATTGCCACTAGATCCTTTCGGAAATTGTCCCACTGAGTGTGGAGCTCCATTGGCAAGGCAGCATCCCAATCAATTTTTAGTTTCCATAGTTGCTGAATGAATATCTTAGCCGTAATTGTGATTGGATTCACGATGCCTAGTGGGTCAAATATATGTGTAATTTCTGAAATGTTGTTCTTTTGGTGATTCGCCTGTTTACTTGCAATGCCGAGTTGATAAAAAATTCATCGGATCGTGGATTCCAGATAAGTCCTAAGGTTTTCAATGTCTGTGACTCCTTATCTTTGACATCAGAGTGTATGGCTTGATCATTTGGCGGTATGGTTTTCAGAAGCTGTGGTACGTTGCTGCACAACTTTCGAAGCTTGAATTGTGCCGATTGCAAAATTTGGATGAGTTCCTTTTGTATAGCGATGGCTTCTGTTAGGCTGGTAGCTCCGGACATCACGTACAGATCATTGGCCAAAACCTTGGCTCCTAATGGGAACCTATGTGAATTGTCCCTGGCAAGGTGTTGCAGACATCGGGTTGCCAGATAGGGAGCTGAGGTTGTACCGTAGGTTACTGTTTTTAATTGGTAGCATTTAATTTCCTTGTCTGAATCGTTCCGCCAAAATATCAGTTGATAATCCCGGTCCTCCTTTCTCACAAGGATTTGTCGGTACATTTTCTCGATATCTGCCGTGAATACAAAGCGCGGCGTTCTGAAGCGTAACAGTAGTGAGAAAATGTCATCTTGTATTGTGGGCCCAGCTAGCAGCACGTCATTTAGTGAGATGTTTGACGATGTTTTCATTGATGCGTCGAACACCACCCTGAGTTTGGTTGTGGTACTGTCGGGCTTAAGTACTCCATGATGGGGTAAAAAGTAGTGTGGTGACTTCAGATTACCTTCATCGACCTCGCTCATATGACCTCGCTCATATGTCCTAGCTCTTGCATAAACTTGGTATAAAGATCTTTGAACTCGACGTGGTTGTTAAATCTTCTCTCCATAGCCAAAAATCTTCGCAGGGCTATTTCTCTTGATTCCCCTAACTCTGAAGGCTGGCGTGAGAAGGGCAAACTTACTATGAACCTGCCATTGGTTGGATCGCGCTGAAATGTTTTTTCGAAGTGTGTTTCACATTTTTGCTCTGCTATAGTATTGCTGCTGGCCTCTTCTGTGATATCCTCTAGTCGCCAAAATTTCTCGATGATCGTAGTGAGCGATCTGTCTTCGGTCCCCATTGCACAGGTTACCGCCGTGGCCATTACTCTGCTTACCTTGCCTGCTATCACCCAACCCAATACTGTATTTTGGAGTATTGGTAGATCTCCATCCAATCGTATTTGACCGACAACCAAGAGCTGATGGTAAAGTTCTGCTCCTAGGAGGATGTCTATTTTGTCTGGTCGATTAAATTTAGGATCAGCTAGTGGAATATTGCTGGGAAGATTCCATGTAGACGTATCCAATGGTTGAGCTGGCTGATAGGATATTATTTTGGGTAATACGAAGGCTTCGATTCTATACGAGTAGGAATTGACTTGAGATTGTATCTCTATATTGATCCTTTGGTTAGATCTTTGCTTGCCTTGGCCAATTCCTTCAATGAACAATTCATCTGCCGTAGTGATCAGGCCCAGCTTATCTACCATGCGCTGACTGATGATATTTATTTGCGAACCAGAATCCAACAGCGCACGGCAGTCGTAGGTTTTTCCTGTGGGTCCGATTATGGTTACTCTGGCAGTCCCTAATAGTACGAATGCATGATCTTTATTGTTAAGTAATGCGCTAACCACTGGCTCAGGACCCCTTGCTGTCTCAGCTGCTCGACTTGTGGTAGGTTCCTCGCCCCTGATGATCCTGGATGTTTTTGGGACGATTGATATTCATGTCTAAATGTAACAGAGTGTTATGCCTTTTGTGACACTTCGAACAATTACTGGAGCTGCAATTTGATGCAAAGTGCCCAGCTCGCAGACAATTGATACACAGGTTATTTTGTTTTACGACGTTTAACCGTTTTGATGCTGTTAACTCCAAAAACTGTTTACATTTATAAATTGGATGGTTGTATTTACAGATGATGCAACCTAGTTGCTGAGAAGCAATTGCTGATAACGTCTTAAACCCTTGTTTTTGAGTTCTGCCTTCTTCTGCCTTGTTCTTATTCCCCAATGTTTCGAGAGCTTGAAAACGCTTTTCCAAGAATTCGAGAAACTGCTGAAATGAAGGCATTTGCCTTGGTTGTACCAATGACTGTTCGTACAATGTGTGCGTATCCTTATCCAATTTCTTAAGAAACAGATGAAGCAAGATCGGGTCCCATGCCTTGATATCCACATCCAGTCCTTCTAGACCGAGCAAACACTCTTGTATAGTGTCATGTAAGCTGCGTATTGATCTGGCATTTCCAATTTGGATATTCTGATGGGACAATATTTTTGATATCCAAGATGAGATTAGCAATCGAGGGTTATCATAGCGCCCTGTTATTATCCTCCAGGCTGCATTGTAGTTGGCCCCTGATACTGTCAGATGACGCACCAACTTTTCGGCCTCTCCTGTAAGGCTTGTTTTGAGGAACCACATTTTCTGCCCGTCCGACATCCCTTGATTGTGGATCATTTCTGTGTACAGATCGTTGAATTGCTGCCACTGGAGGTAGTTAACGTCAAACTTTGGTAACTCAACCTTGGGCATTTTCATGGTTGTGGAAGGTTTTTCCAAATCTTGAGCTAGTGATGATTCCATTGTCCCATAGAGTTCTTGCAATAGTTCCGCGAGTTGCTCCTGCAACTCAAAGTAGCCTTGAATGTCTTCCTGAGTTAACTGGTTTTCCATTTTCCGATACATGGTCGTTAACTCTTCCCAATTTTGTTCCAGTGTTCGAATTTTGATTTGGCAGAAGGTTTTGGTTTTATTCTGCTGTAGTATTATCTTATCTATGGACCCCCTTATGATCCTTATGACAAGATTGTATCGCTGTCTGAGGAGCGTGTCTTCCCCAGCTGGAGTGTGCTCTATTTTCCGTCTTGGACCTGTAGTTGCTGGTTGCTCTTGCATGATTTTTGGTATTGCTCCCGTAGCTGATACCTCCAACCCATCCCTCTTTGACAGGCCGGGATGTGCGCCGCCTGGTGTTGTCGCATGTGCCAACTCTAATTTATCCTGGATGTCGTCTAGGAATGATTCTCGTAGCTTTTTGATCTCTCCGTAGTAATCACGACTGAAGTATGGATGACTAAGGTTGATCTCCTCCATCTCTCTGATTTTGGAATCAGTTGCGTCAAACTCTTTCCAAAGTGAGTTTAATTGTCGTAGCCGGTCTTCCAAATAGCCAATGGTTTTGCGGTCAGAGGAGTCTTTCTTGAAATTCCGCCATAATCTGCAGATATTCTCTCCAATCTCCTCTTGATCCCTAGTTATGCTGTCCAAATCCCTCTTGCTGTCTTCCATCGAAGTACTCCAAATGAATGCTTGCTCAAATGAGTAATCAATCAGCGGTCGAATTTAGGATGAACTGTGTTTTTTGGCCCAGTTTACGCCCAAAACGCGAAAAAATATACAACGATTGAACTGTGTTATATAGCCCAGTTCACGCCTCGAATTGTTGGACCAAGTCCTGTCACGGTCGCCAAATGTTTAAAGGATGGATTGTTTTATCACACCCTGGAGTCGTAAGCACATAAACCTAGACTCTGTAGAGTTGAATTTTAGGTGCATGAACCTAGATTCGTGTAGTTTGTAGTAGCGGACAGCTGGCCAAGCAGACTTACTTGGCCAATAATAAAGGTGTCTTTGATACTGTCTCGAATTAAAAACTCGATTGTTTATTGAAGTTGTCGTCTTTTTATACAAAAAAGAAGCTTAGCCTAGCACTTAACGAACTTATTACTAAATATACCAAAATAACTTAGTCTAGAATTTACGCAATAATTAATGAATTTAGAGTTGCTGAGTTATCTTAAATGAATTACACATACAAAAAAATATAGTACATTGATTGCGCAATGAATTATTGCATCAAAGTGCATGCGTTGCAAAATGCCGAGTTTACCTTTCATTGTTGATGTTTTTTTTCGTTTCTGTTATTTCGTATGGTTGGTTGTATTTAAATAATGAAGCATATTAGGTCAAGCAAGTTCAAGTAATGTATTCAAATAATGAAGCATATTAGGTCAAGCAAGTTCAAGTAATGTGTATCAGGTTGCAAACAAATCAATGACCTGAATATTAAATCCAAACAATGAAAGGTAGACTAAACAGACATCTTAGTCAAATAATATTGATCACAGATATACCGTGAGGATTCTAATGGCATTTTGGAAAAATATCCTTTTTTCTACTTTTAAGGAACTTTTTGTTGTTCCAAGGATCTGTTAGTCAAATAACATTGAACACAATATAATGCGCGGTTTTTTAGGAGTTTTTGAAAAAAATGTTTTTTTCGGGCTTAAGGACCTTATTTGGTTCTCCAAGGACCAGTCGGTAGATAACCTTATTACAACTAAAAGTGACATTCTTAAATCGGCCATCGGTTACCGAAGTACAAATCGATATTTTTCCTCTTACCTGCAACTGATGTACAACAAAATTCAAGCTATACAACCTCAATTATTCAAAAGGAATCTACTTCCACACAACTTCCCGGTGTTTCGTAAGGACATACATACATAATAATCTCTAAAATCGAACATAATTAAAACTGGAAAATCTATAACGAAATAAATAAAATAAATAAAAAAAACAACGACACGCGGTTGTTCTCAAACGGTCATCCATCTACGTACTAACCGCGCCAAACGTCGTTTAATTGCGGTGATCTGTCGAGCAGCGATTAACTCACGTGGTAATGAAAATTAACGGGAAAATCTGACGATGACGAAATCTGACGATGATGGTGACGCTAGATATTTCCAACTAGCCCCTACCGAGAAAAAATATATTTACACATCAACGAGAGCAAAAATGTTTACACATTGATAAAACATTTTTTTTGAAAATCCAAAGTTTGAGCTAGGGAGCTGAAATTTATAATATGTACTCTCTATGGGCCCTTTATGCTCATGTGTAAATATTTTCAAAATCCGCCCACTGACACGCCCACAATTAATTTTTTTTTTTTGAAAATTCAAAGTTTGAGCCAGGGAGCTGAAATTTATAATATATACTCTCTAGGGGCTCGTTATTCTCATGTGTTAATTTTTTTTTAAATCCGCCTACTGACACGCCCACAATTAAATAAAACAATTTTATTGAAACACCCAAGTTTGAGCTACGGAGCGTTTTTTTGATAAAAATCCTTTAAATGTTATATAACAAAATATGTAGAGCGTTCTTAACAATTCAATCATACTTAGACTTTTGTCACGCCCACTTATGAGGGATAGGAATAAGAATAGGGTATCCAACAGTTCGCCCAAGCGGACTGTAGCCCGTCCCTATGTTTAACTGTAGAATAGATATTATTGAAACTTTTAAGCAAATATTAGACCATCCAAAAGAATGGGACACTGACGCACTTTCAATGGCCGAAAGTTTATTGCTTAAGTCAGAAGGGAAAGATTTTTGCTTTTTACTGCACGCGGTTTCCGAAATATTTGCTAAAACCGATGTATTGTTTAATTTAATACAAAATAAACAAACAGATGTTGAAGTTGCTAAGCGAGAAATCGAGTGTTTTGAGCCTTGGCTTTCTACTGAGTTTCTAAACAAATTTGATTTAATTTTTGAAAGTATAACTGAAATGCTGAACCTCCACGGAAACGCCGATTACTTGATTTTGATTTAAAGACTCACTATAAGCGCCTTTTTGTAGAAATAAAGGACAATATTATATCTCAAATTAAGATACGATATAAATCTTTCACGGATTTAATTTTTTTGGATTTACTCAATAAATCAAAATAGAGTCGTTTTGCTCAGTCAAGCCCAGATGATAAAATATCTTCGGTGATTAACTTTTTCCCTGGAATTTTCGATTTTGCAGGTTTAAAAAATGAGCTGAAAGTTCTCTATACTACGTCTTCACTTCAACCACTTGACGTTTTATCCCTCTATAAACATTTAAGAAGTGAAATATTGTGTGAAACATTTCCGCAAATCTTAAAATTAAGTGGACTATTTTTAACACTACCAATGACTGTTGCTTCCGTGGAGAGATCTTTTTCCACTCTGAAAAGAGTTCATACATATTTGAGAAATTCTCAAGGAGAAGACAGGCTTTCTGATTTAGCACTTTTATCCATAGAAAAGCGACTCCTTTTAAAAATCAAAAGTAGGCCTAACTTTTATGAAAGAGTTCTTGCAGAATACGTGAAAAAAGGTAGAAGAATAGACTTAGAGAACAAATAAAAAAAATATTTAACAAAACTTTTCACATTTTTTTCCAAATTCTACTGTTTTTGATTTTAAAAAATATTAATCATTAATATTTTCTCTTTTTAACTTTGTACAAAAACTATTTTTAAAATATTTTTATATATTATAGATATAAAATCTATACATTTTTGTAAATATTATGCGTGAAGCTTTTTAATTTAAATTTTTATTTATGTAGGTATTTATTTATTTAACAAACCGTGATTTATGAAGTTCCTTTTTTTATTACTTACTATCAATTTTCTTTAAGGTACAGCATTTGCATCTGCCAAAAAGGTTTCTTTCGAAGCCACTTTTATTATACTTTAGGTTCATTGTAAATTTAAGCTTAAATCACTTGAAGTTTAAAAAATTGGCTTGAATTGCTTTACTTCTATGCGATTTGCAGTACACAATATAATTTCAGAAAGCGTTTGCATGTGCATATTTTTTCCGACTTGCCATTTAACATTTTCCACGCCACGCCACTGCTATTTACTTGAAGTTCTGTTTTATAATCCTATTATGCATGAAATATAGTTCCTCTTGATTTACCAAAAGCGACGGTTGTTTACTTATTCTTGCTGGCGCAACATATTCATAGTTACATTCATAGCTCACATACTCGACCCAATACTTGGACAGATGGCAGCTTGGAGGGCTTAAAGTCAAACATTTCCAAAGGATCACGCTTGATTATAGCTCATGCTGGTGCAAAAGGAGGATTTGTTAGAAATGGACTACTGCTTTTTAAATCTGGAAGCAAGACTGGTGACTACCATAATGAGATGAACTACGAAAACTTTTCAAAATGGTTAAGGGAACAGGTTCTATATAACTTAGAAGAACCGTCAGTTATTGTTATGGACAATGCAACATATCACAATACAATTGATGGTACTGTCCCCAACTCGTCATCGTTAATGGCTGATATGATTAAATGGCTATCCAAAAACAAAATACCTCACCAACCAGCTAGCTGCAAAGTACAGCTCTATGGATTAATAAAAAAGGTGTGGGCCACGCTGCACTCACGGTATAGTGGATGTGTAAATACATATGTTGGCACAGTTGCGCTTTAGCTACCTAATTTATTATCTAGCTAATGCCACAACTAAGTAACTAACGTAGTTAAATTAGCTGCGCTAAAAATGCAATCGATTTGGTGGTAAGCTATCATAATGACAACAAATTATTATTATATACGAGTAGCTATTAGCTATTAGTTGCAGGTTGTGTAACTAAGCTCGTTAGGTTCCCAAAGTTAGTTGCGGATGACAACTAAAAGTTGGTTAGTTTCTAGCTGTAGCTTTTTAGCTGCCTAGGTAATAACTACATAATAACTAAATCAAATTTTTTTTATTTTGCTATAAAGGTGATAATTTATTATGCATATTGCGTTTAAAATAAAAATTGATTGAATGCCCCTTTTATTTTACATCAGGTTATTTTACAAAGACGTCCTTGGAGCCACAATAATTAAACCCGAAAAGGGATATTTTCCCAAAATGTCTTTAGAAACGGCACGGTATATATGAGTTCAATGTTATTTGAAAGAGTGTTAGTCAAATTACATTGAACGCAGATATACCATGCGGATTCTAATAACATTTTAGAAAAATATCCTGTTTTCGACTATTAAGGACCTTTTTTGTTGTTGCAAGGACCTCTTAGTCAAATAACATTGAGCAGAGATATACCGTGCGGATTCTAATGACATTTTGGGAAAATATTCTGTTTTCGACTATTAAGGACCTTTTTTTATTGTTGCAAGGACCTCTTAGTTAAATAACATTGAACACAGATATACCGTGTGGATTCTAACGGCATTTTGAAAAAATATCCTTTCTTCGACTTTCAAGGACCTTTTTTCTTGTTGCAAGGACCTCTTAGTCAAATAACATTGAACACAGATATACCGTGTGGATTCTAATGGCATTTAGGAAAAATATCATTTTTTCTACTTTTAAGGACCTTTTTGTTGTTCCAAGGATCTGTTAGTCAAATAACATTGAACACAATATACTGCGCGGTTTTTTAGGAGTTTTTGAAAAAAATGTTTTTTTCGGGCTTAAGGACCTTATTTGGTTCTCTAAGGACCACTTGGTAAATAACCTTATTACAACTAAAAGTGACATTCTTAAATCATCGGCCATCGGTTACCGAAGTACAAATCGATATTTTTCCTCTCACCTTCAACTGATGTACAACAAACTTCAAGCTATACAACCCCAATTATTCAAAACAAATCTACTTCCACACAACTTCCCAGTGTTTCGTAAGGACATAATAATTTCTAAAATTGAACATAATTAAAACTGGAAAATGTATAACGAAATAAATAACCAACGACACGCGGTTGTTCTCAAACGGTCACCCATCTACGTACTAACCGCGCCCGACGTCGTTTAATTGCGGTGATCTGGCGAGCACCGATTAACTCACGTGGTATGAAAATCTGACGGTGACGCTGAAAATCTGACGATGACGGTGACGTTCGATATTTCCAACTAGCCCCTACCGAGAAAAAATATATTTACACATCAACGAGAGGAAAGATGTTTACACATCAAAACAAAACAAGTCCTTCCATTCTATAGAAAATATATGGGGAATTGTAAAAAGCAGAGTAGCAGCAAGAAATACATCTTTTAAACTGGACGATGTCAAAAATATTGCAGAAGAAGAATTCAACAAAATAACTCCGGAAAATTGGAACACTGTTTGTGAAAAATTAATACGCACAGAAGATGAATATCACCGCGCACAAATTGTATGGGATAGAATCACTGAAACAATTATTATACACCCATCAGATGATTCATTTGATGGAGATGATTTTGAAAACGACACATCGGATTCCGTTTAATATTATCTAGTATTTATATTACAAATAACTATTTATAAAAAACACTATTTATAACAGTAGCTAACTGCAAATAAAATCTCAACTATTTATTTTTTCAAAACGTATTCTGCCGGTGGCAATGGTGCGATGGTAGTGTATTCACTAAAGTGATTGGCAGGTCGTGTGTTCGAATCCAGACCAGGGCCATGATTTTTATAAATTGAATACACACAACAAAAACTGATCTCCCTAAAGCAATTTAGGCGCCACCTGTTGAGAAAAAAAAATCCCATCGCACCAAACTTCTTTCCTATCCTTCTATTCTTTCAGTAAGTAGCACCCAAAAATAGGCAATGAATTACTGGGAGCTACTTGCGCAACAAACTAAATGCCCGCGCTATGGTTTTACCATTATAAGGGTACTGTGTCACTACAGAAAAAAGAAATCCCTTTAGCGCATGCAAATTATAAAAAAAAAAAAAAAAATTTCTTTGCTTTACATTATTTTATGTCAATTGTGCTATTATTCATGATTTCCTTATTTTCTTGATTGTAATGTTTTACTTCGTGCATGAAACTTTTTTCATGAGTTACTACAATAATTAATTGGTGAAGCTCGATGACAGTTAAAACACGTATCAATAAAGATAAAGTAGAGAAAAACATTAACAATTTGATGCGATCAAAAATACTTTAAAAGAGAAAATATACCTTAAATAAATTGCTACTGCGCATGTTGGGATCTTTCTTTTGCTTTGGGACGGGTTTTTGATGGTTTGCATTCTTGCCTTCGCTTCGGCAAGTAGTATGTTTGATGAGAGGGAGATGATGGAAAAATAAGAAATCTAGCTTCGTCGCCTGCAAGTAGAATGTATGATGGAACGGGCGATTCGTATGAAAGGGAAAATTGAATAAAATTTATTTCGGTATTTCGCATCAAATGAGAAATTATGAGTTTATTGCATTTTAGACTCTCATTATTCTGGCTATAACTTGTCGAAAAAGGTACTCATTTTTATACCCTATTCTAGGGGTATATTAATTTTGACGCATAGTTTGTAACATACCTTAATATTGCCCGTAGACCCCTAAAAGTTACTATATTTATGATCAGCATCGATAGTAATGTCGATCTAGCCATGTCCGTCCGTCCGTCCGTCCGTCGGCAAAAATTAGGCCTTTAAACTGGACCTAGAGAGCTGAAATTTTAACCATATACTCTCTAGGGTCCCGAAATAATCAAGTTTACGAATTTTTGAAATCCGCCCACAGACACGCCCACAAACCCAAAAAAACAAAATTTTGGAAAAAATCGAATTTTGAGCTAGGAAGCTGAAATTTTTTTATATGATCTATGACTCCTAAAACTGCTCGGGATATAAAATTTTCAAAATCCGCCCACTGCCACGCCCACAAAAAAATAAAACAATTTTATTGAAAAACCAAAATTTGAGCTAGGGAGCTGAAATTTTTAATATATACTCTATAGGGGCCCTTTAAGCTCATGTATAAATATTTTCAAAATCCGCCCACTGACACGCCCACAAATAAATAAAACAATTTTTTTGAAAATCCAAAGTTTGAGCTAGGGAGCTGAAATTTATAATATATACTCTCTAGGGGCCCTTTAAGCTCATGTATAAATATTTTCAAAATCCGCCCACTGACACGCCCACAAATAAATAAAACAATTTTTTTGAAAATCCAAAGTTTGAGCTAGGGAGCTGAAATTTATAATATATACTCTCTAGGGGCCTTTTATGCTCATGTGTTAATTTTTTTTAAAATCCGCCTACTGACACGCCCACAATTAAATAAAACAATTTTATTGAAACACCCAAGTTTGAGCTAGGGAGCGTTTTTTTGATAAAATCCTTTAAATGTTATATAACAAAATATGTAGAGCGTTCTTAACAATTTAACCATACTTAGACTTTTGTCACGCCCACTTATGAGGGATAGGAATAAGAATAGGGTATCCAACAGTTCGCCCAAGCGGACTGTAGCCCGTCCCTATGTTTATAATTTGTTTTGTAATTGATTAAAAATATTCGATCTAATTTATAAAGCAATGACATAATTTTTTTTGTGTCAATATTGTGTCATGCCGCACCAATACTTCTTGGTACCTATTGATCATATAAGAATATTTATATGAATAGTAAGAATTTTCGTTGTTTTGCGTGGAGCTAACTTGCTAAATTCGATGAACGACATATTCTATAGGAGTATTGCGCAAGCTTATTTATCTTTTATCAAAATATGAAATTGTTGCTGTATACCTACATATAGTCCATATAGTCGAATCCCGGCCAAGTCCATTTACTTTATACCGAATACATGAAATAATTATCTCCCTAAGTAACTTAGACACCACCCGTGGAGAAAAACCCTACAACTGCACCCAAACACTTCTTTCCTATCTCTCTATTCTTTCTAATACCAAGTAGCTTACACTGTGTTCCTAGCATTATAAGGGTACTGTAACTACAGAAAAAAATCCCTTTAGCGTAAGCAAATTATAAAAAAAAAAAAAAAATATAGTCCATGTACCTTTTCAATAAACCATTGAGGAAGGTCACTTGTTGGTATTTTTGGCTTAATGAAGGTGGCTTTATTGTTTCTCTTTTGCATTACCCATGTTCTAACATTAGATATACGTGTTTTTACTCACCGAGGTTTCCCTAGATGGGGAGGTGCGGAGAGCGAATCGGAAAAATTAAAAAAAAACACAAGTCTGTTCTCTTTTGCAACAACCAAGATGTAAAACATTAGAAGCGTTTTTTTCCACCGAGGTATCCTTATTAGGACTACTCCTTGCACATAGTTCATAAATAAATAAATAACTAAAATATATCCTAATATAACAATGCATACCTATAACCTATAGCGCATACCTATAGTACATAAAAAATAAATAAACTATATATCAACATTCATAACTAAAAACAAATAAAAAACATAGGGACGGGCTATAGTCCGCTTGGACGAACTGTTGGATACCCTATTCTTATTCCTATCCCTCATAAGGGGGCGTGATAAAAGTCTAAGTATGGTTGAATTGTTAAGAACGCTCTACATATTTTGTTATATAACATTTAAAGGATTTTATCTGAAAAAAACGCTCCCTAGCTCAAACTTGGGTTTTTCAATAAAATTGTTTTATTTAATTGTGGGCGTGTCAGTAGGCGGATTTAAAAAAAATTAATACATGAGCATAAACGGCCCCTAGAGAGTATATATTATAAATTTCAGCTCCCTAGCTCAAACTTTGAATTTTCAAAAAAAAAAATTTAATTGTGGGCGTGTCAGTGGGCGGATTTTGAAAATATTTACACATGAGCATAAAGGTCCCATAGAGAGTATATATTATAAATTTCAGCTCCCTAGCTCAAACTTTGGATTTTCAAAAAAATTGTTTTATTTATTTGTGGGCGTGTCAGTGGGCGGATTTTGAAAATATTTTATCCCGAGCAGTTTTAGGAGTCATAGATCATATATAAAAAATTTCAGCTTTCTAGCTCAAAATTCGATTTTTTTCAAAAATTTGTTTTTTGAGTTTGTGGGCGTGTCTGTGGGCGGATTTCAAAAATTCATAAACTTGATTATTTCGGGACCCTAGAGAGTATATGGTTAAAATTTCAGCTCTGTAGGTCCAGTTTAAAGGCCTAATTTTTGCCGACAGACGGACGGACGGACATGGCTAGATCGACATTACTATCGATGCTGATCATAAATATAGTAACTTTTAGGGGTCTACGGGCAATATTAAGGTATGTTACAAACTATGCGTCAAAATTAATATATATATATATAGGGTATAATAAATATGAATACAAATAGTTATCTTTATATATATAATTCTACTGTACGTACACATGTCATTGAACTCCTCCTAAACGGCTGGACCGATTTTAATGATTTTTTTTGTATGCGTTTGGGTGGCGCCCTGGATTGTTTAGATTCACAAATCAGCCCGGCAGATGGCGCTGCAGTTTAAGAAAATTCCGGAAAATCGATTTATTCGCATTTTTCGCACTTTGAAAAAAAAAATAAACTGGGTAGAAATCGAGTAGTGACACTTCAAATACAAAAAAAAAATATTTAAAATTTTAAAAGCAATTGTTGTTGTCAATTATTTTAATTATTTGCCAAGCAAATTGTTGTTGTCAACAATTTTGATTTTTTTTTTTAAATATACCTAATAAGTTTGTTTATGTTTATTATGTTACACAAAGTAACTTTTTGAAACAGAGTCGATACTTTGATTTGTTGGATGGTGTTTGAATCCTTCATTTTTGTTTGTCAAGTATTTTCAGGATCCTTGCATTAGTACCTATGTGTGAGTAAGTCGAAATGTAGGGGTGATTGAGATGACGTGGACAATGATGACAGGCAAAAGCAGTTGTTGAGCGTTTTCAGTTTTCATGCGCATAACTCGAGACAGAATGGTTAGTTTTTTAACGGTTTTGAGCTTGACGGTTTCGTTTGGGCCCTAGGAAGGACGAATGCTACTTTTTATCTCGAAAACAAAACTTTGACAGGATGAAATAGGGGGTGTCGGAACTTCGGGAAAGAATATCGCAAGAACAGCGTGCAGTCGTCCGAACTGGAGACCGAGATAGACAACAACATAATCGTCATCAGCATAGCGTTCAAATAAATGGAAACCAACGAAGAAGAAGAAACGTCGTGAATGTAGAATTGCGGCGAGTAGCATTCCAATAACAATGCACGGTTGAATACAAACTCCTGTAGGACAACATGCGAGACGATTCAGTGCACCAACAATCGACGAAGTTGTCATTGTAATGGTTGAAGAAAATTTGGAAGCAGGAGATATAGTTTTACATCGCCAAAATGATCAGTTGCAGCGTGTGTATGAAACACACAAAATATCGTGTTCACTAATGGGAGCTAATATTGTAAAATTCGAGATACATATTTATAATTACGTTGCATTCTTATAGGTGGCGCTATATTCCCAGTTTTGTATATGTTGGTCGATTTCGTTGTTGACATTAAATTAGAATTGCTGCATGTTGTTAAACCGTGCGCATAACAAATTGATTGAAAGAAAATAAAAATCGAAGTTTCTTTCTTTTGTCTTGTTGTTCGATTCAAAAAAGTCAGGTGACATAGGCGCCAGCCAGGCAACTAGCACCTACCCCTAGCGGAGCAACGAAGTAGCGTAATCGGGCTAAGCAAATCGCAGAAAAATGTGCAGTCCCTTTAACCACGGAACCGATTGAGCTCAAATCAGGCAAGCTTTGGTATTGTCTTGAATATTTTTCTGTGAAGTTTGGTCAAAATCGGTCCACCAAGTTTGACTTGCAATTTTGTTTCTCATCAAAAAAAGACAAGTATTTCTTTTTGTTAGGCGCAGAGAACACCGAGTATTTAGACTCTTGAGCACGGGCAACGCCGGGCGGGTACAGGTAGTGTGTATAGAAAAGCAGAAAAACACACCCATTCATTTATGAAAATATAACTTTTTTTATAGAAAATTATTTACATTATGCTTATGCGTTGGCAGCCTTAAACCCTTGTTGTCTTTTTTAGTGTAAATTTAATAAGTCAAATTAAAATAAATTTAACGTTAGTTCTGTTTCTGTAGTGTTGCTCCTTGCATAGTCTTCATATGCGTCATCGTACTCGATATTATTTAAAATATCGGTCTCCATGACGTGGTCTTCTACTGGAACTTCAACTGAAAATTCTTCATTCGCTGCCCGCTCCATACCTACTTCTTAGCGATCTGCTTTCCAGCAATAGCTCTGCTCCAGAATCTTCATAGCCCGAATGATCTGAAGATTTTAAATTTTTAAATATTATTCGCTTAAGTTTTCTTATGAATCTTTAAGCCGAAGGGTTTTTTTTCATAAGATCCCCTATTTGTCCGCGCCATCGAAAATAAGTTCACTGCTGACTCTGTATTAAGATGCGCAGTCAGGAAAAACTTCTGCTCAGTGTTGCTAAGATGTGTCTACATCATCTCTCCCAGCAGTGTCTTGAAAAGCAATGAGGTTTTTGCAATCGTAAGGCTGAAAACACAGCGGATAAAGCAAAACGCTTTTGATTCGATAGTCATAAAAAACATTTTTTTCCAACACACACCAAGAGAAACAGAATGTAACAAAACAAAACGTTTTGTTTTCTTGTTTCGTTTGGTGTGCGTTGAAATAAAACAAAATTGAATTCGCGACTTGCTTTTAGTGTTGTTCAACATGTGGTCGGACGCAGACGATGAAGTTGTGGCAATCTTATATACAATTTTTGAAGCAATTGAGGAAAAGGACTAAAATAACAGAGAGTGGTAGCTGGTAGGTGCATTTATATAATCTAAAACGAAATGCTGAGGATGTGATTAAAAACTTAATAGCAGAGTTAAGAACTTATCCTGAAAAATTTAATGCGGATGCATAATATGATTAGGGAACGCGAAGGCTTGCTTCAGGAAATATATGTTGAGCGCGAAGCTATGGAATACGTACCTCAAGGAGAAACACATGAAAATATTAAGAGCAAGACCATCAAATGCTGCACGTAACATACGCAATCAGTATGTTCAATACTTTAACTCCTCTACTGGAGCAGTTCCTTGACAATACAAGTATGCCATCTAATTTTGGTTACATGATTTTTAAATACAGTATGTCAAGTATTTAAAGTAATACTGTATATATATTCATACACATTATGTACATTATTAAACATGTATAAAATCAAAATTCAATAAAACTTACCTTGGCAATTCATTTCAGTTGCTATTTCTATCCACAGCTTATCAATATGTACTAACTTTATTAGCATGTTCCTTATTATAGATAGGGATTCTTGCTTCAATTACAAAAATCTATTTTTCTCCATCTACGTCCGTATTTGTTAAAATTTGCGAACAGGGTAAACCAGAGTATATCCATATAATGAGTAGGGACACTCTCATATTTTTGACTGAAGGGTATTTGTAGAATTTCATAATTAGGTGTAATCATTAAAAAAAAAAATAGAAAAACCAGCCATACACCATTTTAAACATAGGGACGGGCTAAAGTCCGCTTGGGCGAACTGTTGGATACCCTATTCTTATTCCTATCCCTCATAAGCGGGCGTGACAAAAGACTAAGTATGGTTGAAGTGTTAAGAACGCTCTACATATTTTGTTATATAACATTTAAAGGATTTTATCAAAAAAACGCTCCCTAGCTCAAACTTGGGTGTTTCAATAAAATTGTTTTATTTAATTGTAGGCGGATTTAAAAAAATTAACACATGAGAATAAAGGGCCCCTAGAGAGTATATATTATAAATTTCAGCTCCCTAGCTCAAACTTTTAATTTTCAAAAAAAAAATAAAAAATTGTGAAAATATTTACACATGACCATAAAGGGCCCATAGATTATAAATTTCAGCTCCCTAGCTCAAACTTTAGATTTTCAAAAAAATTGTTTTATTTATTTGTGGGCGTGGGCGGATTTTGAAAATTTTTTATCCCGAGCAGTTTTAGGAGTCATAGATCATACTCGTATATAAAAAATTTCAGCTTTCTAGCTCAAAATTCTATTTTTTCCAAAATTTAGTTTTTTTTTGAGTTTGTGGGCGGATTTCAAAAATTCGTAAACTTGATTATTTCGGGACCCTAGAGAGTATGGTTAAAATTTCAGCTCTCTAGGCCCAGTTTAAAGGCCTAATTTTTGCCGACGGACGGACGGACATGGCTAGATCGACATTACTATCGATGCTGATCATAAATATAGTAACTTTTAGGGGTCTACTGGCAATATTAAGGTATGTTACAAACTATGCGTCAAAATAATATACCCTTAGAATGGGGTATAAAAAGTAAATCAGGTACCACTGTACGTAGTGAAAAGATATACACAACGAGGATCAAGTCATGCTCCTTTAAAAAAGCTAAGAAAAACCCCACAATCATTCGTCTTACAAAGGAATCAAAATTTTGTTTTGCAAAAAACAACAGGTCAGCTATCGGCAACGAAACACGTTTTTTTGTTTTGCTTTTGTTTTTATGTTTCGTTTCATTTGGTGTGTGTTGCGCCGTAAGAAAGTAGGCAATTATCGTCAACGACGCTGGGTCGAAACAGTTTTGTTGCATTCGGTGGGTGTTGCTCGTATACAATGGCTTGTATTTTCGACAACCAGCACCGAAACACATCGAAACATAAACGTGTGTTTTGTTTCGTTTTCGTTGGTGTGTGTACTCTCATAAGAAACAATGTTCTCTTGTTTCACGAAACAAAAAAAAAACGTTTTCCTTTATCCGGTGTGTTTTCAGCCTAAGGTATATTCCCATGTTGTCATCCACTGGCGTACATTTCGTTCAATTTTTGGTATGAAAGTTGCTGTTGATTCGGCAACTTTCTTTTTCCTCATCTATTTTGTAGCTGTTTGTATTCACTGCATAGAAAATTCCAGCAGCTACATTAACGCTGAATATTTGTTTTGCCAGTTTTACAAATTTTTTTTACATGCAAATATGTGTTATAAATCTTTTGGGAATCCTCACTTGAAATGCGAATTTCCTTAGCCGATCTGGACATATACACCAATTGTATTAAATACAAAGAAACAAGTTACATTTGACATGGTCTAATTGCAATATGCAATAACCGACCCCAAACTTCAATCAAAGTCAACAAATAATATACCATCAATCTACTCGACGACAATTCTTCCAAATTTCTTTATCCACGATCGCCCCTACCTGTAAATATGAATATCTGTTTTTCACTTGCAAATATGAATTATAAAAAAATCATTTAAGAATCCTCACCGGTGAAATGCGACTCTCCTTCAACGATCACACACTTACTTGCATTAAATTAATTGTATTAAACACAAACAGTACCTCTGTCATCTTCCTTCTCATATGCCTATACCTCATCCAACAAAAATTGTCAGTACAGGCTATATGGAGGAGCTTTTTTTCTACGAGTGGTGCCTGTAGATACTCTCACGGCACTCAAACACAAGAACTGCCACTGAAATAAAAACCAAACCACTGTCATACCAGAGTTAGAGTTAGAGTTAATATTATTTCTCAACCTCTATGAAGTTGGAAAATACCTATCCGAGGCTTTACCAAGGGATTAGGCTCTGATGTTAATAGTTATTACTATATACCTGCAAAGCCTTATGGCTTTTCTGTTTTATTTAATGTGTTTCAATCATGTGCGTATAAGATTATTTACAGCAATTTTAAAAAGAAAACTTAAAAAGAAAAGAAAAGTCCCGAAAAAATACAAAAATAAAAAGATGAAAAGAAAACAAAGTTTTAATTTCATCATCCATTTTGACTACGTTATCGACTCTAAAAAGTATATTTTTAATTTCCTTTTTCTAATGTTAGGCTGTTCAATATTTCTTAATTGATAGGGTAGGGCACTGAAAATGTTGGGGATTGTATACATCAACTGTCTTCTGCCGTACTCATTGACAATAAGTGGTAATTGATAGAGTCCCTCTGCTCTTCTACGCGTTTCAAACCGATGACTTATTAGTGTTCGCAAGTTTTGATCGTTGTAATATTCTAACGCAGCACTCATCTCGAATATCTGCTTCACATTAAGGACCTTCACTTGCATTGGACCACTTCTTCCGGCGAGTAGCCTGACTGCCCTGTCTTGGATGCCTTGTAGCTTTTCGATATGCGTTTTCGACGCTCCTCCCCACGCTAATATGCCATATCTCAATCTCGATTCTATAAGAGCGTAGTAAACTTGTTTTTATACCCTATTCTAAGGGTATATTAATTTTGACGCATAGCTTGTAACATACCTTAATATTGCCCGTAGACCCCTAAAAGTAACTATATTTATGGTCTGTCGGCAAAAATTGGGCCTTTAAACTGGACCTAGAGAGCTGAAATTTTAACCATATACTCTCCAGGGTCCCAAAATAATCAAGTTTACGAATTTTTGAAATCCGCCCACAGACACGCCCACAAACTCAAAAAACAATATTTTGGAAAAAATCGAATTTTGAGCTAGAAAGGTGAAATTTTTTATATATGATATATGACTCCTAAAACTGCTCGGGATAAAAAATTTTCAAAATCCGCCCACACATAAATAAAACAATTTTTTGAAAATCCAAAGTTTGAGCTAGGGAGCTGAAATTTTATAATATACTAGCTGTACCCGCCCGGCGTTGCCCGTGCTCAAGAGTCTAAATACTCGGTGTTCTCTGCGATTTGACCGATTGGTGCGATTTTGACCAAACTTCACAGAAACATATTCAAGTCAATACCAAAGCTTGCCTGATTTGAGCTCAATCGGTTCCGCGGTTAAAGGGACTGCACATTTTTCTGCGCTTTGCTTAACCCGATTACGCTACTTCGTTGCTCCGCTAGGGGTAGGTGCTAGTTGCCTGGCAGGCGCCTATGTCACCTTGTTGCGTTACAAAACGCTACAAAAGTGTTGTTTCTTCCCAACCAATCCACTTCCATACCCTAGTCACTTTTTCGCGTCGGTCTTTCCATTTTCCTGTCGTTCCTACTGGGAGATTGGTTAACTGGCCGCCTCTGATTGATTCCGATCAAGTTCGCTGGTGTCCATGAGTTCTGGGGGCCGACAAAAGCAGGTATCGTGCCCAACGGACGGTTGGTGTTGCGACAACGATGGGTGGGGGAGGACGATCACTTGGCACACCCCAACGCGAACAGAAAGGGTAATCAGAAAGATCCATCACGATACCCCAACGAATCGGCGAAGGGTGTGGGTAGATATCTCTTAAAGAAGCACCCCAACGAACATAGCTAAACCCATTAGGGCAGTTGGCAAACAGGTTAAAAGGCGGTGGCGGACGGCCTTAATATTCTCCCTATACAAACCGCAAACGAGCAGTGGCAGGTAGCCAAATTGACACATAAAACTATTAACAGAACGCAACACTGAAGGACAAACACCGAATAATACATCGAAACGAAGACATCAATGGCCAAGGCCCAACGAATACAAACATTGTAAGAAATGGCACGCTATCCAGGTCCCCCTCCCCCAAATCTGCTCGAGAGTCCACCGGGTTATAATAGTTTCGCGGAGAGTAATTTTGAGCTTCCTTCTTCTCAAACACTTCACAGGTTTTCCAATTTGGGACATCTGCTTGTATAGTCCCAAAACAAGAATCTAACTTCACTCGGTTCTTCGCCTTTTCTTTTCTCTTCTTTTTTATTTAATTAGCTTTTTCTTTCGTTTGGACATTTTCGCGTTCCAATTACTTCCTCGATTCTCACACTAAGTGTCTTGTCTAATTGTTTAAGTGTTTGTGAACTCGTCCCATTAGAATCTTTTGGGGAGTTGTGTGAATGCGTCCATCGAATCGTTCGGCCTGAGAAACCTCCTCAGAGTTTGGGCGAATTCAAAAACTTATGAGTGAGTGAGACGGAGACGGTGGCACACTACAGTAGAGTGACTGAGTCATCGCTAAAATAAGCCGTAGTGGATTCCGTCATTGCTGAATGTGGGGGTATGAGTGAGAGAGAGAATGGTCCATGAGCGGACAAAAGAATCCTCGAAGTGGACAAGCCGGCACTTCTTGGTTGACCATCAGAGGTTTTAGACTGTTTTTTTATTTTGAGGATCGAGCAAGTTTGAGTTTTAAATTTAAAGTAAAAGTAGTCTACAGGGAGTTTAGACTTTGATTTTTTGAGCTCTTTTTAAAATTTTGTGGAAGAAAGAAAAGAAACGGCAGAAGGCGAGCGGAGGAATTAAGTGGCAGGACAAGCAGCGAGATCCTAGATTTACGACAGGAGTGGTAGAGAAAAAGGAAATTCACAGATAAGTAGAGTGTCTTATCATCTTGTGCTTTTAAGTAGTGCGTTTGTGTTTGTGTCCTTGAAACCCGGTAGGCTTTCGTTCCGGAACTTTCCCAAAAATTACGGGACGAGCGACCCCTTCAATTTGTTTTGTGTCCATTCGGGAAATAGCGATAGCGGGCCATTTCTAACGGCGATCTTTCCTTGTTCCGCAATTTAAAGTAAATTTCAATAAATCGACCGTTGCTCCCCAGAGCTATATAACGATTTGAAATTCTTGTTTTATTTCACCGCAATCCCACCTTATTTTCAGTATTTCACCGTCGGGAAATTCTACTAAAGGTTTCACAATTCCTTTTTCAAAAAGATTGTGTGGCGCCCATTTTACCCCTTTTCCACTATTCAATTCGTCTGCGAACCCACCCCAGCCTCGGTCCATACAACCAGCTACCCGTTGCACTTTTCCCATATTGCATCGGCGAATTTAATTTGACATTTCTCATTGATCGACTTTTAACCATCGGCTCAGCGGCGGCTGTAATTTGTCCGCGTTTAATTTATCCATTTTTCCGCATTTAAATTCGTTTACCCCACCCCAAATAAAAGTGCAACAACCTGACTTTTTTGAATCGAACAACAACACAAAAGAAAGAAACTTCGATTTTTATTTTCTTTCAATCAATTTGTTATGCGCACGGTTTAACAACATGCAGCAATTCTAATTTAATGTCAACAACGAAATCGACCAACATATACAAAACTGGGAATATAGCGCCACCTATAAGAATGCAACTTAATTATAAATATGTATCTCGAATTTTACAATATTAGCTCCCATTAGTGAACACGATATTTTGTGTGTTTCATACACACGCTGCAACTGATCATTTTGGCGATGTAAAACTATATCTCCTGCTTCCAAATTTTCTTCAACCATTACAATGACAACTTCATCGATTGTTGGTGCACTGAAACGTCTCGCATGTTGTCCTACAGGAGTTTGTATTCAACCGTGCATTGGTATTGGAATGCTACTCGCCGCAATTCTACATTCACGACGTTTCTTCTTCTTCGTTGGTTTTCATTTATTTGAACGCTATGCTGATGACGATTATGTTGTTGTCTATCTCGGTCTCCAGTTCGGACCACTGCACGTTGTTCTTGCGATATTCTTTCCCGAAGTTCCGACACCCCCTATTTCATCCTGTCAAAGTTTTGTTTTCGAGATAAAAAGTAGCATTCGTCATTCCTAGGGCCCAAACGAAACCGTCAAACTCAAAATCGTTAAAAACTAACCATTCTGTCTCGAGTTATGTGCATGAAAACTGAAAACGCTCAACAACTGCTGTTGCCTGTCATCATTGTCCACGTCATCTCAATCACCCCTACATTTCAACTTACTCACACATAGGTACTAATGCAAGGATCCTGAAAATACTTGACAAACAAAAAGGAAGGATTCAAACACCATCCAACAAATCAAAGTATCGACTCCGTTTCAAAAAGTTACTTTGTGTAACATAATAAACATAAACAAACTTATTAGGTATATTTAAAAAAAAAATCAAAATTGTTGACAACAACAATTTGCTTGGCAAATAATTAAAACAATTGACAGCAACAATTGCTTTTAAAATTTTTAATATTTTTTTTTGTATTTAAAGTGTCACTACTCGATTTCTACCCAGTTTATTTTTTTTTTTCAAAGTGCGAAAAATGCGAATAAATCGATTTTCCGGAATTTTCTTAAACTGCAGCGCCATCTGCCGGGCTGATTTGTGAATCTTAACAATCCAGGGCGCCACCCAAACGCATACAAAAAAAAAATCATTAAAATCGGTCCAGCCGTTTAGGAGGAGTTCAATGACATACACACGTACAGTAGAATTATATATATAAAGATACTCTCTAGGGACCCTTTATTCTCATGTGTTAATTTTTTTTAAATCCGCCTACTGACACGCCCACAATTAAATAAAACAATTTTATTAAAACACCCAGGTTTGAGCTAGGGAGCGTTTTTTTTATAAAATCCTTTAAATGTTATATAACAAAATATGTAGAGCGTTCTTAACAATTCAACCATACTTAGACTTTTGTCACGCCCACTTATGAGGGATAGGAATAAGAATAGGGTATCCAACAGTTCGCCCAAGCGGACTGTAGCCCGTCCCTATGTTTGTACATAAGTAGACGATTTATTCTGTAGACATGCCAGCGCAAAAAGTGATCCCCGCAACTTGTTCCGTAAGGCATTGATATGTGGCTCCCATAGAAAATGAGAGTCTATGATGACTCCGAGGTATTTGTACGTGCTAACAGCCTCAATATTTTCGCATCTCTGTGTATTAGCGATTCTATGTGTTTTTAAGCTGATGCCTGACTCTGGATACATTGGACTGCGGATATGCATTAATTTGGTCTTCTGCTCATTGATTACCAGCCCATTGTCATGGCACCATCTTCCTACTTTATCGAACTCGGACTGCATCACCACTTCTGCTTCTTCTAGGGACGGATGACATACTACGATTGCCGTGTCATCTGCATAGGCAAATGGAACACCTCTTTTTAAACACTTCAACATTTCATTGGTGTATAAGATAAAAAGTAGAGGGTCAAGCTTGGAACCTTGTGGAACCCCATGCAGTACTCCCAATTCTCTGCTGTAGGAAATGTTGATTTTAACCTGAAATGTTCTTTCTTTCAGATAGCTCCAAAGCCAGTCAGATATCTTCCCTCTAATTCCAATTCTTCCTAAGGCATCGATAAGTTTTTCATGGTCGAGGGTATCGAAAGCTTTGCTAAAGTCCAAGAATAGAACTAACGCGTGATGACGGTTACTCAGGGTGGTGTTGATTAAGTTTGAAAAATTGCCGAGCAATTGGTTGGTGCTTCTCCTTTTTTGGAACCCGTATTGATTTTCGTTTATTATATTATGTTTTTCTATAAATTCTATTATACGGTCTGATATGATCTGCTCCATAATTTTGTCTATAGCTGGTAGAATTGCTATTGGGCGATAGTTATCTACATTCTTCTTAATACCACCTTTATAAATTGGCCTAACAATTGCCCTTTTAAGCTGATGTGGTACGATTGATGTGTCGATGCTCATATTTATCAATTTTGTCAGTATAGGTACAAATATTTCGGGATTCGATTTTAAATCGGTTGTCCTGATATTATCTGCACCGGAGGCTTTTTGGCTATTTAAACGAATTAGCACTTTCGCTACCTCAGTGTAATCAGTATATCGCAGAAATATTGAGTCTTGTAGTCTAGTGTTTTGATGGTCTGATGCTATAATATTGCATGCATGAATTATAGATGTTGCTTGTCGTGAAAAAATATCTCCAAATTCATTCGCGAGTGCATCTGTGTTTGAGTTCTGTGCAAAATGTTTCTTTATGGTTTCATCCAAGGAGGGTTTTTTCCGTCCTAATACCTCATTGGGTCGCATCTCACCAGTCCAAACTGCAGTTTGTAATACTGATCCTTCGTTCGGGAAATTTGTTTATTTACTTGGTTGCGTAGTTTTTTATACGCGGCTTCGTACGCTACGTTTCTTCTATTGTTTTTCCACCTACGATACAACGCATCCCTTTCTCTGCAGCTTTCAATAACTTCTCTGGTAATCCATGCGGTCCTATTCCTTGTCTCTCTTTTTATACCCTATTCTAAGGGTATATTAATTTTGACGAATAGTTTGTAACATAAATTAATATTGCCCGTAGACCCCTAAAAGTTACTATATTTATGATCAGCATCGATAGTAATGTCGATCTAGCCATGTCCGTCCGTCCGTCCGTTGGCAAAAATTAGGCCTTTAAACTGGACCTAGAGAGCTGAAATTTTAACCATATACTCTCTAGGGTCCCGAAATAATTTACGAATTTTTGAAATCCGCCCACAGACACGCCCACAAACTCAAAAAACAAAATTTTGGAAGAAATCGAATTTTGAGCTAGAAAGCTGAAATTTTTTATATATGATCTATGACTAATAAAACTGCTCGGGATATACAATTTTCAAAATCCGCCCACTGACACGCCCACAAAAAAATAAAACAATTTTATTGAAAAACCAAAATTTGAGCTAGCCCGTCCCTATGTTTCATGTATACTTTTCGAACTAGAGTATATCTCATTCATTTTATCCACTAAGGAGTTCATGAGTGCTTCAGTGTGTGTTTCATTTAGCAGTTGAGTCCAATCTGTAGCTCTAATAAGATGATTAACATGCCTCGTCCGTACTATTTCCTGTATAGGGGTGTTCACTGCGGCCATTCTCTCCTCGTACACTCCATATAGAGTAGTATAGTGATCAGAAATGTCGTTTTTTACTACAGCCGAAGACGTTTTAATGTTTAGCAAGTTCACTAAGATATGGTCGATAGTGTGCAACTTCCTTTTAATTACGTTATACATTCCATTTGAAGCCAGCACATCTTGGTAGTAACGTACTTCATTGCTTAAGCTATCGTTGATGTTTATATTCATGTCTCCAAGAATAATTAATTCGTTATGAGGTTCTTTTTTGCATTTAATCTTGCTTAATTCTTCGCTAAATGAGATCTTATTATTTTTCGGAGGTCTATAAAGTGCACTTACTACCCTTTCTCTTGAATTATATTGCATCTTTAAAGTAAAATTTTCTTACGATGCCGTTTCTATATTCAAACGTTCATAATTTATATGGTTTTTTATAAAAATCGCGATCCCACCACCTTTTTTATGCATCCTATTCGCGAACTCAGATTGAAAGCCCTCCAAGTAGTACAAACAATTTTCTTCTGCTTTAATGTTGATTTCAACTAATGCAACGACATCAATATAGTTTAAAACTGGACAAGCACGAGCACAAAATATATTCCAATTTTTTCTCAACGATCTAATGTTTAGACACAGACAGCGAAAATTCAATATTTTTAATTCATTTATTGTTTCCGTAAGATCTTCAAACTCCATAAAATTCACGTCAAACATATCATCTACATTTTCCATTGTGACATAAACAAGTTATGTAGCTAGTATAATAATTTAACTTAATTTTTTTGTATTTTATTCAAATCGCTTATGCATTGAATAAAGAGCGCTCTTCTTGCGAAGATTCTTCCGGTGTTCTCCCACACGAATTTCCAGCCTACCTCTTTGGATTTCTTCTTCGCTTGCCAAAGCAACTGTTTGTTTACGTTGGTTAGTAAATTGTTAACATAAACATTGTTGTTGTTGTAAACTTCGTTAATTTTTACATGGCTGTCTATGTGTTCATTTATTTTGGCGATTGTCAGCGGGCGGGTTGTACGCGCATTTTGCATAAAGCTATGTTTTGTCGGATAGTTATGAAATGTAGCTATTATTGAAGATTTTTCGGTATTCTTCAATTTAGAACGATAAATATCAGTGATATCTCCGTTGGTTATGTCTTACTTGACAGCTTTTCCGATCGATTTTACGATATCTATTAAATTTTCGTTATGCATTTGTGGAATGTTTTTAATTTCTATGCTGTGTTTTAGTTGTTGTTGTTCCAGTTTATTTAACTGTGACTGCAAATCAGTGATCTGTTGGTCTTTTTCTTTGTTGGAATCTTTTAATTGTTGTATCTCTTTCATCATTGTGTCCATAAAAGTGTTGTTTTTATCAATGTTTTTGTTTATTTCATCGAACTTTTCTGACACAAAATTGCAAAAATCAGCTATGTTTTTCATTTCTGTTTTTATATTTTTTAATTCGGTTAATATGGTGTTAACGTACGTGTCTGATGTATTTTCTCCGGCTGGTTTAAAGTCACTATCTTCTGCAAGTTTCGATTCAAATTTATTTATTTCACAGGGAATTTAATTAAAATCTCAGACCAATCTTATTTACCAACCAAAATGAAACAGGTAAAAACAGAACGTTGAATTGTTGTTGTCATTTTCCTAAAATTGGCATACAACCACCACCAGTCTCCCACACAGCCGAATGGGGAATGAGCATGATCGTCTTGTGTTCGCTTGCTATTATCATCCACCAAAATAAGCAGTGTGTGTGACTGAAGCACATCAGAAAAGTATTACCATCTCTACAATGAAGCATATCATTAAGGGTTTTTCTATGGATTTTGTCAAAGAACTTTCGGTTTTGGAGCTTTTGAGAACGAATTATTATGTGGGGTGTTGCCGTTCGGTTTTAATTTAATTGTATTTGTATTGTACAGCTGCACAAGTGCAGTTTTTTTACCATCTGTTTAGGTATATGACATTGCGTCGTGGTTATATAATTTTGTATTCTAATCGCCTGATTGTGTCTACCTTTCACAATATACATCATTGAATAACTACAAATAGAAACGGCACCTAAGCAAACATCCGCTACGCGGTTCATACGTCGCTGTAATTGCTTGTGCGGGTTTGTGAAATGGATTGGATAAAAATAAAAATGTATAATATCCCAACAAAAATATCCCTCAAGGAATGCCGGATGGGTAATTTTTTGTTATTAACCAGTTTAAGGTAGGATATTTCATACTTATCGTTGCTGTCGTTACGCTTCGATTGTTTTTATTTCCTTTTTACTTTTGGAATTTTTGTTAGATTTGAAAATGTTGTTTTCATGTTCATTGCGATTATAAAAATCAAATACAGATTGCAGATATGAATAATTATAGCTAGATATTATTTTGTTTTTCAAAGTATGTAATGTAGGTGCATAGGTAAGGTATGATATGTATGAGCTGAGAACCTTTTGTGATAATTGTGCTTTTATTTTTATATAAGAAAGGTACAATTTTTAATTTTATTTCGATAGGTAGGTATTTAAAAAATAAATAAAATAATAAATACAAAGTTCAAATTCATTGATATAATTCGAAGAAACGCATAAAAATAAAACAACACTATTAACAAATATGTATGCACAGTTCTAATAGGTAACACTGTTATATATGATTAAGTATTTATATCAAATTGTTTTAGTTTTCTTTTCGTGCATTTTGCCTTGGAGTTAATTACTTTTATTTTCGCACATAAAAGACCCGCATGGTGTGCTTGCTCAATTTTTGATTGTGCTCTTCAATGGAACATGGAAGCTCAAATAGGTTCCTACAAAAGTTTAAAAGAGTATTGAGGACATTTTGTTCTAAGCATAGAGTTTCAAAACGTTTCTCAAAACACTTTATAATTCATTCAATTAACTCGACAAAATGTGTAGTAGGAATGACTAAACCATCATTAATAGTATCCTCATATTGACGAGCTTCAATAAGACCCTCGGCTTTTGTAGGGGACTCATTTTGACCCTCTTTGCACATAAATAATTTGCATGTTCTACAATAGGGTTTCTTTAAAATGGCATGAGAAATATATCCCGAAAAATAATGTGTTGCCATATCTTTTATAGTTGGAACTGTCTCTGATATTGTTAAATTCTCCCCATCAAAATCGTCATACTCGCAAGCATTGGAATCTTCATTGAATTCGGTGTCGCCATGACAGATAATATTAACATCACCTATGCAATATGATGGATACACAAACTAAGACACACATTAAGACAAAAACTATGACGCAAACATTCTTACTTTGCAGTACCGGAACTATCTTCGATGCTAGTGCATCATCTTCATATACTACATCTGTAATTATATAACTACCATCCGGATCGAAGAACTCTATAATTATATTCAATACTTCATAGATTACAATTCCAGACGCCAATCGTGGCAAGTAGAACAACAACTCAAAGTTCACACAAGGGCTTCCCCCAGCCACAGACGATGGAATTGTAATTACTATCCATCCACACAATTTTCAAACGCAGGTACAAGCGATGAGATTATGGTTCCGCTTCACCTTGAGCCGCGTTGTGCATGGTGTCAAATTGTGCAGGCGGATGGCAAATTTGAAACACTTATGTTTTTGAGAATTACTGCTGCTTATAATTAGAATACGAATTTTGTATAAATAGGTTAAGAAAGACGCAATAAATTTAATCTTAAACTGGACACAGTGAATGTCTCGTCTTAATTTTCTGGTCGGCTCTTTAGAAAAAAACAACACTAAGGCTTTTCAGCCATCCAATTCCACTAGGCTTGGGCTAACCTTCCAATAAGCCCCATAGATTTGTAGGCGAGGTAGACTTTTAGTAAACATACATCACATGTATTACACTTTCATTTGTGTAAAATACACCCAACATATTCGATCACGTTAGACCGCTATTGGCTATATTGCTGACCGTTTTCGCAAAACAAGTGTGTTTAAGAACTTAATAACTAATTGCAGAATGTATTCTCTCGATTGAGCACAAAAAAATGGTTGCTTAATAAAATTACATGTGTTCTGTTAAAAATCAAAATTTAAACTGGATTAAAAAAAAAGAACACCATATCTCTAAACGACAAATGCGTACCAGCCAGAGGAATGTGCTTTCCTCCAATCGTGATCATTTGTTATTTACAATGTTCAAGTGACTTAAAAACTTAGTTAACTAATTGCGGAATGTATTTTCTCAGTTGAATACAAATAAACCATTCAATGAAATGTCCTGTCTTTTGTTCAAAATTAAAGTGAATACTGTATTAAAAAAGAAGCCTATATCAGTTTAAGTATATAGTTCTGAACCAGTAACAAATTTGGAAAATATGTGCAATGTAGTGGCTTCACACTCTAAGGCCATGGTTCAAGCCCAGCAAAAGAATACAAATTATGAAATACTAGCTGTCCCGTGCTCGCTGTGCTTCGCCACTGCCACTTCTCAAATTTAAAACAAAATACTTGCTGATAAGAACTGATAAAGAAAACGTCGAGAGTATCCCTACTCATTATAATGAATATACTCTGAGTGTGACCCCCTCTCTATCTAATTTACATTTCATACCCTATCTTTCTCAATCCCATGGCCATGCGCCATGAAAAAACAACACAGACTGCAAAAGGTGCATAAAAAAAGAAAGAAAAAGCACATTACACAAAAGGTACAGGTAGAGAAACAGATTTGTGCCGCACACACACACAAATTTTCCTTCACTCAACGCTGGGAAAATCCAACGATCTAGATTCAATCGAACATTTTACTTTTTTGAATTGTATAAAATGTATAGTTTAATGCTTATTGTTCAACTTCAGGATAACCTACAAAGATAACCTACAAAGATTTATATCTTAAAATCTTTGTACATAATTGAACCTTATATTAAAAAAATCCTATTTCATTTGGATGAGTCATTCCAAAGCTAGGAGCTATAAAGCATTCGAGAGTTACAACTTTTCTTAGATATCAGCTTAGATCACCGCTTCTGGACAGCGGATGAAGCGTTTTCCCGCGGTAAGAAGTAGCCTATGTCCATTCTCAGGCTCTAGACTATCTGTGTACCAAATTTTATTTAAATCGGTTCAGTAGTTTTGGCGTTAAATCGAGACAGACAGACAGACAGAGTTACTTTCGCATTTATAATATTAATATGGATAATAAAATAAATAAAAGCTAAAGTTTCAATAGATTCTTATCCAATCGATACAAATCAATATTATTTTTTGTTGCTCTTGAAAAGTTAATGCTCATTGACTTATGTTGTTTCTGAAATAAACGATTCAATTGTTGTCATCGCTACCTATTCACAAGAAAAATAAACATGGGAATATTTTGGGAAATTAATTTTACCTAATGCACGAATCTAGAAAAGCTAGTATATGCATACACTAATTTAATACAAATTTTCGCGGCAATGAAGGTCCGTATGTCGCTTCAAAATGAGCGGTGTCCACTTCTATTTGTAGTTATTCAATGATATACTCGTACATATAGCGGAAAGGACTGGGAAATGTTTTTAGAAAATCTTGCTGATTGAGTTCTTGTCGCAAACTGTTTAAATAAAAAAAAAAACATAGGGGCGGGCTACAGTCCGCTTGGGCGACCTTATTCTTATTCCTATCCCTCATAAGTGGGCGTGACAAAAGTCTACGTATGGTTGAATTGTTAACAACGCTCTACATATTCTGTTATATAACATTTAAAAGATTTTATCAAACAAAAACGAAGCTTTTGTAAAAAAACGTTCCCTAGCTCAAACTTTGGTTTTTCAATAAAATTATTTTATGTAATTGTGGGCGTGTCAGTAAGCGGATTTAAAAAAAATTAACACATGAGCATAGAGGACACCTAGAGAGTATATATTATAAATTTCAGCTCCGTAGCTCAAACTTTGGATTTTCAAAAAAAGTTTTATTTGTAAATTGTGGGCGTGTCAGTAGGCGGATTTTGAAAATATTTACACATGAGCATAAAGGGCCCCCTAGAGAGTATATATTATAAATTTCAGTTCCCTAGCTCAAACTTTGGATTTTCAAAAAAAGATTTTTTTCAATTGTAGGCGTGGCAGTAGGCGGATTTTGAAAATATTTACACATGAGCTCAAAGGGCCCCTAGAGAGTATATATTATAAATTTCAGCTCCCTAGCTCAAATTTTTGTTTTTCAATAAAATTGTTTTATTTTTTTGTGTCCCGAGCAGTTTTAGGAATCAGAGATCATATATAAAAAAAATCAGCTTTCTAGCTCAAAATTCGATTTTTTCCAAAATGTTGTTTTTTTAAGTTTGTGGGCGTGTCTGTGGGCGGATTTCAAAAATTCGTAAACTTGATTATTTCGGGACCCTAGAGAGTATGGTTAAAATGTCAGCTCTCTAGGCCCAGTTTAAAGGCCTAATTTTTGCCGACGGACGGACGGACATGGCTAGGTCGACATTACTATCGATGCTGATCATAAATATAGTAACTTTTAGGGGTCTACGGGCAATATTAAGGTATGTTACAAACTATGCGTCAAAATTAATATACCCTTAGAATAGGGTATAAACATAAATACATCCTTTCATCTCATTATGTACCTGTTTGTATGATGTCTTTGTTTTTCCGATGAATGACGCCTGTTTTGCCAATGAATACGGGAATTCCCAAAAGGAAGATCTGAAGTTAGGTAGGGATGCAATCATACAATGGGTTGCTGGAAATCGTTAAACGTTACAAAGCCAAGTAAGAAACATACGTCGTGGATGAAATGGCTCAAAATGCGGGGCATAAAGTGCTTCGCTTGCCGCCTTATCACTGTGACCTTAATCCAATACAATTGGTTTGGGCTCAAGTGAAAGGGTTTGCAGCAAGCCAAAACAAGTCATTTAAAATGGACTTACTAACGACAGCACTTACAAGGGTTGACAAGGAAAAATGGCATCGATGTATCCAACACGTTGAACAGGTTGTTAAGCCAAATATGTGGGAAATAGACGTTTTTGCAGTTGAAAGGTTAATAACAGACCTAAATAACGAGAGCAGTAGCAGTAATTACTCATCGGATTAGTTGAGTTGATACCATTTTCTTGCTGTAGCAAAATCTTGCTCTTTGTGCAAATGCCAAGCTGTTCTCCCGGTGAAATATCCGCAGGAGATCCTCAGCAACCCAGACCTCACGGCACTTGAAGACGCCATTGTGTTGGAAATGGCCTTGGGATGGGAGCATAAGCTCAAATTTCAGGGCACACATTTCAAACACGGAATGCTCGTAGTTGACTGCGAAACTCCGCAGACAGATGAGTGGCTAAAAGCAGTAGCCCGAAAGCTGGGGAAATGGAAGGGGACATGCCTCATGGCATGCAGTGGGACAGCTATACCACGGTCCTACTCCATAACGATCTTCCTTCCACGCAGTGCAGAACAAGAAGCTAAAACCTCCTTGGCACTGCTGGAAGCACAGAATGTGGGACTTAACGTCCAGGCGTGGAAGGTTCTCAACTGTCGAAAAGAGGGAACCGGGCAGGTACTGGCTCTTGGCATCGATCGAGAATCCTTCGACGCCATAAAATCCCAAAAAGGATCCCTGAGCTACCGATTCGGCAGGGTTGCGGTGTGCGGACTCAAGACGTCGGACGAGATCTCTGGGCAAACAGCTCAGTTAGAATCGAATCTGAACTCGCAGAGCGCGCAGTCCGAGGTAGAGCATAATGCTCCTCCGAAGATTAAAGCACCTTCTTCCGTTATCCAATCAGCGGAGCAGGCTCCTGAGGAGACCGAGGAGTCTATGACCATCTCGGAGAGCATGATCTCTGAGGCGGAAATGGACAACATGGTCATCGACCTCTTCCAGGAAATCACCCAGGAGGAGGAAGATTCGTTGCTGAAGGAGGACAGGGCAATTGCCCCGCGCGAGCAATAGCTCCACGAACCCCGCCAACAGAAAAATCAAACTAGCACAGGTAAACATCCACCATGCTATAGCCGCCTCGGCGACTATATCTAGGATGTTTACCTGCCAAAGCCTAGGGCTAGTACTGATCCAGGAGCCATGGATCCTGAAAGGTCAAGTCAGAGGATTGGCGAGCAAGGATGCAAAGGTAATATGGGACACTCGGGCCGAGAAACCGAGAGCTTGCATTCTAATAGACAATAAATATAAATTTATTTTACTTTCAGAATACGCGACACGAGATCTGGTGCCAATACAGGTACATCTGGACGTTGAAGGATGTCACCGCACCATTGTCATCGCGTCGGCGTATTGTGCAGGGGATGAGCCGGTTGTATCATCCCAAATACAGCGACTGGTGGAGCATTGCAACAAGCTCCGCATGCCGCTCATCATAGGGTGCGATGCAAATGCCCACAACATCATATGGGGGAGCACCGACACCAACATCAGGGGTGAGTACCTACTAGAATTTATTATGAGTTCGTCACTTGATATTATAAATGCGGGAAATACCCCCACTTTTGTAACTAGGGTCAGGGAGGAGGTACTCGCCTAACGCTTGGTAGCCCAAGCGTAAGTAAACTAATTAGCAACTGGAGAGTATCTAGTGAGCCGTCATTGTCTCACCATCGAATAATAGTGTTCGACCTGGACAGCACAAGTATCACGAGAAATCCAGTAAGGAACCCAAGGAAAACCAACTGGGAGACTTACAGAAATGCTCTAGAGAGCAATCTGGGGCGCCTTGTTTTGAGGAAGGCTCCGGGCCACCCCCTAGAGCTAGAGAGCGCAGTGGAAAGCGTAACAAATGCCATCATCACTGCGTTCGAAGAAAACTGTCAGGAAACAGACGCCATGGTGGAGCAATAACTTGTCAAAACTGAGATCCGAGGTGCGGAAGCTATTCAACAAAGCAAAGCACAACGGAGACTGGCAAAGCTACCAGATGGCCCTTACAACATATAATAAGGAAATTAGAAAAGCTAAAAGAAATAGCTTCAGGAAATTCTGTGAGACAATCAACAGCACTCCTACTGCGGCAAGGCTACATAAAGCTCTTGCGAAGTCAGGAGGAGTACCGATGTCTCTGAGGAAACCAGATGGCGAGTTCACGGAAGACGAGGATCAAAGGGCACTATTGCTACTAGAAACTCACTTTCCTGGCAGCTCGCCTAGTACTGAGCTAGGAATCAGTACCACTTCAATTAGACCTCGGAGAGATGACTGGGAAAAAACATCAACCATCTGTTCTGAGGGTCGACTGAAATGGGCAATAAATGCCTTCCAGACTTTTAAATCTGCCGGAGTGGACGGCATTATACCCGCCCTACTACAACAAGGGCAAGGGGTACTAATACCACATCTGCTAAAAATAACAAGGAGCAGTATTGCCTTGGGCCACATACCAATGCAATGGAGACGAGCAAGGGTTGTGTTTATACCAAAAGCAGGGAAAAAAGACCTCAAACAGCCAAAATCGTACAGGCCCATCAGCCTTACGTATTTCTTCTGAAGATGACAGAAAAGGTTGTGGACAATTATTTAAGTTAAGATGTACTGAACACATTCCCCTTACATCATCGTCAGCATGCATACAGAGCGGGCAGATCAACAGAGACCGCCCTATATCAGCTGACGGAGATAATTCAAAGTGCTTTGGAAGCAAAAGAAATAGTACTGTGCGCTTTCCTAGACATAGAGGGAGCATTTGATAACACCTCACATGAGGCGATTAAACGATCCCTGGATAGGAAAGGAGTTGACAGTACAGTATCCAAATGGATGTGTGAGCTGCTGAGCACTAGATCAGCAGAGACTCAAACACCATCTGGAACCATCAGAGTGAACACAACAAGAGGATGTCCACAGGGAGGGGTACTATCACCCTTAATGTGGAGCCTAGTTGTAGACGAACTGCTGAAAAAATTAACCAACCTTGGCATCAACCGTCAGGCGTACGCTGATGACATTGTATTGATTGCCAGGGGCAAGTTCGAAGAAACCCTTGGGGACATTATACAAAGGGGGCTTAAAGTAACCAAGGAATGGTGCCATACTGTCGGACTTAACATCAATCCGGCGAAAACAACGATAGTACCATTCACAAGGAAAAGACAACTTCAAAGACTTAAGGACATTAGCCTATCAGGCACGACACTGATACCAGTCAAAGAAGTAAAATATCTAGGACTCCATCTAGATAGTAAACTCCTCTGGCGAAAACATACAGAGGAGATATCCAAGAAGGCCACCCGCGCTCTCATGATATGTAGGAGCCTAGCGGGGAAGGCATGGGGATGCAGCCCAAACATCCTGCGATGGCTGTACACTGCAATCTTGAGACCAATGATCACATACGGAGCGGTAGCATGGGCGAAACGAACCAGTCTAGCCACAACACGAGAAACACTCGGCAAAGTGCAAAGACTGGCGAGCCTGTGCATTACCGGAGCAATGAGTAGCTGCCCAACCGCAGCCATGGAGGTGTTAATGGAATTGACTCCTCTACACATCATGGTGATGAACGCGGCAGACAAAACAATCCTTAGGATGGCAAAGGAGGGAATTGGGAGAGGGAAATGCATCGGTTCGAAAGAACACGGTGACTTACTCAAAAAACTCCCACTTCTTGGCATACCTAGGGACGATAGCATCAGGAAATTTAACTTCGAAAAGAATTTTAAGACAAAGCTCAGCAATAAGGAGAACTGGAGCAATGAATCCACAACTTATGGACTAAGCAACCACACAACAAAGTGGTACACGGACGGCTCGAGGACCGAGGAGGGAACTGGTGCAGGAGTGTTTGGGCCAGGAACTAAGCACTACGAATCCATGGGCAAATGTACCAGCATCTTCCAGGCAGAAATATGTGCCATAGACAGGCGCGTTCGAATCAACCTCGAGAAAAACTACAGGAATTGCAACATAGCATAATGTCTGACAGCCAAGCAGCCATAAAGGCTCTTGACGCCTACGTTATCAAGTCAAAATTCGTGTGGGAATGCCTACACGGACTGAATAGACTAGGCAAGAATAACAGAATTTCCATCTGCTGGGTACCTGGCCATGTTGGCATTACAGGCAATGAGGCAGCGGACTCTCTGGCAAGAAAAGGGGCAGAGGAACCCTTCATAGGACCTGAACCATTCTGCGGGATAGGAGAACACACTATACTCGAAGAGTTCAGGAGACTGGAGGAAGAAACGAGGGCCAAAACCTTTCTCAACCTCCAAGGTCTAAGGCAAGCAAAGAAACTCTTAGGAAATTACAACCAAGAGAGATTCAAAGCTTGTATCGGCCTTAACAAAAACAACCTAAGAATCCTAACAGGCGTCCTCACGGGGCACTGCAGACTCAAGGAGCACCTGAGGAAAATGGGCATATCGGAGGACGGGCTCTGCAGATTATGCAGTGAAACCGCCGAAACTCCAGACCACATACTGGAATCCTGTGGGGCACTGGCCCACAAAAGGATGAAATATTTCGGCAGGCACCAAATAACAGACAAGGACATACAAACCATGGACCCACAGCTCATTCTCAGATTCATTAAAGAAACTGGACTGGACGCTGTGCTCTAAGGAGTGTGACCTGCCAAGGATAAACCAGAGCAATACCTCGACATGCTTCACAAAGAAGTATCTAGAGAGACTCTGAAAGAGGGCACGAAGCTCTCCGCGGCACAAGCAAGGGGACACAATAGAAGAATAGGTCGCAGTGTAATATACCCTAACAAAGTATTATATATTATATATAGTTTTTTTTTTTTACCTTAGAATACTATAAAGTATATTTGAATGTATGTAGGTACATATCTGTGGCAAAAAGGAAAAACAACAAACTTATGTCGAAATTGAGTTTTTTACACCATCGTATGCGAAATATTCGATTCTCTTTGCCACTTTTTTTTTATTTTTATCTGTTACGGTTTTTGAATTATTGAAGAAAGAAAAACAACATAAGTCATTTCCTGTTAATTATGCACAAGGAAAAACAGCATAAGTATAAAATTCCGTTTTTTAATATTTACTTATGCTGTTATGTTGTAACAGCATATCAACTAAAAACACACATAAGTAGACCTACGCTCTTTTTCCAGAATTAAACATTTTTTTTGCAGAACATAAGTCGACTTGTGTGGTTTTTCCAAAACCAAATTGCGTGTGATACAGAAATAACTAGAGTTGTGTTGTTTTTCCTTATTCCTTTTTTTGTGAGAGAACTAAGCATAAGTAAATTTATGCTGTTATTCCAAAAGCCGTTACGAAAATCCTTCAAAATAAATATACTTGTGCCGTTATTCCCAGAACAAATGGGAGTCAAGTGTGTGACTTATGTCGTCTTTTCGTATAAACAATCCGCGTTGGAAGGTTGTTGTGTTGCAGTTATGTTCCGACGGTTGTCTGTTTTTTTATTGTGAGTTGTGCCAAAAGCGAGTTTAAATTGTGAATTTATCTATTAGCTGAAGTTTAATAACAAAATACGAGTACATAATGACATCGCGCGCCAGCAGAATAGCTATGACTATCAGAGCTGCCGTTGAAATTGAACCACAGAATCCTCAAGAATCAGATATTGATTTTGAAAATATTGAAGGTAAATCTCGCAAATTAAATACCTACTTAAGTGTCTTTGTTTATTTTGTATCGTGTCTGTATTGTTAGATACCTACATAGTTTCCCCTATGGGAATACCAATAGGAAACCAGTATTTTTTTTAAAACCCCATATTTTGGTTTCAGGCTCATCCGTTAATCCTAAAACGAGTCAATTGAATAACGTTGAACAGTGCGAAGAACTTTCAGGATGTAAGTTCAAATGATCGGAACGCTAAGATTATTATTTTTAAATTTCGATTTCTTTAGCTGGTATTGTGAAAGGAGATCGTCATTTAGATTTTTTGAATAGTTCAGGACTTCCGATTTTGGAAAACTCTGATGATTCAACCAAAGATCCGGAAAATCAAATCAGCTCAAGTGATGACGAAAGCTTAAAACATTGGGGTAAGGTGTTTGAAAGTTCAGTTGAGAACGTTTCTCATAGAGATGAGCTAAGTTGCTATTTTGTATTCGCAGTTATAATTGTGAATGCGATTTCTTATTCACAGTGAATGTAAACTGCTAATGCGATTTCGAAATGGAGTCATTATTATAGGCTTTGTGCAGTAGAGTAGGTACCTAGACCTACTACTATGCGTTTTATGTCATAGTACATAGCAGGTATTGGCGTTCTATAAATGATATGTCATGTCTATTGTCTACTACTACTCTACTTTTCAATTTATATGACGGAATCAGAGAGGATACTTATTTCTTCAAATTCGTTGTAATGGTTCTGTACGAAAATTTCGCTCGGCATAAATAACATTTCGCGAATATTTCGTCTACTTCAGTAAAAAAATTCCAAATAAAGCTTATTTTTCTTCGGCTGTTGCTGTTCCTTGGTACTGGCGGCATCTTTAAGTTTTCACGGTTGTTTTTTTTTTATTACTAAATACACATAAACTATAAGCACAGTAACACAATGTACATAGGTATATTTTAATTTAAACTACTTATTCAATATCCACCAAATTACTTAGACCGCAAGCAAACGCAAAACGCAACTTAGTAACTTATTAGTATGGTAAATCATATCATTATATCACAAGGTTGCGAATGCAATCATTTAGAGTTATGATTCTCCATCTCCCTCCCGCAATAGCAACTTAGCAAGTATAGTGCGTACCAAAACAGTTGGCCATTCTACTGCGCAGGTCTCTTAAAATGTGTTTTACAATCTCTTAAATTGCAAAAACAAGCATAAAGAGACGAAAATGGGCGGAGCCATAATAAAAAACGACGTATACCCTGCCTTGTGTTCAAGATCGCTGTCGCGATCTCACTGAGGGTGGTTTCTTCATTTTCCTTCTTTTATACTGAAATTAGGAGCGGAGGAAAAATATAGACCATTATATGTCAACTTTACTTGGAGGCAAATATATTGTTTCGTTTTTTGTCTTGTCGGTTCTTTGTAGGAGTATGATGTGATCACGGTCGGATAGATTAAGCAAAACATTGCACATGAATTGATTGTGTGACTGTGTCTGTATGAAGGTGTACGGTTTTAGATTTAAACCCTATTTGCTCATTATGCTTTCGTTGATCATTATTAATTGTGTCGTGCATATTGATCATGTAGGTACTGATATTGGCACGCAAAGTAAAGTAAATTGCAGTGTCACACCAAATTTTTTTTGTTTATATCATTGAATTTGGGCGAGGTAGGTAAATTTAATAAAAAATTTACAATTTGGGAATTTTTTGGAAACGTAAACGATTTTATGCCCAATAACAATAGGCACGATTTTCTGTCACAAAAAAGAGGATGGGGTATTAAACGGTTCGTTAAAGACAAAATGGTGAACGTTCTTGATTCTTCAATAATTTTTTTTAAGAAATGCAGTTTTTAAAACTTTTTGAACTACCCACCACTTTTAAATTTGTAACCTTGATTAAAAGTGTAAATTATAGCGAGATAAAATTGACGATGAATTGCAAATATAAAACAGATTTACAGCGAGCAGCAAAACAAAACACCAGTATACCAAATGGGTGGTTCGGTTTGGTTTGAATTAAGAAGTAAAAACACACACGTTTTAGTACTAAGATAAAAATATTTATTGATTTTGCTACCTATATATGAAATAGTTAATATTAATGTATATTAAATTGAATTCGAAGAACTGTCAGTTTCATAATCGGTTGAAGAATCATCTCCTGGATTGATAATTATTGCATCCGACATTGTGTCCCACATCTGCTCGTGTGAAAAGTATTCCTCCTCTGTCCTTATAATTTTTTCACAAACTTTGCGCCAATCTTCAACTGTTATTTTTGAAAATTCTTCTTCAGCTAGTTTCTGAACATCCGATAATCTAAACGTTGTATTTCGGCTTCCGACTCTTCCCTTGACTGTTGCCCAGATCTTTTCAATAGGGTTGAGATCTGGATGATAGGGTGGCAATCGTAGTACTTCGTGTCCCGCGCCGTGAATCATATCGTCAATCTTATGCTTGGGGTGGTGATTAGTCCGATGTCGCTTTATAAGGTCATAAAGTTCGACTTTGAGCATTTTTGAAGAATGCGGTATATTGTTGACGGAAAGTCATTCTAACATCTCCGATTTAACGGAAGCAGAAGTGATTTGCTTGTGTTCCCATTTGTTGTGATATGATGCGTTGTCCATTACAATAACCGATGGTTCCTCTAGGTTATTTAAAACTTGATCCTTCATCCATTTGGAGAAATTTTCAAAATTCATCTCATCGTGATAATCTCCTGTTTTCGACCCAGATTTAAATAAAAGCAAGGCATTATTCACGAAGCCCTTCGCTCCACCTGCATGCGCCATTATCAGCCTTTGGCCTTTTGAAATTGGCGCCTTTAAACCTTGACTGGTGCCGTCAGTCCATGCCCTTGGCCTTGTGTGAGAGCTGTGAATATAGCTCTCGTCCAAATAAATAATCTCATATCCTTCTGACCTGTACTCCCGCACCTTCCTCAGATATTTCACTCGTAAAAGTTTAATTTCATTTCTTTCGCAAAGAAATTTACTGTTGTTCTCCGTTTTCCTATAAGAAAATCCATTTCTTTTTAAAATCCTATGTAGCGACATATTGCTTAGGTTCAGCTCCAAATCTTCCTGCACCCGTTGTCTTAACATTTTTAATGTTATCATCATTTTTTCTTCAATGTGGAAGTTGTATATAATTCGCCGAACAGCTGTGATACCAAATTCGTCCAATCCAGTTTTCCATTTTGTATGTGGTACTCTTTTAGTTGGAGATTCAATAGCGCCTTTCTTCTCATATTCTTTAATTATCCTTCTTATTGTTCGGGCCGAAACTCCCGTAAACTCCTCTGTCTGTGAATTTGCGTATGTGATGGGATTATCTATACATAAATTCTTAGCTTCTTCATTTTTTTTGTAATATATCCTAGCAACGATCTTACGTCCTAGACTTCCTATTGGTTTTCCTTTTCTTGAAAGATCCATGACAATTTATTTTATTTTAATAAACTTATGTCCTAGCAATGCTTTTGTTTTCGTGAAAGTGAATTCCAAATAGGAAATCCATAATATATATGCGTTATCTTAAAATAAAAAACTCTAAAAACCAAGCAACAAATTTATTCCTTGCCCCTACAGGTAGCCAAATGCAAACACTAATCATGTCGTAAAACTTTTACACTTAAGTCAAACAGGTAAAATCAAACATCATAAAATTAATGCTAACCAAGCACACCACCCATACAGGTACCTAGCGCTAAACCACGAAATGTTCAACCATAAAAAGGGTTGGGAACCCTTTCAAATACAATCGGACTTCTAGGTAGAAATGTATAAAAGTCGACCTCATAATAAAAAATTAAGTTTATTTAGATATTCAACAGCATTTTAGTTCTAAGCACTGTAAAGTTGGGTTACGCATTGCAAATTACAGGCAAAAACGCTTAGTGATTAAATCTCTTTCGCGTCATTTTTGTTCTCTTAAATCCTCTCTCTGCGCAATCGACCGTTGGCCAACTGTTTTGGTACGGACTATAGCAACTAGCAACTACACTACAACCTAACTGCTGTTAATTTTTACCAATACCAAATTACAACATTTTGAACCAGCTGCGACTGCGATATGCGAATCGAAATGCAATCCTGTTAATTGTTTTGTCATAGCCATCGGCATAGTGCCCTGGCCGCCATCCAGGCGCCTGACATATCATAAAAAGTGTCGGCGATTCCGATTTCGATATGCAAAATGCTATTGCTATGAGACGTTCGCAGGTTCCGCACTTCGCACATTACCTACAAAAAGGGCAGGTAAGCTAGGTTGCATTTGCATGGGGTTGAGTAAGAGAGTGACTTGAAACGGGCGATCGATACACCTCTGATTCATTCTTCTTTACGTTTTTCGTATTAGCCAAACATACTTTTTCGTTTGTGTGTGTAATGCGGGAATGCATGAGCAAATTAAGTTGTGACTTGTGATTTGTGAATGTGATGTGACTCAGAGATAGAAGCGAGACAATAGCATTATTTAGCAATAGCAGTTTATTTATAAGTTGATAGCTGGTTGCGAATGCGAATTTTCATTAGCAGTGAAAAATTAACAGGTTGCTATTTTTTGCTCATCTCTAGTTTCTCAGGCTTTAGAGGTGATCAATCATGATTCACCAGGGTATGTGAATACTTTGGAAAGTAATATTACTCAAGTAAGCGAAGCTGGACCTTCAAATGTAAAAATGAAAGACGCTAAAAAGTATCGACAAATTCAAAGAAATAAGGGTTTACCTTACATTACAAAAAGGGAAAAAAAACTCAAGGCAAGAAACTTAATACCATTATCCCGATGTCGAAACAATTGCTGTAAAAAAATATCACTTCAAAATCATCAAATGTTATTCAATAATTACTGGGCTTTGGAAAGCTACAATGCAAAAGTTCTTTATATCAATTCACTGATCTGTTTGAAAGAAAAGTCCACATCAAAAACCAAAAATTCCGGAATTAAGCAAAAAAAAAAACCGTCAAGTTACTTGTGACTACTACATTGAACTTTCGGGTGAAAGGATTCTAGTATGTAAAACGTGCTTTCTTTGTTTTTTCGGCGAAACAAATGGTTTTATAAGAACCGTGATAACCAAAAAAATAAATGCACCTTGCACAAGTTTAATGGATAGAAGAGGATCTTCGAAACCTCCAAATGCACTGTTCACAGTTAAGCAAGATGAGATTAAAGCTCATATTAACAAGTTCCCGGCTTATGAAAGCCATTATACAAGACGGGATACATAAAAAAAATACTTGCAACCGTTTTGTCAATATCTAAGATGTATAGTCTTTATTTTATTGTTTGGAAATCGAAGATCGAAGTTGTATTAAGAAATCTGACATTAAAGAAATTCAACATGTTCCCTCCATTTCGAAGGAAAAAGCCCAAGACCTCATTTTTCTTCTGGATTTTATTCATCCCCAGTTTCACGGTTTTTATAGAAGTTTAGTCGTTCACACAATAACAAACTCTGACGTTCACCAAGATGTATATGACCGCGATGAAGGCGACTACGATGAATAAAAACCCTAGTAATTCTTACCTTCTACTATAAAAGTCTGCCTGTAAATTTTAAAAATAAAAATAAATTATTTGTTTTTAAATTTTTTTGTTTCTCTTTACTTTTGACGAGAGGAAGTTTTGATGTAATGTGTGATTATACCCTATTCTAAGGGTATATTAATTTTGACGCATAGTTTGTAACATACCTTAATATTGCCCGTAGACCCCTAAAAGTTACTATATTTATGATCAGCATCGATAGTAATGTCGATCTAGCCATGTCCGTCCGTCCGTCCGTCTGTAGCCAAAAATTAGGCCTTTAAACTGGACCTAGAGAGCTGAAATTTTAACCATATACTCTCTAGGGTCCCGAAATAATCAAGTTTACGAATTTTTGAAATCCGCCCACAGACACGCCCACAAACTCAAAAAAACCAAATTTTGGAAAAAATCGAGTTTTGAGCTAGAAAGCTGAAATTTTTTATATATGATCTATGACTTCTAAAACTGCTCGGGATAAAAAATTTTCAAAATCCGCCCACTGACACGCCCACAAATAAATAAAATAATTTTTTTTTACCCTATTCTAAGGGTATATTAATTTTTGAAAATCCAAAGTTTCAGCTAGAGAGCTGAAATTTATAGTATATACTCTCTATGGGCCCTTTATGCTCATGTGTAAATATTTTCAAAATCCGCCCACTGACACGCCCACAATTATTTTTTTTTTTTTTTGAAAATTCAAAGTTTGAGCTAGGGAGCTGAAATTTATAATATATACTCTCTAGTAGCCCTTTATTCTCATGTGTTAATTTTTTTTAAATCCGCCTACTGGCACGCCCACAATTAAATAAAACAATTTTATTAAAACACCCAAGTTTGAGCTAGGGAGCGTTTTTTTTTTTGATAAAATCCTTTAAATGTTATATAACAAAATATGTAGAGCGTTCTTAACAATTCAACCATACTTAGACTTTTGTCACGCCCACTTATGAGGGATAGGAATAAGAATAGGGTATCCAACAGTTCGCCCAAGCGGACTGTAGCCCGTCCCTATGTTTTTTATTCATATTGATTAAATTGAATTTCATTTAAAAACTTCTATTGAACAGAAGTTACAGTTTTTGTGTTGTGCGTATTTAACATATACTTAATAAGACTTAAATCGACTTAATTCAGCTTACTGTTCGAAGTCTTGTTAGGAAAAACAACATAACTTTACTTAAAAAAATAACTGTATAGAACCCAACAGGGAAAAAAGACGTAAGTCGACTTAATTCAGAATTATAAAAAAAATTGGAAAAAGGAAAAACTGCATAAGGCTTGTTTTCCGCAAAATGACATGTAAATAATCAAAAATGTTTTTTTTTGATTTGAAATATAAATTAAAAGTTATCTATTATAAATTTGCATCATCACTTTTTACATAAGTTTCATACTTTTTTTGCGATCGTAAAGTAAACATTCAAACCGCTCTCCTGAAAAATTGCAAATACACACACTTATGGAAATCTTCTTTATAAGCTAAGCAAAGAGCACTTGAAGAATACCCATTGCAAATATTAACGAGAATGAAAGACAACAAAAATAATTACAAATATTCTGTGGCCACAAGGAAAAACAGCATAAGTGTTTTTCCTTGTGGCCACAGAATATTTGTAATTATTTTTGTTGTCTTCCATTCTCGTTAATATTTGCAATGGGTATTCTTCAAGTGCTCTTTGCTTAGCTTATAAAGAAGATTTCCATAAGTGTGTGTTTTGTCGTTTATTTATTAAATTTAGTTTTCTTCACTTCTCATGATGGGGATATGATGTGATAGGTAGAGTGGTGGGGTATATGGTTGGTGTATTATTTGTTGGTTTTGATGGAAGTTTGGGGTAGGTTATGTCATATTGCAAGAAGGTAATGTAAATAAATTTCTATAAAAAAGTTATATTTGAAAAAATTAGTGTATTTTTTTTTTGTTTTTTATATATAATAATTTATACTCATATATATTTTAAATTGTTTTTTGTAATGGTAATAAATAGTTTATTTATTTTTTATATATCATAGGTATGAGGAAAAAGAGAAAATGGTGAAAAGTTGTTAATTTCAAATTTCTTTGCAACTTAATTTTGTATACCCTATTCTAAGGGTATATTAATTTTGACGAATAGTTTGTAACATACCTTAATATTGCCCGTAGACCCTAAAAGTTACTATATTTATGATCAGCATCGATAGTAATGTCGATCTAGCCATGTCCGTCCGTCCGTCCGTCCGTCCGTCCGTCGGCAAAAATTAGGCCTTTAAACTGGACCTAGAGAGCTGAAATTTTAACCATATACTCTCTAGGGTCCCGAAATAATCAAGTTTACGAATTTTTGAAATCCGCCCACAGACACGCCCACAAACTAAAAAAAACGAAATTTTGGAAAAAATCGAATTTTGAGCTAGAAAGCTGAAATTTTTTATATATGATCTATGATTCCTAAAACTGCTCGGGATAAAAAAAATTCAAAATCCGCCCACTGACACGCCCACAAATAAATAAAATAATTTTGTTATACCCTATTCTAAGGGTATATTAATTTTTGAAAATCCAAAGTTTGAGCTAGGGAGCTGAAATTTATAATATATACTCTCTATGGGCCCTTTATGCTCATGTATAAATATTTTCAAAATCCGCCCACTGACACGCCCACAATCAATTTTTTTTTCTTTTGAAAATTTAAAGTTTGAGCTAGGGAGCTGAAATTTATAATATGTACTCTCTAGGGGCCCTTTATTCTCATGTGTTAATTTTTTGTAAATCCGCCTACTGACACGCCCACAATTAAATAAAACAATTTTATAGAAACATCCAAGTTTGAGCTAGGGAGCGTTTTTTTTTGATAAAATCCTTTAAATGTTATATAACAAAATATGTAGAGCGTTCTTAACAATTCAACCATACTTAGACTTTTGTCACGCCCACTTATGAGGGATAGGAATAAGAATAGGGTATCGAACAGTTCGCCCAAGCGGACTGTAGCCCGTCCCTATGTTTTTTTAATCATTTCATTTCATTTAAATGTATTATAATATATAATCTTTAAAGTACTTAGAAGTGTAAAATTGCAGCGATGGGGTATTAAATTGGTGGTAGGGGTCGAGGGAGTAAAATTAAGTCTGTTATACAAATAAGACGGACTTCGATTAGTAATAATTTTATGTAAGAATATACGGTCCCAGTAACCTAACCTAACCTAACCTAAATCCCTGGTATATGCAGATATATGGTCATTTCAACGAATGCCGCGTCGTTGAAAGCTACTTGCAATTTAAGCTAACGAGTAAACGTTATAAGGTACTAGATTAGAGTAGTTACCAGCTTTCGTCGTGTTTCCCGCTGAGTAAAATATTCACTTAGCCATAACTTGCGAAGGCATCCGTAGATACGACGACCACGTTGGTTTGATTGTAGCCAGACAGATTTCGATTTATTGTGTAGCCAAGACTTGACTCTACAGCTTTAATTTTACTAGTATTTAGATTTAAATCAGGTAGAAGATTGAGGTTAAAATTTGAAATAATCTAGAGATTTTAATGGGTTTAAGAGTAATCCACATACAACTGACCAAGCATGTATGCGTTTCAAATCATCATTGATAAGAAAAGCGCGTTCATAAGGTTGGAATAAGGTTTCGCTGGTCGTAGTTGAACGTTATCTGCACACTTTGGGAATGTCATTTATAAACATGCAAAAGAGAATTGGTCCCAATATTGGCATTGTAGCACACCTTGTTTAGTTTTCATTAGGAATGAACAACTATCACCCGAAATAAGACTTTGCGACCTATCGGAGAGAAAGCTGCTTAACTGCCCTATCACTGAATCCGAAAATGTGTTTAAGCTTCCAACACAGAATTATATGATTTACCTACTTTATCCAAGGCTTTCTAGAAATCCAGCAGGCAAAAAAAAAATGGCACATAACCTCTATCAAAATCCTGTCTTATTTCTTCTAGCAGATTGACCATGGTTGTGGAATAGCTGTGGTTAGCTCTAAAACCTGATTGCTAAGAACACAGTAACTTATTGATGAATAGGTGCATTATAATTTGTTTTGCTATTATTTTCTCGAAAGATTTATATAAGCAAGGTAAAATGCTGATCGGTCTGTAATCGGAAGGAGATTTTGGAATGACTTTCTTATCGACTTCTGCATTTTTCCAGATATGGGGAAAACAAACAAAACAATTTTATGTTCATGCTACTCGCTTATGGAACTCTCTCCCTCTTGGCGTAAGAAGACTTTGTTTTGTTGACCGTTTTAGTTTTTTTTTTTTTTTTTTTTTTTCGTATAGAGTTTCTAATATTACTCCCAAGCCATAGTAATATTAACTTTACTCTCAGCAAGCTAAGAATTACCTATACTGGTTGAAAGCACGAAACTTGGAACCAGAACTAGGCTCGGACGAATAATAGGGGTAGGTGGAAAATCGTACATGCGACTCTTTCTCACTTAAGATAAGAAAACAAAAACCACCTCCCTTCGAAACCTTCATACTACAAGTACGTTATTCCTATCCAGTAGTTTTATTTAAACTGTTAAATACGTGTTTGGCAGGCAGCTTCCCAGTGGAGGCACCTGCTAATACCGCCATAAGCACGCGGTTACATCGTATTGCGCTAATTCAAATGGTTTTATCCTTTGTAATCGGCGCACTAGGTTAGTATCGTCTCGAATTTGTAGCATGGTGTTATTGCAATGACCGTGAAGGCGTGTCTGTTGTTTGCGGGCAAAATGTTTTATTTCATCTTCGACGGTAGCCATACTTAGGTCTCTGTGGATATCAGTGTTTCTGATAAACCATGGTGCATTTACTATTTTTGTTAGCACTTTGATGCGGATCTCTGTGCAGATGGACCTTTTTTTTCTCCGCGACTCGTGGGATCTCAATATGAACTCTAAAAAACAAAAACAAACAAAACCAAAAAAATTTTATGGCCGGTTCCCCTTTCAAACCGGACGGTAGTACGGCGACCAAGCTGTCTACCGGCATAGCTCTTATGGCACCAGATAGTGTTGGAACTGTGGACATACATGGTCTCTCCACTAGTAGATGCGAGCTCAAAAAAATCCTTTTCCGACAGAGAGAGGACTGTGAATCATGGTCCCCCCTCTGCCGGCCCCACCAAGTCAACAACTTCGGTCAATGCTAATACGCTGTCTGTAGGACGGACTGTGGCAACTCATGGTCCTTCCACGGTCGGCAGTAGCGTTGCCCCCCAAAAAACCTGTTGGTGGTGGGACTGTGCATCATGGTCCCTCCACGGTCGGCAAAAGCGTTGCCCCCAAAAAACCTGATGGTGGTGGGACTGTGCATCATGGTCCCTCCATGGTCGGCAAAAGCGTTGCCCCTAAGAAACCTGATGGTGGTGGGACTGTGCATCATGGTCCCTCTACCAACACAAAGCGTCACCATAACCCGTCCACGGCGTCATACAAACACCGACGTAACACCATCCGAATCCAGCGTATGTGTGGCACTCCATAAAGGCTTCGGCCGCACTTATTCTTCGTCGTACCAAAGGCGCAGAAGACATCGTCCTGATACAAGAACCTTGGATTGTCAACAACCTGGTTCGAGGACTCAGGACTCCTGGATACTACTCACTGTATGTGACCGATAAAGGTAAACCTAGATCGTGCATACTAGTGAAAAGTAATATTAATGCTTATTTACTCCCTAATTTCAGCGATCGAGATACAACTGTGGCAAGAATAGAGACCGCTGGTAGATCATTCTGGCTAGTATCAGCGTATCTCGTCCACGATCAAGTGGGACCTCTCCCTGGTGATAACCTAGAGAGGTTGATCGAAGAAACAAGGAGGCAGAAAGCTGACCTCATATTGGGGTGCGATGCTAACGCTCGTCACACCGTATGGGGCAGCACAGACATCAATAACAGAGGTGAGTCACTTTTTGAATATCTCTTACGTACTAACCTCATTGTTTGTAACTCAGGTAATGAACCCACCTTCATTACCAAAAATCGACAAGAAGTCCTTGACATCACTCTTGTCTCCGATACCATCAACGACATGATTACGGGCTGGAAGGTTTCAGCTCATCACTCTTTTTCGGATCACCGCTATCTTCTTTTCCACCTAAATGTTGAGCCTCAATGTCAACCCATTTTCCGAAATCCTCGGAAAACCAATTGGCCCTTATACAGAGACACATTACATAATCGTATTAAATCTGTACACTTAAGTCCACCCTGCGACTCCAATGAGCTCGACAATAAAGTCGACGAACTCACCCTGGCCCTTAACGAAGCAATGGCGGCATCCTGCCCGCTCGTACAACCCAGGGGTAAGAAGAAGCCTCACTGGTGGACCCCTGTGCTAGGACCACTCAGAAAGGAGTGCAGAAGACTCTTCAATCTTGCTAAAAGCTCAAAAGCAATAACCGATTGGGACTCCTATAAGGAATCCCTCATACTATACAAAAAAGAACTAAGGAAAGCCAAAAGATCCTCATGGAGACTCTTCTGTGGCAAAATAGAAGAATCATCTGAGGCATCAAGGCTAAGAAAAATCCTCTCTTCTAATCCAATTATGCCTAGCTGCCTTAAGAAGGCAGACGGCTCTTGGACGACATCTAGCGAGGAATCGCTCAATCTGCTACTTGACACTCATTTCCCAGGCAGCTCCAATATTACCGGCAATTTACGCCCTTGCAGGTCATTTGCACAGGTAACTTACTCTCACGGTCTGATTACTAGGGAAAAGCTGACTTGGGCGCTACATAGCTTCAAACCCTTCAAGTCTGCAGGACCAGACGGCATAATAGCTGCCGAACTGCAAATGTCAGCGGATATCATCCTGCCTGTGCAGGAGATGATCCTGAAAAGCTGTCTAGACCTGGTTCATATTCCCCGGGCTTGGAGAGAAGTCAAAGTGGTTTTCATACCCAAGGCTGGCAAATATTCCCACGTCAGTCCAAAGGACCTCAGACCCATTAGTCTATCTTCATTCCTCCTCAAAACGCTGGAGCGATTGATTAATATCCATCTTCGCACGAACGTAAATCCGCAATTGTTGTCTGCGGCTCAGCATGCATACTGTAAGGGAAAGTCGGCGGAAACTGCTCTTCACTCCTTAGTACGCACTATCGAATACTCTCTTCGTCACAAAGAGTATACCATGGTGGCTTTCCTTGACATAGAAGGCGCCTTTAACAACGTTAACACATCTGCAATCGCAAATGCACTGACAGAACTGAAGGTGGATAGCTCGCTTGGTGAATTGATTAATCTACTGCTTGAAAGTCGGATTATTAATTCAAAACTGGGCGTTACATCTGCTAGGAGGTCTGTCAGTAGAGGCACGCCACAAGGCGGTGTTCTTTCTGCCCTTCTCTGGAATTTGGTGATGAATAAACTACTGATAAACCTGGAAGGGGAGGGATAACGTTAAACGTCGTGGCTAAAGAGGAATGTGATATCGTCAAAGGATATCCGTATCTTCTCGGATAGTCAGGCAGCGATTAAGTCCCTGGACTCAGTCTCTTCAAATTCCATCGTAGCCCAAGATTGCCGCTCATCTCTTTCGGAGATGGCAGAGCAGTTCAACATTCACCTCTGTTGGGTGCCGGGACATAGAGACATTCCAGGTAACTGTAGGGCAGACGATCTCGCCAAAAAAGGAACCACTTTACCTCTTTTACCTGATAAAGGTTCTTTAGGAATACCAATCGCTACATGCAAACTCTTGCTCAAGCTATCAGCAATCGAGAGAACAAACCTTAGGTGGACATGTAGCAATACTTGTCTAGCGACTAAGCGAATCTGGCCAAAGCTGGATCTGCGACGCTCTAAGTGTCTAATCTCATTAAACCGACTGCATATTAGCTCGACCATAGGTGTTATCACAGGACACTGCCTAATAGGCAGGCACGCCTCCAGACTTGGCATACACTCAAACGACTTCTGCAGAAGCTGCATGGACGAGGAGGAGGAGGAGACTATACTTCACCTTCTCTGCACATGTCCTGCGCTCTCCCACAAAAGAAATCTCCATCTAGGGGACTTCTTGTTTAATGACACAAACGACTTAGCCAACACTGGCGTCAGAAGTCTTTCGCGCTTCATAAGAAGCTCCCATTGGTTCAACGAGCAGTGAGGGAATCCCCAGATCTGTGTGGTACCACAATGGACCTAATTTTGGTCTAAGTGTGTCGGCCTTAGCTGACAGCCACGTCAAACTAACCTAACCTAACCTAGCACTTTGTTTTGAAAAGTTTGTAAAATTTTGATATTACTGGATTTGGTACAACCCCAAAGTTGTATACCGTATGTCCAAACCGGTTTTAGTACTTGCTTGTATAAAAGCAGCTTGTTCTGCATGCTGAGTTGGGAAAATCTACCAAGCAGCTAGTGCATTTGTTTACATCGAATGGCGAGCTCTTCGCGTTTCTTCTTGACGTGCGGTTTCCATTTTAATTTCGCATCAAGTGTCATTCCCAAATATTTTGCCTCGTTTGCGTACGGAATTCGTACCGAATCAATGAAGATGGGTAAGTTGTCTACATTTTTATAAGTAAAATTCACGTGCGTTGATTTGGCCTCGTTGAGAGCAATACGCCAAGTCTTTGTCCAATCACAAATTTTGTCAATAGAACGTTGGAGTTTATTAGTTGCTGATTCAACGGTATTACTGACCGCGAATATAGCTGTATCGTCTGCAAATGTGGCTACTGTTGTGCCTTCTTCTTGAGGAATATCACTAGTGTATATTAGAAATAGGATCGGTCCAAGAACGCTTCCTTGGGGAACTCCTGCCGCGATTTCTTTAAATTCAGAGTAATCATTTTCGTGTTTTACACGAAAGAGTCTGTCTGATAAGTAACAACTAAGGATATCAGATAACTGTTTCGAAAAAGCTTGTCTTAGCTTATGTTTCAAGGCCGTATGCCATACTTTATCAAAGGCCTGAGAGACGTCGAGAAAAACACTAGAACATATTTTTTTCTCCTCTAGCGCTTTTTCAATTACATTGGTTAACAGAAACCTGGTCGATTGTAGAATGCTTAGTCCTGAATCCGAATTGGTGATCAGGTATTAATCGACGTCCTTCGATAATAGAATGTTGCCATCTTTTGCGCGCTCTCCTTTTCTTCTTTAACAATTGAGTGATTTCCAACGTTTATTTTATTTCGCAATTTGTGGTTATTTTCCGTTTATGGGGAGTATTTTTCGAGGCTGAGCATTGTATGACGTTAATAAATTGATCGACTTCGTCTTCAAGTTCGTGGGGTGTTCGAAGAGACACTTTGAGATCGATTTTACTTTCACAGTATTTTTTAAAGGATTCCCAGTTTGTTTTCATGTTAGTTAGTCTGGGCGGACCTTCTTTTTTTCGTAGACAGCCTTTAATTGTCAAAATGACCGGTGAATGATCAGAAGAAAGATCGAAGCATTCCTCAACTACAATAGAGTTTCCCGACAACCCTTTCGAGATTAAGAAATCGATGAGGTCTGGTGTTTTTGCCGTATCCGAGAGCCAGTACGTCGGTTTACCTGAGGAATGAAAGTCTACCCCCAATTCCATACCGGCTTCGTAAAGAACTCTACCTTTTACTGAAATGCATCTCGAGCCCCAGAAGGTATGTTTTGCGTTAAAGTCACCTCCGATGACGAAATTTCGTTCAAGTGAGTCAAAGATATTTATAAAATCGCTTCTTTCCATCGTTGCACGTGGGGGGCAATAGATAGCTGCAAAAACATATTTTATGTTATTGAAATAAAAGATATTTAATAATTTTTCTTTATTTATTTTTCTTGTTTACTTTTTAATTTTCACAACTTTAATTTTTTATTTTTAAATCATCGCTACGCGTTTCGAAGCACCTGCTTCATTGTCGGGCGTTGTCTTTGTTATTTGGGGCCGCTTGTTATGCTGTTGTGTGGCTATTGTTATTGTTTATGTCTGTCTCTTTTTTTCTTGTGCTGTTGATTGCTGTGTCGAATAGTTGGTTTGTTTTTAGAGTTAGTTTGCCGTTGAGTATGTTTTCTTTTTCTGTTTTGTGTGCTTTGTATATCTCGAACTCCTCTATAGTGTCGAGTAGTTTCCCTTTCTGTGTTATGTGTAGTGGTGTTAGATTTGTTTCTATATTGTTGTAATTGTGGTTGTTATCTATTAAGTGTTGAGCGTATGCTGACTTTGTATTGTGCTTGGGGAGATGTTCTTTAAACCTGTCTTTGAACGTTCTCCCTGTTTGGCCTATGTAGAACTTTTCACAGTCGCTGCATTTTATTTTGTACACTCCTGATAATTCCTCCTTGTTTGTTTTGGTTGTTGTTTTTAATATTTTTTGTATGTTATTGTTTGTTTTGAATGATATGTTAATATTTTGATTTTTGCATTGTTGTTGTATTATGTTGGTGTATGTTATGGATGTATGTTATGGATGTGTATTTGTTTTCTGTTGTGTTGTTGTTGTCAATTCTTTTATTGTTTATTTTTTGTTTCATCTTTTTATGTAATTTGTCTATTGTCGATGGGGTATATCCGTTCGCTTGTCCTATATGTTTTATTGTTTGTACTCGTAGCTCTATCTGGTAATCTTTCTTGTCCATTGGTATTGTTATTAGTCTATATAATAGTGAATTGTATGCTGCCATTTTTTGATTATGTGGGTGGTGTGATTTATTGTTTATCGTGATGTCTGTGGTAGTTGGTTTTCTGTAGATTTTGTACTTTAATTTGTTGTTGTTTTTTGTTATGTTGAGGTCCAGGAAATTAATTGTGTTATTGTTTTCTATTTCTGTTGTTACTTTTATTTTGGTATTGATGCTGTTGATGTATTTGGATAGTATGTCTATTTGTCTCTGTGTTCCATCGAATATATTTTATGTGTTTAATTTTTACGCTCACCGTGCATAATTGCAGTTTGTCAAGCTCAATTGTTGCACTGATTGAGTGTTCAATGGTATTTTTGATCAACAAGGATGCCCCGCCTCTCGCCCTTTCCGAAGGGTGATATGCGTGATAGGCAAAGTATCCTTGAATGTTTGTGCTGGATTCTTTCGTCAGATGAGTTTCCGAAATCAAACAAATATCAATATCACATTTATGAATGAATATCTCGAGCTCGTCCATCTTATGCAGAAGGCCGTTCGCATTCCATGTCACTAATTTAACTAAGTCCGTCATATTTATATTATTGCACGTGTGCTTCGAAATTGATTTTCGAGCTTGTCGAGTTTTTCAAACATACGTTTATTAATTTGGCTCTGTTCTACTAGCCTGGCAAGAATTGCAGAGAAAACTTGGGAGACTGGATCAGATGTTTTATTTGTTTGTTCGCGTCCTTGCAACGCAGCTTCAGCGTATGTTTGTGGAACAGCGTTCGGCGACTTTTTTCTAAACAATTTTCCTTCTCTTGGTTGTTGTATTTTGACCATTTCTTTAGCCTTTTTTCGTCCTTCATTGGTTTTATTGTTGCCCTTTTCAGGTTTGTTTTTGGTTTCATTTGCGATTGGTAGCGTAGTTTTCTTTATTTTGTCGCGCCTATTTTGAAGTTCTTTAGCTACTTCGCATCCGCGATAATTTGCCGGGTGTTTTCCATTGCAATTTATGCATGTTGGTAGGTCTTGTCTACTTAGAGCGCATTCCTTCGATAAATGTTTACCGGCACATTTTACGCAACGCGGCTCTTATTGGCAATATGTGTGCGTGTGATTGTAGCCTTGGCAACGCTTACACTGAGGAATCTGACGAGTCCTTTGGCGCATCGGTTCAATTTTAACCACTATGTTTAGGATAGTTTTAATGTTGTATATTTTTTCGATGTTTTCAGATTTTTCGAAACTAAGCATGAATATCGGAAGTCCGCGTTTGACAACAATTTCCTCGTCTTGTTCCATTTTTTGCTTTTCTTTTTTAAGTATATTAACCGCGTCGATAATTTTGAAACCTTTAGTTTTAAGATCTTGCAAAACATCATCTTTGCGGCACGAAGAGTGGAGCCCTCTGGCTACAACTCGGTGTGGCCTTTCACATTTGTTTTCATAAGTGTACCATTGTACCTTCTCAGTATAACTGCGCGATAGCTCTCAGGATCGCTTACATTTATTTTCCACACATTATTATTCAGAGATGTTACTTTGAATGTGGACTTTGCTATTTCCTTAAGAATGCTAATTAGCTTGCTGTAGTCTGAAACTCCGACAACGTTAATTGGAGGTGGAAGGTATACCTTATTTTGAGGTTTTTTCCTTAGCGTTTCTATTTCGTTGGCATTTGCCTTTTTGGGATGTCTATTTTAGACCGTTTTAGTGTATCTCTTTTTTCTTACTTGGCTGGTAATTCAATGTAGGTTTTAGGGCTTTTTAATGTTAAATGTTTTATTTTATATCTTTTATTTTAATAGATATCAATATTATAGTTTTGTAAACCTTGTTGCTTAAACTGTAAACCTTTCTACTTTTCTTTTTCTCTTTTGTCCTTTTTAATGTAAGCATTTTGTATACAATTAAAATTTAATCTATATATTTAATATTTTTTATTTACATATATAAAACGATTTTTTAATTGTGTGGAGGATTTTAAAAATCCTTAAACTTTAATACTTCGGGCCACTAGAGAGTACATAAATGGTTAAAATTTCAGCTTTCTAGCTCGAGTTTAAAGGCCTAATTTTTGCCGACGGATGGATGGACAGACGGACAGACGGACGGACATGGTATATCGACATTACTATCCATACTGATCACGAATATAGTAAAAAAAAAACCTTTAGCCTGCCTCAATATACCTATCCAACAACTATTTCTTCGAATAATGTCTGATACAACACAAATTGAATATTTCTGAAAAGTCTAAACTCATAATTACGTATTTGAAGAAAAATACCGAAATCAGCTTTTATTCAATTTTCTTTAAAAAAATGTTTCCTTTACACTTCCATCATCTCCCTCTCATCTTACTTACATATTTGAAGAAGCGACGCAACAATGCACATCTTCAAAAAGTATACATACAATTCTTATTTTTGATACAAATCCATACAAAATACCTCATCGAAAAAAGAGAACCAAATAAACTGTTGGCTCCGTTTCCTAGCCAACAGTTTATTTGGTTCTCTTTTTTTTGTTTTCCTTTACTTTAAAGTTTATATACACATTTTTAACGGTGACAAATGCTTAAGTTTATAAACAATGACGCCAACATTTTTGTTGTCAACTCCTATAGATGTCGACGTTTTTCAATTCGTGTTGATGCTAATACTATAAACTATAAAATATATACAATGGTACTACTGTATCAATTACAGAAACATAGGGACGGGCTACAGTCAGCTTGGGCGAACTGTTGGATACCCTATTCTTATTCCTATCCCCCATAAGTGGGCGTGACAAAAGTCTAAGTATGGTTGAATTGTTAAGAACGCTATACATACTTTGTTATATAACATTTAAAGGATTTTATAAAAAAAACGAAGCTTTTGTAAAAAAAATGCTCCCTAGCTCAAACTTTGGTGTTTCAATAAAATTATTTCATTTAATTGTGGGCGTATCAGTAAGCGGATTTAAAAAAAATTAACACATGAGCATAAAGGGCCGCTAGAGAGTATATATTATAAATTTCAGCTCCCTAGCTCAAACTTTAGATTTTCAAAAAAAAAAAAAAAATTAATTGTGGGCGTGTCAGTAGGCGGATTTTGAAAATGTTTACACGTGAGCATAAAGGGCCCCCTAGAGAGTATATATTATAAATTTCAACTCCCTAGCTCAAACTTTTGATTTTCAAAAAAGTTTTTTTTAAATTGTGGGCGTGTTTTTAACAGTAGGCGGATTTTGAAAATGTTTACACATGAGCATAAAGGGCCCCACATTTGCAAGTGAAAAACGGATATTCATATTTACAGGTGGATAAAGAAAGGTGGGAGAATTGTAGTCGAGTAGATTGATGGTATATTATTTGTTGGCTTTGATGGAAGATTGGAGTAGGTTATGGCATATTGCAATTAGACCATCACAGTCACCTGTAACTTGTTTCTTTGTAGTCAATACAATTGGTGTGTATGTTCACATCGGTGAAGGAGATTCGCATTTCAGTAGTGAGGATTCCCAAATGATTTATAAACCATATTTGCATGTGAAAAAATATTAATTGAGGCAGAGATAAAATAAGATAAGATATCTTATAGTGGAGGAGCGAGTGGCCAGTTTGTCATAATAGCTGCGGGTATTTATGAACAAATGAAATTTGTTTATTTGGTTCATCCAATAAAAGCGGCATTCATTCATAATCGGTATTAAAAATCATATTTCGTTTGAATTAGGTTACACAATCGAACCTCCGAATATAATCAGAATTTTTTAATTTGGTTTTGCACGAACAGCTGAGTTACTCGTATGTTGATCAGTTTGGGGAGCTAAATGTCATTGATTTATGTATTCTTTTTGATACCTACTTCAATTGACATAAACTTTGTATAGGTAACTAATATGGATGCTGTTTATGAATAAGGATGCAGCATGCCCCCATATGCATTGCACTGTTTATGTTATTAGTTGCGAACCCATAAACAGTGCAATGCATTTGGGGAAGCCATGCTGCCCCCTGCTGGCCCTTATTTTAGCACTTGGAATTATTTCATACTTATTTAGGGACTTATTTCATCTTCGATTTGGGGGGTTATTTCATTTTTCATTTGGGGGGTTATTTCCTGGAGCCTGTCGGACTACTAATCGAAAGCTCCCCGGTTCAATTCTTGAGTTTTTTTCCACCTCCCCACCTCTTGCGAACGTCAGACAAACATCCAAGAGTATTATTTGTCATGAGAAGCTTCTCAAATTTGCCGTTCGGATTCGGCATTAAATTGTAGGTCCCTTCCACTTCGCAAAGAAAGTGGTTGGAGAAACTAGGTTTTAGGCCCTCTACGTTAATGCCTAATATTTTTTTTTTTTTTTTGAAGATATTTTAGATTAGGGTAGTCTCACTTCGCCCTTTGCCTGTTCTCCAAGTGACTTGTTACTTTCACCAAGTCTGTATGCCATTTAGTGAAGTCAACAATTGATGTCTTGTTTCAAATCTTTGTATTTATTTCTATTGACATGTTTTGTGTCAAGGTCTTTTTTGTTCCGTTTAAAATATATTCTACGTGAAGTTCAGTCGCAATTGTTCCATTACCTTTTTTAGTTGATACTCGTGTATTTCTTTTGAGTTGTTTTGATGGTCAATTTGAAGAATAATGTGGGCACAGTGGCGCAGAGGTTGGTGTGTTGGAATACTTATCTAAATAATTCAGGTTCAAATTCCGCCGGGGCCAAGCAACACCTTAAAGTTATTTCCACTGCCTAACCTCTTGCGAACGTCTGACAAACATCCAAGAGTATCAATTGTCATGACAAGCATACAAATTTGCCCTTTGGATTCGGTTTAAAGTTGTAGCTTCCTTCCACTTCGCACAAGATAAGGGTTTGCAAAGCTAGGTTTTAGGCCCTGTGTTTTTATTATACCCTATTCTAGGGGTATATTAATTTTGACGCATAGTTTGTAACATACCTTAATATTGCCCGTAGACCCCTAAAAGTTACTATATTTATGATCAGCATCGATAGTAATGTCGATCTAGCCATGTCCGTCCGTCCGTCCGTCCGTCCGTCGGCAAAAATTAGGCCTTTAAACTGGACCTAGAGAGCTGAAATTTTAACCATATACTCTCTAGGGTCCCGAAATAATCAAGTTTAAGAATTTTTGAAATCCGCCCACAGACACGCCCACAAACTCAAAAAAACAAAATTTTGGAAAAAATCGAATTTTGAGCTAGAGAGCTGAAATTTTTTATATATGATCTATGGCCCATAAAACTGATTGGGACATAAAATTTTCAAAATCCGCCCACTGACACGCCCACAATTAAATAAAACAAATTTTGGGAAAAATTGAATTTTGAGCTAGAAAGCTGAAATTTTTTATATATGATCTTTGGCCCATAAAACTGCTTGGGACATAAAATTTTCAAAATCTGCCCACTGACACGCCCACAATTAAATAAAATATTTTTTTTGAAAAACCAAAATTTGAGCTAGGGAGCTGAAATTTTTAATATATACTCTCTAGGGGCCCTTTATGCTCATGTGTAAATATTTTCAAAATCCGCCTACTGACACGCCCACAATTATTTTTTTTTTATTTTTGAAAGTCCAAAGTTTGAGCTAGGGAGCTGAAATTTATAGTATATACTCTCTAGGTGCCCTTTATGCTCATACTTAAATTTTTTTTTAAATCCGCCTACTGACACGCCCACAATTAAATAAAACAATTTTATTGAAAAACCAAAGTTTGAGCTAGGGAGCGTTTTTATTTACAAAAGCTTAGTTTTTTCGTTAAAATCCTTTAAATTTTTGTCACGCCCACTTATGAGATATAGGAATAAGAATAGGGTATCCAACAGTTCGCCCAAGCGGACTGTAGCCCGCCCCTATGTTTAGTTTTGATAATGAAAGTAGCCTTAAAATTGAACTACCTAATAAATAATGCATTTTGTTAACATGTAAATTTTAGCGTTTGATTTGGCAGGTGCAACGGATTTCATATTTTAGAGGAGAGGGGTGACATCAAAAGGGTGATGCGAAGATTGCAAGCAAATGTTTGGGAGGGCTAGGTTGGAGAACCAACGTCATCAGCGTTCTCAGAAGAAAGTTTGGTTCATCGTTTTTTTTTTCAATATTCGGGTTAATCTAAATTTCGGGATTTTTCTTTCTCTTCAATTTTATTGCTTAAATTTTTATTTTTTTGGTTTTATTTTGTGCACGCAATTATTAATTAGTGTGGTGTGAGATCGGTGAATGGATGCCCGAACCCCCCGATACGACGAGCTAGAAGCAGAGCATCGCTATGCGTGCACCCCGCATCTTCTTCCCAATCTCCCGCAAGGTTCATTACACGTTCGGCGCCAGAATAACAAAAACAACACTCTTTTTTTTGGCATATCTGCCGCTATATGAATAAGGAGGTTCTACTATTTCCGAACTGTTTTGATCAAGGGAAATTAATGATTTACTATCTGAGCTGGTTACCTACAAAGAAATATGATTTTTCAATTACACTCGTTTTAGTAAACAATATTGCAAGCATTCTTAATAATACTTTACTTACCATCTTGGGAAGGTGATTTTTTGACCAAAACCTTGGTCAGGTTGTAACTTGTTGCAATGACGCAACCACTATTGATGACTGTTCCCTCGGTAAGCGAAGAGTTTGCACTAAATCTAGCGTCAACCGTCGTCAACCAATCACGTAGGCAAACTTTAATTTGCATTTTTTTTTCCAATTGCAGCTTGAACCAACTACACTAGAAGACAAGACTGAACAACCCTCGATAAGGCTTTTCTCAAGGACAGCTACATTCTCTATGTACGTAACTTTTGCCACATATTCACTGGGACATTTTGTTCTACAGATAGATGTAGTTCTGCAACAGGCTAAACGAAATACTTTAATTCAAAAGTAAATAAATACTTGACTTGACGATTTCTGTTTGACGTTTGCCAAAGTTCTTGATTTTATGTCGTGGCGAGATTGAGGGATGTGTTTGCAGGGTTTGCAGTAACTGTGGTAGCTTTGGGAAAACGAATAACCAATGGAACAAATAAACATTGTTGCAAATGGGTGGTAATATTTTTTACTGATTCATTTGACTTATGTTTTATCATTTCTTTGTTAATTATTCTTATTTTGTTTGAAAATATATTTTTTCGCACAATTTGTTGACCTCGAACGAACAAAAACCAAATGACAGGCAAGTCACTTTTAATGCATTTATGAAACGAAAATTGCGCATTTTACTATAAAACGGAACCCTTATGGATTCGTCAGGTCTGTCTGCCTGTCTGTCTATATGTCACAGCAACTTTTTTCCGAAACTATAAGAACTATACTGTTGAAACTTCGCGACCTTAGGACAACAAGATTCTAACTTACATTTTCTCCAAAAATGAGTTACACATCTCACCGCACTAAAACGACTACACTCTTTTGATTATTGCTCTTACTTTTTGTCTATCTCTTACAGATAATGAAATATTCACTTTGAAAATAGAACCTTGTTGCTTAGATGAAAAAATTCAAAATTACACAAACAGAACCAATTGTAATATGAAACATTATATATTTTGAGTCACATAGGCATAGTGTTTGTTGTCTTAGAAGTTACACAGAAAAAAAAGTTTGTTTTCTACATTTTTTTACTTAGTTAGTCAAAACAGTGTTGTATGCGTAGAACAAGTAGGTGCCTAAGTGTTCCTGGAGTGTTCATTGTTCAAGTCTAAGAACTAAAATTAAGGTAAATATATTAATAAAATATGTTTTTATGTCTATGAATAAGCTTATTATAATAATTGTTGGCCATAGGAAAATGGAGTTAAAGGAAATTTCAATCTGCCCAGACAGTATCATTGATCTAGATTCCGCAATCGTGATTCAAAATTATTATATTCTGGAACCGGCAGTCGTTGATGAAGTACATCGTAGTGATTTGCAATGCAATGAAATCAATGAAAGCCGTATAATAGAGGGTGAGTCATAAATGAAAAATCTTGGAAACGAAACGTGCGACAAAGGCAACATCAAGCACGGGAAGCTTATACTAATTCTCGAGGTAAAGAAGTGGCCAGAAAAGAAATTGTAACCAAAAAAGATTGTTTTTCGAACTGTAAGTTCAACTGCCAAAAAGTTGTTTCAGTAACCGAGCGTAAAGAACTATTTAAGGCTTTCTACTCCTTAGATCAAGAAGGAAAGTCAAATTTTATTTTAAAATTAACTATGAGGACTGAAAGTGTTCGGAAAAGCAAAAAATTGGAAATTTCTCGACGGAGCTTCTCGTTTAGCTATTTCCTAGAATTGTCTGGAAACAACATTCGGGTTTGGAAACCATTTTGGCTAGGAACTTTTGCAATTTCCCAAAAACCAGTTTACAAGTCTTGGTAAGTAGATGTAGTCTGTGAACCCCATTAAGATTTTCACACAAAAATAGAAAAAAAAACAATAAATTTTGGGGGTTCCCCATACTTAGAACTGAAACTATTTTTTTTTTCATCAAATCTCTTACGTGGCGGGTATCTATGGATAGATCTTCAAAAATGATATTGAGGTTTCTATATATCATTTTTTTCTAAACTGAATACATAGTTTGCGCGAGAGATACTTCCAAAGTGATAAAATGTGTGTCCCCTCGCTCTAACTTCTAAAATAATTGAATGATAAAACTAAAAAAATATATTATGTACATTACCATGCAAACTTTCACCGATAATTGGTTTGAACGAGATCTAGTAAGTAGTTTTTTTTAATGCGTCATAAACCGTAAACAGTAAATTTACTTTTCATTAAATCAAATCAAATATAAACAAAAAAAAACATTTAATTTCATAAACATAAACCTTATGCGTAAACCGTGAACATTTATTTTCTAATAATAAATCTGTAATAGGTGCCTAAGTAAATAACAATTATAATTCGCGCGGAACCCTTCATGGGCGAGTTCGACTCGCACTTGGCCGCTTTTTATACCCTATTCTAGGGGTATATTAATTTTGACGCATAGTTTGTAACATACCTTAATATTGCCCGTAGACCCCTAAAAGTTACTATATTTATGATCAGCATCGATAGTAATGTCGATCTAGCCATGTCCGTCCGTCCGTCCGTCCGTCCGTCCGTCGGCAAAAATTAGGCCTTTAAACTGGACCTAGAGAGCTGAAATTTTAACCATATACTCTCTAGGGTCCCGAAATAATCAAGTTTACGAATTTTTGAAATTTGAGTTACACATCTCACCGCACTAAAACGACTACACTCTTTTGATTATTGCTCTTACTTTTTGTCTATCTCTTACAGATAATGAAATATTCACTTTGAAAATAGAACCTTGTTGCTTAGATGAAAAAATTCAAAATTACACAAACAGAACCAATTGTAATATGAAACATTATATATTTTGAGTCACATAGGCATAGTGTTTGTTGTCTTAGAAGTTACACAGAAAAAAAAGTTTGTTTTCTACATTTTTTTACTTAGTTAGTCAAAACAGTGTTGTATGCGTAGAACAAGTAGGTGCCTAAGTGTTCCTGGAGTGTTCATTGTTCAAGTCTAAGAACTAAAATTAAGGTAAATATATTAATAAAATATGTTTTTATGTCTATGAATAAGCTTATTATAATAATTGTTGGCCATAGGAAAATGGAGTTAAAGGAAATTTCAATCTGCCCAGACAGTATCATTGATCTAGATTCCGCAATCGTGATTCAAAATTATTATATTCTGGAACCGGCAGTCGTTGATGAAGTACATCGTAGTGATTTGCAATGCAATGAAATCAATGAAAGCCGTATAATAGAGGGTGAGTCATAAATGAAAAATCTTGGAAACGAAACGTGCGACAAAGGCAACATCAAGCACGGGAAGCTTATACTAATTCTCGAGGTAAAGAAGTGGCCAGAAAAGAAATTGTAACCAAAAAAGATTGTTTTTCGAACTGTAAGTTCAACTGCCAAAAAGTTGTTTCAGTAACCGAGCGTAAAGAACTATTTAAGGCTTTCTACTCCTTAGATCAAGAAGGAAAGTCAAATTTTATTTTAAAATTAACTATGAGGACTGAAAGTGTTCGGAAAAGCAAAAAATTGGAAATTTCTCGACGGAGCTTCTCGTTTAGCTATTTCCTAGAATTGTCTGGAAACAACATTCGGGTTTGGAAACCATTTTTGGCTAGGAACTTTTGCAATTTCCCAAAAACCAGTTTACAAGTCTTGGTAAGTAGATGTAGTCTGTGAACCCCATTAAGATTTTCACACAAAAATAGAAAAAAAACAATAAATTTTGGGGGTTCCACATACTTAGAACTGAAACTATTTTTTTTTTCATCAAATCTCTTACGTGGCGGGTATCTATGGATAGATCTTCAAAAATGATATTGAGGTTTCTATATATCATTTTTTTCTAAACTGAATACATAGTTTGCGCGAGAGATACTTCTAAAGTGATAAAATGTGTGTCCCCTCGCTCTAACTTCTAAAATAATTGAATGATAAAACTAAAAAAATATATTATGTACATTACCATGCAAACTTTCACCGATAATTGGTTTGAACGAGATCTAGTAAGTAGTTTTTTTTAATGCGTCATAAACCGTAAACAGTAAATTTACTTTTCATTAAATCAAATCAAATATAAACAAAAAAAACATTTAATTTCATAAACATAAACCTTATGCGTAAACCGTGAACATTTATTTTCTAATAATAAATCTGTAATAGGTGCCTAAGTAAATAACAATTATAATTCGCGCGGAACCCTTCATGGGCGAGTTCGACTCGCACTTGGCCGCTTTTTATACCCTATTCTAGGGGTATATTAATTTTGACGCATAGTTTGTAACATACCTTAATATTGCCCGTAGACCCCTAAAAGTTACTATATTTATGATCAGCATCGATAGTAATGTCGATCTAGCCATGTCCGTCCGTCCGTCCGTCCGTCCGTCCGTCGGCAAAAATTAGGCCTTTAAACTGGACCTAGAGAGCTGAAATTTTAACCATATACTCTCTAGGGTCCCGAAATAATCAAGTTTACGAATTTTTGAAATCCGCCCACAGACACGCCCACAAACTCAAAAAAACAAAATTTTGGAAAAAATCGAATTTTGAGCTAGGAAGCTGAAATTTTTTATATATGATCTATGACTCCTAAAACTGCTCGGGATATAAAATTTTCAAAATCCGCTCACTGCCACGCCCACAAAAAAATAAAACAATTTTATTGAAAAACCAAAATTTGAGCTAGGGAGCTGAAATTTTTAATATATACTCTCTATGGGCCCTTTAAGCTCATGTGTAAATATTTTCAAAATCCGCCCCCTGGCACGCCCACAATTATTATTATTTTATTTTTTTTTGAAAATTCAAAGTGAGCTAGGGAGCTGAAATTTATAATATATACTCTCTAGGGGCGCTTTATGCTCATGTGTTAATTTTTTTAAATCCGCCTACTGACACGCCCACAATTAAATAAAACAATTTTATTGAAACACCCAAGTTTGAGCTAGGGAGCTTTTTTTTTGATAAAATCCTTTAAATGTTATATAACAAAATATGTAAAGCGTTCTTAACAATTCAACCATACTTAGACTTTTGTCACGCCCACTTATGAGGGATAGGAATAAGAATAGGGTATCCAACAGTTCGCTCAAGCGGACTGTAGCCCGTCCCTATGTTTTTATTTTTAATTTCGCCAGCAATTTTTTAAAAAAAATATAAATACGTTAGTTATATCCATGATGCAATCAATTTTTATCTTAAACGCAATATGTGTTCGGGAAATAATACTCCGAAACTCACAGTACAGTTATTTACAAATATTTTATTTCCACAGTTTAATTTGAACAGAATTATAATACACAGATTCAACAAATGTTTAGAGGTTTGCAGAATAAATACACAGTCAATGTTCAAAGTTTTACAGAATAATTACACAGTCAATGTTTAGAGATTTACAGAATAATTACACAGCCAATGTTTAAAGAGTCAATAAATGTTGGATTCGAGTGGAGGACCACCGCACGCCAGGGTTGAAAAGATACTATAAAGAAACACTGTCCTCGATCACTGCCGCCAAGTACATGTCAAGTTAGTCCAGCCAGTCCCACACACGAAAGGTGCTGAGCAAGCGGTATGCTGTATACAGCTTGCACACAATGTGCACCACGAAGCCAGCCACACAGAAAAACGATATAATAGCAATTATGCGCCACGGAATCATTCTGCGTATTATGTGCCGCCAACGATCTGCCGGGCTATTTCAGAGAATTAAAACGAGGTCATCGTTTCCAGTGATACCGTCCCACGGATGGGTATCAATGACAGACGATAAGCGCGTGTTATGTTAGACTATAATGCAAATTAACCAACGGACCAAATAAGCAATCGCGGGGATCAAGTGTCGCTGGTGAATGATCGGCAGTGACCGTACGACAGATTGGAATGTACGGAGTCAGCACAATTTACACACAGAGGGTTGGCAAGCTATGATGACTTCAATGTGTGCCGGTGGCCTGAAGGGCGATGACCCATGTTGGGGCGTCAACATCCTGCCCGGTCGAATGGAGATTCGAAAGTAGGTGGTTCCAAGATGCGGCACAGCTTCTGAACTGGGCGCTGACAAAGTCCACTCGACGTCTTCAGTGGCGCAGAGGTTGGTGTGTTGGAATACTTATCTAAATAATTCAGGTTCAAATTCCGCCGGGGCCAAGCAACACCTTAAAGTTATTTCCACTGCCTAACCTATTGCGAACGTCTGACAAACATCCAAGAGTATCAATTGTCATGACAAGCTTGCAAATTTGCCCTTTGGATTCGGTTTAAAGTTGTAGCTCCCTTCCACTTCGCACAAGCAAAGGGTTTGATATGCTAGGTTTTAGGCCCTGTGTTTATATCCTATTCTAAGGGTATATTAATTTTGACGCATAGTTTGTAACATATCTTAATATTGCCAGTAGGCCCCTAAAAGTTACTATATTTATGATCAGCATCGATAGTAATGTCGATCTAGCCATGTCCGCCCGTCCGTCCGTCCGTCGGCAAAAATTAGGCCTTTAAACTGGACCTACAGAGCTGAAATTTTAACCATATACTCTCTAGGGTCCCGAAATAATCAAGTTTACGAATTTTTGAAATCCGCCCACAGACACGCCCACAAACTCAAAAAAACAAAATTTTGGAAAAAATCGAATTTTGAGCTAGAAAGCTGAAATTTTGTATATATGATCTATGGCTCTTAAAACTGCTCGGGATAAAAAAAATTCAAAATCCGCCCACAAATAAATAAAACAATTTTTTTGAAAATCTAAAGTTTGAGCTAGGGAGGTGAAATTTATAATATATACTCTCTATGGGCCCTTTATGCTCATGTGTAAATATTTTCAAAATCCGCCCACTGACACGCCCACAATTATTTTTTTTATACCCTATTCTAGGGGTATATTAATTTTGACGCATAGTTTGTAACATACCTTAATATTGCCCGTAGACCCCTAAAAGTTACTATATTTATGATCAGCATCGATAGTAATGTCGATCTAGCAATGTCCGTCCGTCCGTCCGTCCGTCCGTCCGTCCGTCCGTCGGCAAAAATTAGGCCTTTAAACTGGACCTAGAGAGCTGAAATTTTAACCATATACTCTCTAGGGTCCCGAAATAATCAAGTTTAAGAATTTTTGAAATCCGCCCACTGACACGCCCACAATTAAATAAAACAAATTTTGGGAAAAATGTAATTTTGAGCTAGAAAGCTGAAATTTTTTATATATGATCTTTGGCCCATAAAACTGCTTGGGACATAAAATTTTCAAAATCCGCCCACTGACACGCCCACAATTAAATAAAATATTTTTTTTGAAAAACCAAAATTTGACCTAGGGAGCTGAAATTTTTAATATATACTCTCTAGGGGCCCTTTATGCTCATGTGTAAATATTTTCAAAATCCGCCTACTGACACGCCCACAATTATTTATTTTTTATTTTTGAAAGTCCAAAGTTTGAGCTAGGGAGCTGAAATTTATAGTATATACTCTCTAGGTGCCATTTATGCTCATACTTAAATTTTTTTTAAATCCGCCAACTGACACGCCCACAATTAAATAAAACAATTTTATTGAGAAACCAAAGTTTGAGCTAGGGAGCGTTTTTATTTACAAAAGCTTAGTTTTTTCGATAAAATCCTTTAAATTTTTGTCACGCCCACTTATGAGATATAGGAATAAGAATAGGGTATCCAACAGTTCGCCCAAGCGGACTGTAGCCCGCCCCTTTTTAAATCCGCCTACTGACACGCCCACAATTAAATAAAACAATTTTATTGAAACACCCAAGTTTGAGCTAGGGAGCGTTTTTTTTTATAAAGTCCTTTAAATGTTATATAACAAAATATGTAGAGCGTTCTTAACAATTCAACCATACTTAGACTTTTGTCACGCCCACTTATGAGGGATAGGAATAAGGACCGTCCCTATGTTTTTATTTTTAATTTCGCCAGCAATTTAAAAAAAAAAATATAAATACGTTAGTTATATCCATTAAGTTTTCTTTGTACGATTAAATTTCTCACTATGATCACTATTTCTAATGTTTGTCCTTATTTGAGGTTGAAGATAAACTCCAATTTATTATTTTTCCGTTAGTTTTATATACAACAAAATGTGCTTATTCTATAAAATATACAAAAGTGCCACTCAGCACAAACGTTAATAATTACAAAATGTTTGAAACTTAATTCTAGACTGGACAGTTCATGTTCGAGAATTCACATATGTTGATGACGCGAGTATATGCTCCATCGGAATGGTGGCGACGGTGAAGAAGTTAGTGTGTGGGGGATTCTTGAGGTGCAGGTTAAGTCCCCATGGGAAACAACAACATACTCAACCCATGAATGAAGAGGAAACGAATGAAACCCCGTTTTCTCCGACCTCTCCTCCAAAAAGAGGATTTCTGCATGGTAGCACAATCTACCGTTACCGAGTCTAGTGCTCTGTGATTTGTATTTCCTTTTTATAAAACAACTAGCTGTACCCGCCCGGCGTTGCCCGTGCTCAAGAGTCTAAATACTCGGTGTTCTCTGCGCCTAACAAAAAGAAATACTTGTCTTTTTTTGATGAGAAACAAAATTGCAAGTCAAACTTGGTGGACCGATTTTAACCAAACTTCACAGCAACATATTCAAGTCAATACCAAAGCTTGCCTGATTTGAGCTCAATCGGTTCCGTGGTTAAAGGGACTGCTCATTTTTCTGCGCTTTGCTTACCCCGATTACGATACTTCGTTGCTCCGCTAGGGGTAGGTGCTAGTTGCCTGGCAGGCGCCTATGTCACCTGACTTTTTTGAATCGAACAACAACACAAAAGAAAGAAACTTCGATTTTTATTTTCTTTCAATCAATTTGTTATGCGCACGGTTTAACAACATGCAGCAATTCTAATTTAATGTCAACAACGAAATTGACCAACATATACAAAACTGGGAATATAGCGCCACCTATAAGAATGCAACTTAATTATAAATATGTATCTCGAATTTTACAATATTAGCTCCCATTAGTGAACACAATATTTTGTGTGTTTCATACACACGCTGCAACTGATCATTTTGGCGATGTAAAACTATATCTCCTGCTTTCAATTTTCTTCAACTATTACAATGACAACTTCATCGATTGTTGGTGCACTGAAACGTCTCGCATGTTGTCCTTCAGGAGTTTGTATTCAACCCTGCATTGGTATTGGAATGCTGCTCGCCGCAATTCTACATTCACAACGTTTCTTCTTCTTCGTTGGTTTTCATTTATTTGAACGCTATGCTGATGACGATTATGTTGTTGTCTATCTCGGTCTCCAGTTCGGACCACTGCACGTTGTTCTTGCGATATTCTTTCCCGAAGTACCGACACCCCCTATTTCATCCTGTCAAAGTTTTGTTTTCGAGATAAAAAGTAGTATTCGTCCTTCCTAGGGCCCAAACGAAACCGTCAAGCTCAAAATCGTTAAAAACTAACCATTCTGTCTCGAGTTATGCGCATGAAAACTGAAAACGCTCAACAACTGCTGTTGCCTGTCATCATTGTCCACGTCATCTCAATCACCCCTACATTTCAACTTACTCACACATAGGTACTAATGCAAGGATCCTGAAAATACTTGACAAACAAAAATGAAGGATTCAAACACCATCCAACAAATCAAAGTATCGATTCCGTTTCAAAAAGTTACTTTGTGTAACATAATAAACATAAACAAACTTATTAGGTATATTCAAAAAAAAAATTCAAAATTGTTGACAACAACAATTTGCTTGGCAAATAATTAAAATAATTGACAACAATTGCTTTTAAAATTTTAAATATTTTTTTTTTGTATTTGAAGTGTCACTACTCGATTTCTACCCAGTTTATTTCCCCCATACAAACTTTTTGGTAGACCACCATTATCACTAAGTGGTATAAAAATTAGTTATGAACCTATTCTCATACGTACGGAATATACATATAAAATTTCATCAAAATCGGTCAAGCCGTTTCGGAGGAGTATAAACACTAAAACTGTGACACTGGATTTTTATATATTAGATATAACAAAAAAAAAATTATCCATCGGAACGTTCTTCTGGATGGAGTCTGGGAATGTTGTTGTGGATAGACGTATAGTGGAAATGCTGTTGTGGACACAACAGATACAAACTATGAGTCAAAATTAAAAATACCCTAAGAATAGGGTACAAAAAGCAAACACATTCATTTGATTGAGTCTAAAAATCTCAAAAGCAAAATGTTTATTGATATTGCACTGTTTATGTTACTATGTATGTATATACTCGTACGCGGAAAGGGCGTTGAAAGGGATTTTTGCAATAATAACAATTATCCATTTCTTTGTCACTATTTTACAATAATCGTTGTGTTAATGGATTTTCAAATGAACTTGAAACAAATTTTTGATCATTTCACTTTGTTTTGGGCTTATCTGTGACATTTGTCCTTAAACGTGAAGGTGGAACGGTTAAAAATAATTGAAAATTGGTACTACCTACCGCCTACAGTGGGCCAGCTAAAAAAGAAAGTCATACTTTCATCTAATCAACAATAGTACCATACTTTTTGTCATACTCTATATTCAGACGAACAAAACAATTGAACAATAAGCTGTGAAAGATTCTGATAGCGATCCTCTAAATTTGAGTTGATAAACCCTTGATCTAAGATATGAATAAACCCATTTTATGAAACCTGGAGGGAAACCATGGATAAGCCCTGAGATTAAATTCGATTATGGCATGAGACAACTAGTCGAAAGCCTTAGAGAAGTCCGTGTATATGCAATCCATTTCGTCCTTATTCTCTAAGGCATTAGAACATGCATGCAAGAAACTTAAAATAAACAGAATGTACATTTGTTTAACAGAGAAACTTACTTTAATTACACTTTCGTCTTCAGCGTGACAAGAACTCTGTAGTGTAACATCAGCTACTTTTCCAGCTTGTGAAACAATGAATACTTTCATGGCTTGTGCTACTTGGCGTCCGGTTAGTACAGCCGTGTTCATTAGCTCCCAATTCTGTGAAAAGGTAGAAAGACATTATATAAAAAAAAACAATACACAAAGAACAAAAAATAATAATCATCTAATCTAAAACAATGAAACATGTTATATGTCATTACATTTTTAAAAGCTTAAGACACTATATGTTGTTTTAATTTACTACTTCGCACATCTACTTGAGGTATGATCAGAAAGCTGTATAAACAAGTTGCGCTGAGACCGATGATACTGTTTATCATTTAGGGGCAGGAGGTCCTCAGTTTAAGTAACGAAATTGCGGAGTTTGTTTAAAAATCATACTGAAAAAATCCGGATGTGTCGGTTTAGTGGCAGGAGAGATAGTTTAATATAAAGCGATAGAATCGCAGGGATGTACATTCTCGAAAACATGGAAGACCATAAGAAAACAAATGACACTTTTAAAACAAAATGCGTTCATCTTTGAAACACACCTTTGATATCGGTAGAACTGCTTGTATATCATCCTTATTTATTTCTAGCTTTGCTATTAGTTTTGTTCGTATTTCTTCTGGTGTAGGGCCAGTACTTTCTGGAGATGCATCCTTCAGTTTTGGACTGTCGTAAACATAGCTCACTGACCAAACAATCTTGCCCCCATCCCAGTTTTCGTTCGTATCGTTCGCAACTTCCAATAACCAGGAGAACACTTCAAATACTCTGAAAAAAAGTTCGATCAATAAAATATATAAACTTGATATCGCTCGATTTCAAAACTTACTTTGTGCTATTTTCACTTTCAGACTCTTTACCAGTGTTATCTAAATCTTGATCTTTTCGGAAAGCCGTCACTCGGGCAACAGTATGCTTTGGATTTTCCTTTTCCACTGAAACGTTCCATTTATCTGATGAGGTTGTTGCTCCAAGAATTTTCATACCAGCTTTTACTCGAGCCCTTACGATAAACACAGCAATATTCTGTTCTGTTTGCTGATGTAGGAAAACAGGAACATGAATTTTAGACATGGGATAGAGCAATCGCTGCGGTAAGAGAATCGTCAATAAATCATCTGCTCGCAAATCCTTATACGGTGACTGCGCAGCGACTAGAGCTATTTGGGAAAACGATGTTAATGGTTGAATTTGCACCTTTGGTTCGCACATCTCCGGGTTGCGTGATGGTGGCTCAAAGACACTATAAGAAACTTGCACTAAACGCTGTGGCACCTTTGGTGGGACACTTCCACGAGACGATTTATCCGGTGGTGGAAGTGCTGGCCACCAAATGGATGGAATGACCACCTATGCAGATAAATAAAGTTTAAGTTGAACATGATCAATGTTTTCTATCCAAGATTCTAGCGCTTACCTCAGCCACGCACACGCCATCCTCTCCTTCTGGCATACAACGACCTTTCAATGGCGTCCGAGAGCCCATTGAAACATGCAACAGAACGCATATCTTTTGCCTTTGCAAATGACCACCTGGATCGGCGCCAGCATGAAACAGCACCCTTAGAACGGGTGAGTCACGAGGAATTGTCGTCCGCACCAAATGCGCCGATATATCCAAGTGCAGATTAGTCTGTTGCAGTTCCATAAGTGCGACAGTGGTATTCTAATTGTGGAATGCGATTCCCAAAAGAAAAGAGAAAATAACACGCAATTTAGTTAAACTATATTATAAACCTTCGATACCTTAACTGATCTTATTTGGTCTGCAGAACGTAGAAGACCACTGGTCAATAATACAAGATTTGACTTACGTTTTGATGATCTCCTTTTGTTTCCATGGCATCCGGAACGATGTATCGGGCAGGCACTGTCTGTTTGGTGGAAAATGGTCCGTAACTGGCTCTGATTGAAACAGGCTGGGATGTCTGCATGACTGTGAATCGATCCACTGACAGTATTGAATCTTGGGCAGCTCGTGGCCGTGCAGCAGATTGTACATTCGATATCTCTGGAGTTACTGGTGGTTGTCGTGGGGAATGCTTTAGAAAAAATCCACTGTCGGTAGCTTCGAAATGAACCTCCACGGATCGACATCGGTCTGAATAAGGTAATAAAGGTAAATTAAGACAAATTAATCGAGAATAAAGCGAGGAGATTTATCTAAATTCATTAAAACATCTGTTTATGAAGTACAAAAATTTAGTTATCCATTGTTGGAAACGAAATGAGATTATTACTTATATATTTTTCCAAATAAGTATCCGTAGCTTTAACTTACATATTGTATACCTCTACGTATTCGTTTGAAAAATGGGAGTTAACATGTTTGAAGTTGAATCGAAAATGTAAAGGAATATGTACATTTCCATACGCAAATACTTACCTACTTACTTAACGGGCTCCCGACCCGTGAAGAGTCTCTGCCTGAGACACAACAGCCTTCCATCCCCTACGATCCCGGGCACGCTGCTTCCAGTTGTCCAGACCAAGCGCTCTGGCATCCACGATGGCTTGGTCTTTGAAACGGAGGTTCGGTCTTCCTTGCCTTCTCGAACCTGGGGGCTGGGATTCGAAGATCCTCTTAGCTGGAGCATTATTGTCCATTCGCTCGATGTGGCCGAGCCAATGTAGTCGACATATTTTGGCTTTTTGGACTACATCCACATCTTGGTACAGCTCATCGAGTTCGCGGCTGTATCTTCTCCTTCATTCGCCCTCCTCGCACACAGGACCACAAATCCGCCGAAGAATTTTTCTTTCGAAGGAGCCAAGTATCAGCTCTCCCTTCCTGCTTACTATGAAGCAGAACTGGCAGGATAAGGGTTTTGTAAAGCATACATTTCGTCCTCCGAGTTAGGAGTTTTGAACCCAGTTGTTTTGCCAAACGAAGTAGCAGCGGTTTCCTAGGGTAATTCTTCGCCGGATCTCCACTAAGGTGTCATTCGTGGAGTTCATGTTTACTCCGAGGTAGATGAATTCCTTAACTACCTCGAAATTGTTGCTATCAATAGTGACGGTTTGTCCTAGGCGGCGGACAGATGTTTGTTTGTTTGTTGATAGCATGTATTTAGTCTTGTCCTGCTTTAATTCACCGAAAGGTAGACCTTCCCACCATAAACTGGATAAAAGCGATGCTCGAAAATCGTAAAATTACTGCTTCGTCAGGACAGACTTTAGTATCAGTATCAGCTATAAAAGGCTGTCCACAAGGAGGAGTTTCATCACCCCTCCTGTGATCTTTGGTCATAGATGACTTCAAAAACTGTAATTTAGGCTACGAGATAATAGGGTACGCCGCTGACTTGGTCATCATTATTAGGGGCAAAGAATCAAACGTAGTTACCTCACGTTTGCAAAACGCCCTTAAGATAGCTTTAGAATGGTGCGTCAAGGAAAATCTCTCCATAAACCCCAGTAAAGCTATCATAGTTCCTTTTACAAAAAGAAGAAAGTGCAGCTTAGCCCAGATTTCACTGAATGGTACGACCATTGAGTATTCCGACGAAGTCAATTATCTTGGAGTAATCCTGGACAAAAGACTAAAATGGAACTCTCACATCAACAACAAAATCACTGAAGCTAACAGAGCTTTATGGGCCTGTCGGCGCACATATGGCAGAACCTGGGAAATCTCTCCAAAGATTGTCCACTGGATATACACAGTGATGATAAGACCCATTATAACATACGCCTCCATTGTATGGTGGACAAAATCCAAACAAAAGGTAGCAATAGAGAAGCTCAAAAAGGTACAACGGCTTGCGTGCCTTGGTATCTCCGGAGCCATGCGAACCAACAGCTGCCATAGAGGCAATAACAGGAATTACACCTCTCCACATATACATTCAAAAACTGGCGATCCGCAGTGCAATAAGTCTAATACAGTTAAACGAGATAAGTCTTAACGATCATCCGGAACTTAAGACCCTTCTCGATGAACTGCCAGAACTCAACATAAACTGCGCGGTCACAGACCGCATTCATAAAACACTATGCTTCAATAAACGGTTCTCCACGGAGATCCCCAAGAGAGAAGCATGGGTTAGTACGAACCCACCTAACAGCCACAACAGCATAAAGTGGTATACGAATGGTTCTAAAATGGTAGCGGGGGTAGGAGCGGGAATATACGGCCCAAAACAAACGCTTCACGATACCCATGGGAAAAGTCCCAGCGTCTTTCAAGCAGCGCTCCACGCCATTCAAGAATGCGGTAGCCACATAAATTTATCTGGTATAAAAGGTGCAACCATCCATATATTAACGGATAGTCAAGCAGCTATAAACGAACTTAGCTCGCATACCAATGACTCCAAATCAGTCATGTGCCGCTTCAACACCCTACAGGCACTCGGACAAAAGTCTAAGTATCGTGGGCATGTCAGTAGGCGGATTTAAAAAAAATTAACACAGAGCATAAAGGGCCCTAGAGAGTATGCATTATAAATTTCAGCTCCCTAGCTCAAACTTTGAATTTTCAAAAAAAGTTGTTTTTTTTTTAAATTGTGGGCGTGTCAGTGGGCGGATTTTGAAAATATTTACACATGAGCATAAAGGGCCTCCCAGAGAGTATATATTATAAATTTCAGCTTTCTAGCTCAAACTTTGAATTTTCAAAAAAAGTTGTTTTTTTAAATTGTGGGCGTGTCAGTGGGCGGATTTTGAAAATTTTATATCCCGAGCAGTTTTAGGAGCCATAGATCATATATAAAAAAATTCAGCTTTCTAGCTCAGAATTCGATTTTTTCCAAAATTTTGTTTTTTGAGTTTGTGGGTGGTGGGGCATATGGTTAAAATTTCAGCTCTCTAGGCCCAGTTTAAAGGCCTAATTTTTGCCGACGGACGGACGGACGGACATGGCTAGATCGACATTACTATCGATGCTGATCATAAATATAGTAACTTTTAGGGGTCCACGGGCAATATTAAGGTATGTTACAAACTATGCGTCAAAATTAATATACCCTTAGAATAGGGTATAAATAGTCTTTCCTCATTTACTACAAGGCCAACAGATTTCGCCTGTTCTTCAATCGGCGTGAAAGCTTCTATCACGGAGCGCTGTGATCGGCCGATGGTGTCAATATCGACCAGCAGCTGAACTGACCTGTTGAAGATAGTGCCTTCCGTATTGACACCATACCCAAATACCCAGCGGGATTTCATAAAAGTTGGTTGCAGCGAGACTTTTTTCTGACATATGGCATTGAACAGAAATTTAAGGAACCCTACTCATGATATTTGAAAAAAAATGTAATGCCTTTAATACGAAAGAAAGATAGAACTTGTGAAAGCAAATTGGCGAGTGTTTTATTTCGTTTGCTTCTGTCCTGTTTTGTATGAAGATTTGGTTGCAGTCTACACTTTCTTTAATTAATCGAAAAGCGGGGTACGGTTGCAGTCAGTAGAAAGTCACAGATTAGTTGCGAAACTACCAGTGGACTAGTAGGAAGTGTAGTGTTAAGTATATTCAGCAAGGTGATTTAAATCAGACAGTAGTGTAAATTTAAACATAGGGACGGGCTACAGTCCGCGTGGGCGAACGGTTGGATACCCTATTCTTATTCCTATCCCTCATAATTGGGCGTGACAAAAGTCTAAGTATCGTGGGCATGTCAGTAGGCGGATTTAAAAAAAATTAACACAGAGCATATAGGGCCCTAGAGAGTATACATTATAAATTTCAGCTCCCTAGCTCAAACTTTGAATTTTCAAAAAAAGTTTTTTTTTTAAATTGTGGGCGTGTTAGTGGGCGGATTTTGAAAATATTTACACATGAGCATAAAGGGCCCATAGAGAGTATATATTATAAATTTCAGCTCCCTAGCTCAAACTTTGGATTTTCAAAAAAATTGTTTTATTTATTTGTGGGCGTGTCAGTGGGCGGAGTTTGAAAAATTTGTATCCCGAGCAGTTTTAGGAGTCATAGATCATATATAAAAAATTTCAGCTTTCTAGCTCAAAATTCGATTTTTTCCAAAATTTTGTTTTTTTGAGTTTGTGGGCGTGTCTGTGGGCGGATTTCAAAAATTCGTAAACTTGATTATTTCCTAGAGACTAGACCCTAGAGAGTATATGGTTAAAATTTCAGCTCTCTAGGTCCAGTTTAAAGGCCTAATTTTTGCCGACAGACGGACGGACGGACGGACATGGCTAGATCGACATTACTATCGATGCTGATCATAAATATAGTAACTTTTAGGGGTCTACGGGCAATTTTAAGGTATGTTACAAACTATGCGTCAAAATTAATATACCCCGAGAATAGGGTATACAAAGGGTTATCTCATTGAATTTGATTGTAAACATCTTTGTGTAACATCTTTGCTCTCGTTGATGTGTAAATGTCTTTTTTCTCGGTAGGGGCTAGTTTGAAATATCGAGCCTCACCGTCATCGTCAGATTTTCCCCGTCACCGTCAGATTTTACTACCACGTGAGTTAATCGGTGCTCGCACCTTTTGTTGTAATAAGGTTATTTACCAAGTGGTCCTTGGAGAACCAAATAAGGTCCTTAAGTCCGAAAAAAACATTTTTTTCAAAAACTCCTAAAAAACCGCGCAGTATTTTGTGTTCAATGTTATATGACTAACAGGTCCTTGGAAAACAAAAAGGTCCTTAAAAGTAGCAAAAAGGATATTTTTCCAAAATTCCATAAGAATCCACAAGGTATATCTGTGTTCAATGTTATTTGACTAACAGGTCCTTGCAACAACAAAAAAGGTCCTTAAAAGTCGAAGAAAGGATATTTTTCCAAAATACCATTAGAATCCACACGGTATATCTGTGTTCAATGTTATTTGACTAAGAGGTCCTTGCAACAACAAAAAAGGTCTTTAAAAGTCGACGAAAGGATATTTTTCCAAAATGCCGTTAGAATCAACACGGTATATCTGTGTTCAATGTTATTTGACTAAGAGGTCTTTGGAACAACAAAAAGGTCCTTAAAATTCGAAAAAAGGATATTTTACCAAAATGTTTGTTGTTCCTAGCACCCCTCATTCAAATAACATTGAGATCATATATACCGTGCCGTTTCTAAAGACATTTTGGGAAAATATCCTTTTTCGGGTTTAATTATTGTGGCTCCAAGGACCTCTTTGTAAAATAACCTGATGTAAAATAAAAGGGACATTCAATCAATTTTTATCTTAAACGCAATATGTGTTCGGGAAATAATACTCCAAAACTCACAGTACAGTTATTTACAAATATTTTATTTCCACAGTTTAATTTGAACAGAATTATAATACACAGATTCAACAAATGTTTAGAGGTTTGCAGAATAAATACACAGTCAATGTTCAGAGTTTTACAGAATAATTACACAGTCAATGTTTAGAGAGTTACAGAATAATTACACAGTCAATGTTTAAAGAGTCAATAAATGTTGGATTCGAGTGGAGGACCACCGCACGCCAGGGTTGAAAAGATACTATAAAGAAACACTGTCCTCGATCACTGCCGCCAAGTACATGCCAAGTTAGCCCATCCAGTCCCACACACGAAAGGTGCTGAGCAAGCGGTATGCTGTATACAGCTTGCACACAATGTGCACCACGAAGCCAGCCACACAGAAAAACGATATAATAGCAATTATGCGCCACGGAATCATTGTGCGAGTTATGGGCCGCCAACGATCTGTCGGGCTATTTCAGAGAATTAAAACGAGATCATCGTTGCCAGTGATACCGTCCCACGGATGGGTATCAATGACAGACGATAAGCGCGTGTTATGTTAGACTATAATGCAAATTAACCAACGAACCAAATAAGCAATCGCGGGGATCAAGTGTCGCTGGTGAATGATCGGCAGTGACCGTACGACAGATTGGAATGTATGGAGTCAGCACAACTTACACACAGAGGGTTGGCAAGCTATGATGACTTCAATGTGTGCCGGTGGCCTGAAGGGCGATGACCCATGTTGGGGCGTCAACATACTGCCCGGTCGAATGGAGATTCGAAAGTAGGTGGTTCCAAGATGCGGCACAGCTTCTGAACTGGGCGCTGACAAAGTCCACTCGACGTCTTTAGGGTAACGTTGCGGGTCAGTCCATCACTGCCCGGGTGCACCTCCAGCACCCGACCTAGGCGCCAGTGGGTGGGAGGTAGGTTCTCATTGGCAACTATATCACCCGTCTGTATGTTGGGTTCACGTCTTTCCCATTTGTTACGGGTCTGCAGAGTCGTGAGATACTCGTCACTCCAACGAGTCCAAAAGTCCTGGTGTATCTTCCGTAGCCATTGATATTGCTTCAGGCAATTGAGCGGGACGTCGCCGACGGAAGGCTCGGGTACTGCGAGAAGTGGTGCTCCGATTAGGTAGTCTCCTGGCGTTAGAGCCAGTTTGTCCTCTGGATCGACATATAACGGCACCAATGGCCGCGAGTTGAGGCAGGCCTCGATACGAGTCGCCAGCGTATGCAATTGGTGGTACCACAGTGATTGTGTACCGATGAGGCGAATCAGATGGTGTTTGGCTGATTTGATTGCAGCCTCCCAAAGACCACCTTGGTGGGGGGCACTCGGGACGATGAAATGCCAGTTTGTGCCGCTGTGGGCGAGAGTTTGCCTGTTGTGTTCGGTATGGAAGATGGCCAAGTCCTTCTTCAGGTGGCAGTTGGCTCCGACGAAGGCGGTTCCGTTGTCACTGTATAAGTCCAGACATGGGCCTCACCGGCTGACAAACCGCGTGAATGCGTCGAGAAATGATTGCGCTGAGAGGTCCTCAATGACCTCGAGATGGACTGCTTTCGTTGTCATGCAGATGAAGACAGCCAGATATGCTTTAGCGGTAGTGCGGGAGCGTTTGGGCCCCACACGCAATGTAAAAGGGCCACAGTAGTCGACCACTGACGCCAGGAACGGTCGGGCCGAGGTGACTCTGGGACGCGGTAGTGAAGCCATCTGCTGCTTAATGACGTTTCCTCGTTGTCGTCGACAAACCACGCACTTGTGGAGGTAGCTTCGGACGGCTTGGCGGCTATATAGGATCCAGTATCGTCGCCTGAGAGTTTGGAGCATGATACGTTGACTGTAAGTAGGGAGGTTAAATGGATCATCCCCTGGGAGTCCCCTAATAGTTATGTAAATTACAGCCAGGCGGCATCCCCTGACTCAGGAGTACCTCCCCAACACCCACTACCTCGCAGTAATCACAGGGCTCTCAGTAGGCCGAGCGACAACCGGCAAAACAAACAAAAAATGCATCCCTCTCATATCAGTTCTAAAATCCTCAAACTCATTTAATACTTTAGGAACTAGACAAATTCTTAATGACTAATCCTTTTTTCCTATTACAACTATATTATGTGCCCATTCCGAAGGAACATCTATTAGTTTTCCATTTACCTCAATGTACTCTGTACTTTATTCCTGATACTAAGAAGCAGGCTCTTTGGTGCCTTGCTGACTGCCATTGCATTATCTTTAAGCTCAATGCTCAACCCTCCATATGCTTCCAATCTATTCTCACATGTCCATCTTCGGCTTGGGTTCATTTTATTTCATTCAATTTTTTTAATTTTTTTGCAATTTTTCCGTCCAAGATGGAGAACCTATCTGTAGGCTGTCTAATGAATCAGGCAATTTCTCTTACTCCAACCACATAGTTTAAGAACAAACTCAAAAAAGAACCGTATGGCAATACGAAAAAGCCAATGGTGAAAAACTTACCGGATTCTTTAAGAGAATTAAAACTCTTCCTCGCAAGCGACGTGGATGCTGCCACTGATATGATAACAAACATAATTTTACTGGGTATGAAATGCTTTATCCCTTACCGGATAAAAAATATCAAACCTAAGGTGCAATAAGTCCATCAGGTTAAAAGAAGCAAGCTTGCATTCATAAAAGGTCAACCCATCCGAGGAAAACCGAAAAAGTTCAAACGAGCCAGAATGTACAAGAGTACTTAGAGATCTTGATATACACAAATCCGCCCGTCCAGATGTTTTTTCCGCTATCGTTCTGAGCAGGTGTTCTTCTACGCTGGCAAAACCACTGCGTAAGCTTTTCTATATGTCCTATTCTTGAGAGCTCTTTCCGAGAAGATGGAAAACAGCATTTTCCAACCTGTTCCAAAAAAGTCTTCCTAGCGGCCAATTGCACTTAGCCTTCTTTCCAAAGTCATGAAAACGCTGATTAACCGTCAGCTCATGAAATATCTTGAATCCCTTCTTAATGACCGGCAGTAGGATTTCTGAAGATTTGACAGAGTTTGGCACCAGGCTCTCTTGTAGAAAATGCTTGGAACCGATGATGCTCTTCTTCAATGGATTAGAAACTTCGTTTCGGACCGTTCAATTCAAGTTGTTTTGGACGGTTGCAACTCACCAAATAAATGCTGGTGTTCCCCGTTTTGTCTCCGACCCTCTTCCTCATTTTGATAAATGACATCATGTCTGTAACTTGTAATCAAATTTATTCCTCAGCTTTTCATATTCGTTTCCTGGTTCACGCCCCCTTTTCTTCGGGTGTGGAAATAGAACGGCAACGTATGTTAAGCACATGAAATTCCGATCTTGACAGCATAGTTCAATGGGGTATAACCGATAGGATGGAATTTAATGCTTCTAAAACACAGTGCTGTCTTCAGTCATTTAAGCGAAACCTTAACAGTCCGCCATTATCCATGAATGGCAGTTGCATCGCTGAAACCGCAAGACTTTCCATTCTCGGTATTTGTGTTAATGACAACCTTCGTTTGAATGACCACATATTCGATGTCGCCAAGAACGCTGCGAAATGTATGGCTTCCTTTAGCAATGCAAGAAATATTTCTCCCCTTCTGATATGCCTACAATTTATAAGGCCTTTATTCGCCCCAAACTTGATAACAACGCTCATATCTGAGCGATAAAACTCATTGTCGATCGAGATATCACGAAATCGTTTGACTCTATGAGCCATCATCGTAAGGCCTCCTGCCTATCATTGTTTTATCGATATTTCCACCAAAAGTGCTCTAATAAAATAGCCAGCTGCATTCTCCCTCTAGAACATTTCATCCGCAATACCCGCAATGAATGACGAACAGTGAAATGCAAGGAATCGTTCCTTAACCGTATAGCACGAATGTGGAATGCTTTAGCACGCTGTTTTTCCTACACAATATGATTGTATTGTATTGTATGTGCAGTGGGGTCATCAGTAGATGACAAGCATTTAGACCTATTGGTCCATTGTACTTCAGCATAGCTGCCCGCTCGCTGGTTATTGGTGATTAGTAAGATTCAGTGAGGGAGAACCTGCCAGTAGCCTTGGCAAAGCGAAGAATATTTGCAAGTTCAATTTCCCCCATCTCATCTTCGTTAACGAATTGTTTGCCTATAGTGGTGAGCCTGGTTCTGGCGAAAGCCGGACATTCACAGATGAAGTGAGATGCCGTTTCATCCGCCTCCATGCAGCACTCACATAGGCCCGAGCTCCTAATGTGAATGGTTTTGAGGTGCTCGTTAAGAGGACTGAAACCGGTGACGAGACCAATCAAGGATCTCAAGGCTTTCCTGTTTAGTCCAAGCAAAAACTTAGCTCTGCTGATTTTTGGACCGTCCACTAGCTTCTTCGAATACCTGCATGAGACCAGGTCATGCCAGTATTCGGAATGTTGTTGGCGTAGAGCCGAATCCATTTCACGTTTGTGGACGGATGAGCAGCATCCTATGGATGGTATGAAGAGCCCTTCCTGGACAGAGCATCCGCTCTTTCATTACCCTCGATACCTGTGTGCCGAGGAACCCAGGCAAGTGATACCGAGTTACATCTTCCCAGACGGTTAAGCCTAACCATGGTTTCCTCAACTATTTTTGAGTTGAGAGAGCCAGCCGAAGAGGCTTTGATAGCGGCTTGGCTATCTGAGCAGATGTATAAGGTTTTACCCTTAATCCTTCTCCTTATCCAATCCCGCCAATATCCTGTATTGGCGGCAGTGGCAATCGCAAAGATTTCTGCCTGAAAAACAGTTGTTTGTCTACCCAAGGCTGCAGATAGATTTATCCGACAGTCTCTAGAGTAGACCCCGGCTCCGGAGAAGTCAATAAGTGAGCCATCAGTATAGACGATGACATCACCCGGCCTAAAGCCATTCCACCCCTCACTGTTCCATTCCTGCCGTTCAGGAAGGATGACCTGAAAACGACGCTCAAAGACTTGCTTCATGCACACAGTGTCAAGTGCTCCTCCCCGATGGCCAGGTAGGCTGTCATAGAGAGCTCTGTACCTAGCACCTCTGGCCCCATCGCCGAGATTGACCTGCCGTCCAAGTACTAAACACATGCGGTATAGTGATTTGCTGGCCTCACTTTCAGCAAGGTACTGCAAGGGAGGTAAACAGAGCAACACTTCCATAGCAGCAGTGGGAGTTCCTCTCATCGCACCTGTAATGCATAAGCACGCAAGGTGCTGTAGCTTCGACAGTTGACGTTTGAGGATGTGAGCTCTAGCCCACCATACAATCGCACCATACATAAGGTATGGCCTAACAATGCACGTGTAAATCCAGTGAACCAGCCTGGGACTAAGTCCCCAGGTACTGCTGAACATCCTACGGCACTGCCAGAGAATGTTAGTTGCCTTCGAAATCCTAGCAACCAAATGTTCAGAAAAGTTAAGCTTTGGATCTAGAACAATACCCAGATACTTAACCTTGCTTGATAGCTTTAGTTGAGTGCCCTGGAAGTAAGGCCACCTCACTTGAGGTATTGCCCTTCTACTCGTGAACAGCATCATCTCAGTCTTCGCGGGGTTGACTGACAGAGCTTGCTCGCGGCACCAACTCCCAACACTATTGAGCGCTATTTCCATCCGCTCACAAAGAGTTGGTAAACTCCTGCCGCTGACAATAATGCACACATCGTCAGCGTACCCAATAACAGGGTGACCTTCCCCATCAAGTCTTCTCAACAAGGAGTCGACCAACAGGTTCCACAATGTAGTGGAAAGTACACCGCCCTGCGCAAAGCCTTTGACAGCGCGCACAGTTCTGACACAGCCGCCAACAGCAGCTGTAACTTCTCTGCTCCTAAGCATTTCCAGGATCCATTCCACATCAGGTCCAGGAGCTTTGAAAGGAGAAAAGGACAGGATAATAGCTCTCGCCCTCTCTCTCGTAACAATGCTCGCCGCGACCCGCCACTGCTCAGTGGTAGTTCTGCTTTTGTTTGGCCACACGCAACTATCCACGGCTTTGCAGCCAGGAAAGTGGGTGTCCATTAGCAGTTGAAGTGCCTCCTCATTGGAGTTGGTCGAGGTGTCATCAGGCTTCCGAAGGACGTCAAGCCTGGCTCCCGGATCAGCTGAGAGGACTCTCTGCAATCTCGAAACCGCGCTAACATCCTTCAGTTCTCCGCAGAACCTCTGCCAAGATACCTTCTTAGCGCTCTTAATTTGCCTCTTGTACTCCTTCTGCGCATCCGCATGAGAAGACCAATCGGCTGCCAGGTTAGACTTCCTGGCCCTGTTAAACAGCCTCCCCACTCTTTTCCTGAGAAGGGATAGCTTAGCGTTCCACCATCGGGTTGGTTTCGCACCGCCAACCTCCTTCTCCGGGCAAGCAGTTTGAAAGGCCGTAATAATACCGCTGTGTAGCGTGTCGGTCGCCTTATCCAAGTCATCGCTACTAAGGATCCTGATAGGCAGGGAACCTATCTGACCCCGCAACTCCGTGGAATAGACGTCCCAGTCAGTGCGTCGCACATTCCTGATTTCCTTCTGATCGGTCGATCTGCACTTAGCTTAAAAATAACATACCGATGATCAGATGCAGTTTCTTCCCTTGAAACCCTCCAGCTCGAAACGATGCCAGATGCAGCAGCGGTTGCTACTGTCACGTCAATAACTTGCCGCCTCAGCCGAATGACAAAGGTTGGCTCATTACCAGTGTTCAGTATATCGAGCAGTGGCGTGGCGTGGATAATTTTAAAAGGGAAGACGTTGAAAAATTTAGTCACCTATAAAAATAAAAATCTTTAAAACCTGAAATAAAATAATTTTTAATGGGGATATTGTATCTAAATAATATGCATTCCACATTGACTTAGCAAAAATATTCTAGCCACATTTTTTATACTTCAAGACATTAATATTTCAATCAACAATGAGCTTAACGCATAACAAAAGTGGCTTCAAAAGAAGCCGGTCTTGACAGACGCATGATACAATAACTTAAAAAAATTCAGCATAATGTGGATAGTAATTTTAAAATAAGAAAATTCAGAAGAATTATATGGATAATTCTTTATATTTGTTAAAATATAAAAACGATACAAATAATAATGTCAGCAATAAAAATAAATCAAAATTAAAAACATAGGGACGGGCTACAGTCCGCTTGGGCGAACTGTTGGATACCCTATTCTTATTCCTATCCCTCATAAGTGGGCGTGACAAAAGTCTAAGTATGGTTGAATTGTTAAGAACGCTCTACATATTTTGTTATATAACATTTAAAGGATTTTATCAAAAAAACAACGCTCCGTAGCTCAAACTTGGGTGTTTCAATAAAATTGTTTTATTTAATTGTGGCCGTGTCAGTAGGCGGATTTAAAAAAAATTAACACATGAGAATAAAGGGCCCCTAGAGAGTATATATTATAAATTTCAGCTCCCTAGCTTAAACTTTGAATTTTCAAAAAAAAATATTGTGGGCGTGTCAGTGGGCGGATTTTGAAAATATTTACACATGAGCATAAAGGGCCCATAGAGAGTATATACTATAAATTTCAGCTCCCTAGCTGAAACTTTGGATTTTCAAAAATTAATATACCCTTAGAATAGGGTATAAAAAAATTATTTTATTTATTTGTGGGCGTGTCAGTGGGCGGATTTTTAAAATTTTTTATCCCGAGCAGTTTTAGGAGTCATAGATCATATATAAAAAATTTCAGCTTTCTAGCTCAAAATTCGTTTTTTTTCCAAAATTTGGTTTTTTTGAGTTTGTGGGTGTGTCTGTGGGCGGATTTCAAAAATTCGTAAACTTGATTATTTCGGGACCCTAGAGAGTATATGGTTAAAATTTCAGCTCTCTAGGTCCAGTTTAAAGGCCTAATTTTTGGCTACAGACGGACGGACGGACATGGCTAGATCGACATTACTATCGATGCTGATCATAAATATAGTAACTTTTAGGGGTCTACAGGCAATATTAAGGTATGTTACAAACTATGCGTCAAAATTAATATACCCTTAGAATAGGGTATAAACAAGTTAGGTACCCACCTTCAATTTTTTATTACAAAGAAAAGAGCGATAATCTCTGTTGTGTCTGCGAACAAAAATATGAGAAAAAAAACATTTCCATTAGCTATGTAGATACAATATCCAGGAAATGGAAGACAGTACAGTACAACAAGAAGACTGAACAAAACAACACCGGCCCTCTTTGCTAATAAACGAGTCAGAAAAACCCTTATCGATTAAAAATTTAATGCTGACTTTGGAAGCAAAAAGAAAAAAGATAAAAGAGTATGCCTAGTGAATAGACGTGTTCTGAACTCGCTCCAGTTTAATAAAGTATAGCTATCATAACCAGTTTTACTTATTCAAAAGTTTAAAGTCAAAGTTTCAAGTAATAGTGTTTTTCTATTTTTCTCGAAGTGCACTTCCTCCTAAATTAGAGTTTCGATAACCTGGAGTATTAAACCTTTTGGTTTTTTGTGTGAAAATTATTCCACTGCGTTACTATGTCTCACACACGGCTACAAGCGATTAAAGAGAAGTCTCTGGTTAGCTCTGCTTTAACTCCCAACAAATCGCAGGTAGTTAATAATTTACCGAAGTCTCACCCACCACAAATGAGGATTGCAGATAAAAAATCATCCCTGGCTGACCAACTTCAAGATCTGGAGGCTAATTTAATTGACAAATTTAAATCTTTACTTTCCGAATTCGAACTCAACTTTAACAAGAGAATAAGCGATGCTATCGCGTCTCTTGAAAGCAAAGTGCAAAAATTTGAGAGTGACATCTCTGAGCTGCGTGATGACAATCAGAAACTGAAAGAGCAACTAGCTGATCTGCATCGTAAGGAACGGCTTCGTGATGTCATTGTGCGCGGCATACCAGTGAAACCCAACGAACGGCCAATGGATGTGGCAAAAACTATTGCCGCCAAACTACACCACCAAATCACTCCTCACATTGATGCCTTTCGACTGAAAACAAAATCTACCGATGGTCATTGCCCGCTACTTATCAGACTCTCTTCTCACGTGGAGCAAAGTGCATTACTAGCGGCTTTTCGTGCGAACGGTGGTCTAACACTTGAACAGTTGGAGAACAATGCCACTTCTTCAACTACAACACGCATTTACCTCAATGAGAGCTTAACTCAAGAGAACAGCTCTTTGCTACGTCATGCTCTCCGGCTTCGTCGTGAACGTCTACTGTTTTCTGTAAGAACTCGCAATGGCTTGGTCTATATTAAAAAGAGTAAAGATGACAACGAAGTAAAAATCCACCTACGAAACTCTCTTGACAACTTTGATGTTTCCACTCACAATCCCACTCGTCGACGCCATCACTGATCTGGAGCGGTTTTATTCAGCATAGCTACGTATACGTATTTGCTTATTCAGAAAAAACTCATTATCGTTACATTATTAATTATCATATTATTATTGCATTTTCTCTTCTTATTTTTTATTTGTATACTCTTGTTTCCCTTCTACTCTTTTCTTATTTACTTTTTCTCTATCTCAAACTGATTTCTCTCTATTCCCTACTCTATTTGTTTTTTATTTCATACACGACTTTTTCTTAACCACTAATTTTACTTTTTCTCTATCCTAATTGATTTCTCTCTATTCTCTACTCTATTTGTTTTTTTATTTCATGCAATACTTTTTTTTAACTATCAATTTCCTAGTGTTGTGATTTTTAATATAATAAGTAAAGATTGACCTGGCATTATCTGGCTTTACGTTTTTGCCGTAGTGATGAATTATGATAGTTCGCCCACTCACGGGCTGGTTGAGGGAGTTGCAGTGCGGTCAGTTATGAAGATTTTAGCTAATGTCCGTGTGGGACTAAAAATTTGTTATTTAAATGCTCGAAGTTTAAATTTGACGAAATTAGATTATTTGAAGTATATTTTCAATGGATTGGGAATTGATTTGATTTGCGTTACTGAGACATGGCTGCGGCCAAATTCAGATTATACTGATTCAGCCGCTGTTGGTCAGTTATACAATATCCCTGGCTACAATCTTATTCGTAATGATAGGGTTACTAATACAACAGGTGGAGGAGTTGCTGTGTACTGTAGTACTGCAATTAAGTACAAAATACTGAGTAAATCTCAAGGTAGTGGTGTAGAATATCTCTTATTGGAAGTTAGTGATGGCAATACAAAATGCCTTGCTGGTGTTGCTTACAATCCTCATCGAAGCTACTCTCCTGAGTCATTGTTTTCCACAATTCAGGATTTTACTGCACAGTACGAGCATATTATTATTTGTGGTGATCTTAATGCGGATCTGTTGAAATACGACAGTAAAGCTCGTCAGCTATTAGATTTTACGGCTGCTTCCGGATTGTCCATAGTTAACTCGTATGCTACCCGTTTTTCTCCGAATGTTCCTTCCAGTCTTCTTGATGTCATAATGGTCTCTAATCAATCAAATGTCTTACTTCATGATCAGCTGTCGTTAGTGGGTGTGTCTGATCATGACTTGTTGTTCTGTACGTACGATATTGACTTGTCTCGTTCACTCTCCCCATCATTTTTCCAATTTAGAGACTTTGCTTCTGTCGACATAAATGCCTTGCAACTTGATGCGAGCATACTTCCTTGGCGTAATTGCTATTTTGCGTCTAATGTGAATGACAAAGTAGATCACATACAAACATTGTTATTGGACCTCTATAACAGACATGTTCCTTTTAAGACTGTAGCAATACGCAATAGAAATTGTCCCTGGTTTACCTCTGAGGTACGCGATGCAATGAAAATCCGTAATAAAGCATACCAAAGATGGAAGTCTACAGCAACGAGTCTCAATTGGGAGCTTTTCTGTCGTGCTCGTAATCATTCAACCTTTATTACGCGTAGGGCGAAGAAAAGATATTTCTTATCCAAATTGAGCACTGACCAAACCTCAAAAAGGCTATGGAGCAATTTGCGCTCTTACTGCATTGGGAAGAAAAATGTTGTTGATAATATTCCTGATGTCAATGACCTTAATAATGCCTTTCTCTATAACGCTATTGACAGTCCACATTTTAGTCCTAATCATGAGCTGTCTTTCGACTTTGACTTTGATTTTGGAGTAGTTTCTGAAATTGATGTCGTTAATTCCATACGCTCTGTAAAATCGAATGCTGTTGGTGAGGATGGTGTACCAATTCGTTTTGTCAAAATGATTTTGCCGCATCTTTTAAGCTGTATTACGCATGTCATCAATTTTTGTATCACGTCATCAACTTTTCCTGATTCTTGGAAGCTAGCCAAAGTCATTGCTGTCCCAAAAAAAACCCTGCCCTTATCGGCAACCGATTTTCGACCAATCAGTATTTTACCTTGTTTGTCAAAAGTCTTGGAGAAAATTCTTGCAAAGCAACTCTCAAATTACATTAATCAACATTGTTTGTTATCCTCGATACAGTCTGGCTTTCGAGAACATCACAGCTGTTCTTCAGCTATGATCAAAATTCTCGAAGACATAAGAGTTGAATTTGATAAGGATTACTTAACTGTACTTTGCTTGCTTGACTTCTCCAGGGCCTTTGATAGAGTGGATCATAATGTACTTTGCCAGAAACTCAGGTTGTATTTTGGTTTCAGCGAAAGATCGGTGCGTCTAATAAGCAATTATTTGAGAAATCGCTATCAAAGAGTCGTTCATGATGGAAAATCTTCCCAACCTGGTGCCCTTGCTGCAGGAGTACCGCAAGGATCGATTTTAGGACCAATATTATTTTGCCTCTTTATTAATGACCTTCCCAAAGTATGCTCCAGCGCTTCTATTCATCTTTATGCTGATGATGCACAGATTTATTTATCTCGACCAATTGGACTCATCGAGGATCTTGTTACCAGAGTTAACGAAGATTTGAGAAATATATACAACTGGTCCATTTGTAATGGGCTCAGTTTAAATCCAGCGAAATCCCAATTGATCTTAATTTCGAAGAAGTTTTTTAACACCGATGAACTACCCCCTGTTTTTTTAAATGACATGCAGCTTAAATTTGTGAATGTTGTGTCCAATCTTGGTTTTAAACTTAATCGCTCATTATCAGCAACCGATCACATAAATTATGTTATTGGACGAATCTACGCTGGGCTGCGTAAACTTTGGCTATCCTCCACCTTTACTCCAGCAGCTACAAAGCTAAGGCTTGTTAAGACTCTGTTTATGCCTATAATTGATTGCGCTACTGCTGTTTACTGCAAGCTTGACTCACACTCTCAGCATAAATTACTAGTTGCGTTCAATGACATGATTAGGTATGTGTATGGGGTGAATCGATATGAACATATTTCACAATATCACAAACTGGTACTTGGTTGTACATTTCAGCAATTTCTCGACCTAAGGTGCTGCCTTTTTATGCATAAAATCATAATAAACAAATCTCCTGTGTATCTGTTCGAAAAATTGCAATTTCCCCAATCCTCCAGAACTCTAAATCTTATCATTCCCAGTTTTACTTATTTGAACTCTTCGCGCCTCTTCTTCATACATGTCACCAGAATCTGGAACTCCCTACCCACAGCGGTACAAAAAACTATTAGTGTCACTAATTTTAAAAATGCAGTTTTAAGACACTTTGCTTTACCATAGCAATCTTTGCTTGTATTCCCCTTATTTTTTTCTTTAATTTCAACTTTCTACTTTTCTTCTTCTTCTTCTCTTCTTTTATCTTTTCCCCCTTTTAGTCTTGCATTGTTAATATATGCCTTTTAACTCAAATTTTTTATTTTTATTTATTTCTTTATTATCTATATTTGTAGTTATTATAATCATTTTGTTTTATATACTATTAATTTTTACTTTAAATATCCTTTAATTTTATGTACTATAAAAGACTTAAGTCTTATTTGTACTATGTATTTTCACTTAAATAAAAATTGAATTGAATTGAATTGAATTGAATATGTATGGTGGTAGGTGATAACTTTTCTGTTCCTCAGAACTTTTATTTTGTTGTGTTGTTTTCTTTTACAGCTGGTATGGACTGTGGGAAATGTTTTTCGAGCATTATTTAGGTAAAGATATAACATAAAATTTAAAATTTTACAGGAGATAGGTATACAATCCGGATTCAAGTCGAATTGAATTCTTTGTAAACGCAAATCGAAATTAAACACGATTGACTCAATCCGAAACGCAAATTTAAAGATTAAGAAAACTGAGTATGAGGTATGAAAATGTAGACTCTAGAGAGGTACAAAAAGTGTGTTGCACATTTTCGTCCGCGTCGATCAGTCTGTCAGCGAGCTGCAGACACAATAAGTGGACGGATTTTCTTCAAATTTAGTATTTGGGGTTTCTTCGCATACTTATCGCATACTTTTTTTTATTATGTCATTTTAAATAACGGTACCTACCCAAAATACAACTGGTTTTTACAATACCGATTTTCTCAAAAATTCTTATAATAATTTTGATCGTTTTTGAAATAATCATCATCATTTACTTTTATTAAAGGCAATTGGAATTTCGAGTATTTATGTACATAATGTAGAAACAAAACTCCGAATCTGGCCAACGGATTTGAATGCGATTTTTTTCTACGGATTCAAAATTTACTTTAATCAAAAAAATAAAAATGCATACCTACCAAACATTTTTTTATATTAAAAGTGAGGAAACTGTATTTTTCATATATTTTAATGAGTTTACTTCCTTCAAGTTGCCATTACTTTTGTAAATCGATGTAAAAAAAAGCCAACACTTTCCCTAAGCTAAGTTTCGGCTCCATTAGGGAGCTGTGCTATATGAAACAAATTAATTTAAATTAAGTTTTTCTCGTTTGATTTAACCAACAAAATATTGACTGTGTGTATATGTATATAGTAACTAAGGTGATGATTTCGTGAGTAAATAACAATGGGCGCGTTCAATTTACAAGTCAACTACTAGTGACTACTATTTTACCTTCTCTCTGAGATCAAATAACTCACGTGACCATCGTTTGGCAAGTGATAGACATTTAATTAGTAGTGAACTTGCAGTTGACTTGCAAATTGAACGCGCCGAATAATAGATAAAGATAGAGTATGGAGAATGTGTATAGTTCGATTAGTACCATACATTCATCTCTTGACAAAGCGCTATGTACGTGTAGGGTATTGTCTGTAAATTTTTTTTGTTTGGAATAAAACGTATGGCGTGGACTATTGCTGAAGCATTTGTATTCTGTGAGTGCGTTATTTTTTTTGTTTAACATGGGGTCAAAAGAGAAAAGCTATACAAAATAAATGCAGAGTTTAGTTGTGAGTGTGGCTCTGTGTCGTACATAGATATTTGTTGTTGTATCCGACATTAATTTTGTTCGCCAAAATGTAATGTAGTGCATGAATATTCTACGTTATTTCTTGCGTATGCATATACACACATATAAGCTGTTATAAAATAATTAATGTGAGCGTAAGAAAATTGCGTACTCAGTTTTAATGTTTATTTTATTATTTTAAATTATTTATGTGTATATTTATGTTATGTTTTACTTATATTTTGAAAATCTAAAAATCTACTGCGCAATAGTTGAATCTACTGCGCTTTTTTTTCAAATCTACCGCGGACATTTTTTCAAAAAGTCCCATCCCTGCTCCGAATATTGTTGCGTGATGTTTTTCACTGGGGGATTTTCTTCGAAAAAATTTGCGTATGGCAAGAGACGTGATACGATTCCGGTTCTGTGGAACACATGAAACTGACCATAGGATAATATTAGCTATTTGTATGTTGTCCCAACTTTTTGGGACTTATGCCCCACACCATCGGGACATAAGTTCCAAAATATTTTGTCGAACATCTCAGCAGCATATTTTAAAATATGGCCTTATTTCGCTTTGCATTAGGTAGTGAAATAAAGCCATATTTCAATATATAGCCTTTTTTGCTTTCTGAAAGTGAAATAAGGCCATACGAATTCATTTACCCAAAGTGCAATAAGGCCAAGTGCTAATATAAAACCTCGCACCTACTCCAAATCAAACAGTGACCCCAAACAGGGGGGTTGCAGGGGGACAGCATGCCCCCCATTGGCATTGCACTGTTTATCGTATCTACTTGCGATTTCGCAACTATTTCCGTAAACAGCCTGTTGTAAATCTACAAAGAATTGTTCCACTTCGATGTCAGGCGTGTTGTGACCAATGAAGATCTAAGGTTAATAAATCCTTCGAGTAATTCATTAAATTTACGCAGTTCTTTCTTTCGTTGGTAAGTCTGACGTTTTTTATCTGCTCTATGGACCGTTGGAATAACGGGTATATGATCCGACGATAAATCATAGCTGCTCTCAAATTTTACTTCTTTTCTATAGATTTTTCGTTATAAAGATCTCAATAAAGTCTGGTTTTTTTGCTAGGTCGGATGGTGAATATGTAGGCAATCCAGTCGAAATAAACTACAGTTAAAATTTCGAGCTGCTTTGTAAAGCTTCCTACCCTTTGTCGTTACTAATCTTGACCACCAGTAAGTATGGTTTGCATTGCAATCACCTTTAATGATAAAGTTTTTGAAGTTTAGTAGTGAGAAAGTGAATAAATCGAAAAAAATTAATTGAAACACCACAATTTTAGTGAGGGTGGGGAAACTGACTTAAATGCTTCGAAATTAAGTCAGATGCAAGTGGATTAATGTGTGCTGCTTTCTCCTTTTTTCTCACATTACATCTGTAACAACATCGCATTTTCAAAATTGCCGCTCAGAGAAGAAGGACTGCCCAGGAAATCCGTTCGCCAAAGTTCATTAACAATGCTAAAGGGATGCTTCTTTTGGATGACGAAAAAATATACATTCCGTATTGTGAAGAGAAGTCCTTCTGTAATGAACAATTTGCTTGGATATATTTCCCAGAGCCGTTCCAAAAATGAAGAAGTACACGAAATTACAGTCGAAGAAGTAAGGAAGGCGGTCAAAGACTCCAAAAAAGGAAAAGCAGTTGGGGCGGACGAATACCCTCTCCTGGAAAAAGAGCAGATATATCGGGTACAAATGGCTTATGATTCTCATCTCCAAACTGATGAGAGGCTATCCAATGCCTTTCCAGTAGAAGGAAAGTTTTCTTTTTCCTCTGTAGAAAGGAAAAGTCGATACCCGAGCCTGTGACAATTACCGCTCTATTCAGCTGATGTCACACACCATGAAGATTGTTGAACGGGTATTAGATAGCCGAATGCGGAAAATAATACGGTTATCTGAAGACAAGTGCGGGCTTGTCGCTGTTAAATCAACCACAGATGCAATCCAAAGTATAAGGATCAGGACATCCTTAAAAGATTCGCATATGGTGTTGGTTGCTTTTGAAAGGGCCTTTGATAGACAACCAATGGTTCTGTTATGGGTGACGCTTAGACAACGAGGAGTTGGAGAAACGTATGTACAGATGGTCATGGACATGACTGAGAGAGTAAAGACAATAGTAAGATGTCCCGCTGGCGTCCCCGAGGAGTTCGCAATCAAAGTCTGTGTACACCAGGGAAGTGTCGTAAGTCCCTTGATATTTATTACAGTCCTTGATTATCTTGATTGAAGAAAGTGACGGACCCCAAAGCGCATCTGTTCTCCTTTGCTGACGATAGAGCTATCATTAGCGAGTATCAAACGTTCAACACGACGCATCAATGGATCAACGGATTGTATGGGTTTGGCGCTGAAGTGAAGTGAATACCGGATAAGTCGTTTTCTACGATATTGGAGATTGCATTTGTCACAAAAACTAGAAATGACCTCAGACTCGCGCACAGCTCTTAAAAATAAAATGTTTTCAATGCTAATACGAAGTGGCATAAAGCCACTTAATAAGTTAGCTGCCATAAAATAGAAACAACATCACAAAATGCCAACCGAGCATTAAATTTGTGATTGGCTCCCTAAAAGCGAACTAAAGTAATCGAGCAATCTTACGAAATAATATTTACGTCTGTGACCTCCATGCGTCGTGCTTCGGCAGTCGTAGTATTTTATTTTCAGAAAATTATTCACTACAACTCTCCCCAAGACACAAAATTAATTCAGCATAATGATGATGATTTTAGTTTAATGGCGGCCATTTGCCAAAGTTTTTCGCTAAAATCAGCAAATCAAAACATTTGGCCTAGTCCTGCTCCATGAGTCCGTACTGTAAACCGAGTCTTGTGGTTTAGGGAACCACTAAGATCATTATACATTTCCTTCAAAAGTAATAAAAATATGTTATCTTTTCATTTTCAGAATGATGTTGCAGATTCGGGTATCTCAATTCAGAGCATCAAAAAATTAAAATAAACATAGGGAAGGGCTACAGTCCGCTTGGGCGAACTGTTGGATACCCTATTCTTATTTCTATCCCTCATAAGTGGGCGTGACAAAAGCCTAAGTATGGTTGAATTGTTAAGAACGCTTTACATATTTTGTTATATAACATTTAAAGGATTTTATCAAAAAAAAACGCTCCCTAGCTCAAACTTGGGTGTTTCAATAAAATTGTTTTATTTAATTGTGGGCGTGTCAGTAGGCGGATTTAAAAAAATTAACACATGAGCATAAAGCGCCCCTAGAGAGTATATATTATAAATTTCAGCTCCCTAGCTCACTTTGAATTTTCAAAAAAAAAAAAATAATAATAATTGTGGGCGTGCCAGTGGGCGGATTTTGAAAATATTTACACATAAGCATAAAGGGCCCATAGAGAGTATATATTATAAATTTCAGCTCCCTAGCTCAAACTTTGGATTTTCAAAAAAATTGTTTTATTTATTTGTGGGCGTGTCAGTAGGCGGATTTAAAAAAAATTTAAGTATGAGCATAAAGGGCACCTAGAGAGTATATACTATAAATTTCAGCTCCCTAGCTCAAACTTTGGACTTTCAAAAATAAAAAAAAAATAATTGTGGGCGTGTCAGTAGGCGGATTTTGAAAATATTTACACATGAGCATAAAGGGCCCCTAGAGAGTATATATTAAAAATTTCAGCTCCCTAGCTCAAATTTTGGTTTTTCAAAAAAAATATTTTATTTAATTGTGGGCGTGTCAGTGGGTGGATTTTGAAAATTTTATGTCCCAAGCAGTTTTATGGGCCAAAGATCATATATAAAAAATTTCAGCTTTCTAGGTCAAAATTCAATTTTTCCCAAAATTTGTTTTATTTAATTGTGGGCGTGTCAGTGGGCGGATTTTGAAAATTTTATGTCCCAATCAGTTTTATGGGCCATAGATCATATATAAAAAATTTCAGCTCTCTAGCTCAAAATTCGATTTTTTCCAAAATTTTGTTTTTTTGAGTTTGTGGGCGTGTCTGTGGGCGGATTTCAAAAATTCTTAAACTTGATTATTTCGGGACCCTAGAGAGTATATGGTTAAAATTTCAGCTCTCTAGGTCCAGTTTAAAGGCCTAATTTTTGCCGACGGACGGACGGACGGACGGACGGACGGACATGGCTAGATCGACATTACTATCGATGCTGATCATAAATATAGTAACTTTTAGGGGTCTACGGGCAATATTAAGGTATGTTACAAACTATGCGTCAAAATTAATATACCCCTAGAATAGGGTATAAACAGCTAAAATTCGCACACTTAAAAAAAAAAAAGTTAAAAGTTTTGTTAAAATATTAGTTCTTTATAATTATTTGTATTCTAATGCTATTCGACGATCTTTTTTGATAAACTCTGCCAATACCCTTTCATAGAAGTTTGGTCTATTTTTAAGTTTAAGAAGAAGTCTACTTTCTATCGATATGAGGGCTAAATCAGAGAGCCTATCCTCGCCCTGTGAGTTTCTTAAATATGTATGAATTCTTTTTAAAGCAGAAAAAGACCTCTCAACGGAGGCGACGGAAATGGGAAGTGTTAAAAGTAAACTACTTAAGTTTAAGACTTGAGGGAACACTTCTTTCAATGCTTCACTATTCAAATGGTTGTGAAGGTCGAGAACCTCAAACTGCCGAAGTGACGAAGAAGAATATAAAACATTAAGTTCATTTTTTAATGCCGTGAAGTCAAAAATTCTAGGAAAAAACTTAATTAGGGAAGATATTTTTACATCTGGACTGGAACGAGAAAAAGTGTCATACATCAAATTATTTAGTAAATCCAAAAATGTAAGATTACTAAATGATTTATATCTGGCCTTTATTTGGCTAACTATATTATCTTTCATTTCAACAAAAAGGCGCTTATAATTCGTCTTCAAATCGAAGTCAAGCAACCTGCGTTTACGTGGAGGTTCGATGCAATCATTTACGCTGTCATAAATAACTTCAAACATATTTAAAAAGTCAGAGCTTATCCATGACTCAAAACGTTCGATTTCTTGCTTGGCATAACTAACGTCTGTTTGTTTTTTTTGAATTAAATTAAATAATACATCGGTCTTTGCAAATATTTCGGAAAGGGTATGAAGCAAAAAACAGAATTCCTTGCTCTCTAATTTATTTAATAAACTTTCTGCCATCGAAAGTGTGTCAGTATCCCATTCCCTAGAGTCATTAATTATTTTACTAAAAGTTTCAATTATATCTATTCTACAGTTAAAGATTACGTTTATTATTTTTGAATGATAATGCCATCGAGTTTCCGATACTCCTGGCATGCGTCGATTGGAAATTTGTTTTAAAAGATTGGACCGCTTTGTGGATTTATTAAAAAATCGAACGATGCTATTAGTATAGCCAAAAAATAGTTTAAGTTCTGCTATGTTTTCTAGAGATCGGGATAGTACTAAATTTAAAACATGTGCATAACAAGGAATAAAATTTGCATTCGGGCATTCATCAAGGACCTTCTTTTGAACACCACCCCCCTCGCCGGACATAACTGCGGCACCATCGTAGGATTGTCCTATTAACTTTTGCTTGCAGTCGTATGTTTCAAGAATTTTAAATATATGATTGGATAACTCATTTGCATTACGACTTGCGCTAACGTCAAAAAATCCAAGAAATCTTTCTTGTATACCATCCTCTGACAAGTACCGAAATATGGCACTCAGTTGTTCCCTATGACTCAAATCTGGTGTTTCGTCGATCATAATCGACACGAACCGAGCATCCTTGATTTCCGTTTTAATTTCGGATTTAATAACCGCCGCGATACTATGTATCAAATCGTTTGGAATATCGTTGGATAAACCTGAAAAAATTGGATTGTGTGTACTTGAACACTGCTCTAAATGGGATTCCAATAAAGTGTCATATTTAGATAAAAAATAAACCGCTTCGACATAATTGCCACGATTATCTGAACTAGACCTTTCATCATGACCGCGAAATGCTAACTCCTGTCTGCCTAATAAAATGACCGTGTCAATAAAACGTTCCATTAGTTTCCGATTTTTATCTACTTTTTTATTATGAACAACGAAAGAATTTCCTAAAGAAGTTTCAATGCGATTCGTGCCGAATTCGTGTAGGGATAAACAACAACGAATATGTTTTTCTGTCTTAATATGTTTTTTCGAAGAATTAACTAAATTATTTATATCAGTGAAACCCGTTCGGCTCCAAACACTGGCGGAGTTTGAAAAAAGAAGACAAGGAAAACAAAACATTTTATTAAGCTTGCAACTCCCAGTTAGCCACTTATATTTTTGGTATAAGGAAACATTAAAATGTGTCACAAAACCATCTCTCCTTTGGTAATTAATATTTATAAAAGATAGCTTACTAAAACTATTTGAATCCTCCAGGAGGAAATCAGTTAAACAGCAATCTACACTAATCAAAGACATTTCGAAAAAAAATCTAAAACTGCACTAAAATTAAGAAGCTAAAATGTTTTTATCAGTAAGTTGGTAATAAAAGAAACTAAAAAATTACACATTAACCTTCACTTTCACTTTCACATCTAACTTTTCACTATTTTAATTTAAGATTTTATCAAATTGGCTTTACAAAACACTAGATTTTTTCAAGTTATTGCACTTGTGCAACGCAGTCTGTCAATAAATTCCAACTGATTCTAAATTAAAATTTGAATTCCTGCTTAAAAAAAAACAAGTGTCGGTATTTTATTTGACATGAACTTCTCTTAAGCGATATGCTGAATTTACTCTGCTGACAAATTGCCATAATATTCTACCATATTTTATTTCATAAGACAAAAGTATAACAATAAATTTGTAAAAACATCGAAGCATTAACTATCACAAGAGAGAAAAATGAAAGCTCAACTTCTTACATCAACACGCATATCAATATCAACATCAAATTCAAAATCAAGAATCAACCCACATAACACATTCAGTTATTATGTCATAAGAAAAAAGAAATAAGTCAAAGAACACCGTGTTATTAGACACAATGTTGCAAAAAAAACGAGTCAAACGTAGCACCTGCATTCCTGCAACATGTTGATATCTTCCGATTGAAACGCAATGCTAATCGCAAAAGGGAGAATGAAATGAAACAATTCCAAGTATTCAGCGTGAGATTTGGTTTATAAGACGAAATGTAGCGTCTTTTTCTTTGAATATAAAAGCGGGTGTTGAACAAAGAGGATCGGAACCGCAATGCTTGTAGAAGAAAGGGATATAAAACAAGTAAATAAGACGGAAAAATATTTTTTATTCTATTATAGAGAGCAGCGGTAGTTGAAAACTTTTTACTAAGAGTATTTTTGTGACTCTTCGTTGGTTTGTTGTTTGTGATTTGTGGATTGTGGAATGTGGTTAAATCTTGATTCTTGAATGAAGTATGAAGATACAGACGAGAGGTAGAATGAAAATATTAAACTTATTCGATAGCTTATGTGTGAGTGTGTGTGTAGATTTTATTTTATAATTAAAATACGGGACGGGTTTCATTTTTCATATATTTATTTGGCAAATAGTGCTTACTTTTGGTGGATTTTTAAAAGGGAAGACGGTAGGAATCGTGTTATATGGACGCCACGCCACTGATATCGAGCTGGCTGGCAGCAAAGAAGTTTAGTAGGGATTCACCCCTGCTATTTCAGTCAGTACTACCCCAAACGCGATGATGCGCGTTCGCGTCCATACCAACGATCAAAAGCTTGTTACCTCGTCGGGCATGCTCGACAAGCCTTACCAGTTCCACCGTTGGAGGTGGGGCCAGTGAGTCAAATGGGAGGTACACTGAGGCTAAAATAATCTCAGTAACCAACCCTCATCGCTTAAGACACATTTTAATAGCTGTATAGTCTCGAGAACTGAACTCAGGCATAAGACTAGCATCTAAGCCCTTTGCTTCAAAGATGCACGTGCGAGTATTAACAATCCCAGGCTTTACAAAAATTGCTCCTGGTACACCCGAGATGCCACTTACCGCCCCCTTATACAGATAAGGTTCCTGTATGAGGCACACCTCTGTATGCAGTTTTCCAAGACGACGACACAATGTAGGTGAAGCCGCCTTGGAATGTTGCAAGTTGATTTAAAGGACCTCCAGTGATGAGCTAGCCATAGAGCTAATTACCACTGGAAGTTCCAGCCTTCTCTCCCCTCTTTTCTGGCCTGAAGAACAGGCGACCAGTGAGGAAAAAAGACCGGTAAGAGCACTTCCCAAGCATCTTCGCCGAATCGTCATCAACACCAAAAGTATACAGACGGCCATCCTTCATTTTGTTGAAGTGATAGACCCTCCACTTATCGGTGGATAGACCCGGGTTTTGACCCTTGAGAAGATCGATGATTTCCTTAGTCTCCAGATCAGTTTCTGGGACAAAGACCTTCATCTTGGTATATCCCACTAGCTCTGACGGGTGAAGACAGACAAGGTCACTCCCGTCAAGCTTAGGGAAAATCCGAGCAAGATCAGCTCTGACCCACGCATTCGTGGCTTCATCACTACAGCAGAGGACAAAGCCTCCATTAGTCTTAATGATGCGCTCAAACGCCGGGCTATTGCCTTCCTTGACTCGCCTCCTTACAGCGTCCTTCAAGGTCTTGTCCAGAATGCAGATGCTTTCTCCAGTATACTTCCTCAGGTGATCACCAGGGAAAACAACCGCCAATCGCAAACCAGACAGGGCCGAGTCCGTGTAGCTCTTCTTTGGTAGGGGGGGGGGGGGGGGGGTCCTGCATCATTGCTAGTGCAAGACCTCTTTGTGCAATGAAGCAAAAAACAGAATTCCTTGCTCTCTAATTTATTTAATAAACTTTCTGCCATCGAAAGTGTGTCAGTATCCCATTCCCTAGAGTCATTAATTATTTTACTAAAAGTTTCAATTATATCTATTCTACAGTTAAAGATTACGTTTATTATTTTTGAATGATAATGCCATCGAGTTTCCGATACTCCTGGCATGCGTCGATTGGAAATTTGTTTTAAAAGATTGGACCGCTTTGTGGATTTATTAAAAAATCGAACGATGCTATTAGTATAGCCAAAAAATAGTTTAAGTTCTGCTATGTTTTCTAGAGATCGGGATAGTACTAAATTTAAAACATGTGCATAACAAGGAATAAAATTTGCCATCGGGCATTCATCAAGGACCTTCTTTTGAACACCACCCCCCTCGCCGGACATAACTGCGGCACCATCGTAGGATTGTCCTATTAACTTTTGCTTGCAGTCGTATGTTTCAAGAATTTTAAATATATGATTGGATAACTCATTTGCATTACGACTTGCGCTAACGTCAAAAAATCCAAGAAATCTTTCTTGTATACCATCCTCTGACAAGTACCGAAATATGGCACTCAGTCGTTCCCTATGACTCAAATCTGGTGTTTCGTCGATCATAATCGACACGAACCGAGCATCCTTGATTTCCGTTTTAATTTCGGATTTAATAACCGCCGCGATACTATGTATCAAATCGTTTGGAATATCGTTGGATAAACCTGAAAAAATTGGATTGTGTGTACTTGAACACTGCTCTAAATGGGATTCCAATAAAGTGTCATATTTAGATAAAAAATAAACCGCTTCGACATAATTGCCACGATTATCTGAACTAGACCTTTCATCATGACCGCGAAATGCTAACTCCTGTCTGCCTAATAAAATGACCGTGTCAATAAAACGTTCCATTAGTTTCCGATTTGTATCTACTTTTTTATTATGAACAACGAAAGAATTTCCTAAAGAAGTTTCAATGCGATTCGTGCCGAATTCGTGTAGGGATAAACAACAACGAATATGTTTTTCTGTCTTAATATGTTTTTTCGAAGAATTAACTAAATTATTTATATCAGTGAAACCCGTTCGGCTCCAAACACTGGCGGAGTTTGAAAAAAGAAGACAAGAAAAACAAAACATTTTATTAAGCTTGCAACTCCCAGTTAGCCACTTATATTTTTGGTATAAGGAAACATTAAAATGTGTCACAAAACCATCTCTCCTTTGGTAATTAATATTTATAAAAGATAGCTTACTAAAACTATTTGAATCCTCCAGGAGGAAATCAGTTAAACAGCAATCTACACTAATCAAAGACATTTCGAAAAAAAATCTAAAACTGCACTAAAATTAAGAAGCTAAAATGTTTTTATCAGTAAGTTGGTAATAAAAGAAACTAAAAAAATACACATTAACCTTCACTTTCACTTTCACATCTAACTTTTCACTATTTTAATTTAAGATTTTATCAAATTGGCTTTACAAAACACTAGATTTTTTCAAGTTATTGCACTTGTGCAACGCAGTCTGTCAATAAATTCCAACTGATTCTAAATTAAAATTTGAATTCCTGCTTAAAAAAAAAACAAGTGTCGGTATTTTATTTGACATGAACTTCTCTTAAGCGATATGCTGAATTTACTCTGCTGACAAATTGCCATAATATTCTACCATATTTTATTTCATAAGACAAAAGTATAACAATAAATTTGTAAAAACATCGAAGCATTAACTATCACAAGAGAGAAAAATGAAAGCTCAACTTCTTACATCAACACGCATATCAATATCAACATCAAATTCAAAATCAAGAATCAACCCACATAACACATTCAGTTATTATGTCATAAGAAAAAAGAAATAAGTCAAAGAACACCGTGTTATTAGACACAATGTTGCAAAAAAAACGAGTCAAACGTAGCACCTGCATTCCTGCAACATGTTGATATCTTCCGATTGAAACGCAATGCTAATCGCAAAAGGGAGAATGAAATGAAACAATTCCAAGTATTCAGCGTGAGATTTGGTTTATAAGACGAAATGTAGCGTCTTTTTCTTTGAATATAAAAGCGGGTGTTGAACAAAGAGGATCGGAACCGCAATGCTTGTAGAAGAAAGGGATATAAAACAAGTAAATAAGACGGAAAAATATTTTTTATTCTATTATAGAGAGCAGCGGTAGTTGAAAACTTTTTACTAAGAATATTTTTGTGACTCTTCGTTGGTTTGTTGTTTGTGATTTGTGGATTGTGGAATGTGGTTGAATCTTGATTCTTGAATGAAGTATGAAGATACAGACGAGAGGTAGAATGAAAATATTAAACTTATTCGATAGCTTATGTGTGAGTGTGTGTGTAGATTTTATTTTATAATTAAAATACGGGACGGGTTTCATTTTTCATATATTTATTTGGCAAATAGTGCTTACTTTTGGTGGATTTTTAAAAGGGAAGACGGTAGGAATCGTGTTATATGGACGCCACGCCACTGATATCGAGCTGGCTGGCAGCAAAGAAGTTTAGTAGGGATTCACCCCTGCTATTTCAGTCAGTACTACCCCAAACGCGATGATGCGCGTTCGCGTCCATACCAACGATCAAAAGCTTGTTACCTCGTCGGGCATGCTCGACAAGCCTTGCCAGTTCCACCGTTGGAGGTGGGGCCAGTGAGTCAAATGGGAGGTACACTGAGGCTAAAATAATCTCAGTAACCAACCCTCCTCGCTTAAGACACATTTTAATAGCTGTATAGTCTCGAGAACTGAACTCAGGCATAAGACTAGCATCTAAGCCCTTTGCTACAAAGATGCACGTGCGAGTATTAACAATCCCAGGCTTTACAAAAGGGGGGGGGGGGGGGGGGGGGGTGGGTGGGGGGAGGGGGGGTCCTGCATCATTGCTAGTGCAAGACCTCTTTGTGCCTTTGGATGCTGTACCAGCTACCAATATGATTAACAAACATTCAAAACGAACGTGCATCGGTTTCCCGTCCTAACTTCTTCCTCTTTTCCTTAATTTATGTGCTGTGTCACTATTTACATTATAAGGGTGCTCAAAATCCCATTTGCTCGCGCAAACAAATAACAAAAAGAAACATAGAGCACATCATCATCACTTTTACATTCAGAGTCAAATTATACCGCCAGATCACTAACCTGTTTCGTTTTTTGTTGACAAATCGTAGCAAAATAATTGAATTTACCGCAAGGAGCACACTTTTTCCATTATGAGGGACATCACCCTTTCTGGTGAATGTAATTATAGTACGCACATGATCTTCTGTCACTATAACTTTGTTCATTGTTGCATTTCCTTTTACAAATTAGAATTAAAATTTGTATTTTTAATGTGTAAACATTTTTGCTCTCGTTGATGTGTAAATATATTTTTTCTCGGTAGGGGCTAGTTGGAAATATCTAGCGTCAATATCAGCGTCAGATTTCGTCATCGTCAGATTTTCCCGTTAATTTTCATTACCACGTGAGTTAATCGCTGCTCGACAGATCACCGCAATTAAACGACGTTTGGCGCGGTTAGTAAGTAGATGGGTGACCGTTTGAGAACAACCGCGTGTCGTTGTTTTTATACCCTATTCTAAGGGTATATTAATTTTGACGCATAGTTTGTCACATACCTTAATATTGCCCGTAGACCCCTAAAAGTTACTATATTTATGATCAGCATCGATAGTAATGTCGATCTAGCCATGTCCGTCCGTCCGTCCGTCCGTCCGTCTGTAGCCAAAAATTAGGCCTTTAAACTGGACCTAGAGAGCTGAAATTTTAACCATATACTCTCTAGGGTCCCGAAATAATCAAGTTTACGAATTTTTGAAATCCGCCCACAGACACGCCCACAAACTCAAAAAAAAACAAATTTTGGAAAAAATCGAATTTTGAGCTAGAAAGCTGAAATTTTTTATATATGATCTATGACTCCTAAAACTGCTCGTGATAAAAAAAATCACAATCCGCCCACTGACACGCCCACAAATAAATAAAATTATTTTTTTATACCCTATTCTAAGGGTATATTAACTTTTTGAAAATCCAAAGTTTCAGCTAGGGAGCTGAAATTTATAGTATATACTCTCTATGGGCCCTTTATGCTCATGTGTAAATATTTTCAAAATCCGCCCACTGAAACGCCCACAATTATTTTTTTTTTTTTTTTTTGAAAATTCAAAGTTTGAGCTAGGGAGCTGAAATTTATAATATATACTCTCTAGGGGCCCTTTATTCTCATGTGTTAATTTTTTTTAAATCCGCCTACTGACACGCCCACAATTAAATAAAACAATTTTATTGAAACACCCAAGTTTGAGCTAGGGAGCGTTTTTTTTTTGATAGAATCCTTTAAATGTTATATAACAAAATATGTAGAGCGTTCTTAACAATTCAACCATACTTAGACTTTTGTCACGCCCACTTATGAGGGATAGGAATAAGAATAGGGTATCTAACAGTTCGCCCAAGCGGACTGTAGCCCGTCCCTATGTTTTTTCTTTTAATTATGTATGTTCAATTATCACCGCAATTAAACGACGTTTGGCGCGGTTAGTACGTAGATGGTTACCGTTTGAGAACAACCGCGTGTCGTTGTTTTTTTTTTATTAATTATGTATGTTAAATTTTAGAGATTATTATGTCCTTACGAAACACCGGAAAGTTGTGTGGAAGTAGATTTGTTTTGAATAATTGAGGTTGTATAGCTTGTAGTTTGTTGTACATCAGTTGAAGGTAAGAGGAAAAATATCGATTTGTACTTCGGTAACCGATGGCCGATTTAAGAATGTCACTTAAACGACAATCGATGCTACATTTTTCCGGTACATCGACACACTTGAGTCGACGGTGTACGTCTCCTACTTCAGCTTTCACAAACCAATTATTTGTTCGGTCAAACATTACATAAATTTTGTCGTTGACATTAAATATATATCATGGTTTTATTTCAATACAATACCCAAATCTCTTGTTTATCAAAACCACAACCTCTGTGATATTTCCACATGTAACACTGACGAGCCTACATGTTTACACATCAACTATACCGTGAGTGCAGCGTGGCTCACACCTTTTTTACTTTGTATAGATAATTTTTTTCAAAATGTTATTAACAATAAAACTGCCATCGTTTTTGCTCACTGCATGCACCATGTTTGTGTTGAGTAAGCCCGTCTACCGGCATCATTTTTATTGGTACTTCAGTTATCTCTCCCACAGGACAATTTTCAATCGCCTTTCCCAATGTTAGATCAATTTGTTTGAGTAGTAGATCTCCGATCCCAAGAACAATGCGGTCTCTCAGCATCGAATCGTTCTCAGTTCCAAAATTACAGTTATCTACTAGTGCTAATATGTCCTTTAAGAACTGTTCAAGGGTTCTCTGTCGTCTTTATTCATTTAGTAGTTTGTACACTATATTCGATGTTTTCGGATTGCAGTTTTGTTCGAATTTATGAAGTACTGAATCATAACTCTAAGCTACATTTTCTGTGAGTTTGAACTTATTGTACAGCTCAATTACCTCGCTCCCAGCACGACTTAGAATAGAAACCTTACTATTCGGATTGATACCTCCTCTTAGTCCGTTTTTGTAGCGGTTGTATAAATCGAGAAGTGGGTCTTAAATTCCTTCCAATTATCTCCCAAACTTTCCTCCAGACACAATGTTGTCATATTTTTTTTATAATTAGCGTGCGATAAATTGATTTCTTTTTCCTGTAATTGCTACAGTACCCTTATAATGTATGTACACAGCGCAGGCATTTTTTCAATTTGGTACCTACAAATGCAATGTCATTGTTGACATATTTCATTGCCTACTATAGGTGCTAGAACTAGGAGGAAGTAGAGTGATAGGAAAGATTGGCTCATGCATTGGGTGCGGTTTCTTTCTCCACGGGTGGCGTCTAAATAATTTAGGGAGCGTTTACGTTGAAATTTTGTATTCAAGTTTGATCCGCAGAAACTTATACAATAATGTAAGTGTACATACGAGTAAGCATACGCTACACTTTTATTGATTTTATTCTGCGGATTTTGGCTTCATGGACATGGTCGGGATCTGATCGCGCAACCTTCCGATCAGCAAGTAAATACACTACCACTGATATGTTCCAACCCGCAAATATGAATGTATTACCAAGTTAATGCACACTGATTTGGGCCACGGATACATTAATATACCACACCCTCTATGGGCCATCAGCAACTCTCACATCCCGGAAGTGGGTTACTGGCACCGGAATATCCGGCCGACTGTCCTAGGGTCAAAACAAGGGCCAGGCCCTCCAGGTTGGGCTTGTGGCGTCGCGTCGGGGTAACTTTCCGACCATGTCAAACAAGTCCGGGTCACCAGACCCGGAACGCTAACGGACTACGATATGAGAGTGTGCACCTGGAACGTGAAGACGCTGCACAGCCCAGGTGCTACTCAAAAATTGGGTCTGCACTCGAGCGGTATAAGGCAGATATACAGCAGATACGATGGAAGGGATCAGGTATAATGAAAGGGAAAAATTACGACATTTATTACAACTACCATTGAAGGTTGAAGGGTTATAGACTTCAAGCCCATAAGTCGTCTCCTGGCCGTTTCCGAGAGCCGTTCCTTACAAAGGAGAAGTACACAAGGGGGTCAAAGACAAGAAAAAAACGAAAAGCAGTTGGGCCGGACGATATACCCTCTGAGTTCTGGAAAAAGATGGGAGACATCGGGCCCAAATGGCTCACGATTTTCATCTCCAAACTGATGAGAGGCGATCCAATACCTAAACAACGGAGGAGGTGATACGCGAGACAGAGACGATTACAGTTCAATCAAGCTGATGCCACACACCATGAGGATCGTTGAGCGTATAATAGATTGCTGAATTCGGAAAATAATATGACCATATGAAGACCAGTGCGGGTTCGTCGCAGGTAAATCAACCACAGCTGCAATCAAAAGTATAAGGATCATGATGGAAAAACATTGTGATTTTCTTAAAGGATTTGCATATGGTGTTAGTTTATTTTGAAAAGGCCTTCGATAGACAACTAAGGGATCTGTTATAGGTGGTGCTAAAACAACGCGGAGTTTCTGAAATCTACGTTCAGATGATCATTGGCATGTATGACGGAGTAAAGACAAGAATAAGATGATGCGTTGGCGTCACCGAGGAGTTCGCAATCAAAGTCGGTGTACACCAGCGAAGAGTCTTAAGTCCCTTGATATTTAGAACAGTCTTTGATTATCTGCTTGAAGGAAAAGTGACGGACCCCAAAGTGCATCAGCTAATCTTTGCTGACGATGGGCCATCATAAGCGAGGATCAAAAGTTCCCGCAACGAGCACTTGATCTATGGAGTTTTTAATATTACTGCCAAGCCATAGTAATATTAACGTTACTCTCAGCAAACTGAGAGTTGCCTATCCTGGTTGAAAGCACGAGACTTGGAACCAGAACTAGGCTCGGACGAATAATAGGGGTAGGTGGAAAATCTTACATGAGACTATTTCTCACTTAAGAAAAGAAAAAGGAAAAGGAAAAGAAAAGAAAACAAACAACACCTCCCTTCGAAACCTTCATACTACAACTAGGTTATTCATATCTAGTAGTTTTATTTAAACTTTTAAATAGGCGTTTGGCAGGCAGCTTCCCAGTGGAGGCACCTGCTAATACCGCCATAAGCACGCGGTTACATTTTATTGCGCTAATTCAAATGGTTTTATCTTTTGTAATCGGTGCACTAGGTTAGTATCGTCTCGAATTTGTAGCATGGTGTTATTGCAATGACCGTGAAAGCGTGTCTGTTGTTTGCGGGCAAAATGTTTAGTTTCATCTTCGACGGTAGCCACACTTAGGTCCATGGGGATATCAGTGTTTCTGATAAACCATAATGTATTTACTATTTTTCTTAGCACTTTGTTCTGAAAAGTTTGTAAAATGTTGATATTACTGGATTTGGTACAACCCCAAAGTTGTATACCGTATGTCCAAACCGATTTTAGTACTTGTTTCTATAAAAGCAGCTTGTTCTAAATGCTGAGTTTGGAAAATCTACCAAGCGGCCATTCGTTTGCATCGAATGGCGAGCTCTTCGCGTTTCTTCTTGACGTGCAGTTTCCATTTTAATTTCGCATCGAGTGTCATTCCCAAATATTTTGCCTGGTTTGCGTACAGAATTCGTATCGAATCAATAAAAAAACATAGGGACGGGCTACAGTCCGCTTGGGCGAACTGTTGGATACCCTATTCTTATTCCTATCCCTCATAAGTGGGCGTGACAAAAGTCTAAGTATGGTTAAATTGTTAAGAACGCTCTACATATTTTGATATATAACATTTAAAGGATATTATCAAAAAAAACGCTCCCTAGCTCAAACTTGGGTGTTTCAATAAAATTGTTTTATTTAATTGTGGGCGTGTCAGTAGGCGGATTTAAAAAAAAATTAACACATGAGCATAAAGGGCCCCTAGAGAGTATATATTATTATATATATTATTAGGGACGGGCTACAGTCCGCTTGGGCGAACTGTTGGATACCCTATTCTTATTCCTATCCCTCATAAGTGGGCGTGACAAAAGTCTAAGTATGGTTAAATTGTTAAGAACGCTCTACATATTTTGATATATAACATTTAAAGGATATTATCAAAAAAAACGCTCCCTAGCTCAAACTTTGGATTTTCAAAAAAATTGTTTTATTTATTTGTGGGCGTGTCAGTGGGCGGATTTTGAAAATATTTATACATGAGCTTAAAGGGCCCCTAGAGAGTATATATTATAAATTTCAGATCCCTAGCTCAAACTTTGGATTTTCAAAAAAATTGTTTTATTTATTTGTGGGCGTGTCAGTAGGCGGATTTTGAAAATATTTATACATGAGCTTAAAGGGGCCCTAGAGAGTATATATTAAAAATTTCAGCTCCCTAGCTCAAATTTTGGTTTTTCAATAAAATTGTTTTATTTTTTTGTGGGCGTGGCAGTGGGCGGATTTTGAAAATTTTATATCCCGAGCAGTTTTAGGAGTCATAGATCATATATAAAAAATTTCAGCTTCCTAGCTCAAAATTCGATTTTTTCCAAAATTTTGTTTTTTTGAGTTTGTGGGCGTGTCTGTGGGCGGATTTCAAAAATTCGTAAACTTGATTATTTCGGGACCCTAGAGAGTATATGGTTAAAATTTCAGCTCTCTAGGTCCAGTTTAAAGGCCTAATTTTTGCCGACGGACGGACGGACGGACGGACATGGCTAGATCGACATTACTATCGATGCTGATCATAAATATAGTAACTTTTAGGGGTCTACGGGCAATATTAAGGTATGTTACAAACTATGCGTCAAAATTAATATACCCCTAGAATAGGGTATAAAAATAAGTTGTCTACATGTAAATAAAAAAACATAGGGACGGGCTACAGTCCGCTTGGGCGAACTGTTGGATACCCTGTTCTTATTCCTATCCCTCATAAGTGGGCGTGACAAAAGTCTAAGTTTGGTTGAATTGTTAAGAACGCTCTACATATTTTGTTATATAACATTTAAAGGATTTGATAAAAAAAAAACGCTCCCTAGCTCAAACTTGTGTGTTTCAATAAAATTGTTTTATTTAATTGTGGGCATTATTTAACAGTAGGCGGATTTAAAAAAAAATAACACATGAGCATAAAGGGCCCCTAGAGAGTATATATTATAAATTTCAGCTCCCTAGCTCAAACTTTGAATTTTAAAAAAAAAAAAAATAATTGTGGGCGGATTTTCAAAATATTTACACATGAGCATAAAGGGCCTATAGAGAGTATATATTATAAATTTCAGCTTTCTAGTTCAAAATTAGATTTTTTCCAAAATTTTGTTTTTTTGAGTTTGTGGGCGTCTGTGGGCGGATTTCAAAAATTCGTAAACTTGATTATTTCGGGACCCTAGAGAGTATATGGTTAAAATTTCAGCTCTCTAGGTCCAGTTTAAAGGCCTAATTTTTGCCGACAGACGGACGGACGGACGGACGGACGGACGGACATGGCTAGATCGACATTACTATCGATGCTGATCATAAATATAATAACTTTTAGGGGTCTACGGACAATATTAAGGTATGTTACAAACTATGCGTCAAAATTAATATACCCTTAGAATAGGGTATAAAAATCACGTGCGTTAATTTTGACTCGTTGAGAACAATACGTCCAATAACAAATTTTGTCAATAGCAAGTTTATTATTTGCTGTATTACTGACCGCTAATATAGCTGTATCGTCTACAAACGTGGCTACTGTTGTGCCTTCTTCTTGCGGAATATCACTAGTGTATATTAGAAATAGAATCGGTCCAAGAACGCTTCCTTGGGGAACTCCTGCCGCGATTTCTTTGAATTCAGAGTAATCATTTCCGTGTTTTACACAAAAAAGTCTGTCTGATATCAGAAGGATATCAGATAACTGTTTCGGAAAAGCTTGTCTTAGCTTATGTTTCAGACCGGTATGCCATACTTTATCAAAGGCCTGAGAGACGTCGAGAAAAACACTAAAACATATTTTTTTTTCTCCTCTAGGGCTTTTTCAATTACGTTGTCGTCTGTTACCTTGAATGGATGTATGTCCACCGAAATTTAGTGAAGATATCATTTGTTTTAATGAAGAAATTTCTTTTTCTAACTTTCTAAACTTGTCGTCCTGATTGCCATAATTGGTAGGCTTCGATGAATGTGTGGGTAAGTTAATAGCAGATATGTTATTAGAACTAGACGATTGAATTGATTCGTAAATTTTGTCTGCCGTTTCTAAGACTTTATTGAAATCTGAATCCTCTTGGGGAATAAGAGCTATATTTATCAAGTTGGGTAATCGAGAGAACCATAATTTCTTGATTAGTTCCTCACCAACTGTACCCGAGCTTCCTGCCAGAACTTTTAATCTCCTAAAAAATTCACTGGGTTTGTTATCGCCCATCTCCTCATCAGAAATTATTTTCCTAATCCGCCTCTCAATACTTAATGAGTGACGACTCAGTAAAGTCTTTTTGAGATGCTCGTAAAGGTTAGTGGACGGTGGACTTTCAAAAACATCAATAAGGGATTCAGCGACTTCTTGCGGCAGTCCCGCAATTAAGTGATAATATTTAGTGATATAGCTAGTTATACGGCATATACTAAACTGAGTTTCAATCTGAATGAACCAGGTATTTAAAGAATTTGGAAAATAGGGAGGCAGTCTAATTTGTACGCGACCAATTTCTGGATCATTACTCGATCCCGCTTCTGTTTTAGGAACACCATGATTGGATACAGTGTCTGAAGATCCCTGACCATCATTCATCTTGGAGCAAAGTCGTTACTTTTGATTGAAACATGCACTTACCAACGACCTAACAACAATTGTAACCGCGTTTAGTGATCGTGACAACATCAACTTATGTTTGAAATAGCTACAACTGGAAAGTGAATGTTTAGTGACTTGCTATAATAAAAGGAATAAATGTAAATCAATTCAACACGATTTATCAAAATGTACGACAAAAGAACTTGAAGAAAAAGTAGCCGGTATTATTTACAAGTGGTTCATATATAAATTGCAGGAGCGCAGTTAAATATGCATATGCACATAAAGAATTGGTCGGATGTTCAAACAAAATTCGGTAAATGTAACTGCGTTTAAATGTATTGCAATTTTAGATATAATCACCAGACAATGAAAACTGTTTTCTTCTTGTTGCAGCATCCAATATTGAAGAGATGAAAAAAAATAGCATCCGAAAAGAGGTCTTCCGTTAGATTTCCATTACATAACGATGATGCACCAATTTGATTTTTCTTTGTTTTTTGTGTATGCGATGTCTTCAACCAATATGATATACATAATGTGCATATCAGAGTAAAATTTGGAATTTTGGTTATTTTCCTTAAGTTTTTATGTTAACACTGTTGTTTAGTTTTATACCCCAATTAGCAATTATGATTGCGTATGAGTTTAAATTGTTAAAAGCATTGCTATAAGCAAGTTGTTTTTGTTCACAATTATGCAGATTTCCGATAATTTTCGGCGTCGGGGTCACCAATATGCTGCTTTTGCATATGAACAGCTATTTGTCGGCCGCACGTAGACGAGAAAAAGACAATGGTACAAATGGGGTTTCCAATTTCGATCTTTATTGCTTGAGATCACTTCTCTTACTAACTAGGCTTATTCTAACTTAAACTAACAAAAGTACAAAATTCATGATTGCTTTAATGTATGTTGGTAGGTAGTGCTAAGTATGATGTGTATGTGTGCAAAACGATTCTATGTTTTTTTTTTCGCGAGTGCAGGGTGTCACTACAGTTATTCTGTAAACCTGGTCGATTGTAGAGTGCTTAATCCTGAATCCGAATCGGTGATCAGGTATTAATCGACGTTCTTTGATAATCGGATATAGAAGCTTTAACAAAAGTTTTTCGAATACCTTCGACATTATCTGTAAGAGCGATATTGGCCTAGTGGTTTACCGGGATTTGGAACCATTATAACTTCAGCTACCTTCCATTGTCGGGAAACGTACAATAACCCGAACGATGCATTTATAAGATGGGCGAACTTGATTTAAGCTTTCCTATGTAACTCTTTAAGAACCTGTCCTGTGATTACGTCATATCCAGGAGCTTTGCTTAATATTAGTTTCTCTATTTCAGAGTGTAATTCGGGTAGCGATACACTTTTTATTCCATAATTGTCAGGTGCCACGGTTAGAACAGGAATTACGAGCAACGCTTGACCATCAATTGGTTTAAATGTTTCTTCCAGATGTTCGGCAATATTTTGGCTTTTTCCTTGCCACTCTTCGCTCAGCCTCCATTGATTTTCCTGATGGCGCCACCCAATTTGGTTTTTTAATGACTTTCATGGCTTTCCAGAGCGAGTAATTTGTACTTTTATCCGCTTATACTGAGATTCAGCCTAAGAACAGGGCATATTCCAACAGCCTGGAGAGAAGTCCGGGTTGTTTTTATACCCAAAGCCGGCAAGCAGGGTCACACGACGGCGAAGGACTTCAGACCAATCAGTTTGTCGTCCTTTTTGCTCAAAACCCTTGAGCGTCTGGTGGAAGCTCACATTAGAAATAAATGTAGCAATGGTTTCTTATGCGAGTCACAGCACGCATACTTAAAGGGTAGATCAGTAGAAACTGCTCTACACAACGTAGTGGGTAAAATTGAAAATAGTCTACACTGCGGCGAATTTGTTTTGGCCTCTTTTCTCGATATAGAAGGAGCCTTCAATAACGTTGAGTGTAGAGCTATAAAAAGCGCATTAACAGGCGCTAACATAGAACAGGGAATCATAAATTGGGTATGCAACATGCTCGCCAACAGGAACATAAACTGCTCCCTTGGTCAAAGCTCCATAAGGATGTCTGCGACCAGAGGAACCCCGCAGGGGGGAGTCATATCGCCACTGCTGTGGGTACTGGTCATTGACAACGTCCTAAAGGAAATTAAGTCAATGGGTATAAGTGCCACAGCGTATGCGGACGACGTGGTCATAGTAGTGCAGGGAAAATATTTGAATACCTTAAGTGAGATCACAGAGACCGCCTTAAGGAAAATTAGTAATTGGGCCAAGGGCTGCGGACTAAATGTCAATCCCTCGAAAACAGAGTTAGTCCTGTTCACGAGACGACACAAAATACCGCACTTCAATCTCCCGAAACTTGACGGAGAGGAACTGCTCCTCAAGGACAGTGCGAAGTATCTGGGCGTAATCCTAGATAGAAAATTAAATTGAAATCTTAACATAAGGGAACGAATGAAGAAAGCGTATAATGCCCTCTTTATTTGTAAGAGAACAATAGGCAAAACATGGGGCCTGAAACCCGCCATGGTACACTGGATATATACAGTAGTGGTGATACCCATACTTACATATGGCTCACTTGTGTGGTGGAGGGCAACAAATAAAAGAACCATAATTGGAAAACTAGCAACGGTGCAGAGAACGGCAAGCATAGCCATCACTGGTGCAATCCGTACCACTCCTACGGCAGCACTGGACGCCTTCCTGCACCTTATCCCGCTAGATTTAAAAATAAAGCAACTTGCTAGCAACAGCGCTTTGCGCCTAAAAAATTTAGGCCAGTTTAAGGACTGTAGTTTTGGGCATTGCACGATCTTAGCTGATGTGCTACCCGGAAATCCTATACGGACTGATGAGATTTGCCCCTTGGTCGACCATGACATCCCCTATGAGGTGTCATACCCGCGAAGGGAGGAGTGGCAAAGAGATGCAGTCATAATAGCAAACGAGGTTGCTATCTACACTGACGGCTCTAAGACGGGGGAGAGAACGGGTTCTGGCATTTTTTCTGCTGATCCAGACCTGAGAGAGTCTATACGACTCCCGGACACAAGCAGTGTCTTCCAATCGGAAGTTCTGGCTGTTCTAAGGGCGGCAGAGATAGTGCAGATGAGATCATTGTCGGGAAGAGACATTGCCATCTATATTGACAGTCAGGCGACACTTATGGCACTTGAATCTGCTAACATTAACTCTGAGATAGTCAGAAACTGTCGCACAATGCTAAAAGCAGTATGTAGACGGAATCGAGTAAGACTGTGCTGGGTACCGGGACACAGCGGTATAGAGGGAAATGAGCAAGCCGATGAGCTAGCAAGAAAGGGAGGGGAGCTGGAAAACAGCGGAGGTGTGAACATTAAACCTCCCCTGTGCGTCTTTAAGGGAAAAATCAATGAAAAGATTTTAAAAATGGCTGACCTCAGATGGCAGAACATAGTGGGACATAGGGTGTCTAGAGCCCTTTGGCCCCATTTGGATAAGAAAAGATCTAAGGAAATTCTAAAATTGAGCAGGGAACAGCTTAGAACAGTAATTGGGATTATGTCAGGGCACTGTCTTCTAAGAAAGCATGCTAGGCGACTTACTTTTACTTTACTTTTAAATTCATTTTTATTAATTATTAGCTTATATCAACTTATATACTAGACAAAAATGAGTAAATCTAACTTAAAATTAACAGGATACTTATTCTAGATTATTGATCCTTATGCGGACACCCTAAACTTAACTCTATCTTATAATTATTGCCTTTCGGCCTAAAAACTATTTTACGAACTAATCTTACATATTATGTTTTCATCGAGAAAATTTTTAAGAAAACTCGGCATTTTTATCAAATTTTATATTTTTATATAAAAAAACAAATTACAAACTACCTACTCTACTTACTTAAACTACTTAACATATTCTAACTATAATTAGGATTCTGAGCACTCGTTGCATTACGAAACAAGTGGTCAAAATCCCAATTGCTTTCCGAGCGCCTGGCAGTCGTCAACGTGCACATGCGCCGCCGTGAGCTGACTGATGCCTTACAGAATCAATCACCTCCCGGAAGCACCACCACAAGTTGGCGAGCCCGGCCCCTCCCAGAAACGCCCTAGCTAACTTAATCTATCTTACAAACTAAGAGGATGTTACCTAGAGTAACGCACCGTCTTGGGAGGGCATGTTGAACCCTCCACCCTCAAAAAGCCACCAAAATTCGGCAAATTGCTTTTCTGTATCGAATTTATTCCTCTCCGCTATTGCGGTACTAAAACGGAGGAGCTCATGAGCATTGGCGACTTCCTCGCCGCGGATGAGCCGCTTATCTCTCGCACTGCGGTAGCGGTGGTATAATACCGGGATACCATCCCTCGTCTGTACCAGCCCTTTTGCATCAATATGGATAAATGCCTCTGGCGGGATAAAGCCAGACCGGAGCGTACTCTCTATGTACATTTCATTGGGGTAGTAAGCCCCAAAGATCAGACTATTGTCGCTGGCCATCGCCCTTGCAACGTGCCTTCGAGTCACCTTAATGAGGAAATTGTCAATCCTATTCAACTGAGCCCCATCGTATAGGACCTTGTTGGGATAATATTTTATATAGTTGGATTCAGGCGTTCGGAACAACCGGAGACAGGTCCTAAGACATTGTCTCTCCAAAACCCGAATCTTTTCCATATAGCTAGGCGCTATATTAAACCATAATGGACAACCATAAGCGATTATCGGCCTTATAAGGGCCACGTAGCAAATGACCTTCACTCTGGAGTCAAGTTGACTGCTATGAAACAGTCTCCTTGTCAGAGCATAAGCCTTCTTGGCCCCAGCAAGACAAGCAACTATATGTCTATCGAAATATAGATACTGGTCAAGCCAGATACCTAGATATCTAACTGCGCTTCTCACCGCCAATGGCTGCCCATTTTGTCCAATAATGGCCAATTTCTTCCAGTTTTTTCTGGTATCCCTAGAGGCCCCAGCCAATGGAGTTCTGAACAAGATTGTTTCCGTCTTCTGAAAGTTGATTTTCAACTTCCAGTCAGCGCAATATCGCTTAATTTGATCGAAGTCACGCTGCAAAAGAATGTTAATGACCTCGATTTTAGGACCTGACCTGTATGCCACCAAATCGTCGGCATACGCTATAGCATGTCTGAGTGAACCCACCAGATCACTCGTGTAAATGTTAAACAGGATCGGAGAATTGACCGCCCCCTGCTGTAAACCGTTTTTAATTTCAAAGACTCTGCTCGAAGTCACGTTGCCACATTTGACAACGAACTTCTTTCCCATAAGCATATTATAAATTACATATAGCAAAGGTTTGTGCATCCCCCGCCTGATCAACTTGTAGAAAAGTCCCTCTAACCATACGGTGTCGAAAGCCTTCTCAAAATCAACCAGACAAGCACCCGTGCATTGGTTCTTGCATTTATTCCACTGAATGTCGGAAACCAGTTTCGACGCGGCATGAATAGTGTCATGCCTCGCCCTGAAACCAAACTGGTTTTCCGGAATTATGTTATTGTCCTCGACCCACTTTAACAGGGCTCTATTGACAACTTTTTCAAAGACCTTGCTAATATTCGGAAGCAAGCTAATTGACCGGAGATTGGCAGGGTTCGTCCTATCTTTACATTTTTTCGGGATAGGGTGTACCACAGCTACCTTCCAATGCGCCGGATAATGTGCATTATTCAGCGCATTGTTAAACAGCGTGGTGAAAATATCTACAGCCTCCAAAGGCAGGTGTCTCAATACGACGTTTGGGACACCATCCATCCCCGCCGACTTTTTATTCTTTAGCGACTCGAAGATGCACAGAAGATCATCCTTCGAAACGAACAAGTGCGATGCATCTCGGCCATTGGCGACAACTGCATTAGCATGGTTTTCATCAGTGAATACGGTGAATCCGTTATTCTCAGATCGCCAATTCTCAAGTTCGGTGCGCAGATAGAAGTGGCTCACTAGAGCTCTATTCTCAATGTCGTGGTTACGGCGAACAGGATTGTTCACCGTATACACGGCCTCGAAACAAGCGCCCAGCAAATCAACTTTCTCCTGTGGGTCCTCGACCACGAAAAAATCGTCGTTTGAAGCGACACTTTCTGGACTTATTCCAGCAGTCAGTACTGTCTGTCTGTTCTCTGCTGTCTGGGAGATTCGAACACAAGGAATATCATTGTGATCTTTCCTCCTGAACAACTTATTTATCTGTGGGAACATATTCGGACTACAGGTTTTAATAGCCCGAATTTTATTGCCCCAATACAGACTTACAGATTTTCTGTAATTTTCTTTTATCAGCTGTTTCAGGATTCGGATCTCTGACTTCAGCATCCTTACCTCCGGGTCGTCGCGATCAGTAAATTGCCTGTACAGCCGTTTAAGCCTCGAGAGCAGTCTACTTTTCTGTCGGTATAGTGCGTCGATTGTAGGGTTTCTGTACTTTTCTGTCTGGTCGTCGTCGGAACGTCCTACCCGAGGAATAGTTCGTTCCATAGTTCGTTTGATGGCGTCGTTCATTTGCAATAAATGGCGATCAATGTCATCATTTGTCATGTTACTGTTTGTCGGTGGGTCGATCCCACTCGAACGTATATCTCGCTTTAAAAATCTGGAGAAGCGCGACCACTGTGCCCTCCGATAATCGAATGAACACACTGCTTCGTACTCCTCCAGCAGCGTTTGCTCGTTCGGGATCCGTATTGCGGCGGCGAGTCCGTAGTGGTCACTATCGTACTCAAACGCACGCAAACAGTTCCGCGTGTTTTGATCTATGTTCGTCAGTTGAAGTCTTGCGTCCGTTAAGGCCAAGTCCAGGAAAGCACCGCTTCTTGGGAAAGAAGGGATATCCGTCGCGTATAACTCGAGGTTGTACTCAATCATATTGAGGCGCCACCAGTCGTGAAACTGGTTGCCCCTGGGATTTGCAGTAACATTTCCCCATGCCGCATGTTTGGCATTAATATCTCCGGCCAAGAAGTAATAATTCTCCTCCGAGTTCAGCTGCAGACTACGAAAAAGTGTCTCGAGCTCTGTCATAAATTGGTTTGGTGGAGGTGCAGCAGGTGCGTAAAGCGACACCACATACATTCTCCTCCGGCTATGGAGAGGAATGCATATGATGCATGCCTCCAACAACTGGAACCTACGCACGTCCCCGCTATATATAACCCTATGGCGCAGGCCTTTTCGAATTAAGATTCCAACCCCACCTCCTTGAGTGGAGTGAGGCCGGTCTCTTCTTATTACATGATAGTCTTTGTATCCCAATTTGTGCTTCTGATTTAGCTTAGTTTCGCTAACCAAAAGCACATCCGGGTTTTCGGTTTTCAACAAATTGGCAAGTGACGTTCTTTTCTCGATCCTGACTAGTGAATTAACATTCACAGCAAGGATCTTTAAGTTTCCCTCATCCAGCGTAGCCATTAGATTTATGGCACACCAGACCCCACAAACAACTCCGAATAGATAAAGTCAATTCGGGCCGCTTGTTCATTTAACTGTTTCTGGAACTTATCGATCTTTCCGTGCAGAGACAGAAGGATCGATTTTAAGTCTAGATCCACCTCTGGTGCCTTTTGGGCTACCTTTGGCTGGTTTAATGTTATTTGAGCTTGACCCGGTCCAGCTGCCATTTGGGCAAAGGACACGTTGGGTGCCACAAAATTTGTGAACGAGCGACTCTTCTGACGCCTATCGCCTTCAGACTGCTGTTTGCGGGCCTGGACTCGCTTTTTCAGTTCTTGGTACTTTGGGCAACCCCTGAAGTTGGCGGGATGCCCAGAGTTCCTGCAGAGCACACAGGAGAGTACACTCCGGTCTTCGACTCTCTCCTTACCTAGAGAGCATTCACCATGTATGTGGTCCTTATCGCACTTGACGCATCTAAACTGCATGTTACAGTTAGCTGCGGCGTGCCCGAACCTTTGGCAGCGCATACATTGAAGTATGCGATCTGACCGTTTTAATTTCTCCCATCTAACAGCATGATAGTACAGGAAGCGGATATTTCGCAGCCTGTCAATTTTGCTGTCAGGAGTAAGCTGGACCAGGAAAAATGGTAAGTAACGGTTACCACCACTTGCCACAGCCGAGGAAAACGGCTTGACCCCCACGAACTTGAGGTCGTCGCTTTCAAAATTCTTAAGCTCTTTTTCGAGCTCCTCTGTTTTAATTGAGGGATCGATTCCTTTTAATACCACGGTTTTAAGCTTTTTCTCCCTTGGGGTGTACGTAAAGTACTCGGTCTTTACCTCTCCCAAGGCGGTGCGCACTCTCTGGTACTCCTCAATATCATCACACATAATTACATGTTTACTGGCAGAAAGCCTCTTAACATAAAAATTCTTAGTAATTAACCTACATAACCTAATACTATCACTAATATCAAAGTTACTTACATTAATCGGGGGAATTTTGTCCTTCCTTGCTGGCTTCTTCTGCGTCTGCTGCTTTGACTGCTGTTGCTGATTTGGCTGCAGTTGCTGCTTTGGCTGCTGTTGTTGCTGTTTTTGTTGGTTTCGTTGCTGTTGTCGTTGTTGTTGCTTCTGTTGATATTGTTGCTGGATTTGCTCCCTCAGCACTGTTTGTTGTTGATGTTGCTGCACTTTTTTCAGCCTCAGCTGCTCACGCTTCTCCAAGAGCTCTTTTATGAGCTTGTCTAGCTCAGCTACCTCATCCTCTACATCTCCATCCTCCATTTGGATGGCATTGCTTCCATCGTCGTCGACCGGTAGGTCCCTGAAGGAGTTTCCCTCTCCGACGTACCGGCCCGCTCCCCCTTCAGCTTCGGAGGAACTGGTATTATCCGTATCATCATCGGTACCAGCCACCGATGATGCTACGCTAGGGCCCGCCAGGTTCGCCCTTCTCTTGGCAGCAAGATTCGGCTTCGGATTTACCTTCCGTCGCCTCTTCTCCACCTTACGAAACTCGTCATTCGCTACTTCTGTAGCAGGTTTTCCAGCTGCTACTTCTGATTTTGTTGGTTCTGGTATTGCCTGCGAAAGAACTCGTCTGGGCAACGACCGGCCCGTTGTTGTTGCTGTTGTTGTTGGTGTTGTTGTTGCAGTTTTGAATATGCTTGCAGCTGATGCATTTGGCATACACGCTGCTGATATTGTTGCTGCTGCTGCTGTTGTTGTTCCTGCTGCTGCTACGGTTGCTGCTGTTTTTGGTGTTGATGATGCTCTTGATGTTGTTGGTGTTATTACAGGCGATGATTTTTTTGCCGGCTCACGTGTTTGCACCACATGTCGCAACGGCACGCCCACACCCGTACGCGGGACCACCGTTTTCCGGGGGTCCATCCTACACCGTACGGAACTTTTCACACTTTTTTGTTTGCACTTTAATTAAATGTTTCTATCACCGTTTCTTAATAAATTATAAAAATTAAAATTCTGCTGGGAATCGAACCCACGCTTCTGGCGTCAGAGGCAGAGGCTCAGACTACCAAGCCAATTACACAAATAAAAATACTAGGCTAATCACCACTAATTAAACACTTTTCCGCTTACGATCTTCACTAACTAGCCGACCTGTCTCTAAAAGAGTTGCGGAACGACTGATGCTAGGCGACTTGGTCTGGTGGATGTGGACACGTGCAGGTTCTGTGGTGATCTACAAGCCGAGGAAGACATAACACACATATTGTGTGAGTGCGAGCGTATAGCACGGAATCGTAGGAGGATTCTAGGGGAATACTTCTTCGAGGAACTAGGGGAGCTGAGCGGCATAGACCATAGGAAGCTGGTTAAGTTCTGCAGGAGGATTGGGCTCTGTCTAGGAAAAGTTTTTTAGGTTTTTAGGTTTTTCTCCAATTGAAGTTTTTTCAAGTGGTTCCCTAGGGATCGCGATGGGCCCTTCTGGTGCCTAGTGCTGTATGCAAATTGCATACCCCTTTTTAACCTATGACCTATGACCTATCCGCGGTTAGGCTTCTAAGGTATATAGAAATTTCACGATTTTTAAAAGTCTCGAATTTGTAGTTAAAGGTAGTTAAGAATGGGTTTATCCTGTGGAGCGCGAGATTGTTGCCATCTTTTGCGCGCTCTCCTTTTCTTCTTTAACAATTGAGTAATTTCCAAGGGATATTTTCTTTCGCAATTTGTGGTTATTTTTCCGTTTATGGGGAGTATTTTTCCAGGCTGAGCATTGTATGACATCAATAAATTGATCGACTTCGTCTTCAAGTTCGTGTGGTGTTCGAAAAGACACTTTGAGGTCGATTTTGATTTTCGAGCTTGTCGAGTTTTTCAAACATAGCACTTGATCTATCAGTGGAAGTTTTGGATTGGAATGGGTATCGTATTCTTTGATCCACCCCGACATATTCAAGACATTTATATGAATGGAAGAGTGATTCCCAGGTGCGAGAAGTTTAAATATCTGGGATCTATGACCAATAGCGATAGCGAAGCAAGCTGTGATGACGACATTAAACATCGCGTAAGCGTCGAGTGGAAACTAGTAGGTTGGTTAAAGTTCTGAAAAGGGGCAAACCAGCCAAACTGGACTCACTTAGAACAACTTGATGGTACCTTCACTGAGACGAAAGCGGAAACTCTTAGTTATATGCTGGAGTCTCACTTTCCGGGTAACCAGATTACAATTGGTTCACAACCAACCCCGATTACCGAGACTATGAGTGAGTCAAGACAAACAACTCGGCGTAGCTGGTATATTGCGAAGGCCGTGGTGACGGACGAGGCCATTAAATACGCCTTTGCGTCTTTTAACGGCTTCAAGTCGCCTGGTACGGACGGAATATACCCAGCCATGCTGCAACAGTGTACAAACCAGTTGCTACCGACTATGAAGAAAATCTTCACCGCTGTTCTAGCACTGGCATACATTCCAACATCCTGGCGTACAGTTAGAGTGGCATTTATACCCAAAATTGGCAGAAGTGACTACTCGCTCGCCAAGAGCTTCAGACCAATCAATCTGACTTCCTTCTTGCTGAAAAGCTTGGAAAGGCTGGTCGAGCTTCACGTGCGCAAAGTTGCTTTGCGATTGCACCCACTATCTCCGATGCAACATGCCTATCAACGCGGAAAATCCTGCGAGACTGCGCTCCAAAATCTAGTTGGTAGAATTGAGGGCGCGCTTGACAGAAAAGAATACGCGATGGGCATTTTCATCGGTATTGAGAGTGCTTTTGACAATGCGACTTTTGATAGCATGTGCAGCTCCGCCAGACAAGGAGGCGTCCTGTCTCCACTGCTGTGGTGTATGCTGGTCGACTCTCTGTTGAACGCACTCAACAGTTCTAATATTTACGCTCAGGCGTACGCGGATGGTGTTGCCGTGCTTTCTGTTGGATCATGCCTAGCGACTGTATGCGCCAAGGCGATCGACGAATGGTGCACTAGGAATGGGCTCTCGGTCAATCCTCTTAAAACTGAGGTTGTTCTCTATACGAGAAGGAGAAAGCTGGTCGGGTTGACTCAGCCAGTGCTAAAAGGCGTCACAATCCAACTCTCCAATGAAGCAAAGTATCTGGGAGTCATCCTGGATAGCAAACTTCTTTGGTCCAAACATGTTGAGCTGAAGACTGCCAAGGCGCTGTCTGTTTTCTGGCAGTGCAAAGGCATTTTCGGGAAGACATGGGGCTTATCACCGAAAAGAGTCCTATGGATTTATACGGCTATGATAAGACCATTTATAGCATACGCATCGGTTGTTTGGTGGAATAAGCTTTCACGTAAATACGTCACTGCTGCTTTTGCCAAACTCCAAAGGCAGGTATGTATGCACTATTGAACCTTCCGCCCCTTGATGTTTACATCATGGACTGTACAATCGAGGCTATCTCACGTCTTACAAGAGGTGGCTTTTGGTATAACTCGCACTGGAGTTTTGATGAACTTGCGCAACGGTTGTCCTTCGACTCCTGTCTTATGGATATGCCGTCTGATGCGATGACACCGGAACTTCGGCTAAAGCGCAAATACGAGGTCGCCTTTCCTCGCGTCCAGGACTGGCTCTGGCCGGACTCTGAACCTGGAAGGGAATGCAGTCGAATCTTCACGGATGGTTCCAAAACCGATCAAGGATCTGGTGCTGGTGTCTTCGTGGAGAGCGATAACGTTAGACTTTTCTTTCCGTTAGGCAAATATGCGTCAGTCTTCCAAACAGAGACTTATGCTATCCTAATGGCCATGGACTATGTTACGAGGAACAGGTGGAGGGGGCGAAGTATCTGCGTCTGTAGCAACAGTCAGGCTGCGCTTAAGGCCTTACTCAAACCCTTAACTACCTCCAAAATAGTACGTGAATGCAAGATATCTCTGAATTCGGTCGGAAGGCTGAATTCACTTAAACTTGTCTGGGTCCCGGGTCATAACGGGATCACGGGAAATGAGATCTCCGATGAACTTGCTAGACAAGGCTCAGAGGGGGACTTCTCAGGACCTGAACCAGCGATCTGTCTGCCTGAGTCCTCGGTCAGGGCTTCCATTGACGGTTGGGTTTCCTATGAACACAATCGACGTTGGCATGACTCTCCAGGGTAAAGACAGACTAAGCAAATGCTCCCCGACGTCTGTGGGAAATCCGCGGCATTCTTGTTGTCTCTCAACAGAAAAGACTGCAGACAGACTACTGGCGTTCTTACGGGACACTACGCTTTTGCCAAACACCTTAAGGTGCTTGGCCTAAGCGACACCACCAACTGCGAAGCCTGTGGAGAAAGCGACGACACTGCGGAACATTTCCTCTGTGATTGTCCTGCTTTTGTTCGTATTAGGTGGCAGGTATTTGGTGCGGATATGGTGAGTGCTGTAAACCTAAGCTCCTTATTGTTGAAGCGCCTTCTCGTTTTTCTTAGAAAAACGAGTAAATTCCCACAGTAAAATGTGGTGTGTCTGCCTGGTAGTACAATGGACCAGTATTGAGTCTGAGTGCTCCAGTGCAGAAAGTTTCACACACCCCGAAAAAAAAAGCGTCGAGTGGATGAAGTGGCAGGATAACTCAGCCATTTTCTGTGACCGAAAAATCTCCCCTAAGCTGAAAGGAAGGCTGTAGTACACCGCAGTTGTGCGCACGGCACTCACATCCGGTTCACAATGTTGGACAGCGTACACAAAGTATGAGGGCAAATTAACGGCAGCTAAGAAGAAGATGATTCACATGACAGCAGGAGTAACAAAGATTGATCCAATAAGAAGTTCCAAGATCCGAGGAAGCCTTCACGTCAAAGAACCTATCATGAAGAAAATAGAGCGCGTCTGGATCAGTTGGTACTGTCATGTTCCATGTGCTGTCAAAAAAGCAAGATAAATCAACGTTTCCATACAAACCTGAAGGAGAGGCAGGCCTAAAAACTCCTGGATCACACACTTTGATTGGCCTCAACGACGAAGTGATTCAAAATCGGGAGGCCTGTCGTTATTTTCTGAGGTCATACCGGCGAACCCCACAGGCGGACCAGTAGGGATGCATTTAAATGAGAGGGTCATGACCCCATTAATCCTGGAAATAGCTTCGCCGTCATTAAAGGAGAAGAAGAACTGATCGCCTGGCTGTGATCCGCATTTCAAAACTTTGGCCTAATATGTGCACAAGCAACTACCCATGAGGCTGAAGATTCCATCAAGGAGCAGTTGTATGACCTCCTCGACGGCGCCTACGGAGCCTGTACGGAGTACGATTGCAAAGGTGTGCTCGGGGATTTTAATGCCAAAGTCGGTAAGGAAAACACTTTCGGCGGATTAGTTGGTAAGCTCAGCCTTCAAGACACGACAACAGATAACAGCTACCGAATAATCGATTTTGCAGCAGCTCGTAATACGGTGATAAGTAGCACTAGGTTTCCAAGGCTCAGGATCCACACAGCTACCTGGCGCTCTCCAGATGGTCGAACTGATATCGCGACATCATCAAGGAGGTAGCCGAGACCACTGTAGGTTACCAGCTACCCCAGAGAAAAATCCCGTGGAATAATGATGTATGCGTTTACCGGAAGAAGGTGACAGCCATTTAAAAAAGCTGCAGCGAGGGAAGAGTATCGCGCCAAGAGGATGGAGGAGAAGAATATCCCGCGTAGAAAGAAGAGGGCATACGCAGTCTACCAGTTTAAGGAAATCGAAGAGTCAAGCGATCGAGAAAACATTAGGAGATTTTGAGAGAAAGCAAAGCAAATGGCTGCTGGCTTTAATACCAGGACGCAGGCTCTTCGAAACAGTGACGGGAAACTAGTCACCGAAGCGCACGGAATAGTCAATGAAGAACAGATTTCACCACCAAGTATAAAAGAGGTTGGCTTGGCTATAAGAAAGCTTAAGAAAAATAAGGCCGCCTGCTCTGATGGCTTACCAGCGGAGCTCTTCAACTATGATGACTGGACTATATGCCCCATCTACAAGGAAGGCGATCCTATGTCCCGTAAGAACTATCGAGGCAGATCCCTGCTAAATGTCGCATATAAGATGCTATCCAACGTACTTTGTTAACGTCTCAAGCCAGCTTGCAACACACAAATCGTGGCGCGTTTGAAAACACCCGCTGTAATGTGCAGCTTGGAAGCAGCTCTTACAAATCATTCTAAACTTGTACCGGATTTAAGCAAGAGGTGGGCTATCATGTGACTTCTTCAATCTTGTTCCGGCAGGTGTCAACACTTTCAATAGATCCGTCCAACTGCTGTGTTATGCGGACGATATCGACATCATCGGTAGTTCCCAGCGTGCAGTACTAGAGGCTTTTACGGGGGCTTTTAATGAGGACAACATGTCCACCGCCTGGGACAAAACGTCACTGTTGATAGCAATAACTTCGAGGTAGTTAAGGAGTTCACCTAACTTGGAATAAACATCAACTCCACTAATGACACCTTAGTGGAGATCCGACGGAGCATTACCTTAAGAAACCGCTGCTATTTCGGCTTGGCAACACAAATGGGTTTAAAACTCCTCACTCAAAGAACAAAATGCGTGTCGAGGGCTGGACGATAAGTAGGAAAGGTCATGTGTGCGAAGGCGAATGGAGGAGAAGATACAATCACAAACTCTTTGAGCTCTACCAAGATGTGGTCGTAGTCTAAAAAGCTAAATTACGACTACATTACGACTCGGACACATTGAGCGAATGGACAATAATGCTGCAGCCAATAGGATCTTCGACTCCCAGCCCCGGGTTCGAGAAGGCAAGGATGACGAACCTCCAATTTAAAGACCAAGCCATCGCGGATGCCAGAGCATTTGGTCTGGACAACTTGAAGCAGCGTTCCCGGGATCGAAGAGGATGAAAGGCTGCAGTGTCTCAGGCACAGACTCTTCACGGGTCGGGAGCCCCTTAAGTAAGTTAGTAAGTAAGCTTGTTTAGAACTCCTTATTCTGTATATCTATCCAGGCTTATGTATTTAGATTAAATAATAATAAAAAAAAACTGCTACCAAATTATTTCGATTCCTATCAAAAATATCAAAATGGCATGATGGACCTAATTTGTAACAATCGTGGCCACAAAAACATATGTTCAACACGAAACTTTACCTGCGTATCTATAATTTTATTGTTTCTCTTGCAAAATTTGAGCCGTTCACTTTATATGCCTGACTGTAAAATGATATTTGTGAAAACTTAAATATGTAAATAAAACAGCTATTTTTGAGTGTGAAAACATAGTGCACCAAAACATCAACGTCGGTTTTATTTTGCATTTCATATTCACCATGTATAGAAGGGGGAAATAAAACCACGCATTTACTGCTGCATGTACATAGGTACGCGTTTACTCTTCTACTTTTAACTCAGACTTGAACGATGTTCTGTTCCTGATTTGTAACAACATTCACTTATACAATAGAAAGGTATATTTAAGGCCGCAAAGCACAAATATTTCTAATTTATCAGACAACATGCAGATATAACTCAATATGGAAAGATTAAATGGCTTGACTCTTGTTGGAAAAGGCATTATGCTGCAAATCTCCGTCAGCGTGAATTCTTATTGCTTTATTTAAATTGAAAACACAATATATTGTCTTCTTCCTTAAACCATTCGATCCAATATCGACTGCAACATTCCGTCTTCCAATCATTAAGAAATTTAGACAATAAATAAGCCCAGCTAGACAGCAAATAGCACAAGTCCAAGGAGTCGCAAAAAGCGATCGGACATTTGGAGATACTAAAAGCGTCGGCGCATTCGGCTTTTATATGAAGTGCATTCGTGGTATGGATACATGAGAAGCCATCGTAAGTGGAACTTTAATTGAATAATTAAAAGCGAATCAAAGGAAATAAATGTATTTCTTAAAATAGTTTAACGCCTGAATGCAAATTCGTATAAAAGATAAAGAAAAAGTGTTATTTTGTCAACCCGAAATTTTTTTTTTGTGTTGGGAATTCGCTGGAAGAAAAAATCATCGAAAGACATTGCAGAGCTAGTACACGAGGGATGTTTCTGCAATAGTGAGAGACTTTAACCCATCTAAAAAAAAACTCCCGGGGGACTGACATTCGAATGAGATTGCACCTAGTCGACGACTAATCGGCAATTTGTTTTTGAACTACATATTTGTTGAATTTAACAGATAAATCCGCCGTTTGTCGGATTTCTAAACTTTTTTCTTGTTTGAAATCAATACCTGATTTCTTAGCCCTAGCTAACTCTTATAGATCAAGAGGTTTTACCCGTCTCAATCTCCTGATTGCATTGTCATTATTTAATAGTTCTGTTATTTCTGTGTTTACGTGGTTGAGAAGCCTACTTCTATGCCTTTGAGCACTTTCTTAACTTCATCTTCAACCATTTCAACATTTAGATCTTTATGCAGATCGGCATTGCGTATGTACCAAGGTGCATTAACTATGTTCCTTAGTACTTTATTTTGGAAAACCTGAATTGTTTGTAAATTTTTTTGGCATGTGCATGCCCACAACTGGAGCCCGTAGGTCCATATTGGTTTCAGAACTTGCGTGTATAGCAATAACTTATTGTAATTAGACAGGGATGAGTATCTCCCAATAAGCCAATACATTTTACTGTATCGCATGTTCAACCCCAACGCAGTTTAGCGTCTAGAGTCATGCCTAGATATTTGGCTGTGTTTGAATATTCCACTACATTGTTGTTAATGTAGACTGGAATGTGTGGTACGTTTTTATACGTAAAATTAATATGGACTGACTTAAGGTCATTTAATCTAATCTGCCATTTCTTAGCCGAAATTCAAAAAAAGAATCCCTCAACAAAAAAAAATAACTAAAAGAACAATGATTCGTGGAACACACAACAGTATCTTGTGATTGCTACAACATAGAGTGGGGCTGGAGTTACAGCGATGTTTCACGGTTTGTCACAACCGATCAATTAATCTGAAAAAAGTTAACGCTTCTAAAGTTAACAAAAATTTATATTTATCTTAAGTATGGAAACTACCAATTAATAATCTAAAATGGGAAACGATTAAAAAGGCACAGAATCAAAAGCAAGAAGATTTAAGTGGGAAAATTCAAAAACAATAATTCAGAGAGCAGCAATGCGATCCAGATTTGAAAAAATTCTTCAATTGAATTTTCGATTTAACTTTCCCCTTTTATAAAAGTAATTACCACTAAGCACTTGAGTTTTTTTTTTGTGTGAATGCCGAATATCGTCACTTAATGAAATATTAAGCTTCGAGATAACTAGTAGCATAAACAAATCATTTCAGCAAATTGCGTTGGGAAATGGTTTCCAAATTCCAGTATGTATACTTAAGAATCTATATACAGTGTACCTTCTCCTAACGGACACCCCTCATAAGCAGACACCTCTCATAACCAGAGAAATTTCAAAGAACGGAATAATCTACACAATTTTTAATGTAAATAATTCTCTCATAAACGGACTCTTTTATAACCGGACGCGGACACCAGTTTTCATAGCCGCAATAGAATTTCACTCTCTCTTAAACGGACAAAACGCATTTGGCACACTTCGTTGTCTTTTATTTTGTTTGCTTTTTATACCCTATTCCAAGGGTATATTAATTTTGACGCATAGTTTGTAACATACCTTAATATTGCCCGTAGACCCCTAAAAGTTACTATATTTATGATCAGCATCGATAGTAATGTCGATCTAGCCCTGTCCGTCCGTCCGTCCGTCGGCAAAAATTAGGCCTTTAAACTGGGCCTAGAGAGCTGAAATTTTAACCATATACTCTCTAGGATCCCGAAATAATCAAGTTTACGAATTTTTTAAATCCGCTCACAGACACGCCCACAAACTCAAAAAAAAACAAAATTTTGGAAAAAATCGAATTTTGAGCTAGAAAGCTGAAATTTTTTATATATGATCTATGACTCCTAAAACTGCTCGGGATATAAAATTTTCAAAATCCGCCCACTGACACGCCCACAAAAAAAATAAAACAATTTTATTGAAAAACTAAAATTTGAGCTAGGGAGCTGAAATTTATAATATATACTCTATAGGGGCCCTTTAAGCTCATGTGTAAATATTTTCAAAATCCGCCTACTGCCACGCCCACAATTTAAAAAAAAACTGTTTGTGAAAACCCAAAGTTTGAGCTAGGGAACTGAAATTTATAATATATACTCTCTAGGTGTCCTCTATGCTCATGTGTTATTTTTTTTTAAATCCGCTTACTGACACGCCCATAATTACATAAAATAATTTTATTGAAAAACCAAAGTTTGAGCTAGGGAACGTTTTTTTTACAAAAGCTTCGTTTTTGTTTGATAAAATCTTTTAAATGTTATATAACAGAATATGTAGAGCGTTCTTAACAATTCAACCATACTTAGACTTTTGTCACGCCCACTTATGAGGGATAGGAATAAGAATATGGTATCCAACAGTTCGCCCAAGCGGACTGTAGCCGCCCCTATGTTTATACCCTATTCTAGGGGTATATTAATTTTGACGCATAGTTTGTAACATACCTTAATATTGCCCGTAGACCCCTAAAAGTTACTATATTTATGATCAGCATCGATAGTAATGTCGATCTAGCCATGTCCGTCCGTCCGTCCGTCCGTCCGTCGGCAAAAATTAGGCCTTTAAACTGGACCTAGAGAGCTGAAATTTTAACCATATACTCTCTAGGGTCCCGAAATAATCAAGTTTAAGAATTTTTGAAATCCGCCCACAGACACGCCCACAAACTCAAAAAAACAAAATTTTGGAAAAAATCGAATTTTGAGCTAGAGAGCTGAAATTTTTTATATATGATCTATGGCCCATAAAACTGATTGGGACATAAAATTTTCAAAATCCGCCCACTGACACGCCCACAATTAAATAAAACAAATTTTGGGAAAAATTGAATTTTGAGCTAGAAAGCTGAAATTTTTTATATATGATCTTTGGCCCATAAAACTGCTTGGGACATAAAATTTTCAAAATCCGCCCACTGACACGCCCACAATTAAATAAAATATTTTTTTTGAAAAACCAAAATTTGAGCTAGGGAGCTGAAATTTTTAATATATACTCTCTAGGGGCCCTTTATGCTCATGTGTAAATATTTTCAAAATCCGCCTACTGACACGCCCACAATTATTTTTTTTTTTATTTTTGAAAGTCCAAAGTTTGAGCTAGGGAGCTGAAATTTATAGTATATACTCTCTAGGTGCCCTTTATGCTCATACTTAAATTTTTTTTAAATCCGCCTACTGACACGCCCACAATTAAATAAAACAATTTTATTGAAAAACCAAAGTTTGAGCTAGGGAGCGTTTTTATTTACAAAAGCTTAGTTTTTTCGTCAAATCCTTTAAATTTTTGTCACGCCCACTTATGAGATATAGGAATAAGAATAGGGTATCCAACAGTTCGCCCAAGCGGACTGTAGCCCGCCCCTATGTTTATACCCTATTCTAGGGGTATATTAATTTTGACGCATAGTTTGTAACATACCTTAATATTGCCCGTAGACCCCTAAAAGTTACTATATTTATGATCAGCATCGATAGTAATGTCGATCTAGCCATGTCCGTCCGTCCGTCCGTCCGTCCGTCCGTCCGTCGGCAAAAATTAGGCCTTTAAACTGGACCTAGAGAGCTGAAATTTTAACCATATACTCTCTAGGGTCCCGAAATAATCAAGTTTAAGAATTTTTGAAATCCGCCCACAGACACGCCCACAAACTCAAAAAAAACAAAATTTTGGAAAAAATCGAATTTTGAGCTAGAGAGCTGAAATTTTTTATATATGATCTATGGCCCATAAAACTGATTGGGACGTAAAATTTTCAAAATCCGCCCACTGACACGCCCACAATTAAATAAAACAAATTTTGGGAAAAATTGAATTTTGAGCTAGAAAGCTGAAATTTTTTATATATGATCTTTGGCCCATAAAACTGCTTGGGACATAAAATTTTCAAAATCCGCCCACTGACACGCCCACAATTAAATAAAATATTTTTTTTGAAAAACTAAAATTTGAGCTAGGGAGCTGAAATTTTTAATATATACTCTCTAGGGGCCCTTTATGCTCATGTGTAAATATTTTCAAAATCCGCCTACTGACACGCCCACAATTTTTTTTTTTTTATTTTTGAAAGTCCAAAGTTTGAGCTAGGGAGCTGAAATTTATAGTATATACTCTCTAGGTGCCCTTTATGCTCATACTTAAATTTTTTTTAAATCCGCCTACTGACACGCCCACAATTAAATAAAACAATTTTATTGAAAAACCAAAGTTTGAGCTAGGGAACGTTTTTATTTACAAAAGCTTAGTTTTTTCGTCAAATCCTTTAAATTTTTGTCACGCCCACTTATGAGATATAGGAATAAGAATAGGGTATCCAACAGTTCGCCCAAGCGGACTGTAGCCCGCCCCTATGTTTTTCCTTTTCTTTGCGCTTTGCCCTTGATACCCAGCAAAAAATTAAAAAAAAAAAACCGTGAAGAATGTAAACATAGTAGCGGCTACGGCGCCTGCAGCCGTCTGGCGGCTATCCGACTAAAATTCTCGTGGCGCAATACGTAGGTTTGTGTATAAGTGTATGCATAATTTGAAGCATAAATACATAGTTTCAAGTAATGCAAAAATGAATTTTTAAAGGCTTTGTTCCTGTTTATGTTTTGTTATTATCCTTTTTATTACCTACAATTAATGTTTATCACACAAAATGCATTCCATTTTAAAATAAAATGTTATAGGTACCATAAATGCATATGGCTTGTTTCATTTTTCAAGGTTGCCAATGAAATATTTTTTCTCATAACCGGACACCACTAAAAAGCGGACAAATTTCTTGGTACCGTCAGTGTCCGCTTATGAGAGAGTTCACTGTATATAAAAATCAATCCATATTTGTCCGGTGTTTGGCCAAAAGAGTTAACCGATTTCAATGAAATGGTTTTCCATGAAAGGTGACATCTGTACGAAGGTTATTATGTATGTGCGATGTCTGTATCTGCATCAGTGTGTGTATTATGGGCATTTGAGTGAGTACACATGTATATAAAACCGCACATATAAAAAACCATCGTAAAGACGTCACCTATTTTGTTCTCCGAACTCGCATATGAAAGAGGGAGACCACATGAACGTTTCAAGCCTATTGTGGTGTTTGTGCCACTTTCATTCTTGAGATATCGTGTGTTCAATGTTTTCTTCAAATCACTCATTGAATTTTTTTGTATTTTTATTGTAAAACGGACATCGGAAAGTTGCTTTTCGGACATTGATGACAATCGGTGTGAAAGTGAATGAAAAGTGATTCTATCGAAGTTTTTTACTTTCGCTTTATTGTTTGCTTCGCACAAGTAAGCTGACATAGGCGCCTGCCAGACAACAAGCACCTACCCCAAGCGGAAAAACGAAGTTGCGTGAGTGGCCTAAGCCATGCGGAGAAAAACGTGCAGTCCCTTTCACCGGTTGAGCTCAAATCAGGCAATCTTCGGTATTGGCCTGAGAGTGTTTCTGTGAAGTTTGGTCAAAATCGGTCTTCTTTTTTAGGCGCAGCAACATACTCCGGATACCCGCTATAGATAATAATAAGGAAGTCTACTCGAACATATTGGCCAATAGAATTCTCGGGCACGGGCAAAGCCGGGCGGGTGCAGATAGTTATTTATATATATATATATATATAAACTATTTTGGAGCTGCAGAAGAAGACAATGTCCAGCGGTTTGATTGTTATTTTTTTATGTCGGAAGTTTTCGGGTTTAGCACGATATCTAGAAAGCACACATTTCAAAAGTAAAAATGTCGAAAACAAAAATCTAGAAAGTATAATCTCGAAATACAAAAATCTAGGAAGAAAAAATCTCGAATGTAAAAAAAACAAATCTTTAGTTTTTCAATGTAAACACTAAAGTACAATTTATTTATTTTATAATGGACTACCTACTCTAGACCGGGGAGCGAAATGCGTATCATTCATTTCTTTTCATCTGTATTTATTATATTAATCTCTTGTTTCTGCAGAATTGATCGTGTGTTCGTCGCAGATTTAAGGTCAGCACAATTGCATTTCGTGTGAAATGATCTAAATAACTGAAAAATGCTTAATTAGCTGAAGTTATATTTTTTAGAAATTAATCAATTTTGTCGGGTTCTGAATGATACGTAACTTCTCCCTCCTTATGATTAGAATTCTCCTGAATTCTATTAGTGAATTTAAGTTGTATTCTTTTTTTCTGTATACATAAAAACGATAATATAGCAAACATAATTAAAATTATTGCAACAAATGCTATGTTTATTTGACATGACAAATTCTTATTAAATTCAATTTCTTTTATTTCTTTAATATTATCTATCTGATTAAAAACATTTTTTTTTAAATTTAATGTTTTATTTGTTTCATATTTTTCAGTATAGCTTGGGTAGTAAAATCTTTGCTTGTGTATTTGTTTAACATTAGAAAATTTATGGTCCATCAAATATACTGTACAATTGGTAAACGTTATTAAAACATTACCGCTAATCTTAAGTTGCCTATCATCACAAGTGTGATTTACAAAATGTATGGTCCATCAAATATACTATACAATTGGTAAACGTTATTAAAACATCACCGCTAATCTTAAGTTGTCTATCATCACAAGTGTGATTCACAAAATGACTGTTGCTGATCGTTACTATCTCTATTTGCTGCCTGAAATTATTCGGTCTTGGTCTTATACTATCTTTATTAAAAACTTTATTTTTTGTAAACTCTGGTCTTATGCAAGAATCTGCATACCTACGTTTTCTCATTATTAACAGAATATTTTCTAACACACTTTCTTCATATATTCTCTCTAAGAATGTTCTCTGTGTCATTTATTTTATTTACTAGGATTCCACTTATGTTACTTAGATTTATAGAATTATCACCTTGATAATATATAATTAACTCGTCAGCTTTATACTTTAATTGTTGTATTTCTATTGCAAGTTCACTTACACTATTTACTTTTAGACTGCGTATCCTTCGGTATAGTTGAAAAGGCTCGATGTCCGGCTTGTAGCGTAATTTCAGCGTTGCCTTGAAGAGTTCCCAGTTGTCTGGTTGTGGCACATTTATCACCGTGTTATTCGCCTCTCCCTGGATTTTCTCGTCGTTGATCGATAAGGTAAATCTTCGTCTGGTTTCTTCGTTGTCAATCTCGGCTAAGTAATAATCCACATTTCGGATAAACGAATTTATTGTGATATCCCCATGTCCGGTAAATGTTGGCATGTGTTTCACATTGTTTTGGAGGTCTTGGTATGCGTTTCTTAATGCTTCTAGTTGCTGGTTTTTTCTTTGGAGCTCTGCAACTAGCTCTTCATTGTTTTGATTGTTGACTGCCATTTGTTGACTTGTTTTAAAAGATTGTTTTCTATTTATTCACTTAAACACTGTATTATGTCCACCGAATGCGTTCGTAAGCGGACTTGGTTTGTATTGGATTTCAATAACACTGTACACTAATCTTGAACGATTTTATTTGTTTATCTGCTTATTTTTAATATCGTAGTACACACTAGAGTACAATTTAATTAATTTATAATGGACTACCTACTCTAGACCGGGGAGCGAACTGCGTATCATTCATTTCGTTTCACCTGTATTTATTATATTAATCTCTTGTTTCTGGCAGCGATCAATTCTTAGAATTGTCTAAATAACTGAAAAACGCTTAATTAGCTGAAGTTATATTTTTTTAGAAATTCCTCGATTTTATCGGGTTCTGAATGATACGTAACTCGCACGAATTGACTAATCTTTAACATCCACGATTGACTAGCAAACTGCCCATCCGGAGATATTAATGCCAAACATGCGGCATGGGGAAATGTTACTGCAAATCTCAGGGGCAACCAGTTTCACGACTGGTGGCGCCTCAATATGATTGAGCACAAACTCGAGTTGTACGCGACGGATATCCCTTCTTTCCCAAGAAGCGGTGCTTTCCTGGACTTGGCTTTAACGGACGCAAGACTTCAACTGACAAACATAGACCAATACACGCGGAACAGTAACATGACAAATGATGACATTGATCGGCATTTATTGCAAATGAACGACGCCATCAAACGAACTATGGAGCGAACTATTCCTCGGGTAGGACGTTCCGACGACGACCAGACAGAAAAGTACAGAAACCCTACAATCGACGCACTATACCGACAGAAAAGTAGACTGCTCTCGAGGCTTAAACGGCTGTACAGGCAATTTACTGATCGCGACGACCCGGAGGTAAGGATGCTGAAGTCAGACATCCGAATCCTGAAACGGCTGATAAAAGAAAATTACAGAAAATCTGTAAGTCTGTATTGGGGCAATAAAATTCGGGCTATTAAAACCTGTAGTCCGAATATGTTCCCACAGATAAATAAGTTGTTCAGGAGGAAAGATCACAATGATATTCCTTGTGTTCGAATCTCCCAGACAGCAGAGAACAGACAGACAGTACTGACTGCTGGAATAAGTCCAGAAAGCGTCGCTACGAACGACGATTTTTTCGTGGTCGAGCACCCACAGGAAAAAGTGGATTTGCTGGGCGCTTGTTTCGAGGCCGTGTATACGGTGAACAATCCTGTTCGCCGTAACCACGACATTGAGAATAGGGCTCTGGTGAGCCACTTCTATCTACGAACCGAACTTGAGAATTAGCGATCTGAGAATAACGGATTCACCGTATTCACTGATGAAAACCATGCTAATACAGTTGTCGCCAATGGCCGAGATGCATCGCACTTGTTCGTGTCGAAGGATGATCTTCTGTGCATCTTCAAGTCACTAAAGAATAAAAAGTCGGCGGGGATGGATGGTGTCCCAAACGTCGTATTGAGACACCTGCCTCTGGAGGCTGTAGATATTTTCACCACGCTGTTTAACAATGCGCTGAATAATGTACATTATCCGGCGCATTGGAAGGTAGCTGTGGTACACCCTATCCCGAAAAAAGGTAAAGATAAAACGAACCCTGGCAATTTCCGGTCAATTAGCTTGCTTCCGAATATCAGCAAGGTCTTCGAAAAGGTTGTCAATAGAGCCCTGTTAAAGTGGGTCGAGGACAATAACATAATTCCGGACAACCAGTTTGGTTTTAGGGCGAGGCATGACACTATTCATGCCGCGTCAAAACTGGTTTCCGACATTCAGTGGAATAAATGCAAGAGCCAGTGCACGGGTGCTTGTCTAGTTGATTTTGAGAAGGCTTTCGACACCGTATGGTTAGAGGGACTTTTCTACAAGTTGACCAGGCGGGGGATGCACAAACCTTTGCTATATGTAATTTATAATATGCTTATGGGAAAGAAGTTCGTTGTCAAATGTGGCAACGTGACTTCGAGCAGAGTCTTTGAAATTAAAAACGGTTTACAGCAGGGGGCGGTCAATTCTCCGATCCTGTTTAACATTTACACGAGTGATCTTATGGGTTCACTCAGACATGCTATAGCGTATGCCGACGATTTGGTGGCATACAGATCAGGTCCTAAAATCGAGGTCATTAACATTGACTGGAAGTTGAAAATCAACATTCAGAAGACGAAAAAAATCTTGTTCAGAACTCCATTGGCTGGGCCTCTAGGGATACCAAAAAAAACTGGAAGAAATTGGCCATTATTGGACGAAATGGGCAGCCATTGGCGGTGAGAAGCGTAGTTAGATATCTAGGTATCTGGCTTGACCAGTATTTATATTTCGATAGACATATAGTTGCTTGTCTTGCTGGGGCCAAGAAGGCTTATGCTCTGACAAGGAGACTGTTTCATAGCAGTCAACTTGACTCTAGAGTGAAGGTCTTTTGCTACGTTATGGTTGACCATTGTGGTTTAATATAGCGCCTAGTTATTTGGAAAAGATTCTGGTTTTGGAGGGACAATGTCTTAGGACCTGTCTCCGATTGTTCGGAACGCCTGAATCCAACTATATAAAATACTATCCCAACAAGGTCCTATACGATGGGGTTCAATTGAATAGGATAGACAATTTCCTCATTAAGGTGACTCGAAGGCACGTTGCAAGGGCGATGGCCAGCGACAATAGTCTGATATTTGGGGCTTACTACCCCAATGAAATGTACATAGAGAGTACGCTCCGGTCTGGCTTTATCCCGCCAGAGGAATTTATCCATATTGATGCAAAAGGGCTGGTACAGACGAGGGATGGTATCCCGGTATTATACAACCGCTACCGCGGCGCGAGAGATAAGCGGCTTATCCGCGGCGAGGACGTCACCAATGCTCATGAGCTCCTCCGTTTTAGTACCGCAATAGCGGAGAGGGATAAATTCGATACGGAAAAACAATTTGCCGAACTTTGGTGGCTTTTTGAGGGGGGAGATGTCAACATGCCCGCCCAAGACGGTGCGTTACTCTGGGTAACATCCTCTTAGTTTATAAGTTAGATTAAGTTAGCTAGGGCGTTTCTGGGAGAGGCCGGGCTCGCCAACTTGTGGTGGTGCTTCCGGGAGGTGATTGATTCTGTAAGGCATCAGTCAGCTCACGGCAGCGCGTGTGCACGTTGACGACTGCCAGGCGCTCGGAAAGTAATTGGGATTTTGACCACTTGTTTCGTAATGCAACGAGTGATCAGAATCCTAATTATATTTATAGTTAGAATATGTTAAGTACGAGTAGTTTAAGTAAGTAGAGTAGGTAGTTTGTAATTTGTTTTTTATATAAAAATATAAAATTTGATAAAGATGCCGAGTTTCCTTAACAATTTTCTCGATGAAAACATAATATGTAAGATTAGTTCGTAAAATAGTTTTTAGGCCGAAAGGCAATAATTAACATAGGGGCGGGCTACAGTCCGCTTGGGCGAACTGTTGGATACCCTATTCTTATTCCTATATCTCATAAGTGGGCGTGACAAAAATTTAAAGGATTTTATCGAAAAAACTAAGCTTTTGTAAATAAAAACGCTCCCTAGCTCAAACTTTGGTTTTTCAATCAAATTGTTTTATTTAATTGTGGGCGTGTCAGTAGGCGGATTTAAAAAAAATTTAAGTATGAGCATAAAGGGCACCTAGAGAGTATATACTATAAATTTCAGCTCCCTAGCTCAAACTTTGGACTTTCAAAAATAAAAAAAAATAATTGTGGGCGTGTCAGTAGGCGGATTTTGAAAATATTTACACATGAGCATAAAGGGCACCTAAAGAGTATATATTAAAAATTTCAGCTCCCTAGCTCAAATTTTGGTTTTTCAAAAAAAATATTTTATTTAATTGTGGGCGTGTCAGTGGGCGGATTTTGAAAATTTTATGTCCCAAGCAGTTTTATAGGCCAAAGATCATATATAAAAAATTTCAGCTTTCTAGCTCAAAATTCAATTTTTCCCAAAATTTGTTTTATTTAATTGTGGGCGTGTCAGTGGGCGGATTTTGAAAATTTTATGTCCCAATCAGTTTTATGGGCCATAGATCATATATAAAAAATTTCAGCTCTCTAGCTCAAAATTCGATTTTTTCCAAAATTTTGTTTTTTTGAGTTTGTGAGCGTGTCTGTGGGCGGATTTCAAAAATTCTTAAACTTGATTATTTCGGGACCCTAGAGAGTATATGGTTAAAATTTCAGCTCTCTAGGTCCAGTTTAAAGGCCTAATTTTTGCCGACGGACGGACATGGCTAGATCGACATTACTATCGATGCTGATCATAAATATAGTAACTTTTAGGGGTCTACCGGCAATATTAAGGTATGTTACAAACTATGCGTCAAAATTAATATACCCCTAGAATAGGGTATAATAAGATAGAGTTAAGTTTAGGGCGTCCGCATAAGGATTGTTGTGACCCGCAAAACATACCATTCTACCCACCCGCATCTAAGCACCATATCCCTACCTACCCTAAAACAATTAAATCAATTGTCAATCCCCCATTCCCATTCGTCATCACTATTTAATCGTATAGCGCACCCATGCACTGCCCATGTTCAGTGCACTTTGCACACGCGCCATAAAATGCCCATCTTGCATAAATCGGTCGTCATGCCCATTCTCAGGTGCCTCGTAATTTTACCGCTGTTGTTCGGTGTCGTATTCAAACATAGAACGACCGTGCATATGCGGAAATATTATGAGTTGTTTTGGCAAACAATTAAAGCATTTGTGAATGTGTGACACCCGATCGCCGACTAAGGGAAAATATCACCCAAGAAGCAGGAAAGGCATTTTTTGTAGACCATGTGGCGGAAGCACTTAAGTGGGCCATTTCGTAATCGTTTTACGATTGGGAAATGCAATTTTTCCTGAAATTACGATTGTTAAGCGGTTGGGAAACACTTGGATGGCTATTGACTTGTGGAAGGGATAGGAATGGAAAAAAGGTCAGCAATTAAGTAGTATAAAAGAGGTTGGATGTAGGAAGAAAAATCAGAGTAAGAATAAGTTCTAAACATAACTAACACAGGTCGCAGCACCGCAGTGGACGGCGGGCCTTCTTAGTTAAGACATTGCAGAGCTAGTACACGAGGGATGTTTCTGCAATAGTGAGAGACTTTAACCCATCTAAAAAAAAACTCCCGGGGGACTGACATTCGAATGAGATTGCACCTAGTCGACGACTAATCGGCAATTTGTTTTTGAACTACATATTTGTTGAATTTAACAGATAAATCCGCCGTTTGTCGGATTTCTAAACTTTTTTCTTGTTTGAAATCAATACCTGATTTCTTAGCCCTAGCTAACTCTTATAGATCAAGAGGTTTTACCCGTCTCAATCTCCTGATTGCATTGTCATTATTTAATAGTTCTGTTATTTCTGTGTTTACGTGGTTGAGAAGCCTACTTCTATGCCTTTGAGCACTTTCTTAACTTCATCTTCAACCATTTCAACATTTAGATCTTTATGCAGATCGGCATTGCGTATGTACCAAGGTGCATTAACTATGTTCCTTAGTACTTTATTTTGGAAAACCTGAATTGTTTGTAAATTTTTTTGGCATGTGCATGCCCACAACTGGAGCCCGTAGGTCCATATTGGTTTCAGAACTTGCGTGTATAGCAATAACTTATTGTAATTAGACAGGGATGAGTATCTCCCAATAAGCCAATACATTTTACTGTATCGCATGTTCAACCCCAACGCAGTTTAGCGTCTAGAGTCATGCCTAGATATTTGGCTGTGTTTGAATATTCCACTACATTGTTGTTAATGTAGACTGGAATGTGTGGTACGTTTTTATACGTAAAATTAATATGGACTGACTTAAGGTCATTTAATCTAATCTGCCATTTCTTAGCCGAAATTCAAAAAAAGAATCCCTCAACAAAAAAAAATAACTAAAAGAACAATGATTCGTGGAACACACAACAGTATCTTGTGATTGCTACAACATAGAGTGGGGCTGGAGTTACAGCGATGTTTCACGGTTTGTCACAACCGATCAATTAATCTGAAAAAAGTTAACGCTTCTAAAGTTAACAAAAATTTATATTTATCTTAAGTATGGAAACTACCAATTAATAATCTAAAATGGGAAACGATTAAAAAGGCACAGAATCAAAAGCAAGAAGATTTAAGTGGGAAAATTCAAAAACAATAATTCAGAGAGCAGCAATGCGATCCAGATTTGAAAAAATTCTTCAATTGAATTTTCGATTTAACTTTCCCCTTTTATAAAAGTAATTACCACTAAGCACTTGAGTTTTTTTTTTGTGTGAATGCCGAATATCGTCACTTAATGAAATATTAAGCTTCGAGATAACTAGTAGCATAAACAAATCATTTCAGCAAATTGCGTTGGGAAATGGTTTCCAAATTCCAGTATGTATACTTAAGAATCTATATACAGTGTACCGTCTCCTAACGGACACCCCTCATAAGCGGACACCTCTCATAACCAGAGAAATTTCAAAGAACGGAATAATCTACACAATTTTTAATGTAAATAATTCTCTCATAAACGGACTCTTTTATAACCGGACGCGGACACCAGTTTTCATAGCCGCAATAGAATTTCACTCTCTCTTAAACGGACAAAACGCATTTGGCACAATTCGTTGTCTTTTATTTTGTTTGCTTTTTATACCCTATTCCAAGGGTATATTAATTTTGACGCATAGTTTGTAACATACCTTAATATTGCCCGTAGACCCCTAAAAGTTACTATATTTATGATCAGCATCGATAGTAATGTCGATCTAGCCCTGTCCGTCCGTCCATCCGTCCGTCCGTCGGCAAAAATTAGGCCTTTAAACTGGGCCTAGAGAGCTGAAATTTTAACCATATACTCTCTAGGATCCCGAAATAATCAAGTTTACGAATTTTTTAAATCCGCTCACAGACACGCCCACAAACTCAAAAAAAAACTAAATTTTGGAAAAAATCGAATTTTGAGCTAGAAAGCTGAAATTTTTTATATATGATCTATGACTCCTAAAACTGCTCAGGATATAACATTTTCAAAATCCGCCCACTGACACGCCCACAAAAAAAATAAAACAATTTTATTGAAAAACTAAAATTTGAGCTAGGGAGCTGAAATTTATAATATATACTCTATAGGGGCCCTTTAAGCTCATGTGTAAATATTTTCAAAATCCGCCTACTGCCACGCCCACAATTTAAAAAAAACTGTTTGTGAAAATCCAAAGTTTGAGCTAGGGAACTGAAATTTATAATATATACTCTCTAGGTGTCCTCTATGCTCATGTGTTATTTTTTTTTAAATCCGCTTACTGACACGCCCATAATTACATAAAATAATTTTATTGAAAAACCAAAGTTTGAGCTAGGGAACGTTTTTTTTACAAAAGCTTCGTTTTTGTTTGATAAAATCTTTTAAATGTTATATAACAGAATATGTAGAGCGTTCTTAACAATTCAACCATACTTAGACTTTTGTCACGCCCACTTATGAGGGATAGGAATAAGAATATGGTATCCAACAGTTCGCCCAAGCGGACTGTAGCCGCCCCTATGTTTATACCCTATTCTAGGGGTATATTAATTTTGACGCATAGTTTGTAACATACCTTAATATTGCCCGTAGACCCCTAAAAGTTACTATATTTATGATCAGCATCGATAGTAATGTCGATCTAGCCATGTCCGTCCGTCCGTCCGTCCGTCCGTCGGAAAAAATTAGGCCTTTAAAGTGGACCTAGAGAGCTGAAATTTTAACCATATACTCTCTAGGGTCCCGAAATAATCAAGTTTAAGAATTTTTGAAATCCGCCCACAGACACGCCCACAAACTCAAAAAAAACAAAATTTTGGAAAAAATCGAATTTTGAGCTAAAGAGCTGAAATTTTTTATATATGATCTATGGCCCATAAAACTGATTGGGACATAAAATTTTCAAAATCCGCCCACTGACACGCCCACAATTAAATAAAACAAATTTTGGGAAAAATTGAATTTTGAGCTAGAAAGCTGAAATTTTTTATATATGATCTTTGGCCCATAAAACTGCTTGGGACATAAAATTTTCAAAATCCGCCCACTGACACGCCCACAATTAAATAAAATATTTTTTTTGAAAAACCAAAATTTGAGCTAGGGAGCTGAAATTTTTAATATATACTCTCTAGGGGCCCTTTATGCTCATGTGTAAATATTTTCAAAATCCGCCTACTGACACGCCCACAATTATTTTTTTTTTATTTTTGAAAGTCCAAAGTTTGAGCTAGGGAGCTGAAATTTATAGTATATACTCTCTAGGTGCCCTTTATGCTCATACTTAAATTTTTTTTAAATCCGCCTACTGACACGCCCACAATTAAATAAAACAATTTTATTGAAAAACCAAAGTTTGAGCTAGGGAGCGTTTTTATTTACAAAAGCTTAGTTTTTTCGTCAAATCCTTTAAATTTTTGTCACGCCCACTTATGAGATATAGGAATAAGAATAGGGTATCCAACAGTTCGCCCAAGCGGACTGTAGCCCGCCCCTATGTTTATACCCTATTCTAGGGGTATATTAATTTTGACGCATAGTTTGTAACATACCTTAATATTGCCCGTAGACCCCTAAAAGTTACTATATTTATGATCAGCATCGATAGTAATGTCGATCTAGCCATGTCCGTCCGTCCGTCCGTCCGTCCGTCGGCAAAAATTAGGCCTTTAAACTGGACCTAGAGAGCTGAAATTTTAACCATATACTCTCTAGGGTCCCGAAATAATCAAGTTTAAGAATTTTTGAAATCCGCCCACAGACACGCCCACAAACTCAAAAAACAAAATTTTGGAAAAAATCGAATTTTGAGCTAGAGAGCTGAAATTTTTTATATATGATCTATGACCCATAAAACTGATTGGGACATAAAATTTTTAAAATCCGCCCACTGACACGCCCACAATTAAATAAAACAAATTTTGGGAAAAATTGAATTTTGAGCTAGAAAGCTGAAATTTTTTATATATGATCTTTGGCCCATAAAACTGCTTGGGACATAAAATTTTCAAAATCCGCCCACTGACACGCCTACAATTAAATAAAATATTTTTTTTGAAAAACCAAAATTTGAGCTAGGGAGCTGAAATTTTTAATATATACTCTCTAGGGGCCCTTTATGCTCATGTGTAAATATTTTCAAAATCCGCCTACTGACACGCCCACAATTATTTTATTTTTATTTTTGAAAGTCCAAAGTGTGAGCTAGGGAGCTGAAATTTATAGTATATACTCTCTAGGTGCCCTTTATGCTCATACTTAAATTTTTTTTAAATCCGCCTTCTGACACGCCCACAATTAAATAAAACAATTTTATTGAAAAACCAAAGTTTGAGCTAGGGAGCGTTTTTATTTACAAAAGCTTAGTTTTTTCGATAAAATCCTTTAAATTTTTGCCACGCCCACTTATGAGATATAGGAATAAGAATAGGGTATCCAACAGTTCGCCCAAGCGGACTGTAGCCCGCCCCTATATTTTTCCTTTTCTTTGCGCTTTGCCCTTGATACCCAGCAAAAAATTAAAAAAAAAAACCGTGAAGAATGTAAACATAGTAGCGGCTACGGCGCCTGCAGCCGTCTGGCGGCTATCCGACTAAAATTCTAGTGGCGCAATACGTAGGTTTGTGTATAAGTGTATGCATAATTTGAAGCATAAATACATAGTTTCAAGTAATGCAAAAATGAATTTTTAAAGGCTTTGTTCCTGTTTATGTTTTGTTATTATCCTTTTTATTACCTACAATTAATGTTTGTCACACAAAATGCATTCCATTTTAAAATAAAATGTTATAGGTACCATAAATGCATATGGCTTGTTTCATTTTTCAAGGTTGCCAATGAAATATTTTTTCTCATAACCGGACACCACTAAAAAGCGGACAAATTTCTTGGTACCGTCAGTGTCCGCTTATGAGAGAGTTCACTGTATATAAAAATCAATCCATATTTGTCCGGTGTTTGGCCAAAAGAGTTAACCGATTTCAATGAAATGGTTTTCCATGAAAGGTGACATCTGTACGAAGGTTATTATGTATGTGCGATGTCTGTATCTGCATCAGTGTGTGTATTATGGGCATTTGAGTGAGTACACATGTATATAAAACCGCACATATAAAAAACCATCGTAAAGACGTCACCTATTTTGTTCTCCGAACTCGCATATGAAAGAGGGAGACCACATGAACGTTTCAAGCCTATTGTGGTGTTTGTGCCACTTTCATTCTTGAGATATCGTGTGTTCAATGTTTTCTTCAAATAACTCATTGAATTTTTTTGCATTTTTATTGTAAAACGGACATCGGAAAGTTGCTTTTCGGACATTGATGACAATCGGTGTGAAAGTGAATGAAAAGTGATTCTATCGAAGTTTTTTACTTTCGCTTTATTGTTTGCTTCGCACAAGTAAGCTGACATAGGCGCCTGCCAGACAACAAGCACCTACCCCAAGCGGAAAAACGAAGTTGCGTGAGTGGCCTAAGCCATGCGGAGAAAAACGTGCAGTCCCTTTCACCGGTTGAGCTCAAATCAGGCAATCTTCGGTATTGGCCTGAGAGTGTTTCTGTGAAGTTTGGTCAAAATCGGTCTTCTTTTTTAGGCGCAGCAACATACTCCGGATACCCGCTATAGATAATAATAAGGAAGTCTACTCGAACATATTGGCCAATAGAATTCTCGGGCACGGGCAAAGCCGGGCGGGTGCAGATAGTTATTTATATATATATATATATATAAACTATTTTGGAGCTGCAGAAGAAGACAATGTCCAGCGGTTTGATTGTTATTTTTTTATGTCGGAAGTTTTCGGGTTTAGCACGATATCTAGAAAGCACACATTTCAAAAGTAAAAATGTCGAAAACAAAAATCTAGAAAGTATAATCTCGAAATACAAAAATCTAGGAAGAAAAAATCTCGAATGTAAAAAAAACAAATCTTTATTTTTTCAATGTAAACACTAAAGTACAATTTATTTATTTTATAATGGACTACCTACTCTAGAACTCTAGACCGGGGAGCGAAATGCGTATCATTCATTTCTTTTCATCTGTATTTATTATATTAATCTTTTGTTTCTGCAGAATTGATCGTGTGTTCGTCGCAGGTCAGCACAATTGCATTTCGTGTGAAATGATCTAAATAACTGAAAAATGCTTAATTAGCTGAAGTTATATTTTTTAGAAATTAATCAATTTTGTCGGGTTCTGAATGATACGTAACTTCTCCCTCCTTATGATTAGAATTCTCCTGAATTCTATTAGTGAATTTAAGTTGTATTCTTTTTTTCTGTATACATAAAAACGATAATATAGCAAACATAATTAAAATTATTGCAACAAATGCTATGTTTATTTGACATGACAAATTCTTATTAAATTCAATTTCTTTTATTTCTTTAATATTATCTATCTGATTAAAAACATTTTTTTTTAAATTTAATGTTTTATTTGTTTCATATTTTTCAGTATAGCTTGGGTAGTAAAATCTTTGCTTGTGTATTTGTTTAACATTAGAAAATTTATGGTCCATCAAATATACTGTACAATTGGTAAACGTTATTAAAACATTACCGCTAATCTTAAGTTGCCTATCATCACAAGTGTGATTTACAAAATGTATGGTCCATCAAATATACTATACAATTGGTAAACGTTATTAAAACATCACCGCTAATCTTAAGTTGTCTATCATCACAAGTGTGATTCACAAAATGACTGTTGCTGATCGTTACTATCTCTATTTGCTGCCTGAAATTATTCGGTCTTGGTCTTATACTATCTTTATTAAAAACTTTATTTTTTGTAAACTCTGGTCTTATGCAAGAATCTGCATACCTACGTTTTCTCATTATTAACAGAATATTTTCTAACACACTTTCTTCATATATTCTCTCTAAGAATGTTCTCTGTGTCATTTATTTTATTTACTAGGATTCCACTTATGTTACTTAGATTTATAGAATTATCACCTTGATAATATATAATTAACTCGTCAGCTTTATACTTTAATTGTTGTATTTCTATTGCAAGTTCACTTACACTATTTACTTTTAGACTGCGTATCCTTCGGTATAGTTGAAAAGGCTCGATGTCCGGCTTGTAGCGTAATTTCAGCGTTGCCTTGAAGAGTTCCCAGTTGTCTGGTTGTGGCACATTTATCACCGTGTTATTCGCCTCTCCCTGGATTTTCTCGTCGTTGATCGATAAGGTAAATCTTCGTCTGGTTTCTTCGTTGTCAATCTCGGCTAAGTAATAATCCACATTTCGGATAAACGAATTTATTGTGATATCCCCATGTCCGGTAAATGTTGGCATGTGTTTCACATTGTTTTGGAGGTCTTGGTATGCGTTTCTTAATGCTTCTAGTTGCTGGTTTTTTCTTTGGAGCTCTGCAACTAGCTCTTCATTGTTTTGATTGTTGACTGCCATTTGTTGACTTGTTTTAAAAGATTGTTTTCTATTTATTCACTTAAACACTGTATTATGTCCACCGAATGCGTTCGTAAGCGGACTTGGTTTGTATTGGATTTCAATAACACTGTACACTAATCTTGAACGATTTTATTTGTTTATCTGCTTATTTTTAATATCGTAGTACACACTAGAGTACAATTTAATTAATTTATAATGGACTACCTACTCTAGACCGGGGAGCGAACTGCGTATCATTCATTTCGTTTCACCTGTATTTATTATATTAATCTCTTGTTTCTGGCAGCGATCAATTCTTAGAATTGTCTAAATAACTGAAAAACGCTTAATTAGCTGAAGTTATATTTTTTTAGAAATTCCTCGATTTTATCGGGTTCTGAATGATACGTAACTCGCACGAATTGACTAATCTTTAACATCCACGATTGACTAGCAAACTGCCCATCCGGAGATATTAATGCCAAACATGCGGCATGGGGAAATGTTACTGCAAATCTCAGGGGCAACCAGTTTCACGACTGGTGGCGCCTCAATATGATTGAGCACAAACTCGAGTTGTACGCGACGGATATCCCTTCTTTCCCAAGAAGCGGTGCTTTCCTGGACTTGGCTTTAACGGACGCAAGACTTCAACTGACAAACATAGACCAATACACGCGGAACAGTAACATGACAAATGATGACATTGATCGGCATTTATTGCAAATGAACGACGCCATCAAACGAACTATGGAGCGAACTATTCCTCGGGTAGGACGTTCCGACGACGACCAGACAGAAAAGTACAGAAACCCTACAATCGACGCACTATACCGACAGAAAAGTAGACTGCTCTCGAGGCTTAAACGGCTGTACAGGCAATTTACTGATCGCGACGACCCGGAGGTAAGGATGCTGAAGTCAGACATCCGAATCCTGAAACGGCTGATAAAAGAAAATTACAGAAAATCTGTAAGTCTGTATTGGGGCAATAAAATTCGGGCTATTAAAACCTGTAGTCCGAATATGTTCCCACAGATAAATAAGTGGTTCAGGAGGAAAGATCACAATGATATTCCTTGTGTTCGAATCTCCCAGACAGCAGAGAACAGACAGACAGTACTGACTGCTGGAATAAGTCCAGAAAGCGTCGCTACGAACGACGATTTTTTCGTGGTCGAGCACCCACAGGAAAAAGTGGATTTGCTGGGCGCTTGTTTCGATGCCGTGTATACGGTGAACAATCCTGTTCGCCGTAACCACGACATTGAGAATAGGGCTCTGGTGAGCCACTTCTATCTACGAACCGAACTTGAGAATTAGCGATCTGAGAATAACGGATTCACCGTATTCACTGATGAAAACCATGCTAATGCAGTTGTCGCCAATGGCCGAGATGCATCGCACTTGTTCGTGTCGAAGGATGATCTTCTGTGCATCTTCAAGTCACTAAAGAATAAAAAGTCGGCGGGGATGGATGGTGTCCCAAACGTCGTATTGAGACACCTGCCTCTGGAGGCTGTAGATATTTTCACCACGCTGTTTAACAATGCGCTGAATAATGCACATTATCCGGCGCATTGGAAGGTAGCTGTGGTACACCCTATCCCGAAAAAAGGTAAAGATAGAACGAACCCTGGCAATTTCCGGTCAATTAGCTTGCTTCCGAATATCAGCAAGGTCTTCGAAAAGGTTGTCAATAGAGCCCTGTTAAAGTGGGTCGAGGACAATAACATAATTCCGGACAACCAGTTTGGTTTTAGGGCGAGGCATGACACTATTCATGCCGCGTCAAAACTGGTTTCCGACATTCAGTGGAATAAATGCAAGAGCCAGTGCACGGGTGCTTGTCTAGTTGATTTTGAGAAGGCTTTCGACACCGTATGGTTAGAGGGACTTTTCTACAAGTTGACCAGGCGGGGGATGCACAAACCTTTGCTATATGTAATTTATAATATGCTTATGGGAAAGAAGTTCGTTGTCAAATGTGGCAACGTGACTTCGAGCAGAGTCTTTGAAATTAAAAACGGTTTACAGCAGGGGGCGGTCAATTCTCCGATCCTGTTTAACATTTACACGAGTGATCTTATGGGTTCACTCAGACATGCTATAGCGTATGCCGACGATTTGGTGGCATACAGATCAGGTCCTAAAATCGAGGTCATTAACATTGACTGGAAGTTGAAAATCAACTTTCAGAAGACGGAAACAATCTTGTTCAGAACTCCATTGGCTGGGGCCTCTAGGGATACCAGAAAAAACTGGAAGAAATTGGCCATTATTGGACAAAATGGGCAGCCATTGGCGGTGAGAAGCGTAGTTAGATATCTAGGTATCTGGCTTGACCAGTATCTATATTTCGATAGACATATAGTTGCTTGTCTTGCTGGGGCCAAGAAGGCTTATGCTCTGACAAGGAGACTGTTTCATAGCAGTCAACTTGACTCTAGAGTGAAGGTCTTTTGCTACGTTATGGTTGACCATTGTGGTTTAATAAAGCGCCTAGTTATTTGGAAAAGATTCTGGTTTTGGAGGGACAATGTCTTAGGACCTGTCTCCGATTGTTCCGAACGCCTGAATCCAACTATATAAAATACTATCCCAACAAGGTCCTATACGATGGGGTTCAATTGAATAGGATAGACAATTTCCTCATTAAGGTGACTCGAAGGCACGTTGCAAGGGCGATGGCCGGCGACAATAGTCTGATATTTGGGGCTTACTAACCCAATGAAATGTACATAGAGAGTACGCTCCGGTCTGGCTTTATCCCGCCAGAGGAATTTATCCATACTGATGCAAAAGGGCTGGTACAGACGAGGGATGGTATCCCGGTATTATACCACCGCTACCGCGGCGCGAGAGATAAGCGGCTTATCCGCGGCGAGGACGCCACCAATGCTCATGAGCTCCTCCGTTTTAGTACCGCAATAGCGGAGAGGGATAAATTCGATACGGAAAAACAATTTGCCGAATTTTGGTGGCTTTTTGAGGGGGGAGATGTCAACATGCCCGCCCAAGACGGTGCGTTACTCTAGGTAACATCTTCTTAGTTTATAAGTTAGATTAAGTTAGCTAGGGCGTTTCTGGGAGAGGCCGGGCTCGCCAACTTGTGGTGGTGCTTCCGGGAGGTGATTGATTCTGTAAGGCATCAGTCAGCTCACGGCAGCGCGTGTGCACGTTGACGACTGCCAGGCGCTCGGAAAGTAATTGGGATTTTGACCACTTGTTTCGTAATGCAACGAGTGATCAGAATCCTAATTATATTTATAGTTAGAATATGTTAAGTACGAGTAGTTTAAGTAAGTAGAGTAGGTAGTTTGTAATTTGTTTTTTATATAAAAATATAAAATTTGATAAAGATGCCGAGTTTCCTTAACAATTTTCTCGATGAAAACATAATATGTAAGATTAGTTCGTAAAATAGTTTTTAGGCCGAAAGGCAATAATTATAAGATAGAGCTAAGTTTAGGGCGTCCGCATAAGGATTGTTGTGACCCGCAAAACATACCATTCTACCCACCCGCATCTAAGCACCATATCCCTACCTACCCTAAAACAATTAAATCAATTGTCAATCCCCCATTCCCATTCGTCATCACTATTTAATCGTATAGCGCACCCATGCACTGCCCATGTTCAGTGCACTTTGCACACGCGCCATAAAATGCCCATCTTGCATAAATCGGTCGTCATGCCCATTCTCAGGTGCCTCGTAATTTTACCGCTGTTGTTCGGTGTCATATTCAAACATAGAACGACCGTGCATATGCGGAAATATTATGAGTTGCTTTGGCAAACAATTAAAGCATTTGTGAATGTGTGACACCCGATCGCCGACTAAGGGAAAATATCACCCAAGAAGCAGGAAAGGCATTTTTTGTAGACCATGTGGCGGAAGCACTTAAGTGGGCCATTTCGCAATCGTTTTACGATTGGTTTCACCGCAAGGGTACTTCTCTAGAGAGAGGTAACGGGCGTAACGACCCTGCGGACCCTAGTCACAAAAATCCAGAAGCGTCTGACCCATATTGGGCGGCTCCCTGGTCAGCGTCTGTTCTCCATGTCAGGAGCGGCTGTGCACAATTAAAAAAAAAAAAAAAAACGTTTAAACTTTTCACAAAAGTTAAAATTAAAACATGCAATGAACAAAACAAAAGATTTTAATACCCCAGGTGGTATGCCATCTAAAGTGGTAAATCCACCCTCTTCGGAGGTCGGTCCCATGGATTCTGGGGGGGGGGGGGGGGGGGGGGGGGCATTTATTGCTTACCGAGAACCCTTTTGGAAAAAGTAAGAGGGTAGAGAGATCACCCCCATCATCATGTAAAATGGATGAAACCCAAACTCTGAATGCAAAATATTCAGAAGTCTGCAAGGAAAGAGATGGGTTTAAGCAACTAAACGAGACATTAATCCAAGAAATTAATAGTCTAAAGCAGGAGTTGCAAACGTTGAAAAATCAGATCAACAGCCAAAACAAAGAAAAAGAAATAATTAAAGTAGTTGAGTTCTCAGCTGATGAGGAAGAACTACTGAAAGAGACAGAAAGAAAACCCAAAAACGGGAACAAAAATAAAAAACGGAAAATGAGCACATCCCCAAAGATCTCATCTCCGGAAGAAAGCTATCAAGCTACCAATTATGTTCCAAATAAGGAAAATAAAATTCAAAAGTCAGTCAAACCTCCTCCAATTATTGCTCTGGAAATTACAAAGTATGAAAGCTTAGTTAAGTTATTGGAGGAAAATAAAATTAAAGCTAATACAATGCTAATAAATGGCAATGACATTAAAATAAATGTACATGAAGAAGATTCTTATAGAAGACTTACCAAAATACTTAACCAAAAAAAGGTGCAATGGTACTCTTATGAGAATAAACAAACTAGGCCAATTAAGGTTGTTGTAAAGAAACTACACTTCTCATGCTCGCCAGAGAGTGTAGTTACAGATCTAAGAAGGAAAAACCTAAAGATATTAGAAGTTGTCAATATGCTAAAATCTAAAAGCAAAGCACCGCTTCCAATGTTTATGCTAACTTTTGAGCACGACGAAAATATCAAACATAGGGATGGGCTACAGTCCGCTTGGGCGAACTGTTGGATACCCTATTCTTATTCCTATCCCTCATAAGTGGGCGTGACAAAAGTCTAAGTATGGTTGAATTGTTAAGAACGCTCTACATACGAGTATTTTGTTATATAACATTTAAAGGATTTTATCAAAAAAAAAACGCTCCCTAGCTCAAACTTGGGTGTTTCAATAAAATTGTTTTATTTAATTGTGGGCGTGTCAGTAGGCGGATTTAAAAAAAATTAACACATGAGAATAAAGGGCCCCTAGAGAGTATATATTATAAATTTCAGCTCCCTAGCTCAAACTTTGAATTTTCAAAAAAAAAAAAAATTAATTGTGGGCGTGTCAGCGGGCGGATTTTGAAAATATTTACACATGAGCATAAAGGGCCCATAGAGAGTATATACTATAAATTTCAGCTCCCTAGCTGAAACTTTGGATTTTCAAAAATTAATATACCCTTAGAATAGGGTATAAACAAATTATTTTATTTATTTGTGGGCGTGTCAGTGGGCGGATTTTGAAAATTTTTTATCCCGAGCAATTTTAGGAGTCATAGATCATATATAAAAAATTTCAGCTTTCTAGCTCAAAATTCGATTTTTTCCAAAATTTGGTTTTTTTGAGTTTGTGGGCGTGTCTGTGGGCGGATTTCAAAAATTCGTAAACTTGATTATTTCGGGACCCTAGAGTATATGGTTAAAATTTCAGCTCTCTAGGTCCACTTTAAAGGCCCAATTTTTGGCTACAGACGGACGGACGGACGGACATGGCTAGATCGACATTACTATCGATGCTGATCATAAATATAGTAACTTTTAGGGGTCTACGGGCAATATTAAGGTATGTTACAAACTATGCGTCAAAATTAATATACCCTTAGAATAGGGTATAAAAAGATATACGATATTAAAGACATCCTTGGAATGAAGGTAGAGATTCATGCCGTAAGGAAATCAAAACTTGTACCACAGTGCAAGAATTGTCAAAAGTATGGACATACGAATAAATACTGCAGCTCTAATCCAAGATGCGTAAAGTGTGCAGGAAACCACCATACTAAAGATTGTATGAAGAAAAAAGACGAACCAACAAAATGCGCTAACTGCAACGAAAAGCATCCAGCCAACTATAGAGGCTGCTTAGTTGCTAAACAGATTCAATTAGCAAAAGACAAAAAGCATAAACAAGCTATGACAAATACAAAAAAGGACGCACCTAAAGACATAAAGGACTTGCAGATGCGAGCGCCAAAAGAAGTACCCATAGCCGATAAAAATATCAAAAAGACATTAGTACCAAAAACAGGAGCGGGTACAGTATTGACATATGCACAGGCTGCATCGAAAAAAGTAGATAATGTCGCAAAAACGAAAACTACAACCAAAACTAAATTAAATAATAATATGGAAACGTTCATGGAAAAAATCCTAAGTAGAATAGAAAGCATGGATAAAAGCAATAAAGCTATATTAGAAAGAATCTCGCTCCTCGAGAAAAAAAGCAGCAATAACAAGGCTGCACAAAAAAGAAGAACATGATGGATAGGTTAAAAATCCTGGAATGGAATGCTAATGGTATCGAGAACCGTAAGGATGAAATCCAAGTAGTCCTCGACATGAACCAAATAGATATATGTCTTGTCTCTGAGACGCACTTAAAATTCAATACAAACTTTAAACTGCAAGGGTACGAATTATATCACTCCCCACATCCCCATAATTCAGCAAAATGCGGGGCTGCAGTTATAGTAAAGAATACGATCGATCACCATATAGAAGCCAAGTTCCAATCATGCGCGATGCAAGGAATTTCTATTAACATTCGAACGAAAAGTGGACAAACTATATCAGTTGCATCAATTTACTGTTCTCCCAGTTACAATCTAAAGAAAAATGACTTTTTAGGCCTCTTCCGAATATTTAACAATAGATTTATTGCAGGGGGAGATTTTAATGCCAAAAACAAGTATTGGGGATCTAGATTGACAAATACAAGAGGAAGAGAACTTTATGAAGCAATAAACGAAATTAACGGCAAGTATCACTCAACGGGAAAACCTACGTATTGGCCAACAGATAGAAACAAAATCCCTGATCTTGTCGACTTCTTCGTAACAAAGAATATCTCGACTAACAATATGAAGGTAAAAGAAGGACCAGATCTTGACTCAGATCACTCCACAATACTTTTAACACTGATAAAATCACTGTTAAAGAAAATAGCGCAAGGCTAGGAAATAAGCTGACTGATTGGAGCTACTTCAGACAGCATCTAGAGGATAGTATTCAGCTCTTAGAAACAATAGAAACAGAAGATCAATTAGAAGATGCTGTTCAAATATTAACTGTCAATATCCAAAGAGCTACATGGGCTGCAACACCTAAAATGAAAACTAAAATCCAACAAAACTCGTATCCAAAAGTAATATGTGATATAATTACGGAAAAGAGACGAGCTAGAAAACGTTGGCAACAAACAAGAGCGCCCAGAGACAAAACAATACTAAATAATCTAAACAGCCAGCTTAAAAGATCGATAAGAGAATTTAAAAATGAGTCTCTTAAAAAATACCTTACCAATCTTACAAATGATGCTAATACCGAGTACTCACTCTGGAAGGCAACAAAGAAAATGAAAAGGCCAATTGCTCACATTCCACCAGTTAAAAACAGTGAAGGTAACTGGGCAAAAAACAACTAAGAAAAAGCTAATTTCTTTGCTGAATATCTTGAAGGCGTCTTTCAACCATATGAAGATAAAGACTGTCAAGAAAGCGTAGAATTGTGCGAAGAGGAAAGTCACATCCAACCGGTAACGGCTAAAGAAATTGCCAATGAAATAAAAAAAGGCATCAGTACTAAAAAAAGCCCCGGGATTTGATTTAATATCAGGGGAAATCCTTAAACAATTCCCAAAAAAAGGCCTAAAGAAACTAGCACAGATCATAAATGCTGTATTCAGGATAAGGTATGTACCTAGCATGTGGAAAGTCGCGGAGGTGATTATGATACCAAAACCAGGCAAACCGCCTAGTGAAGTCACCTCCTATCGCCCCATATCTATACTACCTATGTTGTCCAAGTTATTTGAAAAGATGTTGATTAAACGTCTGAACAAAATAATCGAAGAAAAATCGCTAATCCCAAACCATCAATTTGGTTTTAGAAATGAACACTCCACGATCGATCAGGTGCATAGAATAACAGATAAAATCGAAAAAGCATTTGAAGAAAAAAAGATATGCTCTACTATATTTCTCGATGTAGCACAAGCTTTCGACAAAGTATGGCACAAAGGACTGATCTACAAATTGCAAAAGCATCTGCCAAAACAATTTTCAGAAATTTTAGAGTCCTATATATTAGAGAGATTCTTTAGAATTAAGCAAGGAAATGACTACTCCACATTAAGAGAAATAAAAGCTGGTGTACCACAAGGAAGTGTGTTAGGTCCTGTATTATATCTCTTATTTACTAGCGACTTGCCGAACAGTGATGAAACAACTGTGGCAACATTTGCAGATGATACTGCTGTACTTGCTGTGGGAGAAACAGTTGAAGTAGCGACAAAAAAACTACAGAAGGCAGTGAACAATATAACAAAATGGACAAAAAATTGGCAAATTAAACTAAATGACCTAAAATCGGTCCATATAAATTTTACAAATAAAAATGTTCAGCACATACCAGTGTTCATAAATGATAAAGAAGTAGATTACGCAAACACAGCCAAATATCTAGGCATGACACTAGACGCAAAACTGCGCTGGAAAGCACATGTAAAGAAAAAAAGAGAAGAACTAAATATGCGCTACAGTAAAATGTATTGGCTTATAGGGAAATACTCTTGTTTGTCAAATTACAATAAATTACCTCTTTATAAGCAAATTCTAAAGCCAGTATGGACCTACGGGCTCCAGCTATGGGCATGCACATGCAAAACAAATCTACAGAAAATTCAAACATTTCAAAACAAAGTTCTACGGAATATAGTAAATGCACCATGGTACATAAGAAACGCTGATCTGCATAGAGATCTAGAAATTGAAATGATTGAAGATGAAGTCAAAAAAGTAGCTAATAGACATAAACTTAGGCTTCTCAATCACGTCAGCTCAGAAATGAAGGAACTATTAAATACTAGCAATATGACTAGGAGGTTAAGAAGAATTAAACCTTTTGAACTAGCTACATAGCTCGAAAAATAAAACAAAAACAGTATTAAATCCTCTATGGACAAATACTTAGAATATGAATTGTAAAATTAGAAAGACAAATTGCTGATTGGTTTAACTACTAGGTGCAATAATTGGAAAGCTGGCTAATCCCCGCCCTGCGGCAATGAAATACCAAGAAGGTTGTATCGCAGGGAAAACGGGAAGACGGGAGAAGGGGTTAGTGGGTAGAAATCACCACACTGTTACTGAGTACGGGCTCGGTTTCGTCTTTGGAAGATTACCACCTCCCAGCGTAAAAAAAAAAAAAAAAAAAAAAAAAAAAAAAATTGGGAAATGCAATTTTTCCTGAAATTACGATTGTTAAGCGGTTGGGAAACACTTGGATGGCTATTGACTTGTGGAAGGGATAGGAATGGAAAAAAGGTCAGCAATTAAGTAGTATAAAAGAGGTTGGATGTGGGAAGAAAAATCAGAGTAAGAATAAGTTCTAAACATAACTAACATAGGTCGCAGCACCGCAGTGGACGGCGGACCTTCTTAGTTAAAAGTAGCATTAAACAATTAAACGAAAATCTTAGTTAAAAGTAGCATTAAGCAATTAAACAAAGACAACTCAAATAAACAATAAAGGTACTGTAAAACTGTAAAACGTACTGTAAAAACTTGTCTTATTATTTACTCTCCGTACGGTACTCTTCCCTCGATATCGAGGAAGCACGGTACGCGCACGTTAACATTGGTGGCAGCGGTGGGATACCTACAAAGGTCCCGACTACCAACAACAAACACACAAAAAAAAAACACTATTTTTTAACCGGTAAGGTCCTCGCTTTATAAAGAACCTAGTAGAAGTAAAAGTGCCAAGTGAAAAGTGTTAGAAGTCCAAAAACCATAAGTCCTTGCCAGCTTTAGAGCGAAGGTATTTGGCCAACTTTGGGCAGTGCAAAAGACCAGGCCGTAACATCAACTATAGGGCACGAAGCCTGCCTGGCAACCTTAGAAGATCCAGAGCAAGGACAGAGGACACTCATACTACAGACGGCAGCGCAAGCATCAGATACCACTACCACGAAAAGAAAAGCTACAGTTTCACCCGTAAGTTAAGATTAAGAACATTATATTTTGTCCAATTATACTTGTGTGCTCCCCTTTAAGTTCTCCCTTTATAAGCCATTCCTATTCCCCTACTCAAAAAAAAAGGGAAATATAAATAATAATACGTATAAATATTTCGGGTCACTCCAAAATTGTTTGTGATTTATTTCTACTAGCGTCTAGTCTGTGTATTTTTCATCATTTTAACCCGAAGAAACCGCCGCATAGCGGAGTTATTCAAATCTCTGCCCTTTTCCAATCCAGACCCTTCTAACAAAATGAACTTCAAAATTAATGTCAGTGACATTTATCAAATTGTTCCATTATTTAATGGCACCCCTAAGGATCTCAACCGATTCATAGCCTGCGGAAACACTCTGTTCGCCTCTGCCAAAACTCCCGAGGAACAAACCTTCTATCTGGACATTGTTAAAACCAGGTTAGAAGGTCCCGCTTTCGAACTAATTCAGTTCAAATCTTTCTCCAGATGGACTGATCTGGTACAGGAGTTAGAGAGCCAATACAAGGAACACAAATCCCGTTCCTCCGTTCAAAACGCACTAATAGGTGCAAAACAACTTTTTAGGGAAACAGTTTGTAATGGTTAGAAATTCATCTCAGATATTTCTTAACTAGTTAGAAACAAACTGCATACTTCCAGGAAATAAATAATAACATTGGAAATGAGTAGAAAATTCCATTCCCAGTAATTTTTTTAAAACATACTGCATACCTTAGGGCATTAAAAATTTAAACTTCACCAACATTGGTCACCTCCTCTGCCTCTGTGGTCACCACACATTCAATCTCCCCACCTCGTGAATAATAACATAATCACATATCCACCAACCCAAGTGCCTGGAAACTGAGATTTTCTTTTGGCGAATTTCATTGGCCGCTTACTGAGTGGAGAATCGAGACCCAATCTCATTAGCAAAAACAATGCATGGCAGAGACCTCTGAACTCACCACTTTTGCGAGCGGGTAAGCAGTAAATTAAAACCATAGTCACATATCCACCAACCCAAGTGCCTGGAAAATGAGATTTTCTTTTGGCGAATTTCATTGGCCGCTTACTGAGTGGTGAATCGAGACACAATCTCATTTTGCAATAACAATGCATGGCAGAGACCTCTGAAATCACCACTTTTGCGAGCGGGTAAGCGGTAAATTAATAACAAGAGAGCGAAGCCTCGCCTCCACCCCAAGAAAGTTGTCTCTCCCTATTCACCTTGAGAATGAAGTGCACATGTACCAATCACAGCTTGAGTGCACTCGCCGTCTGGGGAATAAGCTTAACTTGATGGTATGGAGGGGGAGGGGACGAATGAATTGTGGATGGTCGGTAAATTGAGGGATTAGCAAGGCAAACATAGGGCAAGCGGGATTAAAATCGGTACTTTGTTTATGAACTAATTTTGTTCGTAAACAACTTAGCTCGAAAACAGATTTGGTTCGTAAACAAGGTACCGAATTATACAACGAAGCTGGGGGATATAAAAAGGGTGATGCGCGTCGGTTGGAGGGTAGTTTGAATTTAAAAGTGAAACAGGAGAGTTGAATGAAAAGGAAAAGTTTTATTAAAAAAAAAAAAAAAAAAAAAAAAAAAAAAATATATATATAAGTTTAAGAACTAGCTTCAATTGGCAAGTGCCATATAATGTTAAAAATTTAAATAGTGACTAAATAAAACTAGTGCATAGGAACCAAATTAACTCTAATGACTAGAAATAAAATATCTACCTAACTTAAATAGTGACTATAGATTAAAATTTATACTTAACTAAGAAGAGTGCCTAATAAATAAGAAAATTAGTGACTAACCTACAAGTATACCTTAAACCCTAGTGCCTTTCTTACTGATAAATAGTGACTATATAAGAAAAAGTATACGTAACTAAAACTAGCGCTAAAAACACTAAGTGAAACGAAAGGGGTGAAAAGCATACCTAGGTGACATAGAATACATGTTCTTCAAAGTAGAACGCTACAGCGAACGGGTAGGCCTCAAGATACAGGCCTACGTGAGGGTGCGGGTATTCGAAGGGCCGCAAGAACCGATAGAGGAATATCACCTCAGACCCGAGGCCTATTTAGAAGCCCAAGATTTTCTCAACGCTCCTCGAAAAATCAGGAAAAAATTAAAAACCAAGAAGGAAAAAACATCCTATGCAGCTAGACATCTGTACCCGAACCATCATCAAAGGAGGCGACCATAAATTAAGTACCCTATTTTAAGATATTTTTTTTTGATACACATATTGAAAATTGGAAAATTTTTTTTTCCTTTAAAATCCATATATATTTAGATACATTTACTTACCGTTAACTATAGTTACTGTTAAATTCCCTTGCTTACATTAAAATTCTCGATACTTTAAACCTTACAGTTACTTACCTTTAATTCAATTAACATTAAAATCACAATTACTTACCCTTAAATACCCTTACGGAAAAATTTCTTTTACTTACGTTTAAGATAACTGAAAATTACAGTTACTTACCTTTAAATTAATTATCTTTACTTACCTTTAAAATTAATACGAATTAAAATTACCTTACCTACCTTATAATTTAAGATACTTGAAAATTCCAGTTACTTACCTTTAAATTAATTATCTTTTCTTACCTTTAAAATTAATACGAAATAAAATTACCTTACCTACTTTAAGATTAAGATACCTTAAAATTAAGGTTACTCATTTCAAAATTTAAAATACATTAAAATACATTTTTTTTGATCTTTAAATGGTTTTACACTCCCTAAAATGACAAATACTTATCGTTAACCTTTAATCTACTCTATAATACCTTTACTTATATATATATATACCCCAGAACCCTAACGGAGCGCAGAGCGTTCCTCCGAACTATCTGGGCTTAAGAGACACAGGGAAAATTTTTGCATTAGTTCTCTTTTCAGTTCACCCCACCGAAGATAGATCTATCGTCGTTGGAGGTAACGGCAGTAGCCGAGTGTAACAACCGGGTAAAGTACCGAATATAACGAGGGTATATATATATATCTATAACTACATAAAAAAAAAAAAAAAAAAAAAAAAAAAATTTAAAGAAGCTAAAGTAAAGAGTAATGTTAACTTAATTAAGCAATGACCCAAACGGGTAGAATATTTTTCTTTTGTATAAATATAGTTCCTTTTTTTTAATTATGAATAAATAAATTCAATTATATAATGGTGACTTAAATGTAAATGGTGTGGTGTTATTACTGGTTGGTGGGACGACCCCTATAAATATGGAATGTGGTCGTCAAAGGTTGGGAGGGCAAGGGACTCGAACATCTGAATCCCCAGCAAGTGTGTGTGGTTGGATTTCCTTTCCTCTGTCTTTCTCTTTTCTATAACTTTTTTTTCAGATCTCTATTATTTCTAATTTTCCTTCGCACGATAAAGTTTTGTATGTGTTCAGGTGCAAAATTAAAGAACCCTACCCCAGACTGAAGCAGCATGGAGAAATCACATCGTGCGCACCTGACTCTGATGCTAAAACCATCAAAGAAGATACATAACAAATGGCGCCCAACGTGGGGCCCGAAGTAAGAGAGCTTGCTCTTTTTGCTTTGGGGTTCACAACAGTGGAAACCTCGTGCTTGGAATTGCATAATATAAATCTTTTATTTTTTTTTGTTACGACCAGCACTTGTGGTTCTCCACACAAAAATTTTCTTGGTTTCAAATGTATTTGGATTTGCGAACTATAGAACTTCAATTTCTATTTTTCGACCAGTACGTTTGGTTCCATACCATATATAATACATTTTTTTCGAAGACCAATAGCTGTATTGGAATTGCGAAGTCATTCTTGTAAATCGAGATGATTTTCGACCGACACTATTGCGTCTTCACCTATAATAATATCATTTTTTTTCTTTACTTGAGAAACAGTAGCAGTAATGGAATTGCGAATTCATTCTTGTTAATCAAGATGAAGTTCGACCGACTCTATTGTTTCACAACCCATAATTCCAGTATGGTTGGAATTGTGACGATGTTTCCATCTAAGGAAGCCGTCATCCACCGTACCAGCAAATAAAATTCTTTTTCTCTCTTTCGATTTCACTTTCCTATCTTTTCTTTTACCCAACCACACCCTTGCCCAACCAAGGGAACACCACTAACAATTATGATGACAAGTTACCATTGATCATATTACCAATATAACCAAATAATTCTTAGAATTTATTTCCATAAAAAGACATTCCAATTTGAAAGAAATAACTCTATTCATTTGCCAACTATAGGTACAGGTTTAGAATCTGTACATACATCTTAACCATTATATATTTTTTTTTAAGGCGAAAGGTAACCTAATATTCCTTAAGGTATAAACACTATATTCTTTTGTTTTATTATTAAAATTATATTTTCTCAGAAGTAAATAGGGTTTAGTTTCGAGGCTTTTTGTTTCTTCAACTGTTTCTTTTGTTTGTGTTTCTGACATTTAAAACTTTCACCATGAGTTTGCGACATAGCCTAGATGATAATCCTCCAAATAAGGCAGCTGAAAATAGTTGCCGTGTCTGCAAAAAGGTTTTTGGGGCTTCGACGGACCTGACAGTAACCAAGTGTAACCATCTCTTCCACCAAAAATGCATAGGGGAACACTTGAAGCGTTTTGCCGCTTGTCCTGAATGTGGGTTTAAATGCACCCCTAAAGAGTTGACGAAAGTGAACGGAACAAGTGCTTCATTTAACGTCGAAAGACGGTACCAGACCCGTTCACAAGAAAGAGTTCAAAATCCTTTGGATTGGACTTTGCCATCATCTCCACCTGAGGTAGCTATGGTACGCACAACTGGTGCAATACCCAAAACTCTCCCAACTCTACATTCCAGTGGGGATGACCACCGCTACCCAACATCAAATGTGAGTTTACCTTTACAGGAAGAACAGTCACAAGATGTCGAAGGTATCTCTAATCAAACCGCCGGTGCTCACCCTATCGACCCGACCATATCCGCCTCTGCAATGCCCCCTACCAGTTCAGAGGCAATCATAAGCATGACTTCCCAGATCATGGCTAATCTTGATCTGAAACTACAACGAGGTTTCGAACAACTAGTAACTCGGTTCGAAAATTCACTGTCTCTTCGAAACCCCCTTGACAATTCCCATACCTCTGAACCCCAACTGCCCAGAGGAGAACCAACTTGGCCACGGGAGGATCCGTTTATCAGCCGAGATTCTCGGCACAGAAATCAACAACAACATATGGACTCTGTTCGACAGTCCGCTCAATTCGGTGATCAGCGATTTTCGCAGCCCCCCAGTAGAATAGACAGCAGTCGTGCCGCTCAGATAATTCAAAGTTGGAACTTGCGATTCGACGGATCAAACTTCGGTTTGACCATTGACCATTTCATCTACCAACTATCCGCTCTGACCAAGGATTGCCTGAACGACGACTTTTCCTTACTGTGCGACCATTTACACTCCCTGTTCACCGATAGAGCTAGAGACTGGTATTGGAGATACCGTAAAACAGTCGACAAGGTCTATTGGGTCCCATTCTGCCGAGCCTTAAGGTTACAATTTCAAGATCACATGTCAGACACTGACATTCGAGAGTTGATCTGCAACAGAAAGCAGAGGGAGAAAGAGCCGTTCGAGGAATACTACACCTCCGTAATGAAACTGTGCGATCGTCTCCTAGTCCCAATGCGAGATTCGGAACTGGTAGAAGTACTTCATAGAAACCTTCGCACTGACATCCGTCAGCAAACGTTTTACATGACCTTCTCTTCAGTAGCCCATCTGAGAAATTTCTGCTTACGAAGAGAAACCGTTTTTCAAGACGCTCCTCTAAGACCTAACCCCTTCCAACGACAGGGAAATTTTCGCCGTCCCATTCACGAAATTTCCTCCCCAGAGTCTGACATGATGACGGATGAGCCCATCCAACGGGCATCAGAAATCTCAAGGCTAAGATGCTGGAATTGTCGCAAGGAAGGTCATGTATACCAAGAATGCTTGGAGAAACGTACGGTATTTTGCTATGGATGTGGCCTCGCTAATACCTACAAACCCACCTGCTGGAGATGTAACAGTGTTCAGGGAAACCTGAAGAGGGACGGAGGGACGGGCACCCCCCTTCGTCCGCAGTAACTTCGGACGGTGAAATCATTCTAGCCGCGTCCTCTAAGCTGTTGTCGTCCACATCAGCCATTCCACAAATTATTGCACCTGCCTCTCCAATCATAAAAATTTTACAGAGAGATGATCTCTCGGAGAACCTGCCATTACGAAAACCACAGCTACATCAAATAGTTCCATACCACACTAAAGTGGCAAATTACGCCAAGGCGAAAAGTAGAATCATCCACTCGGTAAAGGCGCTGTCTCCCATTCTGCACTCGGTACCAACACCTAAATCCCCTTCACGACGCTCGACCAACAGATTACGTTCCTTTTGGAATCACGTCCGCACGAACCGGAAGTTGATTCGTCAATCGGTTGCCACCTTGGTTAAAAGCCAAGCTGATATTCGGCCATACGCTCAAGTCGTCATAAATGCTCGGCCTTATCTAGGATTATTGGATAGTGGTGCATCGATATCGTGTTTCGGAGGCAAAGCCGCCGCCAAAATCGTTTCGCTAGACCTGAAGCGAAAAATTTTCAGAACTTCAGTCAGCACTGCTGATGGCGCAGCACAAAATGTAGTTGGTAGCATCCAAGCGGATGTCACTTACAATGGCGTTACACACAACTTAACCATTTTTATAGTCCCGTCGCTTGCACAAGATTTATATCTTGGAGTAGACTTTTGGTCAGCATTCAAGATAGCACCCTCCATTATTGGCGAAGTGTCTCTGCACGATGACACCGCGATTGAGAAAAATATTTCCCTAAAGCATGCACTTACACCGACTCAAAGTCTGAGGTTAGACAGCGCCATAGCATTGTTCCCATCTTTTGCCAAGGAAGGACTAGGTAAAACCTCTCTCCTCGAACACGTCATTGAAATTGAACCGAACGCTCGTCCAGTGAAACAAAGATACTTTTCAACGTCACCGGCCATAGAGAAATTGATACATGCCGAGGTGGATCGAATGTTGTCCTTAGGAGTGATAGAGGAATCGCAGAGCCCGTGGAGTAGTCCAGTGGTCTTGATACGAAAGCCAGGGAAGGTCAGACTGTGTTTAGACTCACGGAAGGTTAACCTAGTTACCATAAAGGATGCGTATCCTTTGCCGCATATCGAGGGTATCCTCAGTCGATTGCCGAAAACTAAATATATAACCAGTCTGGATCTCAAAGATGCCTTTTGGCAAATTCCCCTCGAAGTCAACTCTAGAGAGAAAACTGCTTTCACAGTGCCAAACCGACCTCTGTATCACTTCAAGGTGATGCCTTTCGGACTTTGCAATTCCCCGCAAACCATGTGTCGATTAATGGATCGAGTCATCCCGCCAAAACTACGAGAAAGGGTATTTGTTTACTTGGACGACCTTCTTCTTTTGACCACGACGTTCGAAGAACACCTTCAGTTGCTAGTGGAAGTAGCCCAGCGTATGAGAGAGTCCGGGTTGACTCTAAACATCGAAAAAAGCCACTTTTGTATCACCGAAGTAAAATATCTGGGATTTATTGTTGGTCATGGTACCATTCGTACTGATCCCGGGAAAGTCCAAGCCATCACGGATTTTCCACAGCCCACCACCGCTCGTCAAGTGAGACGATTTCTTGGAATGGCAGGGTGGTATCGTAGATTCATCCAAGATTTCGCTGGTATAACAACACCTTTGTCCGATCTGCTGAAGAAGTCCGACCCGTTTAAATGGACAACGGACGCACAAAACTCTTTTGAGAGCATTAAAGAAAAACTTTCGACAGCCCCAGTCTTGATCAGCCCAAATTACACAAAGCCCTTCGTCATCCAATGCGATGCCAGTCTATGCGGTGTTGGAGGAGTCCTCACGCAGGCAAATGACGAGGGCATAGAACTCCCGATTGCGTACTTTTCGCAAAAATTGAGCTCCACTCAAAAGAGGTATAGTGTAACAGAACTGGAGCTATTAGCAGCCATTTTGAGCCTCAAAAAGTTCCGACCGTATGTAGAAGGACAAGCTTTCAAAATCGTGACTGACCATGCGAGTTTAAAGTGGATCAGGAATCAAAAGGATCTATCAGGACGCCTGGCTAGATGGTCATTAAAATTACAAGGCTACACATTTGAGATAGAACACCGGCGGGGTACCCAAAACGTAGTACCCGATGTTCTCTCACGGGCGAATGAGAATGGTATTTCGGCCATTGTCTCAGCTTCTCCGGAAATCGATATCTTATCCCATCATTTTGACACACCAGAATACCACCAACTGCGAAAACGGGTGGAAGAAAATCAAGATAGGTTGCCTGATCTTAAGGTCATTGACAAATTTATCTACAAAAGAACCGAATTCTTTAGTGGTAATGAAGAACAAGAGGGAACTGCATGGAAACTGTGGATCCCCTCCTCAATGGTGCCTGAAATAATTCAGCGGTTTCACGACCCACCTAAGTCATGGAGGTATCGGAAAAACGCTCGAACGTCTGAGAAGAAATCTGTACTGGCCTAAAATGGTGCAAGATGTGAAACTGTTCATCGGTGAATGTTCAACCTGCAAACAATGCAAAGCTCCCAACCAGGTCTTACGCGCTCCGATGGGGAACCAACAACAGTCCGACCGACCTTTCCAGAAGTTGTACATGGACTTCCTGGGCCCATACCCTAGATCCAAATCGGGCAACATAGGGGTTCTCATAGTTCTTGACCATCTGACCAAGTTTCCGCTTTTAAAGCCTCTGAAAAAGTTGTGCTCCGCAGCGGTGATGGAATATTTGGAAGATAGTGTGTTCACCGTTTTTGGCGTGCCCGAAGACGTCCGCACGGATAATGGTCCACAGTTCAAGAGCGACGCTTTTAAAACGTTCTTGAACAAGCATGGAATCCACCACACTCTGACAGCTGTTTACTCTCCCCAGAGCAACGCTTCTGAACGCGTCAACAGATCGATACTAGCTGGTATTCGCTCATATCTGGGTAAAGATCAACGCTGCTGGGATACAAACCTTTCTCTAATAGGTAACGCGCTGAGAAGTTCTTACCACCAATCTACGGGGTGCTCTCCGTACTTTTCGTTGTTCGGTCAGCAGATGGTAACTCACGGGAAAACCTACGAACTTTTACGCCACCTGGATTCTTTCCAATCAGGGGAAAATGTCCTGGCACGACCAGAAAAATTAGAACTAATACGTTCACAAGTGATGGAAAACATTCACCAAGCATACCTCAACAGTGCGAAGCGCTATAACACCCGTAGCACCACCATATCATTTACACCTGGTCAAGTTGTTTACAGGAGAAATTTCTCCTTGAGTAATGCTCCCATGCTATATAACGCCAAGTTATCTCCAAAATTTATGAAAGCGATCGTCGTGAGAAAAATTGGTAACAACAATTATGAGCTGGAAGATGAAAACGGGAAAAAGGCCACATATAATGCGAAAGACATACGGGCTTAAGATATCAGCTTGCTTGTGTCCCCGTGTACAAGGCTCCCCACCCAACCTGTTTTGTAATGGTTAGAAATTCATCTCAGATATTTCTTAACTAGTTAGAAACAAACTGCATACTTCCAGGAAATAAATAATAACATTGGAAATGAGTAGAAAATTCCATTCCCAGTAATTTTTTTAAAACATACTGCATACCTTAGGGCATTAAAAAATTTAAACTTCACCAACATTGGTCACCTCCTCTGCCTCTGTGGTCACCACACATTCAATCTCCCCACCTCGTGAATAATAACATAATCACATATCCACCAACCCAAGTGCCTGGAAACTGAGATTTTCTTTTGGCGAATTTCATTGGCCGCTTACTGAGTGGAGAATCGAGACCCAATCTCATTAGCAAAAACAATGCATGGCAGAGACCTCTGAACTCACCACTTTTGCGAGCGGGTAAGCAGTAAATTAAAACCATAGTCACATATCCACCAACCCAAGTGCCTGGAAAATGAGATTTTCTTTTGGCGAATTTCATTGGCCGCTTACTGAGTGGTGAATCGAGACACAATCTCATTTTGCAATAACAATGCATGGCAGAGACCTCTGAAATCACCACTTTTGCGAGCGGGTAAGCGGTAAATTAATAACAAGAGAGCGAAGCCTCGCCTCCACCCCAAGAAAGTTGTCTCTCCCTATTCACCTTGAGAATGAAGTGCACATGTACCAATCACAGCTTGAGTGCACTCGCCGTCTGGGGAATAAGCTTAACTTGATGGTATGGAGGGGGAGGGGACGAATGAATTGTGGATGGTCGGTAAATTGAGGGATTAGCAAGGCAAACATAGGGCAAGCGGGATTAAAATCGGTACTTTGTTTATGAACTAATTTTGTTCGTAAACAACTTAGCTCGAAAACAGATTTGGTTCGTAAACAAGGTACCGAATTATACAACAAAGCTGGGGGATATAAAAAGGGTGATGCGCGTCGGTTGGAGGGTAGTTTGAATTTAAAAGTGAAACAGGAGAGTTGAATGGAAAGGAAAAGTTTTATTAAAAAAAAAAAAAAAAAAAAAAAAAAAAAAAAAAAAAAATATATATATAAGTTTAAGAACTAGCTTCAATTGGCAAGTGCCATATAATGTTAAAAATTTAAATAGTGACTAAATAAAACTAGTGCATAGGAACCAAATTAACTCTAATGACTAGAAATAAAATATCTACCTAACTTAAATAGTGACTATAGATTAAAATTTATACTTAACTATGAAGAGTGCCTAATAAATAAGAAAATTAGTGACTAACCTACAAGTATACCTTAAACCCTAGTGCCTTTCTTACTGATAAATAGTGACTATATAAGAAAAAGTATACGTAACTAAAACTAGCGCTAAAAACACTAAGTGAAACGAAAGGGGTGAAAAGCATACCTAGGTGACATAGAATACATGTTCTTCAAAGTAGAACGCTACAGCGAACGGGTAGGCCTCAAGATGCAGGCCTACGTGAGGGTGCGGGTATTCGAAGAGCCGCAAGACCCGATAGAGGAATATCACCTCAGACCCGAGGCCTATTTAGAAGCCCAAGATTTCCTCAACGCTCCTCGAAAAATCAGGAAAAAATTAAAAACCAAGAAGGAAAAAACATCCTATGCAGCTAGACATCTGTACCCGAACCATCATCAAAGGAGGCGACCATAAATTAAGTACCCTATTTTAAGATATTTTTTTTTGATACACATATTGAAAATTGCAAAATTTTTTTTTCCTTTAAAATCCATATATATTTAGATACATTTACTTACCGTTAACTATAGTTACTGTTAAATTCCCTTGCTTACATTAAAATTCTCGATACTTTAAACCTTACAGTTACTTACCTTTAATTCAATTAACATTAAAATCACAATTACTTACCCTTAAATACCCTTACGGAAAAATTTCTTTTACTTACGTTTAAGATAACTGAAAATTACAGTTACTTACCTTTAAATTAATTATCTTTACTTACCTTTAAAATTAATACGAATTAAAATTACCTTACCTACCTTATAATTTAAGATACTTGAAAATTCCAGTTACTTACCTTTAAATTAATTATCTTTTCTTACCTTTAAAATTAATACGAAATAAAATTACCTTACCTACTTTAAGATTAAGATACCTTAAAATTAAGGTTACTCATTTCAAAATTTAAAATACATTAAATTACATTTTTTTTGATCTTTAAATGGTTTTACACTCCCTAAAATGACAAATACTTATCGTTAACCTTTAATCTACTCTATAATACCTTTACTTATATATATATATACCCCAGAACCCTAACGGAGCGCAGAGCGTTCCTCCGAACTATCTGGGCTTAAGAGACACAGGGAAAATTTTTGCATTAGTTCTCTTTTCAGTTCACCCCACCGAAGATAGATCTATCGTCGTTGGAGGTAACGGCAGTAGCCGAGTGTAACAACCGGGTAAAGTACCGAATATAACGAGGGTATATATATATATCTATAACTACATAAAAAAAAAAAAAAAAAAAAAAAAAAAAAAAAAAAAAAATTTTAAAGAAGCTAAAGTAAAGAGTAATGTTAACTTAATTAAGCAATGACCCAAACGGGTAGAATATTTTTCTTTTGTATAAATATAGTTCCTTTTTTTTAATTATGAATAAATAAATTCAATTATATAATGGTGACTTAAATGTAAATGGTGTGGTGTTATTACTGGTTGGTGGGACGACCCCTATAAATATGGAATGTGGTCGTCAAAGGTTGGGAGGGCAAGGGATTCGAACATCTGAATCCCCAGCAAGTGTGTGTGGTTGGATTTCCTTTCCTCTGTCTTTCTCTTTTCTATAACTTTTTTTTCAGATCTCTATTATTTCTAATTTTCCTTCGCACGATAAAGTTTTGTATGTGTTCAGGTGCAAAATTAAAGAACCCTACCCCAGACTGAAGCAGCATGGAGAAATCACATCGTGCGCACCTGACTCTGATGCTAAAACCATCAAAGAAGATACATAACAAGTTACAGAATTCGGAGAGCGAATATCCATTCTCCTCAACCAGCTTAACTCAGCCACCTTCGCTGGAATAAGCGAGGAAGCCGTAAGAACTTATCTCATTAGAGAGAATGAGAAATGAGCAACTAGGACATTCGAGGACGGCCTCAAAAATGAAAGCCTTCGTCTTATGCTTCAAACGCATGAAGCATCAGATCTTAGAAGAGCAATTGAGTACGCGGAAGACCATTCAACTCGTTTAGAAAGATACGCTATGGCACACAAAACCACCCCCTCGCGACCTCCTTACCCCTCGTATCGTCCTAAACCGGTGTGTCAACTTTGGCACAAAACGGTGCATACCCGAGAAACCTGTTTTTCAAACCTCGCAAATTCTGCCCCTAGGATTAAGAACGAAGTAAACTTCGTGAGATGCGGGTATTGTAATAAGCCATACCATACGCAAGACGTTTGCCGACTAAGATTAGCGCACCTACATGCAAACCAATCCCACAACTTCACTCCAGGGACAACTTCCCGAAATCGTAACTCTCCACACACTCTTCCTCCCAATAACTCTTACGTCCAGCACCCTAACTCATACTTTCTCACACCAACTCACCAAAGACAAAATAATAATGGTAACAGACGGGTGAATCTCCAACAACTCTCCGCATACTCTTATACACACACACAACCACAACCACATCAAAATTCCGAAGTACCCCCGAACCATCCGGGAAACGATTACCCTCGGGAAGGAGAGACCGGCAACCTCTCCCGAGTAAATACGACAGCCGACATCCACAGAAATTAAAATCTACACTTAAACTACACGTTTCCCTTATCCCTAATAACGAACTTTTCGTGATCAGAATCCCGCTCAAGAACGGTACTATACAAAATCTATTAATAGACACCGGAGCGGAAATCTGCATCATCAAATCCCCATCCTTCACTACCAAATCATTCCCCGGCAACATGATCATCTCCAATATTTTCGGAGAAAATTCTATAGGTTCAACTCTCTCAAACGAAACTCTACTATTCCAAGCAGAGACACATTGCTATGAGTTGACGCACCCTTTCCATGTCCTAGAAGGTAATACGCACTTTGATTTTGACGGAATAATCGGCAACGATTTTCTTAAAAAATATTCATGCTCGATAAATTACGCTGACAACACTCTGGAAATAAATCCATTCACGATATCCGGCCCCACCGAAACGATCTATAACTCTGAAGGAGAACATACTATGGTTCATCCGATCGAACAGAATGATCACACACTATCGAAAAAGGGAATGTCAGGTGAAATAAGGATAACACCCAGGAGTGAGCAGGTGGCAGAAATACCGTTTAACTGCAAAAATGATGTAGTGTTTCGGAAAAAACAGGTCCGCCCTGGAGTCTACATTGCCTCTTCCGTAGCTAAAGCTCATCAGCAGAAAGTTAAAATTCTACTACTTAACGTCAACGAAAATGAGACCATATTGCGTATACCCGACCTAGAACTATAATGGGACGACCTCCACGACTTTGAGCACGTCAACGCCCAACCCGAGCTGGATCCTATCCACAAGAGATTGGAGCATTTGCAGAAATTTATAAGGCTTGACCATTGCAACTCCGAAGAAAAAAGAGAACTCACAAAAATTTGTAGAACTTACAACGATCTATTCTTTCTCCCTGGAGATACACTCACTTACACAAACGCTATAAAGCATACTCTCGAAACAGAACCAAATAAGCCCCCTATATACATCCGTCCATACAGTCTTCCCGAAGCAAACAAGAACGAAATCAATACACAAGTAAATGAAATGCTAAACGAGAACATAATAAGACCTAGCTACAGTCCCTGGAACTCCCCCTTGCTGCTCGTCCCGAAAAAACCCGACGCTCAAGGCAACAAACAATGGAGTAGTCGCACACTATCGCCGGTTAAACGACGCCACCGTAGGGGATGCATACCCTCTTCCCAACATAACTGACATTTTGGACCAACTAGGCAAAGCAAAATATTTTAGCACGCTCAACCTAGCCAATGGATTTCATCAAATCCTCGTTGAAGACTCAGACCGCGGGAAAACTGCATTCAGCACCCCATCCGGACATTTTGAGTACAATAAAATGCCGTTTGGATTAAATAATGCCCTGGCAACGTTCCAACGAATGATGAATAACGTCTTAATGGGAATGATAGGAATAGGCTGCTTCGCCTACGTGGATGACATCGTCATTTACGGCGCGAACATGGACGACCATAACCAGAAGTTGGTCGGAGTCCTTAACAGATTACGCCATTATAATCTTAAACTCCAACCCGAAAAATGCCACTTCATGCGACAAGAATTAATGTACCTCGGGCATGTAATAAGCGAAGCGGGAATTCAACCAGATCCAGAAAAGATAAAAGCCGTAAAAACTTATCCCGTACCCAAAAACGCCAAAGGCATAAAATCATTTCTAGGATTCGTCGGTTATTACCGCAGATTTATTGACAACTTAAAGCCTAGCGAAACCCCTTACCCAGCTTTTAAAAAAAAAACTACTTTCAAATGGGACACGTTCTGTGATGAAGCCTTTTCTATTTTAAAAAAAAAAGGTGTGAGCCACGCTGCACTCACGGTATAGTTGATGTGTAAACATGTAGGCTCGTCAGTGTTGCATGTGGAAATATCACAGAGGTTGTGGTTTTGATAAACAAGAGATTTGGGCATTGTATTGAAATAAAACTATGATATATATTTAATGTCAACGACAAAATGTATTTATTGTTTGACCGAACAAATAATTGGTTTGTGAAAGCTGAAATAGGAGACGTAGATAGATAGATAGATAGATAGATTCTTTATTTTTTCATCATAAAGTTTACAAATTGGTATACTTAAGAATAAGGACATGGCAATACTGCCGTCTGCCTGAGATGACATTTCATAATATGATTTAAAAATAAAAGAAATAATAAAAAGCAAAAATTTTAAAATATAAAGAAAAGGAAAAAACAAAAAAAAAAAAAAAAACATAGGGGCGGGCTACAGTCCGCTTGGGCGAACTGTTGGATACCCTATTCTTATTCCTATATCTCATAAGTGGGCGTGACAAAAATTTAAAGGATTTTATCGAAAAAACTAAGCTTTTGTAAATAAAAACGCTCCCTAGCTCAAACTTTGGTTTTTCAATAAAATTGTTTTTAATTGTGGGCGTGTCAGTAGGCGGATTTAAAAAAAATTTAAGTATGAGCATAAAGGGCACCTAGAGAGTATATACTATAAATTTCAGCTCCCTAGCTCAAACTTTGGACTTTCAAAAATAAAAATAAAAAATTGTGGGCGTGTCAGTAGGCGGAATTTGAAAATATTTACACATTAGCATAAAGGGCCCCTAGAGAGTATATATTAAAAATTTTAGCTCCCTAGCTCAAATTTTGGTTTTTCAAAAAAAATATTTTATTTAATTGTGGGCGTGTCAGTGGGCGGATTTTGAAAATTTTATGTAGCAAGCAGTTTTATGGGCCAAAGATCGTATATAAAAAATTTCAGCTTTCTAGCTCAAAATTCAATTTTTCCCAAAATTTGTTTTATTTAATTGTGGGCGTGTCAGTGGGCGGATTTTGAAAATTTTATGTCCCAATCAGTTTTATGGGCCATAGATCATATATAAAAAATTTCAGCTCTCTAGCTCAAAATTCGATTTTTTCCAAAATTTTGTTTTTTTGAGTTTGTGGGCGTGTCTGTGGGCGGATTTCAAAAATTCTTAAACTTGATTATTTCGGGACCCTAGAGAGTATATGGTTAAAATTTCAGCTCTCTAGGTCCAGTTTAAAGGCCTAATTTTTGCCGACGGACGGACGGACGGACGGACGGACGGACGGACGGACGGACATGGCTAGATCGACATTACTATCGATGCTGATCATAAATATAGTAACTTTTAGGGGTCTCCGGGCAATATTAAGGTATGTTACAAACTATGCGTCAAAATTAATATACCCCTAGAATAGGGTATAAAAAATGTTTAATAAAAGATATGAAGAAATATTATTATATAAAACAATGCTATCAATTTTAACGTGATTTGAAACACAAAATATTATACAATTTGGTTAATTTGATTAGCTGTTTATACAAAATTTTATCAATTTTAACATGATTTGAAACCCAAGATAATACACAATTTGGTTAGAAATAGCTGTTTATACAATATTATCAATTTTAACGTGATTTGAAACACAAAAGAGATATTATCAAATTTAGTATGATCAGCAACAAAACAATAAATAGTTAGGTATAAAATTTGGTCAAAACTGCAATAAGTGGGTAATCGACTAAGTTTAATATGTGAAACTGTTACGGTAAGAAAGAGCATGTTGGCAATATTTAAAGAGGCTGAGCCAGCCCATTGCTCCATTTAAAATTTCAAAAAGTTTGTCCAAAGATATAAAACTTTCCCGAAAATGCAACCGGCGAATTTCTTGTAGAATAGGACAAGCAGCAACGAAATGGTATATATCTTCATTCACTCTTCCGTTACATAGATCACATAGCTGGGGCAAGTCTGATCGATGAGGTATAAAGTTCAAATTTAAAATTTCAACTCTTGCTTTAAAAATAATACTTATAACCGAGGCTGAAAATTCATTACTAAAGTAAGAGACTTCCGAGGGCAGTTCATGGTTTAAATGACTATAAATAGCTCTTGAAGTAGATGAAGATGCTCTGGAAAGGTTATCCAGAAACATTTTGTGATCCACCTTAGCAATCACATCAGAAAACTGAGCCTGCCAATCGGTCACATTAGTTTCTGTTAAGTTTAAACTTGTTTCGTAAGATAAAGCTAGTTCGTTCCAGTTTTTAAACGGGGAAGCATTCACTCGAAGTAATTTTCTTAAGATGATTTTGTGAAGACAAGTTTCACTTCTTTTCATCACTCTAGTAATGAAGTTCGCATTTGCCTTCAAATTTTGTATATATATAGGGACTATTCCTGACTCTACATATATGGCGTAGTTGGGTGTTGAGTTAGGCAAACGAAATATCCTCTTAAAAAAGTTCCTTTGTACAGTTTCAAAAGCTTCGAAGTGTGTGTATCCGACGGGTTGGACGCCATATGCCATGCATGCATTTACTGTCGCGTTGAAAACTTTGTACTTGGACGTTAAATCAACATTTTGGTTCGAAAAAAACTTTGGCCACATTATATTAAGAGCCAATTTAGCTTCGTTGCTTTTTTCTTTGGAGTGCTTTAGATAGCTTAAATTGTAGGTCAAGAGGACACCCAAATATTTAAACTCTTGTAAAACCTCAATGTGTGTATTGTTTAGAGACCATTTTTCTTCCGCTCGCCTTCTTGATTGTCTCTTTTCAAATATAACAATCTTAGTTTTTTGGGTATTAATTTGCAAGCCCCAAGACTCGCAAAATGAACTTAGACGGTTTATTTGCAATTGAAGCGTGAAAGGATTATCAGCAAGCATAACTAGATCGTCCGCGTACAACAGGACTTTGATTATAATGTTAGCAAAATTAACTCCACCCGGAAGAAGCTCGCAGACATCATCTATGAACAGAGCAAATAATAATGGGCTGAGGATACAACCCTGAGGAACACCTGTAATTGTATCAAATCGATTTGAAAATGTGAAACCGTCCCATACCCTTGCATTTGTTGACGAAATAAGACTTGCATACACTTCGAGAAACTTTCTTGACAAACCAATGCAAGAAAGTTTGTATATTAAAGCTTGTCTATTGACTTTATCGAATGCAGCTTTAAAATCAACAAAGCAAGTGTATAGTTTCTTTTTTCTATCTATAAATTGTTGAGTAATGCTTGAAATGGCCAAGATATGATCCATGGTTGAAAAACCTGGGCGGAAACCGGCTTGAAAGATGCTCAAAAGACTGTTATCCTCAATCCATTTTGAGAGCCTTTCATATAGGATTGCAGTGAACGTTTTTCTTATTGAATTTAAAATTGAAATACCTCTATAATTTTCCGCAGCGTTAGCATCACCTTTTTTAAAAATGGCAAAAATTACAGATTCGTTGAAACTGTTAGGGACACATCCATCATTGTACACTTTGTTATAGAAAGACACGAGGTAGTTTTTAAAATCAATAGTGCTGTTTTTATAAAACTCTTATGGTATGCCGTCTAGGCCAGGAGCCTTGCTGTTTTTCAATCTTTCGAGCGTTACTTCCAATTCGGGCAATGAGAATTCTAAATCCAGCTCGTTGACTCTAGTATCAGGTAGCGCGTAATCAAAGGTATGAAGGTCTTCATCAGCTGAGAGTAGAGTTTTAAAATGAGCTGCTAACGTCTCAGATTCTAAAGAGAACTTCATACCCTGATTGCGCCCACCAAGATTGCGCACTGTCTCCCAAAATATCTTTGAGTTTGTGCAGTTTTCCAATTTCTTAGCCACGTTTTTTAAATAGGTGATTTTCTTAACTGAGCACATTTTTTTAAAATCATTATTAACGCGAAGATAGATGTTTTTGAAAAATTGAGAATTGGTCGTTCTAAACAGTTTTAAGTAAACGAACGAAAGTTTACGGAGATTTCTGCAATCCTTATCAAACCATACATTTTTAGCTACAAAAGTGTGTGTACTCTTCAACGCAAAAGGGGCTGCGGTCTTTATAACCCGTTCTATACTTTCACATACCACTTCAGACGAGACTGCGGATTGTTGAGGCAGAGATAGTAAGTGCCGAGAAAGGAGGCTTCTATAGAGGGTTGCATTGTTCTCCGACCACTTCAGCTTATTAAAACTAGAAGGTGTAGCTTGCTGGTTTAACTCCTTTAGCTGAATTTTAATTACAATTGGAAAATGAGCCGAGTAGTTGACTAGTGCAACTTCAAAGTCATCGATAATGTTCAGCCAGTCCCCTGAAATCGCAGCAAAGTCAATCACGGATTGTCCCTGCCCGCTAACCAAAGTGAATTCGCCACATGCATCACTAATAGAAGACCCATTCAAAACAAATAGACCGAAAACTTCAAAAAATTCTGTTAAACTCCCCCCGTTGCGGTTATAAATTTTATCCTTAGAACATCTACTCTCTGCCAGTGCAACTCGTGCTCGTAAAATATTGGCGGAAGAATTTTGATATTCACCCATCCTAGCATTTAAATCACCGACGATTAACACATGGTCAAGAGAAGTGTTATTCATAAATTCCACTAGTTCATCGAAGTCGCTAAGCCAATGATTGCAATTTAAATAAATAGGAATAATATAATAGTTTAGGTTGTTGCTAACCATATGAAAAATAATTTTAGATTCAATAATTTTAAAATTAATAAGATTACCCCATAAAGATTTTTTAAACCCATATAGAATACCCCGACTGGCTCTTCCATGCAAATTAGATCTTATCGCGGGTGTAAACATTACTTTAAAGTCTTTGAAATATTTTAGAAATTCATTTTGATTCTTTTCTTCAATAAAAGTTTCTATAAGAATTATAACATCAAATTGGTGTAAATATTTAAAAAAATCGGAATGTAAAAGCTTACTTTTGAGACCAGTTATATTATACGAGCATATATTTAATTTTTGAAAAATAGTTGTGTTATGGCAGACGACAGAATTTACCTATTGTGTTTTATCCCTAACATGGTGTGAACTCTGATTTCCAAATGGCGCTCGCTGCGGTTGGAGGCCAAAAGCGGAAGAAGAGCTTGGAACCACGGCCAACCTCGCTCCCTCGCTGCAGTCAAAGTACTCGTAACAATTGTCACCAAATAGTTCACTAATGAGTGACATGTCCGCTGCTGATTTGACAACTAAACCTCGTGAAATTTGATAAACAAAAAGTTGATTGTTGATTTGCAATTTGTTGTCTCCTTTAACGAAAATTCTGGCGTTTGGATTTATCTGCCGCAGTTTGTTTTTTATTTCTATTAGTGTTTTTCTTTTTCTTCTTGATAAAAGTGATTGCTCGCGAAATATACTTATTCCGGAGCCTTTGAGCGTGTGCGCGGAGGTAATAAGTTTATCGGTGATCGCCGCTGTTGGAAGTTCGATGATGACAGTTGCTCTTTCAGTGTTGTTGTTGCGTATTTGTCTGGAGCTCTTAAATTGGATTTCTTCGTCTTCATTTAACTTCAGAAGCCCCTTGCAAGTCTGTTTAGCTAATTGGATTGCATCGGTTTCTGTGTCTAAAGGAAGGTGTACCACAATAGACTTATCGTTTGATTTCCGTGAGAGAATTTCCAATTGGGTTTCAAGCAAATCGCATCTTTCTGTCATTAAAGTGAGTTTTCTGCTGAGTTGGGTGTTAAGTGTCTTCAAAGAAAGTATCTCGTTCGAGAGCACCAACAAGTCATTTTTTGTGACTAGATCTTTAAGCTTTTCTTCGAGACTCTCATTTAAGATAGTTTTTAGATCAGCAACTGATAAATCGCCTATTCCCATATTTGCTGCTTTTAGATGAGAAATTTTTTTGTTGGTAGTGTTTTGTTCAGGAGAAATTTCAAATAAGTATCGCTTGCGGTTCATCGGCAAATCGTTGTACCGCAATTTGATTGCGTGATGCAACACGGAGAAAACTTTTTTTTTATTTTTTGTTTTCCTTTTTGAGCTTATTTACTTGAGTAAATTTAACTAGCAATTTGCGGTGTTAGTTCAAAGTGATTAAATGAGTGTTTTTACGTGGTTTTTCTTAGGAAGTTACTTGGATTCATAATTTAATTTGAAAAAAAATACGGAGCTTCGAACATTTTTGCAATTCCACTTTGACAGTTGAAACGTCACTCAATAGGAGACGTATACCGTCGAGACGTATACCGTCGACTCAAGTGTGTCGATGTACCGGGAAAATATAGCATCGATTGTCGTTTAAGTGACATTCTTAAATCGGCCATCGGTTACCGAAGTACAAATCGATATTTTTCCTCTTACCTTCAACTGATGTACAACAAACTACAAGCTATACAACCTCAATTATTCAAAACAAATCTACTTCCACACAACTTTCCGGTGTTTCGTAAGGACATAATATGTAATCTCTAAAATTGAACATGCATAATTAATAAAAATAACATTGAACACAGATATACCGTGTGGATTCTAATGGCATTTTGGAAAAATATCCTTTCTTCGACTTTTAAGGAATTTTTTGTTGTTGCAAGGACCTCTTAGGCAAATAATATATAACACAGATATATCGTGTGGATTCTAACGGCATTTAGGAAAAATATCCTTTCGGCATTTAGAAAAAATATCCTTTCTTCGATTTTTAAGGACCTTTTTTGTTGTTGCAAGGACCTCTTAGTCAAATTACATTGAACACAGATATACCGTGTGGATTCTAACGGCATTTTGGAAAAATATCCTTTCTTCGACTTTTAAGGACCTTTTTTGTTGTTGCAAGGACCTCTCAGTCAAATAACATTGAACACAGATATACCATGTGGATTCTAATGGCATTTTGGAAAAAATATCCTTTCTTCGACTTTTAAGGACCTTTTTTGTTGTTGCAAGGACCTCTTAGTCAAATAACATTGAACACAGATATACCGTGTGGATTCTAACAATATTTTGGAAAAATATCCTTTTTTCGACTTTTAAGGACTTTTTTGTTGTTGCAAGGACCTCTTAGTCAAATAACATATAATACAGATATACCGTGTTGATTCTAACGGCATTTTGGAAAAATATCCTTTCTTCGACTTTTAAGGACCTTTTTTGTTGTTGCAAGGACCTCTTAGTCAAATTACATTGAACACAGATATACCGTGTGGATTCTAACGGCATTTTGGAAAAATATTCTTTCTTCGACTTTTAAGGACCTTTTTTGTTGTTGCAAGGACCTCTTAGTCAAATAACATTGAACACAGATATACCGTGTGGATTCTAATGGCATTTTGGAAAAATATCCTTTCTTCGACTTTTAAGAACCCTTTTTGTTGTTGCAAGGACCTCTTAGTCAAATAACATTGAACACAGATATACCGTGTGGATTCTAACGGCATTTTGGAAAAATATCCTTTCTTCGACTTTTAAGGACTTTTTTGTTGTTGCAAGGACCTCTTAGGCAAATAACATATAACACAGATATACCGTGTGGATTCTAACGGCATTTAGGAAAAATATCCTTTTTTCTACTTTTAAGGACCTTATTTGGTTCTCCAAGGACCACTTGGTAAATAACCTTATTACAAATAAAAGTGACATTCTTAAATCGGCCATCGGTTACCGAAGTACAAATCGATATTTTTCCTCTTACCAACAAACTACAAGCTATACAACCTCAATTATTCAAAACAAATCTACTTCCACACAACTTTCCGGTGTTTCGTAAGGACGTAATAATCTCTAAAATTGAACATACATAATTAATAAAAACAAGCTATACAACCTCAATTATTCAAAACAAATCTACTTCCACACAACTTTCCGGTGTTTCGTAAGGACATAATAATCTCTAAAATTGAACATACATAATTAATAATTAATAAAAAAAAAAACAACGACACGCGGTCTCAAACGGTCATCCATCTACGTACTAACCGCGCCAAACGTCGTTTAATTGCGGTGATCTGTCGAGCAGCGATTAACTCACGTGGTAATGAAAATCTGACGATGACGAAATCTGACGATGACGGTGACGGGAAAATCTGACGATGATGGTGACGCTAGATATTTCCAACTAGCCCCTACCGAGAAAAAATATATTTACACATCAACGAGAGCAAAAATGTTTACACATTAAAAACAAATTGATAAACCCTCCTATACTCTCATATCCCGATTTCACTAAAGAATTCATCATTACTACGGATGCTAGCGACATAGGTTTAGGAGCCATTCTATCCCAAGGAACCATCGGCAAAGACAAACCAATTTGTTTCTCTAGTCGCACCGTCAACGACGCCGAAACCAGGTACAATACTACGGAGAAAGAACTCTTAGCCATAGTCTTCGCGGTAAAGCAATTCCGACCCTAGGTTAGGTTAGGTTAGGTTGTAGTGGCTGTCGGCCGAGACCGACACACTTAGGCCAGTGACAGGCCCATTGTGATGCCACACGGATGTATCATCCTCCTACTCGTTGAACCATTTGGAGCTTCTGATGAAGCTTGACAGACTTTTTATGTCGGTGTTAATGAGATCGTTAAGATCATTGTAAAAGAAGGATCCTAAATAGAGTTTACGTCTTTGAGAAAGAGCAGGGCACGTGCAGAGAAGGTGGAGAACTGTCTCCTCCTCCTCCTCGTCCATACAGCTTCTGCAGAAGTCATTTGCATGGACGCCAAGCCTTGTTGCATGTCTGCCTATGAGACAGTGTCCGGTGATCACACCAATTATAGCACCAATGTGAAGTCTGTTTAGAGAAATCAAACACTTAGAGCGTTTCAGATCCAGCTTTGGCCAAATCTGCTTTGTCGCTAGACAAGTGTTGCCACTTGTCCACCTAAGGTTACAGTTCTCAATGGTCTGTCTCATAAACATGAGTTCCGACCCTATGTTTATGGTAGACAGTTTACTATCTGCACTGACCATAAACCTCTACAATGGTTAATGAGCCTGAAAGATCCTACCTCCCGCCTAGCACGATGGAGAATTTTGCTTGAAGAATATGAATATAAAATTATCTACAAAGCCGGCAAATCTAATTCAAACACAAACACAGAACAAGACGGCTCCTCAACAGTCACTTCAAGATGAAACCGATACTATACAACCACTTTCCAGTTTTACCGTTCAAGAAGATAAAGGGTCTATTTATAAAAACAGAGACATTAAACTCAAATTAATCATATTACCCATTATCGAGACTGACGACGAAGCAGTCTTCAAACAAAAAATTCCCCAATTCAAAAAACCCCCTATTGGAAAAACGGTTACTTATCCTCTAAATAACTCCACAATCTGTGTCGCCACCCTTCCCTTACCAAACCGAAGTACGAGTGACGAAAGAATAGCCACGGCATGTTTTAATAAAATCAAAGAGTTCTACACGAATGACAATATCCAGGATTTAGGTATAGCCCTACCACTTATGGAGATCTCCTCCAAAAGAGACATTAAACTCCTTCTGGAGAACACTTTCCAAACCATGACTATCGTCATACACATCTTCTCTGACGAGCGGATTTTTCTCGACGACAAAGAGAAGATAAATCAGGTACTGTTCGAGTATCACGACTCCCCATTTGGAGGACACCAAGGGATATCTCGAACTACCCAGCGCATAAAGTCTTAAGTATTACTGGCCGACAATGGCGTAAGACGTCGCCACTTACATTAATAGATGTAGCTCTTGCCAACTTAACAAGAGTAAGAAAAACCCGCCTATCCCTATGAGGATAACCACTACCAGCTCGAAACCGTTTGAAAGAGTTGCGTTAGACATTGTCGGGCGATTACCCGCAAGCTATACCGACCAAAAATATATTTTGACTTTCCAAGACGACCTTACCAAACTCTCAGAGGCATACCCTCTCCCCAACGCCGAAGCACCCACGGTAGCCAGAGCCTTCTTGGAAAACATTATCTGCCGTCACGGTATACCCTCGTCCCTACTAACTGATCAAGGGACTAACTTCCTAAGCAATTTATTTAAAGAAATATGTACTCTGATGAAAATCAAGAAACTTAATACCACCCCATATCACCCACAAACAAACGGAGCATTGGAAAGAAGCCATAGAACTCTGGCGGAATACTTACGCCACTATGTCAACAAGGATCCTCTAACCTGGGACTCCTGGATCCCTTACGCTATGTTTGTATATAATACTACTCCTCACAGTAGTACCGGTTTTACACCGTATGAACTACTCTACGGTTTCCCCGCCAATATTCCTAGTATCCTCGAGCAAAAGCCAAAAACCTCCTATAATTATGCAAATGAGCTGCAAGCCAGATTACAGTACGGCTACCAAGCAGCAAATACTATCCTCTAAAGAAAAAAAGAGTGTTCCAAAAGGCAATACGACAAGAAATCCGAAGCCAAACAATTCAATGTAGGAGACAAAGTCTTGCTAAAGAAGCACGTACGTAAGAACAAATTCCCCTCACTATGGGAAGGACCCTACGAAATTTCTAGAATATTATCCAACGAAAACAGCCTAATAACTATAAGTAACAAAGTTAAAGCGGTCCACAACAATGACCTAAAATCCTTCACGGAATAACGCCAGCATTCCTCTCTCCTACGACTTTATACCCAACGTCTCGCCAGCCTCCCTCTAACTTCGCAAACTCTACCCAAACTCTATACACATTTTTTTTTTACAGGATGGAGTCGATATTCTACTCACCCAACTCCCAATGGTGCTTATTAAACGTCACCTCACAATTAGAAATCACCTTGCAAACGGGAATAACTAAAATCGGCAACGACTATCCGTACGCTATACATATACCTAGTCCCTTTGTCACCATAATCCACGCCATACTGGAAATTAGCCCTGATGACATGACCGTTACTATAAAAAACTGTCTCTACTCCAACGGTACATATGTAAATGGCACACGGATTGACGAGAACACCAAAGAAATCTATCTAGGAGACACTGTTAGTTTCGGAATCTCTGAAGAAAATTTCAACCTATCCCTTAGCCCCTTCTACATGCTAAAACGCAACATCCACAGATACAACCCTATAGCACACACACCCCCTCACATCCAAGAACCAGAGCAATTTCCCCTACCCTACCCTCAATCCGACCTACAAACCCTAGCCTCAGAACCTACACCAAGCGAAGCCTCGGACAACTTCGAATTTAGTGAAACCCCCTACGATACATGGAGCGACGACGAAAGGAGATACAAGGAATACTTTAGTCTAAACCCCATCATGTATATAGAATAAGCCTACACCCTCTGATTAATAAAGACAAATAAATACAACCCACTCAGCAAACCTGTTTGTTCTACAACCATTTTTCTACCTTTAAATCTACAGAAAATGGACACAAAATTTCTCATGCTGCTAACCCTAGCCTTCCCTACATACCCGGGAGCCCTGGTGTACACTCCAATCAACCTAACCTCAGGAATCCACTTCGAACAACTTAGGAGTATAAACCTCTACAGCAATGAATGGAAAATCGTAACCTACTATAACCTAGACGGGCTATTTACCACTACAGACACCCTAGCGCGGTACATCGATAAAATCAGTAATCTTTGCTCGCTTCTCTGCGGCGACAGCCTCTTGAACAACTTATGTAACAACACAGTAATCGAATTTAACCATGCGTTACACGATATATACCAAACTTACAGACTTTTAACCCTCGAAATCAGAAAGAAGCGTGCGCTGATTAATGCCGTCGGCTCTCTTAGTAAAACCCTATTCGGCACACTGGCTGAAGAAGATGCTAGCTATTACGACAGACAAATAGAAAATACGCTGAACAACGAAGCCCATCTATTAGGGCTAATCAAAAAACAAACGTATAGTAGTAGTAGTAGTATAACTCTTTATTTCAGAAAAATATTCTAAACAATTTTATACTTAAGTTTAATTTTAAAAAATTTCAAATTAAAATTTTACAGAAACAAAGTATGTACGACTATGACATTTCGTCGTCTGTCGGTAGTTTGACATATTACATATTATATAATTCGTACTTTACCTATTTTATACCATATAACGTATATCTAATACAATGTATTGTTATTGGTTCTGAATTCTGGTTTTCAATAGTTAAAATAATTAATTAATTCATTTCTATATTTAAGAGCACCGATAACGAAATTACTGAGCTTATTCCAAGATTCGTCATTTACTCCATTTAAAACATTAATTACATCTTCTTCAGTGAGTGTAGCTTTGCAAAAGTATCTATACCTAAATTCCCCCAATATCGGGCAAATACCAATGAAATGTTTGATTGTTTCTACCTCCCTCCTATTACACAGTGAGCATAGGTTACAATCTCGATTGCTAAATCTACTCCCATTACATACCCATACAAACGTATATACTAGACACAACCGTTAATATTTTCAACAAATCCCAGGCAGCCTTGACCAATCAAATGGCACAAATGCAAGCTAAATTAATTACAATCTTCGACCTTATAAACAATTACTTAAAAACAAGTAAAAGTGAGCAGGCTACCAACGAATTAGAGGCTCTAGTCTCATACACAGCCCTCATTCTCCTGCGACATGAGGCTACCCTAAAAGATTTCGTTGACATGGTCACAGATGTCAGACACGGAAAACCACACCCGAACATCATAACGCCTGACCAACTAGAAAGCGCTCTAACAACTATCCTAAAAGAAATACCCAGTAATACGAGGTTGTCCATCCCAGTAAAGCATTACGACGTACTCGAGCTCTATAAGATTTGCTCGATAACAGTTTCAGCAAGATCACAAAGAGTAATCTACGAAATTAAATTGCCCCTCCCTTTTAAGGAAAACTACCAACTTTTTAAAGTAATGCCATTCCCTACTAAAATTAAAAAAAAAATTCCTATTCATACAACCGCGTGTAAATTACATATCCATCGATTATGATAAAAGACATTTCTACGATCTAACATCAGACGATATTAAGTAATGTACCAAACAAACTGACACTCTATTGTTATGCAAATTGATACACCTACTTTATGACTTTAGTTCAAACCAAGACCATTGCGAAGTCCAACTCCGACGAGAAGCTAACCCCACGTACTGTATTGTGCAAGAATATTCAGGAACTACTATCTGGATACAACTCTCACAACCAGGCAGGTGGCTGTTCTCCTCGCGTGAGGACTACCTATTGGATGAAGTCTGCGGAAATCAATTGACAGCCCACACTCTTTCCGGTGCTGGTACAGTAGAACTGTCCGGACCATGTTACTTCCGAAATGAATATCTAACGATCTTTGGTCATAACTTAGGTGAAACAACCCTAAAGAAATCGTTTATCCCCTCAATTAACATATCCCATTTCACCCGAAAAACCAAAAACCCCGCCCGATTCGCAATAACACCGTTACGCTACCGAGGTACAATGATGACAACATACTCTCAAAGCTAGCATCAGATATCCAAACGCTAGAGAACGAAGAGAATAAAGGTCTACACCCATTAACTAAACATGATGTACACCATTATACTCTAAATCACGCCACCCTAGCAATACTTATAACCTCAATTTACATTATATACAAATATCTAAATATTAAAAACGCAAAAAGCAAACAAACGGAGTTAAACGAAATACCAGTAACCCTAAAAATAGATACAATTCCCACTAACAATTTAACCACTACTCCCAAAACTGAATCCTCAACCAGTAACTTACAAAACACTTCCCCAATGCCCATCCCCCGTATGGTACTAGATACACGAACCTAACATTTTTCCTTCCCACCTTTAAGAAAACCCCAAACCTCTTCAAGGCTGGAGTTTTCTTTCTCCAAGTGGGATGGGGAGCACAGACAATCAAATATGTATACATACAATTTTTAATACAAACTAACAATCAAACATAGGGACGGGCTGCAGTCCGCTTGGGCGAACTGTTGGATACCCTATTCTTATTCCTATCCCTCATAAGTGGGCGTGACAAAAGTCTAAGTATGGTTGAATTGTTAAGAACGCTCTACATATTTTGTTATATAACATTTAAAGGATTTTATCAAAAAAAAACGAAGCTTTTGTAAAAAAAAATGCTCCCTAGCTCAAACTTTGGTTTTTCAATAAAATTATTTTATTTAATTGTGGGCGCGTCAGTAAGCGGATTTACAAAAAAATTAACACATGAGCATAAAGGGCCGCTAGAGAGTATATATTATAAATTTCAGCTCCCTAGCTCAAACTTTGGATTTTCAAAAAAAAAAAAAAAAAAAAATTGTGGGCGTGTCAGTAGGCGGATTTTGAAAATGTTTACACATGAGCATAAAGGGCTCCCTAGAGAGTATATATTATAAATTTCAACTCCCTAGCTCAAACTTTAGATTTTCAAAAAAAAAAATTTTAAAATTGTGGGCGTGTGAGTAGGCGGATTTTGAAAATATTTACACATGAGCATAGAGGCCCTCTAGGGAGTATATATTATAAATTTCAGCTTCCTAGCTCAAACTTGGGATTTTCAAAAAAAAATGTTTTATTTAATTGTGGGCGTGTCAGTGGGAGGATTTTGAAAATTTTATCTCCCGATCAGTTTTAGGAGTCATAGATCATATATAAAAAATTTCAGCTTTCTAGCTCAAAATTCGATTTTTTCCAAAATTTAGTTTTTTGAGTTTGTGGGCGTGTTGTGGGCGGATTTCAAAAATTCTTAAACTTGATTATTTCGGGGCCCTAGAGAGTATATGGTTAAAATTTCAGCTCTTTAGGCCCAGTTTAAAGGCCTAATTTTTGCCGACGGACGGACAGACATGGTTAGATCGACATTGCTATCGATGCTGATCATAAATATAGTAACTTTTAGGGATCTACGGGCAATATTAAGGTATGTTACAAACTATGCGTCAAAATTAATATACCCTTAGAATAGGATATAAAAACGTCAATTTGACATATTTTTACTTAATTTAGAACGTAAGTTTAAAAACATAGGGCATCTTCTTCGACTACTTACCTTGTCGTGGTGGAGATGCCTAGTAAGAACCCGATGATATCGGGGAGCGATTGCAGCAGGGTTGCCCAAGCTGTAAGGTCTCCGGAGGAGGGCTCCGAAGCTAAAGAGTAGTTAACCCAATTCCAGTGGTAGTGCGAGCGCAACGTAAACCGTGCCCAGGGACGAAAGGTTGAGGGTATATTCAACCGATAACGAGCTCCTTCAGGTGCCCTGGCAGGACCTGTCGTATCCAGCCTTACCCCAGTAGAACCGGCAATGCTGGGGTGGACGTTTTCTCACCGGCTTACTCGTGGGACTCAAAATCTTTTTAAAATGAACAAAAACCAAACAAAAACAAAACTACAAAACGAAAAAACAGAACAACAAAGCTCAGCAGAAATTTCAAGAGCTGGCTTACAAACACAAGACGTAGAGATACGGGACGGGACTGACGACCGATTTAAATACAGAGTGAATGACAGCTCAGAATCCGTGAATTACTCGGATTCCGAGACTGCATCAGTCAAAACAACGAACTCTGCCGCGGAGGGTCCGACAAGCGCCGAAACGGCCAGCTGCAGTCGGAAGCTCGCACGTAAAAGAGGTGGACCCAGTTCCAATAAACACAAAATGGCCCGCTTAGCTAAGTTCCAGCTGAACCGTATCCTCGAAAAACCAGAGGATACATGGGACCATAAAGATAGGGACACGGTACGGTGGGCAAGAGACATGCTGGCGGAGAAGTCCGATCATCCTGAGACAGGGAGTCGTCCTCCTCCAGCCACACATGGCTCAGGCAAAACCACGTTAGCGTTGTGCGCCGCAAAAAGGGAAGCGACTCCTGAGCACGGGAGACCTACCCTCAAACACGGTGCACAAACTAATAGAATGGGGAAGGCCCTTTCTGTAACAGGATGACCCCCCCCCCCCCCCCCCCCCCAATCCGCACCAAACAACAACAACAACAACAAAAAACTGAGCAGCTCATCTGCTAATAAAAAGGACTTTGCGTCTAAACGTCCCAGATCACAGGACGAAACCTCCAAAACCCCGAAGAAGGCAAAGAGCGCTGAATCAGCGCACAGACCCTTCAACGAGGTAGCGAAGGATAATCTGGTCTTCGGCATCTGCGACTGGAGCAATGATGAGGGGAGAATTAGTGGCGAGAACTGGCGAACGCTGAAGACGAGACTGACTATTGACATTCTCGCCTTTAGCGACAGAGACCCCTCGGCACTACTTCCCACCTTCACAGACAACGGGTGGTACCTCAACGGCGCCAAATTAGTGAGGTGCTCCGATCAGACGTCGGTAGACTATTTAAAGGCAGCGATCCCGAGACTAACGAATCTCTGGGTCAATGCCAAGCTAAGTGTCGCTCACTGGATCGACATTCCGGTCCGCCCAAGGGCTCGCACTTGGGTACCCCCAGGACCTAATAAGCCAGATGAGATCCTCCGGCTTATTAAGAGACAAAACCGGGATCTTCCAACCGAGAATTGGAGGATCATAAAGGCCGATGAACCGGAAGAGAGGGGAAGACTAATATCTTTCCTCCTCAACCAAGAGTCAGTTGAACTCCTTAACAAAAAGGGGTTCAAAATCTTCTACGGCATGGACACTCTTTTCCTAAAAATCCATGAGAAGGACGAGAGACTTCTCGCAGGCATGGTATCCTCGCTAAGTAGACTTGGCTTAGAGGCTACGCCCGAAAGTTCTTCTCTGGAAACAGACACGGCTGGAAACAAGACAGACGAACAACCCTCTGTATCGGGGGTTGCTCCTCCGCAAGAACCGCTCCCTTAGGAGCAAAATAGTGGAGAACTGTCCTCTGAATCAGAGGACGGGGACACCACAGTCATAGAGATGCCGGTACTAGTCAGCAATGATGCTCCGACTAGTACAGATTAACCTCCACCATTCCAAAATAGCTTCGGCTAATTTACTTCTCCGCCTGAAAAAAGGTGGGGAAGACATCGCCCTCATCCAGGAGCCATGGGTCACAAACAACGACCGCATATCTGGACTCAGGGCAAGAAACTATTCCTTGTTTTATGTAAGAAATTCAGGTAAACCCAGAACTTGCATACTAGTAAAGAATAATATTAAAGCCTTCCTTCTTCCGAATTATAGCGAACCTGACTTCACTTGCGTGGGGTTAGATCGAGCCGGAAAGGGACCGCTGTGGATATCGTCAGCGTACCTCCCATATGATGACACGGGAGAAGTACCATCTAACACGATACGCAGGACGGTACAGACAGCGGCAGCTAATAATACCCCACTGGTTGTAGGTACTGACGCAAACGCGCACCACACCATATATGGCAGCAGTGACATTAACAAAAGGGGTGAGTTACTATTTGAATATATTATAGAAACTAACCTCGTAGTGCGTAACATAGGGTCTGAACCCACTTTTATAAACAGAATCAGGCAGGAAGTCATTGACCTGACACTGACCACCTGTTCACCTGATATAGTAATAGAAAATTGGAAAGTATCTAGTGAAGTCTCATTCTCGGACCACCGCTACATACTCTTCAATCTTAAATTCGAGACCCCCCCAACGAAAGTGTTTAAGAACCCAAAAAACACAAATTGGCAGGTCTATAATTCTTCACTCAAAAAGAAACTAGACAGCCTCCAAATCAGACAGCCCAATTCACCGGAAGAATTAGATGAAATGGTGAACGCAGTAACATCTGCCATGAACAAGGCCTTTAATAAGGCCTGCCCCACTAGTAGACACAAAGTAGGTGGTAAACCCCCGTGGTGGACCTCCACTGCAGCTTCTCTGCGCAGAGATAGCAGGAGAAAGTTTAACAAGGCCAAGTCTTCAAGAAGCCCAGATGACTGGGATAATTATAAAGACAGTCTTAAAATCTACAAAAAGGAAGTAAAGAGAGCACAGCGAGTCGTGGAAATCATTCTGTGAGAACATAGAAAGAACAAGCGACTCCAGTCGGCTGCGTAAGATCCTCTCAAAATCTCCACAAATACCTAGCGTCATACAAAGCCAAGGAGGAGTGTGGACTTCAACCAGCGAGGAGACCTTAGGTCTACTACTGGATACCCACTTCCCAGGCAACAAAGTAGAGGTAAATCACCCTACACAACACCATCACAGTGTCCAAATGGTTACGGAGCATATTGCTGACAATCGCAAACTGGCGTGGGCGATTAACAGCTTCCTCCCATATAAATCACCTGGACTAGATGGAATCACACCCATAGAGCTACAGAAGAGTATCGAGACTCTCACACCCTGGCTACTGGTGATTTTCAATAGCTGCCTAAAACTCAGCTTTACGCCCACAGTTTGGAAAACGGTAAAAGTGGTCTTTATACCAAAATGCGGTAAAGCTTCACACTGTTCTCCAAAAGACTTTAGACCCATCAGTCTAACTTCATTCCTCCTGAAAACGTTGGAAAGAGTTATAGATTACTACATACGCTCAAACCTGGAAAACAATTCCCTTTCGAGGTGTCAACACGCCTACCGAAAAGGTTTTTCAGTAGAAACAGCATTTCATTCGCTAGTCAGCACTATCGAAAAATCGTTGTATCACAAAGAATACACGATGGTATCCTTTCTGGATATAGAAGGGGCTTTCAACAATGTCAATACAGAAGCCGTCACGAATGCACTCACCAGACTAAACGTGGATAACTGCCTCTGCACCTGGATAAAAAACATGCTAGAAAGCAGGCTGATCCAGGCGGAGCTTGGCAGCTGTCTGACCAGGAGGTCAGTGTACAGGGGCACACCACAAGGAGGAGTGGTCTCACCGCTACTATGGATCTTAGTAGTCAACGAGATCATCTCCAACCTAGAGGAGGACGGATGCAAAGTGACGGCCTACGCAGACGACATTGCCATTGCCATAACGGGGAAATTCCCCAACACGATCAGAGACCTAATGGAATCAGCTCTCAGGAAACTATCCTCCTGGTCCATTAAGGTCGGACTCAATGTTAACCCATCCAAAACCGAACTGGTTTTATTTACAAGGAAAATCAAGGTTCAGGAGATAACGCCACCTACGCTCAACAACGAACCACTCATTTTTTCCAGCCAAGCTAAATATCTGGGAACGATCCTAGATAGCAAACTCAGTTGGAAACCAAACATCCAAGACCGCATAAGGAAGGCTACGATTGCCATTTACACCTGTAAAAAGGCCTTAGGCTCCAGATGGGGTCTACAGCCTAAGATAACTCACTGGCTGTACACGGCGGTCGTTAGGCCTATCCTCACTTACGGTATCATAGCATGGTGGCCTGCAATATCGAAGCAATGCCACGCAAGCGCCCTGGAACGCATCCAGAGAGCAGCCTGCATATGCATCACAGGAGCCTTAAGATCCACACCAACGGCAGCCTTAACGACTTTTCTAAACCTCCTCCCCATTGATATCTATGGGAAGATGGCGGCCACTAAGGCGGCCCTGAGATTAAGAGAATCCAATTCGTGGCAAAGTTCACACTTTGGGCACAGCAGCATCCTAACTGCCCACAAGATCCCCAACAATACGGATTATCTAATCCCAACACTAGATTTCAGTAATAAATACAAGACGGCCATCCCAGACCGAGCCAGCTGGGAAGAAGGTCGCATTGTAAACAATGACGCCATTGAAATATACATCGACGGGTCAAAGACAGCCGACGGCACAGGGGCGGGCGTGTTTTCAGACAACCCTGCGCTAAATGTCGTACTACGACTGCCTGACCACTGCAGTGTATTTCAGGCAGAAGTCAGGGCTATACGCGAAGCAGCACGCAGACTCTCTTTGACCCCGATAGATGGAAAAACTATCGTGATTTACATAGATAGTCAGGCAGCGATTAAAGCCTTAGAATCACCAACAATAAGATCCAAGTTGGTAAAACAATGCCGCGAATCTCTTAACGAGATCGCGGTCAGATGTAACACTTCACTGTGTTGGGTACCCGGTCACGGTGATATTCCAGGCAACTGTAAGGCGGACGAGTTAGCCAGACGGGGTTCCGCACAAGAACTCTCTGACAACAGAGAGACACCGGCGGTACCCATTCAGACACTGAAACTCAAACTTCTAGACAACGCGTTAATAGAAGCAAACAACAGATGGAATAGCATCAGTACATGTGTGTCCTCAAAGCAAATTTGGACCAAATACGATGCGAAGAGAACATCCAAACTTCTCTCCATCAGCAGGAAAAATATCAGCTCTGTAATCGGAGCAATCACCGGGCACTGCCTTTTAGGCAGACATGCCATCAGATTGCGAGCTCAATCAAACGACTTCTGCAGAAGCTGTAGAGACGTCGAAGAGGAAGAAACCACCACTCATCTCCTGTGCAACTGCCCCGCACTAGCCAATTCAAGGAAACAAATCCTCGGCAACTATTTCCTCGATGATCTAAGTGATCTCAGTGAAACAGATATTGGCTGTATCAGCAAATTCGTCACTAGGTCCAAATGGTTAAACTGAACTAGAGGAAGGATTGGACGATGACTTGAGCCCCTCCCACTCCCCTCCCGCAGACCATCCCAAACCTATCCCCCTGCAAAGGAAAAGAGTTCTCACTGAAATTAGATTGTATCAGTCACTTCAGTCAGAACTCCACTCCGAGGGCGAGACAGTAACCCGGCGGATCGACTGAAACGGTCTCCACCGGCCTTGCTGCCTCCCCGCTATGCAGACAAAACGGGAACAGAGTTGAGGTTAGATTCCAACAGTCACCACACTCTGTTTCTCTCCCATACCTCAAAACCTGCACCACAAATCCCCGAACTCAGTCATCATAATTCCAAATCGACTATCAAGGCCGCCCCTCCCTGCTTCTTTCCGCGGAAAGGTGTAACTCGAGGCTCGTACTGCAACAGTCGCCACAAGCCGCATCCCCCCCGCGATGCGTGTAGCAGGGTTGGACCACCTTCAGTCACGCCCTCTGGCACAGTTTTGTAACCAACTACTTGACTGTGCAGCCGGTACACCCTGACCCCCCCTCCAAGGAATGTAATAGCTTGCGCGGGATTGACTGTATCGGTCTCCCTGGCACGGTATTGCCTGCAAAGAGAGTGAAGAGCAGTTTGAGGTTCGATTGTAACAGTCATCTCAAAAGACTCTTCCCTCCCCCGGTGATCAGGAGGCAATAGCTTCCCTCCGCGGCGCAGAATTTGAGATCGACCTGGGGTTTGATTGCATCAATCGCCTCATCTCGATCGCAACCCTTGGTACGGATGTCGGGCGAAAGTCGCCTCTGCACTAGTCACCCAACACATCGCAACCCATGCGAAACACAGCCAGGCTGCACACCCTGACCCCTTCAGGAGTATCTTCCCCCCTAAGACCACTACCTCACAGGAGGCCATCACAGAGAACCAAGTAGGCCGAGCGACGACCGGTAGAACACCCCCCCCCCCCCTTTTATGTGTTATCACAACGGGCCGAAACTGCGGCCTAAGTGTGCCTGGGCTCACGCCCTCGCAGCCACCTTACCTAACCTAACCTAAAAACATAGGAACGGGCTACAGTCCGCTTGGGCGAACTGTTGGATACCCTATTTTTATTCCTATCCCTCATAAGCGGATTTAAAAAAAATTAACACATGAGAATAAAGGGCCCCTAGAGAGTATATATTATAAATTTCAGCTCCCTAGCTCAAACTTTGAATTTAAAAAAAAAAAAAATAATTGTGGGCGTGTCAGTGGGCGGATTTTGAAAATATTTACACATGAGCATAAAGGGCCCATAGAGAGTATATATTATAAATTTCAGCTCCCTAGCTCAAACTTTGGATTTTCAAAAAAAATGGTTTATTTAATTGTGGGCGTGTCAGTGGGAGGATTTTGAAAATTTTATCTCCCGATCAGTTTTAGGAGTCATAAGATCATATATAAAAAATTTCAGCTTTCTAGCTCAAAATTCGATTTTTTCCAAAATTTTGTTTTTTAGAGTTTGTGGGCGGATTTCAAAAATTCGTAAACTTGATTATTTCGGGACCCTATAGAGTATATGGTTAAAATTTCAGCTCTCTAGGTCCAGTTTAAAGGCCTAATTTTTGCCGACAGACGGACGGACGGACGAACGGACGGGCGGACGGATGGACGGACATGGCTAGATCGACATTACTATCGATGCTGATCATAAATATAGTAACTTTTAGGGGTCTACGGGCAATATTAAGGTATGTTACAAACTATGCGTCAATATTAATATACCCTTAGAATACGGTATAAACATGTTCAACAATTTAGTATGTAAGCTCAAAACCTTGTCCACTAGAAAAGGGATGTTATACTAAATAATTTAGAACGTAAGCTCAAAAAAAACATAGGGACGGGCTACAGTCCGCTTGGGCGAACTGTTGGATACCCTATTCTTATTCCTATTTACCATCCGATGTTGCACAAAAACGAAAAATTGCTCGAGTAAGAAGTCTAAGGGAAAAAGAGCCCACTGATTTAAGTGAAATAAACTAGAACATTACATAAAGGGTTTTTCAACAGGGACGCTACAAAAGTAGAGCGACAGGGACAGCAAACGACGCCGAATTTCTTGCCGCTCTTTTGACATTTCTCTTCAGTGAGGTTTGCCATTTCATGATGGAAAGATATACGAGCCAATAATGAGTCGAAATTATTAAAATTTACTACAGAAATTAGGAGTCAGTGGCCTCAACGTTAGAAGCGCTACGACCAATTTATGGTCGTCATAATCGTCCTAGCAGATCAACAATTGAGCGTCTAGTGGAAAAATTTGAATCCACAAGCACAGTACAAAATGTTAACGTGCCAGTGAGACAAAGAAGTGCCCGTAGTGTCGAGAATATTGCTGCCGCTGAGGCTTCAGTTGAAGAAAGCCCAAATGTGTCTCTCACACGTCGTTCTCAAGCGTTGGGCATCTCTGTGACGTCGTTGGGTATCTCTGTGACGTCGTTGTGGCCCCAATTGGATGATATGGACTTGGAGGACATGTGGTTCCAACAGGACGGCGCCACAAACCACACAGCGAATGCCACAATCAATTTATTGGAAACCAAGTTGGGAAACCGTGTTATCTCACGAAATGGTCCAGTCGCTTGGCCGCCTCGGTCGTGCGTTTTGACGCCGTTAGACTATTTCCTGTGGGGCTACGTCAAGTCTATGGTCTATGCCAACAAGCCAGCGACGAATGATGAACTTCGTACGAATATCGAACGTGAAATTGCAGCAGTATCGGCCGATTTATGCTTGAAAACCGTCGAAAATTGGGTTCAGCGGCTGGACTTCTGCAAGCGTGCCCGTGGTGGCCATGCAAAATAAATCGAGTTCCATACATAATGGCATCGAACGTACTTTCACAGGAATAAAGAATTTCATTGATATCCAAAAACCGTTTTTGTTTTATTTAAAAAAAACTTTTGTAGCGCTCTTATTGAAAAACCCTTTATGTAGGTATATAAATTACACAAAAAAAAATGGGTTTGACTATAATAATTATGCATTTTTTTGTGTGTAAACTTATTCGTAATAGGTACGTTAATTGGTTGTTTTTTGTCTGGTACTAGTTTCAGGTACTTCGATGGAAATCCTTTTTTTCTTATCTGAAAAATATTACGATGGAAACAAACTCATCATTTTGGGAACAGTTTAAAGTCTTCAACTGCTCGGCTCCTCAAGAGTTTGGTTGATGGACGGAACTGTTGAAGTTGTTCCATCGATCATGCGACAGCTTTTTTCTTTGCATTGCATAATAATAATAATAATATTTAGTTAGGGAATATTACACTGCGACCTATTGGTCTATTGTGTCCCCTTGCTTGTGCCTCGGAGAGGTTTATGCCCTCTTTCAGAGCCCTCTCTAGATACTTCTTTGTGAAGCGTGTCGAGGTATTGCTCTGATTTATCCTTGACAGGTCACACTCCTTAGAGCACAGCGCCCAGTCCAGTTTCTTTAATGAATCTGAGAATGAGCTGTGGGTCCATTATTTTTTATGTCCTTGTCTGTTATTTGCTGCCTGCCCAAATATTTCACCCTTTTGTGGGCCAGTGCCTCACAGGATTCCAGTATGTGGTCTGGAGTTTCGGCGGTTTCACTGCAGAATCTGCAAAGCCCGTCCTCCGATATGCCCATTTTCCTCAGGTGTTCCTTGAGTCTGCAGTGCCCTGTGAGGAGACCTGTTAGTATTCTTAGGTTGTTTTTGTTAAGGCCGATACAAGCTTTCAATCTCTCTTGGTTGTAATTTCCTAAGAGTTTCTTTGCTTGCCTTAGACCTTGGAGGTTGAGAAAGGTGTTGGCCCCTGTTTCTTCCTCCAGTCTCCTGAACTCTTCGCGTATAGTGTGTTCTCCTATCCCGCAGAACGGTTCAGGTCCTATGAAGGGTTCCTCTGCCCCTTTTCTTGCCAGAGAGCCCGCTGCCTCATTGCCTTATGGATTCATTGCTCCAGTTCTCCTTATTGCTGAGCTTTATCTGGAAATTCTTCTTGAAGTTGAATTTCCTGATGCTGTCGTCCCTAGGTATGCCAAGAAGTGGGAGCTTTTTGAGCAAGTCACCGTGTTCTTTCGAACCGATGCATTTCCCTCTCCCAATTCCCTCCTTTGCCATCCTAAGGATTGTTTTGTCTGCCTCGTTCATCACCATGATGTGTAGAGGGGTCCGTTCCAATAACACCTCCATGGCTGCGGTTGGGCAGCTACGCATTGCTCCGGTAATGCACAGGCACGCCAGTCTTTGCACTTCGCCGAGTCTCTCGCGTTGTGCCTAGACTGGTTCGCTTCGCCCATGCTACCGCTCCGTATGTGATCATTGGTCTCACGATTGCAATGTACATCCATCGCAGGATGTTTGGGCTGCATCCCCATGCCTTCCCCGCTAGGCTCCTACATATCATGAGAGCGCGGGTGGCCTTCTTGGGTATCTCCTCTGAATTTTTTCGCCAGAGGAGTTTACTATCTAGATGGAGTCCTAGATATTTTACTTCTTTGACTGGTATCAGTGTCGTACCTGATAGGCTAATGTCCTTAAGTCTTTGAAGTTGTCTTTTCCTTGTGAATGGTACTATCGTTGTTTTCGCCGGATTGATGTTAAGTCCGACAGTATTTTGCATTGCATGGTGAAGGATGAAGTTGTCCCAGCAGTCTTTTGCCTAATGAGCAAGGGCCTCATACGACATTTTATTTTCAGAAATTATTAAATGCTCTACCGAAAACAACATCACACTGAATCCCGTTATAATCACTTCCGACTTTGAGAAGGCAAGCTATAAGACGGCACAGTTTTTTTCCGAGAGCTCAATCTTAAGGCTGCTTGCCTTATCAGCATTATTAGTTAACGACGAAACACTTCAAGTGGTTTGGGTTCATTTGCGTACGATGCTTAGTTGACATATTTATTGTCATACACAAATGTACCCTGGTCGTGCCCTCGATCCAGTATCGCTCGTACGAAGCATAAATTAAAAATATGTTTATACCCATTGGCGTTAGGTGCCGAGTGTGAAATCAGAGTGATATGACTCTTCTATTTTCGTTCATTCACCGAGTGCCGGTATGCGATGCATATCACTCTGAAACAACGATACATGTCGTAATGGGTTTGGGTTATGGATATCAAGTATCGAAGCAGGTTTAATGATTGTTAATTGCTTTGGTGCAATTAGTTAAGTGGTCGCTGGTGCGATCCCTTCACATTTTGGTCTTGTGCGGATCATCTAAAACAGAGCTTACCCAGAACTCAAAACCGAGTAGAGTCCTGGAATCAGTCAGTTCAAGTTAGTTGTCTGGTTGAAAAAATTCAGATAGGACAGGAAACTAAGGTAAGACGGGAGTATTTAAAAAAAGAAATCCGCCCACTGACACAAATAAATAACAAAATTTTATTGAAAAACCAAAATTTGAGCTAGGGAGCTGAAATTTTTAATATATACACTCTAGGGGCCCTTTAAGCTCATGTGTAAATATTTTCAAAATCCGGCCACTGAAAAAAAAACTTTTTTTGAAAATCCAAAGTTTGAGCTAGGGAGCTGAAATTTATAATATATACTCTCTAGGGGGCCCTTTATGCTCATGTGTAAATATTTTCAAAATCCGCCCACTGACACGCCCACAATTTAAAAAAACAACTTTTTTTGAAAATTTAAAGTATGAGCTAGGGAGCTGAAATTTGTAATATATACTCTCTAGGGGCCCTTTATGCTCATGTGTTAATTTTTTTAAATCCGCCTACTGACACGCCCACGATTAAATAAAACAATTTTATTGAAACACCCAAGTTTGAGCTAGGGAGCGTTTTTTTCGATAAAATCCTTTAAATGTTATATAACAAAATATGTAGAGCGTTCTTAACAATTCAACCATACTTAGACTTTTGTCACGCCCACTTATGAGGGATAGGAATAAGAATAGGGTATCCAACAGTTCGCCCAAGCGGACTGTAGCCCGTCCCTATGTATTTATATTCATTTCCGTAATCGATGCATCGTTGAGGGTTGAACTTGAATATTAAATTGCAAACGAAAAGCGAGAAGCGAGAATCGTTATGTTATGATTTGTATACCCTATTCTAAGGTATATTAATTTTGGCGCATAGTTTGTAACATACCTTAATATTGCCCGTAGACCCTTAAAAGTTACTATATTTATGATCAGCATCGATAGTAATGTCGATCTAGCCATGTCCGTCCGTCCGTCCGTCCGTCCGTCGGCAAAAATTAGGCCTTTAGACTGGGCCTAGAGAGCTGAAATTTTAACCATATACTCTCTAGGGTCCCGAAATAATCAAGTTTACGAATTTTTGAAATCCGCCCACAGACACGCCCACAAACTCGAAAAACCAAAATTTTGGAAAAAATCGAATTTTGAGCTAGAAAGCTGAAATTTTGTATATATGATCTATGACTCCTAAAACTGCTCGGGATATAAAATTTTCAAAATCCGCCCACTGACACGCCCACAAAAAAATAAAACAATTTTATTGAAAAACCAAAATTTGAGCTAGGGAGCTGAAATTTATAATATATACTCTCTAGGGGCCCTTTAAGCTCATGTGTAAATATGTTCAAAATCCGCCTACTGACATGCCCACAATTTAAAAAAAAACTTTTTTTTTTGAAAATCCAAAGTTTGAGCTAGGGAGCAGAAATTTATAATATATACTCTTTGGGGGCCCTTTATGCTCATGTGTAAATATTTTCAAAATCCGCCTACTGACACGCCCACAATTTAAAAAAAAACTTTTTTTTTTTGAAAATCCAAAGTTTGAGCTAGGGAGCAGAAATTTATAATATATACTCTCTAGGGGGCCCTTTATGCTCATGTGTAAATATTTTCAAAATCCGCCTACTGACACGCCCACAATTTACAAAAAACCTTCTTTTTTTAAATCCAAAGTTTAAGCTAAGGAGCTGAAATTTATAATATATACTCTCTAGGGGTCCTCTATGCTTATGTGTTATTTTTTTTTTAAATCCGCTTACTCACACGCCCACAATTAAACAAAATAATTTTATTGCAAAACCAAAGTTTGAGCTAGGGAACGTTTTTTTACAAAAGCTTCGTTTTTGTTTGATAAAATCTTTTAAATGTTATATAACAGAATATGTACAGCGTTCTTAACAATTCAACCATACTTAAGGCTGAACTATAATAGTCGGAAGCAATCGGAAGCTAATGTCAAAATTCTAAGTTAAGTTTTCTTCAGTACTGTCAATTACTCAAGTTGCCCATAATAGACTTTTGTAAATGGAAGCGATTGTCAGAGTGGAATGGAGAAAATCGTAGTCCTCTGTGCAAGCCGCCATTTGTGTAGATAAATGCTTGGTATCTATGCAAATGAAATTTAAAAACAATTGTGTTCTTTCAAATGATAATTATATTAATTGCAAACGCACCTACCTTACAAACAATAAAAACAAAATTTCATTGCTTATGAACTTCCAAATTTAAATGCACACAGCTGTTGAAATGAAATGTCAAATTTTTGTAGGAAAGAACAAAAGAAAGAGAAAGAGCGAAAGAATTCGCTTTTTCGCAAGTGAGCAAAAGTGAACGAAAACTGAACGAATCGAAGCGAAAAGCTATTATGGTCGTACAATACAAATTGCATGTATTCGCACAGCTACGGAAGTGGTCGTCCGCAACCATATTCTATTATAGTTCAGCCTATAGACTTTTGTCACGCCCACTTATGAGGGATAGGAATAAGAATACGGTATCCAACAGTTCGCCCAAGCGGACTGTAGCCCGCCCCTATGTTTTTTGTTTGGGTTTATGTTCATTTATTTTTATTAACTATTCTGTTCTGTGCTAAAGTTTGAAGAAGAAGGTACGATACCAGTAATTTATGAATGTTGTGTCTATGTTTTATTTTTTTAGAAAGCAATAAAGGTAGGTAAATTAAAATATAATCAGTAATTTACTGTGCTTTATATTAGATATTTTGTGTAATCGGCAGTGATATAAAATGAAACCGGGTGGAAAAAATTGTTTCGAAGATCATTCCAATGATCATTCGATTCTTTAAATCATTCGAATACTAATATCTCGATTCTTTAAATCATTCGATTATGCCCATCACTAATAGAGGGTGCTTTTGATAACAACAGTTATGATTCAATATCAAATGCTTTACATTACCGTAATTTAGACCTCCCCACCATAAATTGAGTAAAAGCGATGCTTGAAAGTCGGAAAGTTACTGCTTCGTCAGGACCGACTTCAGTATCAGTATCAGCTATAAAAAGCAGTCCACAAGGAGGAGTTCTATCACCTTTCTTGTGGTCTTTGGTCATAGATGGCCTACTTCAAAAGTTAAGTAATTTAGGCTACGACATTATAAGGTACTCCGATGACTTGGTCATCATTATTAGCGGTAAAGAGTCAAACGTAGTTACTTCACGCATGCAAAACGCCCTTAAGATAGTCCTAGACTGGTGCACCAAGGAAAATCTCTTCATCAAGCCCCATAAAGCTATCATAGTTCCATTTACAAAAAGTAGAAATTCGAACTAAGCTCAGATTTCACTGAAGGGTACGACCATGACGCTGCTCTCAGAAATTCCACAACTTGACATGATCTACGCGGTTACAAACCGCCTTCAAAAAACATTATGTTTCAATAAGCAGTTCTCTACGGAGATACCAAATAGAAAAGCAAGGGCAAGAAATAGCGCACCGAACCGCCAAATCGGATTAAAGCGGTATACGGATGGTTCTAAAATGGAATCGGGCATAGGAGCTGGTTTTCACGGACCAAATGTAAACTTCCCAATACCCTAGTGTATTCCAGGCAGAGCTCCTCCCCATTCAAGAATGCGCTAACCACATCTTCAACACTGGTATCAAAGGCGGTCACATCCATATATTCACGGACAGTCAAGCAGCTATAAAAGCGCTTAGCTCATACACAATTTACTCCAAATCAGAAAGTCAGCCAAAGAACCAAAACCAAACTGTGGTGGATTCCTGGCCATGGGGGTTTTGAAGGAAATGAAAAAACTGACGAACTAGCCAGAGGTGGTTCAGAAACAACTTTCACAGGACCTGAACCCTTCTGCTACACACCTAGTTCAGCTACTTATTTAGCTAAAAAAAAAAGCTGGGAACAATCAAAATGTATTTCACACTGGGAAAAACGAGCCATCTATCCCTTTAAAAACAATGCCAGCAGGATCCTAAACCTACGTAGGCATGTTATTAAAAACCTAATAGGCTACCTCAGAGGTCACCACGGTTTACGATACCACCTTAACATAATGAATTTATCCGACTAGTCAGAGTGCAGGCTGTGCCTCGAGGACGAAGAAACCACGGAGCACATATTGTGTGAATGCCCAGCCCTCTGCGGAATCAGAAAGAGGATCTTCTTCAAAGAACTCTTAAGCAATGAAGACTTGAAGAAATCCCGCGCTAGACGCATTTTTACCTTTTCTAGAAAAGTGGAAACGCACTAACCTAAAATCTTCTCTGACCTATGGTACAATAGATCTATTCAGGTCGACGTACAGTTTTTCTTCGCGAGTCAGGAGCTTAAAAAAAATAGGTAAGAAAAAAATTTCGAATTAACTTTTTTCGAGATTTTAGATTTTTTTCGAGATATGGTCTTTTGAAATTTTTGTCCATTCGAGATTCTTGTATATTCGAGATTTTTGCATTCTAAATTAAAAAAAAAATTTTCGAGATTTTTTGCATTCGAGATTTTTGGCATTTGAGATTACGTCATGATCCCGAAGTTTTCTGCATTTCCGAAATAGTCTGAAACTGGTCGATTGTTATTTCATAAAAGCACTAAAGTAATCTGCCCGAGTTTTTGGGAAAGAAGAAAAGGTGCTTTGATGATAAGGAGCTTAGATATTCAGTATTTACCAGATCAGTAGACAGGGCCTGAAGCTTGTGGTGAGCTAAGCCAGGACAGTTGCAGACGAAGTGCTGCGCAGTGTCATTACACTCTCCAGAAGCGTCGCAGATGGTTGAAGTGCCTTGCGAAAGCGTGGTTGCCGTGTAGCAACACTGTCGCGGACTTCCTACGGAAAAATAGTTTTGGTTGTCTGCAGCCCGAAGAGTCTGTGATCTAAAGAAGACCCTGTCGTCAATGGAAGCCCATATAGTCTAAGAGCCCACCGTATGATGTACTAGAGCATCGAAACCAAGGATGAGTTTTTTTTTTAATACACTATCAGCTGTGTCGTGGAGTGCTTAAAGCAAGCAACTATCACGAGCAGAAATTTGCCGGCACTAAAAGTGCTCTCACAGGCTCATCATTTAGTGCAGGTGTTAGTAAGGACTAAACAATTAAAACTACAATAATTGTGTACCTATAAACTACTAGCACAAACACAAAATCATGCAAACAATTTAAGACATTAAAGCATTATTACGCAAAATATTTTTCAGCTTAATTTTACTAACATGCAAGTCAATCACATGATCATTTAGATTATAGATTCTACTCATGCGACTAATAGGCTCATGCCTCCCATAATTCGTTCTATGATGTGGGCTAAACAATAATTCAACACTGCGTAAATTATGGGCACCACCACGAAAACTAAAGCCAATAGACGACAAAAGGTCAGGTGCATCTATTTGACCGGATATAAGCTCCTGTAAAAAAATGATATCGCTATTAAGCCTTCGTTGAGAAAGGGGTAACATTTGAAGAAGCTTGATACGTTGACTGTAAGGAGGAAGGTTAAATGGATCATCCCATTGAAGTCCTCTAAGTGCAAATCGAATAAATTTACGTTGAATGGCCTCTATTCGATTTGAATGAATGTTGTAGAACGGTGTCCAAACTTGAGAGGCATACTCTAGAATCGGACGGACAAAACAATTGTACAAGGACATAGAAACGTAAGGGTCATTAAATTCTTTGGCCCAACTTTTTACGAAGCCCAGCATAGAATTAGATTTATTAATAATATAATTAATATGCTTAGCAAAAAACAGTTTGGGGTCGAAATAAACCCCAAGATCCTTAAAATTATCAACATTACAAAGAATATGTTGAGACAGAGAATATTGAAAGGTGGCAGGGATATTCTTTCTAGAGAATGTCATATGTTGACATTTAGTAGGGGTCAGGGATAAACCGTTTTTATCACACCAATTGGCGAAGCTATTAATGTCAGATTGAAGAAAAATTCAGTCTTGCTGACTAGTGATAGATTTATATTTCTGCATATCATGAGCGTAGATCAGGATATTACTGTAATTTATACATGCCTTAACATCATTAATGGCAAGGTTTATATTTTTTCATATCATGAGCGTAAATCAGGATATTACTGTAATTTATACATGCATTAACGTCATTAATGGCAAGTATAAATAGAATTGGTCCGAGGTGACTTCCTTGTGGAATTCCAGACTGAGCTGTGAAAGATACAGATAGCGATCCTCTAAATTTCACTTGATAAACCCTTGATCTAAGGTATGAATTAACCCATTTTATGAAACATGGTGGGAAACCAAAAGCCCTGAGCTTAAATTCGATTATTTCTTGGGACAGCTGGGGCCTATTTCATAGAACTATTAGTCTAATAATTATTAGCAAATTTTCTAATATTTTGCGTTTATTAGTAAAATTGTGTTTCATAAATATTTTTCCTACACTAATATCTTATTTGTTCAGCGCCAATAAGTATTAGTGGGAAATTATTACTGTAGCAAGATTATGTTTCAAAGGAACAATTTTATTAGTAATTATTTCTGCTGTACTAATAACTAATTTTCTTTTTCTATTAGTCGAGAAACATGGGTAAAAAATTTCTATTAAGAAAAGTGTGCTTAGTCAAATACGATTGGCCGCCAAGAAATGTGCGTGAACTTAATTTGTAGCCTCATCGTGTATTTAAATTATTATCGTGTATTAATTTATTAAACAAATTAATATGTTTTCGAGTAGTGATGATGAGTTGAATGAATACGATTTTATTAGAGTACGTCGCTGTCGGGTATTTAAACTAAGAATCAATTATGTAATAAATACCAGTTAGGAATTCAATGAAAAATTCCGAATTAATAGTGAATCTCTTGAATATTTGTTGCAACGAATAGGACCTTACCTTGAAACTCCAACAACACGAAATTGTGCTTTATCCCCTAACCAAAGACTACTTACAGCACTTCACTGGTTAGGAAACGGATGTCAATACCACGGATTAGCAGATATGCACGGCGTTTCAAAAGCAACTGTTTGCCGTGTAATCAAGGAAGTAGTTAAACTAGTGAACGAAAAGGTTTTCCCATATGTTGTAAAATGGCCCAATGACATGGACGTTGTTGTAAGGAGATTTTACTCAATAAATCAAATGCCTGCTGTTATTGGTTGTATTGACGGTACTCTTATCAACATTGATGCAACCAAAAATCATGAAGACCGTTTCATCGATCGTCACGGAAATCATTCCATTAACTGTATGTTGGTTTGTGGACCGGATCTACAATTTTATTATTGCAGTGCTAAATGCTAAATAAAAGTGCACGATGCTCGCGTGCTAAGGAATAGCATACTCCACGAAAAAATGGAAAATGGTTGGCGCCCACACCCACGATCAGTGCTTTTGGGTAATTCGGCTTACCCTCTTAAAGAATGGCTAATTACGCCTATATCAATAGGGCACATAAACGTACACGTTGTTTAATCGAAAATTGTATAGGTTTCTTAAAAGAAAAGTTCCCTTGCCTTAACCACTTAAGAGTACAGCCCATATATGCTTGTGAGATAATAAAAACATGCGTTGCAAGTTGTAATTTGACCTCTCGCACACATGAAATTTCAAATGTCTACAGCGAGCAAAGATTTGATGAAGAGGGATCCACTGACGACGGAATAGAGACAATATCAACGTCAGGTGTTTTAAGACAGCAAGAACTTGTAAATTCATTCAGATAATATAACGAATAGCTTTATATGTTAGTAAATAAAGTTATTTTATTTAAAATTCCTTTAAACAAATAATTCTAGGAAGATCATCATGTTTTTCGGATCCATCTGCAACTAGCTTTTCAAGAAGTTGGTTTTTTAATTTTAAGTTTTCTATTTCTAGGACTTTTTTTAAGCTGTCCTTCTTCAAGCATTCTATTTCGAGTTTTAGTTTTTCTTCTCGTAAACGGAATATATTTTGGTCATCAAATTTTATTTTCTTCCTTTTTAGTTCTGCAAGTATATATGTATGTATGTTGTATGTATGTATATACCCTTGTATTGATTGCGCATTTGTATTTCGTTTTTTTTTAATTTATGTTACCTAAAGGTGACAACATTTGTCTCCGTAATGTTCTTGTTTCCTTTGGTAGGCCATCAACATCGCCTTCGTTTCGTCCATCAATCACTTCTTCCGCGGTCTGCAAGGAGTCTTCCTCAACGGCCTCCATTGACTCCTTCACTGGTAACCCAACGACATCCGGAGCTTCTTTACATAAGATTTCGAGAACCTTCTCTTCGATTTCCGTTAATACATATTTCTTGCCTCCGCCTGAACCAGTTCTTCTTGCATTGTCCACTTTCATCTATTTCAACTCGATCCAGTACTTGCATAATACAATTTATTAATAAGTTCTTACTCAGCATAGTGCATTTTTTAATGTTTGGCCAAAAAGCGTCACGGATATATCCCCATGGCTTATCCTGAAATACACCACTTGCAGCGGCTTCTTGATGAATGTTCTTCCAAGCATCACTTTTATCTTGCTTGCAAATTGTATTAGAAAATGCTCCAAATAGCACGTTTTTCTGTTCTAAAATTAAGTTTAACAAATGCAATTTTAATTCCTTGGAACACATCGCTTTTTTTAATGGACGTTTTCTCCTTTGATTGTGTATCACTTAATAACTTTAGACGAATGTGAATTTAAAAACGGTAAAATTATAAATAAACGTGATTATTTACGCACAGCATACTTGAGAATTAATAACGGGCATACCTATATCGCAGGCTGATACTTATTTGCACCCAGAAATAGGCAATGAATCATTTACTGGCAGCTACTTACAGCAACAAACAAAATGCCTGCGCTGTGGTTTCCACTATAAGGGTACTGTGTATATGTACTACAGAAAAAAGAAATATCTTTAGCGCACGCAAATTATAAAAAAAAATAAAAAATTTGTCAGCAATTCACTAATAATTCCTATATCAAACATAAGGGAATTATTAGAACCCGACAATATTTTTATGAAATACAATTTTATTAGCCCATACATTATTAGAGCTAATAACTTCGAAATTATTAGTATTAGACTAATAGTTTTATGAAATAGGCCCCGGTCGAAAGCCTTAGAGAAGTCAGTGTATATGCAATCCATTTCGTACTTATTCTCCAAGGCATTAGAACAATCATGCAAGAAACTTAATAGATTAGTGACTGGATCTGTTTCTTACAAATATATGCTGTTCATTACAAATTATATTGCGACAAAGAAATATTAACTTTTCACAAACAATTTGTTCAAAAAGCTAAGTAATTAGTGATATCACCACATTCGCCTTTTTATACCCTATTCTAAGGGTATACAGTGAACTCTCTCATAAGCGGACACTGACGGTACCAAGAAATTTGTCCGCTTATTAGAGGTGTCCGGTTATGAGAAAAAATATTTCATTGACAACCTTGAAAAAAGAAACAAGCCATATGCATTTATGGTACTATAACATTTTATTTTAAAATGGAATGCATTTTTTGTGATGTAAACATTAATTGTAGGTAATAAAAAGGATAATAACAAAACATAAACAAGAGCAAAGCCTTTAAAAATTAATTTTTGCATTACTTGAAACTATGTAGGTATATATGCTTCAAATTATGCATACACGTACACATAAACCTACGTATAGCACCACGAGAATTTTAGTCGGATAGTCGACAGACGGCCGCCGGCGCCGTTTTTTTTTTTAATTTTTTGCTGGGTATCAGATGATAGTGGACGGTCCAAAAATCAGCAGAGCTAAGTTTTTGCTTGGACTAAATAGGAAAGACTTGAGATCCTTAATTGGTCTCGTCACTGGTTTCAGTCCTCTTAACGAGCACCTAAAGACCATCCACATTAGGAGCTCGGGCCTATGTGAGTACTGCCTAGACGCGGATGAAACGGCATCTCACTTCATCTGTGAATGTCCTGCTTTCGACAAAACCAGGCTCAACACTATATGTAAACAATTCGTCAACGAAGATGAGATGGGGGACATTGAACTTGCTAATATCCTTCGCTTTGCCATGGCTACTGGCAGGTTCTCCCTCACTGACTCTATTACTAATCGCCAATAAGCAGCGAGCGGGCAGCTATGCTGAAGTACAATGGACCTATAGGTCTAAGTGCTTGTCATCTACTGATGACCCCACTGCACATACAATACAATACAATACAAAGGGCAAAGCGCAAAGAAAAGGAAAAAAAGCAAACAAAATAAAAGACAACGAAGTGTACCAAATGCGTTTTGTCCGTTTAAGAGAGAGTGAAATTCTATTGCGGGTATGAAAACTGGTGTCCGCGTCCGGTTATAAAAGAGTCCGTTTATGAGAGAATTATTTACATTAAAAATTGTGTAGATTATTCCGTTCTTTGAAATTTGTCCGGTTATGAGAGATGTCCGCTTATGAGGGGTGTCCGTTAGGAGAGAGTACACTGTATTAATTTTGACGCATAGTTTGTAACATACCTTAATATTGCCCGTAGACCCCTAAAAGTTACTATATTTATGATCAGCATCGATAGTAATGTCGATTTAGCCATGTCCGTCCGTCCGTCTGTCGGCAAAAATTAGGCCCTTAAACTGGACCTAGAGAGCTGAAATTTTAACCATATACTCTCTAGAGTCCCGAAATAATCAAGTTTACGAATTTTTGAAATCCGCCCACAGACACGCCCACAAACTCAAAAAAACAAAATTTTGGAAAAAATTGAAATTTTGAGCTAGAAAGCTGAAATTTTTTATATATGATCTATGACTCCTAAAACTGTTCGGGATAAAATTTTCAAATTAATTTTTGAAAATCCAAAGTTTGAGCTAGGGAGCTGAAATTTATAATATATACTCTCTATGGGCCCTTTATGCTCATGTGTAAATATTTTCAAAATCCGCCTACTGACACGCCCACAATTAATTTTTTTTTTTTTGAAAATTCAAAGTTTGAGCTAGGGAGCTGAAATTTATAATATATACTCTCTAGGGGCCCTTTATTCTCATGTGTTAATTTTTTTTTTAATCCGCCTACTGACACGACCACAATTAAATAAAACAATTTTATGGAAACACCCAAGTTTGAGCTAGGGATCGTTTTTTTTTTGATAAAATCCTTTAAATGTTACGAGGGCGGGTCAATAAGTCCGTGACTTTTGGAATAAAACACAGATTTTTTGATAATTTTTTTTTTTATTTTTCAACGTAGTTTCTCTTGAGCTCTATAAACTTTGTCCAACGCTTCTCCAATTTTTTTATCCCTTCCAAAAAAATGATTTGTCGAGGTCCTCAAAATAGGCCTTTATTTGCGAGATGACTTCATCATTGGAGTCAAATCTTTTTCCACCAAGCCATTTCTTCAGGTTTGGGAACAAGAAGTAGTCGCTTGGAGCCAAATCTGGAGAATAGGGTGGATGAGGGAGCAATTCATAGCCCAATTCATGGTTTTTTGCCATGGCAACTGCACATGTGTGCACCCTTGCATTGTCTTGGTGGAAAAGAACTTTTTCTTGGCCAAATGAGGTCGGTTTTTTTTCAAATCGTCATTGAATCGGTCCAATAAGTTGGCATAATATTCCCCATTGATTGTTCTTCCCTTTTGAAGGTAGTCAATGTGGATTATCCCGCGTGCATCCCAAAAAACAGTCGCCATAACTTTATTGGCTGACAAACCCACCTTGGCCTTCTTTGGCGCCGTGACTGTTGTTTGGTCTCTGGTGTGTTGTGATGGATCCATGTTTGGTCCACGGTTACAAAACGGCGCCAAAACTCCTCCATATTGCGATTAAACAACGCCAAACCTTCCTGTGAAGTTGTTACACGATTGCGTTTGTGGTCGACTGTGAGCAAACGCGGCACCCATCTTGCGGAAAGCTTTCTCATGCCCAAGTGATCATTCAAAATTGAAACCACTGAGCCATGCGAGATCCCTACGGCTTCCACAATCTCTCGCACTTTCAATCTTCGGTCGGCCAACACCATATCGTGAATTTTTTCGATTGTTTCGGGTGTAGAGACCTCAACTGGGCGTCCAGGACGTTCGGCATCTTCAGTGCTTGTACGGCCACAACGAAATTCAGTAAACCACTTTTTTACCATTGAAATCGATGGTGCAGAGTCCCCATATTATTTTTCAAGCTTAGCCTTGGTCTCGGTAATGGTTTTTTTTCGCAAGAAATAATGCTTAATAAGCACACGAAATTCACTTTTTTCCATTTTCTCCTCAAATTAGTGAGTAGTCTGATAAAAATAGCTGTCAAACACAAACTAACTGACGCAGCAAGTTTAAATTTTGACAGGAGTCAACTGACAGATGCCTGTTGACAGGAGCAGTGTTGCCGTTTCAGTAAAGAGGTCAGAAATTCAAAAAGTCACGGACTTATTGACCCGCCCTCGTATATAACAAAATATTTAGAGCGTTCTTAACAATTCAACCAAACTTAGACTTTTGTCACGCCCACTTATGAGGGATAGGAATAAGAATAGGGTAACCAACAGTTCGCCCAAGCGGACTGTAGCCCGTCCCTATGTTTTAAATACAGGTGTGATAAAAGCACTTTTCCATAGATTAGGAAATTTACCTGTACTAATGGACAATTCAAACAGATACTTAAGATATGGAGCAATTGCATGACTGCATTTTTTAAGAACAATCCAATGGGACCGGATGCCATCAGGACCTGATGCAGTCATTCTTCAGAGAAGAAATACATTTTAAAATTGTTTCCAAATCGAACGAGATACTACTAAAACTTATTTGGGAACAGCTAGTTAGATAACTAAAATATTGATCATCAATGTGAACTTACTGAAATGATCTGCAAACATATTGCTTGCGAATCAGCAGTTGTAGAACTATTGTAAGTAAGCTTCGATGGATAACCATCGGTTTTTTTTCTTAGAATTGACAAAAGTTGCATGTGAAATGAAAGTTTAGTCGAGAAGTAAGCAAAATTACCAAAGGTTGTCGGGAATTTTTGCCCATGACTTAAAAAACGAAGCTACTTCCAGTACGTTTTTTTTAAACTTTTCATAGGGATAAAGGAAAAAAATAAATGAGTAACCATTTGAAAGACCACATTAAATAGTTCTTGAAGACGTTGGGTTGGCAGTTCCAATCCGCCCATGTTACCCTGACAACCCAACTTTTAACTGCGCATATTTCTCGATTGACTATAGGCATAAATACCAATGTTGGTATGGGTATCAAATTAAAGCTGAGATTTTACCATTTACAAATATATAGGGTTGTCTTTAATAATCTGGCCACATGTATAGACAACTCATGATTTTAGCGCAATTAACGTATAAAGTGCAGTACTAGGTATGGGTATTTTCCTCATAATTATTGATACCGTAAATGGCAATTATGTATGTGTATTTCTCTTTTTTAAAAGAAGCCACTCTTGGGAATGCATTTGGCATACTGCATACATTAAAATAATATCTATTTTCAAGATATGAATGATATTACAAAATTATTTCAATGAACAGTTCATTTTTATTGGCAGAAATCAGTAAACTTTCAACTTGAAACAAGGAAATAGTTAAATCTAACTTAATTTTTAACAAAGTAGTTTAACACACTTAACAAAAATGTACACATGTTTTTCCCTAGTCTGAGTCAGAATCTGAATCGCCAAGTCTCATTTAATAGCGGTTCAAGCCGTTCTTTTAATACCCATCCAGATTCTTGCGGGTTCATTATACTGCAGGTGGCATTTCTAGCATTCTGCCACATTACGTTTACATAAACAGAACGCAATTTTTTTTTGTTTTAAAGAATTCCAGCATGGAGTAATGAGAATGGAATCAAACCCTTTAATTTTCTTTTTGAATAATTTCTCATTGTTGGATTTGTCCGAATAAAGTTTTTGAAATATTAAATACCTTGCAACATAAACACTATTGCAGCTTTTAACTGAGGTATACTCTTGTAATAGATTCATTTTTGCATCGTCATCAATATCCCTCACATCATTCAGTGAAGCAAACACATCCTGAAATCGTTTATTTTTCTGAAGAAGTAGAAACGGTTTTGCTTTGCCTTTACGAAAGAAACTTGATGTATAACCACAACCAGTATAGTAACGCGCGACATAAATTTGGGCCAAGAATTGCTTTTGTTTTTTGAAGAAGCATTTACCATCCAAACTTCTTTACTGGGAAATTTATACATGTTACCTAACAATATTTTTATGATTTTTGAATTTTCAAACAATTACTTATATGAAAGATAATCCGCGTATCTGCTTCCTCGTGAAAACACTCGAAATCATTTTCCTGTGCCTTAATGACATAATTTCCTTCTGAATGGTATGAATAACATTGTTCTTTAACTGTGATATATACCTTTTTTATTTTCAAGTATACATGCCATCGAACTGTTTCCCCAATAATCTGACAAAAACTTCACAACTGCGTCTTTGAATATGTGACCATATTTATTGAGAATTGTTACTACTTGTCTACTACTTGTTATAGATTTCATTGCTAACCCTTACATTAACTGTTTAGACGGCTTAACTCTACCTTTTGTGACAATATATTATATCCGAACACAATAATTTTATTTTTATGTTATCGTTATCTGAACGTTGTCTGCGTACGTCGGGTCCTTGAACAAGTTTACTTGTAAAACTAAACAATATATCAGGAATATCACATTCACCAACGACAATATCTTCAACTTTCGCTTTTTCAGGTAATGTAAATGCTTTTAAAGATTTTTAATTTTGAAAGCAATATCTTCTAACTTAGTTATTTCGGTATTTTTTCGGACTACATTATAATTTTCTTTTTGTGTTGTGTATTGAATGACTCAATTGAAATAATGTCGCTGAATGTTTTCAAAATCTTATTTTGTAATTGTATGAGTGTACTATAACTTTTAAAATCTTCTTTTTCAAAATCACCCTCACTTACTTCTAACAACAATGAAACATACATAGAAAATAAATCACTTAGGAAATAAATGTTTTCTTTCTCACAGATTTCCGCAATTATGAACTCCGAAAGGGATTGAAATGCAGCTTGATAAACTTTTCGCATCTCGTGCCATTGCCCTACGGTTTTTTATACAGCTAAATTTTTTTTAAATGTTTTTATATTTCAGTTGTAGCATGATGAATGATAAGCAATTGATTTACAATTGCTTAAATCATTCACAAAGTTCGAGTCTTACAAGGCATCCGCCAATGGCCTTATTTGATTGAGCCTGTAACGTGTGGCATTAACACGTTAACTGTTGATACTATTAAACGCGTTAAATTGGGTTTATGTTGAATTTAGATCTTTTTTATTGTTTCTTTTTGATTTTCTTTACAATTCATCCAATGGCGATAATCGTTGAAGCTCAACTGGTTTGACGTTTAATTCTACATCCCTACCGAAATGCAAGTTCATGGCTTAACAATAATAATAATAATAGTAATCTACTAGAAATTCACAATTAGCTTTTATATTACACGACTTTTTTTCTGTTCACAAGACGTTCACAATTAGGATTTATATTACAAGCTGATAATAATAAGAATAATATAATAATTATTGATTACCATACCGAATTGGTGGTGCACTTACCCGTCCACTTCGTGTTATATACGGTGTGGAACCTACAGTTTGGAAGCTGTCGCGATCAACTGGATTATCTTGAACTTCTAGTAAGTCCGGTTGTTCAATTGATTGTTCGGCTTGACAGCAGATGGTACATTTTTATTGTTACAATTTCTACTTAATTTTACGTTAACATCCGAATTGCTTTTTGTGCTTTGTGGTATGATATTGATTTCTTTAATATTATTGTCTTCGTTATTTACACTATCTCTAATGTGATCTTCAAATAGCAACTCACTTGTATTGATTTCATTATTTTGTTGTCTTAGCTACGAACCTTCGATTACTTCGGAAATGATTACCAAAGTTGTCTAGCACAATATATGACCTATCGTTAATATTCGCTACAATTTTTGCATAATGCCAATCCTTTCCGTTTTTTTAAATATGACTTGGTCACCCACATTCAACATTGGCAAGGATGGCCTTATTGGCAAATTTCTGAAACGCCGTTGACCTAAACGGGCTATTATCACATCTGATTTCCGATGGATACCCTACGCGAACAAATATTTTTCCCATTACCTCAATTATATGGTTGGAAGTTTTCCGATATGACAAAACCCGAATATGCGTCAATGATTGCTATATAATCGTGTCCTGCCATTTCAAATAAATCAATCGCAACTCTTTGAAATGGGTACTCGGGATTCGAATCTTGAATTAACGGTTCTTTTTAAATATATCTCGCTGAATTTGTTCGCAAATGGTACACTGCGAAACGATTTCCTTAATTTTTATAGACATACCAGGCCAAAAAAAAGGCTGCGTGCACGTGCAAGCGTTTTTTCAACACCCAAATGTGGTTCGTGTAACCACTTGCAAATGTTTGCCTGTAGTTCAGAAGGAATGACAATTCTATGGTCCTTAAAAAGAAGCCCTTTTCCGAAATGCAAGTTGTCGCGGTATTTGTGAAATGTCTGGCTCAAATCATCAAGTTGATGATACCGGGGCCATTGCGTTTGCACATATTTACATATGTGCGTATACTTTTCATCATCTTTAATTATACGCAAATAGACGTTATAGTTATCTTCCGATAAACACACCTGATGAGTGATTGTATGTATTACTCCAAGAAGATCTAGAATTAGTCTGGCAACTGTGCCCTCGAAAGGCAGTCCGCCACAAGCAGTTCCTTTCCCCGTGGTTCGTCGGACCATTGTGGAAGTCATATCAGCGAATTTCTCGTACTCCGGCCATATAGTTAAAGAACAAACTCCTAAAAGAACCGTAAGACAATACGAGAAAGACAATTGGGAAAAACTTTACGGTGTCTTTAAGCGTTTTAGCTGGTCGTCAACCCATCTGAGGAAAACCGGAAAAAGTTTAAACGAGCCAAAAATGACTGCAATGCCGAGACTGAGGCAAAAAATACTACGTAGTAAAAACGTTTGGTCGTTTTTTAAGAACATCATGACTTCGGCCTCGTCATCTATCCCGATACTCATTTACAACGACATTCCAGCTGTTAGCTCTCTAGATAAAGCTAATCGATTGCTGCTCACTTCACAGCTAGCTCAACGCTTCCAGATTGTACTTTATCTCCGCCAGTACTCGAGCGCGTAGAATACTCTATGGGACTAATCCACTTTCGCACTCGTACAGTGGCTAGAGTACTTCGAGATCTTGACATACACAAATCCGCTGGTCCAGATGGTATTTCCCCTATCGTTCTGAAGAGGTGTTCTTCCTCGCTGGCAAAACCATTGCGTAAGCTTTTCCATCTGTCCTATTCTTCAGGACTCTTCCCGAGAAGATGGAAAACAGCATTTGTCCAGCCTGTACCGAAAAAAGGCGAGTCTTCTTCTCCCTCCTCCTACCGATCAATTGCACTTACGTCCCTTCTTTCGAAGGTCATGGAAACGCAGATCAACCGTCAGCTAATGAAATATCTTGAATCTCGAAAACTTCTTAATGGCCGGCAGTATGGTTTTCGCAGCAACAGGTCCACTGGTGACTTGATGACATATCTAACCGAAGGTGAAAGTAAGAATGTTGCACTTGATATTTCAAAGGCATTTGACAGAGTTTGGCATCAAGCTCTCTTGTCGAAAATGCGTGCATTGGAATCGATGATACTCTTCTTCAATGGATTAGAAATTACCTTTCGGACCGTTAAATTAAAGTTGTTTTGGACGGTTTCAAGTCTGCAACTCACCAAATAAATGCTGGTGTTCCCCAAGACCCCTTCTCATTTTTAAAAATGATATCTGTTACTTCTAATCCTATCCATTCCTTCGCTGATGACAGTACCCTCAGCTTCTCATATTCGTTTCTTGGGTAACGCCCCTCTTCTTCGGGTGTGGAACTTTGTATTGTATGTATTGTATGTGCAGTGGGGTCATCAGTAGATGACAAGCACTTAGACCTATTGGTCCATTGTACTTCAGCATAGCTGCCCGCTCGCTGGTTATTGGCGATTAGTAAGATTCAGTGAGGGAGAACCAGTAGCCTTGGCAAAGCGAAGAATATTTGCAAGTTCAATTTCCCCCATCTCATCTTCGTTAACGAATTGTTTGCCTATAGTTAGGTTAGGTTAGGTAGACGTGGCTGTCAGCCAAAGCCAACACACTTAGACCAATGATAGGTTCATTGTGGTACCACACAGATCTGGGGATTACCCTCACTGCTCGTTGAACCAATAGGAGCTTCTTATGAAGCGCGAAAGACTTCTAGCGCCAGTGCTGGCTAAGTCGCTTGTGTCATTGAACAAGAAGTCCAATAGTTGCCTATAGTGGTGAGCCTGGTTCTGAAGAAAGCCGGACATTCACAGATGAAGTGAGATGCCGTTTCATCCGCCTCCATGCAGCACTCACATAGGCCCAAGCTCCTAATGTGAATGGTTTTGAGGTGCTCGTTAAGAGGACTGAAACCGGTGACGAGACCAATCAAGGATCTCAAGTCTTTCCTGTTTAGTCCAAGCAAAAACTTAGCTCTGCTGATTTTTGGACCGTCCACTAGCTTCTTCGAATACCTGCATGAGACCAGGTCATGCCAGTATTCGGAATGTTGTTGGCGTAGAGCCGAATCCATTTCACGTTTGCGGACGGATGAGCAGCATCCTATGGATGGTTGTGGCCCAATGAAGGCTGTTGAAGAGCCCTTCCTGGCCAGAGCATCCGCTCTTTCATTACCCTCGATACCTGTGTGCCCAGGAACCCAGGCAAGTGATACCGAGTTACATCTTCCCAGACGGTTAAGCCTAACGATGGTTTCCTCAACTATTTTTGAGTTGAGAGAGCCAGCCGAACAGGCTTTGATAGCGGCTTGGCTATCTGAGCAGATGTATAAGGTTTTACCCTTAATCCTTCTCCTTAACAGGATATTGGCGGCAGTGGCAATCGCAAAGATTTCTGCCTGAAAAACAGTTGTTTGTCTACCCAAGGCTGCAGATAGATTTATCCGACAGTCTCTAGAGTAGACCCCGGCTCCGGAGATACCGTCAATAAGTAAGCCATCAGTATAGACGATGACATCACCCGGCCTAAAGCCATTCCACCCCTCACTGTTCCATTCCTGCCGTTCAGGAAGGATGACCTGAAAACGGCGCTCAAAGACTTGCTTCATGCACACAGTGTCAAGTGCTCCTCCCCGATGGCCAGGTAGGCTGTCATAGAGAGCTCAGTACCTAGCACCTCTGGCCCCATCGCCGAGATTGACCTGCCGTCCAAGTACTACACACATGCGGTATAGTAATTTTCTGGCCTCACTTTCAGCAAGGAACTGCAAGGGAGGTAAACAGAGCAACACTTCCATAGCAGCAGTGGGAGTTCCTCTCATCGCACCTGTAATTCAGGTGCTGTAGCTTCGACAGTTGACGTTTGAGGATGTGAGCTCTAGCCCACCATACAATCGCACCATACATAAGGTATGGCCTAACAATGCACGTGTAAATCCAGTGAACCAGCCTGGGACTAAGTCCCCAGGTTCTGCTGAACATCCTACGGCACTGCCAGAGAATGTTAGTTGCCTTCGAAATCCTAGCAACCAAATGTTCAGAAAAGTTAAGCTTTGGATCTAGAACAATACCCAGATACTTAACCTTGCTTGATAGCTTTAGTTGAGTGCCCTGGAAGTAAGGCCACCTCACTTGAGGTATTGCCCTTCTACTCGTGAACAGCATCATCTCAGTCTTCGCGGGGTTGACTGACAGAGCTTGCTCGCGGCACCAACTCCCAACACTATTGAGCGCTGTTTCCATCCGCTCACAAAGAGTTGGTAAACTCCTGCCGCTGACAATAATGCACACATCATCAGCGTACCCAATAACAGGGTGACCTTCCCCATCAAGTCTTCTCAACAAGGAGTCGACCAACAGGTTCCACAATGTAGTGGAAAGTACACCGCCCTGCGCAAAGCCTTTGACAGCGCGCACAGTTCTGACACAGCCGCCAACAGCAGCTGTAACTTCTCTGCTCCTAAGCATTTCCAGGATCCATTCCACAGTTGTAGAATCGACGCCCTTCAGTGTTAAGGCAGACTCAATTCTGCAAAAGGTGGGATTGTCAAAGGCACCCTCAATATCCATGAAGACAGCAAGAGCATAGTTCTTGCGGTCGAGCGCCCTACGCACTCTGGCCGTCAGATCCGTTAATGCCGTCTCAGTGGACTTGCCTTTTTGATAGGCGTGTTGGCTATCATGAATACCCAGCGAAGCTGGAATACTCTTAAGCCGTACGTCAATCAGTTTTTCAAGGCCCTTTAGCAGAAATGATGAAAGGCTAATAGTCCTGAAGCTTTTGGGAAGATCATAGGCGGCCTTTCCCGGTTTGGGAATGAAAACCGCCCTAGCTCTTCTCAGGGCTAAAGGAATATGTCGCAGAGCAACGCTAGCTCTGTAGATTCTAGTTAGCAGTGTGAGCAAAATCTCGATACCCTTTTGCAAGAGTATGGGGTATATGCCATCGGGTCCAGGAGCTTTGAAAGGAGAAAAGGACAAGATAATAGCTCTCGCCCTCTCTCTCGTATCAATGCTCGCCGCGACCCGCCACTGCTCAGTGGTAGTTCTGCCTTTGTTTGGCCACACGCAACTATCCACGGCTTTGCAGCCAGGAAAGTGGGTGTCCATTAGCAGTTGAAGTGCCTCCTCATTGGAGTTGGTCGAGGTGCCATTAGGCTTCCGAAGGACGTCAACCCTGGCTCCCGGATCAGCTGAGAGGACTCTCTGCAATCTCGAAACCGCGCTAACATCCTTCAGTTCTCCGCAGAACCTCTGCCAAGATACCTTCTTAGCGCTCTTAATTTGCCTCTTGTACTCCTTCTGCGCATCCGCATGAGAAGACCAATCGGCTGAAAGGTTAGACTTCCTGGCCCTGTTAAACAGCCTCGCCACTCTTTTCCTGAGAAGGGATAGCTTAGCGTTCCACCATCGGGTTGGTTTCGCACCGCCAACCTCCTTCTCCGGGCAAGCAGTATGAAAGGCCGTAATAATACCGCTGTGTAGCGTGTCGGTCGCCTTATCCAAGTCATCGCTACTAAGGATCCTGATAGGCAGGGAACTTATCTGACCCCGCAACTCCGTGGAATAGACGTCCCAGTCAGTGCGTCGCACATTCCTGATTTTGCTTCTGATCGGTCGATCTGCACTTAGCTTAAAAATAACATACCGATGATCAGATGCAGTTTCTTCCCTTGAAACCCTCCAGCTCGAAACGATGCCAGATGCAGCAGCGGTTGCTACTGTCACGTCAATAACTTGCCGCCTCAGCCGAGTGACAAAGGTTGGCTCATTACCAGTGTTCAGTATATCGAGCTGGCTGGCAGCAAAGAAGTTTAGTAGGGATTCACCCCTGCTATTTGAGTCAGTACTACCCCAAACGCGATGATGCGCGTTCGCGTCCATACCAACGATCAAATGCTTGTTACCTCGTCGGGCATGCTCGACAAGCCTTGCCAGTTCCACCGTTGGAGGTGGGGCCAGTGAGTCAAATGGGAGGTACACTGAGGCTAAAATAATCTCAGTAACCAACCCTCCTCGCTTAAGACACATTTTAATAGCTGTACAGTCTCGAGAACTGAACTCAGGCATAAGACTAGCATCTAAGCCCTTTGCTACTAAGATGCACGTGCGAGTATTAACAAACCCAGGCTTTACAAAAAATGCTCCTGGTACACCTGAGATGCCACTTACCGCTCCTTATACAGATAAGGTTCCTGTATGAGGCACACCTCTGTATGCAGTTTTCCAAGACGACGACACAATGTAGGTGAAGCCGCCTTGGAATGTTGCAAGTTGATTTGAAGGACCTCCAGTGATGAGCTAGCCATAGAGCTAATTACCACTGGAAGTTCCAGCCTTCTCTCCCCTCTTTTCTGGCCTGAAGAACAGGCGACCAGTGAGGAAAAAAAGGCCGGTAAGAGCACTTCCCAAGCATCTTCGCCGAATCGTCATCAACACCAAAAGTATACAGACGGCCATCCTTCATTTTGTTGAAGTGATAGACCCTCCACTTATCGGTGGATAGACCCGGGTTTTGACCCTTGAGAAGATCGATGATTTCCTTAGTCTCCAGATCAGTTTCTGGGACAAAGACCTTCATCTTGGTATATCCCAGTAGCTCTGACGGGTGAAGACAGACAAGGTCACTCCCGTCAAGCTTAGGGAAAATCCGAGCAAGATCAGCTCTGACCCACGCATTCGTGGCTTCATCACTACAGCAGAGGACAAAGCCTCCATTAGTCTTGATGATGCGCTAAAAACGCCGGGCTATTGCCTTCCTTGACTCGCCTCCTTACAGCGTCCTTCAAGGCCTTGTCCAGAATGCAGATGTTTTTCGCAGTATACTTCCTCAGGTGATCACCCGGGAAAACAACCGCCAATCGCAAACCAGACAGGGCCGAGTCCGTGTAGCTCTTTTTGGTAGGGGGGGGGGTCCTGCATTATTGCTAGTGCAAGACCTCTTTGTGCCTTTGGATGCTGCACCAGCTACCTTAGGTGACCCCTTAGCCACTCTTGTGTCCGTCACCTTCACAGACTTCTCTGTTTCAGTGACCGTCTCTGAGACATTGGGAGCGGACAGATCAGAGGCAGTAGGTACGGGGCCAACAGGTTTGGGGTCGGCATTTACTGCAACCCTACTCTCCGAGTCCACCATTCCTCCTCGCTTCTTCCTCTTACCACTCTTCCGTTTCTTTCGCTTTCTACAGCCTAATTCCTTGGTGGTTTCAACGCTAACCGATTCGCAGAGCTCATCAGTCGCGGAATCCTCCGAGGAGCAGCCGGAAGGAGCCTTCTCGCATTCCTCAAGAGAGAGCTTCTTCAGCTTTTTCCTGAGGGCCGCCTGCTTCCTGGAAGGGCTGCAGAGGGGAGCATCGCTGGACGTGCTGGACAGGAAATCCCGTGCTCGCTTCGTCAGGTTCTCCGCCCCCGCGTCATTCACAGGAGTAGTAGCGGCGTGATCTTTGGGCAGGGAAGCCCGCTCAGAGGGACTCAAGGACACATTTGTAGCGTCCGAGCTCCTCTTAGCAGACTCCCCACAGAGTTCGCTCTTACCAGCAGTCGCATCCTTGTGCCGGCCAGGATCGGCCAGTACGCTGGGTGCATCCGCCAGCTTGAGCTCCGAGCTTAGTCTCGTATCAGCGCTTAGCGCCGGAGTAGAGTTCGTCTCGTCCTGTCTTGTGGCCTGTTGCGTCAGTTTGTTCAGTTCTCGTTGCTTGTTCCGTTTCGTTCGTGATATCGTGTTGGTCGTGTTTATCATGTTACTTGTGTAAGGGTGTGGAACTGGAACGGCAACGTATGTTAAGCTCTTTAAATTCCATGCATAACGCAGTGGGGTACAACCAATAGAGTGGAATTTAATGCTTTTAAAACGCAATGCTGTCTTCTGTCATTAAGCAAAACCCTTACATGCTGCCACTATCCATAAATGGCACTTGCACCGCTGAAACCGAAAGACTTTCCATTCTCGGTATGTGTGTTAATGACGACCTCAGTTGGAATGACCACATATTTTATGTCGCCAAGAACGCTGCGAAATGTCTAAGCTTCCTTAAGCGATGTAAGAAATAGTTCACCCCTTCTGATCTGGCTACAATTATCCATTAATAAGGCGTTCATCCGCCCGAAACCAAAAACGCGCGATAAAACTCATTGGCGACCGAGGTATCGCGAGGTCGATTGACTTTCTTAGTCATCGTCATAATATCTCCTGTCTTTCGTTATTTTATCGTGAAGTTAAAAGAATCTTTACTCAGCCGTACAGCACGAATGTGGAATACTCTTCCACGCTCTATTTTTATTTTACGTTATAACCTACTAACATTTAAAACCAACGTGCATCGGCATCTCTCTCTTTCTTCTAATCCTAATTTCCTAAACGCCTTTCCTTACATTATTAAAAAAAAATTTAACGCAACTGATGGATATGATTATTATTTCCATGATTTGGGGAAGGATTAAATAATCTTAGATAGAAGACACAGCAAGGGAGGCGGTGTGATGATATTGGGAGCAATTGGCTTTGCCGGCACAGTAGAACTGGATTTTCCAAGCTCACAAATGAATCGCCGACTCTTGCGTGCCGGGTTCAATAATTGTATCTTTTTAATTTATTGATGTCTAATATGGTTGACCTGCTGTATCAAGTGATGAACAGTTGGTCGACTAGCTTCAACTTCAGTTTTTGCCTTGATTTTGCTTGCGGAAAGTCTTGAATTTGAAGCTGCTCTCAGTATTACCCGTCGATCATGACTTGTTTTTGCTTTGCTTACTCTTCCTTTCCAGTTTTTTCCATAGTTCTCAGGGTCCTTAAAATAGCTATGAACAATAGTTGGTCCTCTTCCAATCTTACCGGTTATAAAATGGATAGATTTGCCTTGTTCCTGGAAAGCTCGAATTTGGCCTATTTTGTCCATAGTTAATGGATTTGTTTACCCATAGTTGTTGTTTCTATGAAATTATGTTTTGAACTAAGAACTCTTAATGCCTTTATATTTGATTTAAAATAAGATAACAGGTAGATTTAGTTACTGTCTGTAATCACGTGGGACGAAAAAAAAAGAACTAATTTGATGACATCATTGGGGGAAGCATCCTTAAAATTGAATTTGTCTACTTAATCCCAATTTTTTGTTGCAACATAAACGTAATATAGCCTGCTTTCATATTGCATTTGCATATAACGTAAGGATTTTTAAAAATTTCGTAAAATGAAATCAAGAAAGTACCTGTTCGTAATCAGGTTGGACGGGGTGTAGTTTCCTTACCAAATGATATTTATTTATTATTGTGTTGGTTATACTTATTTTTTTACGACTGATTTTTTAATAACTGGATTAGTTTATCTAATTTATTTAATTTCGGTTTTTATATGTTTATTTATTTTCGTCTATAAGTTACAAACTTTCTTAGACTACCAAAATACCTAAACTATATATCCCTATTAAAATAATACATGTTTAATTAATGGCTTCCAGAATAATACATTTAAATTTATTTATTTTAAATAAAGGTCGATTACATTTGCGTAACGGTTAAAATTTGAGCAGGCATTAATGATTGGTTCATTACGACCACAGTTTTTTCGCGTGCCAAGAAATGTGGAAAAAAACATCAATTCGAGGTCTAAGAGTTCTAGAAGGAGCATAAATACTAAATAAGATTAAAAGATGTACACAATCCATATTTTTTTTTTATAATTTACGCGCACTAAAGGGATTGTTTTTAGTACCCTTATCATGTATTGGCTACACAGCGCGGGCTTTAGGGAAATTAGGATTAGAGGAAAAGGAGAGTTGCCGATGCACGTTGCCTTTGAATGTTTGTAGCTTATAATGTGAAGGAAAAATAGAGCGTTTAAGAGTATTCCACATTCGTGTTGTACGGCTGAGGAAAGACTCTTTGTACTTCACTGTACGTCCGAATACAAGTTTGATGGTGAACTGATGGGCATTCAATGCATGGCGGGTATTGCAGTTGAAATGTTCAAGGGGTGGAATGCAACTAGCTATTTCGTTAGAGCACTTATGGTGGAAATACCGATAAAATAACGAAAGACAGGAGACATTGCGTTTTCGCTAATGAGTTTTATCGCTCGTTTTTAGATCCTGTCAAGTATCTATAAATAAGTTATTGATGCACCAATCAGGGGCCTATTTCATAAGACTATTAGTCTAATACTAATAATTTCCAAGTTATTAGCTCTAATAATGTATGGGCTAATCAAATTGTATTTCATAAAATTATTGTTGGGTTCTAATAATTCCCTTATGATTGATATAGGAATTATTAGTGCAGAGCATTGCTACCAAATAAGTATCAGCCTGCGATATATGCCCGTTATTAATTCTCAAGTCTGCTGTGCGTAAATAAATCACGTTTGTTTCTAATTTTACCGTTTTTAAATTCACATTCGTCTAAAGTTATTAAGAGATACCCAATCAGGAGAAAACGTCCATTAAAAAAAGCGATGTGTTCCAAGGAATTAAAATTTCATTTTGCTAAACTTAATTTTAAAACAGAAAGACGTGCTATTTGGAGCATTTTCTTATACAATTTGCAAGCAACATAAAAGTGATGCTCGGAAGAAAATTCACCAAGAAGCCGCTGCAATTGGTGTATTCAGGATATGTAATTAGTCTTTGGTTAGGGGGCAAAACACAATTTCGTCTTGTTGGAGTTTCAAGGTGAGATCCTATTCGTTGCAACGAATATTCAAGAGATTCTCTATTAATTCGGAATTTTTCATTGAATTCGTAACTGGTATTCATAACATAATTGATTCTTTGTTTGAATACCCGACCGCGATGTACTCTTATAAAATCGTATTTATTAAACTCATCATCACAGCTCGAAAACATATTAATTTGTTTAATAAAATAATACACGATAATAATTTAAATACGATGATGGCTACAAATTAATTTTACACACATTTCTTGGCGGCCAATCGTATTTGAATAACCACACTCTTCTAGATCATTTATAAAGATGAGAAAGAGAGTCGGGGACAGAACGAAGCCTTGGGGAACACCAGCATTTATTTGGTGAGTTACAGACTTGAAACCGTCCAAGATACCTTGAATTGAACGGTCCGAAAGCTAGTTTCTAATCCATTGAAGAAGATTATCATCGATTCCAAATGCACGCATTTTCGACAAGAGAGCTTAATGCCAAACTCTGTCAAATACCTTTGAAGTATCAAGCGCAACAATCTAACTTTCATCATGTTGAAGAAGAGATTGGTTCCAATTCTCGGTTAGATATGTCATCAAATCACCGGTGGACCTGTTGCCCCGAAAACCGTACTGCCGGTCATTGAGAAGTTTTCGAGATTCAAGATATTTCATTAGCTGACGGTTGATCAGCGTTTCCATGACCTTAGAAAGAAGGGACGTAAGTGCAATTGGTCGGTAGGAGGAGGGAGAAGGAAACTCGCCTTTTTTCGGTACAGGCTGGACAAATGCTGTTTTCCATCTTCCCGGGAAGAGCCCTGAAGAATAGGACAGCTAGAAAAGCTTCTGGACCAGCGGATTTGTGTATGTCAATATCTCGAAGTACTCTAGCCACTGTATGAGTGCGAAAGTGGATTTTTCCCATGGAGTATTCTACGCGCTCGAGTACAGGGGGAGATAAAGCACAATCTGGGAGCGTTGAGCTAGCTGCAAAGTGAGCAGCAAGCAGATTGGCTTTATCCAAAGAGCTGACGGCTGGAATGTCATTGTAAATGAGTGTCGGTCTAGATGACGAGGCCGAATTCTTGATGTTTTAGACAAACGACCAAAAGTTTTTACTACCCGTGGAACTTTTAAGTATTTTTTGCCTCAGCTTTTGGTCGTGGGAGAATTTTACACGATTAATAATGGCATTGCAGTCATTTCTTGCTCGTTTGAATTTTTTCCGATTTTCCTCAGATGGGTTGGCCTTATAAGACCGAAAACTTACCTCTTTAACCTGATAGCCTCTTTGCAGCTTGGGTTTGATACTTTTTATCCGGTTAGTTATAAAGCATTTCATACCCAATAAAATCATGTTTGTTATCATATCAGCAGCAACATCCACGTCGCTGTCGAGGAAGCACAGCGACCAGTTAAAACTCTTAAAGAAACCGTTTAGTTTTTTTCCAATTGGCTTTCTCGTGTTGCCATACGGTTCTTTTAGGAGTTTGTTCTTTAACTATGTGGCCGGAGTACGAGAAATTCGCTGATATGACACAATGGTCTGACGAACCTAGAGGCGGTAATACGTTTATATCGTATTTTTCAGGATGAGAGGTGAGAAACAAGTTCAGTGTGTTGGCGGTTTGACTGCTTATGTCCGGTATTCGTGTAGGCTCATTTGCAAGCTGAGCGAAATTGTTAACCTCAGCAAAAATCTCAACATACCTTCCTTCGGGCGTTGACTGTCCAGAATGTCGAAGCCAATGTGAATTGTATATATTGAAATCACCCGCAATGACGATTTCAGTACGAGGATGAAGGGTCACAGTTCTTGTAATTTAGTCAGACAAAGCATCCAACTCGTTATAAGTTGAATGTCTGTCCAAATTGGGGCTTCTGTAAATAAAATAGTAGTGGATTAATTGCCTACGGACATGAAATTTGAGCCAAATTAAATTAAATTCCGGATTGGAACATTGGCCATATTGTGGCTGAAGTTGGTAGGCTACGTCACTACGTATATAGACGGCGAGACCGCGATGTGGAAAGAACAAAGGCACTAAGTTTTACCCAAGTAGACTAAACTCTGTTAAATCAGAGCCAACGCTAACCTGAGTTTCATTAAGTGCCAAAAGAGCTGGTTTGTTGTGGAAAGCGTGGGCGTGTAACGGGAAATAAATGTTCCTCAAGCCACGAATGTTACTAACATCCATCACAAAATTCCTACACATTATAAAATACAAACATAAACGAAAAATCCGTGATGATGCTGCACCAGCTACCTTAGGTGACCCCTTAGCCACTCTTGTGTCCGTCACCTTCACAGACTTCTCTGTTTCAGTGACCGTCTCTGAGACATTGGGAGCGGACAGATCAGAGGCAGTAGGTACGGGGCCAACAGGTTTGGGGTCGGCATTTACTGCAACCCTACTATCCGAGTCCACCATTCCTCCTCGCTTCTTCCTCTTACCACTCTTCCGTTTCTTTCGCTTTCTACAGCCTGATTCCTTGGTGGTTTCAACGCTAACCGATTCGCAGAGCTCATCAGTCGCGGAATCCTCCGAGGAGCAGCCGGAAGGAGCCTTCTCGCATTCCTCAAGAGAGAGCTTCTTCAGCTTTTTCCTGAGGGCCGCCTGCTTCCTGGAAGGGCTGCAGAGGGGAGCATCGCTGGACGTGCTGGACAGGAAATCCCGTGCTCGCTTCGTCAGGTTCTCCGCCCCCGCGTCATTCACAGGAGTAGTAGCGGCGTGATCTTTGGGCAGGGAAGCCCGCTCAGAGGGACTCAAGGACACATTTGTAGCGTCCGAGCTCCTCTTAGCAGACTCCCCACAGAGTTCGCTCTTACCAGCAGTCGCATCCTTGCGCCGGCCAGGATCGGCCAGTACGCTGGGTGCATCCGCCAGCTTGAGCTCCGAGCTTAGTCTCGTATCAGCGCTTAGCGCCGGAGTAGAATTCGTCTCGTCCTGTCTTGTGGCCTGTTGCGTCAGTTTGTTCAGTTCTCGTTGCTTGTTCCGTTTCTTGTTCCGTTTCGTTCGTGATGTCGTGTTGGTCGTGTTTGTCATGTTACTTGTGTAAGGGTGTGGAACTGGAACGGCAACGTATGTTAAGCTCTTTAAATTCCATGCATAACGCAGTGGGGTACAACCAATAGAGTGGAATTTAATGCTTTTAAAACGCAATGCTGTCTTCTGTCATTAAGCAAAACCCTTACATGCTGCCACTATCCATAAATGGCACTTGCACCGCTGAAACCGAAAGACTTTCCATTCTCGGTATGTGTGTTAATGACGACATCAGTTGGAATGACCACATATTTTATGTCGCCAAGAACGCTGCGAAATGTCTAAGCTTCCTTAAGCGATGTAAGAAATAGTTCACCCCTTCTGATCTGGCTACAATTATCCATTAATAAGGCGTTCATCCGCCCGAAACCAAAAACGCGCGATAAAACTCATTGGCGACCGAGGTATCGCGAGGTCGATTGACTTTCTTAGTCATCGTCATAATATCTCCTGTCTTTCGTTATTTTATCGTGAAGTTAAAAGAATCTTTACTCAGCCGTACAGCACGAATGTGGAATACTCTTCCACGCTCTATTTTTATTTTACGTTATAACCTACTAACATTTAAAACCAACGTGCATCGGCATCTCTCTCTTTCTTCTAATCCTAATTTCCTAAACGCCTTTCCTTACATTATTAAAAAAAAATTTAACGCAACTGATGGATATGATTATTATTTCCATGATTTGGGGAAGGATTAAATAATCTTAGATAGAAGACACAGCAAGGGAGGCGGTGTGATGATATTGGGAGCAATTGGCTTTGCCGGCACAGTAGAACTGGATTTTCCAAGCTCACAAATGAATCGCCGACTCTTGCGTGCCGGGTTCAATAATTGTATCTTTTTAATTTATTGGTGTCTAATATGGTTGACCTGCTGTATCAAGTGATGAACAGTTGGTCGACTAGCTTCAACTTCAGTTTTTGCCTTGATTTTGCTTGCGGAAAGTCTTGAATTTGAAGCTGCTCTCAGTATTACCCGTCGATCATGACTTGTTTTTGCTTTGCTTACTCTTCCTTTCCAGTTTTTTCCATAGTTCTCAGGGTCCTTAAAATAGCTATGAACAATAGTTGGTCCTCTTCCTTGTTCCTGGAAAGCTCGAATTTGGCCTATTTTGTCCATAGTTAATGGATTTGTTTACCCATAGTTGTTGTTTCTATGAAATTATGTTTTGAACTAAGAACTCTTAATGCCTTTATATTTGATTTAAAATAAGATAACAGGTAGATTTAGTTACTGTCTGTAATCACGTGGGACGAAAAAAAAAGAACTAATTTGATGACATCATTGGGGGAAGCATCCTTAAAATTGAATTTGTCTACTTAATCCCAATTTTTTGTTGCAACATAAACGTAATATAGCCTGCTTTCATATTGCATTTGCATATAACGTAAGGATTTTTAAAAATTTCGTAAAATGAAATCAAGAAAGTACCTGTTCGTAATCAGGTGGGACGGGGTGTAGTTTCCTTACCAAATGATATTTATTTATTATTGTGTTGGTTATACTTATTTTTTTACGACTGATTTTTTAATAACTGGATTAGTTTATCTAATTTATTTAATTTCGGTTTTTATATGTTTATTTATTTTCGTCTATAAGTTACAAACTTTCTTAGACTACCAAAATACCTAAACTATATATCCCTATTAAAATAATACATGTTTAATTAATGGCTTCCAGAATAATACATTTAAATTTATTTATTTTAAATAAAGGTCGATTACATTTGCGTAACGGTTAAAATTTGAGCAGGCATTAATGATTGGTTCATTACGACCACAGTTTTTTCGCGTGCCAAGAAATGTGGAAAAAAACATCAATTCGAGGTCTAAGAGTTCTAGAAGGAGCATAAATACTAAATAAGATTAAAAGATGTACACAATCCATATTTTTTTTTTATAATTTACGCGCACTAAAGGGATTGTTTTTAGTACCCTTATCATGTATTGGCTACACAGCGCGGGCTTTAGGGAAATTAGGATTAGAGAAAAGGAGAGTTGCCGATGCACGTTGCCTTTGAATGTTTGTAGCTTATAATGTGAAGGAAAAATAGAGCGTTTAAGAGTATTCCACATTCGTGTTGTACGGCTGAGGAAAGACTCTTTGTACTTCACTGTACGTCCGAATACAAGTTTGATGGTGAACTGATGGGCATTCAATGCATGGCGGGTATTGCAGTTGAAATGTTCAAGGGGTGGAATGCAACTAGCTATTTCGTTAGAGCACTTATGGTGGAAATACCGATAAAATAACGAAAGACAGGAGACATTGCGTTTTCGCTAATGAGTTTTATCGCTCGTTTTTAGATCCTGTCAAGTATCTATAAATAAGTTATTGATGCACCAATCAGGGGCCTATTTCATAAGACTATTAGTCTAATACTAATAATTTCCAAGTTATTAGCTCTAATAATGTATGGGCTAATCAAATTGTATTTCATAAAATTATTGTTGGGTTCTAATAATTCCCTTACGATTGATATAGGAATTATTAGTGCAGAGCATTGCTACCAAATAAGTATCAGCCTGCGATATATGCCCGTTATTAATTCTCAAGTCTGCTGTGCGTAAATAAATCACGTTTGTTTCTAATTTTACCGTTTTTAAATTCACATTCGTCTAAAGTTATTAAGAGATACCCAATCAGGAGAAAACGTCCATTAAAAAAAGCGATGTGTTCCAAGGAATTAAAATTTCATTTTGCTAAACTTAATTTTAAAACAGAAAGACGTGCTATTTGGAGCATTTTCTAATACAATTTGCAAGCAACATAAAAGTGATGCTCGGAAGAAAATTCACCAAGAAGCCGCTGCAATTGGTGTATTCAGGATATGTAATTAGTCTTTGGTTAGGGGGCAAAACACAATTTCGTCTTGTTGGAGTTTCAAGGTGAGATCCTATTCGTTGCAACGAATATTCAAGAGATTCTCTATTAATTCGGAATTTTTCATTGAATTCGTAACTGGTATTCATAACATAATTGATTCTTTGTTTGAATACCCGACCGCGATGTACTCTTATAAAATCGTATTTATTAAACTCATCATCACAGCTCGAAAACATATTAATTTGTTTAATAAAATAATACACGATAATAATTTAAATACGATGATGGCTACAAATTAATTTTACACACATTTCTTGGCGGCCAATCGTATTTGAATAACCACACTCTTCTAGAACATTTTTACCCATGTTTCTCGACTAATAGAAAAAAAAATTAGTTATTAGTACAGTAGAAATAATTACTAATAAAATTGTTTCTTTGAAACATAATCTTGCTACAGTAATAATTTCCCACTAATATTTATTGGCGCTGTAGAAATAAGAAGATATTTGTGTAGGAAAAATATTTATGAAACACTATTTTACTAATAAACGCAAAATATTAGAAAATTTGCTAATAATTACTAGACTAATCGTTTTATGAAATAGGGCCCAGATATGAGCGTTGTACTAGAGTTTCGGGCGAATAAACGCCTTATAAATTGAACCCAGATCAGAAGGGGTGAAATATTTCTTACATCGCTTAAGGAAGCCTAGACACTTCGCAGCGTTCTTGGCGACATCGATGCAAGTGCCATTCATGGATAATAGCAGTGTGTGTGGGTTTTGCTTTAATGACAGGAGACAGCATTGTGTTTTGGAAGCATTAAATTCCACTCTATTGGTTGTACCCCACTGAGTTATGCTGTTAAGATCGAAATTTAATGATACGTTGCCGTTCAAGTTCCACACCCGAAGAAGTGGGGCGTGACACAAGAAACGAGTATGAAAAGCTGAGGGTACTGTCATCAGCAAAGGAATGGATTGGATTAGAAGTAACAGACAGGAGATCATTTATAAAGATGAGAAAGAGAGTCGGGGACATAACGAAGCCTTGGGGAACACCAGCATTTATTTGGTGAGTTACAGACTTGAAACCGTCCAAGATACCTTGAATTGAACGGTCCGAAAGCTAGTTTCTAATCCATTGAAGAAGATTATCATCGATTCCAAATGCACGCATTTTCGACAAGAGAGCTTAATGCCAAACTCTGTCAAATACCTTTGAAGTATCAAGCGCAACAATCTAACTTTCATCATGTTGAAGAAGAGATTGGTTCCACTTTTCGGTTAGATATGTCATCAAATCACCGGTGGACCTGTTGCCCCGAAAACCGTACTGCCGGTCATTGAGAAGTTTTCGAGATTCAAGATATTTCATTAGCTGACGGTTGATCAGCGTTTCCATGACCTTAGAAAGAAGGGACGTAAGTGCAATTGGTCGGTAGGAGGAGGGAGAAGGAAACTCGCCTTTTTTCGGTACAGGCTGGACAAATGCTGTTTTCCATCTTCCCGGGAAGAGCCCTGAAGAATAGGACAGCTAGAAAAGCTTCTGGACCAGCGGATTTGTGTATGTCAATATCTCGAAGTACTCTAGCCACTGTATGAGTGCGAAAGTGGATTTTTCCCATGGAGTATTCTACGCGCTCGAGTACAGGGGGAGATAAAGCACAATCTGGGAGCGTTGAGCTAGCTGCAAAGTGAGCAGCAAGCAGATTGGCTTTATCCAAAGAGCTGACGGCTGGAATGTCATTGTAAATGAGTGTCGGTCTAGATGACGAGGCCGAATTCTTGATGTTTTAGACAAACGACCAAAAGTTTTTACTACCCGTGGAACTTTTAAGTATTTTTTGCCTCAGCTTTTGGTCGTGGGAGAATTTTACACGATTAATAATGGCATTGCAGTCATTTCTTGCTCGTTTGAATTTTTTCCGATTTTCCTCAGATGGGTTGGCCTTATAAGACCGAAAACTTACCTCTTTAACCTGATAGCCTCTTTGCAGCTTGGGTTTGATACTTTTTATCCGGTTAGTTATAAAGCATTTCATACCCAATAAAATCATGTTTGTTATCATATCAGCAGCAACATCCACGTCGCTGTCGAGGAAGCACAGCGACCAGTTAAAACTCTTAAAGAAACCGTTTAGTTTTTTTCCAATTGGCTTTCTCGTGTTGCCATACGGTTCTTTTAGGAGTTTGTTCTTTAACTATGTGGCCGGAGTACGAGAAATTCGCTGATATGACACAATGGTCTGACGAACCTAGAGGCGGTAATACGTTTATATCGTATTTTTCAGGATGAGAGGTGAGAAACAAGTTCAGTGTGTTGGCGGTTTGACTGCTTATGTCCGGTATTCGTGTAGGCTCATTTGCAAGCTGAGCGAAATTGTTAACCTCAGCAAAAATCTCAACATACCTTCCTTCGGGCGTTGACTGTCCAGAATGTCGAAGCCAATGTGAATTGTATATATTGAAATCACCCGCAATGACGATTTCAGTACGAGGATGAAGGGTCACAGTTCTTGTAATTTAGTCAGACAAAGCATCCAACTCGTTATAAGTTGAATGTCTGTCCAAATTGGGGCTTCTGTAAATAAAATAGTAGTGGATTAATTGCCTACGGACATGAAATTTGAGCCAAATTAAATTAAATTCCGGATTGGAACATTGGCCATATTGTGGCTGAAGTTGGTAGGCTACGTCACTACGTATATAGACGGCGAGACCGCGATGTGGAAAGAACAAAGGCACTAAGTTTTACCCAAGTAGACTAAACTCTGTTAAATCAGAGCCAACGCTAACCTGAGTTTCATTAAGTGCCAAAAGAGCTGGTTTGTTGTGGAAAGCGTGGGCGTGTAACGGGAAATAAATGTTCCTCAAGCCACGAATGTTACTAACATCCATCACAAAATTCCTACACATTATAAAATACAAACATAAACGAAAAATCCGTGATGATGCTGCACCAGCTACCTTAGGTGACCCCTTAGCCACTCTTGTGTCCGTCACCTTCACAGACTTCTCTGTTTCAGTGACCGTCTCTGAGACATTGGGAGCGGACAGATCAGAGGCAGTAGGTACGGGGCCAACAGGTTTGGGGTCGGCATTTACTGCAACCCTACTATCCGAGTCCACCATTCCTCCTCGCTTCTTCCTCTTACCACTCTTCCGTTTCTTTCGCTTTCTACAGCCTGATTCCTTGGTGGTTTCAACGCTAACCGATTCGCAGAGCTCATCAGTCGCGGAATCCTCCGAGGAGCAGCCGGAAGGAGCCTTCTCGCATTCCTCAAGAGAGAGCTTCTTCAGCTTTTTCCTGAGGGCCGCCTGCTTCCTGGAAGGGCTGCAGAGGGGAGCATCGCTGGACGTGCTGGACAGGAAATCCCGTGCTCGCTTCGTCAGGTTCTCCGCCCCCGCGTCATTCACAGGAGTAGTAGCGGCGTGATCTTTGGGCAGGGAAGCCCGCTCAGAGGGACTCAAGGACACATTTGTAGCGTCCGAGCTCCTCTTAGCAGACTCCCCACAGAGTTCGCTCTTACCAGCAGTCGCATCCTTGCGCCGGCCAGGATCGGCCAGTACGCTGGGTGCATCCGCCAGCTTGAGCTCCGAGCTTAGTCTCGTATCAGCGCTTAGCGCCGGAGTAGAATTCGTCTCGTCCTGTCTTGTGGCCTGTTGCGTCAGTTTGTTCAGTTCTCGTTGCTTGTTCCGTTTCTTGTTCCGTTTCGTTCGTGATGTCGTGTTGGTCGTGTTTGTCATGTTACTTGTGTAAGGGTGTGGAACTGGAACGGCAACGTATGTTAAGCTCTTTAAATTCCATGCATAACGCAGTGGGGTACAACCAATAGAGTGGAATTTAATGCTTTTAAAACGCAATGCTGTCTTCTGTCATTAAGCAAAACCCTTACATGCTGCCACTATCCATAAATGGCACTTGCACCGCTGAAACCGAAAGACTTTCCATTCTCGGTATGTGTGTTAATGACGACATCAGTTGGAATGACCACATATTTTATGTCGCCAAGAACGCTGCGAAATGTCTAAGCTTCCTTAAGCGATGTAAGAAATAGTTCACCCCTTCTGATCTGGCTACAATTATCCATTAATAAGGCGTTCATCCGCCCGAAACCAAAAACGCGCGATAAAACTCATTGGCGACCGAGGTATCGCGAGGTCGATTGACTTTCTTAGTCATCGTCATAATATCTCCTGTCTTTCGTTATTTTATCGTGAAGTTAAAAGAATCTTTACTCAGCCGTACAGCACGAATGTGGAATACTCTTCCACGCTCTATTTTTATTTTACGTTATAACCTACTAACATTTAAAACCAACGTGCATCGGCATCTCTCTCTTTCTTCTAATCCTAATTTCCTAAACGCCTTTCCTTACATTATTAAAAAAAAATTTAACGCAACTGATGGATATGATTATTATTTCCATGATTTGGGGAAGGATTAAATAATCTTAGATAGAAGACACAGCAAGGGAGGCGGTGTGATGATATTGGGAGCAATTGGCTTTGCCGGCACATCAGAACTGGATTTTCCAAGCTCACAAATGAATCGCCGACTCTTGCGTGCCGGGTTCAATAATTGTATCTTTTTAATTTATTGGTGTCTAATATGGTTGACCTGCTGTATCAAGTGATGAACAGTTGGTCGACTAGCTTCAACTTCAGTTTTTGCCTTGATTTTGCTTGCGGAAAATCTTGAATTTGAAGCTGCTCTCAGTATTACCCGTCGATCATGACTTGTTTTTGCTTTGCTTACTCTTCCTTTCCAGTTTTTTCCATAGTTCTCAGGGTCCTTAAAATAGCTATGAACAATAGTTGGTCCTCTTCCAATCTTACCGGTTATAAAATGGATAGATTTGCCTTGTTCCTGGAAAGCTCGAATTTGGCCTATTTTGTCCATAGTTAATGGATTTGTTTACCCATAGTTGTTGTTTCTATGAAATTATGTTTTGAACTAAGAACTCTTAATGCCTTTATATTTGATTTAAAATAAGATAACAGGTAGATTTAGTTACTGTCTGTAATCACGTGGGACGAAAAAAAAAGAACTAATTTGATGACATCATTGGGGGAAGCATCCTTAAAATTGAATTTGTCTACTTAATCCCAATTTTTTGTTGCAACATAAACGTAATATAGCCTGCTTTCATATTGCATTTGCATATAACGTAAGGATTTTTAAAAATTTCGTAAAATGAAATCAAGAAAGTACCTGTTCGTAATCAGGTGGGACGGGGTGTAGTTTCCTTACCAAATGATATTTATTTATTATTGTGTTGGTTATACTTATTTTTTTACGACTGATTTTTTAATAACTGGATTAGTTTATCTAATTTATTTAATTTCGGTTTTTATATGTTTATTTATTTTCGTCTATAAGTTACAAACTTTCTTAGACTACCAAAATACCTAAACTATATATCCCTATTAAAATAATACATGTTTAATTAATGGCTTCCAGAATAATACATTTAAATTTATTTATTTTAAATAAAGGTCGATTACATTTGCGTAACGGTTAAAATTTGAGCAGGCATTAATGATTGGTTCATTACGACCACAGTTTTTTCGCGTGCCAAGAAATGTGGAAAAAAACATCAATTCGAGGTCTAAGAGTTCTAGAAGGAGCATAAATACTAAATAAGATTAAAAGATGTACACAATCCATATTTTTTTTTTATAATTTACGCGCACTAAAGGGATTGTTTTTAGTACCCTTATCATGTATTGGCTACACAGCGCGGGCTTTAGGGAAATTAGGATTAGAGGAAAAGGAGAGTTGCCGATGCACGTTGCCTTTGAATGTTTGTAGCTTATAATGTGAAGGAAAAATAGAGCGTTTAAGAGTATTCCACATTCGTGTTGTACGGCTGAGGAAAGACTCTTTGTACTTCACTGTACGTCCGAATACAAGTTTGATGGTGAACTGATGGGCATTCAATGCATGGCGGGTATTGAAGTTGAAATATTCAAGGGGTGGAATGCAACTAGCTATTTCGTTAGAGCACTTATGGTGGAAATACCGATAAAATAACGAAAGACAGGAGACATTGCGTTTTCGCTAATGAGTTTTATCGCTCGTTTTTAGATCCTGTCAAGTATCTATAAATACGTTATTGATGCACCAATCAGGGGCCTATTTCATAAGACTATTAGTCTAATACTAATAATTTCCAAGTTATTAGCTCTAATAATGTATGGGCTAATCAAATTGTATTTCATAAAATTATTGTTGGGTTCTAATAATTCCCTTATGATTGATATAGGAATTATTAGTGCAGAGCATTGCTACCAAATAAGTATCAGCCTGCGATATATGCCCGTTATTAATTCTCAAGTCTGCTGTGCGTAAATAAATCACGTTTGTTTCTAATTTTACCGTTTTTAAATTCACATTCGTCTAAAGTTATTAAGAGATACCCAATCAGGAGAAAACGTCCATTAAAAAAAGCGATGTGTTCCAAGGAATTAAAATTTCATTTTGCTAAACTTAATTTTAAAACAGAAAGACGTGCTATTTGGAGCATTTTCTAATACAAATTGCAAGCAACATAAAAGTGATGCTCGGAAGAAAATTCACCAAGAAGCCGCTGCAATTGGTGTATTCAGGATATGTAATTAGTCTTTGGTTAGGGGGCAAAACACAATTTCGTCTTGTTGGAGTTTCAAGGTGAGATCCTATTCGTTGCAACGAATATTCAAGAGATTCTCTATTAATTCGGAATTTTTCATTGAATTCGTAACTGGTATTCATAACATAATTGATTCTTTGTTTGAATACCCGACCGCGATGTACTCTTATAAAATCGTATTTATTAAACTCATCATCACAGCTCGAAAACATATTAATTTGTTTAATAAAATAATACACGATAATAATTTAAATACGATGATGGCTACAAATTAATTTTACACACATTTCTTGGCGGCCAATCGTATTTGAATAACCACACTCTTCTAGATCATTTATAAAGATGAGAAAGAGAGTCGGGGACAGAACGAAGCCTTGGGGAACACCAGCATTTATTTGGTGAGTTACAGACTTGAAACCGTCCAAGATACCTTGAATTGAACGGTCCGAAAGCTAGTTTCTAATCCATTGAAGAAGATTATCATCGATTCCAAATGCACGCATTTTCGACAAGAGAGCTTAATGCCAAACTCTGTCAAATACCTTTGAAGTATCAAGCGCAACAATCTAACTTTCATCATGTTGAAGAAGAGATTGGTTCCACTTTTCGGTTAGATATGTCATCAAATCACCGGTGGACCTGTTGCCCCGAAAACCGTACTGCCGGTCATTGAGAAGTTTTCGAGATTCAAGATATTTCATTAGCTGACGGTTGATCAGCGTTTCCATGACCTTAGAAAGAAGGGACGTAAGTGCAATTGGTCGGTAGGAGGAGGGAGAAGGAAACTCGCCTTTTTTCGGTACAGGCTGGACAAATGCTGTTTTCCATCTTCCCGGGAAGAGCCCTGAAGAATAGGACAGCTAGAAAAGCTTCTGGACCAGCGGATTTGTGTATGTCAATATCTCGAAGTACTCTAGCCACTGTATGAGTGCGAAAGTGGATTTTTCCCATGGAGTATTCTACGCGCTCGAGTACAGGGGGAGATAAAGCACAATCTGGGAGCGTTGAGCTAGCTGCAAAGTGAGCAGCAAGCAGATTGGCTTTATCCAAAGAGCTGACGGCTGGAATGTCATTGTAAATGAGTGTCGGTCTAGATGACGAGGCCGAATTCTTGATGTTTTAGACAAACGACCAAAAGTTTTTACTACCCGTGGAACTTTTAAGTATTTTTTGCCTCAGCTTTTGGTCGTGGGAGAATTTTACACGATTAATAATGGCATTGCAGTCATTTCTTGCTCGTTTGAATTTTTTCCGATTTTCCTCAGATGGGTTGGCCTTATAAGACCGAAAACTTACCTCTTTAACCTGATAGCCTCTTTGCAGCTTGGGTTTGATACTTTTTATCCGGTTAGTTATAAAGCATTTCATACCCAATAAAATCATGTTTGTTATCATATCAGCAGCAACATCCACGTCGCTGTCGAGGAAGCACAGCGACCAGTTAAAACTCTTAAAGAAACCGTTTAGTTTTTTCCAATTGGCTTTCTCGTGTTGCCATACGGTTCTTTTAGGAGTTTGTTCTTTAACTATGTGGCCGGAGTACGAGAAATTCGCTGATATGACACAATGGTCTGACGAACCTAGAGGAGGTAATACGTTTATATCGTATTTTTCAGGATGAGAGGTGAGAAACAAGTTCAGTGTGTTGGCGGTTTGACTGCTTATGTCCGGTATTCGTGTAGGCTCATTTGCAAGCTGAGTGAAATTGTTAACCTCAGCAAAAATCTCAACATACCTTCCTTCGGGCGTTGACTGTCCAGAATGTCGAAGCCAATGTGAATTGTATATATTGAAATCACCCGCAATGACGATTTCAGTACGAGGATGAAGGGTCACAGTTCTTGTAATTTAGTCAGACAAAGCATCCAACTCGTTATAAGTTGAATGTCTGTCCAAATTGGGGCTTCTGTAAATAAAATAGTAGTGGATTAATTGCCTACGGACATGAAATTTGAGCCAAATTAAATTAAATTCCGGATTGGAACATTGGCCATATTGTGGCTGAAGTTGGTAGGCTACGTCACTACGTATATAGACGGCGAGACCGCGATGGGGAAAGAACAAAGGCACTAAGTTTTACCCAGGTAGACTAAACTCTGTTAAATCAGAGCCAACGCTAACCTGAGTTTCATTAAGTGCCAAAAGAGCTGGTTTGTTGTGGAAAGCGTGGGCGTGTAACGGGAAATAAATGTTCCTCAAGCCACGAATGTTACTAACATCCATCACAAAATTCCTACACATTATAAAATACAAACATAAACGAAAAATCCTTGAATTGAAGATCCGCGTTAGATTTCCAAATCAAATTACCGCAGGTGTTATGCTCGTACGGTAATTTTTTTTTTGGTCCACCAACAAAATCAACAACTCACGGGCCGCTATTCGTCTGATGCTGCCTTTACTCAGCCATTACAAGTGTACAGGCGAAACTCGTACGATGGCCCGTTATGACATCCCTAGCAAACGTAATAAAAAAGTACGTTCTTCTGCACGATAGATTAATGCACACCTACTATTATAAGATGGTAAGGGACCAATTCAATTTTTGAAGCGTTGTAGATCTTTATTGAAAAGGGGAGACCATACTACGCAGCAATAGCGATTTTAATGTATAAGAGTCTCGAGAATCAGCAGAATTCCTAAATTCATGTGGAATTTTTTCCTAAGTTTCAGGCGCTTTAAGTGTTTAGCTCGGCGAATGGTGCGGTAACAGTGGATAAGCTGGCCTTAACATTAGCTTTCTCTCTAATTTTAGCTGCCGATAAAGCTGAATTTGACGCTATTCTGAGGATACTTTGCGTTTCGCAAAGTGTTAAGGCAGAAGAAGTGTTTCCTTTATAATTGTTTGTGTAAAACGAAGGGTTTTTTTTTAAATAATTGCTGACACAATTATCACTTCGCTTTATTTTTCGGGCTATAGCAATTCATGAAAGACCTTCAGAGCAATAACCTTCTATTCGTGTACCTTTCTCCACTGTTAAACATTTTTTCTTTTCATTTTTATTATTACTCAATCAAGAACAATTACTTTATAATAATGTACCGTTTAAACCGAAAAAAATATATTCACTTCATAAAAAAATGTTGATTTGTTCAATGCTTCTAATCTAATGACCCGATTTATTTCCGCATATTCTTTACTCAACTTACAATTTGTCTTCAAAGTGCCGTTAGCTAAATCTCTCCTATACACACATTTCATATTTTGTTGGTAACAAAACAGTCTCTCATTTACCATAGTCGTTTTTTTCTAATCCATCATGTAACGGGAGAAATATCGATTTTACTTCTCAAAAATGCTTGTGCCTTATGACTTGCACTGTATATTCGGTGAAAAAAAATTGATTTCTCTCTTGGCCATATCTAGAGATCAGCACTAACCAACGACCATACCACGTCGAGTTAATCGGTTCTCGTCAGATAACGACGTTGAGCGCGGATAGTACGTATATGGGGGACCGTTCGAGAACAACCGCGTGGTCAATACTTAAAACCATTAATAATTAATCCAATTAAAATTAATTTGAGTGTGCCAGATAGTTTCTTAATTCAGTTTTAAACCTTCTTGTGTTATTGATTCTTCTAATAGGACGCGGTAAAGAGTTCCATAGACGAATGGAGTTAATAAAAAACTGACGCTCAGAGGTAAGGGAGGAGTAACGCGAAGGAATTTGCTGACTAGACCTGTCAGAGGAACACTTAGCCAGTTTCTCGTATAGACCGGGAGGTTGTCGTGTTGTCAGGATGATGGAGAGAAAAGTTAAAATGCGGAACTGAAGTAGACTGTCAAACGTCATGTTAAAAAGGCGCGTAGAAAAGTGCGACAAACGATCGTACCTTCTTAGTCCAAAAACATACCGAACGGTATTGTTGTAAGCGACCTGTAGTTTCCTTTTGCTGGCAAAGCTGCACTTGGCAAAAACTTCGCACCCGTACATTAAAGTTGGTATGACCAGCGTCTTGGCGAGCATGAAACGTGTTTTTAAGGGGGTGAAAGCTTTAGTAGCCCATAATGTTCGGAGTTCAGCATAAGTTTTACCGGAGGCAACATTTATGTGGTTATCCCAGGTCAGATTTCGGTTAAAGACCATACCAAGATTTTCAGCCGTCTCAACGTATTCTATAGGAGAATTACCTAAAATCACAGAAGGAAAGTACGATAAGTCCAATGAAATTCTTGAAATCACCAGACACTTCGATTTTGCAGGGTTTAACAAAAGACCATTCGTTTCAGACCAGCGCGCTATATTTTCAAGATCCTCATTAACACAGCAGCACCGTGCTCAATAAGACCGAGATCGGAACTCATGTACAACTGCACGTCATCGGCATACATCTGAACCTTACTATGTTTGATAATAGATGGCAGATCATTGACAGACATAGCGAATAGCAGTGGACCCAAAATGGATCCCTGTGGGACACCATTTTGGATCGAAACATTCGATTGAATGTCCCCAACTTGAACAATTTGCCTTCTACCTGAAAGGTATGAAGCAAGTACTTTGACTGCATCATGTGAGAAATTAAATAGCTGATGCAGCTTATCTTACAAGTTTTTATGAACCACGGTGTCAAATGGCTGATGATGCGTTGAAGACGATTTGGTTAGACAGACTACCAGTTAGCGCACACTCAATCCTGGCTGGGCACCAACTCATCTTCATGATCTCGCGCTAATTGCTGACCGAATTAATGACGTCATCCCGCAACAGCGAGTTGCCAGTACATCTCCAACAACTGATTCTGCGTTGTGTCATATGCTACAAAGGGTGGACCAGTTGGCGAAACAAGTGGAAGCTCTTACAATCAGTCATAGTCGCAACCGTCGTATCTGAAACTAGGCAGCATCACCAATCACACACCAATCACACCCCTCCAACCTCTCAAGTCCTATCGGCTATTATCATCACCGATATGGAGGCAGCACAAGCACAGCAACCTTGTAATTTCCATCAGCAGGGAAACGAAATCGGGTTTCATTGATGGTGGTTAATGGCAGCCAAACTCCTAGCCGACTTTTTGTTACAGACAAGACATCGGAATTCAGTTTTTGGTAGATGCAGGTTCAGACGTGTCAGTTTTTTTAACGTTCATACACGTGTCGTCGAGGCAAGCAGTCCGAATACACATTCTTTGCTGCCAATGGGACGCAAATATCAACCTATGGGTTTCTAATAGTAGCAGTCAACTTGGCCGACTTAAGCAAACCAATAATCGGAGCCGATTTCCTGGCGTTTTACCGGCTACTGGTTGAAGTGGCGAACAGCAGACCCATAGATGGGCTTACTGGACTCTCAACTCAAGGTCTTAACATATCTCGTAACGATGCATTTCAGATTAAATCCGTCTCTGGCAGTTGTAAATATACTCGTACATCGACCTGCTTAGAGAATTTCCAAATTTGACTATAAGTCCTTAAGGAAATCAGGCACTCAACAGTCGATCACATCAAGACAACACCAGGTCCGCCAGTTGCAAGTAAAGCCCGTCGTTTAGCTCCCGGCAGAATGCAAATAGCAGAAAAAGAATTTGAGACAATGGCCAAAATGGGTTTAACGCGTCGTTCAAAAAGCTGCTGGTCGTCACTGCTCAGCTAATCTTGCTGGCAAAAAAAATCTACACAAAAATGTATCTTGTCCGAGCATTCAACCAAATCCCCGTTGCCGCAGATGACATCGAAAAGACAGCGATAATAACACCCTTTGGACTCTTCGAGTTCCCATCTATGACCTTTGGCCTCAGAAATGCTGCCAAAACTTTTCGAAGGTTTTTTCGACGAAGTTACAACCGGTCTCGATTTCTGCTTCCCGTACATAGACGACATCCTGGTGGGATTCACCGAAGAACAGCAACATTTACAACATCTGCGAATTTTGTTTCAACGACTTAGCGAATACGGTGTCGTTTGTATGTACCGCCAAAAGCGAATTTGGAAAGACCAAGTTTATTTTTTGGGCTACTTAATATCATCAGAGGGTACGAAATCTCCAGAAAAAAAGAGTAAAGTCATGTGGATACCAAGCCACCTTAAACAATGAAATCCCTACGAAGATTTCTTGGTGCAGTCAACTTTTACAGGAAATTCATCAAAGATGCAGATGAACGTCAAGCTCCATTAAATGATTTTTTTTATAATTTGTTTACGCTAAAGGGGTATTTTCTGTAACTGTTACAGTACCCTTATAGTGCTAAGAGCACTGAGCAAGCATTTGTGTTTTGAACAGCTACCAGCACCTAGCAGTATCGTATTTCATTGCATGCTTTTCGGTGCTACTTACTATTAGAAAGAATAGGGAGATATGAAAGAAGTGTTTGGGTGCAGTTGCAGGGTTTTTCTCCACGGGTGGTGTCTAAAATGCTTAGGGAGATTTAGTTGTCATGTATTCGACTAAAAGTAATGAACTTGGTCGGATTTGAACGCAAGACCTTTCAATCAGTAAGCGAATACGCTACTACTGCACCGTTGCTTCAAAGAACAAAATACCAAAGTATCAACCAGTCATCTGAACACCATCTCTTCAGCAAGTCTTCAATGCTTGCAAGAACGGTCTTAGAAATGCTGTACTACTGGCTCTGCTTTTTCCCCATTTTTACCTGTTCCATGTTTTCCCAAGTATCGTAAAATCTATGGGTTTTTCTACAAACTTGTCGTAAGCTCTTATGTTTATTATTGGTACTTTCATTCAAAAAAAATATTAAAACGTTATGTTTATTACGCATTTTCTGGAGAAAATTTAACCGAAAGTCAAAAAATTAGCATGGGCAGGAAAAATGGAACAGGTTAAAAATTGGATATCTTAAGACTGAGTTAAGATATAAAATTTATTTAAATGCAATTACAACGGCTAATATTTCTTCTAAAAACAGAGGCCTAAACGAAATTTCTATCATTAGTACTAACAGCGCAATTACCGTTAACATGGGCCAGGGTACATCCAAGTAAGCCTTTTCTTAAATCCTCAATAAATGATATAAAAATTGGAGATAGGCCCTTACTGTAGAACAATTTTTTCCTTAGAATATACCCATAAATCATGCCCAAAAATATTGCCAGCGAATTAAGGGACACCCTGTATATCAGGGCTGGGCAAACGGTCACTCGCGATCAACCGGTCGACCGCCAAGCAATTTTCAGGGCACCGCCGCGCAAAAACCTTAATGAAATCTTTTCAAATGAAAATTTAAGCAATTTTTTTTCCCGTTTATTAATTTTTATATGAATCAATTTATTGTTCAATTTATTGTTCAACTTTAAATTGCTTCATATTGCAGAATTTTTATTTCTGAAACGTAAAATACACTGCACGCACTCATTGTTACTATAGGCGTTTTTCTTTTTTAGCTCCAAGCGGGGCACTGAGCTGTCAAAAAAAGAACTGTGTTACTTTTTTAGCTCGGAGCGCTCTGAGCACAAAATTTGTATTTCTTTTTTATCTCTCAGCTAGTTCAGGGCTCGCTCGATGAGCTCGATTAAAAATGACTGAGCACATAGAGCGAAAAGCTGAGCGCGGCTGACTTCATTCATTATTTGTGCTTTTTCCATAGTTTATTTACTAGGAATTATAATTTAAATGGAACAATCCTTGACAAACACCAATTTCAGAAGCAATCCTGACTATTTTGAAAATTAATAGAAAAAAAATTATCTAATGACAGTTCAGTGCCCAATTCTGTTTCTTAATTAGCTCGGAGCGCTCAGGTTATGTTCAGCTCGGAGCGAGCTCTGATCGCTCGGGCCCCGCTCTGTTCTCCGCTCGGGGCTAAAAAAGAAAAACGCCTTATGTTAACTGCATGCACTCATTATTTTTGTTTTTGAACACATTCATCGTTGCGCTTATCAAATTTGTTTTGTGAGGGGACAGATGCAAATTTATAATAGTTGTTTACAAACTGTAACATAGCGGTAAAACCTTGTTGCACACATAAGGCGTTTTTCTTTTTTAGCCCCGAGCGGGGAACAGAGCGGGGCCCGAGCGATCAGAGCTCGCTCCGAGCTGAACGTAGCCTGAGCGCTCCGAGCTAATTAAGAAACAGAATTGAGCACTGAACTGTCATTAGATAAATTTTTTTTATTAATTTTCAAAATAGTCAGGTTTGCTTCTGAAATTGGTGTTTGTCAAGGATTGTTCCATTTAAATTATAATTTCTAGTAAATAAACTATGGAAAAAGCACAAATAATGAATGAAGTCAGCCGCGCTCAGCTTTTCGCTCGATGTGCTCGGTCATTTTTAATCGAGCTCATCGAGCGAGCCCTGAGCTGAACAGTTCTTTTTTTGACAGCTCAGTGCCCCGCTCGGAGCTAAAAAAGAAAAACGCTTATAGTTGCTTGCGATTGTGCACATTTTCGCAGTACAGTCCGACCAGTTTGCTTGTTTTGTGGGCTTTTTCATCTGTGTTTTGTGGTGCTTTAACTTCGAATTCTATATCTTAAATAATTTACCAGAAAAATGAGTGAATCCATTATAAAAAAGAGTAAAACCTATCACTTTCACGATGACTGGGAAGAACAATTTTTATTTACTATGATAAAATCGAAGTGTGTGTGTCTGATATGTCGGTCCAGTATAGCGATTCCCAAGAAAGGCAATGTAGAAAGACGTTTTACTAGCATTCATAGTAATTTTAATAAGAATTTTCCATTAAAAAGTTTGATGCGCAAGCAAAAACTAAAGGAATTAAAATCCCAATTAACCAACGAGCAATCATTTTTTGTAAGCCCCATTTTAAAATCTGAAGGGTCCACAAAAGCATCCTTCCGCGTGTGTCATGTCTTAGCAAAACATAAAAAGCCATTTTCAGACGGAGAAAGAAGCCTTTTTAGAAGCTAGCGATTCACTTTTTGACTCTTTTAAAAATAAAAATGAAATTATTTCTGTAATAAGAGACATGCAACTTGCGCGTAGAACTGTAGCACGTCGTACGGATGTAATGAAATATAATTTATTTGACCAAATGAAGAAAAATATCATTGTCTGTGCCTCTTTTTCATTACAGTTCGAAGAATCTACTGATGTAGTCGATACTTTGCAGCTCTGAATTTTCATACGCATGATTTTTAAAGACCTAACTGCAAAAGAAGAATTATTGACAATTATACCTATAAAAGGGAAAACGTGGGAAAGGTGACGATATTTATGCTGCTTTTAAAATATACATACTTGAAAAAAAAACATTCCAATTTACAAACTTGTTTCAATAACAACGGATGCCTTCAATGACGGGCAGAAATAATGGGTTCGTAGCATTATGTAAAAAGGATGACGATTTTCCAAGGTTTCTATCTTATCACTGTATAATTCACCAGCAAGCTCTGTGCTGTAAAGTTTTGAATTTTCCTCATGTTATTGATACATGCAATAAAATTGTCAAATCTGTCAGTGGTAGAAGCCTTCAAAGAAGACTCTTCAGAGCTCAACTAGAAGACAACGAGTCCGATTATGGAGACCTGCTGTATTACGCTGAAGTTCGATGGTTAAGTCGGCATCTGTTTTTACAAAGATTTCGGGACTTCTTTGAAGAAATAAAAGAGTTTCTACTAACCAAAAATGAAATACATCACGAACTTGATAATGAAGAGTGGCAAATGGATTCAGCGTTTTTGTCAGATATAACTGATCACTTCAATGAATTTAATTTGAAATTGCAAGGAAAAAACAAGGACATATCAGAAGTGCTCACTTACGTTAACGCTTTTAAAAAGAAATTGGGTCTTTTATCTTCTCAGTTAATGAAAGATGATCTAAGAAATTTTAAGAATTTGTCCAACGAACTGTTGGAAAAACATACAATAAAATATAAGAAAGAAAAATATAATAATGAAATAAGAACGCTATTGGCTGATTTTGAGCGACGTTTTCAAGAATTTTACGAGCTTGAACCTATTGCTACGTTCATGGCCTATCCATTTGGAAGTGTTGATGTCGAGGAAGCTGCGAGAAAAATTTCAAATTTGTTTGCACAAGATTTAAATGAAATTGAGAGCGAAATTCTGCTCCTTCAAAGTGATGTGCTCTGCAAAGTTCGAAGTTCGGATCCCGAGGAAAGCTTCTGGAAGTTTATGAGCGAAGAAAAGTATGCGAACTTAAAAAAAGTTACTTATAATTTAACGTCATTCTTCAGTTCAACCTATTTATGCGAATCAGCATTTTCAACAATGAATGCTATAAAAACAAAAAATTGTAACTACATATCTAACGAAAACTTGGAAGCCTGCCTGTGACTAGCAGTAAGCAATTACACACCTCAGTTTGCAAACATAGTGGACGATATGCAGTGCCAGTGCTTCTAAGCACTGCTGAATTTCTTCGTTTTTTCTGGTGTATGTAGCAGCATTTTTATAATTGTTAAATAATTTTTTTTTTGTAATTTTTTTTGAAATCTGATATAAAAAAAAATAAATAAAAAATACCATTTAAGTTCTAAAAAAAAAAAAGGAAAAAGAATTTGAATAAGATATTAGGACGAATATTACAAAGGGGACCCCGACGTTTTGTAAAAGGTTAGTAGTAGTCCGCCACACGAAAAAGTCTGCACACCCATGCTGTATATGCATACATTTTTAACATTTAACTTGATATGAAATTGCTGGATATACATTTACTTTAATGTGCCTACTTACCTTTTTCAATACTGTTACGCACTTAAAAGATTGCATAGAATCTATGTGTTAACATGAATTATAAATAAAATAAAATACATAAATAAAATATTTCTACAGATAACAGTAGGTATGTACTTGGGTGGCCCGATTCACGGTAATTTTAAATTTTTTGGGTTAATTTCAGCATTTTGACCAAATTTTGTGCCAATAGTTTGGGGCCATTTTGCATTTATTTGGGGCAATTTTGCATAAATGGTATAGGGCCGTTTTTTATACCTTATTCTAAGGGTATATTAATTTTGACGCATAGTTTGTAACATACCTTAATATTGCCCGTAGACCCCTAAAAGTTACTATATTTATGACTCCTAAAACTGATCGGGAGATAAAATTTTCAAAATCCGCCCACTGACACGCCCACAATTAAATAAAACAATTTTTTTTGAAAAACCAAAATTTGAGCTAGGGAGCTGAAACTTACAATATATACTCTCTAGGGGCCCTTTAAGCTCGTGTGTAAATATTTTCAAAATCCGCCTTGTTAAGATTAAAATTGTTAACTTTTGGTTATAATTGAAACTACTACTTTTTTTTATACGAATTGAGGTTGCACGAAAATAAATTTGGCAGCACCCTTGTTGCAGTGCTAAATTGTAATGTAAAATAGAGGTCATAAGAAGGTGATTTTGGAAAAGAAAAAAAAATGGGTCTAAACTCAAACCGAATTGGGCGTTTTAATTGTTCGTAGTTTTTTTGGTAGAAAAAGGTGTAAGTGCAAATAATCCATGGTCCTTCGAGAAGAAAAACATGTAAAGACACTGAAAAACATTCATTAAAGTGAAACAAAAATACAATTTTATTAAAAATCAAATGAACATCAAATTGTGAGTTTTATTGCAAAACGGTTTCCCGCGACGCGTAACTGAATTTACAGCAACTGGCGGTACATAATTATCTATACTGGTTCAGGTGAGTGCGTAGTGGTAGTTGGCTATTTTTCTGTTTGCTTTCAATTTAAAATGTCGACGAAAATTTTGCAAAATTTGCTTTTGCAAATGACAAAGGATGAGGAAAATTTTCAGAAAATAAAAAAAAGAGGATAGGCGTGTGAAAAACTATTTTTATCATGTCCAAAGTCGGCTAACCATTCTCGAATCTCTGTTTGAAGCCGGCATAGTAGCGAACGGAGAAGCAATAACGTCCGTTAAGGCTCAAGACACTTTAATTGTAGAAGACACATTCGAACAAATTAAGGAGTTATACGTAAAATATCGCTCCGATCTGCTTTCGCACGATGATAAGGCGTCTTCTTAAAGACTAAATATCAGTCTCTCTTTCCGTCTTCCTGATCATTGTAGCGTGTTCCAGGCAGAAATCATGGCGATTAAGGAAGTCTTGTCGTGGCTAAAGAGAAACGTGATATCCGCTAAGGACATCCGCATATTCTCGGATAGTCAAGCCGTGCTGAAATCCTTGGATTCAGTCTCTTCAAACTCCATCGTAGCCATAGACTGCCGTTCGCCTCTTTTGGGTGCCAGGGCACAGAGACATCACAGGGAATTGTAGGGCAGGCGAACTCGCCAAAAAAGGAACAGCATTACCTCTTCTACCTGATAAAGGTTTCCTAGGTATGCCCATCGCTACTTGTAAACTCATGCTCAAGCTAGCCGCAGTCGAGAGTACAAACCTCAGGTGGACAGGTAGTGATAAGTGTCTAGCGACCAAGCATATCTGGAAAAAGCTGGACCTGCGACGCTCTCTGAGTTTGATCTCACTTAACCGACTGCATATTAGCTCTGTCATAGGTGTCATCACAGGGCACTGTCCAATAGGCAAGCACGCATCAAGGCTTGGCGTATATTCTAACGACTTCTGCAGAAGTTGCAGGGATGAGGAGGAGGAGGAGACTACACTTCATCTCCTCTGCACATGTCCTGCTCTCTCCCATAAAAGAAATCTCTATATGGAAGCCTTCTTCCTTAATGAACTCAGTGACTTGGCTACCTCAGATGTTAGAAGTCTATCATGCTTCATTAGAAGCTAAAAAAAGGTTTTAGCGGGTAGTGGTAGATACTCCCGATCCTAGAGGCATCACAATTGACCTCTTTGGTCTAGGTGTATTAGCTTTCGGCTAACAGCCACCTCAACCTAACCTAACCTAAGGCGTCTTCTTCAACAAGCAATCAATCATCAGTCGTTGCAAAGGTGTTATACAACTTCCAGTTATGAAAGTTCCAACTTTTTCGGGCAGCTATGAGACTTGATAAAGCTGAAGGTTTACTCCACAACATCAGCACAGAAAAGGGCAGCTACGACCAAGCATGGGCAATTTTAATAAATCGGTATGACCATAAACGCGTGTTAGTTAATACCCAACTGCAATTTTTTTCGGTCAACCGACCATTAGTGATGAGGGATCTGAAAGTCTGAGATCTCTTTTGGACACATCCACGGAGTGGGACATCCTAGTAATTTTTTTTTTTAGTCCAAAATATTCCCGCACTTACCCAACAGCTATGGGAAGAAAGACTAGGTGCAAAAAAGGAGCTACCGACCTTCGACGAATTCAAAGAGTTCTTAGAAGCGAGGTTTCGGACTCTTGAAGCTGTTGACCAACAGAAACCAGTATCGTTTGTAGCTACAAGCGACACGCCAAATAAAAATGTTCCCAAGCGTGCTTTTCATGCGCAGCAGAAATCAAAACAGCAATATATATGCAAAGTTTGTAACAAAGGGCAGCACTCTCTTAGGAATTGCAACTTATTTTCAATTTTGGCACCGAATGAGCGTTATACCACCGTCGAGCAGTTAGGAGTTTGCAGCAATTGCCTAGCATATAGCCACAAATCATTTCAATGTCCCAGTCGAGTCTGCTGCTACTTTTGTGGCCAACGGCATCACTCAATGATGCACGTAAACACACATTTTTCTAACACGTCACATCTTAACACAACACATATTAACCCTACACCACCAACCAGCACCAACCATCAAACTTACACGCCTACATCCACTCAGCTACCTAAAACACACAACTTTACACACATTACCACAACAATAGCCCAACCCAACACGTATACCCAATCACATCAACCAATAGTAAACCCAAATGCACCCGCATTTCATAACCACACAGACCCCTGCACGAGCTCATCTTTGCAAAATTTCTATTTCCAACACTACAATAACACACAAGTCCTTTTGGCAACAGCGCTAGTAAAAATACAAACGGCTTCAGAAAATTGTTTAACTTTTAGAGCACTGCTGGATCCAGGGTCGGAAGCCACCTTTATAACAGGATCCGCAGTGCAACAGCTCGGTCTACGACCAAAACGTACCTTCATTGAAGTTTCGGAGTTGGGGAAGGTCAGCAGTGGTACCTGCAACAACTATGTTGACCTCTCATTTGGTTCGCTGCATACGACCTACCAGGGACGCACCCGTGCGTTCGTTTTTAAATCACTGACTGGGCGTCTTCCGGCCCAGAAAATAGACTTCAATAAATGGATACACATACAGGGCCTTAATCTGGCCGATCCAACATTCCACACTCCTGCCTATGTGGATTTGCTTCTAGGAAGTGACGTCTACGCAGACATTTTGCTACCAGACATAGTAAGAGATGAACGGTTGACTGCTCCGATCGCTCAAAATACCCTTCTGGGGTGGGTTTTATTGGGCAAAGTATCCATAGAAGCTCCGCAAACAATTCGAAGCCAACTTCAAGTTTTCGATTCGATTCTGGGAAATCGAAGAACCATTTGAAAGGTTTGAAAAGGAAGAAGACAAAGGGTGTGAATTGCATTTTCTCGAAAATACGAAACGTTTGCCTAATGGGCGTTTTGAGGTTAGCCTACCCTTTAAAGAGAAAGAGCATCCTGCCACTTGGAAAGAAGGTTTCAGAATGACGCTACACTCCACGAGGCTTATAAAATGTGCATGAAGGAATACGTTGACCTCGGTCATATGAATGAAGTGCAAAATTTCTTTGAATTCACGTCAACACCTTATCATTATTTTATTCCCCATCACGCGGTCGCCAAAGAATCCAGTTCCACGACTAAATTGAGGGTAGTCTTTGACGCAACCTTCAAGGCATCTTTTGGCTCTTCCCTCAACGACCAATTAATGGTGGGACCTAAAATACAAACAAAAATTATAGATGTTATTCTTGGATGGAGAAAATACAGATTCACGTTTACCGCAGACATGGAAAAAATTTACCGCCAGATAAGGGTTAACTCGAACGACACCAAGTACCAGCTCATCTTTTGGAGGGATGACCAGCAGCAGCAAATTCGTGCATATCGCCTCGAAACGGTGACGTTCGGCACTGCCTCAGCTCCATACTTAGCAATTCGGGCTATCCACAAACTTGCTGATGATGAGGCAACAAACTTTCCATTGGCAGCACCTATTCTGCGTGAGGAGACGTATGTCGATGATGTTAGTTCGGGAGCGGACTCCATTCATGACGCTATAAAGAAAAGGGATGAGGTTATAAACCTCTTGGCGTCGGCAGGATTTTGCTTACGCAAATGGACGAGCAACACGGAAGAACTTCTTTTGGACTTACCGCCTTCAGGACGAGAAATTGATTTTTCGCTACCGTTCAACGAAGCGAACCTCGTCAAAACGCTGGGAATGAAATGGCTCCCTTTAAACGACTGCTTCACGTTCCAAGTCGCTCAGATGAGTGATACGGATATCACAAAAAGGATCATTTTATCCTCTATGGCCAAACTGTTCGACCCTTTCGGGTGGATCTCACCATGTATCGTAAGGGCAAAAATGCTGATGCAGCTCCTCTGGGAACGAGGACTTGATTGGGACAAGCCTATCCCACCAGAAATAGGACGCGAATGGGCCATCTTTCGTCAGGAACTTCCTTACATTGAACAAATCCGGATTCCGAGGTGGATCAACACGGGGATTGAAGGCACCCATCTGGAAATTCATGGCTTCAACGACGCCTCTGAAAAAGCTTATGCAGCAGCAATTTATATAAGAGTATTAAATGAGAATAATAAAATTCACATGCATCTTCTTATAGCAAAAACCAAAGTAGCACCATTAAAATCAATTTCGCTTCCTAGGTTAGAGTTATGTGGGGCTGTTTTTATGGCAAAGCTAATAAGCGAAACGGTTAGGGCCTTGAAACTTGTTTCTCCAAAAATATTTACTTCGACAGATTCACTAATAACTCTGTGTTGGATCAAGGCATCCCCTTCCCGATGGAAAACCTTTGTGGCGAACAGAGTTGCCAAAATTCAAAGACACACTGATCGATTGCTGGAAACATTACCATCCGAGGTCAACCCAGCAGATATTACTTCCAGAGAAATATCTCCAGCTCTTCTGTGGAAAAATGAGCTTTGGTGGAATGGGCCACCCTTTTTACGCACCACTTGGAATGCCAACTGTCCGAATCAGCCTACATGTTTCGACACCGAAGAAGGAAAACGAACAACAAAGGTATTCTGCGTTATAACTGAGGACAACACAATCAACACAACAATACAAAACCACTCATCCTTAACAAAATTGACTCGGGTAATCGCATATTGCAAAAGGTTCTTGTCTTATTCAAAAATTTCCTTTACACCGATCGAACTGAGGATAGCTAAATCGTGCATTTTCAAAAATGTTCAGGAACAACTGTTTCCAGCCGACACTAAAAATAAACCATCGAAGAAAAGAGGACTTAAACTACTAAATCCGTTTCGAGACGAAGGCATCTTACGAGTCGGTGGTAGGCTTCAAAACTCATCACTAGATTATGGTCAACAACATCCAATAATTCTGAGATCTACACATCACTTTGCGAAACTTCTCATCCGGGATGCACATGAGAAGACACTCCACGGCGGCGTTCCTAAAATGACGGTCTACTTACGTCAAGCGTATTGGATTCTTGGCATACAAAATGCAGCAAAGATATATGGCAACATAGTTGCAACATATGCTTCCGGTACCGAGAGAAACCAATGACCCAATTAATGGGCAATCTACCGGCTCCACGTGTCAGGATGTCAAGACCATTCACGCATACGGTGGTAGACTACGCGAGCCCTCTTGACATCAAAACATGGAAAGGACGGAACACTAAAACGCTGAAAGGATATTTTTCAATTTTCGTGTGTATGGCTACAAAGGCACATAGAAGTGGTCAGTGACTTGACTACACAAGCTTTTCTCGCAGCATTTAGAAAATTTACCGCAAGAAGGGGCTTGTGTACTGCAATGTACAGCGATTGCGGCACGAATTTTGTTTGAGCAAACACTGAACTACAAAAACTTTTGAACACTGCGAGATTTGACTGGGCTTCGTGCAAGGAAATCATGGCAAATGAAGGCACACAGTGGAATTTTAATCCACCTGCTTCCCCTCACTTCGGGGGATTATGGGAAGCAGGTGTGAAATCTATCAAGTTCCACCTAAAAAGAGTCACCAGAAATCAGACACTTACATATCAGGAACTCAGCACGCTTCTGGCACAGGTTGAAGCGTGTCTCAACTCGAGGCATCTGTGTCCAATTACGGAAGACATCGACGACCTCCACGCACTTACTCCGAGTCATTTCCTGATCGGAGAACCACTGATCGGACCACCACAACCATGTTATGAAATAGATAACATCACACACCTGGATAGATGGAAACGTGTCCAAGCACTCGTGCAGGCCTTTTGGAGAAAATGGAGCAGCGAATACTTAACGCGGTTACAGCAACGGCCAACCAAAGACAACGCAATCAAGGTAGGGGATTTGGTTTTATTGAAAGACGAAAGACTGCCACCGGCGAAATGGAGTTTAGCCCGAATTTTAAAATTGCACCAAGGAACCGACAATTTATCCGCGTTAGTAGGACCAGAACCTTATTGCAGATTCAACTGGACTACTGCTTTGGGATTGATTAATAAACGGGCACACCAAGTTCGTCTAGCTTAATGGGAAAATGTTCCGAGACTCAGACAATCCAAACGATTAATCAGGCCTTATTCCTGTTAGGAAATTCGTATACTTATTAGGTAAGTATGGGCTTACAAGAAGCTACCATCTTCCTGTAAGCCCATTGCGTCTTGAGATATCATCTCAACATCAACAAACTTAACTTGTGCTCGGAGACAAAAAGTAGGTCTTGTGTGCAGAAAGATGAATCCTCTGAACAAAAAATAAATAAATATTAGGCATTAACGGCCCATAGAGGGCATAAAACCTAGCTTCTCTTGAATCCTCTGAACACATTTTCTGAAAATACCGGCGCTACATTGGTTAAGAAGACGTATCTTCCACAGTGAAATATGTTCACCAGCAGAGCTCAAAAACTCTGCTACTAGGCAGGACAGATATTTATAAATAAATAAAAACATAGGGACGGGCTACAGTCCGCTTGGGCGAACTGTTGGATACCCTATTCTTATTCCTATCCCTCATAAGTGGGCGTGAAAATCTAGGTATGGTTGAATTGTTAAGAACGCTCTACGTATTTTGTTATATAACATTTAAAGGATTTTATCAAAAAAAACGCTCCCTAGCTCAAACTTGGGTGTGTCAATAAAATTGTTTTATTTAATTGTGGGCGTGTCAGTAGGCGAATTTACAAAAAATTAACACATGAGCATAAAGGGCCCATAGAGAGTATATATTATAAATTTCAGCTCCCTAGCTCAAACTTTGGATTTTCAAAAAAATTGTTTTATTTATTTGTGGACGTGTCAGTGGGCGGATTTTGAAATTTTTTTATCCCGAGCAGTTTTAGGAGTCATAGATCACTTTCTAGCTGAAAATTAGATTTTTTTTAAAAAAAAAAAAGTTTGAGTTTGTGGGCGTGTCTGTGGGCGGATTTCAAAAATTCGTAAACTTGATTATTTCGGGACCCTAGAGAGTATATGGTTAAAATTTCAGCTCTCTAGGTCCAGTTTAAAGGCCTCATTTTTACCGACAGGCGGACATGGCTAGATCGACATTACTATCGATGCTGATCATAAATATAGTAACTTTTAGGGGTCTACGGCAATATTAAGGTATGTTACAAACTATGCGTCAAAATTAACCCTATAGTTCATAGAGAAGTGTGAATGGTTAGGTTGGCTGCATTCAAGGCCGCAGCCAGGGGGGGGTCACAGGGGTTTGAACCCCCCACCCCCCGAATTTTTTTAAAAATGCATCTGTAAATCATACTTTTCCGCATCAGTTTGAAATTTGTACTCAAATAATTATTGATTATGTTAAAAAGTTATGATTTTAGTTTTAAGCACACATTTGTTGCAGGAAATGATTAAACAAAATTATCCTCAAAATAAATGGAAAATTTTAACAGCAATGTGTGAAACACGCTGGGTGAAAAACCATAATGGGTTGATGAGTTTTGAGGAAATTTTGGAAGCGACGATTGATGCTTTGGAAGAGTTGTGTAGTGATAAGGACTCTGATACGTCATCGAAGGCGAGTTGTGCTTTTTAAGATATATTTCAGCTAGTGATTTTGCAGTAAGTTTGTGTTATATGAGTGTTTTGTTTACATATACATTGCCACTTTGTAAGATCTTACAATCCCCTTCATGCGACTTAGTGTGTAGATTGGAACATGTGGAATTAATAACAAACACATTCCAAGGAATATCATTGCGGAATTCAAAACAATTTTTGAGACTGCACAAAACTTAGTAAATGTAGTGGATAAAAACTTAAAATTTCACGAATTATGACAAGGCAGCAGCACAGACAAAACATGAATTGCACCAAGGAACCGACAATTTATCTCGAATCGTCACCGTAAAAACAACCACTTCTTCAAGGTGCCGCGAATTTAAAACACCGATTGCGAAGATATGTTCTCTGCCACGCAACACGACCGCAGACAACACAGTAATTTGATTAAAATTGCGCAAATTAATAAAAAAAAACATAGGGACGGGCTACAGTCCGCTTAGGCGAACTGTTGGATACCCTATTCTTATTCCTATCCCTCATAAGTGGGCGTGACAAAAGTCTAAGTATGGTTGAATTGTTAAGAACGCTCTACATATTTTGTTATATAACATTTAAAGGATTTTATCAAAAAAAAAACGCTCCCTAGCTCAAACTTGGGTGTTTCAATAAAATTGTTTTATTTAATTGTGAGCGTGTCAGTAGGCGGATTTAAAAAAAATTAACACATGAGAATAAAGGGCCCCTAGAGAGTATATATTATAAATTTCAGCTCCCTAGCTCAAACTTTGGATTTTCAAAAATTAATATACCCTTAGAATAGGGTATAAAAAAATTATTTTATTTATTTGTGGGCGTGTCAGTGAGCGGATTTTGAAAATTTTGTATCCCGAGCAGTTTTAGGAGTCATAGATCATATATACAAAATTTCAGCTTTCTAGCTCAAAATTCGATTTTTTCCAAAATTTTGTTTTTTTGAGTTTGTGGGCGTGTCTGTGGGCGGATTTCAAAAATTCGTAAACTTGATTATTAAAAAACACCAAATAGCAGCGAGATATCACTAACACATCTATTAACTTATAACTGTCAATAATAAACGTGAGTCAGCTTTAACTGACATGTGATAACAACCGGATAGCTTAACTTCGGCGTAAAAAGACCAGTTAAATTTACACATTCCCAGATTGTAGTTCATTGAGAGGATGCACATGCATTTGTGGAAACATTGAAAGGGTGAGAGAGAACTGTCATCCCATTTGGGTATATTACACTTTCATAATGCGTGCAGTCCATAGTAGTACCATATTATTTGAACGGAATACACAGAAATAAGTGTCCACTGATGAAATAATGACAGACGCTCTCGATTTTCGTTATGTACCTGGCCACCGAGGAATTGCAGTCAACGAGTCTGCAGGCAAGGTAGGTAGGGCTGGCTCAGAATCCGCGTTAGTAGGACCAGAACCTTATTGCAGATTCAACTGGACTACTGCTTTGGGATTGATTAATAAACGGGCACACCAAGTTCGTCTAGCTTAATGGGAAAATGTTCCGAGACTCAGACAATCCAAACGATTAATCAGGCCTTATTCCTGTTAGGAAATTCGTATACTTATTAGGTAAGTATGGGCTTACAAGAAGCTACCATCTTCCTGTAAGCCCATTGCGTCTTGAGATATCATCTCAACATCAACAAACTTAACTTGTGCTCGGAGACAAAAAGTAGGTCTTGTGTGCAGAAAGATGAATCCTCTGAACAAAAAATAAATAAATATTAGGCATTAACGGCCCATAGAGGGCATAAAACCTAGCTTCTCTTGAATCCTCTGAACACATTTTCTGAAAATACCGGCGCTACATTGGTTAAGAAGACGTATCTTCCACAGTGAAATATGTTCACCAGCAGAGCTCAAAAACTCTGCTACTAGGCAGGACAGATATTTATAAATAAATAAAAACATAGGGACGGGCTACAGTCCGCTTGGGCGAACTGTTGGATACCCTATTCTTATTCCTATCCCTCATAAGTGGGCGTGAAAATCTAGGTATGGTTGAATTGTTAAGAACGCTCTACGTATTTTGTTATATAACATTTAAAGGATTTTATCAAAAAAAACGCTCCCTAGCTCAAACTTGGGTGTGTCAATAAAATTGTTTTATTTAATTGTGGGCGTGTCAGTAGGCGGATTTACAAAAAATTAACACATGAGCATAAAGGGCCCATAGAGAGTATATATTATAAATTTCAGCTCCCTAGCTCAAACTTTGGATTTTCAAAAAAATTGTTTTATTTATTTGTGGACGTGTCAGTGGGCGGATTTTGAAATTTTTTTATCCCGAGCAGTTTTAGGAGTCATAGATCACTTTCTAGCTGAAAATTAGATTTTTTTAAAAAAAAAAAAGTTTGAGTTTGTGGGCGTGTCTGTGGGCGGATTTCAAAAATTCGTAAACTTGATTATTTCGGGACCCTAGAGAGTATATGGTTAAAATTTCAGCTCTCTAGGTCCAGTTTAAAGGCCTCATTTTTACCGACAGGCGGACATGGCTAGATCGACATTACTATCGATGCTGATCATAAATATAGTAACTTTTAGGGGTCTACGGCAATATTAAGGTATGTTACAAACTATGCGTCAAAATTAACCCTATAGTTCATAGAGAAGTGTGAATGGTTAGGTTGGCTGCATTCAAGGCCGCAGCCAGGGGGGGGGGGGGGTCACAGGGGTTTGAACCCCCCACCCCCCGAATTTTTTTAAAAATGCATCTGTAAATCATACTTTTCCGCATCAGTTTGAAATTTGTACTCAAATAATTATTGATTATGTTAAAAAGTTATGATTTTAGTTTTAAGCTATGAAAGGCAGTTTTAGCGGAGTTCAACCTGTAGTACGCGAGTCTCATCCAGAAGCCTTATACGTGCATTGTAGCACACACTCTCTAAACCTGGCATTAGGGCATTCTTGTCAAATTCAGCCTATTCGCAACACTATTGGTACCAAAAAATCCGTTGGAATTTTTTTAAATTATCGACAAAGCGCACACATTTGTTGCAGGAAATGATTAAACAAAATTATCCTCAAAATAAATGGAAAAATTTAACAGCAATGTGTGAAACACGCTGGGTGAAAAACCATAATGGGTTGATGAGTTTTGAGGAAATTTTGGAAGCGACGATTGATGCTTTGGAAGAGTTGTGTAGTGATAAGGACTCTGATACGTCATCGAAGGCGAGTTGTGCTTTTTAAGATATATTTCAGCTAGTGATTTTGCAGTAAGTTTGTGTTATATGAGTGTTTTGTTTACATATACATTGCCACTTTGTAAGATCTTACAATCCCCTTCATGCGACTTAGTGTGTAGATTGGAACATGTGGAATTAATAACAAACACATTCGAAGGAATATCATTGCGGAATTCAAAACAATTTTTGAGACTGCACAAAACTTAGTAAATGTAGTGGATAAAAACTTAAAATTTCACGAATTATGACAAGGCAGCAGCACAGACAAAACATGAGTACAACAGATCCTGAAACCTATTTTAGGATAAGTATATGGATTCCTCTTTTAGATGACTTTTTAAGTCAACTTAAAATGAGATTTGAAAACCATAAGTCCATACTTTAATATTTGTGCATTTTGATTCCATCGATCCTTGGCAAAAACGAACAAAATTATAACGAAGAAAACTTAAAATTTTATAAATGTTTGTTGGATTGGGATACTTTAAAAGCTGAATTTACGCTATGGAAGATAAAATGCCATACACAAAAAGATATAGAGCGTTCAAAGAGCGCAGTAACAGCTCTTGGGGAATGCAATAAGGATCAGTTTCCTGACATCCACAAGCTTCTTAAAATTTTGGCGACACTACCGGTTTCAACATCTACACCGGAAAGAACATTTTCGACAACGAAACGTCTAAAAACTTATCTAAGAAATTCTACCGGTGAAAAAAGATTAACAGGATTGGCGGTAATGTGAATTCATCAACAAATTGAGATGCACACTGAGGAAGTTTTAGATATACCTCTGTTCCAACTGAATAGGTACAAGCTTTTTCAAATCTATATAGCTCATTATTTCCACATAATGTACATGAATCTATAATTTGATGCTGCTAACTATTTGTCTATAATGTTGCCAAAAGAAATGAGAAAGAATAATTCAAAAAGCACCGTTACTTTTTCTCTGGCTCTCTCGCAAAGCATTTCATACGGAAAAATGCAGTTTTTTTTGCGTCAACTGAATAGGTACATAGTCATTATCTTCATTGTTCATGTGTGTTCCGAGAAGATTAACAAGTTTAAACAATTTTTAAAGTTTTCTGAGTGAATTAATTTATTTAATTGTCATTTGTTTGTAAATTTGGAGAACGATGGGTAGAAAAAAATCACTTAGCAGTGTTGAGAAGGCTAAGATCGATTTACTTAAGGAACAAGGATTAACCGGGCGTGCTATAGCTACCAAAATTGGACGAAGCTTTAACTTGATTTATTTGTACTTGAGAAATAAAGAGTCGTACGGGGAAAATATTAAAGGAGGTTATAAAGCGGCTGATAGGAGAGCAATTTTGAGAGGTGCGTTAAATTCCTGCGACTCAGCTGCGAAAATAAACACAAAAGCGGGCGTTAGTGCTAGTGTTTCGATGGTTAGAAGAGTGATCAACAGTGTCAATCATTTAAAACGGCTTAAAATTCAGAAAAAACACCGTTAAACCATCAGCGGAAGTGGGGCAGTGGAACAAAAACTTTAGGTGTTACGTGGTCCCGGAGTGATTTGAAACTGAGACCCCTCGATTAGTAGTAAAATACAAAAACCACTACGCCCAGCAACTGATTCCAGTAAATTTGGACTTAAAATCCTTACCGATAAAATATTCGCTTAACCACCCATTGTCATACTTGTCAAAACGGAAAATAATTGGATCCGGGAACTCTTCGCTCGTTGTAAGCTTTTCGGAGCGAATGTGCAAAAATTCGGTTATTAAGATAGTCAAAATCGCTTATAACGACATCGGTTATAACGACGTATCGGTTACAACGACCAAATTCTTAGGTCCCGAATCAGCGCCATTGTAATTCCATTGAACGACAATCGCTTATAACGACATATCGCTTACAACGACCGATTTTACCCTTTTTTAAATTTAATATCGGTTATTACGACTAAAATCGACGCAGCTGTTGGCGCAACAGATTTTTTTTCTAGAATGGTAATCTGATTCTCTGTAGATGCGATGTATCTAAGTTCTTAGAATCTGGGATATGTTACAGTTACCGTTTGTAGACGTTGTTTTTTTGCTTTTGCGTTTATTGAGTTTGTTCTATGTTGGGGAAGGTTTTACTCAGTGCAAATTTTTCAGTATGACAAGAGGTTGTAGAAGTTTAATTTAATTTTGTGAGGCGAAAAGTTGTACCTTCTTATCGAAAAATTAGTCAAAAAAGAAAAATCTGCACTAAGCAATTAGATATTTACACTTTTTTTTAAAAAACAGTAAACGTATATTTGTAAATGTGTATTCTTATAATTTTATGGCTCAAACTCAAAGAAAAAACATAGGGGCGAGCTACAGTCCGCTTGGGCGAACTGTTGGATACCCTATTCTTATTCCTATATCTCATAAGTGGGCGTGACAAAAATTTAAAGGATTTTATCGAAAAAACTAAGCTTTTGTAAATAAAAACGCTCCCTAGCTCAAACTTTGGTTTTTCAATAAAATTGTTTTATTTAATTGTGGGCGTGTCAGTAGGCGGATTTAAAAAAAATTTAAGTATGAGCATAAAGGGCACCTAGAGAGTATATACTATAAATTTCAGCTCCCTAGCTCAAACTTTGGACTTTCAAAAATAAAAAAAAAATAATTGTGGGCGTGTCAGTAGGCGGATTTTGAAAATATTTACACATGAGCATAAAGGGCCCCTAGAGAGTATATATTAAAAATTTCAGCTCCCTAGCTCAAATTTTGGTTTTTCAAAAAAAATATTTTATTTAATTGTGGGCGTGTCAGTGGGCGGATTTTGGAAATTTTATGTCCCAAGCAGTTTTATGGGCCAAAGATCATATATAAAAAATTTCAGCTTTCTAGCTCAAAATTCAATTTTTCCCAAAATTTGTTTTATTTAATTGTGGGCGTGTCAGTGGGCGGATTTTGAAAATTTTATGTCCCAATCAGTTTTATGGGCCATAAATCATATATAAAAAAGGCAGCAGCACAGACAAAACATGAGTACAACAGATCCTGAAAACTATTTTAGGATAAGTATATGGATTCCTCTTTTAGATGACTTTTTAAGTCAACTTAAAATGAGATTTGAAAACCATAAGTCCATACTTTAATATTTGTGCATTTTGATTCCATCGATCCTTGGCAAAAACGAACAAAATTATAACGAAGAAAACTTAAAATTTTATAAATGTTTGTTGGATTGGGATACTTTAAAAGCTGAATTTACGCTATGGAAGATAAAATGCCATACACAAAAAGATATAGAGCGTTCAAAGAGCGCAATAACAGCTCTTGGGGAATGCAATAAGGATCAGTTTCCTGACATCCACAAGCTTCTTAAAATTTTGGCGACACTACCGGTTTCAACATCTACATCGGAAAGAACATTTTCGACAACGAAACGTCTAAAAACTTATCTAAGAAATTCTACCGGTGAAAAAAGATTAACAGGATTGGCGGTAATGTGAATTCATCAACAAATTGAGATGCACACTGAGGAAGTTTTAGATATACCTCTGTTCCAACTGAATAGGTACAAGCTTTTTCAAATCTATATAGCTCATTATTTCCACATAATGTACATGAATCTATAATTTGATGCTGCTAACTATTTGTCTATAATGTTGCCAAAAGAAATGAGAAAGAATAATTCAAAAAGCACCGTTACTTTTTCTCTGGCTCTCTCGCAAAGCATTTCATACGGAAAAATGCAGTTTTTTTTTTGCGTCAACTGAATAGGTACATAGTCATTATCTTCATTGTTCATGTGTGTTCCGAGAAGATTAACAAGTTTAAACAATTTTTAAAGTTTTCTGAGTGAATTAATTTATTTAATTGTCATTTGTTTGTAAATTTGGAGAACGATGGGTAGAAAAAAATCACTTAGCAGTGTTGAGAAGGCTAAGATCGATTTACTTAAGGAACAAGGATTAACCGGGCGTGCTATAGCTACCAAAATTGGACGAAGCTTTAACTTGATTTATTTGTACTTGAGAAATAAAGAGTCGTACGGGGAAAATATTAAAGGAAGTAATAAAGCGGCTGATAGGAGAGCAATTTTGAGAGGTGCGTTAAATTCCTGCGACTCAGCTGCGAAAATAAACACAAAAGCGGGCGTTAGTGCTAGTGTTTCGATGGTTAGAAGAGTGATCAACAGTGTCAATCATTTAAAACGGCTTAAAATTCAGAAAAAACACCGTTAAACCATCAGCGGAAGTGGGGCAGTGGAACAAAAACTTTAGGTGTTACGTGGTCCCGGAGTGATTTGAAACTGAGACCCCTCGATTAGTAGTAAAATACAAAAACCACTACGCCCAGCAACTGATTCCAGTAAATTTGGACTTAAAATCCTTACCGATAAAATATTCGCTTAACCACCCATTGTCATACTTGTCAAAACGGAAAATAATTGGATCCGGGAACTCTTCGCTCGTTGTAAGCTTTTCGGAGCGAATGTGCAAAAATTCGGTTATTAAGATAGTCAAAATCGCTTATAACGACATCGGTTATAACGACGTATCGGTTACAACGACCAAATTCTTAGGTCCCGAATCAGCGCCATTGTAATTCCATTGAACGACAATCGCTTATAACGACATATCGCTTACAACGACCGATTTTACCCTTTTTTAAATTTAATATCGGTTATTACGACTAAAATCGACGCAGCTGTTGGCGCAACAGATTTTTTTTCTAGAATGGTAATCTGATTCTCTGTAGATGCGATGTATCTAAGTTCTTAGAATCTGGGATATTTTACAGTTACCGTTTGTAGACGTTGTTTTTTTGCTTTTGCGTTTATTGAGTTTGTTCTATGTTGGGGAAGGTTTTACTCAGTGCAAATTTTTCAGTATGACAAGAGGTTGTAGAAGTTTAATTTAATTTTGTGAGGCGAAAAGTTGTACCTTCTTATCGAAAAATTAGTCAAAAAAGAAAAATCTGCACTAAGCAATTAGATATTTACACTTTTTTTAAAAAACAGTAAACGTATATTTGTAAATGTGTATTCTTATAATTTTATGGCTCAAACTCAAAGAAAAAACATAGGGGCGAGCTACAGTCCGCTTGGGCGAACTGTTGGATACCCTATTCTTATTCCTATATCTCATAAGTGGGCGTGACAAAAATTTAAAGGATTTTATCGAAAAAACTAAGCTTTTGTAAATAAAAACGCTCCCTAGCTCAAACTTTGGTTTTCAATAAAATTGTTTTATTTAATTGTGGGCGTGTCAGTAGGCGGATTTAAAAAAAATTTAAGTATGAGCATAAAGGGCACCTAGAGAGTATATACTATAAATTTCAGCTCCCTAGCTCAAACTTTGGACTTTCAAAAATAAAAATAAAATAATTGTGGGCGTGTCAGTAGGCGGATTTTGAAAATATTTACACATGAGCATAAAGGGCCCCTAGAGAGTATATATTAAAAATTTCAGCTCCCTAGCTCAAATTTTGGTTTTTCAAAAAAAATATTTTATTTAATTGTGGACACGCCCACAGTGGGCGGATTTTGAAAATTTTATGTCCCAAGCAGTTTTATGGGCCAAAGATCATATATAAAAAATTTCAGCTTTCTAGCTCAAAATTCAATTTTTCCCAAAATTTGTTTTATTTAATTGTGGGCGTGTCAGTGGGCGGATTTTGAAAATTTTATGTCCCAATCAGTTTTATGGGCCATAGATCATATATAAAAAATTTCAGCTCTCTAGCTCAAAATTCGATTTTTTCCAAAATTTTGTTTTTTTTTGAGTTTGTGGGCGTGTCTGTGGGCGGATTTCAAAAATTCTTAAACTTGATTATTTCGGGACCCTAGAGAGTATATGGTTAAAATTTCAGCTCTCTAGGTCCAGTTTAAAGGCCTAATTTTTGCCGACGGACGGACGGACGGACGGACGGACGGACGGACGGACATGGCTAGATCGACATTACTATCGATTCTGATCATAAATATAGTAACTTTTAGGGGTCTACGGGCAATATTAAGGTATGTTACAAACTATGCGTCAAAATTAATATACCCCTAGAATAGGGTATAATTAGGGAAAAAATAAGTATATGCATAGCTTGATATCGGTTATAGCGACCTATCGCTTATAACGACCAAATTCGTCAGTCCCTTGGAAGTCGTTACAACCGATTTTGACTGTTAGTTAATAAATGTTAACCGATAGTTTCAAAATCCGAAGACTCGGGTTTCCACATCGAATAGCATTTACTATTAAATGTTCAATTTGGTTCTTACGAACTTGGAATATTGCAAGTGAATACTACAAAAATAGTTCTTACTAGATTTCATGCATACTGAACAAAGTGTCTACCTGCTAAATTAACCCGAGGCTAGTAAGTACTATGTCCTGCAGTAAATACATATTATTCATCTTTTACTTTGATTTTTTGCATATGAAAATGTAAATACTATAGAAATCTGTTGTTCTATTTCTGAAAGTTATTTTATTAATTGTAACAATAGAAAGGAAAGACAACTTCACTGTAAGACAAACTTTGCTTTAATGAGTAATAATCCATAGAACAAGAAAAGATAAGAAAAGATACATTAAAATAGAAAGAGATGCACGTATAAACGATACGGTGCAATATATACATTTTATAAAACCTGTGTTGCCAATTTTTAGGTATAACAACACCCCCTTTCAAAGCGGGTTTTGGTTAATGTTAAGAACTCCAAATCCTTGGATACATTTTTGATGACTTGGTCCAAACAATCCTTTTGTCAGGACATCAGCAATCATATGTTGTGTAGGAATGTACTCTACATTTAATTCTCCTCGTTGGAAAACCTCTCTAACATAGTGATGACGAATGTCAATGTGTTTAGTACGCGAGTGGTAAGTTGGGTTTCTCATAAGTTTTTCAGCACCTTGATTATCGCAGAAAACAGTTGTCGGATCAGCGTTGTCACTCAGGAAACCAAATTCTTTAAGTAGATTACGAAGATAAACAGTTTCCTTTGATGCTTCCGTTAAAGCCATATATTCCGCTTCGGTGCTGGATAATGCAATTGATTTTTGTTTTCTTGATTCCCAAGTCACTGCTGCGTTTGCCAATATGAAGACGAATCCAGTGTATGAAAATCTATCATCGATGTTACCGCCCCAATCAGAGTCGACAAAACCTGTGAGTGGGCGACTGGATTTCTTGAAGACCAATCCATGATTCTCTGTTGCTCGAAGATACCTGAGCACGCGCTTAGCTGCCTTCCAGTGCTCCTTCCCTGGATCGATATTGAATTGACTTAATGTGCGATATCTGGACGTGTTGATACTGCTAAATACATAAGCGATCCTATGAGTGAGGTGTATGGGATGGATTTCATTTCCTCTCTTTCAGCTGCGGATACGTTTCCTTTGCATAATTTTGCATTACCATCCAACGGTGTCAATATGCCCTTTGCCTCCTCCATGCCGTAATCAGCCAAAATGTTATGAATATATTTTCGTTGACACATTGTCACGGTCCCTTTTGTCATATTTTGTTCGAATTCAATGCCTAAGCAATAATGCAACTTACCTAGGTCATTCATTTTAAATTTTTGGGACAGATGTTCTTTTAAATTCTGGTACGCGCTCTTTTTGTTGGTTCCTACTATTAAATCATCAACGTAGATTACGACTATCATGTAGACTTCGTCCTTTTCTAAAATATATATACACCTTTCCGTGTTCAACGGTCGAAGTCCCATAGCTAATAGTTCTTGGTCCAATTTCGTAAACCATTTTCTTTCGGATTGCTTAAGTCCGTAAAGCGCTTTCTTTAACGAGGAAACTAAGTCATCTTCTGCTTCTATGAACTCTGCAGCTTGCTCCATATATATTTCTTCATCATCGAGGTCTCCATTAATGTATGCCATTTCAACATCCAATTGAAATAACTCAAGGTCAAGCTCAGTCGCTAGCGCCATAAGAATACGTATGGGACTCTGTCTGGCAACTGGAGAAAAAGTTTCATGAAAATTAATACCGGGTATCTGTGAACAACCTTTTGCAACCAAACGAGCTTTTCTTCTCTCAACGCTTCCATCTGCATTAAACTTCGTTCTTAAACCCACCGGCAGCCTATGACCTTTTTGTTTTGCGGACGTTTAACCAGCTCCCACGCTTTCATTTCTTGAAGGGTTTCAAACTCAGCTTTCATTGCCGTCTTCCACTCGTCAGCATATGGACCAGCCATGGCTTCCTCCACTGTTAGATCAGGAATATCATACGCAAAGCTTGCTTCCTCCTCTGACTTATTTTCGTCCTTAGTTCTAGACATCAGCGTATTGTACAATTTTCTCGGTCTGCCTCTTCTGCCTGTTCTGAGAAATTTGGGTCTGCCAGGAGCTCTTTTGGTAGTAAGTTGTGTTTCTTGGTCCTTTATTTCTGGATCTTGATGTACCTCGGTGTCGTCATCTCCATCACAAGATTCGGACTTTGTATCTTGAAATACTTCTTCAGTTTTACATTGATCCCATTCTGGATTCTTCGTTTCGTTTCCATGATCGCCTTCGCCTTCCGTGTTCGTAGCTTGATCCTTAACTGCCCCAGAACTACTAAGTTGAATTTCGAACTCCGGAGCATCGGTCGGTTTGCTTTTTGCTTCAAGACTTGATTCCTCGATAAATCTGACGTCTCTGCTAACAATAATTCTTCTTGCAGTGGGATCCCATAGACGATAAGCTTTCGATGTTGTAGAGTATCCGGTAAAGATATATTCTTTAGATCTTGGCTCAAATTTTCCTTTGCCTGGGCTTTTGTTTAATGCGAATGCTCTGCACCCAAAGGTTCTTAAGTTAGACACATCTGGCTTATATCCATACCTGACTTCAAAAGGGGTCATATCATTGAGACTTCTTGTTGGGCAACGATTTCTGATATAAGCAGCAGTTGCGATCGCTTCAGCCCAGAAGCTTGGTGGCAGTTTCGCTTGTAGCATTAAACATCGGGCCATTTCGACAAGAGTACGGTTCATCCTTTCCGCCGTGCCATTTTGCTGAGGAGTGTGCGCTACTGTGTGCTCCCGTCTAATTCAAGATCGTTGTATCAGCTTTGTGAAGTCAGCTCCACAATATTCTAGTCCATTATCAGTTCGTAAGTTTTGATTCTGCATTCCGTTTGATTTTCTGCTAAAGCCTTAAAGTTCACGAATGCGTCCTTGACATCACTCATCGCTTTCAGGAAATACACATCAACATAACTTGATCTTCCATCAATGAAGGTTGCAAATGAGGTAGCACCTCCCATTGACCTTGTTCTCATCGGTCCGCATACATCCGAATGGATAAGCTCTAGAAGTTTGTAACTTTTAGTTTCTGATGCTTGAGGAAATGGTATTGCACTTTGCTTGCCTTTAATGCAAACTTCACATGTTGACAATTGTCCTGAAATGTTGACAGGAATGCCTTTGACGATTTCGTTGGATGTCAGTTTTTTTAAGATCCTTTACGTTCAAATGGCTATAGCGCTGGTGCCATTTCTCCAGAACATTTAACTTTTGTATGGCTACACATGTGGATTCAATACACGATTCAATAAAATACAGATCTCCCTTTCGCGTTGCACTCACCACGCTTTGCTTTTTCTTATTTTTAATAACAGCTTCATTTTTTTGAAAAGAAATCGTGTATCCGTTCGACGCTATCTTTGATATTGAAATGAGATTTGTTTTTAGTTCTGGTACCCAAAGCACGTTTTCTAATCTAATTGTCCTTCGACAGTCTCCATTTTGGATATTAAGATGAACAGTACCTTTGCCGGCGATTTTTGTGGTACGATTAACCGCTAGTCGTACATTCTGATTTTTCGCTTCTGTTAAACAAGTAAACTTATATTTGTCTTGGCACATGTGTGATGTTGCCCCACTGTCGACACACTAATTAGTCATTGAGTTTGTACCAACTCCCATTGTGATCGCTTTCTCACCCTTTTCCGAAACAAAATTGCGATTCTTTGTAGATCTTGTGGAACATACAGCAACAGCAGCAAAAACATCCTCCTCTGCGTTTGATGTGCTTTGTTTTGTTGTTTTAGATTTTGCTTTGTTCCAACACTCAGATGCTTTGTGTCCCACTTTATGACAAAAATTACATTTATAAGATTAGTGCACGTTTTGATTTCTTCCCATTGCATTTCTGGAGCTTGTGTGCGATTCGTTCCTGGATTGAAAATATCTGTTTTGCTTACCCGCTGTCCTTGTGTAAAATGCGTCTTGGTTTTTTTGTAGCTTGAGTTGACTTTTCTTTTCGAGAACTAAACTCTTCCAGCAATTTTATTTTTAACGCCTCTGGTGTCGGTAAGTCATCCCTTGCCTCGATCGCACAGCGAAAATTTTCGTAGCTTTCAGGAATGCTGTACATCAACAGAATAGATAACAGATCTCCGGCCACTTCAATATCCATCTCTACCAGCTTGTCTACCGTTGCGAAGAAATTATTCAGATGTTCCATCATGTTGTCTTCCTCTTTCATTTTAGTGAAGAGTAACTGTTTTAATAACGTAGCCTTGCGCGCAGGTCCTCTGGATTGATACACCTCTTCTAGCTTCGCCCAGACATGATTCGATGTTACGCAGTACTTTATATGACACAGTTCAGAAGGCGACATTGATAAAATTATGTCGGCTCTTGCTTTTCGGTCTGCTACATCCCACGCGTCGATGGCGGCTTGATTCGAAATTGAATTTCCGTGTGTCACGGACTCTGGCTTAATTTTTCTTCCAGTTACATAGTCCCAGAAATCATTTTTAATTAAAATCGCACCCATTTGCAGCTTCCATGTATCGAAGTTGTCCTTGTTAAGTTTTTCGATATTCGCAGAATATGCCGACATCTTGAAAGTACTGATATGAATGTATATGGAAGTATATATATATTTTTATTTTTTTTTTTGCACTGTAGTAATCTTATACGTATTTCATAAATGTTTTTGCAGTTTATTAGTGCCTGGGCCCATAACCTGTTGTTCTATTTCTGAAAGTTATTTTATTAATTGTAACAATAGAAAGGAAAGACAACTTCACTGTTAGACAAACTTTGCTTTAATGAGTAATAATCCATAGAACAAGAAAAGATAAGATAAGATACATTAAAATAGAAAGAGATGCACGTATAAACGATACGGTGCAATATATACATTTTATAAAACCTGTGTTGCCAATTTTTAGGTATAACAACAAAATCTCTAGTAAAAGCATTTACTATCGTTATGCATATCACCCATTATGTCCGTTTCATAATGCTTGGGTTCGCTGTTGGATTTGCAATAGGTGCGAGGTTGGGTATATGCGAAGTTTCTTGAAATCCATTCCAAACATGGATATATTTTGTTCAACCTCATCCAGTTGGACTCAACAAACAAAGTCCAAAGGCTTACATTAATAATCCAGTCGATTTTTCAAGATCATTCTCTTGTATTTTACACTTCGCCATTGCCACTCGGTATTCTATAAAACGCCTAGGCAATGGCCCATGTTCTGCATTCCACTTTTTGTGAATTTGCAAGGTGAAAGTGAAATTGTGTGTTCTGCATTTCGATCGAAATGAATATTGTGAATTGGAGCAAATCTGTAGGGAGTTATTACGAATGGTTTAAGTGCGAATCCAGCTTTTTTTTATTGAAAATTGCTAAAACTATTGCATCCATGTTGACTTAAAAGCAAACATTGCGTTTGTTTAGGTCTTTGACAATTCGAAAGTGAATTCTAAAAAATCTAAAACGATCGAAATGTATAACACCAAATTTCATTCCGAGTGAACTTGAAAAGTGAATTGAATTCGATTTCGATCGGAATGCAGCACATGGGTGAATGTATAGAAATAAAAATCATTTCACACATTGTCGGTAATATATATACCTAGGTATTAACCCATTGAAAATTGCAATTCGTTTTCTATCATATTATATTTAATTTTATTTTTGTTTGTGTCATTTGTAGAGAGGTTATTCATAAACACATACAGAATGCGAAATGATTCTGTTTTATCGATTGATTCTTCAATTGATCCCCCACTATATGTGAATGGATGTCAACGTCGACGACGGAGAAGGGACAAGGGTTCGTCTTCATCATAAGCCAGCCACTTTTTGGCATTTAATATTAACGAGTAGAAACAGCTAAATATAAACAGGAAAGTGGAACACTCACAGGTATTAACAGTCAACGAGATACTCAAGTAAGCAAAAGGCAGTAAATTTAACCAATTTAATCACATTTTGCAATACTTTGTTTAAATGCAATGTACCTAAAAAGTTTGGAAAACAAAAGGTTTTTTTTTTGATTAGTAAATGTGTGGCTGGTTGCACTCGTATAAATAAAAAATTGCTTTTTATCGATTTATAAAGCGATATTAATTACTAGAGAAATAACCTGATGGAATCTAGAGGTGGGCCAATATACAAAAATTATGTGTATAATGGTATGTAGTACGTACCAAATTTCTCCCATTTGACCTTACCAAATAATATTGCAAGGCAATAGATGGTGCAGGAAGCCTTTTAGCTACCGCTCGTGCTTAAAATTGAAATTTTCATTACAAATAAGTAACAATACCCTACTTAAGTTAGAAGCCCAACGGCTGAATAAGAGTTTTTGGATGGTGGTCGAGCATAGCGGTGGCAAAATTGAATATGAGAAAAACACGCTCGCCCATAAAACAGGCAAAGGACGAAGTACGAAGAGAATGAAATTAACAAGGCGGCAGCTCCATGGGGTTAAGGCCATGTTGGGTAAAATGGGGGTGGAGTTTTTTCTTTGACGAGTGACGACTTCAGCAACTGAATGGTACAACGGTGGATCACATTCATATAGTCTAAGACTAGGGGGTCTGGTCCTGAAATTCCACCACACACACTGACACACTCCGCTGGCCGAAGAATTTTCATTATGTCATAGCCAGAGATCTACACATCTACTGGGCTCTAACCGTTGGCACCATGGTTCGTCGGTTTTTTTGGTGCCAAGGTGCCTCTAACTTTCCAGTTTCCACAATTTCGGCAGCCTAAAATGACATGCACGGACTTGTTAAGTTCAAAAAAGAACATACTACCGGGAAAATCGACATCGGGAGAGAACACACCGACCGCCTGCGCGAGTATCGATTGTTTACCACTACATACTTTGATAGTCACTTTCTTGTTGTTTGATTTTTTTCGCTGTGTGGTGCATTTTCTTTTCTTTCTTTGAGTTTTCCGCACGATAAAAGGGCTTACTATATGACTTCATACAGACTACTTACCCGAAAGTAAAAACAGCGGAAGCAGTGGTATCCAAAATAAATGTTTCATTATTGAGTCGTTATCCTTGTTTGTATTTTCCAAAAAACAAATTTATTCTTTAGTCGTTTTCGTTTGCACTTGTTTTGTCGACAGCCCTACGAGTACCTTGAGGCAAGAAGAAATGCTTATATAGATGGATGTATAGAAGAAATTTACTTCTCGCTTCGAATTCGACTTTTCTTTGAACTCTCAAGTTGAAGAGACCTAGGTTCTGAAAAAGCTCTATTGTCGCGAAAAAGCCTTGGTCCGTAGAATTCACTTGAAATATGAGTTTAGCACTTTTTCAGAATGGATTTTAAATTTCCCGCAGATTTTCTTGACGAAAAAAGGTATCGAGACTTCTCTTTGTACTTTTTTATTTCGTTTCGATATTAATTTTTTGCTTTAACCCGGTCCATAGAGTGAAGAAGCCATCGCGACTCCTACTAGAGAAGGAGATACCAAGAGACAACTACTATGATATGATTCACAACACCTCGCATTGTTGGGATTACCTTAATGCGGATATTATTTTATTATCGAGAAAAGCCGCAATAATCTGCGAGTGAGAAAAGAATGATAACTCGCGAAGAAATAATTTACTCCACCATGCACCGCTGAATACTTTTTTATCAAAATCTATTTTATTATCTTTAACACGTCCCCGCTTGCACAGCGCAACACATTAACACAATTGTAGAATTCGAACTAAATGTCCAATTCCCTATCCCTTCCTATAAGTGCTAGTGCCGTGCCAAGATAGCGTTGCGTTGAGTGAAAATTAAATGTGGAAAATTGCGGCGAATTGCTGTTTTCTTTTACTCATTTACTTTTACACACTGCGACTGAGAAGAGAGAAGACAAAGAGAATAAAAAGCATGTAGATACTCAATAGTCATCGACAAAGATGAGGAATAATACTTGTGTAAAAGTGATAGAAAATTTGTAAATATATAAAGCATCCATATTCAAAATATATTTAATGATGGAAAGCGTGGAGAAAGAGGAGGAAAGAAATCAATTCTTTTTTCAAAAATAAGAGAAGGGTGGTGTAGCGCAGTGATGCCGTTTTCACTTCGATCGTTGTGTTTACTTCGTTTTGAAGCCGCAAACACTACACTTTTTTAAAACATCAAACGGTTATGGTTTCGCAAAAAAGATTTCGATGTTCGAAAAACTGTTGATGTGGAAATGTTTGTTATAATTTTAGAATATGTTCTGCATCAATTTTTACTTAAGGAAACTAATATTTGCAAATTTAAGGTTTTTCCATACAAATTTATTTAATTCATCACTGACAAATGCCAAAATGGTTGCACGGGTGGGTGTATATGATAGGTGGAGTTGATAACAAAATACTTGAGTGGAGGAGCACACTTGAGCATGAAAATGTTATGTTTATTACATATGTACATATATTTATACATATATATATTATATCTATATATATATGTATATACTTGATTACAAGTGTGAAATGTAAATAGGGTTTGTTATTGATTATTATGTTTTTGATACACAATGTACTGTTAATGGGATCTATTTGTGATTTCACAATGGACTTCGCACCTATCACAAAGCTAACAGTGAACCCATGCAGGGGGGCAGCATGTTCGAAAAACTGTTGATGTGGAAATGTTTGTTATAATTTTAGAATATGTTCTGCATCAATTTTTACTTAAGGAAACTAATATTTGCAAATTTAAGGTTTTTCCATACAAATTTATTTAATTCATCACTGACAAATGCCAAAATGGTTGCATGGGTGGGTGTATATGATAGGTGGAGTTGATAACAAAATACTTGAGTGGAAGCGTTCACACTTGAGCATGAAAATGTTATGTTTATTACATATGTACATATATTTATACATATATATATTATATCTACATATATATATATACTTGATAACAAAAATGTAAATAGGGTTTGTTATTGATTATTATGTTTTTGGGATCTACTTGTGATTCCACAACGTAACTAAACGCATTCTCAATCTAGAAAAGGAAAATCCAAAAGAAACACGATTGCCTCTAAAGGATAGTATCCTTAATGCGAATTCTAACGTTCACAGCATTTTTTACAATATTTCCCAAGATTACATTAAGTCAATCCTGTTTTGACTCGATTCGCATTTTAATTCGAATTGAATACACATTCAAACTCTCATAGTCTAGTTAATACATAATAAAAAATTTCACTTTGAAAAGCGAAATCTTCTTTGGGAAATCAGTTCCGCAAATTTAAGGTTTTACCATACAAATTTATTTAATTTATCAATGACAAATGTCAAAATGGTTGCAAGGGTGGGTGTGGGTGTATATGATAGGTGAAGTTGATAACAAACTATTTGAGTGGAAGCGTTCACACTTGAGCATGAAAATGTTTTGTTTATTACATAAATATATTTTTACATATATACCTATCTTAGTTTGTCTTTTTTAAATTGAACTTTAAACAAAATCAAATTAACAGCAATCTATAGTATGAGAGCAATATTTTAAAAAGGATCATCCAAAGAATTTCATTTAAATTCCTTGAAAAATAACTAATAATCTGGATTCTTTACATGCGAATTGCACTTGGACAATGCATGTAGAACATCAGTTGTTCATCTCGGAAGAACTCAGTCAAGAGGCCTTTTAACCACACCAACTCCTTATTGGCATGTGAAGCTGCCATGTATTCAGACTCCGTTGTTGACAATGCGACTGATAGCTGACGCTCTGATACAAAGGAAATGACACAGCTTCCCAATAGGAAAACATAACCAGAAGTCGATCTTGCTGTTTTTCTGCAACCTTCGTAGTCAGCATCGCTGTAGCCTTTCAGGATCAAGTCGGTACCATCTTTAAAATACAGGCCCATATCTGATGTTCCTTTAATATAGTTTAAAATTCGTTTTAAAGCATTACCATGTGTTTCTGCAGAATCATCCATGTATCTGCTAACTTTGCCCACTGCGAAACATATATCTGGACGTGTACCCACACCTAGATGCATCAAACTGCCAACTGCTTCACGGTACGGGAAATAAAGTTTCTTATGGGCTTCAAAATCACTTAAAGTCTGTGAATTGCCTGAGCGTGTTGCTACTGCATTGGAATTCTGTATTCTAAAACGGTAAACTATATGCGCTCGCTGATTGATGTGAGCTGATCCATCAGGTTCCTAATCAATTTCAAATCCGATTAAATATTTTGCTTCTGAAACTTTTATTTCAAACTCGTTTTGTAGATGCTCAATAACTTGAAGTATATCGGTTTTGTTCTTAGCCGTCATCAACGTAAATAGCCAAAAGCATGGTTCCATCAGCACTATGACGAATTAAGACGCAGGGATCCGATACACTTGTAGTGAAATCAAATGTTGATATTGTAAGCGATATGCATGTGCATATGCCCTTAGATTGTGAGAGATATATGCATCTGCATGCGCCTTTAGTTTTTAAGGAGAGTTCAGTGTATCATTGAAAAATGGTTTTTGAGTTTTTTTTTGGAAGAAGACTAACTAAAAAGAAGAGCGAACTAGAAGTAAAATAAAAATCTGATATTATCGTTGAAAATTGAGTCTGTTATAACTCAGAAGTGGGATATACCAATAAAACAATTAAAATTAAAAGTGAACAAACCGATATTTTATCGATTCCTGCCGAAATTGCGGACAATTCGACGAAATACAAAATGGTGATCGTGACAAAGGAAATGATGCTCATGGCATTACAATCTGCAGAAATTATCGTGCCACCGACTGCAACAATGAAGCAAATTAAAGGCTTATATTTCCAGCTACCGTCAGCTGGTGCCACTGCCGACCTGTCTGATATATCCGACACTGAGGAAAAGGTGCATAACCAACAAATGGAGGCGGTCAACGTGTCTTCTACCGCCACTGATACAATATCTTCTGAAACAGATGCCGCTAATGCAACCGCTGTACCACCAACGTTGGCCACCGATGAAACCATTGATCAACAACTGCAGCGATTACGCAAACAACGTGATCTTTTGTTGCTGCAAAACGAAATTGAGGCACTTTCACGGCAAACACTTCAGCCAAACCTGCAGCAAAACCGATTAGCTGACGTCAGTGCAATTGAATCCATGGTGCCGAAATTTTCTGCCGACAACTTTTACGAAGTCAAAAAATGGTTTGAGGATTTAGAAGATGCTTGCACAATTCTTCAGTTTGATGAACGCTTACGCTTTGTCGCCTGCCGCCGTATGCTTGAGGGAACTGCAAAAATCTTTGTACGCACGATTTCCGCTTTTCAATATTCCGAATTGAAATCTGCACTTATGCGAGAGTTTGGCAGAAGACGCACTGTACAAGAAGTGTATGCTCAGTTGAGCAGACGCCGTTTGAAGTCTGATGAGAAAATTCATCGCTACATTATCGAAATGCAAGAAATTGCAATGCGGTCGAACATACCCGAAGCCGAACTTGTCGATTTTATCATTGAAGGCATCGGGGATACATCCGCGAATGCCAGTACCTCTGATCCGTTTGCGGTCAATGATGCTAATGATGAGTTTCTGGAACTATGTGCTATTGATATTGAAAACCCCTTTTCTGGTGTTATGGAAGGTTCCCTTGACATCAATCCGTCCCTTTCGGCTGAGTGTATTTCAGAGATTCAAAATATTATTGCAAAGTCATATAACCATCTTCCTTCAGACAAAGTGCAAAATTTAAATTATAATATGAAGATCAACGTAACGCATGACACAATGATTTTCTGCCGACCTCGCCGCTTATCACACTATGAAAAAATAGAAATTAGAAAAATAATACAGTCCCTCCTTGAAGAGAACATTATTCGAGAAAGTAATTCACCTTACGCTTCTGCTATCGTACCGGTTGAAAAGAAAAACGGTGAAATTCGTCTATGCATAGATTATAGGCCTTTAAATAAAATTACCATACGTGACAATTATCCACTGCCGTTGATGGAAGAGTGTATTGAGCATTTGGGAGGCAAACATTTTTTTTCGGTAATTGATTTGAAAAATGGCTTTCATCACGTTAAAATGCACCCTGATTCAATCAAGTATACTTCTTTTGTTACGCCTGACGGTCAATATGAATATCTGTTTATGCCCTTCGGCTTACGCAATGGGCCTCCTGAATTTCAACGCTTCATTAACTTAATTCTGAGGAAGTTCATTAACGCTGGACAATTAGTCATTTATATGGACGACATATTAATTGCATCAGAAGATTACCGAAGCCATTTACAAACCTTACGTGATGTTTTATGTACCTTACGTCAAAATGGTTTACGTCTTCAGCTCAAAAAATGTAAATTCGCATATACCGAATTGGAATATTTGGGCCACTTAGCAAATTCAGCAGTCATCGCACCTAAACGAGCACATATGAAAGCCATTTCGGATTACGCTGAACCAACTAATCGTAAGGAATTAGAGCGATGTCTTTGGCTCTTTTCTTACTTCAGACGTTTTGTTCCTAATTTTTCCACAATTGCAGCACCAATGAGTAAACTCTTAAGAAAGGATACCCCCTATGTTTTTAATTCCGAATGCAAACAAGCCTTTTGCAACTTACGTGGGAAATTATTAGAAGCCCCTATCCTGTCCATCTATAGCCCCTATGCCGAAACCGAACTTCATTGTGATGCCAGTTCCCTAGGCTTTGGTTCAGTACTTATGCAAAAGCAAACCGACGGAAAACTTCATCCAGTGTCATTTTTCTCGAAAACCACTTCAGCCTCTGAATCAAAATTACATAGTTATGAACTTGAAACATTGGCCATCGTTTATGCGCTTAAGAGATTTCATACTTATTTGATTAGAATTCCATTTAAATTAGTAACTGATTGCAATTCCTTAGCACTTACGTTGCAAAATCAAAGTTATTCGGCCAAAATAGCGAGGTGGGCATTAATGTTGGAAAAATATGATTACACTATCATTTATCGCCCAGGCGCCACTATGGCTCATGTTGATGCACTTAGTCGTTCTGGGGTCATAGGTTATATCGACAATGCGGATCTTGATTTTCATCTCCAAATCACTCAAAACCGGGACCCCTACATTCTTAATTTACGGGATAAATTAGAACAGATTGCATTAAAAGACTTCGAGTTAAAAGACGGATTAGTCTTTCACAAATCACCTGCCGGTCATCTTCAGCTTTGTGTCCCTTCTGAAATGATTAACAATGTTATACACATAACCCATGAAAAAATAGGGCATTTAGCGACCGATAAGTGTTGTAGCAAAATCAAAAAACATTACTGGTTTCCGCATATAAAAGCGCGTGTTAAGAATTTCGTGTCCAATTGTTTAAAGTGCATTTATTATTCCGCATCACCCTATGAAAACAATGCGAACCTTCATTCTATACCTAAGAAACCGGAACCTTTTGATACAATTCATGTTGACCACTTGGGTCCACTTCCGTCAATTAATTCAAAGAAAAAATACCTGTTGGCTGTTATTGATGCATTTACCAAACACGTTAAGCTTTTTCCGACGGCAACTACAAATGCACGTGAATTGTGTTCAGCGTTGAAAAATTATTATTTCCCATTTTATAGTAGACCGAGACGAATAATTAGCGACCGCGGAACCTGTTTCACTTCCTCCGAATTTGAAGAATTTGTAAACTTCAATAATATCAAACATGTAAAAAATGCTACGGCTTCGCCACGTGCAAATGGCCAAATTGAACGCATTAATCGTGTCCTAAGCCCTATGCTAAGTAAACTTTCCGAACCACTTAGCCATTCAGACTGGGTAAGCCAGCTCCCTAAAATAGAATATGCTCTAAATAATTCCGTCCAATCTTCCACGAAAAAGAGCCCTTCGGTACTTCTGTTCGGTGTTGAGCAACGTGGCCCCATGGTTGATGAACTTACGGAATACCTTGATGAAATTGATGATACGTCTGAAATTGACCTGCCGAAAGTGAGGGAAGAAGCATATCAAAACATTTGTAAAGCACAAGAAGCAAGCGCTAGACAATTCGCATCGCATCATAGACCTGCAGGGACCTTTGCAGTGGGTAATTATGTCGTAATCAAGAATGTAGACACTACAATAGGCACAAACAAAAAACTTATTCAGCGATTTCGAGGTCCATATGTCATTCATAAATTTTTACCCAATGATCGTTATGTCATTCGAGACATTGATGGGTGTCAAATAACTCAATTACCTTACGACGGTGTACTTGAAGCATCAAAATTAAAATTATGGTTAAAACCATCCCTTGATTATATGACTGAGGCCCCTAAAGCAACACTTCTGAAATTAGATATAACACCTATGTATCCTAAAATTTGATAATGATTGTAACGTAAAATGAAGTCGAGTTCCTTGTCAGAACGGCCGAGTTGTAAGCGATATGCATGTGCATATGCCCTTAGATTGTGAGAGATATATGAATCTGCATGCGCCTTTAGTTTTTAAGGAGAGTTCAGTGTATCATTGAAAAATGGTTTTTGAGTTTTTTTTTGGAAGAAGACTAACTAAAAAGAAGAGCGAACTAGAAGTAAAATAAAAATCTGATATTATCGTTGAAAATTGAGTCTGTTATAATATAAAAGCGGTTAATCTTTTGGTTCCCGCATTGGGAAGCCTGCTTCAAACCGTATAGGCTTTTATTTAATTTGCACACCCTTTAACACCTCTTAATTTTGTTTTTGTTCCCAGATCTGACTCCAAACAGCTCTCCCTCGCCTCGTCCATACTCTGCTCAGCATACGAAGAAAAATTAACGAAATTACATTTTTCTTTCTTTCATATTTTTATCATTTTCTCAGTACGCAAACGCGTTTGTGTAGTTTCGCACAAAAGTTTTTACAAATTTACGTTTGCATATTAGTACGCCTTCGAACCTATTTTTTTTGTATGTTTACTATGTAGATGTTTTCTCTGAGAAAACTTTAAAATGGACTGATAAAATAAATAACTTCACAAGAAATATGAAATAAAAATTTTTTATTTTGTTCAAAACTATAACTTTTATTTTAGCATACTTTTTTTCTAACAAAATTATATACTACCAAAAACGAAATTTATTTTAATAACTTATAATTGGAATGCTGTATATGCGTATTCTTTGACGGAAGTATATTCGCCCAAGCGGACTGTAGCCCGTCCCTATGTTTTTTTTTTTTGTCGGGGTGTGTGAGACTTTCTGCACTGGAGCACTCAGACTTAATACCGGTCCATTGTACTACCAGGCAGACACACCACATTTCACTGTGGGAATTTACTCGTTTTTCTAAGAAAAACGAGAAGTAACTTCAATGATAAAGAGCTTAGGTTTACAGCATTCACCACATCCGCACCAAATACCTGCCACCTGATACGAGCAAAAGCAGGACAATCACAGAGGAAATGTTCCGCAGTGTCGTCGCCCTCTCCACAGGCTTCGCAGTTGGTTGTCTCGCTTAGGCCTAGCACCTTAAGGTGCTTGGCAAAAACGTAGTGTCCCGTAAGAACGCCAGTGGTCTGTCTGCAGTCTTTTCTGTTGAGAGACAACAAGAATGCCGCGGATTTCCCACAGACGGGGAGAATTAGCTTAGCCTGTCTACACCCTGGAGAGTTATGCCAGCGGCGATTGTGTTCATAGGAAACCCAATCATCAATGGAAGCCCTGACCGAGGACGCAGGCGGACAGATCGCTGGTTCAGGTCCTGAGAAGTCCCTCTCTGAGCCTTGTCTAGCAAGTTCAGCGGAGATCTCATATTCCGTGATCGCGTTATGACCCGGGACCCAGACAAGTTTAAGTGAATTCAGCCTTCCGACCGAATTCAGAGATATCTTGCATTCACGTTCTATTTTGGAGGTAGTTAAGGATTTGAGTAAGGCCTTAAGCGCAGCCTCACTGTCGCTACAGACGCGGATACTTCGCCCCCTCCACCTGTTCCTCGTAACATGGTCCATGGCCATTAGGATAGCATAAGTCTCTGTTTGGAAGACTGACGCATATTTACTTAACGGAAAAAGAAGTCTAACGTTTTCGCTCTCCACGAAGACACCAGAAACAGATCCTTGATCGGCTTTGGAGCCATCCGTGAAGATTCGACTGCATTCCCTTCCAGGTTCAGAGTCCGGCCAGAGCCAATCCTGAACGCGAGGTAAGTCGACCTTGTAGTTACGCTTTAGCCGAAGTTCAGGTGTCATGGCATCAGACGGCATATCCATAAAACAGGAGTCGAACGACAAACGTTGCGCAAGTTCATCAAAACTCCAGTGCGAATTATACCAAAAGCCACCTCTTCTTAGACGTGAGATAGCTTTGATTTTACAGCCCATGATGTAAACATCAAGGGGCGGGAGGTTCAATAGTGCATCTAGGCCGGAGCCAGGCGTGCTGGGGAAGGCCACCGTGCAGCCGAGACATGCCTGCCTCTGGAGTTTGGCAAAATCAGCAGTAACGTATTTACGTGAAAACTTATTCCACCAAACACCGATGCGTATGCTATAAATGGTCTTATCATAGCCGTATAAATCCACAGGACTCCTTTCGGTGATAAGCCCCATGTCTTGCCGAAAATGCCTTTGCACTGCCAGAAAACAGACAGCGCCTTGGCAGTCTTGCTCATCTTGTTTGGACCAAAGAAGTTTGCTATCCAGGATGACTCCCAGATACTTTACTTCATTGGAGAGTTGGATTGTGACGCCTTTTAGCACTGGCTGAGTCAACCCGACCAGCTTCCTCCTTCTCGTAAAGAGAACAACCTCAGTTTTAAGAGGATTGACCGAGAGCCCATTCCTAGTGCACCATTCGTCGATCACGTCAAGGGCCGCCTGCGCCTTGGCGCATACAGTCGCTAGGCATGATCCAACTGAAAGCACGGCAACATCATCCGCATACGCCTGAGCGTAAATATTAGAACTGTTGAGTGCGTTAAACAGAGAGTCGACCAGCATACACCACAGCAGTGGAGACAGGACGCCGCCTTGCGGGCAGTCTCTGTTTACCCCCGCCATAACATAGCGGCCACAATCCGCATCCGCAACCAACGTTCTATTCATTAGCATTGCTTTAATCCACAACACCAGTGGTTCGTCTACGCCATGTTGTCTGGCGGAGCTGCGCATGCTATCAAAAGTCGCATTGTCAAAAGCACCCTGAATATCGATGAAAATGCGCATCGCGTATTCTTTTCTGTCAAGCGCGCCCTCAATTCTACCAACTAGATTTTGGAGCGCAGTCTCGCAGGATTTTCCGCATTGATAGGCATGTTGCATCTGAGATAGTGGGTGCAATCGCAAAGCAGTTTTGTGCACGTGAAGCTCGACCAGCCCTTCCAAGCTTTTCAGCAAGAAGGAAGTCAGACTGATTGGGCTGAAGCTCTTGGCGAGCGAGTACTCACTTCTGCCAATTTTTGGTATAAATGCCACTCTAACTGTACGCCAGGGTGTTGGAATGTATGCCAGTGCTAGGACAGCGGTGAAGATTTTCTTCATAGTCGGTAGCAACTGGTTTGTACATTGTTGCGGCATGGCTGGGTATATTCCGACCGTACCAGGTGACTTAAAGCCGTCAAAAGACGCTAAAGCGTATTTAATGGCCTCGTCCGTTACTACGGGCTTCGCAATATACCAGCTACGCCGAGTTGTTTGTCTTGGCTAGTCTCGATAATCGGGGCTGGTTGTGAACCAATTGTAATCTGGTTACCCGAAAAGTGAGACTCCAGCAGATAACTAAGAGTTTCCGCTTTCGTCTCAGTGGAGGTGCCATCAAGTTTTCTAAGTGAGTCCAGTTTGCCCTTTTTCAGATTCCAATCTGTCTCCAAATCAGTCTTGAGTGACCTATTTAGAAGTTTTCTAGCTTCTCTTCGGATTCCTTGCAGTCCCGAGCTCCACCAGGGAACCGGCGTTCTGCCAGGGGGTTTACTTACTGGCCACGTCAGCTCGAAACAGCTAGTAATGGCACTATTCAGGTTTTGAACAGCATCCTCTACCTTTTGTCTCGTCCTGAGTTTGGTTGGAGTTTTGAGAGTTTTTCCCATTTCCTCCCTGAAGCGTATCCAGCTGGTTTTTCTTGGATTCCTCCTCTCCTGCAAAGTTATGGCTTCGCTTTCGATTTGGAATTCGATATACCTATGATCTGAGAGGGATGCCTCCGAAGAGACCCTCCAGTTGGTAACCGCCTTAAAGTATCTATTTGATAGTCAGGTCGATCAGCTCCTATCTTCTTGACGTCACAAAAGTTGGCTGCGAGCCAACATTGTTGTTAGTAAGATCAGATGATAGAATGAAATCCAGGAGATGGTTTCCTCGCATGTTGCATTTGCTACTGCCCCAAACAGTATTTTGAGCGTTGGCATCGCAGCATATAACTAGGCCCATCTTCCTGGTGTCGCAATAGTCTATGAGTTCAGCAATTGCCCATGGTGGTGGAGGCACTACTGAATCATAGGCGAGATAAGCTGACGCCACGACGAAGGTCTTCCAGTCTCGATTCGTTTCGTAGCTAATGGCTGCAGCAAACAAATCTTGGCCACAAAATTGTCCAAGCTTAGTCACTGAGAGAAGGTTCGACACAGCAAGACAAGCCCTTGGTCTCTCGGATCGCTCGTCAGAGAGTATCGTGGTGCCACGGACACCTCCAAGGCCACAGATGCGATTTTTCCACACCCATGGCTCCTGTATGGATGTTATGTGGGCTTTCCTATTCAACACGGAAAGCTTCTTACTGATGAGAGCAGTAGCAGCCTTAGAATGTTGAAGGTTGATCTGAGTAAATACAATCATTGGTATAAACTAGGGGTTTTGGTCCGTTACTCGCACTCACTTGGAAATAAAGCAGAATTGAATCCTTCCAAGGTGCAAATAAGGACGCATCCCATACCCGGACCTGATAGTCTCGACAGAACTTTTATCTAAACCAACAACGAGATTAGATCCTTCCTTATCATCCTTGTTTCTACTCTTCCTGTGGAAATGAACAGGCCAGTCGCTACCACATCCGCCCTCTTCCTAAGTTTCCCTGGGATCCAGCAGATGGCGCGCCTTTTTTTGGGGGGTCTGAAAACCTCAAAAGTTGTGGTTTCATTCAAAGGTTTGCTGCGTTGAGCACTTCACAGTAAAGGTTCTGTTCTTCAGTTCACTGCCCTCCATTTGAATGCATTCATTGGATGCTTTTGCCAGCTCCCACAGATGATCTTCACAGTGTTTGCACTCGGCGTCGGTCATGCTGTTGTCTTCGCCAGCCTTTCTGATGAGTAACACCAGAGAAGAGATAACGGCTTTCTTGTAGGATACCGTCTTTTTCTTGCTGATAGATGTTCCCGCAAAAGCCAATTTCTGCCTACTGTTGCCGCGAGTATTTCTGCTTGCAGCAGTTGTTTTACTCAGATTTTGGGCGCGGGGACCTCCATCAGCAGAAGGTGCGCGCACAGTTCCACCGACAGGAGTGTTTGAGGCCCTCTTCCTCCGTTTTTTCCTATTCGAGCTATTGGAAGAGGAGGCAGCGTTGGTTTCAGTCAGCTGGCTGGTTTCGGTTGGGGTAACCTCTGCCGACTTGCATCTCTTTGCCGTCGCCGCCGGGGAAGGACAGTTCTCAGCGCTTGCGCCTTCAACTGGCGGTGCAGTTTCTTTGCGCCGCACGATAGCCGCCTTTCTCCTTTTAGTCTTTCGCTGGCTCTTAGTTCGGTTTCACAAGCTTCGTCGGCAGCATCGCACCTATCGGCTGTCTGTCTATTGGTCTGAAGATTAAGTGTATCAGGTTGAACCTCTGCCACTTTCTCCATTTTTCCAGTCCAGGCTACCGAACGTGTCGGAGATAGAGCTGCAGGAATCTTCGGAAGCAAGCCTTTTCTAAACTCGAAGGTCAATGCCTGTACAGGCGGGGGGTATGAGTATATCGGTTGGGGCCTCCAGAATCCGTGCCCCGACCGTGGTCGAAAAAACCACGGGGGATTTTCGCCCATGCGAGTACCACCTGGAGTATTAATATCTTTTTGTTGTTCCTGCATACTTTGTTTTTGGTTTGGTTCGCGATAGAGCTTTGACGGTGTATAAAACGCCGCTATAACTCTAAAACCTCGGATCACAAATGTATCGTACCGAGGTCCCCCTATCCACCACCCGGGGACGCGCCTGGTAGGTAACCAACCCGCAGGGAATTATTAGAATAACAATCAAGAATTAAATTGAAAGAGAACTAATAAAGATTAATTAAATAGAAATACGTTTTATCTTTTCGAATCCTAGCCCGGATGTAACATTGGTGTCAGAAGTGGGATAAAACGTATTCAGTGTGAAATTAAAGTGAAGTGAATTAGTTTAAAAAAAGGAAAACAAAAATGGGCCGCACATTGAAATTACTACAGCTCAGTATACCGCAGTTAAAAGCTGAACTGGAAAAGCGGAATCTCTCCACAGCTGGAAAAAAAGTGATCTGGTGCTTCGACTGCAGGAAGCTGTTGAAAACGAAGGAGAAAACCCCAAGTCCGTTTTGTTCGATGTAGCAGAAGAACAAGTAAGTACAGGCGTAGATATGACTGCTATGCTGGAATTACTTCTGGCCAAATTTGACAAACAGAAGAATTCTCTATATTCCAAATTGGAATCAATGGACTTTAAATTTGATGAACAAAAGAATTCTATAGACTCTAAGTTCAATGAACAGAAGAATTCCCTAGAACAACAGACAAATTCTCTAGATTCCAAATTCAAAGAACAAAAGAATTCCATAGTTGCCGCCCAAAACAGCGCGGGAAGGTTGAAACCAAATTTGACGAAATCCATCAGACGTTTTGCAAGCATGAGACAAACTTGGAGAACTTGGCTAAAGAGCTCGAGAAAGTAAAGAGGCAGAAGGCTCGAGAATATTCTGCGGACTGCTCGAGAAGGAAAGAGATGCAGCCTCCTGTTTTCGATGGTCAAACATCATGGCCAATTTATAAGAAACAGTTTGAAGCAGCTGCAATAGTGAACAGCTGGGACAGCAAGGAAAAGTCGATTGCACTAACGCTCGCACTAAGAGGTACAGCTGCGGAGTTACTCCAAACCGTCTCAGAAGAGAAGCAACACAACTACGACGCCTTGCTCAAATCTATAGAGATGCGCTTTGGTGATGAGCATATGCAGCAAGTGTACAGGGTCCAGCTACGCAGCAGAGTCCAGAAGAGGGGAGAAACACTCCAACAACTGCAAGCAGATATCGAACGTCTGGCGCATTTGGCATACCCTAATGCTGGTGCAGTTCTCATCAATGAAATGGCTGTGGAGGTGTTTATCCAAGCCATTGAAGATAGACAACTGCAAATGGACGTAAGAATGACTGGAAAGAGAACCCTCGCTGAGGCCCTAGCATTAGCCTTGACAATGCAAGCTGCTGATCAGGCATCGCATGTGTTCCACCGCGTAAGGGAAATGACAGACGTTGAATGCTCATGTCAAAGAGCGGACATCGTAGACCGCAACAGAGATAACAGAGGTCGAATGCGCTGCTGGAACTGCAACAAAATAGGGCACCTACAGTCTACAGAGACAGTGTAGAGCTCCACCCAGACAAGGCAGTTGTCGACATTGCGGGCCTAGGAGGCGCAACGAAGAAGCATCTGGCAGATATAGTTTCGCAGAACCAGTAGTCGGGAAACGTGTAAGGACCAGCCTCTCAGGGCAAAAGTGGGTTTCCGGAATCGATGACCCCAGGACCAAAATTCAAGTCTCCCAAACCAAACGAGGAAACCAGAGTCTAACAGTGGAAGCCTATATCGGTCAAAATAAGTGCGTGGCAGCCATCGACACCGGTGCCACCGCTTCCATTATAAGGAGGGACATCGTCCGTCAGTCTTGGTTGCACAACACCAGCAGTTACTGTCTGAAAACAGCAACAGGAGCGACAGCGAAAGTGTATGGAGAGGTCATGCTAACAATAAATTTGGCCGGATTAGCATTCTCCCACGCTTTTCTAGTAGCCGATATATGTGACGAATGCATCATTGGAATCGATTTCATGAAGGCGCATGATGTAGTATTGGACTTTGGAATGCAAGTACTCAAGTTTTGAAACGTAGAGATTCCGATGGTGTACGGGAACGAGAACGCCGCATCCCTGAGGACAGTCATTAGTGAGGACGAGGTTATACCACATTCTTTAGAGACACTGATTTGGACAAAGCTGGAAGGTGATCCTATGAGTCACCGATTCTTTCTAGTTGAGCCAAAAGACAACCACTACCGAAACTGCGTGGTTAGAAAAGTGCTTGTCGAGCCGAAGAACAATATTGTTCCCGTACGGGTAACTAATGCGGAACACAAAAGCGTCAAATTGAAGCAAGGTGAAGTGGTTGGAAAGTGTGTACCGGGTACTGAAATCCACAGAAGCATTCATCGGAAAACTAGGGATAAGATTCGGATATCCAGCGACCGCATAAAGACGCGGTACGATACCAAAGCATCCACCACAGAATTCCAGGAAGGAGATCTGGTATGGCTATACAACTCTCATCGCCGAAAAGGCATGTCATCTAAACTACAGCAGGATTGGGAAGGACCCTATAAGATAGCGAAGCGCATCAGCGATGTTGTCTACCGGATCCAGCGAGGAAGAGGCAAGCTGAAAGTTGTCCATGTGGATCGTCCCCATCGCTACAATGGTGAAAATATTGGCGTGCTTGTTCGAGACGAACAAGTTTAAGAGCGGGATATTGTTGCATGTTTGCTCAAACTGTGACATTCAGCATCAATTAGTCAACTTGCAGCGCCATCTCTATTCAAGAGCCATATTACCATATAAGATAATCGATATTTAGCAATGGAATACTTAGTACATCTGTGTTCTAGAACTTTCTGAACTCAACGATTCTGGAATGTTCGAAAGGTGTCACTAGGAGATATAAATAGGTGTCGCAGGAGCACCCAAGATAAAGCGATAAAGAAGTGCGATAGATGACAGTAGTAGAAGTATTGAATAAGAGAAAAGTGATTGTTTATTTAAATTGATTGTGAAAGTGAATTGGTGAATTAAATAAGTGAATTATTAAAATAATAATCAAGAATTAAATTGAAAGACAACTAATAAAGTTTAGCCTGGATGTAGCAATATGAAGAAAAGAAACTTTTGATTTTGATGGCGTATACTGCAATCACATTGTTAACTGAAATTTAAATATTTGAAAGACTAAAAGCACCAGACGATGTCTGATAACTGTTATAATAAGAGAACTCCGAAATAGATATCGTGTCAAAAAATTAAAAAAATATCAGCTGTTGATTTTTACGCAGTAGACTGTCAAGCCTTTAAATGCTTTCTCAAAAACATGGAAATGACGTATACGGCGAAACAATATTTAGGGCGACGTTTTATTCTAGTGTAGGAACTGATGCAATGTTTCCGTGCGAAATCAAGAACGAAAATCATATATTACAATTATTTATAACATTACTCCGGAATGGTGAATATAATACTGGTTCTGGCAGGGTCTCGGATATGTAACTTATATACTGGACTTAACGAGAAATATATTTGAATTTTGACTGTTCGTTAAGTTAAAATCTCCTGATTTCTAAAAACTTTGACTTGGTAACACTATTCAATGTGGTACAGCTATTATTCACAAGATGACTCTTTGAAAACCATAAAATCGTTTTGTAGATGTAATGTAGATGTTTCTCACTCCAAAACTTTTTCGACTATAAATGTTGGTAGCTTTTAGATGTCATCGTATCGTAGCTACCGCTGTGGCTGTCCTGTGTTAGAAAGAAGTCGAAATTCGTACAGAAAATTTCTGTGACGGTGCTGTATTTGTTCTTCGTAAATGGTTCATCAAATTACAATAAAATTCAACCTTAATTTCTCAACAATTAATCAAATATGAATCTATTCAGCAGTACAAAATGTCTCCTCTTCCAGATTGTTATGGTGAGTTACACATTACATTTTATTTTCTACAATTTGCGGCTAATTGACTGTCTTGAACAAGATTGAGGTGGCAATAAATATTATTTTTCATAATTTTATAAAAACTACAGCCATTAGGGAAATAATTTATTGTCATGAATTTATGCAAAAATTAATTTTGTCCAAGGAATGCGACCATTATTAAAAATCAATCATCTTTTCCAGGTCTTGTGTGTGTTCTACAACCCAACCAACAGTGGAGCTGTTGAAATGAATAGCCAGAACATTGACATGACTTTAGGTAAGGATCAATCTATATTTGAAAGATTCCAATTCACTACTAATGAGTATGTTCAACGTGTCACTACTGCGTTGGTAGCTATAATTATACACATTACAGTGATAGCCTTACTAGAGAGTATGATGTTGGATAACGGATATCAGAAAAAAAAATTGTTTTTTGTTTCTTATAACTGTGTTGTGAAACAGATTGTTCTTATCATATTGAAGTTCTGTCGTAATAAAAATAACACAAGTGTAATATAAACATTTTATACAGTAGTAGAAACTGTTAGCAGAGGTAAGGTTTTCGAATTCGAGTAGATAATATTTTGCGATTGAATGGCTAAAACCAGAAAAAGCGTGTACGAATAAATTTATTAGGAAATATTTCGTTTTCGGGAGTTCAGTAGTCAGAACATTTGTTTACGGCTTTCAAAGTTTAAATCCAGTCCAGACACTTGTATAAAAACGACACATTCCCCGTGCATTGAAGGACTTAAAACAAGCTTGTCTTAAAAGGCGAACAAGTGGAAAAATCACATCTAGGCAATTTTACCGTTGATGCCAGCTTAGCGACATTTAACAGCTTAAAACTCACCGTTATTACGAGTGGCGTTTTTATTGATCGACTCTAGTTGTTATTTTGATCGTAGGGCAACTATAAAAAATCTCCTGTAGCCCCAATCCGCCAAAATGCAGCAGCGACGCTCTTTTCTTCGACGGAGACTCAATACTCGCAGCATCCAAGTATATGCTCAGGGCTCTCTACCAATTCTCTCATCTCAAACCTACCGAAGTTGTGTCTTCCTCCGTAGCAAAACTCTCCAACAGCAATAGGTTTTTTTCCATTTCTGTGACAAGAAACGTAAATGATTTGTCAATAATTAATCAATTTTTTTTAAGAATAAAGATTAACTGTCAATATTTCTCCTATATCACATTTTCAGCTTTAATGGAACGGCTGACAAATTTCAAGATAAACCTCAGTTTTCTTCTCTTTTCGAACTAAATGGAACCATCCACCTTTCAAATTACCTTCCAATTTAATGGAACGCCTTGGAAACTTTAAGTTAAACTACAATTGCAATTTTCCTCTCCATTCTCATTAAAATAAATAACCCATAATTTAATAAACCATCCAAGCTAATAGAATTACTTACAAATTATAGGTCAAACTTCATTTGAAGTATTAGTCTCTTTCCGATTTAATGAAAAAATCCACATATTGAAACACTTCCAATTTAATGAAATGCCTTACATTCATTTAGTTAACCTTCATTTCAAGTCGTTTTCTAATTTCTCATTTAATGGAATGATCTACATTTGAAATCAACTTCCAATCTCATAAATCAGCTCACTAAATGCAAGCCAAACTTCATTTGAAATTTTCTTTTGTTTCCTTTTAATATACTGGAATAACCCTTAAATATCAAATCCTACAGAATAAACGCTAATCCAATTGAATTCCAGTTAGGTATAATCTAATAGAAGTATATGTTATGTATATAATCTTGTTCTTCAAAGAGAAAGAAAAATAATAAAAAACATAGGGGCGGGCTACAGTCCGCTTGGGCGAACTGTTGGATACCCTATTCTTATTCCTATCCCTCATAAGTGGGCGTGACAAAAGTCTAAGTATGGTTGAATTGTTAAGAACGCTGTACATATTCTGTTATATAACATTTAAAAGATTTTATCAAACAAAAACGAAGCTTTTGTAAAAAAACATTTCCTAGCTCAAACTTTGGTTTTTCAATAACATTATTTTATTTAATTGTGGGCGTGCCAGTAAGCGGATTTAAAAAAAATTAACACATGAGCATAGAGGACCCCTAGAGAGTATATATTATAAATTTCAGCTCCCTAGCTCAAACTTTGGATTTTCAAAAAAAGTTTTTTTTGTAAATTGTGGGCGTGTCAGTAGGCGGATTTTGAAAATATTTACACATGAGCATAAAGGGCCCCCTAGAGAGTATTTATTATAAATTTCAGCTTCCTAGCTAAAACTTTGGATTTTCAAAAAAAAGGTTTTTTAAACTGGGCGGATTTTGAAAATATTTACACATGAGCTTAAAGGGCCCCTAGAGAGTATATATTATAACTTTCAGCTCCCTAGCTCAAATTTTGGTTTTTTAATAAAATTGTTTTATTTTTTTGTGGGCAGTGGGCGGATTTTGAAAATTTTATATCCCGAGCAGTTTTAGGAGTCATAGCTCATATATAAAAAATTTCAGCTTTCTAGCTCAGAATTCGTTTTTTTTCCAAAATTTTGTTTTTTTGAGTTTGTGGGCGTGTCTGTGGGCGGATTTCAAAAATTCGTAAACTTGATTATTTCGGGACCCTAGAGAGTATATGGTTAAAATTTCAGCTCTCTAGGCCCAGTTTAAAGGCCTAATTTTTGCCGACGGACGGACGGACGGACATGGCTAGATCGACATTACTATCGATGCTGATCATAAATGTAGTAACTTTTAGGGGTCTACGGGCAATATTAAGGTATGTTACAAACTATGCGTCAAAATTAATATACCCTTAGAATAGGGTATAAACAGTGATAACATGATTTCACTGATCACTGCACAAGTCTTCAACTAGCCTAACACTTCGATTACAAGTGCCATTAATAAATAATATGTAATAAATATTTTTACATACCCGTTATCAATAAACTAAATTTGTATAACCACTTTTTTTCACACGCCGCCAACACTAGGCTCGCCAATGCACGCACTCCGCAGAGGTCCGGTTATCACTGCTGCTGGATTGTAAATGCACACGGGACAACATAGGTAAACTCTCAGTGCAAGTGGAGACTGTTTGGAGACAACTCCCTCACCTCGTCGGTGTACTGACGCATATATATAATTGTGTCCGAGAGCATGTGTATTCATGCTATGCAGAATGTTGCCAATACACGACAGCGTTTACTAATTTGGAGAAGGTTCCTGTCTTATGCCTTAGAAGCCCGATGGACCTGGAATTATTTAATGTCGGCCAGAGTAGCTTTGCGGTGAACGTTGGCACCTCGATGTCGGTGAGCCTCCGACCGACTCCGTCCTCCGTTTTGGACCCATCCGTAAAAATTTACAGCGATTCATTGTGTAGGACGTGACGTTTGGTATACTCGGTTCTGTCTGGGATTAGATGTTGGTAGCCCAGGTTGAAATTATATTCATTGGGCAGGTGGTCGGTGACCTTTTTTTTTTTTTTTTTTTTTTTTTATTATTGAAAAAAGGAATTCCAAATCCTAGAGCACTCAGACTCGATAACGGTCCATTGTACAACCAGGCAGAATTCCTCCTTTTGATGTAGAGGCATGTGAATGGGTGGCGTATGTTGTTGTTCCCCATGGGGATTGAACCTGCACCGCACGGGTAACAAGCCAACACACTAACCTCTACACCGTCGCCACCCTTGGTCGGTGACCTTAGGAAGATGTTGACACATCGATAGTATTTTGTCATGTCCAGTGTATTGCTCTTTTCATTGTTTGGAGCTTCTCAGTCTTATTGCTGAGCTGGCAGCCAACTGTTTGCTGACAATGTCAGTCGGGAGAAGGTGGAGCATGGCTAGAAGCGCCGCAGTGGGAGAGGTTCTCAGTGCACCGGTGAGGCTGAGGCATGCAACTCGTTGAGTTTTGTCGAGCAAGGTTAGGTTGGATTTCTTCTTCAAGGCGGGCCACCAGACCAGTACTCCATAAAGGAGAATCGGTTTAACTACCGACATGTATAACCAGTGCATAATTTTCGTTTGTAGGCCCCACGTGGAGCCTACCGCCTTTTTGCATTATAAAAAGAGCAGCTACGGATTTCCTGGCACGTCCGACTACATTTTCCCTCTAAAGAAGCTTGCGATCAAGCTTCAGGCCTAAATAGCTAACGCTATTTGAGAGTGCCAGAGGAGTGCCTCTTATCTTCGGGGGAGTGAACTCAGGGAGTTTATGACTTCGTGTGAACAGGACCAGCTCAGTCTTTGTTGGATTAACGGACAGGCCGCGTCTTTCGGTCCAACTTGTTAATATGTTGATAGCAGTTTGCATGAAATCGGCCAGTGTCTAACATATATGTGGCATATGCGATAACTTTGCAGTGTATTCAATGTTCAGAAGGGCTTCTTTGAGCGCTAGATTCCACATTGACATTGCTAGCATGTATTTCACAAAGCAGCAGTTTGAGTTGTCGATGTTGAGCCTGTCTCGTTGGTAATCGAATTGGTTTCAACGTTGTTGAAATGTCACTAAAGCAAGTTCTTTGATAGATAGGGATTTTTCGACGTGATAGACGATAGAGTGCAAGGCCGTTTCAACAGATTTAACTTTTTGGTAGGCGTGTTGTGACGTGTATAGCAAGTTGCTATCAATGGTGGCTTTTATGTGAAGATCTAGAATTTTTTCTAGGATCTTAAGAAGGAAGGATGTTAATATTATTGCCCTAAAATTTTTCGGGGAAGTGTGCGATGTTTTTCCTGCCTTTGGTATAATTATAATTAATTATATAATTACTACTCTTACTTCAGTCCAGGCCGCCGGCATTGTTCCTAGCATCAAGCAGTGCCTCATAATACCGGACAGGTCCTGCGATATTATGCTGAGCGATGCCTGAATTTGTGCCGGAATACCGTCTGGCCCTGGGGACTTGAATGGCTCAAAGCTGGTCACTGCCCATTTCAGTTTATCAACATTATGTGGTCAGGAGGTGACGGTGGGCGTGCAGCGTTTACCAGGGCAGGGTTTTCGCTAGGTATAGGCTTGCATCCAGGGAAGTGAGTGTCCATAAGCAGATCAAGCTTTATCTGATTCTGTCCATGATCCGTTGGAATTTATGAGGACACCTGGTATGGTTGGGTTTTTGGAAAGGACTTTGCGTAGCCTAGAGGATTGAGACGTATTGTCAATACTCTGACAAAACCTGCGCCAGGATCTACGTCTGGCCTTTGGAACTCCTGCTTTGAAGCTCTTAAGGCTTGCCTTGTAGATATCCCAGTTAAGAGGTAGCCTTGTTGCTTTGGCTTTGTTGAATTGCTTCCTGCTTATGCAGCGAAGGTTGTTAAGTTCCGCATTACACCACGGTGGGCGGTTGCCTGCCTTCCTCGTAGTGAGGGGACAGAATTCGTCGAATGCTACTTTTAAGGCGGAATTTAGAACAGTGTTAAGCTCATTTAGTTCCTATTGTGTTTTTGGAGTCTTATGCACACGATTGGGCAATTTATCAGAGAGGATTTCATTGTGTTTGCACCAGTCAGTTCTTCGTCGATTGCGAAAAATTGCTGGTGTTGTGATATAGCGTATTTCTAGTTCATATTCCAGATAGCGGTGATTGGAAAAAGAGTGACTTTCAGATACAGTCCACTTAGAAATCGCAGGGTACAAGTTCATAAAGGCGAAGGTAACATCTGGTACCTCTTGCCGGGTTTTAGTTATGATGGTGGGACTATTTCCCCTATTGCACACTATTAGGTCGGTGCCTACTAAGAATTCAAATAGGGACTCACCTCGGGGGTTAATATCGGTGCTACCCCATAGTTCCTGGTGCGCATTGGTGTCGCACCCCAGCAAAATTTCTTCTCCTCTCTTCCTTGCCTCTTCTACCACTACACTCACCTCTGATGGAGCTAATTTGGGGTCCTCGTAGGGTAGGTATCCTGAAGCTAGCCAGATGTGGTCTTGCAGATTTTAGCAGTGTTACTCCCAGGTCATTGGTGCTGCGGTGGGGAAGAAAGGTTGAGTTTAATGTGGAAAGTTACTGGGAGAATATGCAAATTGTGTAAATGAAAGCTTGGACAAAGGTCACCACGTGTTAGTACTGTACATGGATTTCAGTAAGGCCTTCGATATATTGAACCACGCTTATCTTATAGAAGCACTACAAAGGATTGGGATACGTGGCACAATGGCTGATTAGCTGACTGACTATCTTCAAAATAGAACATTTTGTGTTAAGATTAAAGATGCCTTTAACGATAAAAAGATAATGAAATTTAGAGTTCCGCAGGGATCAAAATTAGGACCAATTCTATTCATATTATATACAAAACGAGTTACTGAGACTTTTCAAACAAAGTATACCATTCGCCTTCGCTGATGATACGGCTATTGTTGTCCGCCATAGTTCTCTGGAAAAGGCAGTAAGGGTGATGCAAGAAGAGTTTAATGCGGCTGTGAGATGGTATCACGATAACGGTTTAATTATAAACGCTTCCAAAACTAAAATGATGCACATTAGAAGTCCACACTTCAAGCCAACAGCGCAGCGTGTTTACTTGGAAAATGATGCTTGCCCGAACACTTCGAAGGAATGTATTGAGTTAGTTGACAACTACAAATATCTTGGTGTAGTAATAGACTGTCATTTTTCTGGGATAGGCACATTGACAAATTACGAATGGACCTCAAGAAAGCTTTATTTGCCGTCTAACATTTGAAATACCACGCTTCTGAAGGCGTCTTAAAACAAGTGTATTATGCGTTGATAGAATCGAGGATACGGTATGGAATACTTGCTTAGGGTAGTGCAGCTAAAATACAAAAGCTTCAAAATGCAGCCATAAAGCACATCAAAAACAGTAATCAACGAGCGAATGACGCAAGTTTTAGAACTCTTCAAGTCGAGGATATATTTAAGATGACCACTATTGTGGAGTACTCAACTTGAACCGCCAAGAGACGCAATACAACACTCTTCAATTGCTGCAGCTTAGCTCTAGAGTTAGCCAGCATAATCTTTGTAGTGACGTTCTTAATGCCTCGAAGTATATCTAATGTTAGAACATGTTTAATGCAGAAGAGAAACAATCAAGCAACCTCCATTAAGCAAAAAATAGCAACAAGTGACCTTCCTTCATTGAAAAGGTACATGGACTTTAAAATATATAGGTACCAGCAATTTCACATGTTGATTAAAGATAAATAAACTTGCGCAATACTCCTATAAAATATGTCGTTCATCGAATTTAGTAATCTAGCTCCACGCAAAACAACGAAAATTCTTACTATCCATATAAATATTCATCTTATAGGTACCTATTGAACAAGAAGTGGTGGGGCGGCATGGCACAATACTGACAAAACAAAATTATGTCATTGCTTTATAAATTAGATCGAATATTTCTAAATCAATTACAAAAAAAATTATAGAAATCGGTACGTTTTCGAAACAGTCAGAGTCCAAAATGCGACAAACTCATAATCAGCCTTATTGTGAGTTTCGCCCGGAAAATATTTCGTCTGGTGAAATTCTGTCCGCCCGGAATTTTAAAAGCTATTGTGAGTTTCGCCCGAATGATATTTCACTTCGAATCGACAGTGACATTTCGAACACAGACGAACACACCTAATTTGTGTTTTGACAGCTTTAAAATATAAAGTGCCAAATAAATTAAATGCAAAAAAGAAATAGGGAAGTTAAAAATATTTTGTATAAAATGGCATTGCGTAGTACTGCGGTTCTTAAAAATAAAATACTTAAGAACTAGTTATTCGGGAAAAAACGCCAAATGAAATAAAGCCAAAAATGTAAACATTTAACGGCGCAGGGACATCAGTCGCTTTGAGTTAAGTTCCAATTGTTTAGTGTTTTTTTTTTAAATAAATACTGTGCATATTTTAAGAGTTTATAAAATAGCATTCCAATATTTTCCACATGGTGGATATCAAAGAGGACCAACAAATTGCAAGTCGAGACTTAATCTTTTCATTGACTTTAAGGCCGCATATGATAGCATTCATCGTCAAAAGCTCTGCATGGAGATGGCATTTTCGGCCATTGAAGAACAGGAAAAATTGGTTGGTCTTAAAGTAAATGAGGACGAGACTAAATACATGCTATCAACAAACAAACAAATATCTGTCCATTTATTTTATTTGTAGCCGCCTTTTTTCGCACGTACCGTTTTTGGTAATTAAAATCTTGTTCGCCCCAAAAAAATAAGTGAACATTTAGCTCTGACGTTTAATTCCGCCCGAATTGAGAGCTGCCAATAAGGGGAATCTCTCGAACATGAATTTTTTTTTCGCCCGAAATTCACAATAGGCGAAAAGAAAAAAGGGATTTTTTTCGGGTGGAATCTTGTTCACGCGAAACTCACAATAAGGCTGAATACCTCATTTGCTGAAAAGTACCGAAATCAAATTTTATTCAATTTTTCCTTTCAAACGAATCGCCTCCTCCATCATTTCTACTCGCAGACGAAGAAGTCAGATTTATTATTTTTCCATCTTCTCCCTCTCATCAAACATACTACTTGCCGAAGCGAAGGCAACATTGCAAATCAGCAATTACACAGAAAAATATATACATACTTATACTTACACTTCCACACAATTGAAAATCATATGGCATGACCAGAGAATCGATAATGAGAGATCCATTATCCATACAAATTAACTTACTTGTAGTGTTGGGTAAGACACGTTTTTTTTATGAGTTTGTATGAGGTGCTCATTTTGGAATATGAGCTGGTACAATGTCCCACCTCAAATGAGGTACTCACCTCAATTGAGGTTTGTGCTCATATAATGTGGTAGGTACAAAAAAATAAAATAATAGGTATTATGTAGGTAGGTAAGTTTACATACCTCAAGAAAATTTTATTCGTATGAAGTATGTATATCTATATATTTAAGTGAACTAATTGTATGGTCCAGTCCAAATTGCCTAAAAATTAATTTAAAAAGTTAAAACAAAATGATAGCATCTACATTTACATTTTCACAAAGTGTATGTAAATCCATACCCGCAGTCGCGCCACAAAATTTACAAATGATGTAGAGAGAGTGACCAGACAATAGACAATGATTTTTCTCACTCATATGTCACACTCACCTCATTGCCTCAGTTCTGCTATCGCACTACAAATGAGGCAATAAGTTATTCCTTACTTTTACCTCATAAGTCCCATGTCCCAAACAAATGAGGCAATGAGTATGAGCTATGAGGATTCACTCTATTCATTATTTTTACCTCAATGTCACAGTCGCAATACCCCAACTCAATTGAAGTGTTACCTATATTGTATGCATATCCTCCCTCAAAACTCAAATGAAAGGAAAAGATAAAGAGACGCTATTTGGATCTATGTGTGTACTCTTTTTAAACGAGTTTAACTGCAGGAAATAATGTGAATGTGTGAGGTCGTGAGTAATTTTCCGTGTGCTTGCATTATTGACATGACATTTTATTTTGTGTTCTTCGATGTGAGTTTGTAACACATTTGAGAGGTGGTACAAAACTTATTTTTGAGGTGTTGGGACATTTAGATCTTTTGTATGGGACATTTGTACCACCTCATGTATGAGTTACCCAACACTGCTTACTTGCAAATCCTACATGCTACCTGTGCTGCTAAACAACAAAAATGCCTATGCTCCTTCTTACAAAGAAAAAAAAATACAACATACATGGGAATGCAATTATGAAAGGTTCGATAAAGAGAGATAAAGCAGTTTATTTGTGTGTAAAAAAAATGGTGTGAGCAGAATTGAAGACACAAACCTTCCAAACGCCATCTACCAACGTGAGGCCAAAATAAAAAAAGTCGCTGTTATGATAATACTATAAAGTCTATATACAAAGGTTCGGGTAAGGTGTTAGTGTGACAGAGCTAGTTTGACGAAGGCGGATTTTCGTATATGTGATGAAAAAGAAGCGATAATTTATGATTTTTCAGCATTTTTAGTGTTTTTCCTATAGACGTCAGTATCTTTTATTTCGTGGTTAATTGTTTTGCCAATTGCTTTGATTATTTTAATTAGATTTTCGTTTTGTCTAGGTGGAATATTTCTTATTTCTATGTTGTCGCGGCGTAGACGAGTCATTGGTGCTATTCATTAAAGCAATGCTTATGAATAGAACGTTGTTTTTGGATTCGGATTGTGGTCGTCATGTTATGCCAGGGGTAAACAGAGGCTGCCCGTAAGGCGGCGTTCTCTCTTCAGTGAAATTGTGCTTGGTGCATGCTGGTCGACTCTCTGTTGAACGCAATCAACAGCTCTAACGGATGATGTTGCCGTGCTTTCTGTTAGATCATGCCTAAAGACTCTCTGCGCCAGGGTGCTGGCGGCCCTAGACTAGATCGACGAATGGTGCAATAGGAATGAGCTCTCGATCAATCCTCTCAAAACTGAGGTTGTTTTCTTTACGAGAAGGAGGGAGCGATCGGGTTGACTCACCCAGTGCGAAAAGGCGTCACAATCCAATTCTCCCATGAAGCAAAATATTTGGTTGGCAAACTTCTTTGGTCCAAGCATGTTGAGGTGAAGAATGACAACACGCTTTTCGTTTTCTAGCAGTTCTAGGGCATTTTCCCCAAGACATGAGCCTTATCACCAAAAAGTCATAACTTGCGGTTGTCCTGCGACTCCTGTTTTATGGACAAGCCGTCCGATGCAATGACACCGGAATTTCGGCTTATGGGTCAGTACGAAGTTGACTTTCCTCGTGTTCAGGACTGGAACGGAGGGGCCAAAGTATCTGCGTCTGTAGCGACAGTCAAGCTTCGCTAAGAGCTTTGCTCAACCATTTAACCATCTCCAAAATAGTTCGTGAATGTATGATCTCTCTGAATTCGAAATTTCTCTCGTTTTTATCGTTATTTCCACCATAAGTGCTTAAAGAGTTGCTGTTTGCCCCCCGTCGCGTGCGGACATGTTGCTTTTTTATTTGCAATTTCGGTGCCTCGCCAATACGGTTCGCGAAAAGAAAAAAATACGCGAAGAGTGTGTGTGTGAAAAAAGAAAAAAATAAATCCGCATAGAGCCAGTGCCGGTAGCCGGTGGCAGTGCTGTTAAAAAAAACGAAAATAAAGCAACAGCGTAGGGTTTTCCTTCCGTCCCCCATCCCACTTCATCACTGTTGCATTTGCTTGACTATTTCAGGTGTCGCTCGATTATTATCGTTTGTGCACTTCCAATGCTTGGGTAAAGGCAGCATCGGGCGGATAGCGGGTCGTGAGTTGTTGATTTTGTTGGTGGAGCAAAACAAATTACCGTACGGGCATAACACCTGCGGTAAATTGTTTTCGAAATCTAACGTGTGTCTTCAATTCACGGCTTATGCTTAGTTAGCGTCGGAGTTGTGTTTTCTTTTATGTTTGTATTTTATAATGCGTAGTGGATGTAAGCAACATTCGTGGGCTGAGGAAATTTTTTTTTTCATTATACGCCCATGTTTTTCACAACAAACCAGCTGTTTTGGCACTTAGTGAAACCCAGGTTAGCGTTGGCTCTGATTTAACAGAGTTTAGTCTACCTGGGTACAACTTAGTGCCATTATTCTTCCCCCATCGCGGTATCGCCGTTTATATACGTAGTGACGTAGCCTACCAACTTCAGCCCCAGTATGGTCAGTGTTCCAATCCGGAATTTAATTTCATTTCGTTCAAATTTCATGTCCGTAGGTAATTAATCCACTACTGTGTTTTTTTTTTTTTTTTTTTTTTTTTTTTTTTTTTTTTTTTTAAGTTCTGGCTCGCTAAGGCGATTAAATATGGGGCACTTTGACCTAAAAAGATCTTTTGTGCCGTGTGGGCCAGAAAAATTTAGACTAGTAGAGTTTCCACTTTCCGTGTAAAGCGGACAATTCTACTAGTAGAAGAATTCTTTATGTCCTCAGGGCACATCTGTTCCCTGAAAAAGATCTTCTTTCTAATTCCGTTTAGGGCCGGACATTCACATAAAATGTGTTCAGCTGACTCGTCCTCTTCAAGACAGAGTCGGCACTCAGGAGAGTCTACTATTTTCATTTTGTGTAGATGATATCTTAAACCATGGTGGCCAGTAAGGTAACCTACTAAGTTTTTGATATCATGCCTGCTTAGGTTTAGGCATTTGCTGGCATTTTTATTGAAAGGCCGAACGGCTTGTTTGGTCTGTCTTAAACCTGGGATGCTTTCCCATAGATGGATACATTTTCTGTATTCCCAGCTTTTTATTGCTGCCGTTGCTGCTGATCTAGGAGTGCAGCAGAAGGGTTCGGGACCAATGAAGGGTGTTTCCGAACCTTTTCTGGCCAGTTCGTCGGCCTTTTCGTTACCTTCCACCCCGACATGACCCGGAACCCACCATAGCTTGGTCTTGTTACTTGTTCCGAGTGCCTGTAGGGTGTTGAAGCAGTACATGACTGATTTGGAGTCAATCGTATGCGAGCTAAGGGCGTTTATAGCTGCTTGACTATCCGTGAATATATGGATGGTTGCACCTTTTATACCAGCTGTGTTTTATTTACAGAAGCCCCAACTTGGACAGACATTCAACTTATAATGAGTTTGATGCCCTGTCTGATTCCATTACAAGAATTGTGACCTTTCATCCTCGTTCTGAAATCGTTATTGCGGGCGATTTCAATATACACAATTCAAGCTGGCTTCGACATTCTGGTCAGACAACACCCGAAGGAAGGTACTGTGAAGGGATCACATCAGCGATCATTTATCTTTCATTCATAAATGTTCTCATTTATATTTCATTCATAAATGTTCTCATTTATATTTCATTCATAAATGTTCTCATTTATCTTTCAATTATAAATGTTCTCGTTCTGAGCTTCGATACTTGAAACCCGCGAGTTACACAATTAAATCTCTGAATATAAGCAGAATTTGTTGTGGATGACGAAAAACTACTAATTAATCAATTTCATGGGATATATTTTCCGAGAGCCGTTTCTAACACTGAAGAAGTACACGACATTGCTGTTGAAGAAGTTATGAATGCGGTCAAAGATCTTAAAAATCGAAAAGCAGTTTTGCCGGACAAGAAACCCTCTGAGTTCTGGAAAAAGATGGCAGACATCGGGTCCAAATGGCTCATGATTCTCATCTGCAAACTGATGAGTGGCGAACCAATGCCTAACCCGTGGAGGGAGAGTTTTCTTCTTATTTTGCACAAAGAAAAAGGCGATATGCGAGACTGATAAATACCGTTCAATCAAGCTGATGTCACACACCACGAAGATCGTTCAGCGGTTATTAAATAGCCGAATCCGTAAAATAGTACGGCTATCTGAAGACCAGTGCGGGTTTGTCGCAGGTAAATCAACCACAGATGCAATCCAAAGTATAATGATCATGATGGAAAAACATAGTGATTCTTTGAAGGATTTGCAAATGGTGTTGGTTGATTTTGGATAGTCCTGTAATAAACAACCAACGGATCTGTTATGGGTAGCGTCGGATGGTCATGGACATGTATACATGTATGAGCGAGTAAAGACAAGAGTAAGATGTATAGTTGGCGTCACCGAGGATTTCGCAATCAAAGAGGTGTACACCAGGGAAGCGTCCTAAGTCTAATCATATTGCCCTTGATTATCTGCTTGAAGAAAAAGTGACGGACCCTAATTGGTATCAGTTATTCTTTGCTGGCGATGGATTAGCGAGGTTCAATCGTCCCTGACCAAGATGTTAAATGTGTCGCTGGGCTCATCTCATCTGGATGTTTAAATTGCATAGTTGTGATTTCCCCACTTAGTACCTGTACTTTTACGACAAACGCTGGTTGGAGGGCGCTGTAGTGATTTTCTAAGCTGGTCCCTGCATAGGCAGATGTACTTTCCCGCCTACTTCTGGCATTTCTATTCTGTTAGAAGGAACTCCCATTTCTTGTTCTTCATTCAACGTGCTATTAGGCTTCGAGCTATTTCATCTTCAAATTCTTTAGGAATGGCAGACGTTCGACCAGCTCCAAGATATAGTAACAGTCTAAAAAGCGATCAACTCATAATTTCTTATTTGAGGAAAAAGACTGAAATTTGATTTTATTAAATTTTTCATTTCAAAACTTTTTGTCCCTTCCATCATCCCCCTCTCATCATACATGCTACTTGAAGAGGCGACGATGCAATGTTCTGGCTCGCTAAGGCGATTAAATATGGGGCACTTTGACCTAAAAAGATCTTTTGTGCCGTGTGGGCCAGAAAAATTTAGACTAGTAGAGTTTCCACTTTCCGTGTAAAGCGGACAATTCTACTAGTAGAAGAATTCTTTATGTCCTCAGGGCACATCTGTTCCCTGAAAAAGATCTTCTTTCTAATTCCGTTTACGGCCGGACATTCACATAAAATGTGTTCAGCTGACTCGTCCTCTTCAAGACAGAGTCGGCACTCAGGAGAGTCTACTATTTTCATTTTGTGTAGATGATATCTTAAACCATGGTGGCCAGTAAGGTAACCTACTAAGTTTTTGATATCATGCCTGCTTAGGTTTAGGCATTTGCTGGCATTTTTATTGAAAGGCCGAACGGCTTGTTTGGTCTGTCTTAAACCTGGGATGCTTTCCCATAGATGGATACATTTTCTGTATTCCCAGCTTTTTATTGCTGCCGTTGCTGCTGATCTAGGAGTGCAGCAGAAGGGTTCGGGACCAATGAAGGGTGTTTCCGAACCTTTTCTGGCCAGTTCGTCGGCCTTTTCGTTACCTTCCACCCCGACATGACCCGGAACCCACCATAGCTTGGTCTTGTTACTTGTTCCGAGTGCCTGTAGGGTGTTGAAGCAGTACATGACTGATTTGGAGTCAATCGTATGCGAGCTAAGGGCGTTTATAGCTGCTTGACTATCCGTGAATATATGGATGGTTGCACCTTTTATACCAGCTGTGTTTTATTTACAGAAGCCCCAACTTGGACAGACATTCAACTTATAATGAGTTTGATGCCCTGTCTGATTCCATTACAAGAATTGTGACCTTTCATCCTCGTTCTGAAATCGTTATTGCGGGCGATTTCAATATACACAATTCAAGCTGGCTTCGACATTCTGGTCAGACAACACCCGAAGGAAGGTACTGTGAAGGGATCACATCAGCGATCATTTATCTTTCATTCATAAATGTTCTCATTTATATTTCATTCATAAATGTTCTCATTTATATTTCATTCATAAATGTTCTCATTTATCTTTCAATTATAAATGTTCTCGTTCTGAGCTTCGATACTTGAAACCCGCGAGTTACACAATTAAATCTCTGAATATAAGCAGAATTTGTTGTGGATGACGAAAAACTACTAATTAATCAATTTCATGGGATATATTTTCCGAGAGCCGTTTCTAACACTGAAGAAGTACACGACATTGCTGTTGAAGAAGTTATGAATGCGGTCAAAGATCTTAAAAATCGAAAAGCAGTTTTGCCGGACAAGAAACCCTCTGAGTTCTGGAAAAAGATGGCAGACATCGGGTCCAAATGGCTCATGATTCTCATCTGCAAACTGATGAGTGGCGAACCAATGCCTAACCCGTGGAGGGAGAGTTTTCTTCTTATTTTGCACAAAGAAAAAGGCGATATGCGAGACTGATAAATACCGTTCAATCAAGCTGATGTCACACACCACGAAGATCGTTCAGCGGTTATTAAATAGCCGAATCCGTAAAATAGTACGGCTATCTGAAGACCAGTGCGGGTTTGTCGCAGGTAAATCAACCACAGATGCAATCCAAAGTATAATGATCATGATGGAAAAACATAGTGATTCTTTGAAGGATTTGCAAATGGTGTTGGTTGATTTTGGATAGTCCTGTAATAAACAACCAACGGATCTGTTATGGGTAGCGTCGGATGGTCATGGACATGTATACATGTATGAGCGAGTAAAGACAAGAGTAAGATGTATAGTTGGCGTCACCGAGGATTTCGCAATCAAAGAGGTGTACACCAGGGAAGCGTCCTAAGTCTAATCATATTGCCCTTGATTATCTGCTTGAAGAAAAAGTGACGGACCCTAATTGGTATCAGTTATTCTTTGCTGGCGATGGATTAGCGAGGTTCAATCGTCCCTGACCAAGATGTTAAATGTGTCGCTGGGCTCATCTCATCTGGATGTTTAAATTGCATAGTTGTGATTTCCCCACTTAGTACCTGTACTTTTACGACAAACGCTGGTTGGAGGGCGCTGTAGTGATTTTCTAAGCTGGTCCCTGCATAGGCAGATGTACTTTCCCGCCTACTTCTGGCATTTCTATTCTGTTAGAAGGAACTCCCATTTCTTGTTCTTCATTCAACGTGCTATTAGGCTTCGAGCTATTTCATCTTCAAATTCTTTAGGAATGGCAGACGTTCGACCAGCTCCAAGATATAGTAACAGTCTAAAAAGCGATCAACTCATAATTTCTTATTTGAGGAAAAAGACTGAAATTTGATTTTATTAAATTTTTCATTTCAAAACTTTTTGTCCCTTCCATCATCCCCCTCTCATCATACATGCTACTTGAAGAGGCGACGATGCAATGTTAGTTAACTCCCACAGCATTTAGGGCGCCTTAAGACAATACATATATTCAACATTTCAGCTTTCTAGCTCACAAATTTGTTCTTTGAAAATTGTGGGCGTGTCAATGGGCGGATTTTAAAAATTCTTAAAAATTATTATTTCGGGCCCCTAGAGATAACATTGCTAAAATTTCAGCTTTCTAGCTCCAGTGTAAAGGCATTCATTTGTGCCGACGGGTGGGCTGACGGACGGACGGACATAGTAGATACACATTACTATCGATGCTGACTACGAATATATTACAAAAAACTGCAAAACGACAGGTGACCTGCCTCAATATTAATGTAGGTCATCAATTAGATAAATACACCTATCCAACAACTATTTCCTTGAATAACGGCTGATACAACACAAATTGAATATTTCCGAATCAAATACTGAAGAAATGATATAAATCGGTACATTTTTGGACGAGATACAGCGAAAATAGCTAAAGTCTAAAAATCCATTAATTCATAATTCAAATACCTACCGAAATCAGCTTTTATTCAATTTTTCTTTTCAAACGAATCGCCTCTTCCATCATACATTCTACTCGCAGACGACAAAGCCAGATTTCTAATTTTTCCATGATCTCCCTCTATCCATCCTACATACTATTTGCCGAAGCGACGCACAACGCAAATCTTCAAAAAGTATTTGGCTTTTACAAAGAAAAATAAATACTTAAATAATATCAGAATGATTCGATAATGAGAGACAAAGCAGTTTATTTCTTCGTTTCTTTCTCTTTTCTCTTCGACGAACGACGAACTATAATATTGAATGATTGAACGAACAAAAATCTCAACGAATGCTTTTTTATTATTAATAAAATTATCAAAGGCACAAAAGCTCTCAGCCAACTAATTCTCGATTTGGTATGAGTAGCGACACCTATTAGGATACTGGTACTACTGGATTGGCGCTACTATAGGAATGTATATACAAAGCTATTACCCATGGTACACAATGTGTATACCGACACCTTCGGTATCCGTCCGAAGTGGCGACAATGCTCAGCGACATAATCAATTCACATAGATAAGCATGTATCTCGTGAATGCATTTGCCTCACCACTAAGCACCATAGCAAATACTATGACGGGTTCGGGTTGCACTATGCATTCCGTTGCCAACGTCCGGTGCATGAGATAATTATAATGCTGATAGGGTGATATGCACGAGCAAGGTATGAAATGATTATGGTTCAAGTATCGAGGGCCAGCATCTGAGTGGATTGGAATGTGAACCAAATCCAAAGAATAAATAGCCTAAGATTTTGTAAATAAATGTTCTTCTCCTGAAAGCAACCAACGTGTCATTTTATTTTTACGAGCAACTCGCTCAATTTGCCAGGAGAAGAACTCTGTCTTGCTAAATAGCTCTGTTTTAAAAAGGAACTCTGCCCGCTGTTAAACAGATTTAAGCGCAAGTGCGTTATGTAGTATGTTTATTTGCCTGTCTAGACATTCCGGGTGTCATCTCGGGTAACGAGTATGGCTCGCAATTATAATAACCATACCAATTGGCATCATCTTGGTCGTAACCGTACACGCGGCCAATATCAGAATCCCAACCGTGGGCGAGGCCGTGGTCGCTCGCGTGGTAGGTTACAAAATAATGGTCATTACCGCCAAAATAGTCGTGGCAACCAAAACAATATACGATACATATACGATAGGGACGAACCCCTAAATACTCAAAACAATATGTAAATATTACGAATAAAATACTAACTCTAAATCTTAATCTAAGCAGCTTTATTAAAGTAAAACTGAGTTCAACAAACAAATTTTCGAATTTTCTAATTGATACCGGAGCTGACGTTTCAATTATAAAAGAAACGCAAATTAATGGAAGCATATTCGTTAATAAGGGGACTACAAAAGAACTAAGTGGTATAGGACAGGGTGTAATTAATACAATAGGTACAGTTAAAACAGATTTAAAAGTTGAAAATATACTTATACCCCAATTTTTTCATGTCGTACAAGCGGATTTTCCTATACCCAGTGATGGTATACTAGGTCTTGATTTTATAAAAAAATACAATTGTGTTTTTGACTATCAGTATCGTCAAGACTGGTTAATATTACGACCAGATAATTTCCCAGAAAATGTTGCCATACCCATGCATACATCCTCATGTTCCAATTCATTTTCAATCCCCGCTAGGTCAGAAGTTATAAGACTAATTTCTATTAATACAGAAGAAGATGAACTTCTGATACCAAACCAAGAGCTTAAAACGGGAATTTACATTGCTAATAGTGCGCATAATCAATACAACAAATGATAATGTAATTTTAAGCAATCCCAATATAAGAACAGAGAATCTTTCTAATTACAACATTTTCATAAATAAAAATTCGGAAAAGGGCCACAAAGAAAAAATTCTTAACAAAAAACTTCCAGCAATTTGTTAAATCAAAGCTGACTGACCTATGCAACGAATTTAATGATGTTTTCGCACTAGAATCAGAAAAAATTTCGTGCAATAATTTTTATACACAAAAGCTTCGCCTAAAGGATGAATCACCAGTATATTTAAAAAATTACAGAATTCCTCATTCCAAAAGGATGAAATAGCCAAACAGGTTGATAAACTAATCAAAGATGACATAGTTGAACCATCAACTTCGGAATATAATAGTCCAATATTACTGGTACCAAAAAAGTCTTTACCAGGAAGTAATGAGAAACGGTGGAGATTAGTGGTGGATTTTAGGAACGTAAATAAAAAGTTGATCGCGGACAAATTCCCATTACCAAGAATAGATGATATTCTTGACCAACTAGGTAGGGCAAAATATTTTTCGTGCCTTGATTTAATATCGGGTTTTCATCAAATCAAGCTAGATGAAAAATCAAGAGATATAACATCGTTCTCTACGGACAAAGGATCATTTCGCTACAAACGACTCCCGTATGGCATCAAAATAGCGCCAAATTCCTTTCAACGAATGATGTTCATAGCATTTAGTGGTCTCTCGCCAGAACAAGCATTTCTGTACATGGATGATTTGGTAGTATTAGGCTGCTCAGAGAAACATATGTTGAATAACCTTAAAGTTGTTTTTTCTATTTGCCGTAAATACAATTTGAAACTCCATCCAGACAAATGCTCATTCTTTGGTCACGAAGTGACATATTTAGGGCATAAATGTACTAATAAAGGCATACTTCCGGATGATAGCAAATTCAGCGCTATCCTTAACTATCCAACACCTTAAAATGCTGATCAAACGAAAAGATTCGTTGCTTTCTGCAACTATTACAGGCGTTTTATACCAAATTTTGCCGAGTATTCACGTCATCTATCACAGTTAACTCGAAAGAACATAACGTTTGTATGGACTAATGAGTGTGAAACTGCATTTCAATATCTCAAAAACTGCCTACTTAGCCCGAATATTTTGCAATATCCCAACTTTGAAAAGCAATTTTGTATAACAACGGATGCTAGCAAGCATGCGTGTGGAGCTGTACTTAGCCAAGAGTACAAAGGAAAACAACTACCAGTTGAATATGCTTCTAGAGCATTCACGAAAGGCGAAAGCAACAAGTCAACCATCGAACAAGAGTTAGCAGCTATTCACTGGGCTGTAACTCACTTCAAACCATTTATATATGGAAAACAATTCTTGGTAAAGAGTGATCATAGACCACTTTCGTACCTTTTCTCAATGAAAAATCCATCATCGAAGCTAATACGCATGAGATTAGATTTAGAAGAATATGATTTCGTAATAGAGTATATTAGGGGAAAAGAAAATTATGCAGCAGACGCTTTGTCTCGCATAGATTTTTCTGAAATCAAACAAATTCCAAAACTTTCCGGTAATATTTTGAAAGTCACTACAAGGCTTCAATCAAAAAGGGATAACTTAAAGCTAAACACACCCAACACGTCACTTAATAGTCCTCAGTCTCAAAACTTAAAAATTTACGAAGCCAACACCTAAAGCAATTTTTCGCTGCAGTAAACCTCACCGAGGCAACGGGCTGACTAACAGGGACAAGACAGACACACCCATTATAGTCAAATTTCACTCTCCGAAAGAAAGAAACACCGTTTTGCAAGCAGTTGCTCTCTTTTGCAAAAACAAAAGACAACTCTGCCTCGAAGACGTTGGCATCAGAGCTGAAAACAACAGGCACATATATATGTATGGGAGCATGACAACAAAAAATCGCTCACGTTATCACAAAGCTGTTTTTACGCATTTTGGTTCCGTCTATGTCAGGAAGAGTGCAAGTGCAAGAGCCATTTTGATGGAGAACGAAAGAATGTTAAATATTATAGCCACGAATAATCAGACTGAAGAAGACGAAGAACAACAACAACAACCACAACTATGATTGTCACCACACAACAAGTATTCTTAGTATATTTTTGTATTGATTATGTTTTATATTTACTTTCTCTTTCTTTTGATATACCTTGAGTATGTTGTTTGTTCTGTTTACTCACCGCATAATTAGTCGATACAGAGTTGAGTGAACGCAATGTGGATTCCAGAGGGGGCAACAGCGATGTTATAACAAGAGCAATGTTAAATGTTTTATGCAATCATAGGGAGGGTTTTAAAGTAGCTCACATAAATTCTCAAAGCCTATTGCCTAAAATCGAAGAGTTTACATTTTTATTTGAAAATTCTAAGTTGGATGCAATCTGTGTGTCAGAAACTTGGTTTCAGACAGACATTGCGGATGCATTATATTTAATACACGGTTATAGACTTTTTAGGTCAGATAGATGTGGTCGTGGTGGAGGTGTTGCGGTTTATTTAAGAAATGGTTTGTCATGTAAAATAAGATACTCCTCATCAGGTGGTTCATCGTTCGAATATTTGTTTTTAGATATCATTGGTAGCGGGAGTAATCTTCTGTTAGGAATCGTCTACAGACCGAATAAAAATGTTGATCTAGAGCCCTTTTACACTCTTATGGAAGAATTGACTGTCAGCTCACCAAATATACTATTGTGTGGTGACTTTAATAGTAATATTCTAATTGACAGGAGCTTTAGCGATTACATGATTTCACTTGATTTGCATCCAGTGAACTCAACCGTACCTACTCATTTCACGAATTCATCAAGTACTCTTTTGGATGTTTTCTTTGTCAATAGAAAGGATCGGGTATTGTGTTATGATCAACTCTCTGCTTCAGTTTTTTCATATCACGACCTTATTTTTTTAACTCTTGATTTCAGCACTGAAAACTGTTTAGATGATCATCCAATCAAATTCAGAGATTTCAAAAACATTAATAGGTCGAATAAAAGATCTAATGAATCAACGCGATCAGGCCTACCGAAGGTGGATACGTTTTCGAGTGCAAGAGCATGCAGCTTATACAATTTTGAGAAACAAGTTGTGCAAGAAGTTAGAGCTGCAAAAATATCTTTCTACTCCAACCGCTTAAATGTCCGTTCTGATACTCGTAAGCTATGGAGTAGTCTTCGGGAACTTGGAATCGGCAAGCAACGTACTCTATTGCAAAACAACATTGACGGTAATGAATTGAATCGTAAGTTTTTGTCTGCTCTCAGTACTGCTCCCTCGATTGATGTTGAATATCTTAATGACCCAACAACAACCCTCTCAGATTCCTCTTTTAGCTTCTCGTGTGTAAATGATTTAGATGTTTTAGAAAGTTTTCTTTCAATAAAATCTAACGCATCCGGAGTAGATGATATTAACCCAACTTTTCTAAAAGCCATATTACCTTTGCTGCTACCTTTTTTTACTCATGTGTTCAATACTGCAATTACTACTGGCATTTTCCCATACCAGTGGAAACTCGCTAAAATTATTCCAATCCCAAAGAATTCATTACGAGATGAATTCCGACCAATCTCAATTTTACCTTTTTTTATCAAAAGTCTGTGAACGAATCATACAAAAGCAATTAAATGATTATATTTCACGAAACAACTTTTTAGTAAGCATTCAATCCGGTTTCCGTCCTAAGCACAGCTGTACAACAGCACTCATGAAAGTCATTGAAGATATAAGGGATTTATTAGATGATGGTTGCGTTACCTTTTTGGTTCTATTAGACTTTTCCAAAGCGTTTGATATGGTCAACCACTCTGTTCTCTTAAAAAAGTTGCACCTTGAGTTTAACATTTCTCCAGAAGCCATCAAATTGATTTCCTCGTACCTTATGGAAAGGAAACAAGCCGTATGCATTGATAATCAGCTCTATGAGTTCCTCCCGATAAAACGAGGTGTTCATCAGGGATCGATTTTGGCTCCTCTGTTATTCTCTTTGTATATAAATGTATTTATGCCAATGATATACAAATCTATAAAAGTTGCCCCTTAGGTCTTTTAGAAAACTGCGTTTTGTACTATAAACGAGGAACTAGATCATATTTCTACTTGGGCAGTTAGCAATGGTTTGACCCTTAACCCAACAAAATGTAAATGTATAGTTATCTCCAAAAAGATATTAGATTTATCCTGCTTTCCATCGGTGCTTCTGAACAGTATTCCCTTAGAATTTATAACCACTTCAAAAAACCTTGGTATGGTATACAATAGAACACTAACATGGATCGATCACGTTAATTCAACAGTCGGAAAAACATATGAAGTTCTTAGATCTTTGTGGGCCGTTCAGCATTTTACCCCATTAAATATTAGAATGGTTCTTGCCAGGACCTTGGTAATCCCAGTTCTTACGTATGGTTGCGAAATATACTACAATTCTGATTCTGCAAGCAGGAGAAAGTTGCAAGTAGCATTTAATAGCACGATTCGTTACATTTTCGGTCTCAAAAAATACGATCATGTCTCACATCTATCTATGAACCTCCTCAATATGTCGTTCGAAAACTTTATAAAGTTTCGTACGATGAACATACTTTTTACTATTATAATGACAAAACAGCCAACTTACTTATATGAAATTCTTCGATTTCCAGCATCAAGCAGATCAAACCATTTAATACTCCCTCGTTTCTCTTGTCTTACATCAGAATGACAATTTTTTATTGCTGCAATCCGTCTTTGGAATTCACTACCACAATACTTGCGGGAGTCAAGCAGAACTCAACAGTTTCAAAATAGACTGAAAATGTTCTTTATTAGTCAAAGCAACTAACTTCTTTTTATAATTTTTTTTTCTTTTCTACCTTTATGAATCTTTCTACCTTTCAAAAATTTTCTACCCTTTCTCTTTCATCTTTTCTTTTTTATTTATATACTACATACATACGTTATATATTCTTCAAAACCCCTAAATAGTTCTTAAATCATATGAATTGTTATATTTATAAGCAAAATCCTTGAATATTGAACTTTGTAAATCCATAAAATATCACTAGATTATAAGATTTATCTTACTGTGTTAGTATTTACTCGAAATAAACTAAACTAAACTAAATTTAAAAGAAGAACGAAAACTTCAACGCCTTAGTCTCAAAGACTTTAATTTCAATATAAGAAAAGGCAAACAAATAATAAGTACAATAAAAAGGAACGACTTTATTGTCAATGGGAAAATTGATTTAGATCAATTATTCCCAAAGCTTGAAAAAATAGCTGGTAATAAAGGAATAAAGAGATTCCAGTTTTCACTTGGTGATGAAATATTTAATAAAATCCGGATTAATAAATTTAAAGAAAAAGATTAAAGACGATAGAAATTGTGCTTACACCTAAGATAAAAGTTATAAGAGACGAGGATGAAAAAGCAAAAATTCTAAAAAAATACAACGATGATCCTGTTTTTGGCGGCCACCCAGAAGTCACGAGGCTTGCTAATAAGATAAGAAAATACTTCTACTGGAAAAAAATGACGAGAGAAGTCAAAAGATATGTCAAAGCGTGTGATCAGTGCAAGAAGAAAAAATCCTTTTTGAAAACAAAGGAAGCTTTGGTACTTACCCCAACACCAATAAGTGCCTTTGACACGGTATTAATTGACACTGTTGGACCATTACCAAAAACTGAAAACGGTAGCGTATACGCAATCACGATAGTGTGTGACTTAGCCAAGTACTTGGTTACAATACCAGTCCACAATAAGAGTGCCGAAGCGGTTTCTAAATGAATATTTAATGGTTTTATTCTGACATACGGGCTCATGAAGAGAATTCTAACGGATATGGGAACAGAATACATGAACCAATTATTCCAAGAATTGTGTGATCTCCTAAAGATCGAAAAGGTCAACTCTACTGCCTATGATCATCAAACATTAGGATCCGTGGAACGCGTACACAGAACCTTAAATGAATATATTAGATCATACATATCATTTTTACATTTTTTTACGTATTGCTATAATACCACACCCTCGACAGTTCATGGATACTGCCCGTTCGAATTAGTATTTGGAAAGATACCTAATACGATCGATTTCTTACAGCAACCTGATATAGACCCCCTTTACAATATGGACGCATATGACAAAGAGGTCAAGTACAGACTACAGGTAGCACAAAATAGAGCTAGGCACATGTTAGAACAGTCAAAGATATTCCAAAAACGACAGTACGATAACAAACTGAATGAAATAGATGTAAATATATAAAATTTAGTACTTTTTGAAAATAATGCAGGACATAAGTTAGATAAATTATATATGGGTCCATTTAAGGTAATAAAACTAGATAATAGGAATAACTGTACAATAATAGATGATAATAAAAAGGATTGCGATAGTACATAAGAATAGACTAAGAAAATATAACTAAAAACAAAAAAAAAAAACAGAAATAGATGTACATAGTTCTTTTTTCTTTATTTACATATAAGTTTTAAAAAACTTTATATTGAAATACTTCTAATTATTTACATATTAGAAAAAAAAAACACATAGATAATTCAGCTTACTTAGTAATATTATTGTTATTGGTTATTACTTGTAAAAAGGGAGGTGTAGTATGTTTATTTATATGTAACGAGTATGGCTCGTTACCCGATTCGATACTTGGAATGTGGAATGTGCATTTCAGCATACTACGCTTCCCACGTTTGTGATGACTCTACTAAATTGATGTAAAGTGGAGTCACACAAACGCAAGAGGACAAGGTAAGAATCAGTCAATAAAGATATATCAATGGAAACGGTGGTTTTACTATTTCATAAACACTATACATATAAATAGTTTACAGTTAACTTCGATACGTACCAAAGTGTTTCTTCTTTGGTCGCAATGCTGAAAATCATGATGCATGAGTTTCGTACACGTACGCCAACTACACCAACAGAGGATGTACAAAACTTTACAGGAGCAATAAAAACCAAGTTTAAAAGTAGAGAACACTTTACAGAACATCCGAGTTGGTTGTCTACCGGTTCAGAATGTGATTGAAGGTGATTCATTGGAAAGCGCACCAATCACACCCAGTCCTCAGCATACTACCCACACATTTCAAAGCAATATGCATTCGAAGCTGAAAACGTATGCTTTCGTTAGGCTCAGGTCTAATATGGGACCGGGCCTCGTTCAACGCCTGATGGCGGTGATGGACATCAACTTAGTTGCCTGTATTGTCGGGCACTGCCACCAAATGGGAGTTGACCAAAATCTCCCTTTCCTGTTATGGCTGGTACGGACGCGGAACAACAGGGAGCTAGAAGCTCAACTGGACATTTTGGAAGATCACCACAAGCATTAGCAGCTCAGCTACAGTAAACAATTTTTATACACGTTTTTTTTTTCAATTTTTAAATAACCTCTTTTGTTTTAGTCCCAAATATGTATTTACTTCCAAATAGTTGGTTAATGTTTAATTAAATATGACTTATGCATTATGCACCTACTACCAACTTATAAATAGTTTTCAAAAACTGCTGTTTTAAAATAAAAATAATGATGAAAATAATTGGTATTCCTTTGTATACTAAATTTTTTTTGTTAAATACTTAGCAACTATGGATGACTGTACATTCATATTACATTACCTAATCTATATTATATTTAAGTTGCGTCGTATCTTAATTTTATTTAGTACCTACTTATTTTATTACTATAGTCAGGATTCGTAGCTATTTCTATATATTTCGCAAACTACCTACTATCATTCATTCCTAATTTCGCAACTATTACCATCCCGTTAAATCAGCTACTAAAGAAGAATGTCGTATTCAGTTTAAATAAGGATTGTGGGAAGTATACCTTTTCTCCCTAAAAGAACCTTCCAGTAGACTAACTAAATTTAGACTACTACTAGAAGAATATAACTTCTACATCGAATACACACCCGGAAAAGATAATTGCGCAGCTGATGCACTAAGTCGCATAAATATCAAAATATGAAAATTTAGATAACGTACCAGAAACAGAAATCGAAGAAAATAATCGCGTTATCACAGAACTACTCAAACCTCCAGAGCATGGGAATAAAATTATTGAGCTAAAAATATGTAACAGTTTCGAGGACGAAGAGTATCAAGTAAAAGATACTAACATAATGCTGGGATCCAACAAAGTTTTGGCATACATCCCAGAGAAGAATTGTATACTCCTAAGATGGTCCAAGGAAGGCACTACAGACCGATCGGCATCATTTGGAAAAATGTTGTCGCGGGACGTGGATAGACCTCTATCTATTAATAAATTATACATTACCAAAGAAGAAATTAAGAAACTCGCAGACGGCCGTCGAGAATATACAATTCACGAGTTAAGAAATATCTTAGGAGAATTATTTAAAGAATGTAATGTAAAGGTGCACCTAATTGATAAACGTATTAAAATTACTCATCCTCACAAAATAAAAATATTGCTCAACGGTTATCAGTTGTTACCAACCAGTGGACATGCAGGAATAAACCGCATGCTTAAATCAATTAAAAGAAAATATTTCTGGACAGGGATGCAAAATGACATAGCCACCTATGTTAAGCATTGCCCTTCTTGCCAGAAAAATAAACATATTACCCTTAAAAAGCAGCCCATGGAGATAACTTCAACAGCCGAATCAAGCTTCGACAAGATCTACCTAGACTTAGTAGGTCCACTAGACGAGTCTGTAAATGGATATAAATACATCCTCACTTTGCAAGACGAACTGACTAAATTCACTGAAGCTATTCCAATAGTGAACCAAGAAGCTAGCACCGTAGCCAAAGGACTAGTAGAATGCTTTATCCTTAGATATGGAGTTCCCAAAACAATAGCATCTGACCAATTAACCGAATTTATCAAAAAAATCTTTAAGGATATGTGCAAGCTACTAAAAATAGAACAGATGCAGTCCACGGCCTATCATCACGAAAGTATTGGAGCATTAGAAAACTCGCATAAAGTTCTCGGAGCATACCTCAGAAGCTACGTATCTGAAAAACATACAGATTGGTGTACTTGGTTACCCTATTATGTGTTTTGCTATAGCACCTCAGTACACGCAGAAACAGGGTATACCCCATTTGAATTGGTATTCGGACGACAATGTACGTTACCATCAAATCTGACAAAAAAGGTAGACCCCAGATACAATTATGACGATTACGTAATTGAGTTGAGACAACGACTACAAATCGCTCATAGGGATACTAGAGACATACTCGTAGAAAGGAAAAATGATAGAAAAGCCAATTACGATAGAAAAGCGAGAAGTAAGCAAACTAGTTTTGAAGTAGGTAGTTTAGTTTTGTTAAGAAATGAAAATATAAGAAAGTTAGATCTTATTTACATAGGACCGTTTGAAGTATTGGCTGATGAAGGAGTAAATTGTGAAATAAAGTACGAAGGTAGGAGGACAAAGGTACATAAAAATCGACTTCAGCAATTCTATGTATCCATACTAAAGCAATTTGTATTTACCTATGATTTTTAACATCTAACCAAACCATAGGTTAGGTTAGGTTAGGTTTATGTGGCTGTCGGCAGAAGCCGACACACTTAGACCAATTTAGGTCCATTGTGATACCACGTATATTATCTACCTCAACTCTGTAGATGGGACTGGCCAACGACACGCGGTTGTTCTCAAACGGTCCCCCATCTACGTACTAACCGCGCCCAACGTCGTTTAATTACGGTGATCTGACGAGAACCGATTAACTCGACGTGGTAAGGTCGTTTTAATTTAATAAATTTTTTTTAAAAAAAAAGGAAAGAGAGGCCTTGTAAAAAAAAAAACAAAGCATTTGCATAATATATAAGAAAAAAAAATCCGCGGTAGCATTAAAAAAAATATCCAATAAGGAATATATTAAATAAATATAGCATTAAGAAAAATAACCAATAAGGAATATATTGAGTAAATATAGCATTAAGAAAAATAACCAATAAGGAATATATTAAATAAATGTAGCATTAAGAAAAATAAACCATAAATATAGCATTAAACTAGCAGTAAGAAAAATAAACAAAACAATAACTATGGTATTTTATTAAATAAATACAGCAGTAAGAAAAATAATCAGTAAAGAATATAGCATTAAGAAAAATAAACAGTAAAGAAAAATAAAACTAGCAGTAAGAAAAATAAACAAAACAATAAATATGGTATTGCATTGTATAAAGAATAAATATAGCATTAAGAAAAATAACCAATAAATATGGTATATTAAATAAACATAACATAAGAAATGTTGTATAAGAAATATTAAACTAAGAAATGTTTCAAATTTGTTAATTTAAGTACGAATAAGCAAGATTTAGAAAATGTTAAATCAAATCCCTAAATGTACAACTGACGCAGAAAAAAAAGAACGTCAAGATTTCCTTTTTTTTCTCCCCAGAAGGGTGGTGTGCAGGGCCGGCTCCAGCCAAACAAGCGCCCTGTGCAAGATTTACAGAAAGCGCCCTTTAATTTGCACACATCCATAGGTCGTTTCCCCATCACCCAGGAGGTAGATATTCAATGTTTTTTTTTTTATTGAGGTATCCCCGGTAAACCTAATCCTCAATTAAAAACAAATATGTATATTTACATATATGTTCATATGTCTTAATAGAAAATTAATAATTAAAACAAATAAATAACTAAAATAAATTAAAATAATAAATAAATAGAAAATATGTATTCACAAAATAAATAAATAATGAAGGAATTCATTTAAGGAACTTTAGATATTTTCTTTAATGTCTTACAATCGAGGCTCACAACCAGTGTACAATGTGCGGCTGTAAGCTTCATTTCTTCTCAAAAGCTTTCCTACAAGCGTAAAAGGTTCAGTCCCTTTTTATACTCTATTTAAGGGTTTATTAATTTTATTTAAAGGAAAAAAAGTATAACCATTAATAAAACGCAGCGAAGAAATGTGCAGAGAGAAATCTTTAAACTTGGAAACTTTCTTTTCTGGCCTTAGCTTTGGCAAATTCAGCAATAAGATCATCATAGTCTTAAGATTTTAATAGTTCCTTTTCTATAGACATTATAGATAAGCCTACCAATATCTCTTGAGTCATGGTTGACCTGAGACAATTTTTAATAATTTTAAGTTTGGAAAAACTACGTTCTTCAAAAGCTACCGTCACAGGGATTGTATTAAGAATTTGAAGAGCAATAACTAAATTAGGAGCAAGATCTTCATGGCTTGAGCTGAATATAAAATTCAACACATCTAAAGATGAACTTTGTGGTGTAACAAGCCACTATGCAAGCAACGATTCATATCATATGTATCAAAGCTAGCATGCGTTCTCCCTCGCAGCTTTCCCTTTTACACAATAGACAAGACTTTCAAAAGCATTGCAATTTTGTTTGCGTTGTTTTCTACTCATCTCTTCCACCCACCGCCGCCACTCAAAATAATTTTCCCGCTCTTTTATTTAAGAAAGATGGAAGAGAAATAAATTAAACCCACATAAGACATAAGTCATAAATTTCCTATGTGCAGGATTTTAAACTCGCACACACCGTTTGCGAGTGTGAGATAAAAACCCGACATCAGAATCGGATGCATAAGTCGAAGAGAGTACTATATTTTCATAACAAATCTATTCGTTTTCTTTCTAAAAGAAATTTGAGACTTTTTTCGTAGATGAGATATGAGAAATCCCATACATTGTGCCTTCTTGTGTACAGAATCAATGATGATATTTTCCTATCCCAGGAAAATATCATCATTGATTAACTCCCAAAAATTAAAACTCTGCACACCTCTTCGACTCACAAAAAAGAATATTCTGAAGGTGGGATATTTCAACCATGAATATTATAAAAAAGAAGATAAACTACAGTAGGTATTACTAAAGTTGAAGTGGCCAACCGCTAGTGCCGGCTCCCTACCTACTCCACACACCCATCAACGCAATCAACTTAGAGCATTCTTCAATAGAATTCGATTTAACATCTCGAAATGATTGCATATCTTCTTATGCAGTGTTTAAATATTTCTCCAGCTTTTATGCAAAAATCCGTATTCATTTCGATTAAAGTATCAAAACATAGGGACGGGCTACAGTCCGCTTGGGCGAACTGTTGAATACCCTATTCTTATTCCTATCCCTCATAAGTGGGCGTGACAAAAGTCTAAGTATGGTTGAATTGTTAAGAACGCTCTACATATTTTGTTATACAACATTTAAAGGATTTTATCAAAAAAAAACGCTCCCTAGCTCAAACTTGAGTGTTTCAATAAAATTGTTTTATTTAATTGTGGGCGTGTCAGTAGGCGGATTTAAAAAAAATTAACACATGAGCATAAAGGGCCCCTAGAGAGTATATATTATAAATTTCAGCTCCCTAGCTCAAACTTTGGATTTTCAAAAAATTGTTTTATTTATTTGTGGGCGTGTCAGTGGGCAGATTTTGAAATTTTTTTATCCCGAGCAGTTTTAGGAGTCATAGATCATATGTAAAAAATTTCACCTTCCTAGCTCAAAATTCGATTTTTTCCAAAATTTTGTTTTTTTTTGAGTTTGTGGGCGTATCTGTGGGCGGATTTCAAAAATTCGTAAACTTGATTATTTCGGGACCCTAGCGAGTATATGGTTAAAATTTCAGCTCTCTAGGTTCAGTTTAAAGGCGTAATTTTTGCCGATAGACGGACGGACATGGCTAGATCGACATTACTATCGATGCTGATCATAAATATAGTAACTTTTAGGGGTCTACGGGCAATATTAAGGTATGTTACAAACTATGCGTCAAAATTAATATACCCTTAGAATAGGGTATAAAAAAATACATTAATCAATTACATTTAGCTGTCCAAACTTCCCAAACCAGTTGTTTGTGAAAAACCAAATGAAAAAATGCAGCTTATATTCGGAGATTTAATTGTGTAACATAATGCAATCGCAATGTGTACCTACAATATGTAATATGATTTTTGATACCGATTATGGATGAATACCCCTTTTCTTTGATGAATGGTACGGCCTCCTTGCAATATGCCATAACCTACCCCAAACTTCCATTAAAAATAACAAATAATTTACCAACCATATACTGCACCCCTCTCACCAACACATCATATCCCCATCATGAGAAGTAAACAAAATAAATTTGATAAATGACGAGAATGGAAGACAACAAAAATAACTACGATTCTTCTTGTGTGCAGAATCGAAAACCTGCACGCTCTAACCCATACGATTCCGTCGTAATGAATTTTTTGTTTGACATATTTTCCTATGAAAATTTTGCAAGCGAATGTGCAATAATTAAAACCTGCACATACGAGTAGGTACGAGGTGGAACTTTTTTTGTTTTGAGTTTTTTGAACTATGTACGTGTACCTACTTAGATTCTTTTTTTAAATGTAAGTAGATGTGCAAGAAATATGCCTACACGAACAGGGTGGAATATTTTGAGATTAGGTAGGTAGGTAAGAAATGAAATTGTTTAGTGGGATTTTTCTTTATTTTGAGTTAGATTCTCCTTGAAGTTGCAATATTTCAAGTGATATGAGTTAATCTGCAAAAATTCAGCACAGTTGTGATGGATGTTGCTTTTTTGGGCTTAATTGAACAAGTTTTTTGTTTTAAATGCAAATGGCAGTATCCGCGCAAGGTAAAATTAATTTTTCTTACTCCTAGCAATGCGCCCCGGAATTCGGCGCCCTGTGCATTTGCACATCTTGCACATATGGTTGGGCCGGCTCTGGTGGTGTGAAGGGATCACATCAGCGATCATTTATCTTTCATTCATAAATGTTCTCATTTATATTTCATTTATAAATGTTCTCATTTATCTTTCAATTATAAATGTTCTCGTTCTGAGCTTCGATACTTGAAACCCGCGAGACATGCATCGAGCGTCGTATAACATGTCTAGCGCAAAGCAATTCATGTCCATCTGACTATTACCCATGGTACACAATGTGTATACCGACACCTTCGGTATCCGTCCGAAGTGGCGACAATGCTCAGCGACATAATCAAATCACATAGATAAGCATGTATCTCGTGAATGCATTTGCCTCACCACTATGCACCATAGCAAATACTATGACGGGTTCGGGTTGCACTATGCATTCCGTTGCCAACGTCCGGTGCATGAGATAATTATAATGCTGATAGGGTGATATGCACCAGCAAGGTATGAAATGATTAGGGTTCAAGTATCGAGGGCCAGAATCTGAGTGGATTGGAATGTGAACCAAATCCAAAGAAATATTTTGTATAAATAGCCTAAGACTAAGACTATTTTATTTTTACGATCAACTCGCTCAATTTGAATAATCTTGTACCTCGGCCCGCTCTAATAAAATAGCGTTCGTCGCTAATAGAGGTAAACGACAGCGTAATAGCAAACGTTTCGGGTCGAGGGATATTAACCAATAGGACCAAACATTACACCGTACGTTGCCGCCAAGACCAGGCAACGTTACAGTACGACGAGATCTTTGCTGCGGTAAATAACCTGACTCAGCTTGTAAATGAGCCGACACGAATACCGGACATTAGCAGCCAAACTGCCAACACATTGGACTTGTTTCTTACCTCTCACCCCGATAAATACACTTTGAACGTATTATCGCCTCTACGTTCGTCAGACTATTGTATCATATCAGCGAATTTCTCGTACTCCAACCACATAGTTAAAGAACAAACTCCTAAAAGAACCGTATGGCAATACGAGAAAGCCAATCGGGAAAAACTAACGGTTTCTTTAAGAGTTTTAACTGGTCGCTGTGCTTCCTCGACAGCGACGTGGATGCTGCTGCTGGTATGATCACAAACATAATTCACCTGGTCATGAAGTCTTTTATCCCTAACAGGATAAAAAGTATCAAACCCAAGTTTAACGCGTTGTGTGACTCGAGCTGTAAAGAGGCTATCAGGTTAAAAGAGGTAAGTTTTCGGCTATTCAAAGCCAACCCATCTGAGGAAAGCCGTAAAACGTTTAAAACGAGGATTCTCCATGGGACCAAACCACTTTCGCACTCGTACAGTGGCTAGAGTACTTCAAGATCTTGACGTTCACAAATCCGCTGGTCCAGATGGTATTTCCCCTATCGTTCTGAAGAGGTGTTCTTCTTCGCTGGCAAAACAATTGCGTAATCTTTTCCATCTGTCCTATTCTTCAGGACTCTTCCCGGGAAGATGGAAAACAGCATTTGTCCAGCCTGTACCAAAAAAGGCGAATCGTCTTCTCCCTCCTCCTACCGACCAATTGCACTTACGTCTCTTCTTTCTAAGGTCATGGAAACGCTGATAAACCGTCAGCTAATAAAATATCTTGAATCGCGAAAACTTCTTAATGACAGCAACAGGTCCACTGGTGATTTGATGACATATTTAACCGAAAAGTGAAACCAATCTCTTCATCAAGGTGGTGAAAGTAAGATTGTTGCACTTGATATTTCAAAGGCATTTGACAGAGTTTGGCATCAAGCTCTCTTGTCGAAAATACGTGCATTTGGAATCGATAATACTCTTCTTCAATGGATTAGAAATTACCTTTCGGACCGTTCAATTCAAATTGTTTTGGACGGTTTCAAGTCTGTAACTCACCAAATAAATGCTGGTGTCCCCCAAGGCTCTGTTCTGTCCCCGACTCTCTTTATCATTTTTATAAATGATCTCCTGTATGTTACTTCTAATTTAATCCATTCCTTTGCTGATGACAGTACGCTCAGGTTCTCATATTCGTTTCTTGGGTCACACCCCTCATCTTCCGGTGTGGAACTGGAACGGCAACGTATGTTAACCTCATTAAATTACGATCTTAACAGCATATCTCAGTGGGGTAAAACCAATAGAGTTGAATTTAATGCTTCCAAAACACAATGCTGTCTTCTGTCATTAAAGCAAAACCCACACACACTGCCATTATCTATGAATGTCACTTGCATCGCTGAAACCGAAAGACTTTCCATTCTCGGTATGTGTGTTAATGACAACCTTCGTTGGAATGACCACATATTCGATGTCGCCAAGAACGCCGCGAAATGTCTACGCTTCCTTAAGTGTTGTCAGAAATATTTCACCCCTTCTGATCTGGCTACAATTTATAAGGCGTTTATTCGCCCGAAACTCGAATACAACGCTCATATGTGGTCCGGTGCACCAATAACTTATTTGGAGCTACTTGAGAGGATCCAAAAACGCGCGATAAAACTCATTGGCGACCAAGACATAGCAAGATCGATTGACTCTCTTAGTCATCGTCGTAATGTCTCCTGCCTTTCGTTATTTTATCGTTATTTCCACCAATAGCCAGTTGCATTCCTCCCCTTGAACATTTCAATCGCAATACCCGCCATGCAAGGAATGCTCATCAGTTCACCCTCAAGCCTGTGTTCGGACGTACGAAGTTCAAAGAATCTTTCCTCAGCCGTACAACACGAATGTGGAATGCGCTTCCCCGCTCCATTTTTCCTGCACATTATAACCTACAAACATTCAAAACCAACGTGCATCGGCATCTCTCCTTTTCTTCTCACCCTAATTTCCTTAACGCCCGCGCTGTATAGCTAATACATTATAAGGGTCCCAACAAATCCCTTTAGTGCGGGCTTATTATAAAAAAAACACAAAATGGCCAGATGCATTCCACCCCTAGCACATTTCAACCGCAAAACCCGCTGTGCAAGGAATATGCATCAGTTTACCCTTAAGCCTGTATTTGGACGTACAGTGAAAAACAAGGAATGTTTAATAACCGGTACAACGCGAATGTGGAATGCTCTTTCTCGTGCATCGGCATTTCCTTATTTTCTAACCCTAAATTCCTTAACGCCCGCGCTGTGCAGCTATTTTATGATAAGGGTATTTAAAAATCCATTTAGTGCGAGTTCATTATAAAAAAAATGTACTACGGGCGGAAATTGGAGACACAATTTGTTGGGTTTCTCTATAATCTCAATATCATACCTCATACTCAGTTTGAGTTTGAAATTTCAGCACCATTGCAATACAGTGGAATTTCATTGCGGATAGCTCTCTTAGGCGGACTGATACCTTAGACAGCAAATTTCTTTAACTAAGCTTTTATATATCAGATTGCATACATTTAACGTTCCCTTCCCTTGACCGGACAAGTATATATATTAGGAATTAAAAAAACTTCGCCGCTACCTAAACAAAGCCGTGATGTGATTATAGTTTTCCCAAACAAATAACCATTGGTGTTAAGCCCATACTATAATTTGTTATGGTTCACCAAAAGAATCAACAGCAACACGACGCACTATCCGCCAGATGCTTTCTCTACCCAAGCGTAACAAATGCACGCATGAACATACGACATTTGCTATAGTCAAGCAAAGCAGCAGCAAATGAAAGGGAGTGAGACTGAAGGGATTGCCCTAACACTTTTTTTCTACACTGCACACGCGGTCAGGGACTATATTTTTCTTCACAGCGTGCGGAACAATTTTAAAATGCGCGTCTACGCGTCGGGAAGCAGATCGGTACCTATGGCGTGAAAAAAATTTGAAACTGAAAACAACGCGGCAAATTATATGCTAATGCTAGATATAGGATTAGCACCTTTTTTTTACAAAAACGCTGAAAGTCCAAATGGATTATGTTCTGAGGGTGCTTAGCATACCGAACAGCCGACTCCCAAAAATAGCGGCCTACATGCTTTACTAATCAGAACTGGATAGTACAAAGAGTGGTTCAACTTAGCTCTAAAACTGTGGTATAGGTATTAACCACGATAATTAAAGGTTTTTGAAGAGCCGGTTGTATCAGCTTATCGAAAAGACCTAAGCTGTGGGATCTTTACATATACATTAAAAGCCGCTTGAGCCACCATTTTTTGTAGAAAAACTGTTTTTGAGACGGATACATTATCAACGAAATGGAGATGATCTTAAGGCTGCGGGGAGAACTTCGAAAACTAAACTGTGTACTACACAGATAGGATTAACACGTGCTATGCCGTTTGTGTAATGTGGCAGAGTAGTTGTCCACTGTAACGTAAAACAGGTACGCATATGTTGAAGTGCTCACATAAATAATCTACTTTCTGGTGAACAGAATATTTTGTGATAGTTTTTGAGAAACTTCTCTTTTCTTTTTGGATTTTTGTAAGACTTTCCAAGAGTTTGGCAGTTGTAAAGCGTTTGGGCTTTCTGGGTACAGTTCTGGGCGCAGTATTTAGTGTGACGGGCTACTAATCGAAGGGCCTCTTGCGAAAGTCAGACAAGCTTTTAAGAGTATCAATTGTCATTAGAAGCTTCTCAAATTTTCCGCTCGGAGTCGTCTTTGCCCAAGCAAATGGTTGTATAAGCTAGATTTTAGGCCCTAAAACAGTTCATGCCTTATATTTATTTATTTTATTATAAAGTACAATCTTTCACCTATAAATATGTTATTATTTTTTCTTTTCAGCATCGAATGAATTAGTGTTTCTGAACTTCTATGCAGAGTGGTGTCGATTTAGTAACATTCTACAACCTGTATTCAACGAAGCGGCTGATAAGGTAAATCAAATTATAATGTTCCAAACAAAATATTATAATCTTTCACTTTTTATGTTTAGGTAAGAGAAGCATTCCCTGAGGCTGGTAGAGTTATTTTAGGCAAAGTTGATTGCGATCGTGAAACAAGCATTGCATCACGCTTCCACATCACAAAATATCCTACACTCAAAGTAATACGCAATGGCCAAATGACAAAGAGAGAATACCGAGGACAGCGATCATCTGAAGCATTTTTAGAGTTTGTCAAGAAACAATTGGATGATCCGATTAAGGAATTCCATTCGTTGAAAGATCTTGAGAATCTTGACTCCAAGAAACGTATTGTCATTGGTTATTTTGATCGTCGTGATCAACCTGAATATAATACATTCCGAAGAGTTGCAACTAATCTCAAAGAAGATTGTCAGTTCCATGTTGGCTTTGGTGATTCATCTGCAGCAATGCATCCTCCAGGTAAGTGCCTCAAATATATTTAAACGGATAAAAAAATAATCTCTTAAATAATTAATATGCATAATCTGTTTGTATCTTTTCTACGAACTAAAAGGAGAGGAAGCTAGAACTATAGGTAATTTTTGTTATGCTTAGGTTGTGATTATTTGTGCAGCACATTGGTGGTGGAACATTGTTTGTTTTAGATTGCATACAGCTTACTAGGTAATTCGTCTACTCTATTAAGCACTTATTTCTCTATATTCAGATTGGGGCTAACTGACTGATAAGACAAAAATAAATTTTTGACTTATCTTACAGTAGTTGTTCCAGAAATAGTGAGCAACTTTAACTGCTTCATTATATAGCCTGTTGTGTCCAACGGCGGATGTAGGCATCTTCAAATCTTTTCTATTCTATTCTGTCCTGTGCAACGGATCTAATGTTCTGCTATTGTTCGTTTTATGTCGTCACTCCAGCGCGTTGGTGGTCTCCATCTGTTTCTGACCCTCATTTGGCCTCCGTTCTAGCACTCTCTTTGTCCACCTATTGTCTGTTGTCCTCGCCACGACTCCTGCCCACCTCCACTTCACCTTTGCAATTTGTGTGGTTATATCGGAGACTCCAGTTCTTCTGAGTTCTTCATTTTGTGCTATGTCTTGTCTGCTTCCCATCATCGATCAAATTCTCTATCGTCCTATACTAAAAGCTTGTTGATGGTATACCTTGTAAGAGTTAAGGTGTTCGCCCCGTAACTGAAGACTGGCAGTATGCATTGATCGAATGCAAACTTCCAGTCATCACACCCCTTATATCTAGATAGGGAGTGGAATAAATTTAATCGTTAGTTAGTAATCCAACAATTTAGCTGACGATTGCAAACTTGGCTCTAACAGTTTAGTTTTAATCGTTTAGTCTTACACCGATTACTTACTTTAGTTACTTTACGGGCTCCGGACCCGTGAAGAGTCTCTGCCTGAGACACTGCAGCCACTGCAGCCTCTGCGATCCCGGTCTTCCTTGCCTTCTCGAACATGGGGGCTGGGCTTTGAAGATCCTCTTGACTGGTGCATTATTGTCCATTCGCTCAATGTGGCCGATCCAATGAAGTCGACGTGATTTAGCTTTTTGGACTACATTTACATCTTGGTACAGCTCATAGATTTCGCGGTTGTATCTTCTCCTTCATCCGAACCCAATATCAGCTCCATTTTTCTATTTATAGTCCAACACTCGGCACCATAAAGCAGGACTGACAGGATTAGGGTTCCATAGAGCATTAATTTGTCCTTCGAGTGAGGATATTTGAATCCATTTGCTTCGCTAAACCGAAGGTTTCCTAACTTAATTCTCCGTCGGATCTCCACTAAGATGTCATTCGTGGAGTCGATGTTTACTCCTATGTAGATAAACTCCTTAACTACCTCAAAGTTGTAGTAACAATTTGCCCTAGGCCTCGGACAAATGTTTGTTTTTTTTGCAGCTAGCATGTGCTTGGTCTCGTCCTCATTCACTTCAAGACCAACCAATTTAGCCTGTTCTTCAATCGCCGTAAAAGCCTCTAACAAAGCACACTGGGAATAGACAATTATGTCGATATCATCCGCCTACCGAAATAGATGGACGGATCTATTGAAGATAGTGCCTGCCATGTTGACACCAGCCCCTCGCACTATTTACAAGAGCTGCTAACAAACTGCACATTACACCACGTTTTTTCCTGGATCCTGAATTCGGCCATCGCCAAGTAGAGCGCCTGACGATGAATGCTTTCGAGGATTTGCCTTAGTGTGAAGATTTGGTCTATTGTCGATCTGCCGGGCCGGAAGCCACACTGGTACATGCCGATTAGTGTGTTGCAAAATGGATTGAGACGTTTACACGTACGTTCGATAGGACACCGACTACTTTAGCTATATCTAATTATATTATAGTTCGCATACGTTTGTGTACAGCTTTTCGTAATTGGTAATATGGTATGAACTTAGCTGAGCAAATCGATCATAATTTGTATCCGCTAAAATGGCATACAAATAAAATGCACGGAGATTTTCTGTGTGTACGCTGCTTGGTGTATGCTGTTGGGTCACATATTTGTAAATCGTTATAGTAATAGTTCTCGATATGCTTATTGTTAGATCACTATTGCATCGTTTTTAATGAATTCCCATAATTGTACTAAAACTCAAATAAATAGTTTGAATTTCGCGTCTTAGTACCACGGCTCACCATTTTTTTTTTAAATTTTTAACTATGTATAACGTTACTTACCACAAGACCGAGGTATTGTAAAGAACATTGAATAAAATTGAAAATACTCGTTATCGTACTGTAGTGTGATTCAATGCAAGCACACAGAATACGAGAAAACATTATGTAACATTGTATCGCTCCACATACCCGGGAGGTGTCACATGGCATTCAATCGGTATCGACAGTGATTCATGCTACGAAGAGGTTCGCGTAAGTTCATGTGTTTGCTATTGTTTACATTTTCATCCATTGCACCCACCACGTATTATATGGGTCAACTGGATCAGATTCATATGTTGTATAGTAAGTTATGAATCGAACATTGAAATGATTGTTGCTTAGAATAGCATAATTTAGCATTAAGAATTGTTGTATAAATAGACCGGATTTTCGGTAATAAAATCAATCTTGAACACACGTCTTGACTCTTTGCTTTATTGTGGCAGTAAATTACCTTCATTTCAGCGAGCTGCGCTTTATACAGCAGGAAAGAGCGGGCCGCGCTTTATACGGCTTAGGGCGGTAGGCTCCATGGTGAAGTAGCACCAAGCAAAAGAAACGAAGAACACCACAGTACAGTCATGTTGCAAAGTCTTTTAATTAGTTCGCTTTTCGCATAGGCGACTTTTTTCATTTTCGCTCGTTTTCGCTCTTTATCTAGAACTGGGATTTTCCCCGATCGGTTATGAAAAAAGTGTTTAAAAATAAAAACTGGTCATCATTGGAACCAAGGACATATAGAGGACATACGCATAATCTGGTAGTCATCATCAAAAGTTTTTTTTTTTGCGCGAAGCTAGATGAAAATCGTTGAAAGACATTTTGTCTTTCCTATAGTGTGGGACTTGAAACACCCACTAAAAACAACCAGGGAAGTCACGATGTTACCATCCTTCCAGTAATCGCACCTAGTTGTCAGCAATTTTGTTTTAATCTTTATTTATATACTTATGTATGTACTGTTTTTAGGAACTAACTTTGGTTTGTTACCTTTTGTTTTTTAATTCATTGATTATCACTTTGTTCGTGTGAAAAGGAAAGAAATATATATGCAACAACATAATCACATATATATTTCTTTCCTTTTTACCTAGTTAAATAGTTCAAAAGGTTTTACTCTACGTAATCTTCTAACTAAATTGTTGTTATTAAGTAGTTGGTCTACTTCTAAATTAGAAATGGTTGCGAAGCCTAACTTCGTGTCTTCTTGCAACCTTCCGAACCTCCTCCTCTACCATTTCAATTTTTAGATCCCTATGTAGATCAGCATTACGTATGTACCACGGCGCATTAACAATATTGCGTAATACTTTGTTTTGAAAGCATAATACTTTGTTTTGAAAGCATAATACTTTGTTTTGAAAGCATTGTATGCTTTGAAGATTTTTCTTTCTTGTGCACCCAAATAACTGAAGGCCATGTGTCCAAATTGGTTTTAATATTTGCTTGTAGAGAAGCAGTTAAGTTAAGTACAAACTTCCTTCAAGGTATGTACAAATAAATTGTTCTCTAAGATTTATATTCAATCATAATCTGCCTATATGCATTGAATTCGACAAAAATATATTTGAATGAACGATAATCAACGCACTTTCGCTACAAGATAAACAATTTATTATCATTCATTTCATCATTTAAAATTAATTATCAATTAAAATCGGCGGCAAATATTGCAGTCCACACAAAGTGGACCGTATTTCGTCGCAAAAATATAGTCTCTCTCTCTCGCAGGTAGATGCCAGAACCAAAAATCAAACATACATTTATTTCGCTATTTTGACATCAATCATCATAGAGCATTGCATCATCTTCATCTTTGTCGAATAGGTTCCACTCTCACTGATTGTTGTGCTAAGAAAATTCGTTATCTTCAACGTTATCATTTCATTTAAAGCTTTCGCCGCTAATCGCTTCTACATTGGCTCTTGCTGTTACTCGCAACAAATCATCGGTCTTTATTTCGCTTGAGCCAGACATCCAAATATCGATTTGGCTAGACAGCTAAGCTCTTGCCGTTAATTTCGTTTCGTTTCTCGTTTTTATTCACATCATTGCTAGATGCACGTTGACATCGAGCCATTTTCAAAAGTACACTGGTGCAATCGATTTTATCGTCTACTACTAATCAACTTAATGCAAATCGTGCATATTGTCCTTACGAACTAGGGTGATTTATTAATTTGCAATAGGAATTCCTTCTGGTATTTTTATAAGAAATACCTACGATTATGACGGACGAAGGTACTGCTATTTCCGCTTCCGCTGCATCTTTGGATGAGCTCAAACAACAAAGAGCATTCACAAAGGGAAGCATTGTCAGAATTAATAATATTTTGGAAAGGTAAACAACACTAACGCCCACTGAACTTGAGTGTCGATTAGGGATACTAGATTACAACCAACTGACACTAGTCGCGGCGACTTAGATGATCTCTACGTCACTATAGCACAAAAATAATTGCAATGATTAGGGGAAAAAGGCGAATAAGTAGAGTCGATCATTTGTTAATGGTACCTCCGCCACCACCAACTTGTCGGTTACAACCTTTGCGTCTTCCCAAATTCGATGGAAAACACTATTCACAGTACACGAACTTCATGCATTCGTTTAATTATACGCTTACGACAATAGAAAAGTTCAACCATCTGTTATCATGCTTAAGCGATCATGCTTTTAACAGGGTGCGTGCGTTTCCTGTTACGAAAGAAAATTATCCTAAGGCAACCCAAAGCTTAAAGGATCGCTATGACAACAATTGTTTAATATTTTTGGAGAATATTTCTTTGATTTTTGAACTCCCCAAAGTTCGCCGGTACCATTACGAAATTTGGTGGATAACATAACTCTCTACAACTCGCTCACATCGATTGGGTCAGAAAAAGATATCTGCAATGCCATCATTATCTACATTGCGATATCAAAGGTCGATCCTGAAACACAATCGAAGTGGGACGAACAATTAGATTATAGCTAAATGCTGAGCAAACGTTGCCAGTATTTAGAAGCCAGGGAAAGCAAACAATCTCGTTTGGAGCCTGCTGCAAAATTACAACCCAAACCACGACAACAATCGTATTATAGTCAACAACCACAAACATCGTTACCAATCACACAAAAGTCCTGTGCATTTTGCAGAGACAGTGATCACTCTAGTAGGAGTCTCATAAACTGTCAGTTATTGAACGCCTTTTCACTACAATGAAGTTGGGATTGTGTATCAACTGCTTGGTAAAAGGTCACAATATGTCAAAATGGCCGTCAACATATCGGTGCAAAACCTGCAAGCAAGCACACCACAGTTTGCTACAACGTACGCAGAATTCGGAAAGTTCTAGTCATGGAGAAGGAATATCGTCGGTAGCAGTGCACGCTGCATCCGATAATCACGCACATTCCACCAACCAGGTGATCCTTGCCACCGCATCGGTGCTGGTAAAGGACTCAACTGGATCCTTTTAATCAGACCGTTTTCTACTCGATTCAGGCTCACAGGTCAATCTGATTAATGAGAAGTTCGCACGAACACTGAATGTATCTAAGGAGAGAAAACACGTCGATATAGTGGGTATAGGTGTTTCAAAAACAAAAATTGATCAACAGACCCAAACAACAATCCGCACTCGATTCAACAATTTCCAAGTATCACTTGAGTTTTTGATAACTCCGTCAATAAATGGGTATCAGCCAGATAAGGTGCCTCAAATTGTCAACTGGAATGTTCCGAAGAATATAGATTTGACTGATGAAAACTTCAACAAACCTTCGCAAATAAATATGCTTCTAGGTGCTGAGGCCTTCTTCAAAAAACTATGCTAGGGTGGTTAGTTTCCGGGAAAAGTTCAGCGGAAATTTCTGCCAAGAATTGTTATTTGAATGTTGAAGAAGAGTCCTTACATCAATACGTTGAAAAGTTTTATGAGTTAGAGGAGGTCGTCGGTAGAAAATCAAAATGGGCAGAAGAGCAGATACAGTGCGAGGCGATTTCAACGAAACAATTGAACAGCTAGCTACCGGAAGACTAATAGTTCAGCTGCCTTTCAAAACCGATCCGAAAAGTTTGGAGTCCTCATACGACATCGCATTTAGGCGGTTCCTGTCATTGGAACAAAGATTTGAAAGGGATCTAGACCTAAAGGCGCAATACAGTGCCGCTCTCAGGGAGTATAAGGAATTAGGGCCTTCCGCATCAATGTGTTATGAAGCCAAACAGCGTGTCTACATCACACATCGTCGCAAATCTCCCTTAATGGAATTATGATGGTCGGTAAAACGATTCAGGACGACGTGTTTACACTTTTGCTAGGTTTCTGTTTTAACAGATATGCTCTCACCGCTGATATCACAAAAAAAAATTATTTTTTATTTTATTTATTTATTCATTAAATTCTTATGCACATTAAGACATATTGTCTTATAATCTAGTGCTAAGTTACAATTTGAAAAAAGGAGAAAGCTAGAGTAAAAACAATTTAATTTTTAAAGGTATTTGCCAAAGATTGCTAATCAATATATAGAAGCATAAGGATATATACAGAGTAGAAAAGAAAAAGGAAAGAAAGAAAGTAGAAAATAGTAAAATAAAGAAAAAACATAGGGACGGGATACAGTCCGCTTGGGCGAACTGTTGGATACCCTATTCTTATTTCTATCCCTGATGAGTGGGCGTGACAAAAGTCTAAGTATGGTTGTTATTATTATTTTGTTATATAACATTTAAAGGATTTTATCAAAAAAAAACGAAGCTTTTGTAAAAACAACGCTCCATAGCTCAAACTTTGGTTTTTCAATAAAAAATTTTGATTTAACTGTGGGCGTGTCAGTAAGCGGATTTAAAAAAAAAATTAACATATTAGCATAAAGAGCCCCTAGAGAGTATATATTATAAATTTCAGCTCCCTAGCTCAAACTTTTGATTTTCGAAAAAAGTTTTATTTTTTAAATTGTGGGCGTCAGTAGGCGGATTTTGAAAATTTTTACACATGAGCATAAAGGGCCCCTAAAGAGTATATATTACAAATTTCAGCTCCCTAGCTCAAACTTTGGATTTTCAAAAAAAGTTTTTTTTTAAATTGTGGGCGTGTCAGTAGGCGGATTTTGAAAACATTTACACATGAGCTTAAAGGGCCCCTAGAGAGTATATACTATAAATTTCAGCTCCCTAGCTCAAATTTTGGTTTTTCAATAAACTTGTTTTATTTAATTGTGGGCGTATCAGTGGGCGGATTTTGAAAATGTTATCTCCCGAGCAGTTTTAGGAGTCGTAGATCATATAAAAAAATTTCAGCTTTCTAGCTCAAAATTCGATTTTTTCCAAAATTTTGTTTTTTTGAGTTTGTGGGCGGATTTCAAAAATTCGTAAACTGGATTATTTCGGGACCCTAGAGAGTATATGGTTAAAATTTCAGCTCTCTAGGCCCAGTTTAAAGGCCTAATTTTTGCCGACGGACGGACGGACGGACATGGCTAGATCGAGATTACTATCGATGCTGATCATAAATATAGTAACTTTTAGGGGTCTACGGGCAATATTAAGGTATGTTACAAACTATGCGTCAAAATTAATATACCTTTAGAATAGGGTATAAAAAGAGAAAAGAGAAGAAAAGATTATTCGGAGAAATAAAGCCTAATTTTGCTCTTAAAACTCGCAGCATCTTCCACTTCTGTTACGCGGCATGGAATTCCATAAGCGGACAGAATATACAAAAAACTGCCGCTGTGATGTAAGGGAGAGGAGGCATGGTGCGGATGGGTAAGCATTCTTGACCTTTGCGAAGTTGCCATTCTAATTTTTTCATGAAGTTGTTGGATCTGACGATTAAGCAGAATGTTTGAGAGCATCGTTAATTTTTTTTTTTTTTTTTTTTTTTTTTTTATAATTTGCTTACGCTAAAGGGATTTTTTTTCTGTTGTTACAGTACCCTTATAATGCTAGGAACACAGTGTAAGCTACTTGGTATTAGAAAGAATAGAGAGATAGGAAAGAAGTGTTTGGGTGCAGTTGTAGGGGTTTTCTCCACGGGTGGTGTCTAAGTTACTTAGGGAGATAACGATTTCATGTATTCGGTATAAGGTAATGAACTTGGCCGGGATTCGAACGCACGACCTTCCATTCCGTAAGCGAATACACTACTACTGCACCATTGCCACCCGCAATGTGCATCGTTAATGTGCGGAACTTGAGAAAGTTTTCTAAAGACATGTTGAGAAGCTGTTTAGAGAAAGAAGACGCACTCTCGTATCGACTTAGGCCGAAAATATAGCGTATTATAGTATTAAATGCAACGTTAAGTCTTCGTTAGCTCACAGAGTCGCAATTGGCATATATTTCGTTTTCGCCAACAGCATACGTACTCTCAAAGGGGTGAAGGATTGTGTGACCCACATAGTACGAAGAATACCATATGTTTTACCCACAACTGTATTTATATGGTTGTTCCAGGTTAATCTGCGGTTAAACACCATTCCGAGGTTTTTTGCGGATTCGACATATTTTACAGAAGTGTTATTCAAGCTTACAGGAGGAAAGTACGAGAGGTTGATAATTTTTTTGGATATAACAAGACACATAGACTTCTCCGGGTTTAGAAAATTCTGCCCAGACCAGCATGCAATGTCTGCAAGATCTGCGTTAATGCAGCTTACTCTGTGCTCAATAAGACCGACTGGGCAACTTAAATAAATTTGCACATCATCGGCATACATTTGAATTGAACAATATTTAGGAATAGATGGCAATTCGTTTACATAGAGCGAGAACAAAAGTGGCCAAGGATTGAACCTTGTGGGACCCCACGTAGGGTTGGTAGGAGATCTGACAATTTGTTGTTTGACTCAACTGCCTGCATTCGATCTGTGAAGTAGGAGCACATAAGCTTTACAGCACAGGATGAAAAGTTGAAGTGTCGGAGGAGTTTTCTACATAAAATGGAGTGGTCATCCATGTCGAAAGCCTTTGAAAAGTCTAAAAGCGTTAGAAAATTAATATAATTTTTATCCATGGCTTATCGCAGATCTTCGGTAACGCTTAATAGCGCTGTGATACAACTATGACCTTTTCGAAAACCAGATTGCTTAGATGTCAACAAATTTGAACGACCCAGATATACGGTCATTTGATTTTGCAAAATTCTTTCAAAGACTTTAGATAAGAAAGGTAAGATCGCAATGGGCCTAAATTCATCACCTTTGGAACTTTTAGGGATGGGTAGTACTTTGGCTTTTTTCCACTGTGCCGGATATACACCTGTTGTTAAAATAGAGTTAAAAATATGAGTTATGGTAAAAACAATTGGTAATATCAATTTGAGAAAAGTGGGGTGCATTTCATCAAGTCCAGCGGCATTAGATTTTATCAAAAGAAGACTTGCAACTACCTCGGTACTATCCACAGATCTAAATGAAAAAGTTGGATTTGATGCATTATTATCTGGAAGATCGTCTAAAGGGTTGGCAGTCACTAAGGGGGCGCCGGAAGTGCAACGAATTTTCGGTTAAGTTCATTGCAATCAATCTTATCCACAGAACTGGTTTTGCTCTTGGTGACTCCTATTTGACGAAGATTTTTCCAAAGTTTTCGTCTACTCAGCGACGGATTTAATCGATTGGAGTATAATTCACGCTTAGCGGTGCGTATTGCCATTACGACTTGATTTCGGAGTGAACGGTACATGTTAAGATGTTCGTGTAATCGAAAACGTCTCCAGCTTTTATAGGATTGGTCACGTTCAAGCATGAGAGACCGAATATAAGGCGAAAACCAGGGTCTTATTAGGGGTGTGCAATTTCTTGTTAGTAATGGAACATGGCAATCAAAAAGCGTCCAGATTTGTTTATTTAGAAACTCAACTTGCTCATGGACTATTGGTAAGTAGTAGATTGTCTCCCAGTTTATACGTCTGAGATGTTCTTCCAATGGAGCTTGATCGATATATCTGAAATTCCTGTATTGAATAGTTTGAGCTTCAGAAGTCACATTATAGTCAAAGGTCATATAAATGAGATCATGCTTGGAAAAGACAGGAGCCGAAAGTTGGGCATAAAAAATTACCGTATTCAAACTGCTTACCCAGAATAAGTCTAGTAACGTAGGAAGATGACTTGAGAAATGTGTTGCATACATGTTATTAACTGCATGCAAATTAAATGCGGTCATTGCATCAGTTAACGATTTATCTATTAAGATATTACAATTGAAATCGCCACACACGATTATATTGGGACTCACTAATGAAATTTCTTCCATCAGTACTATGAAAGGCAAGATATCAATATTTCGGTTAGGCCTGTACACATTACCTATTAAGAGGTTATCCTCCTCACCTAATATCTTAACAAAGACATATTCGGCAGCACTGTCCGGTTTGGACAGACATTTAAGTTTATTAATTAATTAATTAAGAAAAACAAATTTAATGGCAGGAAATATCAGTTATCATTTTCTGGTCTGGCAACGTCTTCTAAATTTTCCATGTGTTCAATTAACACAGCTGAGTCTGCTTGATGACGCTTTACATACACACATCCCCGTGTAGTAAATACTGATATCAGTTGTTTACGTTTCTTCATTTCCAAAGCGCGTTGTAACAGAACTTTGTTTTGCGATGATAAACTTTCCCGTAGGTGGATCGAGACGTCAGAAGAAAAACCAACATCACGTAAACAAAGTTGTCGGTTATTATTTTTTCGGAACGTAGCAACAGATGTTAGCACGTAGTTTCTTTCGTACGCTGAATAAAATTTTATTAAAATCGCGGTGTTGTTTGATTTATTCTTGGGGCGAGTGCGAAAAATGCTCTGAAGAGTTGGAGGTTTGATGTGAATTGTGTGGCAAAGTGTGTTAAATACCGTCTTCAGATTTTCCTCGGGCGAATGCGGGATGCCAAAAAGAAATGCATCACATGCGACCAGACGGTTTTCTTGTGAGTGAAGTGAGCTTTTAACCACCTGTAGTTCGTTGGTTGCGGTGTCCAAATCATTTTGTAGTTGGGAAATGTCAGTGATTTTTGCAGCAAGTTCTGCCTTAACGTTGGATAATTCTTTGTTGACGTTAATGAGTGAATTTTGGACAGTGGAAATATCAGATTTGATAGATTCCACATCGGAATTGGTGTTTGAAAGTGAAGATTCGATGTGAATAACTTTTCTGTGTATGTCGCAAATATTGTTTTTTATTTCCTTAATCTCAACATCAATTTTTTGTTTTATACTCACTTTGTTTACGAAGTTTTTCATCCATCTTTTCTTCCCAAGTGTTGTTGGTGTCCTCCATGGGCTTTATAGCGATTTTGCGAAATGGTGAGCGCGAAGAGTTTTCCGCCGAGTCTTTTTGGTTCGAACGGGTTCCAATACGTTTGTGTGGGGGAGACATTATTATGTTTAAATGTATGTATTTATGTGCAAAGAGCACAAAGGAGAACTATACGGAAATGGCACAGTAAGTTATTTCTTTTTTATTCAGTCAAAGGAAATATGTTTTCGGATTTTGTACTCGTATGTTATTTTTAACTTTGCACTGACGAACTTGTGTTAGATTTGAAGGGTTTTTCCTAGTTCAACTTTGTTTAGCACGCACAGTTAATTTTAAGCATTATTAAGATCGTTTTCAGTAGCCACAAATTGCCAGGTTAGAAAGACGCCTACTCGCTAGCTTTCAACATTGAATTTTGTATCGACAAATTTTAATTCATCCGTCGAATGGAAAGATTCAATTAATCCTATGGAGAAAAAATAATCGTATGCCAATTGAAACCTAAAAATTAAACACGGCCACATATGGTAACTCGTCAGCACCGTTTTTGGCCATACGGTGCCTTCGCTTCTTGAGCGATAAATTTTCGTCATCTCACAAGCTTGGCTGGGCGGACGATCTAGAAACGCTAGAACAAATTCAAAAAGAAGTTTAGTTTATCTTGGTGGCATAGCAATGAAGATTTTATGTCCCAAGTGATCCGATAGGTTTGCTTAGTCCAATCGTAATCAAAGCGGAAATAATCCTGCAAAGACTGGGCAGAGAAGCTGGACTGGGATTCTTCCATTCCGCAGAGCATCGAAACGGAATGGAAGCAGTTTCTAACAGACCTGAATTCGTTGCAGAATGTTTCGATTCCTAGATTTGATTTAGCGGACAACAAAGGGATGTGCAGATACTTTTGTTCTGTGACGCATCTTTAAATGTTTATGGTTGTTGTCTTTCTACCAGGACAACTGATGACTTAGGAACTATGGTAGTTAAATTGTTTACAGCTAAATCACGTGTTGCACCAACTAGCCAAGGATGGAGCTATGTGGCGCTCATCGCTAAGCTAAACTTTGGCATAGAACTAAAGATTTGTTTAAAGGCTCTATTGCCGAAGTTTATCTTTGGACAGATTCGGAGGTCGTGCTCCATTGGATTAGGATTCATTCCTCAAAACTCAACGCATTTGTTGCCAACAAGGTTGCTGAAATCCAGGAACTTACCGAAGACGCCGTCTGGAGACATATTCCAACCAACTATAATCCAGCAGACAAAGTATCTCGATGTACTGTGGAAGAGTTGAAAGGTCAATTTGGTTCCGTGGCCCAGCATTTTTATTAAAACCAGTCGAAGAATGGCCACCATTTTTTTGTAACCAATTACCATCTGGGGAGGTGACTCGCGAGATGCGGAAAACTGTTTTGCTTTCTACTCGTACGACAAAGTAGTCAAATTACGTATTGGATCAAATAGCTAGATATAGTTCGTACACCAAAACTATTCACATAGAAGCATACATCCTGAGAATGTACTACTAAGACGGCGTAGTTCGAGTTGCAGACGTCTAGACAGCGAAGGGCACTTTTCGACGACCTGTGGCTGTCGATACACAGATGGCGATAGTTTCAGGCACTAAATCTAGTCGAACATAAATGCCGCTAAAAGCAGCGGAAGGAAAGGAAGAAGTTAGGTAGGATCGAATCAGATTATTAAGAAAAGACGAGAAGGAGAGGTCGGAATCAACGACGTGTTTAAGAAATTAATATATGAAATAAACTGAATTTTATACAAAAGCATAAACTAAAATTGTGTCTCTTAGTGACGAGTGTAAAAGGGATTTGGATAATATCCAACGCCCACAATCAAGACAACAATATTGGTGACCCCGCACACAGAACACCTAAACCACGAGTCTGCCAAAATCAACCAGCCATCATGCATTACCAACAAATATCTCGCACCAAACATCATACAGACGTTTCCCCAGCATCAAAATTGCAAATTCGCAAAAAAAAAACAAAAAAAAATTAAATAAAAAACAAATTTCAATAACACAGCGCTCGCAAATTTGTGCAATACAACAGCGACCTACCGGCACACAAATTTTTACTCTTACGAAAAACCTAGATACTGTACGAACCATCTACCACGGCAAAAGTCCCAACCGCACAGAACCAACCACCACAGCAAACCGACCAAATGTTTCGGCACAGAACACAGGCCCTTCAGTCTCACCAGCGGTTGCGGCAACGCACGCGGTTTCAATCAACCTTCCAGAATTCTGGACAAGGATGCCAGCGATCTGGTTTATACAGGTAGAATCCCTTGCCAACAGTAACAAGCCCACGATTCTTTGCGAAGGAACAGAAGAACAACTGCATTCTAACGAACTTTCCATCGCTGATGGAACCCCCAGACTTCAATTTCCCCGTCAAACACACAGTGGTTCACCACATCCTGACGCAGGGTCCATTGCCTCACTCTCAATCTAGACGTTTGAACAATACCAAATTCAAAATAGCAAGAGATGAATTCAATTACATGGTCCAGATAGGAATTTGCAAACCATCCTCGTCGCCTTGTGCTTCTCCTCTTCATATGGCTCCTAAACGGGAAGTAAATGATTGGAGACCATGTGGCGATTACAGAATGTTAAATGCAATCGCAACACCAGATAGGTACCCCCTACCACACATCCACGATTTCTTCAAGAATGTATGGTATTCTCAAAAATCGACCTGGTGCGCGCATACCATCATATTCCCATGGCACAGGACGACGTCCTAAAAACAGCTGTGACCACACTATTCGGACTTTTTGAATTCACCCGAATGCCATTCGGGCTTTGCAACGCAGCCCAAACCATCCAGCGCTTCATACACCAAGTGACGAGGGAACTTGACTTTGTTTTTGTTTATGTCGACGACATACTAGTCGACAGCAAAACAGATGGGGAACACCAATCTCAACTTAGACTGCTGTTCCAACGACTTTCCGATTATGGCCTACGCATAAAAGCTTCCAAATGAACATTTAGGGTGCCCACATTGCAGTTTTTAGGATTCGACATTTCAAAGGATGGAATTCAACCGAAAATTTCCCCGAACCCAAATCCATTAAAAACGCGCAAAGATTTGTCGGTATGGTAAACTATTACCATCGTTTTATACCGCATCTAGCAAGGATTTTCTCCCCCATTTAGCAAAACTTTCCAAAAAGCGAAGCCAAGGAAAAGAGTTTCACGTGGCCCCCAGAGTGTCAAGAAGCATTCGCAAAGGCAAATCCCAAGCCATCATCTATCCCGACACTCATTTACAATGACATTCCAGCTGTCAGCTGTATAGATAAGGCCAATCTGCTTGCTGCTCGCTTTGCAGTCAGCTCAACGCTCCCAGATTGTGCTTTGTCTCCCGCTGTACTCGAGCGAATTTTGTTGTCGAAACTCTCAGTTTTAAAAATAAAAAGGAAGACCGATTTTGTTTGTTAAAAGATATTTTTATTCAAATATAATATAACTAGATCAAGACCCCTTACCACTGGTGGGGGGAAGTCTATCGACTACGAACTAAATACTACTCTCCTCGATCTCTGTCGAGTCATCTTATTTATACGCAATATCTGCTTATGTTGCGTTTCTTGGTTTTTGCATGTGTGTCGTCGCACAAACAAAACTGTAATTGGTTTGTCTTGGTCACATAAATAAACTGTGTATTTATTTATCTTCGTCAGCACATCTTACAATGCTATCTAACATAACTTTGTCTTGGTCGCATAAATAAACTGTGTTTATTTATCTTCGTCAGTACATCTTACCGCGAATATGCTGGGGATGTGTTTTCTGGGTATAGCTTCAGTTATGCAATCTAACATAACTTCCCCTCCATTAGCTGGTTGTTTCTCCTGAAACAATTTCTTCTTTACAACATAAGTCAGAATTATTAATGTTACTATTATGATCATAACGGTAGTTAATGATATGCTATAATTTATATAATTTTGTGTTTCAAATTTAGACTCAATGTAATCTATATTCTCTATATTACTTATATTCCTATTGGTACTTTTATATTGGGCATTGGATATGTTAAAATTATTTTCCACATTAATGTCTATAGGTTGAATTACATATTTATTGTTATTTGAATACTCAATATTTTTTATAAGGAGTTTACAATTTCTGAAATGTATTAACGTGTTTCTTTTTATTGATATAGTTTGCCTTTCATCGCATGAATTGTTTATTTTTAAATGACTATTTGTTACCAATAATGTAACTATTCTTAGTTCACTCACAATATTTTCTTCTTTATTGATTACTTTTAAACAGTTGTTATTATCAATACAATTTCTATATTTTGTTAGATGTTTTAACTTTTTATTTTCTTCATAAATATATAAGTTTGTATCGATTTTTATTACAGTTTCAGGCTTAAAATCTAATTGTTCATATTTTTCATTTGGTATAGGCTTTATCAAATATTTATCAAATGTCATTATTTCATCAGGTATCTGAATTATGAATACCAATAATTCTTCCGTGTATTCACCAATTGTTAGTTTAATATTTTTTAATTTATTTAGATCAATCTCATAGACTTCAATTTCATCCGATGTTAATAAACTTTCTGTCATTACCTGCAGTCTACTAGCTAATATAATGTTCTGGAGTTTTTCAATAAATTCTTTTATTTTATCTAACTTTCCTTGCAATTCTAAAATTATTAATCGTTCTGATGTCTCTACATATTTTTTTTGGAAACTATTTATTTCATTGGTTGTTCTGATTTGAGTTGTTTGCAATGCTTCCATTCCTTTTTGTAAATTATCGTTAATAATTATTTGTTTATTATTGTTTTTTATAAGTTTAAAATTATTTTCCATATTAATTCTTAGTTATTTCTCAATTCTGTCTTTGTCTCTGTCGTCCATGGTTCCGAAAAGAACATTTAAAAATCTACCTCCTATATTTAATAAACTGCGTTTGAATCTGCTATTTGTTTTCTTGTGTCCTTTAAGGGTCTTCAATTCTTCCTTTATTAGTTTTAGTTCTTCCTTCAAGGAATATGAATATATACGAGATGGCAATATTTTTTGAAATGAATCTATTTCTTGAGTAATCTTATTCACCACTATGTATAAATCCGTCAAATTAACTATGTGCACCATGTAGTTGTATTCATTTACTATATCTGCTTCATCATATTTTATTAATGAAAAACCATTTAAACTATTAACTTCTGCAAAATTAATTTTACTATACACCGCACTGGTAATTACCAAAAGAATAATTAATTTCATTTTTAATACTTCCTTTCGCTTTGGTGAATTAATTCAAACTGAATAATCTAGACCTGATTCAAAGCTAAGTTCCTATTTTTATTCTGGGTTCTTTTATTTCGCTGATTCATCCTTAACAAATTGTCATCGTTTTTGCAATTGTTTATTCTTTCTTTTTGAATATTTTTTATGAGGCTCAGTTTTCTGCCTGTCTGTTCTTGCATTGTTTATGAAGCCTTCAGCTCGAATTTCAAGATAATTCTCTCGATTTCTATTGGCTTTGTTTATGAGATTTTTTTATGCTTTTGTATATGTTGAAATAATTTGTTTTTGTCTACTTCTCCACCATGAACTGCATATGGGGACATTTTTGTAGTTGAGTGAATAGCATTATTATAATATAGGGTTGCCTTTTGAACTGCCAATCTTATTTCATGAACATCGGGTTTAGTTTTTCCGTTAAGGATACATCGGATTTTCTCTGCTAAAGTTCTATGAAACACCTCAATATCTGAATTTCCAGTATGCGAATTTACGTTGGTGAAATGAAATTCTATGTTTAATTTTTCTAAAAGTGCTGTTATTCGAGGAAAATTGAACTCACTATCCATTATGTATTTTTTTGGTTTTCCTGAGCTAGATATTATTTGGGCAATGGTTTCTTCTAATGTTTCATGAGATACATTCGGGATGTATGTAGAGGTTGCTAATTTGCTGAATTTATCTATGCTGGTTAGATATTTAGTTTTCGCTATATGGTATATATCAACATGAATTATTTCATTAATATCCTTTGGAGTTTCCGTGAGACAAAACCTTATCTTGATAGGTTTCCTATCGTATTTGGACTGTTTACATATATTACAGGAATTGATAACATCATTAACTAACCCTCGCAAATTTTTAAAATAAATTTTTGTCCTAAGGCCTTTGTAGTTCTCTTCTATACCTGAATGTCCTGTTTCATACTCGTGGTACAGCTTTATTTGTTTTATCGCTTCTTCTTCTGTCTCTAAATCATTGGCGAAATGTTCGCACTTGTAGAACTTTATTCGAGTCCCAAATAATGATATCAATTTTTGTGGAAGCTTATTGTAGTCTGCTTCAGTAAGATCTGTATAAATACCTGTCACTCTGGGCTCAATATATGGAATTAACAGGTCATTGAAACTATCCTTATCTAGTGATTCTATTCCTATGGATATTCTATTTTTCACCTTTTTTAATTCTTTTCCTGACTTCAATATAATCTGCTGTTTAAACACGTTAACTGGTGTATCTTTAATTGCGAAGTGATCATTAGCTTCTTCTAATTGTGAATGTATTGTGTCTTAGTCAGATATGTTTACTTGTTCAGATTCGTTCTCCAAAATATTGATTTCTTCGGTTTTAATTTCTTTACTCAGTAAATCTGCCACTGTATTAGAAGTACCTTTGAGGTATTCTATTCTCATATCGTACTCTCCTAGCTGGAGGATCCAACGCTGTAGGCGAGGTGAAATGTCCTTGCCTAAGTTTTTCGTTTGCAACCATTTTAAAGGTTGGTGATCTGTTTTAAGATCAAATTTCCTTCCATACAAGTAGGGTCTGAGATACTTCACAGCCCATACAATTGCTAAGAGTTCTTTCTCTGTGGTACTATAGTTTCTCTCATGCACATTAAGGGTTCTAGAAATGAAAGTTATTGGGTGTCCCTTCTGTGATAAAACTGCTCCTATAGCGTAATCACTTGCGTCTGTAGTGAGGATGAATTTCTCGTTGAAATCCGAGTAACTCAGAACAGGCTCACTTTGGAGCGCATTCTTTAACTCCTGGTGTGCTTTTACGTATGTGATATCTTTAATATCTATCTTTTTATTTTTCTTTAAATAAAAGGTCATGGGCTGAGCTATTAGTGCGTAGTCTTTTATAAACTTACGGTAGTACCCCGTAATGCCTAAGAACGATTTGATTTGAGATTGAGTGGTTGGGAGTGGAATTCTATCTATTGCCTCAATTTTATCATTATTTGGTTTCACACCGTTTGCGGTAATCGTATGTCCTAAGAATTGAGTTTCTTTCATTAAAAAGTTGCATTTGTCAACTTGAACTTTTAGATTATACCTTCTCAATCTTTGGAATACTAGTCTGAGATTAATCATATGCTCTTGCAATGACGTACTAAAAACAAGAATATCATCTAGATAAACTACACATATTTTATTTATTAATCCTTCTAGCACTTCGTTCATCATACGTTGGAACGTGGCGGGTGCGTTCTTTAACCCAAATGGCATGCGTAGCCATTCATAATGTCCGAATGAAGTTGAGAAAGCGGTCTTCTCAATGTCTGCAGGATTCATCTTGATTTGATGGAATCCTTTCGCAAGATCTAATGTAGAGAAGTACTGTGCTCTTCCTAATTTATCCAATATCTCATCAATGTTAGTAATAGAGTGTTTAAAGTCGATAGTGACCTCATTCATTTTTCTATAGTCAATGACCATGCGCCACTTTTGTTCGCCAGAATTGTCTATTTTCTTCGGAACTACCCATATAGGTGAACTATAGGGCGAAATACTTTTCCTAATAATTCCTTGATTTAACAGGTCTTTTATTTGCCGTTCAATTTCCTTTTCATGTATTTCTGGATACCTATAAATTTTACTAAAGATTGGATTGTCATGTACTGTCCTGATGTTATGTATTGTTTGAGGTGTTGAAGTTAGTCTGTCACCTTCATTATAAAATATCTGTTTATTTTCGTCAATAAATTTCATTAATTCCTTTCTCTCTTCAATACTTAAATCTTCACTAAATAATTGTCTCATATTCGTTGAGTTGCAATATTCTAAAGTGTGAATTTCATTATATTCATAAGGACATTTTTCTTCTTCAAGTTGATTTTTATAGTTCTCAAAATGAGTTTTTGTTTTATTTATTTCAATATATCCTGTTTCTACATCTATTTTAGCTCCTAAGGGTTTTAAGGGGTTTTGGCCTATTATGCCTACAAACTTTTTGTTTTGTATTTTCATTAACTTCCATGCCATGGTAGCTTTATTTTCGTTAAACTCTACGGGCACTTCGGTTATGATTTCTTTGCTTATTATATTTTCACTATTGGTAGTTTTAATTTTTACGGGAATTTTTAAAGAAATTCTAGGAATTTCTAAAAGTTGGGACTCATCAAGTATGCTTGTTGTTGAGCCTGTGTCTACTAGAACACGAAATATTTTTTTATTTATAGTTACTTTTATTATGGGAAGTGTTTCGGTTTCCCGGTTAAAATAAAATTTACTTCCTCTTGATTTAGCTCTGTGGTATTAACATCCATAGGTTCTGACCTTGGATTCCTAAGTTGTTGTGAATATTGTCTAGGATAGTTATTATTGTAATTGTTTCTAAAAGGCTGTTGATTCTGAAAGCCGAATCTAAAATTTCCTTGGGGTTTTCCCAGTACCTGTTCATTTCTAAAATTTCTCTGAAAGCAATTGGGCATTTGATTTCTATTAAAATTATTATTTTGTTGGTTGAAATATGGTTTATGAGGTTGATTACTATTAAAAGGTTTTTGATAATGCGTTTGGTGAGTTTTAGATGAGTCATTGGTACTAGCATTCAAATTTTTATAACGCAATAGAACCTGGTAAGCCTCCCTAAGAGTTTTAATATTTTGCGCGATTATAACACTCGCTTGGTTAGAATTTAGATTGTTTATAAACTTATCTAATATCATTGATTCGTTATTCAATGGGACATATACTAAACGTATTTCTAACTTACTTTTTCTATTTATTTTATTAAGGATTTCCTCACATTGATGATATAGTTGGTGGATGTCTCTCGTTGAAATCCTGTGCAGGTCTTGGAGAATCTGGTCGCACGTTTCGGGAATCCCATAGTCCTGGATTAAGGCTGCTTTGATTGTTCCCCATGTTGGATTCAAAATCCTTTGTAAGGTGTTGATTGCCGTTCCTTGAAGTTTAGTCTTTATTATTAGGGTTCCCAGAACCATGTTTGTTGGTGTAAGGTGACCATGAATATAATCGATATACTCCACGAAGGAAATAACGTCCTCATTAGAATTTCCTGAGAAATTTGGCACTTTCTCTAGCATCTTTAAAACGATGGATTGATCGTTTATTTCTCCCGCTGTTGGTTGAGCCATTGTGATGATTTTTGTTTCTTCGTTTTCACTTTCACTACTTTCGAACTTATCTTTTTCGTGGATGTAGGATCGTTGTTGAAGATCTCTTAATTTTTGTAATTGATCCAGTTTGCTTTTCTGGATTAAACTACTATTTTTTTTTTTTCACTTTTATTTTTAACTTAAAAGGTCTTTCACTTATGTAGTATTACACTCGGTTCTCTCTATGAGAATTTAATATATATGGAAGCCAATTTACTTTTGGTCTTCTCTTGAATATTTACCGATTTCGCGTTACTTGTTCGATCACTAGATTCCATGTAGCATTGCAATATACGTTTGCAAATTTTATTGGAATCCTACCGACTGCGCCAATTTTGTTGTCGAAACTCTCAGTTTTAAAAATAAAAAGGAAAACCGATTTTGTTTGTTAAAAGATATTTTTATTCAAATAAAATATAACTAGATCAAGATCCCTTACCAGGATATTTTTCCAAAATGCCATTAGAATCCTCACGGTATATCTGTGTTCAATGTTATTTGACTAAGATGTCCTGGCAACAACAAAAAGGGTTCTTACAAGTCGAAGAAAGGTTATTTTTCCAAAATGCCGTTAGAATCCACACGGTATATCTGTGTTCAATGTTATTTGACTAAGAGGTCCTTGCAACAACAAAAAAGGTCCTTAAAAGTCGAAGAAAGGATATTTTTCCACAATGCCGTTAGAATCCACACGGTATATCTGTGTTCAATTTTATTTGACTAAGAGGTCCTTGTAACAACAAAAAAGGTCCTTAACAGTCGAGAAAAGGATATTTTTCCAAAATGCCGTTAGAATCCACCCGGTATATCTGTGTTCAATGTTATTTGACTAAGAGGTCCTTGCAACAACAAAAAAGGTCCTTAAAAGTCGAAGAAAGGATATTTTTCCAAAATGCCATTAGAATCCACACGGTATATCTCTGCTCGATGTTATTTGACTAAGAGGTCCTTGCAACAACAAAAAAGGTCCTTAATAGTCGAAAACAGGATATTTTTCCAAAATGTCATTAGAATCCGCACGGTATATCTGCGTTCAATGTTATTTGACTAAGAGGTCCTTGCAACAACAAAAAAGGTCCTTAAAAGTCGAAGAAAGGTTACACAACCTGCAACTAATAGCTAATAGAAAAAATTAGTTGTCATTATGATAGCTAACCACCAAATCGATTGCATTTTTAGCGCAGCTAATTTAACTACGTTAGTTACTTAGTTGTGGCGTTAGCTAGATAACAAATTAGGTAGCTAACGCGCAACTGTGCCTACATGTTTACACATCAACTATACCGTGAGTGCAGCGTGGCTCACACCTTTTTTTTTAATCTTCGTCAGTACATCTTACAGCGAATATGTTGGGGATGTGTTTTCTGGATATAGCTTCAGTTATGCAATCTAACATAACTAGCGCGTAGAATTCTCCATGGGACCAAACCACTTTCGCACTCGTACAGTGGCTAGAGTACTTCAAGATCTTGACGTTCACAAATCCGCTGGTGCAGATGGTATTTCCCCTATCGTTCTGAAGAGGTGTTCTTCTTCGCTGGCAAAACTATTGCGTAAGCTTTTCCAACTGTCCTATTCTTCAGGACTCTTCCCGGGAAGTTGGAAAACAGCATTTGTCCAGCCTGTACCAAAAAAGGCGAATCTTCTTCTCCCTCCCCCTACCGACCAATTGCACTTACGTCCCTTCTTTCTAAGGTCATGGAAACGCTGATAAACCGTCAGCTAATGAAATATCTTGAATCGCGAAAACTTCTTAATGACCGTATGGTTTTCGCAGCAACAGGTCCACTGGTGATTTGATGACATATCTAACCGAAAAGTGGAACCAATCTCTTCATCAAGGTCAAGGTGGTGAAAGTAAGATTGTTGCGCTAGATATTTCAAAGCCATTTGGCAGAGTTTGGCATCAAGCTCTCTTGTCGAAAATGCGTGCATTTGGAATCGATGATACTCTTCTTCAATGGATTAGAAATTACCTTTCGGACCGTTCAAAGTTGTTTTGGACGGTTTCAAGTCTGCAACTCACCAAATAAATGCTGGTTTTGCCCAAGGCTCTGTTCTGTCCCCAACTCTCTTTCTCATTTTTATAAATGATCTCCTGTCTGTTACTTCTAATCCAATCCATTCCTTTGCTGATGACAGTACCCTCAGCTTCTCATATTCGTTTTTTGAGTCACGCCCCTCATCTTCGGGTGTGGAACTGGAACGGAAACATATGTTAAGCTCATTAAATTCCGATCTTAACAGCATAACTCAGTGGGGTAAAACCAATAAAGTGGAATTTAATGCTTCCAAAACTCAATGCTGTCTCCTGTCATTAAAGCAAAACCCACACACACTGCCATTATCTATGAATGGCACTTACATCGCTGAAACCGAAAGACTTTCCATTCACGGTATGTGTGTTAATGACAACCTTCGTTGGAATGACCACATATTCGATGTCGCCAAGAACGCCGCGAAATGTCTACGCTTCCTTAAGTGTTGTAAAAAATATTTCACCCCTTCTGATCTGGCTACAATTTATAAGGCGTTTATTTGCCCGAAACTCGAGTACAACGCTCATATGTGGTCCGGTGCAGCAATAACTTATTTGGAGCTACTTGACAGGATCCAAAAACGCGCGATAAAACTCATTGGCGACCGAGACATCGTGAGATCGATTGACTCTCTTAGTAGTCATCGCCGTAATGTCTCCTGCCTTTCGTTGTTTTATCGTTATTTCCACCATAAGTGCTCAAACAAAACAGCCAGTTGCATTCCTCCCCTTGAACATTTCAACCGCAATACCCACCATGCAAGGAATGCTCATCAGTTCACCCTCAAGTCTGTGTTCGGACGTACAGTGAAGTTCAAAGAATCTTTCCTCAGCCGTACAACACGAATGTGGAATGCTCTTCCCGGCTCCATTTTTCCTACACATTATAACCTACAAACATTCAAAACCAACGTGCATCGGCATCTTTCCTCTTCTTCTCACCCTAATTTCATTAACGCCCGCGCTGTGTAGCTAATACATTATAGGGGTCCCAACAAATCCCTTTAGTGCGCGCTTATTATAATATATATTATAAAAAAAAAAACAAAAAAACTTAGGTCCAAATTGAAATGCAATGGCAGATAGTCAAATGGAAAGCGAATTGTACAATGAACGTTTATATCAACAGGTTGTTTCTCTTGGACGGCATCAGTTTCTTGATTATTGGGTCCTGTTTTAGAATGTTTAGCGTTTGTCACCGATCAAACCATTAACGTGATAAAACGTGTTAGAATAAATACCAAACAGCGAATCTTCCTGGTATTAAGAAAAACCAAGCAAAAAATACTTTTCTCAGCGAACAGAGATTTATTTCCTCCTTACCAGTTGACGTCCAAATCCAAATTTCCAGATCGAAAATCAACGGGTTACCACTTGAGTGCATACAAATTACAATGAGATTGACAATCGGTATTCGGTACATGAGGAAAAGAAAACAGAAACAATAGAATGGATTAGCAACAAGAAACGCTAGTAACAATTTAGGGTAAATAGTTAATTGTTTGTGATACGTAAGGGAAGCACATTTGAACTATAATATATTGTAAATGAAAAATATGATACTAATCATAAACATCCCGGCCCCCCTAAAATAATTTCAGGATAATGGTAGCAGGGCCAATTTAGCTATTGGTCTTACAAATGTGCCTGTACCCGTCTTGACAGTGGCTACTCGAACAAGTTGATCTGACCCTGGTTGAACGGCTTCCACTCTGCCTAGGATCCACTTGGTAGGGGGCAGCTTGGGTTCCTTTATGACGACGACATCTCCATCCATCCATCTCTTGAAGGGTCGTTATGTACTCGGTTCTCCATCTCTTCCAAAATCCTTGGGTCATATTCTGAATATGATTCCAGTGTGAAAGTCGATTTAATGGCGTGTCTGTGTGGTTTGGTTCAGGAATCTCTGTCAATAGTTGACCTATTAGAAAGTGAGAAGGAGTTAGAGGATTCAAGTCACAATCTGATAAACAACATAAAGGTCGGGAATTTAGAATTGCTTCAATCTGACTAGTTACTGTGGTAAGTTCCTCGAAGGTTAATATTGATGACCAAACAACACGGCAAAGGTGAAGCTTAACCGACTTGACACCAGCCTCCTACAATCCACCAAAGTGGGGAGCTGATTGCGGAATAAAGTGCCAAGCGATTCCATCCTTTGCGAGAGATGATGTGACGGTAGCCGTGTTTCTTTGCACGCGGATATAGGGATGGCATGAGAAAACGACTATCGCCGCTTAAGAATTCATCAAAAAAACTGGCAGCACACATGCACCGTGACACAGCTGTAAGTTGTAGTTAAGAAATTTGTATTGAAAATCCTGAAATTGAAAAATATTTACTTCCGCCAATTGAAATTGATGCCAAGCATATTCTAAAATTATGAAAAACAATTTCACATTAACAGATTTGCTAAATTCAATTACCTTTATAAAGAAGTTTGAAAAAAAATAATAATAAAATCAAGAACAAAATATTCGGCGGGATGTGTTAGTGGTCGGAGGGATGTCAAACTTTGACATTTCCTGAAAAATTCATCGCATCGGTTCATCAGAAACGAAGAAAATGGGTTTTGGAAGCACTGTTTATCCCCGCTAACTGACTTAGCGGCGATAGCTATCCCTGCTAACTGACTAAGCGGCGATAGCTATCCCCGCTAAAGTTAGGGTATATAGGATAAGTTGTTGTTGTATTTTACATGCAAATTTCAAATTATCCCTATATCCGCGTGCGAAGAAACACGGCTGATATCGTTATGCGATTGGGACAGTACTAGCTGGTGCATTTCATTTAGACAGCGCCCTGCACCGTTGAAGTTGGTACCGTTGTCACTATAGATGTTTCTGCAGATTCCTCGCCGAGAAACGAATCGGCGTAGAGCTAGAAAGGCATCGGTGGTAAGGTCACTCACTACTTCAATATGAATAGCCTTGGCGCACATGCAGACGAACAATGCTATGTACGCCTTGGAATATTTCGGATTGCACCCGCGAGAGAGTTTTATAGTCAGAGGACCAGCATAATCACATCCTGTGTTGGAAAACGGTGGGCTAGGTTGTATGCGTTGCTTTGGCAGATCCCCCATCAATTGAGTACTGGTTAACCGTCGTTGCATGAAGCAAGGCTTGCAAATGTGAATTACCCTTCGAATTAAATTGCGGCTACCCAAAATCCAGAACTGTTGGCGTACAATTGCAAAGGTTTCCGACACGCCCGTATGCATACACCTTTCATGAGTGTCCTTAACTATAAGAAAAGAAATATTATTGTCTTTTTTAAGCAGAATAGGATGTTTGATATTATAGGCTACGGTTGCGTGTCTTATACGCCCTGCAACACGAAGGATTCCATCGGTGTCCAGGAACGGAGTATCTCGATATCTTTGATTTATTGGAAAGACGTTGCTTAGTTCAAAGGTCATCAATATCGGTGGAAAACGATTTGCCTTGCACAAACTTGTAAATAATTATCTTTGCAGAATGAAACTCCTGGAATCGCAACCCATGGCTTATACGAAGGGACGAATGCGATCGACAATTTCAAATAAACCGAAAACATAGTGCAACTATTCTCACCAGACGATACCAAGACGATATTTTAATAATTAGCGATTGGATTATATAAGTATCAGCTGCTATAACAAGGACATGTTTTGGAAGAGGTCGGGTTTCAGATTTGACCGGATCACTTTCAGCTACTTGGGGCGAGATACACCATGAGAAGTTAGAAGTAAGCGAGGATTTGATAAGATCAATAAGTCTTGACAGAAGTTACGCGCCACAAAGCTCTAAGCGCGGAATAGAAAGAGGTTTTAAAGGAGCCACTTTCGTTTTCGCTGCGACAATGGTAGCCTTGAATTTACCCGTTGTTCCTTTTGATCGAGCATAAACCACGGCTGAGTATGCTAATGACGAGGCATCCGAGAAACCATGTAATTCGAGGGTTTCAAGCGATGAGAACGCATTTCGTGGAATACGAACTTGTTGAAGACACGGCAGACTATTGCGATAGCCCATCCAGCGGCTAGCTATTTCAATTGGTATCGGGTCATCCCAAGCCAGTGCTAGTTCTGATGACCAGATATCCTGAAACATCATCTTGAATAGGACAACTGAAGGTGCTAAGAAGTCTAAGGGGTCGACTATCCGAGCTATTTCCGAAAGCAAAATTCTCCTAGTGACCTGAGAGATTGGTTTTGGTTGGGTTAAGCGAAACAAAAACGTATCAGAAGACGGGTTCCAGTACATTCCGAGGACTTTTATTGCAGATTGTGAACGTTCTGTATCGAACAACGAATACTCGCAATCCTCCGGTGGAAGTTTAGCCAGTAGGCTCCAGCAGTTAGAGCTCCATTTTCGTAGTTTTATATTTGCCATTGACAGAAGATTTATTAGCTCGGACTGTAATTCAAACAGATGATCAATTGAGTTCGTTCCTGTCATAATATCATCGATGTATACATCAGATAATAGGATTCGAGCAGCGTTTGGGTGGCTTTTCATATAGTCGTCTGCGAGTTGTTGTAAAACACGAACTGCGAGGAACGGTGCAGAAGCTGTTCCGTAAGTAACAGTTTTAAGACGGTAGTGGTTTAAATCGTCTTCAGGAGATTGACGCCAGACAATTCATTGGAAATCAGTTTCTTGGTTACGATCCAAGATTTGGCGAAACATTTTGACAATGTCAGCCGTGAAGACATATTGATGTTTTTTTTTTTTTTTTTTATATAATAAGCGCGCACTAAAGGGATTTGTTGTGACCCTTATAATGTATTTAGCTACACAGCGCGGGCCTTAAGGAAATTAGGGTGAGAAGAAAAGGAGAGATGCCGATGCACGTTGGTTTTGAATGTCTGTAGGTTATAATGTGTAGGAAAAATGGAGCGGGGAAGAGCATTCCACATTCGTGTTGTACGGCTGAGGAAAGATTCTTTGAACTTCACTGTACGTCCGAACACAGGCTTGAGGGTGAACTGATGAGCATTCCTTGCATGGCGGGTATTGCGGTTGAAATGTTCAAGGGGAGGAATGTAACTGGTTATTTCGTTTGAATACTTATGGTGGAAATAACGATAAAATAACGACAGGCAGGAGACATTACGATGATGACTAAGAGAGTCAATCGATCTCGCGATGTCTCGGTCGCCAATGAGTTTTATCGCGCGTTTTTGGATCCTGTCTAGTAGCTCCAAATAAGTTATTGGTGCACCGGACCAGAAGGTCAGAAAAGAGGGGAGAGAAGGCTGGAACTTCCAGTGGTAATTAGCTCTATGGCTAGCTCATCACTGGAGGTCCTTCAAATCAACTTGCAACATTCCAAGGCGGCTTCACCTACATTGTGTCGTCGTCTTGGAAAACTGCATACAGAGGTGTGCCTCATACAGGAACCTTATCTGTATAAGGGGGCGGTAAGTGGCATCTCGGGTGTACCAGGAGCAATTTTTGTAAAGCCTGGGATTGTTAATACTCGCACGTGCATCTTTGTAGCAAAGGGCTTAGATGCTAGTCTTATGCCTGAGTTCAGTTCTCGAGACTGTACAGCTATTAAAATGTGTCTTAAGCGAGGAGGGTTGGTTACTGAGATTATTTTAGCCTCAGTGTACCTCCCATTTGACTCACTGGCCCCACCTCCAACGGTGGAACTGGTAAGGCTTGTCGAGCATGCCCGACGAGGTAACAAGCATTTGATCGTTGGTATGGACGCGAACGCGCATCATCGCGTTTGGGGTAGTACTGACTCAAATAGCAGGGGTGAATCCCTACTAAACTTCTTTGCTGCCAGCCAGCTCGATATACTGAACACTGGTAATGAGCCAACCTTTGTCACTCGGCTGAGGCGGCAAGTTATTGATGTGACAGTAGCAACCGCTGCTGCATCTGGCATCGTTTCGAGCTGGAGGGTTCCAAGGGAAGAAACTGCATCTGATCATCGGTATGTTATTTTTAAGCTAAGTGCAGATCGACCGATCAGAAGGAAATCAGGAATGTGCGACGCACTGACTGGGACGTCTATTCCACGGAGTTGCGGGGTCAGATAGGTTCCCTGCCTATCAGGATCCTTAGTAGCGATGACTTGGATAAGGCGACCGACACGCTACACAGCGGTATTATTACGGCCTTTCAAACTGCTTGCCCGGAGAAGGAGGTTGGCGGTGCGAAACCAACCCGATGGTGGAACGCTAAGCTATCCCTTCTCAGGAAAAGAGTGGGGAGGCTGTTTAACAGGGCCAGGAAGTCTAACCTGGCAGCCGATTGGTCTTCTCATGCGGATGCGCAGAAGGAGTACAAGAGGCAAATTAAGAGCGCTAAGAAGGTATCTTGGCAGAGGTTCTGCGGAGAACTGAAGGATGTTAGCGCGGTTTCGAGATTGCAGAGAGTCCTCTCAGCTGATCCGGGAGCCAGGCTTGACGTCCTTCGGAAGCCTGATGACACCTCGACCAACTCCAATGAGGAGGCACTTCAACTGCTAATGGACACCCTCTTTCCTGGCTGCAAAGCCGTGGATAGTTGCGTGTGGCCAAACAAAAGCAGAACTACCACTGAGCAGTGGCGGGTCGCGGCGAGCATTGTTACGAGAGAGAGGGCGAGAGCTATTATCCTGTCCTTTTCTCCTTTCAAAGCTCCTGGACCTGATGGCATATACCCCATACTCTTGCAAAAAGGTATCGAGATTTTGCTCACACTGCTAACTAGAATCTACAGAGCTAGCGTGGCTCTGCGACATATTACTTTAGCCTGGAGAAGAGCTAGGGCGGTTTTCATTCCCAAACCGGGAAAGGCCGCCTATGATCTTCCCAAAAGCTTCAGGACTATTAGCCTTTCATCATTTCTGCTAAAGGGCCTTGAAAAACTGATTGACGTACGGCTTAAGAGTATTCCAGCTTCGCTGGGTATTCATGATAGCCAACACGCCTATCAAAAAGGCAAGTCCACTGAGAAGGCATTAACGGATCTGACGGCCGGGGTGCGTAGGGCGCTCGACCGCAAGAACTATGCTCTTGCTGTCGTCATGGATATTGAGGGTGCCTTTGACAATCCCACCTTTTGCAGAATTGAGTCTGCCTTAACACTGAAGGGCGTCGATTCTACAACTGTGGAATGGATCCTGGAAATGCTTAGGAGCAGAGAAGTTACAGCTGCTGTTGGCGGCTGTGTCAGAACTGTGCGCGCTGTCAAAGGCTTTGCGCAGGGCGGTGTACTTTCCACTACATTGTGGAACCTGTTGGTCGACTCCTTGTTGAGAAGACTTGATGGGGAAGGTCACCCTGTTATTGGGTACGCTGACGATGTGTGCATTATTGTCAGCGGCAGGAGTTTACCAACTCTTTGCGAGCGGATGGAAACAGCGCTCAATAGTGTTGGGAGTTGGTGCCGCGAGCAAGCTCTGTCAGTCAACCCCGCGAAGACTGAGATGATGCTGTTCACGAGTAGAAGGGCAATACCTCAAGTGAGGTGGCCTTACTTCCAGGGCACTCAACTAAAGCTATCAAGCAAGGTTAAGTATCTGGGAATTGTTCTAGATCCAAAGCTTAACTTTTCTGCACATTTGGTTGCTAGGATTTCGAAGGCAACTAACATTCTCTGGCAGTGCCGTAGGATGTTCAGCAGAACCTGGGGACTTAGTCCCAGGCTGGTTCACTGGATTTACACGTGCATTGTTAGGCCATACCTTATGTATGGTGCGATTGTATGGTGGGCTAGAGCTCACATCCTCAAACGTCAACTGTCGAAGCTACAGCACCTTGCGTGCTTATGCATTACAGGTGCGATGAGAGGAAATCCCACTGCTGCTATGGAAGTGTTGCTCTGTTTACCTCCCTTGCAGTTCCTTGCTGAAAGTGAGGCCAGAAAATCACTATACCGCATGTGTGTAGTACTTGGACGGCAGGTCAATCTCGGCGATGGGGCCAGAGGTGCTAGGTACAGAGCTCTCTATGACAGCCTACCTGGCCATCGAGGAGGAGCACTTGACACTGTGTGCATGAAGCAAGTCTTTGAGCGCCGTTTTCAGGTCATCCTTCCTGAACGGCAGGAATGGAACAGTGAGGGCTGGAATGGCTTTAGGCCGGGTGATGTCATCGTCTATACTGATGGCTCACTTATTGACGGTATCTCCAGAGCCGGGGTCTACTCTAGAGACTGTCGGATAAATCTATCTGCAGCCTTGGGTAGACAAACAACTGTTTTTCAGGCAGAAATCTTTGCGATTGCCACTGCCGCCAATATCCTGTTAAGGAGAAGGATTAAGGGTAAAACCTTATACATCTGCTCAGATAGCCAAGCCGCTATCAAAGCCTGTTCGGCTGGCTCTCTCAACTCAAAAATAGTTGAGGAAACCATGGTTAGGCTTAACCGTCTGGGAAGATGTAACTCGGTATCATTTGCCTGGGTTCCTGGGCACACAGGTATCGAGGGTAATGAAAGAGCGGATGCTCTGGCCAGGAAGGGCTATTCAACAGCCTTCATTGGCCCACAACCATCCATAGGATGCTGCTCATCCGTCCACAAACGTGAAATGGATTCGGCTCTACGCCAACAACATTCCGAATACTGGCATGACCTGGTCTCATGCAGGTATTCGAAGAAGCTAGTGGACGGTCCAAAAATCAGCAGAGCTAAGTTTTTACTTGGACTAAACAGGAAAGACTTGAGATCCTTGTTTGGTCTCGTCACCGGTTTCAGTCCTCTTAACGAGCACCTCAAAACCATTCACATTAGGAGCTCGGGCCTATGTGAGTGCTGCATGGAGGCGGATGAAACGGCATCTTACTTCATCTGTGAATGTCCGGCTTTCGCCAGAACCAGGCTCACCACTATAGGCAAACAATTCGTTAACGAAGATGAGATGGGGGAAATTGAACTTGCAAATATTCTTCGCTTTGCCAAGGCTACTGGCAGGTTCTCCCTCACTGAATCTTACTAATCGCCAATAACCAGCGAGCGGGCAGCTATGCTGAAGTACAATGGACCAATAGGTCTAAGTGCTTGTCATCTACTGATGACCCCACTGCACATACCGGACTAGATATGGGCGTTGTACTCGAGTTTCGGGCGAATAAACGCCTTATAAATTGTAGCCAGATCAGAAGGGGTGAAATATTTCTTACAACGCTTAAGGAAGCCTAGACATTTCGCGGCGTTCTTGGCGACATCGAATATGTGGTCATTCCAACGAAGGTTGTCATTAACACACATACCGAGAATGGAAAGTCTTTCGGTTTCAGCGATGTAAGTGCCATTCATGGATAATGGCAGCGTGTGTGGGTTTTGCTTTAATGACAGGAGACAGCATTGAGTTTTGGAAGCATTAAATTCCACTCTATTGGTTTTACCCCACTGAGTTATGCTGTTAAGATCGGAATTTAATGAGCTTAACATACGTTGCCGTTCCATTTCCACACCCGAAGATGAGGGGCGTGACCCAAGAAACGAATATGAGAAGCTGAGGGTACTGTCATCTGCAAAGGAATGGATTGGATTAGAAGTAACAGACAGGAGATCATTTATAAAAATGAGAAAGTGAGTTGGGGACAGAACAGAGCCTTGGGGGACACCAGTATTTATTTGGTGAGTTGCAGACTTAAAACCGTCTAAAACAACTTGAATTGAACGGTCCGAAAGGTAATTTCTAATCCATTGAAGAAGATTATCATCGATTCCAAATGCACGCATTTTCGACAAGAGAGCTTGATGCCAAACTCTGTCAAATGCCTTTGAAATATCAAGCGCAACAATCTTACTTTCACCACCTTAATGAAGAGATTGGTTCCACTTTTCGGTTAGATATGTCATCAAATCACCAGTGGACCTGTTGCTGCGAAAACCATACTGCCGGTCATTAAGGAGTTTTCGCGATTCAAGATATTTCATTAGCTGACGGTTTATCAGCGTTTCCATGACCTTAGAAAGAAGAGACGTAAGTGCAATTGGTCGGTAGGAGGAGGGAGAAGAAGATTCGCCTTTTTTTGGTACAGGCTGGTCAAATGCTGTTTTCCATCTTCCCGGGAAGAGTCCTGAAAAATAGGACAGATGGAAAAGCTTACGCAATGGTTTTGCCAGCGAGGAAGAACACCTCTTCAGAACGATAGGGGAAATACCATCTGGACCAGCGGATTTGTGAACGTCAAGATCTTGAAGTACTCTAGCCACTGTACGAGTGCGAAAGTGGATTGGTCCCATGGAGAATTCTACGCGCTCGAGTACAGGAGGAGACAAAGCACAATCTGGAAGCGTTGAGCTGACTGCAAAGTGAGCAGCAAGCAGATTGGCCTTATCTGTAGAGCTGACAGCTGGAGTGTCGTTGTAAATGAGTGTCGGGATAGATGACGAGACCGAATTCTTGATGTTTTTAACAAATGACCAAAAGTTTTTACTACCAGTGGGACTTTGTAGTATTTTTTTGCCTCAACTTTTGGTCATAGCAGAATTTGACACGATTAATGTGGGCATTGCAGTCATTTCTGGCTCGTTTGAACTTTTTACGGCTTTCCTCAGATGGGTTGGCTTTGAATAGCCGGAAACGTAAACAAACGCCGATTAGGTCACGCTGAATAGGTGGACCAATGAGTAGTTGACTATTTAGAGATTTCCCATGCGAATCGGCTACTGAACCGTCAAACACAACGCGGAGTTTTGTAGAAGAGCTGTCGAGTTTAAAAACCGCATGATGTGGCAAGTAAAACTGTTTTCCGCTGGCTGTTTCGATATCTTTGGATGGAATTAGTTCCATTTGACCAAGGTCAAGATACTCTTGTATGAAATTCGAATATTGTTTATATAATTCTGAGTTATCACGAAATCGTCGTTCCATGGCATGCATTCGACAAATGGCAGCAGCAGAAAGAGTATTTCCAAAGGTTGGACAGGGATATTTAAACAGAAGAGGGATAATATATCTTCCGTCTTGCGAGTGAGAGACGTTCTCTCGAAATTGAACTTCAGCAGGATCGTAATTATCCTTTTCCGCATGTGACTGAACTTCATCCATTTCCCAGAAGCGTTGCAGTAATGTGTCAGTATCAATGGTAGAATGCAAAACAGATAAAGCAGCATTAGAATTATTGATAAGCTCCCCAGTTATGACCCAACCGAAAGAAGTGTTTTGAGCCAAGGGCTTACCCTGTGGCCCATGAATTTGTCCTGCCTTAAGGATTGACCAAACCTTGTCAGCCCCATTAGGATATCTATTGTTTTGCAGATGTTGAAATGCGGATCTGCAAGGTACCTTGAATGTGTTTCCAAGTGGAGGTGTCAAAGGATTGACTGGGTAGGTCCGATGTTATTTTTGCCAGAATGAGCGCGTCAAGACATAATTGAGAAGTGTTGAACCGCGAAACCAAATTTATTGAAACACGTCCCTTTGTGTGTCCTGCGACTGTTGATGATAGACCTAGGAGCGGAATTCGAGATGTTGGCGAGGAAGTCCTAGTCGCTGAGCTAATGATTCCGTTACAAATGATGACTGTGATCCCTTATCTAACAAAATACGACAATTAACAAATTGACCCCGGTTGTCTTGAACCTTGGCAAGAATTGTCGGAAGAATGGTTTGGTGGCGAAGGCTAAGCGAATGGTTCGTAACTAAAGGGGTAGCTGAACTGCAATGGGGTTGGGATGTGTCACTATTACTGCGAGGCGACGACGATGAACCGAGAGAATAATTTGGAGATGTAGATGAATTGGTTGGCGAATCTTCTGGATGAACCAATGAATGGTGCCGTGATTTACATTTGCGACAGCGAAATGTAGACCTACATTTGTTAGCTGAGTGTCCAACGCGCAGACAATAAAAACACAGCGAATTTTCCTTAACGAATGCCCGACGCAGTGAAATGGTCAGCCCGATAAACGCAGTGCATTGTGACAAAATGTGATCTCCTTTGCATTTGGAACATCGCGAAGTGGTTCCCCGAGTTTCAGCTACGTGAGCACGTATCGAAGGCGATTGTTTCGCGCGCGAAGTATTCGACCGATTCAATGGCCGACATGATTCGTAAGCATCACATCGTAGCTCAAGAAATGATAAAAGTTCATCTATTGTGCAGTCATCGCGCGACCCTACCTCCTTAGCCCATTCACGCTTGGTATCCTCATCAAGTTTATTTAAAAGGATGTATATTATCCAGGGATTTCGATCTTCCTTATCTGCTGCATGAAGTCCCCGAAGAACTTCATCTGCGCCGTCGGTTATCTTGCGCAAGATTTGAGCATTTGGAGTAGTTAGAGTAGGTAACGACATATATGAATGAATTAATGAATGGACAAGTAGTTTTACACGATTATACCGCCTTTTAAGCCTTCCCCAGGCCTCAATATAGTTCGACTCGGAAACTGGGATATGCTTAATTAGATCAGCCGCTTCATCCTTACAAAAGATTTGAGGTAATAGAATTTTTGGGTGGCAGTAAGATTTGATTTATTGTCAACCGAGCCCGTAAATGAGTCACCGTAATATTTGGGAGCGTAACGTTTGAGCACGTGTTAGATGGCGAATTCAATTGCTTAAGAAATGTAGACTGTTGATTTGCAAGCTCCTCAAATATATGAATCTGTTTAATTTCCGATTGCCTTTTCCGAAAAGCTTTGGTAAGTAAAGCATTAGTTGCAAAATACGTGGCTTCATATTTCCCATAATCTTCTTCTAATTAACCAACGACCATACCACGTCGAGTTAATCGGTTCTCGTCAGATCACCGAAATTAAACGACGTTGGGCGCGGTACGTAGATGGGGGACCGTTTGAGAACAACCGCGTGTCGTTGGCCAGTCCCATCTACAGAGTTGAGGTAGATAATTATACGTGGTATCACAATGGACCTAAATTGGTCTATGTGTGTCGGCTTCTGCCGACAGCCACCTAAACCTAACCAAACCTTCTTCTAATGCTTGAAGTGCCGCGATATTTGTTTCGTCTGTTTCATTTAAACATTCCTTATGAAAAGCAGCAAAATCGACGAAAGCCCTTCTCTAATGTGTTTATCCGAACTTCTAGCAGTTCAGTAGTAACTTCACTATTGATGTTTGTTGCAAATTCGGATGCACGAGTAAGACGAGACTGCATTCCCTATCAATTGTTTAGAGGTAATTTTGAGTTCGAATTTACGTTTACAAAAAGAAAACTTAATGAAAGTTTATTTCAATAAATAGGTATATATGCCCTTGATTAATTATAACAAGTCTATTATGATTATAAGGGGATTGTCGCGACACGTATTATATTAAACCACACGCGGGAGATTAATCGAGAGTCTTTCAATGATTTAAAGTTCAATTAAATATGAATAAATTCGGCAGCGAAGGACCATGTTTTAGAATGTCTAGCGTTTGTCACCGATCAAACCATTAACGTGATAAAATGTGTTAGAATAAATACCAAAATGCGAATCTTCCTGGTTTTAAGAAAAACCAAGCAAAAAATACTTTTCTCAGCGAACAGAGATTTATTTCCTCCTTACCAGTAGACGTCCAAATCCAAACAGAACGAAAATCAACGGGTTACCACTTGAGTGCATACAAATTACAATGAGATTGACAATATTCGGTACATGAGGTTACCCGTTAAAAGAAAACAGAAACAATAGAATGGATTAGCAACAAGAAACGCTAGTAACAAATTAGGGTAGGTTAGGTTAGGTTACTGGGCTGACGGGGCAAGAGAATCCTGCGCCCGTCACACTTAGGTCAATGTAGACCCTTTGTGATACCCTGGAGGTTATGCTTCCCTTATATGGAACCAATGAAAAAAAAAAAAAAAAACCTATAAAAAACTTAGCGGGTTTACAAACCATCCCAATGCGTTGATGAACTTGCGCAAGTCATTCACAGACTTGCCGGAGAGTTCTTCTAAATCCTGGAAGAAATATCTGCCCAGGATATTGTTTCTGATATGACAGAGTGCAGGGCAGTGACAGAGGAAATGAGGGGTATCCTCATTCACCTCCTCGTCCCCACATCCTCTGCAGAGTTCATCTGTGCTGAGTTTTAATTTCTTTGCATGGTAGCCCAGCATGTTGTGTCCGGTGATAACACCTGTAAGAGAGGACAAAGAATTCTTGAAGGAATTCTTAAAGGATTCTCTTGGTCTTTTGTTTGTCATATAGTGGCCACATTTTCCTTGTAATAACACAGGAATCAAGGGCACTCCATCTTTCGTTTGCTGCCATCAGTGTTTTATCTCCAATCACCTGTTTAAGGTAACAGGGTGGGGTTTTTACTGTAGTGTCAGCATCCCTCAATTCAAGGGCAGATCCTTTTCTTGCCAGTTCATCGGCTCTTTCATTTCCTGGGACAACACTGTGCCCGGGGACCCAGCAGAGTCTTACAGTGTGCTGCACGCCAAGAGCCCGCAGCTCTTCGCGACAGCTTCTTACAAGCCTCGATTTTATTTCTGTGGCGGAAATCGATTTTATTGCCGCTTGGCTGTCAATGAAGAAGGTAATATCAGCCTGTGGTATTGCCGTCATTGCAGCCTGCTTAGCGGCTGTTGTCACCGGCAGAACCTCAGCTTGGAAGACGCTGCTGTGGTCGGGGAGTCTGATCGAGGCAGATATTCCGAGCGTTTCTGAGTAGAAACCTGCGCCAACGCCGGTATCCATCTTGGAGCCATCTGTATAGATGGGGATCGTTGTTGCATGGAGTGGTACTTGATTATCATGTCCTTGAGAGATGCAGGGAAAAGAGACAGTAAATGGTCTTATAAAATCCAGTTGGGGAGTAATGTAGTCCGTGCATACATTTCTACCCGTAAATTTCTCTAGAATCTGTGCATGCCCTGTTGTACTGGGTTTCCAGTTTTTTGTTTGGCTTAGCCGCAAGGCACTGTTTGCTACAGATTCTTGTACGAAAAGGTCTAGGGGCTTAAGATTGAGAATTACCTCCAGTCCCGCTGTAGGGGTGGATTTCATAGCCCCAGTAGTGCCAATACAGGCAATTCTTTGGACTCTAGTCATAGTCTTAAGGTTGGTGACCTTGCACAACCCCTGCCACCAGACTAAATTACCGTATGTGAGTATAGGTCTAACCACCGCCGTATACAACCACATGATAATTTTGGGACTAGGTCCCCAGGTTTTGCCGAAGATTCTATTGCAAGCGTATAGGGCTATCATTGCCTTCTTTGCTCGTTCTTTTATATTGAGGCTCCAGTTTAATTTTCTATCCAGAATCACGCCAAGATACTTTGCGTAATCTGATGTTTGTAGTGGAGTACCCTCAATAGTTGGCTGATTAAATTGCGGTATAATCCTTTTATTGGTGAAGAGGACCAGTTCTGTCTTTTGTGGGTTAACCGCAAGTCCGCAGCTTCTGGTCCAGTTACCAACCATAGATAAGGCGTTCTGTATTTGTTCACTAAGAGTGGATGGGAATTTTCCTGTCGGTAGCAGTGCTAAGTCGTCAGCGTATGCTACTGCCTTGACTCCACTAAGTCTAAGTTCAATCAGAATCTCGTTTAAAACGAGTACCCAAAGAAGGGGTGATAGGACTCCGCCTTGAGGGGTTCCTCTAGATGCTGACACCTTAATTATTTCACCACCTAACTGTGAGTAGATGCATCTTCTTTTAAGCATGCACATTATCCATTTAATAATGGTATTCTCAACATTTAGGTTTACTAAGGCACCTTCAATGTCCAAGAAGGCGGCTAGAGTATATTCATTGTCCCTTAGTGTCTTTTCTATGGTGCTGACGACACTGTGGAGTGCTGTCTCTACACCTTTGCCTTTCGTATACGCATGCTGAGCTGGGGATAAGACCTCTGGACTCAGTTTACTACGAATATAAATGTCAATCAGTCTGTCCAAAGTTTTTAAAACAAAAGAGGTTAAGCTGATTGGCCTAAAGTCTTTGGCGGTAGTGTGACTGGGTTCCCAGCTTTGGGTATGAAAACCACTTTAACTTCTCGCCAAACTTTGGGTACATATCCCCATTTTACTACTTAGGAAAAGGTTCCTCAGATGTGGGGTTATATCTTCTTCACATCTTTGTAGCATCATAGGGAAAATGCCGTCAATACCCGGAGATTTATATGGAGAGAAGGAGTTAATGGCCCATCTTATCCTTTCTTCCGTTATAATTTTCGCTGATGTTATGTGCTCCGTGTAGTGCTCTTCTTCCGGATTGTTGTGCTCATTAATGCATCCCAGGAAGTGAGTCTCAAGGAGGAGCTTGAGTGTTTCATTGAGAGATCCCAAGGCTACTGGTTCCTTAGCAAGTAGTTTCCTGAGCCTAGCTGATTCCGCGGTGCTTTCCATTTTACTACAAAAGGATTTCCACGAAGATCGCTTTGCTTGTTGCGTTATTGCTTTGAATTTTCTTTGACTGGATTTGTAAGTTTCCCAGTCGTGGTCTAGTCTTGTACGTTTTGCTACATTAAAAAGTTTTCTAGTTTCTTTCTTAATGTCGTACAGTTCTTTTGTCCACCATGGAGGAGTCGATTTTCTTTTACTCCTCGTTTGTAGGGGACATGATTTTTCGAGCGCTTTACCTAGGATTTTTCCTAGATTCTCGGCATTCATGTCTGTACTCTCTGGTGCATACGCAGCATCTGTCTGGAGAGTTCTTAAGTTCTTTCCCACTTCCATATTGAAAAGGTCCCAGTTAGTTTCTCTATGGTTCCTATATGATTTTGGGGGATCGTTCGTGTCTGGTATCAGGAATTCAATGATTTTGTGATCAGAGAATGTTTCCTCCTTTAATATCTTCCACTGATCTATTGTGATTGTATTCGAGTTACTTAATATTGTAACATCGATTACTTCTTGCCTATTTCTAATAACAAAAGTTGGTTCTGAACCCCTATTAGCTATAAGTAAGTTATGATCTATAAGAAATTCAAAAAGTGACTCACCCCTTGTATTTGTATTTGAGCTACCCCATAGGGCATGGTGGGAGTTGGCATCACATCCCATCACCAGGTCCCATTTTACCGTGTAGCACATTGAACAAGAAGGTGGGTCAGGTCTGACGGTGGTCCTTCCGTTGTATCATAGGGCATATAGCATGATGTTAGTATCAGCGGAGTGAGCCCGTTGCGCTCAAGTTTTACCGTCACGTGGTCGTTATCACTGTAGGTAGATATAAGAAAGAGGTTAATCTGTTTCCTAGCTACTATAAAAGTTCTGATCTTACTATTTGGATCTGTTTGCACTGTTTTAAACAGGACAAGTCCCTTCGAGTTTAAACCCCTTATTCTGCCTCTTGCTACCCAGGGTTCTTGAATAAGGGCTAGGTCTATTTGTCTATCCTCCATGAGGTAGATTAGGTTGGCGCTGGCCGCCTTACTGTGATGAAGGTTTATTTGTATTACTTTTATCACGGTTTTTTGGCGCCCCATCCTTGTTGATTTTGTTGACTTTGTTCGCGATAAGCCTAAGCTTGCATCGGTTTATGCCAACGCGAACTTTAAGTCTATCTTCTTCAGCAACGGAATGGATTTGTGACTAAGCAACACTATCACTTTCGTGCCTGATTCATGGTATTCTCCCACCTCGATCACTTCCCAAGCGTGGCTCAGCTGATCGGTATTTAGGGATCGTAAGTATATCTCGATGCGGTCCTTAGGGATATGTGGCCGTCGTACAACAAGTTTGGCTTTAGGTCTTGTTATCCGTACGATCTCTTTTTTGTCAATCAGACGAAGGTCGGCGTTTGGCCATGGAGCTTTCGTCCTGGCAATAAACTCCTTGAGCCATGTGAGGGTGTGCTCTTCCTCACAGGTCATGAGTTTGAATCCTTGGATGGTATTGAGGGTGCCAAAAAGCGGGAGAGGTTCCTTGTTTTTGATGATGGCTTCGTTCACCTCATCCAGGATCCGAAGTTCCATGAGTCGCCATTGGTCCTCTGTCAACTTCCGTGCAGGATTGCCGTAGTCTACTACGGCTACTTGTTGCCCAACTGCGGTTGGTAAAGAGACCTTGGCTTTCTTCCTAGCATTAGTTTGCGAGATGGGGAGATCGTGTCGTTTTGCCTAGCTCTTTTGGACGTGCTTGCAATCGGGTCGAGATTGGATTGAGTATCCTCTCTCGTGCCAATTACAGGTTTCCTAAGTCTGGCTGCGATTGGGATGGAGAGCAGAGGGCTTTCTTTCCCCTTCCCAGCCGGTCTTTTGGGAATTGTCCTAGAGTTGGGCAAACGTTTGCTCTTCTCCGTTGGGTTGTCGGGCATTGTTTTCAGACGTTCTTTAGCCTTGTCGAGGGATAGCTTTTCCTTCTCCGTTAAGGCTTCCGGAATTTTGCTACCCATCCTTCGGACGGTCCTGAGCGCGTTACGTCTTTGCCTGCGCAGGATCTCATGCTCCCCTAGAGACTTCTTTGGCTTGGGTTTGCCGGGGACTTTAGAGTCTGAGGCTCCTTGAGTGTCCCGTCCGAGATTGGAGGGCTGTGCCTCCACGACTGTTTGGCAACTGTCCATTGTCGAGTTATTTCCCGGGACGTCACGGCTGCAGTTACCTGGTTGGTGAGGGGAACCTGCATCCAGATTGCAAGTGGAGCTGAGGCTCTGGATGTTCTCCAGATGCGGTTTCCTCTCCCCTACCTCCTCAGTGACCATCTTCTCTCCTTCCAGGCCCGTACGAGTAAGAGGCTCGATGCAACGCCTGGCCGGTGAGTCTGGTGGTCCTGGGGTCGGTTCCTGTACCCGATCAGTCTTCGTGTCCGTTTTTATGTTGATGTTAGGAGCAGGGAGCACCTCCCCCTTCTCTAGACCCGTACGAGCAAGAGGCTCGATGCAGCGTCCAATCGAAGGGTTTGGTGGCTCCTCGGTGGCATCCTTTGGCAGAGTGATTGGTGTGGTCGACCTTTCCCCTGGATGGACTTTGCCAATCTGGGAGGAAGGCGGCCCCATCAATTTTCTATCGTTGGTGTTATCCCCAGGATTAGCTTCCGCCGGTGTACGAGCAGTAGCAGGCAATAAAGAGAGGTTAGAGCTAGCGACGGAACAGCTGTCGCTGACATCAAGGTTCATGCCCTCCATGGCAGCTTCTGTTCCAACGCTTTCTCCATCCCATACTCCAAGATTGGCAAATGGATTCAGAAGAAGGTTTTCTTCTTCCTCCATCAGTTGTTCTGTTCGGGGATCGGTATTTATAGAGTCAGTGGTGCCCGATCCTTGCACCTTAGACGCTTTTGTTTTGTTTAAATTGTTCATTTTAGGTCCCTCGAGTAAGGGGGAAGGAAGGTCCATCTGCACTCACCCCCTGTATGCAGATTTTTTTTTTTTTTTTTTATAATTTGCTTACGCTAAACGGATTTTTTTCTGTTAGGGTTAGGGGAATTAGGGTTAAAACTGGAGGTCCCCAGGTATCCAGAGTTTGCACTAGCGACTGAGCACTCCCTCAGCCATGCAGGTCTCGGCGCGTTGAACCTTACCTTGGATTTGATAGTTTTCCACCCCCTCTTGTCGATTAACAACAGAGAGGGGAGTACTTAAGCCCCACCACCACGACAAGGTAGGCGATCAATCGGGGGGAACAAATTAGGGTAAATAGTTAATTGTTTGTGATAGGTAAGGGAAGCACATTTGAACTATAATTATAAATGAAAAACATGATACTAATCATAAACAGGTCCATATAGTTCTTTTTTAAGTTCATTGGCCAGCCGTTTGAAAAATGATGAGAATTTTCTCTCTATTTTAATATTCTCCACGAAGCCACATCTTCTTCTTCGCCATCACCTGAAACTGGCATCGTTCGTACGTTTTGTTGCGTGATGGGGCAAAATGTTCAATTAATCTGGCTCTTAATGTCGCCAGATCTTTTATCTGAGCCTCCGTCAATCTCATGTTGTTGATAACTTTAATCGCCTCACGACCTATCACCGATTTAAAGTTTGCCACTCACTTTCTTCGCTGATTTTTATTGCGATAAAGTAATTGGTGTAATCGTTGAGCACTTTCCATTTTTCATCCATATCGTTGTCATTGTTGATCAAGAGATTTTTTGGTGGTTAATCGACCTTTTTTTGCTTTGATCTATGCAAAAGGGCTGCTTAAACCGTTCGTCTTCCTCAGTTATATGTGTTGGCAGTTGCATTTAATGTTTCTAGTCATAAACATTGGTATACGAAATCTTACCACATGCACTGCTTGTTTCGGTGGAGTTCAGTAAGCTCTGCTTGTTGTTATTTGTTATTTTTCCTCACTATTCTGCATATGATGTGACAAAATGGCACTCTTCTTGGAATTCACTTTGCATGTGGTGTTGCACCACGAAAAGTTACCTTTTTTCAATTTTGAACTACATTTTTAATTGAATGTTCACTGTATTATGATGAATTTTTTTCTTTCTTCAACGCTTTTCTTCTTCATTTCTTTCAATTCTACGACTCAATTTGTTTTCTTTTCAACGCTCTTCCTTTTCACCTTTATCTAATATTTCTGTTATCTTTTAATAAATCCACTTATTTGAAATGATAATAATTCACTGAGTATTTTACATTTTGCTAAATGAATGTTAAAATTAGTTAGTTAAAATTAGTTTATCGTTACTCCCGGATTTTGGCACCATATAATAAAGCAGTAAGTGTAAAGACGTGTACTTCGAAGCTCGTGGTATATAAGACTGAGCACTCTTTATTAATCGAAGTGTTAATAACGTTGGCCGCTATATCACAGGGATGGAATTTGTAAAGAACGGCTTACAGGATTTTAAAGAAGTTTGAGATTTGAGCTGACACAAAGATTAAGAACAAATTTGCTACACTCAAATTTTTGAAATAAATCTGTACGATCTTTTTATCGTCGTGTTGACCAAAGCACATAAACCTTGACAAATGTAGAGCTTCTGGTACATGAACCAGAAACTCTTTGTGATGGCAAAATGTACCACCTTTTTATCGTCGTGTTGACCAAATCACATAAACCTTGACAACTGTAGAGCTTCTGGTACATGAACCAGAAACTCTTTATGATGGATAAGGTGATCGTCTCGTTGTAGCTCTCTTGCTCTTATTCTTGCTTGTACACGCCTCCTTACCTCGGGTGGGGGGAAGTCGTGTTGAAGTGGTTGCTAATAAAGACACTGATTGAATATTGCTAAAAGACTGTAATCATTTTATTGATTTTGTGGCTTATATACTAACATATTGCTTACTTGACTAAAAGAATAATTAAGTATAAAGTGCTGAAAATACGAGTAAATACAATTAATTGCTGAGATCGCTGAAGGTGCGGAAAATATACTTAATTGCTAAGAGTGCTGATATGACAACTTACATACTACCATGTTGCTTAATAATTACGTGTGACGTGCAAAAGAAAACAATTGTGTGCAAAAAGTGCTGATGTAACAAAAGAACAAACAAGTGTGTGTAGGATGAATGAATTGGAAAATAAAAATGCATAGCTGCAGAGAGAATATGAGGAAGCAAAAAATGTGTAGTGAAAATTATGTTATTTTGTGTTGGGGTGATGACCTACATAGGTAGGCCAGGGTTATGTGTAAACATTCTCCCCGCCTTGAACTATTGTTCAAAGATGGACCGTGAAGGCTTCTTGATGAGTCCGAGGAGCCGGTATTGGAGGTTGATGATGCTCTCGGTTTCTTATTGTGGTCCAGATGATGTACCCGAGGATGATCAAGATGCAGCTGACGGCGACGTAACTGCTGCAGAATCCTCTTTTGCAGTAAATCGACTCCATATGAGTTGCTTCGAAAGCTGGTTGAGTAGTGGGTCAGTGATGTCGAATTTGGTGCAATGCTTATTGCATCTGATATGTTACTTGCTGGAGTAAATGACGCTCGTGAAGTGCTTATGAAAATGTTGTGCCCTTGAATGGTAAAAATGTCCTGTTTCAAAATGCAACCGGCTGGTATTGTCAAGATGCCAGAGTTACTTAACTGAAGTTGAGTTAGATTTCCCTGACAAACAATGTTTGTCAACGCTTGACCTTGAAGAGAGTATATCCACTGGTTTGAATGATGTGGTTGTTTCCAGAATTGTTTATCTGTGAAGGTTTCAAGTTGACAAGCGGACTGATCGGTGACTTGGTTCAGGAGGTTAAACTCGCATAGGCTGACGTTTGATCCCTTTTGGTAGAGCGGATGCTTTTGCTTACACATGATATCGTTTTCCCAAGCCGTGGTACACTCCTTAAGCTCTCCTTCGCTCAGTGGGTAGTACTGGGTTCTGTGTAGATTTATTATTAGGAAGTCGGAAGATGGTCGTATAGCGACAAACGAGGTATTCACCATCACGGGAACTGGGATCATTTTGTATAACTCGTAATCTTCGGTGGTGATGAGCGGTAGTGTTAATCGGAAAATGATGTGAGGCCCCACGACGCGTCCTTCGGCGGTCATTAATTTGTATAATAATGCCAAATTATTGTGAGTTTCTGGAATGCGAAGTGTGGCTGGTAGGTGAGCTTTGATGGTGGTTATCTCCCGTTGCAACTCGTTAGGGTGGATTAAAGCCGCATTTATTTTTCCGTGGTGAACATCCGTGATCAGGTCTAGAAGTAAGGATTGCATTCTTTGAAGATTTGTGATATTGAAGAATAGTTGAAGGTACTGGGATAGCATTAACTGCGAAAGTTGCAGCTGATGATCTTGATTGTTTGTCTGGTTGATGTTCTCATGTAGATCTTTCGAAACCCGATAGACCAGCTCGGCGGCTAAGGTTGCGGCGCATAGTTCTAGTCGGGGTATGGTTAGCATCTTTAACGGTGCCACTCTTGATTTGGCACAGAGCATTCTAACAATTATGGTTTTGTTGCTGGTGACTGCTCTCAAGTATATTGCAGCACCATATGCTCTTTCAGACGCATCTGCGAAAGCATGAATTTGTACGGTTTTTGGAATTTGATGTGAGAATATATGTCGGTCAATCTGCATCTCCTGTAGGTGTTTTAAACTCTCTCGGAAGTTTCTCCACTCTGATTGGAGTTTTTCCGGAAGCGGAGTGTCCCAGTCGAAGCCCTGGGTCCAGAGCCTTTGCATGAATATTTTGGCCGTGATTATGACTGGTCCCAGAAACCTAAGCGGATCGAATAGTTGAGCGATGTCTGATAGAGCAGTTCGTTTGCTGATGGTATGATGATTAGTGAGTTTGATATTCACGACAAATTTATCCGTGTTTGGTAGCCATCCTTGACCAAGCGTTTTAATTTGATTTTTGTTGTCAATATCGAGGTCAGGGTGCAGCGCAATGTCGTTACTTGGAATATTTTTTAATAACTTCTTATCGTTGGAGCACCATTTTTTAAGTGTGAATCTGGCAGTTTTTAGAAGTCCATTTAACTGCTCTTGCATTCTGATGGCCGTGGCTAAGTTGTCCGATCCAGTCATCACATCGTCCACATAGAAGTTTGTCCTCAAAACTTCTGCACCCAGTGGCCACTGTCTTGCACCCTCTGTTGCCAATTTTTGTAGACATTTCGTAGCTAAATAAGGGGCTGATGTTGTTCCATAAGTGATTGTGTTGAGTTGGTATACCCTTAATTCCTCTGACGGGTTATCTCTCCAGAAAATGAGTTGGAATTGCCGATCCTGTTGATTGACACGTATCTGTCGATACATTTTTTCCATGTCTGCTGTAAAGACGTATCGGTGCAGACGAAATCGAAGAAGAGTTGTGATCAATTCGTCTTGGATTGTCGGTTCGGTCGATAGGAGATCGTTGAGGGATACGTTTCTGGTAGTTTTCGCGGATGCGTCGAAGACCACCCGCAGCTTAGTTGTGGTGCTGTCGGGTTTGAGTACACAATGATGAGGAAGGAAATAATGCGGTCCTTGAATCTCACTGTGGTTAATGGGCTCCATGTGACCAAGTTGTTTGTATTCTGCCATGAACTGCGTGTATTGTTCCTTGAGATCACTTTTCTTTGCGAGTCTTCTTTCCAAGGCTGTGAGTCGTTGAAGGGCAATCCCCTTAGACGTTCCTAATTCCCTGGTTGCGGCTTTGAAAGGAAGTCGAACAATAAAACGCCCTTCTGGATTTCTGGTGGCTGTTTCGGCAAAGTGAGTTTCACATCTTCTTTCCTCTATTGTGTGTGACTTGATTGTTTCTTGAGCCTCCTCCACCTTCCAGAATTTTTTCATGTTCTGATTCAGCTGATCTTCAATGGAGATACCGCATATTGCCGCCGGTGGGGATGTACCTCCTGCCTTGCCCGCAACTATCCATCCGAGATGCGTGTTTTGTAGTAGTGGTAGGCCTTCTCCGATGCTGAGTTGTCCGACTGTTAAGAGCTGATGATATAGTTCCGCTCCAATCAGTAGATCGATCTCTCCACGTTCGTCAAAGTGGGGATCTGCCAATCTTAAATCGGTTGGAATATTCCAGGAAGCAGTGTTGATCCTGCTAGTTGGTTGATTAGGAGTTATTTGTCGTAGGACGAAGGCCTCTAAATTGACGTTAAATCCTGAGGTTTTTGATTTTAATGCAATGTTACTCGTAACTCTTTTTGTCGCTTGCCTTGTGCCCTCTCCTTTCCCAAGAATCCGCATTGTTTCGGCGAATTCTGGAACCTTCAATCTTCTTGACAGCTTCTCCGTGATAAAGTTGAGTTGTGATCCAGAGTCTAGCAATGCTCGGCAGTTGACGGGGTTGCCTGCGATATCTTCTATGTTGATGATTACTGTACTTAGAAACACATAGCCCTTACTAGCGCCAGTTGTTGGGGCCACTGCTGAAACTGACGTGGTCGTCGGTCTCTCATCCTTAGCGTTTTGGGCCTTAGGAGGGGATTTGAATCGGTTTGGTTGGTGATTTTCTTTTTCCGATGTGTTCCTAGGTATTTCATCCCTGTGTAGGAGAGTGTTGTGCCCTCCGGAGCATTTTGTGCAGCTTTGTGCTGAACAATTGGAGACGATGTGTCTCGACTTGAGGCAGTTTACGCACAATCTGATTCTCTTTATTACTGGTAGGCGACTCTCTGGTGTAAGTCGCAGGAAACCTTGGCACGCATACAACTTGTGTTCACCCTTGTTGCAGTATAGGCAGTTCAGGCTGTTTGGTGTGCCTGCTACTACTGACGTGAAAGATCCGGCTGAGGGCTTTTGCGTCTGCTCTTCCGCACAACGACCCTTGTTTCCTAGTGACTCTAGGGATTGAAAACGGATTTCCAAAAAGTTAAGGAAATCGTTGAGCGATGGCAACGCTCTTGGGTGTTTTAGAGATTGCTCGTAGAGAACGTGCGTTGAGCGATCCAGTTTCTTCATTAGCAGATGTACTATAAGTGGGTCCCAGCTGCTTGTATCTAATCCAAGGTTCTTAAGACCTTGCAGGCATTCCTTGGTCGTGTCGTGCAGGGCCTTAATGCTGTTGGCCGATTCCGTCGTACTGGCAGGTTGCTGAAGCAACCGATTGAAGAATGCTGTTGTCAACAATCTTGTGTTGTTGTATCGATCTTGCAGCATCTGCCATGCTGACGTATGGCTGTCGTCAGTGAGTGGTAGATGGAGAATGAGTTTTTCCGCCTCTTCCATTAGATTGGTTTTTAGATACCACATCTTCTGGCACTTGGGCATTTGCTGATTGTCGACCATTTGTGTGAATAGGTCGAAAAATTGTCTCCAATTCAAATAGTCGCCATCAAATCTTGGGAGCACGATTTTAGGTAGACTGAATTGGGTGTTGTGGTTGCTTTCTGAGCTATTGCGACGTGCGGATTGTTGCGGACCGGTAAAATCTTGGATTTCCGCCGCGCACCTTTCCAGCATTCTGCGGACGGTGTCCTCCATTTTGATGTGTGTGGAGGTGTCTTCGCTAGATGTGGTCAAGTCGTTAAGCTCCGTCAAGTGGATTTGGGTAGCCTCAATCTGCTCCCAATACCTGTTGATAGTGTTGCAGCTGAGTTCCCAAAAGTTTTTCGAACCCACTGGTGTTGTTTCAACATTGTCCAGGGTGCGTTGCAGCGTCTGTCTTAGGTATTTCTGATGCCGCTGTACCTGGGCTATGTGAATTTGGTTGTTTGCTTGATCACCGTCGGTAGCACTTGCTTGGAGAGGTGCTGACGGGGAAGGTTTGTCGTCAGTCTCCGATACGACGGGATTAACCTGCTGCTGCAGGGATTTGATTTGACCCGTGAAGAGGGTCTTGTGCTGTTGATATACCGTCCTTACGGCATCGTAGTATCCCTTGACAAAATAGGGATGGTCGAGTTGATCCGAATATGCTGCTCGGATGTCGCTATCGGTGCCGTCGAAGTATTCCCACTGCTCCTCCAGTCTGCGGAGGCGCTTTTTGTAGTATTCGAGCGTTTTCCGGCTGATGGGATCCTTCTTGAAATTGGCGATGATTCGCTCAATTTCTGATCCAGTTTCTTGCTGGACCTTGGTTTGCTGTTCCATGATGCAGGACTAGCGTTCGATGGTAAACAAGCCAAGAACAAGAGAGCACAAATATTGAACCGTGATCACCAAAATCACGTCGGGGTCACCAAAATGTACGAACTTTTTATCGTCGTGTTGACCAAAGCACATAAACCTTGACAACTGTAGAGCTTCTGGTACATGAACCAGAAACTCTTTATGATGGATATAGTGATCGTCTCGTTGTAGCTCTCTTGCTCTTATTATTGCTTGGGAAGTCGTGTTGAAGTGGTTGCTAATGAAAACACTGATTGATTATTGCTAAAAAACTGTAATTATTTTATTGATTGGGTGGCTTATATACTAACATATTGCTTACTTGACTAAAAGAACAATTAAGTATAAAGTGCTGAAAGAGCGAATAAATACAATTAATTGCTAAGATCGCTGAAGGTGCAGAAAATATACTTAATATACTTAAGTGCTGATATGACAAACTTACATACTACCATGTTACTTAATAATTCCGTGCGACGTGCAGAAAAAACAATTATGTGCAGATGTGACAAAAAAACAAACAATTGTGTGTAGGGTGAATGAATTGGGAAATAAAAATGCATAGCTACAGAGAGAATATGAGGAAGCAAAAAATGTGTAGTGAAATTTACGTTATTTTGTGTTATGTTGTTCTGTGGGGTGATGACCTACATAGGTAGGTCAGTGTTATGTGTAAACATTCTCCCCGCCTTGAACTATTGTTCAAAGATGGACCATGAAGGCTTCTTGATGAGTCCGCGGAGCCGGTATTGGAGGTTGATGATGCTTTCTGTTTCGTATTGCGGTCCAGATGATGTACCCGACGATGAACAAGATGCAGCTGACGGCGACGTAACTGACGACAAACTGATGAGTGTCAGTGTCTTGAATCTTTCCTAGCATTTCTTCGAGTTGCTGCTGCAGACTCCTCCTTTGCAGTAGATCGACTCCGTCTGAGTTGCTTCGAAAGCTGGTTGAGTAGTGGGTCAGTGATATCGAATTTGGTGCAATGCTAATTGCATCTGATATGTTACTTGCTGGAGTAAATGACGCTCGTGAAGTGCTTATGAAAATGTTGTGCCCCTGAATGGTAAAGATGTCCTGTTTCAAAATGCAACCGGCTGGTATTGTCAAGATGCCAGAGTTTCTTAACTGAAGTTGAGTGAGATTTCCCTGGCAAACAATGTTTGTCAACGCTTGACCTTGAAGTGAGTATATCCACTGGTTTGAATGATGTAGTTGTTTCCAGAATTGTTTATCTGTGAAGGTTTCAAGTTGACAAGCGGACTGATCGGTGACTTGGTTCAGGAGGTTAAACTCGCATAGGCTGATGTTTGATCCCTTTTGGTACAGCGGATGCCTTTGCTTACACATGATATCGTTTTCCCAAGCCGTGGTACACTCCTTAAGCTCTCCTTCGCTCAGTGGGTAGTACTGGGTTCTGTGTAGATTTATTATTAGGAAGTCGGAAGATGGTCGTATGGCGACAAACGAGGTATTCACCATCACAGGAACTGGGATCATTTTGTATAACTCGTAATCTTCGGTGGTGATGAGCGGTAGTGTTAATCGGAAAATGATATGACGACGAGTCCTTCGGCGGTCATTAAAATTAATATAATAATGCCAAATTATTGTGAGTTTCTGGAGTGCGAAGTGTGGCTGGTAGGTGAGCTTTGATGGTAGTGATCTCCCGTTGCAACTGGTTAAGGTGGATTAAAGCCGCATTTATTTTTCCGTGGTGAACATCCGTGACCAGGTCTAGAAGTAAGGATTGCATTCTTTGAAGATTTGTGATACTGAAGAATAGTTGAAAGCACTGGGATAGCATTAACTGCGAAAGTTGCAGCTGATGATCTTGATTGTTAACCAACGACCATACCACGTCGAGTTAATCGGTTCTCGTCAGATCACCGTAATTAAACGACGTTGGGCACGGTTAGTACGTAGATGGGGGACCGTTTGAGAACAACCGCGTGTCGTTGGCCAGTCCCATCTACAGAGTTGAGGTAGATAATTTACGTGGTATCACAATGGACCTAAATTGGTCTAAGTGTGTCGGCTTCTGCCGACAGCCACATAAACCTAACCTAACCTATCTTGATTGTTTGTCTGGTTGATCTTCTCGATGATGCTATTGAATTCGGTTTCTAATGATTGAAATTGTTCTTCCAACCTTCCTTCGTTAATGCGAATAATATTTGTCGTTGAGTTGATTAATGATGTTTAGTTTTTAACCAAGCGCAGTAAGTAATCTTCGTTCTCATGTATTGATGATATGACGTGTGACATGTGTAGGGCGTAGTCGGAATCTAATACTCCGAATAATGAGTTAGCTACGGTTCCGGCTATGTTTACTGCGCCCCGTTTTACTCGGGACCCAGTTTGGTCGAGCAGCTCATCATTGTCGTTAAGTTCTTGCAGAAGGTGTTGAAGGTTTTGCCAACATGCTAAGCATGAGTGGGCTTGGGTTATGTTTTGCAAAGTGCTTTTAGTTTTCTGTTACCCATGTTGAGCCATTTCAATTCCTTCCAGTACGATTTTAACTCATAGTAGATGACTAGACTATGTCCCATTCGTCCGAAATGATATGTGTGTTTCCCAAATTTTCAAAATGAATGTCCGGATTTGATTTGAATGGCTCTACGTTGATCTGGGCACTCAATACTGCTGGCACCAATAGTAGAAGGATGAGTAATGCCGCTGTGGATGCATGGAACGGATTGAATTTCCTTTTTCTTGGTGGTGGACTCCCATCGTCATCTGAATTGATCTCACCTTCTTCAAGTTCTCGTTCTGGTTGAAGAGATACTGTCAATACTTTAGCTGTCGGCGGTTCTTCGTTAACACCTTGTTCTTCTGTTTCGATTGGCAGAGGTGCTAATGCTGGTATCAGTAATACGCTGGTGGCTGTCTGAATCTCTGCAACTCTAACGACTCCATCCACCCTTGGAAACGTCTGGATGACTCTTCCAAGTTGCCATTTCATTACCGGGCAGTTGTCTTCTTTGATGATAACCATTGTTCCAGGTTTTCGCATTTTAGTTGCCATTTATGTCGTTGTTGCAAGGTATTCCTTCTGCCATCTATTCCAAAAGTCTTCTTTTATGTTAGAGATGGTTTTTAGTTTGGCGGGAAGGTTTGTCTTGAGGGCTTCTGATGTTGGGTCGATTGAGTTGATTAGTGGTTCGCCTATGATAAAATGGCCCGGGGTCAGTGCCATTAAGTCGTTAGAGTCGGTTGACATTGGAGTGAGTGGCCTGGAGTTCAGGACTGCCTCGATTTCGATGATGACGGTTTCGAGTTCTTCGTACGTCAGTGAGGTTGGGCCTAAGCAACGTTGTAATAAATATTTTGCTGAATTTACGGCAGCCTCCCAAAGGCCTCCAAAATGTGGTGCTCTTGGTGGTATGAAATGAAACTCAATGCCCATTGCCGCAAATACAGCTTGAATTTTTTCCTGCGCCGCTTCTGAGTGTATGTGGCTTGTTAAGTCGTGCAGTTGGTTGTTGGCACCCACGAAGTTTGTCGCGTTGTCGCAGTACATGTGTTGGCAGTTGCCTCACCTTCCGATGAATCTCTTCATTGCGGCGATAAAGCCATTGGTTGATAAGTCGGTTACGAGTTCGAGATGCACTGCCTTCGTGGAGAAACAGCAGAACACTGCTACGTATGTTTTCTGTGGAAGCTTTCCTCTGACCTTTTAGTGGGTCTGGATGGGTCCACAAAAGTCAACCCCTGCATTTATGAATGGACGCGCAGAATTCACTCGGTGGGCTGGTAGATTTCCCATTATTTGCGTGAGTAGCTTTGGTTTTGCTCTTGTGCATCTCACGCAATGCTGGTCAATGGACCTCGCGATTGTTTTTCCCTTGGTTGGCCAGAATTTCTGCTTCATGGTTGACTCTAATTGTTCCTTCGTCGATGAATGGAGTCAGACTGGCGATTGAACTGTCTTTTGCTGTTTCGGTGAAGCGCTGAAGGTGTTTGATGTCCTTCTCGAATTCTTCCCTTTGCATGTTTTTAACTAGGCCAATTAGTGCCTTGTGTAGTTCTGTGGGCTTCAGAGCGCCGGATTTCTTGACGACTTCCTTTTTTGTGGCAGCCTTCATGTTATGGTTGAATCGTTGGACGTAAGCCATCACTCGCTGCAACATTCTGAAGTCGTTGTGGTGGTCAATATGATAGATGAAGTTCGATGATTGGTTGACAGTGGACAACACAAGTGCTGTGGGTTTTCTCTCTATGTCGCAGTCCGACGTCTTTTGATAGACTGGAGGCCATGAGGATTCCCCTCGATGTAGGAAGAGCGGTCCATAAAGCCATAAGCTACATGTTGTCAACTTGTCTGCCGGAATTCCACGAGATAAAATGTCAGCTGGGTTATCCCTGGAGCGAACGTGCCGCCAACACTTAATGACAGTAAGTCTTTGTATGGTCGATATTCTGTTGGCGACGAACGTGTGAAATGATGAGGAGGAGGCATTAATCCATCCGAGCACTATCTCGGAATCTGTTCACATGTATTTCTGGCAGTCTTCTATGTGTAGATCTTTCGAAACTCGATAGACCAGCTCGGCGGCTAAGGTTGCGGCGCATAGTTCTAGTCGGGGTATGGTTAGCATCTTTAACGGTGCCACTCTTGATTTGGCACAGAGCATTCTAACGATTATGATTTTGTTGCTGGTGACTGCTCTCAAATATATTGCAGCACCATATGCTCTTTCAGACGCATCTGCGAAAGCATGAATTTGTACGGTGTTGGGACTTTGATGTTAGAATATGTGTCGGTCAATCTGCATGTCCTGTAGGTGTTTTAAACTCTCTCGGAAGTTTCTCCACTCTGATTGGAGTTTTTCCGGAAGCGGAGTGTCCCAGTCGAAGCCCTGGGTCCAGAGCCTTTGCATGAATATTTTGGCCGTAATTATGACTGGTCCCAGAAACCCAAGCGGATGGAATAGTTGAGCGATGTCTGATAGAGCAGTTCGTTTGCTGATGGTATGATGATTAGTGAGTTTGATATTTACGACAAATTTATCCGTGTTCGGTAGCCATCCTTGAGCAAGCGTTTTAATTTGATTTGTGTTGTCAATATCGAGGTCAAGGTGCAGCGCAATGTCGTTACTTGGAATATTTTTTAATAACTTCTTATCGTTGGAGCACCATTTTTTAAGCGTGCAGTTTTTAGTAGTCCATTTAACTGCTCTTGCATTCTGATGGCCGTGGCTAAGTTGTCCGATCCAGTCATCACATCGTCCACATAGAAGTTTGTCCTCAAAACTTCTGCACCCAGTGGCCACTGTCTTGCGCCCTCTGTTGCCAATTTTTGTAGACATTTCGTAGCTAAATAAGGGGATGATGTTGTTCCATAAGTGACTGTGTTGAGTTGGTATACCCTTAATTCCTCTGACGGATTATCTCTCCAGAAAATGATTTGGAATTGCCGATCCTGTTGGTTGACATTTTTTCTATGTCTGCTGTAAAGACGTATCGGTGCAGACGAAATCGAAGAAGAGTTGTGATCAATTCGTCTTGGATTGTCGGTCCGGTCGATAAAAGGTCGTTGAAGGATACGTTTGTGGTAGTTTTCGCGAATGAGTCGAAAACCACCCGCAGCTTAGTTGTGGTGCTGTCGGGTTTGAGTACACAATGATGAGGAAGGAAATAATGCGGTCCTTGAATCTCACTGTGGTTGATGGGCTCCATGTGACCAAGTTGTTTGTATTCTGCCATGAACTGCGTGTATTGTTCCTTGAGATCACTTTTCTTTGCGAGTCTTCTTTCCAAGGCTGTGAGTCGTTGAAGGGCAATCCCCTTAGACGTTCCTAATTCCCTGGTTGCGGCTTTGAAAGGAAGTCGAACAATAAAACGCCCTTCTGGATTTCTGGTGGCTGTTTCGGCAAAGTGAGTTTCACATCTTCTTTCCTCTATTGTGTGTGACTTGATTGTTTCTTGAGCCTCCTCCACCTTCCAGAATTTTTCCATATTCTGATTCAGCTGATCTTCAATGGAGATACCGCATATTGCCGCCGGTGGGGATGTACCTCCTGCCTTGCCCGCAACTATCCATCCGAGATGCGTGTCTTGTAGTAGTGGTAGGCCTTCTCCGATGCCGAGTTGTCCGACTGTTAACAGCTGATGATATAGTTCCGCTCCAATCAGTAGATCGATCTCTCCACGTTCGTCAAAGTGGGGATCTGCCAATCTTAAATCGGTTGGAATATTCCAGGAAGCAGTGTTGATCCTGCTAGTTGGTTGATTAGGAGTTATTTGTCGTAGGACGAAGGCCTCTAAATTGACGTTAAATCCTGAGGTTTTTGATTTTAATGCAATGTTACTCGTAACTCTTTTTGTCGCTTGCCTTGTGCCCTCTCCTATCCCAAGAATCCGCATTGTTTCGGCGAATTCTGGAACCTTCAATCTTCTTGACAGCTTCTCCGTGATAAAGTTGAGTTGTGATCCAGAGTCTAGCAATGCTCGGCAGTTGACGGGGTTGCCTGCGATATCTTCTATGTTGATGATTACTGTACTTAGAAACACATAGCCCTTACTAGCGCCAGTTGTTGGGGCCACTGCTGAAACTGACGTGGTCGTCGGTCTCTCATCCTTAGCGTTTTGGGCCTTAGGAGGGGACTTGAATCGGTTTGGTTGGTGATTTTCTTTTTCCGATGTGTTCCTAGGTATTTCATCCCTGTGTAGGAGAGTGTTGTGCCCTCCGGAGCATTTTGTGCAGCTTTGTGCTGAACAATTGGAGACGATGTGTCTCGACTTGAGGCAGTTTACGCACAATCTGATTCTCTTTATTACTGGTAGGCGACTCTCTGGTGTAAGTCGCAGGAAACCTTGGCACGCATACAACTTGTGTTCACCCTTGTTGCAGTATAGGCAGTTCAGGCTGTTTGGTGTGCCTGCTACTACTGACGTGAAGGATCCGGCTGAGGGCTTTTGCGTCTGCTCTTCCGCACAACGACCCTTGTTTCCTAGTGACTCTAGGGATTGAAAACGGATTTCCAAAAAGTTAAGGAAATCGTTGAGCGATGGCAACGCTCTTGGGTGTTTTAGAGATTGCTCGTAGAGAACGTGCGTTGAGCGATCCAGTTTCTTCATTAGCAGATGTACTATAAGTGGGTCCCAGCTGCTTGTATCTAATCCAAGGTTCTTAAGACCTTGCAGGCATTCCTTGGTCGTGTCGTGAAGGGCCTTAATGCTGTTGGCCGATTCCGTCGTACTGACAGGTTGCTGAAGCAACCGATTGAAGAATGCTGTTGTCAACAATCTTGTGTTGTTGTATCGATCTTGCAGCATCTGCCATGCTGACGTATGGCTGTCGTCAGTGAGTGGTAGATGGAGAATGAGTTTTTCCGCCTCTTCCATTAGATTGGTTTTTAGATACCACATCTTCTGGCACTTGGGCATTTGCTGATTGTCGACCATTTGTGTGAATAGGTCGAAAAATTGTCTCCAATTCAAATAGTCGCCATCAAATCTTGGGAGCACGATTTTAGGTAGACTGAATTGGGTGTTGTGGTTGCTTTCTGAGCTATTGCGACGTGCGGATTGTTGCGGACCGGTAAAATCTTGGATTTCCGCCGCGCACCTTTCCAGCATTCTGCGGATGGTGTCCTCCATTTTGATGTGTGTGGAGGTGTCTTCGCTAGATGTGGCCAAGTCGTTAAGCTCCGTCAAGCGGATTTGTGTCGCCTCAATCTGCTCCCAATACCTGTTGATAGTGTTGCAGCTGAGTTCCCAAAAGTGTTTCGAACCCACTGGTGTTGTTTAAACATTGTCCAGGGTGCGTTGCATCGTCTCTCTTAGGTACTTCTGACGCCGCTGTACCTGGGCTATGTGAATTTGGTTGTTTGCTTGATCACCGTCGGTAGCACTTGCTTGGAGAGGTGCTGACGGGGAATGTTTGTCGTCAGTCTCCGATATGACGGGATCAACCTGCTGTTGCAGGGATTTGATTTGACCCATGAAGAGGGTCTTGTGCTGTTGATATACTGTCCTTACGGCATCGTAATATCCCTTGACAAAATAGGGATGGTCGAATTGATCCGAATATGCTGCTCGGATGTCGCTATCGGTGGCGTCGAAGTATTCCCACTGCTCCTCCAGCCTGCGGAGGCGCTCTTTGTAATATTCGAGCGTTTTCCGGCTGATGGGATCCTTCTTGAAATTGGCGATGATTCGCTCAATTTTTGATCCAGTTTCTTGCTGGACCTTGGTTTGCTGCTCCATGGTGCAGGACTAATCTTTCGATGGTAAACAAGCGTGGAACAAGAGAGCACAAATATTGAACTGTGATGACCAAAATCACGTCGGGGTCACCAAAATGTACGATCTTTTTATCGTCGTGTTGACCAAAGCACATAAACCTTGACAACTGTAGAGCTTCTGGTACATGAACCAGAAACTCTTTATGATGGATAAGGTTATTCTTACTTGTACTTATTCTTGCTTGTACACGCCTCCTTACCTCGGGTGGGGGGAAGTCGTGTTGAAGAGGTTGCTAATAAAGCCACTGATTGAATATTGCTAAAAGACTGTTATCATTTTATTGATGTTGTGGCTTATATACTAACATATTGCTTACTTGACTAAAAGAATAATTAAGTATAAAGTGCTGAAAGTGCGAGTAAATACAATTAATTGCTGAGATCGCTGAAGGTGCAGAAAATATACTTAATTGCTAAGAGTGCTGATATGACAACTTACATACTACCATGTTGCTTAATAATTACGTGTGACGTGCAAAAGAAAACAATTGTGTGCAAAAAGTGCTGATGTGACAAAAGAACAAACAAGTGTGTGTAGGGTGAATGAATTGGAAAATAAAAATGCATAGCTGCAGAGAGAATATGAGGAAGCAAAAAATGTGTAGTGAAATTTATGTTATTTTGTGTTATGTTGTTCTATGGGGTGATGACCTACATAGGTAGGCCAGTGTTATGTGTAAACAAAATCTATAATTTTCGTTGTTAATGAAAATTCGTTATTTTATTTGCTTTAAATAGACACATTTAAATCGAAGGCCTTTATTACAAATCAAAAAAACCGTTCATAAGATCACAATCAAAAAGTCAGGAAGTTACGTCTAGGAATTCGCATAATTGTAGTCATATAGGTACTATATCTTTATTAACCATTTCCAGCCTTAGCTGGAAAGTATAAAATTAAGTTTCAAAATGTTTTTTTTAATTTACCCATTCACAAATGTACTGAAGACAAATCAAATATAGCTATTATAACAGGGCCTCTTATTCACGAAATAAAAACACGATTACTTCACTTAATCGATTTACACTTTATTTTTCTTTATTAACATATTTGCGCGTCCGCACTCTTTAATGGACTTCCTTCGACTGACTCACTTTAAATGAATTGAGTGTAACTCAATTCATGTATATGGGTTGTTCTTCAAAATGTTGCAATAATGAAAATAATTTTTTTTTTTTTGTAAATGAATCTCAATGTTGCAATAAAACATTTTTTTTTTTTATCAATGAACTAACAAGTAAATTCCGTTACCGGCAGAGTAGTTTTCCTAATATTTTGGATGATATAACTTAAAATTTCGGCCAAACTCTGAAATCCTGTCATTTTCGTAACGGACTTAATAATTGAAAAAAACATCGAATAAACGTCGATTTTTATTGTGATTTGTTACATACTCTCTTAATCAGATAAAATGCAACTTGAGTATATTTAAATTTGGAAATAATTTAAATAACTTTTAAATTTCTTCCTGATCTGAATGTCATTTTCGTCACGAAAACCAATTTAGAACATTGTATTTTTTGGATAATTGCTAGTTAAAGAATGTGTTGAGCCTTACCGTTATTTCCACCTAAATGAATTTCATTATGAAGTCGATTCCTAGTTTCAAGAAAGATAAATAATTTTGTAGTTAAAAGCAAAATCAAGTATACTTTGTTTTTTTTTTGGGGACAAAGTGTGATGAAAATGACAACAAAGTGACGCAGTGGACAATATTTGCCAAAATGAATTTATTTTGCAATAAAAACGTTAAGCACATTTATTAAAATACATGAATTCATTAAAAAAAGATAAAAAAAACGAAAACCATTCAAAAACTTAATTTTTTTCACAAACATTTACAGCTTTGGAAAAAACATAGAAAACCCGGCTTCCTTTCATTTTGATATTGGGATTTGAAAGCTTTTCAATGATGTCCTTACACTTTACATCAACTACGTCATTATTGTCAATTTTATATGAGGTTTTTGTACTGTCAGTGGACTTAAGGAACATAACTTTGATTTCACCTTCGTTGTCGACTTCTGATTGCGCTACTGCAACGTAACGATAATTCGTCAGATTTTTCTTTTGGTAGGATGTGATATTTATTAAAATGTGGTTTCCGCATAAAATTTTGTCATTTGGGTCGTCTTCATCATCCGTTGTGTTTGGGGAATAAATCAGGTTGTATAGACTTATTTTTCCATTCAAAGCCGTTGCTGAATAAATTTTTGGGCTCAAACATTTGCAGAATCCTATTCCAAGCGAACTTAATCCATCGCAAAAACAGCTGATATCACGATACTCCAAAATGCCCTTTTCTCTAAGGATTAATTGATGCAGCTTCATGGTTCCTGTAAGAACCGGAATGTTGTCAGGTAGCTTTTTTTTCATTTCATCAATTTCCTCCGAAGAAACCATGAAAAGTTTCACACTCGTTTCCGTCTCAACCAAATTTACAAATGTTTCAGCATTCGGAATGTCTCTTCCATTTGATACTAGGCGATCTGCAGTTCGTTTTAAGACGCCTCCAATTCCATCCGCTGCTCCCTTACCATGACCTGATTCAAAAAATGACCAAGTTGCTTGCTTTATCCCGTACTCAAAAATGTGATTGCTGAAGAAGTAAAAATTTTGCTTCTGACGATATTGGGTAGCTGGACCGTCAGAAAAAAAGTGAATAGTTTTTGTGTATGGTTTTTTTTCTTTGAGCAACAAGAAAATGGGGTTCAAATGAGCCCAAATTGCAGCAGGACCATGTTCGTTGTTCGATGAAATGGTCGCAAATGAAATGGGATCCTCGCCGGCAAGATACATGACACCTGTATGAATAGTTATTTGGTTTCTAGCACCCCCGAAATGATGGGCTTGAATTTCTTCAGCGAATTTGCAGTTATAATTTTCACTGAAATCTATGTGCAATACAGCGGAATCTTTAGACACATGATCAACGCAGGTCCTATAGGCACGATACTGTTTTTTAATATTAAATATGTGTCTTTTTGCAGCAATCATTTCAACGTTAAGTTTTTGGACAAAAACGTTTGTGCTCTCGGATAATTTTACTTTTGTGGCTTTAAATGTTCTTATCATTTTCCCATTCCTCTCGTAGCTTTCTTCTTTCCTAATCCACTCGAACCATTCCATGACTTTGCAGTCCGTTCCCATTGTTAGAAGTAGCGGTTTATCTTTACATGTAATGCATTCGTTATACATACAGTTCTTTTCGTCAAAATCACACACGATTGACCTTACAAGTTCCACTATATCAATTGAAGACACCGCATGAATTTGTTGCAAGGCCTCAATTTTTAGTTTAATGTTGCAGTGTATTTTGCATGCACAAGTTTCACGAGCTGAGATCGATGGGTTAATGACATAGAACGGCCGGTTTCGTGTAAAATAAGAGTAGGAGCAATTACCACCCTCAACAGTATATTTCTTATACAAGAATAGTTGTGTGTCCATCAAATACCTTCTCTGCACTTTATTTTTATACCTAGTCACAGTTTCTCTCTTACCTGCAGTAGCTCTGCTTACATCATCCCGAAGGAAAAAGGTCTTGATCGCCTCCCTCATTTTTATATATCTTTCTGTCTTTTTAATGGACTGTCTCAAACGTGGAATAGATTTCAATCCTAAAAAATCGGATCCTGCTGATAAGGATATTCTGTACTTTTTTAGGATGTTTTGTAGGCAAATAGATTTAATTTCTTGTTGTGATGAACGTTTAGTACGGGATTTATATTTCTGTTTCACTGCGTCTGTCAATGCAAAGTATTTAAGTAATGTCGGTCTTAGACGTTTAGCTCCTGATGATGTGAGCGACTTAAAACAAGTACTGAGCAATGAATCGGCTTTCTTTTGTACTGGGTCTGCGCATATAGTTTTTTTTTTAAGCCTTTGAAAACGTTTTTTATATTTTTCTACTTTAGTTTCCAACGTTTTAATTTTTTCTCCCAAGGCCAAGTTTTCCCTGTAAACTTTTGTTCTATCACGACGGATTCTCTTGCGGCCACGGGCTGAACTTGGTCCCGCTTCTGGAGCCTGCGGAAAATTGACCGGAGATGATGGTGGCGTGTCACTTAAAAGAGCAGATAATCTCTTATTTTTTTGTCTTGAATTAGATTGAAGCTTTCTCCAGTTTTTTCTAGTAAGTCTTTGTTCCCTTTTGGTTTGCTCATGAATCGGGCGTTTCGTTTTATGGTAACGCTCCCGGGCCTTTTGTTTTTGTAAAGCTGCCTTTTCCGGGTCTGCTTTTAACCGCTGCCGATACAATTTGGCTCTTTCTGCCTGCGTTAATGGCATTTTATCTGAAAGGTTTAGTCAAAATAATATAATACACTAAAGAGAACAAGAAAACAAAGTTTATGTTGTACTTTGCAACCGCAATGTCATTTTCGTCACTATCACGTCATTCGCGTCACTTTTAAAACGTGACGCTGATGACTTGTGACGATAATGACAATTCACACTGATCACAGCAATAACTTATTGGTAATACAATGTATACACTCAATTATTTATTAATTAGCTTACCGTTCACTTTTTCCTTCTTTCTGAAATACTTATAAACTTATTTTTTAATGATTTGCTTTAAAAAACGTTGTGACACTAATGAGCTCCAATAAGCATACAGACCATACTCATGCAACAGCTTTGATGTAACTGACGGGTTTTCCCCGTTTTAGTTTTTTCGCTACGCTTACTGCGTGAACATTTTTCGGAGAAATATAGAGCAGTTACCATTTGAAAAAGAATGGGAATTTTAAATTCAAAATTTTAACGGAAAGCGGTTGCGTGACGCGAATGACGAAATATGGGGACACGTTTTTCTTGAATAAAAAAAAATACAAGATAATATTATTCTTAAATATTGATTAGTATTACTATTAAAGTACACATGAATCTTGTTTATTAGCTGTGCCCGTGTTGTTAAGCTCGTTTAGGAGCTACTGATATTTAATCGGAAAATGCAAATTACTGCGTTGGGGACAAACGCCATTTAGTACAAAACTATTTGTAGTGCTGAACGATATTTCAAAATTTTTCAAATTGAAGTAAAATAAATATATTTCAAGCTATGCTAATTTATTGCCAATAAATACAGGTTCTAAGTAGTATTTCAGACATAAAAAATGTTAAGTAAATGTGGTTTTATAAAGCAAATAAACTTAGGGGACATCTTATTGCAACATTTTAAAAAACGACCCATATATGTATGTGTCCTGCCTATTGCACCGATAGCACCTTTACATTTTTTTTGTTTCTCTCTTATGCTTTACTGTTACAATTCGGCCGTCCTGACACCCAATCGTCCCGATTCCACAAAAGCCTCCCCCTCAGTATCAACCCATGGTTTGATGTTCGCCACTTCCCATATCCCCTCGTACGGGATCCGTCCTAACTGGAAACCTTCGATTTCCTTCAACAGGTACCTATCATTTGGCAGAATCTTTGCTATTCTATACGGACCTTTGAATTTGGGGATAATCTTTTTACAAGCTCCAGGTCTACTTTCGTAATTCTTCACCATGACGTAAGAACCGACTTCATACTTTACGTTCTTCCTATTACGATTCTTCAATGCTTCATTACGCTCTTGACTTTTAACGATTTTGGCAGCCGCTACAGCTCTCATCTGTCCTAAATCCCTACTCAATACTTGCCCTTCGCATTCTTTTTTTTAATACAGATTTATTAAGATATTGAAATTTAAAAACTTTTGAAGTTGTATTTAAAATCCGAAATTTCCTGTTATGGATAATAGAGTTTCACATACACGTTCTAGATCTAGAGGAAGATCAAGTAATTTGAGAAATTCGTCCACTTTTCGAAATATATGTAACTCCCCGTTCAGGAGCAATGGAATCCAGGCCAATAGTTAGTCGTACTCCACCTGGGGCTAGTGTAGGCTTAAGGGTATAAGATTTTACCACAACTGGTAGATAACCCTCCTGCAACAATGCAAACCAACGAGTTTTCATTCGTGAAATGCAGTCTATTAGAGATAAATTAGTTGGAAGATTGGACAATTTGAATTTAAATACTCCCAATGTGAATCCTACGAGACCTTCCAACGCTCTTTCTGACTTCGAACATTTTTTAAATAACGTTTCGTTTTCGACCCAACGCACAGTGTGACGAATCGCTGATTTAGCGAAATTAAATTAAAATTAAATTTTTTTGTTTTTTTTTTTTAATTGAAATTGTTCGCAGAATAGAATATAACAAATTTTTTTAACATATGACTACAAATTTCAATACAAAACAATACATACAAACCAGCTTATTTTAATTTTTTTAATTATTTGGTACATCTAAAAGTTGCAAGACTTCATGTTCCATGACACTTTTATTTCTTTTCGCAAAGTATGTTAGACTTGCTAAGAATGGATCTGAGGTTATAAGCAATCGATTTAAGAGGTCAGTTTTGTATCTACACGCGATATTTTCCTGGTAAGAAGTTCCCTGAACCTTCTATTTTCCTTGTTTCTTGCCTCTTGCGCTTCTTCTGAAAGTTGTCCGATTGGAAGTATACAAGTCGAAATTATTTGTTTTCCATGAAAGAAGACCTTTTGCACACTTACTGGCTTAAAATACCAGGCATTCAAAAGCATCTGCATCTATTGGGAACCCAGACCCAAGAGCTTCTAAGATGATATGAAACTTTTTGATAATTTCTTTATCTATCACTGTAATTTGGGCAGTCTTTTCATCATCTCTAAAAAATCGTCTAGCCTTGTTCCCGTCATTAGGATTGCCAGACTGTTGAGTTGGCATATCTACCAATAACCCTGTTTCTCTTGTAAATTTTTCTTGGATTCGTTATTTTCTGGCTTTGACTTTTTCTTTCCTGCCTTGGTCTTTTACCTTGCGCACCTTGACATCTAATCTAAAAGCTTTTTTTTCGGTCTTCCTACTCTATATGAAGAAGGTATTTAATCTAAGATATGTTGTGGTAATGTTAGATTTTCATTTAGCCAGAGAGAATTTGAATTTTCGAAGCGCTCTCTATGCCGACCACTTTTGGCCCATGTCTCGTCAAATCTTAAACATAAAGTTTTAAAGGTTAATTTGATTGACTTTGTTGCAGCCTCAGAAAATAGTATATGGCTAAAGTAACCCATAACAAAAGCAAAAACAGCATCTAAGCGCTTACTTTTGACTTAAGAAATCCAAACATCAAAAATTTGCTTTTTCGTGATTTCCATGGGCATCCTTAATACCGAAAAATTTAGTATGAGTGTCGCACCTGTGAGCAAGAAGTTGAAACACATTTTAGCAGTGCATATGCAAGGCTTTAGAACAAACACGGTCTCCAACTTGGACAATACTGAACAACTATACTTTTCGTCTAATGAATACAAAAAAAACACATATTTTATCTATAAATTTTACTTTCATTTACCCCTTATATTAAACAAAATCTTTAATTATTGAAGATAAACTTACTTTTATATCAACTGACTGTTTACTTATTGAGAAAAGATAAAAAAAGCTATAAAATGTACGCGAACCAATTAAAAACGATATAAACACTTTCTCTTCAAATTGACGAATTGCACAGTCATTACGTAGGAGGCTTAACCGGTTTTTGTTTAATTTTGTGCATGTCATTTTCCTTATTAAATCAAGCTAAATCAGCGATTCGTCACACTGTGCAACGCAGACAAGCACCACCAATAAGTCAACAAACTTCTTCAGTAAGTTCAGTTTTTAAAATTGAAAAGTGGCAAATTGCATTTGACGGGTCCCAAAATATCCACGATTTTCTTTTTAAAGTGGAAACTAATAAGGATCGTTCGCAATGTAGCTGCGAATACACTATAACTTGTCTTATCTTATTTTATCTCTGCCTCAATTAATATTTTTTCACATGCAAATATGTTTTAAAAACCATTTGGGAATCAGCATTGCTGAAATGCGAATCTCCTTCACCGATGTGAACACAGACACCAATTGTATTGAATACAAAGGAACAAGTTACAGGTGACTGTGATGGTCTAATTGCAATATGCCATAACCTACCCCAAACATCCATCAAAGCCAAGAAATAATATACCATCAATCTACTCGATGACAATTCTCCCACCTTTCTTTATCCCTACCTTTAAATATGAATATCCATTTTTCACTTGCAAATATGAATTATAAAGAAAATCATTTGAGAATCCTCACCGCGACTCTCCTTCAACGATCATACACACACATACCAATTGTATTAAATACCAGAAAAGGAAACCTAACCCAAACTTCCATCAGAGCAAACAAATAATATGGCATAAGTCTACCCGATAATAATTCCTTCACCTTTCCGCCCTACCAACAACCACCAACGCTACCTGTGTCGTCTTCCTTCTCATATGCCTAGTCACGAGCATGAAGGAGAACAAACAATCAGCTGTTTGCGCAAAACCAAATAAAAATATTCTGCTGATACTTCCATCATGATCTTCATATTCATGATCTTCATATTCCTCCTCATATTCACGAGAATGGAAGATAATGGAAGACAACAAAGGTGTAGAAAAGGTTCTTCAATATGCTAGTATGGATATAGCTTTTTTATACCCTATTCTAAGGGTATATTAATTTTGACGCATAGTTTGTAACATACCTTAATATTGCCCGTAGACCCCTAAAAGTTACTATATTTATGATCAGCATCGATAGTAATGTCGATCTAGCCATGTCCGTCCGTCCGTCCGTCCGTCCGTCGGCGAAAATTAGGCCTTTAAACTGGGCCTAGAGAGCTGAAATTTTAACCATATACTCTCTAGGTACCGAAATAATCAAGTTTACGAATTTTTGAAATCCGCCCACAGACACGCCCACAAACTCAAAAAAAAAAAAAAAATTTGGAAAAAATCGAATTTTGAGCTAGAAAGCTGAAATTTTTTTTATATGATCTATGACTCCTAAAACTGCTCGGGATATAAAATTTTCAAAATCCGCCCACTGACACGCCCACAAATAAATAAAACAATTTTATTGAAAAACCAAAATTTGAGCTAGGGAGCTGAAATTTACAATATATACTCTGTACGGGTCCTTTAAACTCGTGTGTAAATATTTTCAAAATCCGCCTACTGATCCGCCTACACAATTTAAAAAAAAACTTTTTTTGAATATCCAAAGTTTGAGCTAGGGAGCTGAAATTTATAATATATACTCTCTAGAGGGCCCTTTATGGGCAATTGTAAATATTTTCAAAATCCGCCCACTGCGCCCACAATTAAAAAAAAAAACTTTTTTGAAAATTCAAAGTTTGAGCTAGGGAGCGGAAATTTATAATATATACTCTCTAGGGGCCCTTTATGCTCATGTGTACATTTTTTTTAAATCCGCCTACTGACACGCCCACAATTAAATAAAACAATTTTATTGAAACACCAAGTTTGAGCTAGGGAGCGATTTTTGCGATAAAATCCTTTAAATGTTATATAACAAAATATGTAGAGCGTTCTTAACAATTCAACCATACCTACTTAGACTTTTGTCACGCCCACTTATGAGGTATAGGAATAAGAATAGGGTATCCAACAGTTCGCCCAAGCGGACTGTAGCCCGTCCCTATGTTTTAATGTAGTATTTACGTCGTATGGTGGCGTAGTCGTCGTATACACGAAGTGATAATACTATAAAGTTTATATACAAAGACAATATGTATTTTCACAACCACAGGGTCTTGCAAGTTTCTGCTTGTCTGCACAGAAACGATTTGAGGGTGGAAAAAAAAATTTTACACAGATAATTCGCACTAAATTGAAATTATACCAGGGCCTCTTGTTCACGAAATAAAAACACGATTACTTCACTTAGTCGATTTACACTTTATTTTTCTTTATTAATATATTTGCGCGTCCGCACTCTTTAATGGACTTCCTTCGACTGACTCACTTTAGATGAATTGAGTGCAACTCAATGATTCTCATTTCATTCCATCCTTTGACTGTGCCCAACAAGAGCTTGCTTTACTAGACAACATTTTGTCTTTTGACTTACAGCAAACAAGCTGTATAAAAAACTTCAGAAATCGAACTCTCGATCTTGTTTTCTCTTCTGACTCTGTTAGTACTGTGGTTCTGTAGTTCCACTTCATTTGTACGAAAATAGTAATTCGTATGACCATTCGCAATCTTTTGCCTTTCGGAAAGCAAATTTTCAAAGGCTTTCTGATAAAATGAACAGCTTTAATTTTAACCTTACTGCGTTATCTAATATTGAAGATGCAGTAGGTTCTTTTTATTCTTTGATGGATAACTGCATGAAAAAAGTGATTCCTGTGAAATCCTCTAGGAATCTGGAAACGTCCCATCCCTGGTACACTAAAGAGCTCAAATCGATACGAAACAGACGTAATAGGGCTTGGAAGAACTATTTAAAAATCTCTGCCATTCAGATCTTGAACTCTATCTCACATTGTTCAATGAATTCAAATCTTTATCCTGCAACTTATTATATTGACTATATAAGTAAAATGAAATGCTCTTTAAAATTGAACCCCAAACTTTTCTGGGGTTTTGTCAATTCTAAGAAAAAAACCCATGGTTATCCTTCGAAGATTACTTACAATAGTTCTACAACTGCTGATTTGCTAGATGCAAGCAATAAGTTTTAGTAGTATCTCATTCGATTTGGAAACAATTTTAAAATGTATTTCTTCTCTGAAGAATGACTATCCATCAGGTCCTGATGGAATTTCACCGATTGTTCTTAAAAAATGCAGTCATGCAATTGCTCTTAAGTATCTGTTTGAATTGTCCATTAGTACTGGTAAATTCCCTAAGCTTTGGAAAAGTGCTTTTATCACACCTGTGTTTAGAAAAGGCGAACGTGGTGATATCACTAATTATAGGGATATTATATTGCATATACATTGACTTCTCTAAGCCACATGGCTGCCACTGGACTGGAAAGTCAGGGAACGAACATTTGGTCAGGGAATATCAGGGAAAGTCAGGGAATTGCGAAAACAGTCAGGGAAAATTCCCTCTGTGTATTTTTTTTTTTAATATTAAAAAAAAATGTATGTCGAGCTCTGAAGTCTAGCAAATCTGGCCAAAGCTGGATCTGCGACGCTCTTTAAGTTTGATCTCACTCAACCGACTGCACATTGACTCTACCATAGATGTCATCACAGGACACTGTATAATAGGCAAGCACGCATCAAGGCTTGGCGTTTACTCAAATGACTTCTGCAGAAGCTGCAGGGATTAAGAGGAAGAGGAGACTACGTCGCATCTCCTCTGTACATGTCCTGCACTCTCCCATAAAAGAAATCTCTACCTAGGAGCCTTCTTCCTCAACGAACTCAGTGACTTAGCTAACACAGATGTTAGAAGTCTTCGCGCTTCATTAGAAGCTCCAAATGGTTTTAGCGAGTAGGGGTCGAAACTCCCGATCCATGTGGCATCACAACAGACCTCATTGGTCTAAGTGTTCTGGCTTTCAGCTAGCAGCCACCTTAACCTAACCTAACCTCTGAAGTCTACCCACACGTTTACGCAAAAATATAAAAATCAAGGCGGCTGAACCATCGACATGTTCACAGTCACAGAAAATTTTATATGTGAAAGAGAGAACTTTTCTGTTCCGTGCAATATTTTTGAATTAAATTTATGTGGTTTTCCATTGGGAGCAAAAATATTATTTTTCATGAATCCACCTTTTTTTATTTTATTTTTTTATTTATTATCTTATAGTGTATGTACCTTGGAAATAGGTACTTTAAGGCGGTTACTAACTGGAGGGTCTCTTCGGAGGTGTACCTCTCAGACCATAGATATATCGAATTCCAAATCGGATGCGAAGCCATAACTTTGCAGGAGAGGAGGAATCCGAGAAAAACCAACTGGATACGCTTCAGGGAGGAATTAGGGAAAACTCTCAAAACTCCAACCAAACTCAGGACGAGACAAAAGGCAGAGGAAGCTGTTCAAGGCCTGAATAGTGTCATTACTAGCTGTTTTGAACTGACGTGCCCAGTAAGCAAACCCCCTGGCAGAACGCCGGTTCCCTGGAGGAGCTCGGAACTGCAAAGAATTCGTAGAGAAGCTAGAAAGCTTCTAAATAGGTCACTCAAGACTGATTTGGAGACAGACTGGAATCTCCACCGATCGAAGCAGACGGAATATAAGAGGCTAAATCGTGTATCGAAAAGTGCTTCTTATAAGAATTTCTCCGAAAAGATTGAAACGCTGGGTGAAACTAGTAGGTTGGTTAAAGTTCTGAAAAAGGGCAAACCAGCCAAACTGGACTCACTTAGAAAACTTGATGGCACCTTCACTGAGACGAAAGCGGAAACTCTTAGTTATCTGCTGGAGTCTCACTTTCCGGGTAACCAGATTACAATTGGTTCACAACCAGCCCCGATTACCGAGACTATGAGTGAGCCAAGACAAACAACTCGGCGTAGCTGGTATATTGCGAAGGCCGTGGTAACGGACGAGGCCATTAAATATGCTTTTGCGTCTTTTGACGGCTTCAAGTCATCTGGTACGGACGGAATATACCCAGCCATGCTGCAGCAATGTACAAACCAGTTGCTACCGACTATGAAGAAAATCTTCATCGCTGTCCTAGCACTGGCATACATTCCAACACCCCGGCATACAGTTAGAGTGGCATTTATACCTAAAATTGGCAGAAGTGACTACTCACTCGCCAAGAGCTTCAGACCAATCAGTCTGACTTCCTTCTTGCTGAAAAGCATGGAAAGGCTGGTCGAGCTTCACGTGCGCAAAACTGCTTTGCGATTGCACCCACTATCTCAGATACAACATGCTTATACACGCGGAAAATCCTGCGAGACTGCGCTCCAAAATCTAGTTGGTAGAATTGAGGGCGCGCTTGACAGAAAAGAATACGCGATGGGCATTTTCATCGATATTGAGGGTGCTTTTGACAATGCGACTTTTGATAGTAGACACGGTGTAGACGAACCATTGGTGTTGTGGATTAAAGCAATGCTAATGAATAGAACGTTGGTTGCGGATGCGGATTGTTATGGCGGGGGTAAACAGAGGCTGCCCGCAAGGCGGCGTCCTGTCTCCACTGCTGTGGTGTATGCTGGTCGACTCTCTGTTGAACGCACTCAACAGTTCTTCCGTGCTTTCTGTTGGATCATGCCTAGTGACTGTATGCGCCAAGGCGCAGGCGCAATCCTCTTAAAACTGAGGTTGTTCTCTTTACGAGAAGGAGGAAGCTGGTCGGGTTGACTCAGCCAGTGCTAAAAGGCGTCACAATCCAACTCTCCAATGAAGTAAAGTATCTGGGAGTCATCCTGGATAGCAAACTTCTTTGGTCCAAACATGTTGAGCTGAAAACTACCAAGGCGCTGTCTGTTTTCTGGCAGTGCAAAGGCATTTTCGGCAAGACATGGGGCTTATCACCGAAAAGAGTCCTATGGATTTATACGGCTACGATAAGACTATTTATAGCATACGCTTCGGTTGTTTGGTGGAATAAGCTTTCACGTAAATACGTCACTGCTGCTTTTGCCAAACTCCAAAGGCAGGTATGTCTCGGCTGCACGGGGGCCTTCCCCAGCACGCCTGGCTCCGGCCTAGATGCACTATTGAACCTTCCGCCCCTTGATATTTACATCATGGGCTGTACAATCGAGGCTATCTTACGTCTTACAAGAGGTGGCTTTTGGTATAACTCGCACTGGAGTTTTGATGAACTTGCGCAACGGTTGTCCTTCGACTCCTGTCTTATGGATATGCCGTCTGATGCGATGACACCGGAACTTCGGCTAAAGCGCAAATACGAGGTCGACTTTCCTCGCGTCCAGGACTGGCTCTGGCCGGACTCTGAACCTGGAAGGGAATGCAGTCGAATCTTCACGGATGGCTTCAAAACCGATCAAGGATCTGGTGCTGGTGTCTTCGTGGAGAGCGATAACGTTAGGCAAATATGCGTCAGTCTTCCAAACAGAGACTTATGCTATCCTAATGGCCATGGACTATGTTACGAGGAACAGGTGGAGGGGGCAAAGTATCTGCGTCTGTAGCGACAGTCAGGCTGCGCTTAAGGCCTTACTCAAACCCTTAACTACCTCCAAAATAGTACGTGAATGCAAGATATCTCTGAATTCGGTTGGAAGGCTGAATTCACTTAAACTTGTCTGGGTCCCGGGTCATAACGGGATCACGGAAAATGAGATCTCCGATGAACTTGCTAGACAAGGCTCAGAGGGGGACTTCTCAGGACCTGAACCAGCGATCTGTCTGCCTGAGTCCTCGGTCAGGGCTTCCATTGACGGTTGGGTTTCCTATGAACACATCCAACGACCATACCACGTCGAGTTAATCGGTTCTCGTCAGATCACCGTAATTAAACGACGTTGGGCGCGGTTAGTACGTAGATGGGGGACCGTTTGAGAACAACCGCGTGTCGTTGGCCAGTCCCATCTACAGAGTTGAGGTAGATAATACATACGTGGTATCACAATGGGCCTAAATTGACCTAAGTGTGTCGGCTTCTGCCGACAGCCACATAAACCTAACCTAACCTAACCTTCCTATGAACACAATCGCCGTTGGCATGACTCTCCAGGGTGCAGACAGACTAAGCAAATGCTCCCCGACGTCTGTGGGAAATCCGCGGCATTCGTGTTGTCTCTCAACAGAAAAGACTACAGACAGACTACTGGCGTTCTTACGGGGCACTACGCTTTTGCCAAACACCTTAAGGTGCTAGGCCTAAGCGACACCACCAACTGCGAAGCCTGTGGAGAAAGCGACGACACTGCGGAACATTTCCTCTGTGATTGTCCTGCTTTTGCTCGTATCAGGTGGCAGGTATTTGGTGCGGATATGGTGAGTGCTGTAAACCTAAGCTCCTTATCATTGAAGCGCCTTCTCGTTTTTCTTAGAAAAACGAGTAAATTCCCACAGTAAAATGTGGTGTGTCTGTCTGGTAGTACAATGGACCAGTATTGAGTCTGAGTGCTCCAGTGCACATGTCGTGATGAGTGTAGTCGTATAGACACGTTTTTTATCTCGGTCTAGTTTCAGTACCAAAATTAAGAGTGTTCCTCGGCCATTCATTAACTCTAACGTTGCGAACCCAAAGTTCAAAGTGCTAACTCTGCTGTCGATTAATTACCTGTCTTAAATCTCGGTACATTAATATAATTTTCTATAATCAATTTTCCGACACGAGTTTTCATAGTGCTCTTTCTTCGTCGCTGAAAAAAAAAACACACTCGCATACTAATAAAGTTGGTCTCACAATCACAACCATAACCTAATGGCAATTCCCAACACCCGTTCCAAATGCGCTCTTAAAGGCCTGTCCTCAACGCCCACACACCACCATAGCTCACCCTCACATAAACCATCAAATGATGTCAATACTACTCTCACTCTCAAAGTCTTAGAAGAGCATTTAGATAAACAGACAAAAACTCTGCAACGCAATCTAATGGAGGAAATGTCAAAACTGCGCGCTGAAATTGCTAATAAGTTCGAAGAAATTTATGAAAGCTGGATGTTAAAATTTAACAACATTAATTACAATATCTCAACTATTATCGAACGTATTGACAAAATTGAAGCAGAGAATTCTGTGCAAGGCAGTAATGCAGAACTTCATTCTCTTCGCCTGCAGGTAGCTGCTTTGGAAAAGAAAGACGTCGCTGGAGATGCTGTTCTCTGTGGGGTGCCCGAATGCCTTGGTGAGAATTTAAAACATATTTTCAATCACCTCTGTCACTCGGTCGACTGCAGGCCACCACCTTTAAGAGATATTTTCCGTGTGCGAAAGCGTTTTAACAACAACAATGCTAATACAGATCATAATAAACCGTCATCAATCATTATTAAGTTCTACAGCAATCGCGATCGCAACGACGTTCTCCGCTCAGCCTCGAACTACCGCCAACAACATAACAAAGAACTAAGTCTGAGTGATGTTGGCATGGAACTGGATGGCAGCTGCTACCTCAATGAAAGTTTAACTTAGCAATCACGCATTCTCCTACATAACGCTATCAGCATGAAGAGAAAGAAAAAGCTCTTCTCTGTTTACACCAAAGCTGGAACAATTTATGTAAAAAAAACTGCCACTGGGAAAAGCTCTCGTGTCGAAAGCTCTGATGACCTACTCACTGTTGCTGCAGCTGATCATTGATAACAACCTGAACTGAAGCCTGTTAATTTATATTGATTTTTATATAATAATTTACCAATTTAAGTTATTTCCTAATCTGTAATGTATTTTCCTCTCTTCCTTCCATTAAACCTGTTTTTCTTCTTCTATTTTCCTTTCTTATTCTACACTAATATAATCGGATTGCTTTCTTTTTTTGCTTGTTGGTCTGTTTTTTGTTTCGATTCTCATGACTAGTCCCGTGTATAATAGTGGTCATGGTGTGAATGAAAGCTCAACACCTATTATGATTAATGTTCTATGCAGGTATCGTGATGGGCTTAGGATTTGCCATTTAAATGCGCGAAGTCTTAATCTGCAAAAGCTTGACTTTCTACGTTATTTGTTTTCCAATTCTTGCGTTGATATTGTGTGTGTATGTGAAACTTGGTTTAATCCAGGCATCAGTGATACTGTCTATGACATTCCAAATTTCAAGCTCTGCAGGAATGATAGAATCACAGATACAATATTGGTGGTGGGGTAGCGATCTATTGCAAGTCCAATCTTACCATCGAGGTGTTAAACAAATCGGTTAACTCTGCTGTGGAACACTTAATTGTTGAGATAAGTGATGGCCATACCAAATGTTTAGTGTCATGTGTTTACAATCCAAGTCGCAACAACTCCTCAGAGTTCTTCTTTTCAGCTCTCTCTGAGTATTCTCCTTCCTATGAACATGTCATCGTATGTGGAGATTTTAATGCTGACTTGCTAAAAAATGATTCATGTGCCTTCCAAGTTAGCGATCTGGTGTCCTCTTTAGGACTCCATATTATTAATAACGGTAGCCCTACTCGCTTCTCCAATATCTCTGCTCCGAGCCTTCTTGACTTAGCTATTGTTTCTGATCCATGTTGTGTCTTGCTCTACGATCAGCTTTCCTTAGACTGTGTTTCTGACCATGATCTGCTTTTTTTACCTTGAATATACCGATGAATAAGTCAACCACCTCCTTTCGTTTTCTTTCAAGGATTTTAATTCTATAGACGTCGACTCACTTGATGCTGCTGCATCTGCAGTCAACTGGGATCATTGTAGAATGATTGCAGACCCCAATGAAAAACTTAACTTCTTCATGTCACTTGTCTCGTATTTGTTTAATCTTTGCGTCCCTACTAGATCTGTTCGAATTCGCAATGTTGTGGTTCCTTGGTTTACCTCAGAAGTTGTTGATGCAATCAAAGTTAGAAACAGACTGTATAGTAAGTGGAAGCATAAACCTTCCCCTAATACCTGGAGCACCTACAAAGTTGCGCGTAATTACGCTACTAATGTCATTCGAACTTCTAAACGAAACTTCTACGCGTCTAAACTTAACACAAATTTGCCATCTAAAAAACTTTGGAGTAACTTACGGAAACTTGGTGTCTCTGGATGCAAAACAAATACCCCATGTGAACTGCATCCTAATGCATTAAATGATCATTTCCTGGGTACCGAGGCTGACGAAAACGATATTGTGTTTGCCTCAAACATGGATACATTGCCAACAAGCTTTTCAGACTTTGAGGCTGTGACTGAAGTTGATGTTATTGACTGCATTAGATCAATCCGCTCAAATTCCTCGGGTGAGGATGGTATTCCTACTAGGTCCATTAAGCTAATACTGCCTCGTGCAATAAGCCACCTTACTCTTATTATAAATTGCTGCATCATGATATCTACATTTCCTCTGTCATGGAAAATTGCTAAAGTGATACCGGTTGCAAAGTCTCCTGTATCTGTGTCTCTTGGTGACTACAGACCCATCAGTATCTTACCGTGCTTGTCCAAGGTCTTAGAGAAATTAATAGCTAAACAGATTACTAACTACTTGCCTTCCAATCAGTTGCTGTATCCTTTTCAATCTGGATTCAGAGAGAATCACAGCTGCTCCACAGCTATGGTTAATATCCTCGATGACATAAGACAATTTTTTGATAAGAGCCATGTTACCCTTCTCTGTCTGCTCGATTTCTCTAAGGCCTTTGACAGGGTAAACCATAAGATGCTTTGCTGGAAGATGAAGAACTATTTTGGTTTTAGTGATAGGGCAGTGCAATTTATTAGAAGCTTTTTGAACAATAGAAAACAAAAAGTGGTGATTGGTCATAAATCCTCGTCTTTGAAGTTAATTACTCAAGGTGTTCCACAGGGATCGATTTTGGGACCAATCCTCTTCTGTATTTTCATCAACGACTTGCCCTCTGTATGCAAATTTTGATCTGTACGGTTATACGCTGACGACGTCCAACTTTTTCTTGCCTTGCCTCTGAAATTGAAAGATGAACTTGTTTCCAGGTTCAATAGGGATCTAATGGAAATCCAAAACTGGTCCTTGAATAACGGACTATCACTTAATCCAACGAAATGTCAGGTTCTTCCTATTTCGCACGTGTTGTTTGACTCCAATCTCTTACCAGATATATGGCTTGCTGGGAGCAAGCTCAGGCTTGTTGAAACCGTAACTTGCCTCGGGTATGTGCTAAATCGCAATTTGTCAGGCTATAATCACACTAATATTGTAGTTGGAAGAATTTATGGTTGTCTCCGCAAGCTTTGGTTGACTGCCAGTTTTACTCCAGTTGAAACCTGAAAGAGACTTCTCAAATGTTCCAATCATAACATACGCTGAGGCTGTGTACAGTAAGCTTGACTACCGATCTCAGCGCAAGTTGCAGGTAGCTTTCAATGACGCAGTGCGATATGTGTATGGTCTTCGCAGATATGATCATATCTCTGAGTACTCTCGGATTATATTAGGGTGCAGCCTGCCGCAGTATATCAACGCCAGAAATTTTATTTTCTTGCATAAAATAATTGTTACTAAGTCTCCGTTATATCTGTATAACAAATTAGTGTTCGCTCGGTCACCTAGATCACTTAACCTTATTATAACGTGCTTTAACTACGTAAATTCGTCTCATCTATTCTTTGTTCACGCCATTAGACTATGGAATTCACTCCCCCTACATATTAGGGGAATACTTAACGCAACAAGATTTAAAAGTGCAATCCTCCAACATTTCTCAAACCAGTTTTAGTACTCTTTCTCTCTATTCTTTGATTTATATCTGTCATTTATTTTCTTTTTCTTTAATTTAACTTTTTTCTTTTCATTCCTATGTTATTTTTTTCTTTAATTTTTACTTGCTTTTAGATTGTTTTTCTGTTTTCTTTTTCCTTTAAATTTAAAATTCTTAATAACTAAGCTAAGTACTATAAAAGATTTAATCTTAATGTACATCCCATAATTATGTAAATAAATTGAATTGAAATTGAAATTGAAAAGTCTCACACACCCCGACAAAAAAAAAATGTACCTTGGACATTTTTTTTTTAATTTGATTGATTGAGATGATTTCGGTTTCGAGAAAGTATAGAGTTTGTACGCAGTTGTATTAATTGCTAAACAGCTAATGGAGATGCCAAGTAGCATTGAAAAGCATATCAATCTTATTTTTCGATCCATGCGCTACGAAAAGTCTGAGATAATGCTTAAATGGAAAACCACATCTTCATGCTTTCCGAAAAAAAGACATGCAAACTTATATGTAGGTACATTAAAAATCAAACTAGTCTATTTTGATTGACTTTGTTTAGCGAAATTTGTTCCCTTTGCTAATGAAGATTTTGTATAGAATAGTTTTTATTTTAAGGCAATAACGGCAAAGCAAGATGCAAATTATGTAAAAAATAATTTGAGTTAAGCAACATGGGCCAAAGGGCTTTGGTGACGCATCAAAATGGACTAGCGCATAAGTCAAATTCTAAAGCTTTGACGTCACAAAAAATTGATACTTTCTTCACTGCATCTGAATCATTGGTCGCCTCTAGTAGTCAAAAAACATCTCAAAATACACAAACAAAATATTTTACTTTCGAGAAGACCGATTCCATCGTCGCAGAGATAAGGTGGTGTGTATATTATTTCCACCAGAGCGTCGCTGAACTCGTCTGTGGAAATTAGTGATCTTTTTCGATTCATGTTCCCAGACAGCAAAATTGCTGAAAATTTTAAGTTAGAAAGAACTAAGAGTTCCTACGTTATCAACCACGGTATATCCCCATATCTCCATAACAATCTTTTGGATAAAGTAAACAAATGTGACGACTTTGTTATATGTTTTGACGAAGCACTGAAAAAAAATAGATCAGAAAGGACAAATGGATTTAGTTGTCCGTTTTTTCGATAAGTCAAAATGAATTGTTTGCAATAGGTACTTAGAAAGCGAGTTCATGGGATCTTCAAAGTCAGATGACATTTTAAAACATTTTGACAATGGAATCCGATTTTTTAACAAAGAGAAACTTCTTCAAGTATCTATGGATGGCCCAAACGTAAATTTATCTTTTTTGAAGAAATTAAAACAACAGCGAAATGAAATTGATCCGGATGGTACGCAGCTACTAGAATGTGGTGTGTGTGGTCTACATATAATACATGGAGCCATGAAAACCGGACTTACAAATGTTTTATGGGACCTGCATATTTTTTTAAGGCATCTTTATTACGTTTTCAAAGACAGTCCTGCGAGTAGAAGCTTATTTACCTCCAAAACTGATTGAACTCGATTTCCCCTGAAATATTGTGGTGTACATTGGCTCGAAAACAAAATCTGTTTAGAGAGATTTTTTTTCTATGACAAATTCAGATTTACCAAAAACAAGGCCAATTGAAAACGTAAAAAAATACTTCCAAGACAAATTGTTAGACTGCAAACTTGCATTTTTCCATACAATTACATCTGATTGTGAACCATTTTTATCAAAATTTCAAGGTGAGAAAACTTTGATATTGTTAATTTTAACTTTGTAGATTTAATAAAATGAATGTTTTTTTTATTTACTTTATTGCGGTTGAGGGAACCGTTCACCCGTACAGCTGAAATGCAACTCACTTAATTTCTAACAAACAACAAATGGCCCGTGGCCTATGGTTTCGCTGAGCGTGGGAATCCAATTCATATCTTTCGCGATTATTAGGCAAAAGTGCATTATTGCAAATCCCCTGTTCGTGGGAATGAAAACCTTTTCGTAGGCTCACGCAACTCATGTTTCGGCGCGAAACATGGACTAGAAATTTGGATTCCCACACTCGTCGCAACTTAAGATAAGATATAATAACAAAAATGCAATTGCGCAGTAATGAATATGATTGACATTGAACATACTCCCACCCTTTTGAGGGTTTCTAGCCTCTAAATTTAACAAGCAGACAGAGTGAAGTAAAAAATTATAAATTGTCATCCGAACCAAAAAAATGGATTTAAATATTACAAACTGGATTATTAACTTCTTAAACCCTATAAAATATATAAACTTAGATTTAATCATAACAAGATACATCTTAAGACTTTAAAACTCTTCCTTTTTTTTCAAAGAGATATAGCAAGTTTTGAATTAGCCGCAACATGCAGCGTACAACTTAAGTTTAATGATACATACACAAATATTTGAATTTAAAAAATATCGAAAAAATATTGAACTAGATGGCTACTTGAAAGCGGGATGTTCGAGGTGCCGGCTTTGGCCGCCGCCTTTGATGACAGTAAAATGCAATTAGCCCAATCATGCCAGCCAGCAGAAAATAGCCCAGCCCATAATGATGATAATCATGCCAGCTTATTTCTTCTGGGGTCACTTCAGCTTGATGCATTACAGTATTGATTTTGTTCTTTAACCTTTCAAACTCTACCTTGTCAATGTCATTTGCTTGAGGTGGGCCGCTGAGAACTGTATTTGATTGATTCATTACCCAGGCGCTTATGTTTGTTTTCGGAATGAACGAATTCTTGATGCCTAGTGTATTATTGACTTCCTAGTTCACCTTTAATAACCATAGTTGGCATTTTTAGAATGCAGGGTTCCACAAATTCCATTAGACCGTTTCCAACTATCGATAAGCTTTCTATAGACTCTCTGCAGATAAGATGACCTGTGGCCTTGATGCCTGTTGAAAATATCCATCGATTAGGGGTTTTCAATGGCTTCCAATATTCTTCGGTCGGCCTTTTCTTCAACTTGCATGCATTTGATGCAAATTGAAATTGAAAAGTCTCACACACCCCGACAAAAAAAAAATGTACCTTGGACATTTTTTTTTTAATTTGATTGATTGAGATGATTTCGGTTTCGAGAAAGTATAGAGTTTGTACGCAGTTGTATTAATTGCTAAACAGCTAATGGAGATGCCAAGTAGCATTGAAAAGCATATCAATCTTATTTTTCGATCCATGCGCTACGAAAAGTCTGAGATAATGCTTAAATGGAAAACCACATCTTCATGCTTTCCGAAAAAAAGACATGCAAACTTATATGTAGGTACATTAAAAATCAAACTAGTCTATTTTGATTGACTTTGTTTAGCGAAATTTGTTCCCTTTGCTAATGAAGATTTTGTATAGAATAGTTTTTATTTTAAGGCAATAACGGCAAAGCAAGATGCAAATTATGTAAAAAATAATTTGAGTTAAGCAACATGGGCCAAAGGGCTTTGGTGACGCATCAAAATGGACTAGCGCATAAGTCAAATTCTAAAGCTTTGACGTCACAAAAAATTGATACTTTCTTCACTGCATCTGAATCATTGGTCGCCTCTAGTAGTCAAAAAACATCTCAAAATACACAAACAAAATATTTTACTTTCGAGAAGACCGATTCCATCGTCGCAGAGATAAGGTGGTGTGTATATTATTTCCACCAGAGCGTCGCTGAACTCGTCTGTGGAAATTAGTGATCTTTTTCGATTCATGTTCCCAGACAGCAAAATTGCTGAAAATTTTAAGTTAGAAAGAACTAAGAGTTCCTACGTTATCAACCACGGTATATCCCCATATCTCCATAACAATCTTTTGGATAAAGTAAACAAATGTGACGACTTTGTTATATGTTTTGACGAAGCACTGAAAAAAAATAGATCAGAAAGGACAAATGGATTTAGTTGTCCGTTTTTTCGATAAGTCAAAATGAATTGTTTGCAATAGGTACTTAGAAAGCGAGTTCATGGGATCTTCAAAGTCAGATGACATTTTAAAACATTTGGACAATGGAATCCGATTTTTTAACAAAGAGAAACTTCTTCAAGTATCTATGGATGGCCCAAACGTAAATTTATCTTTTTTGAAGAAATTAAAACAACAGCGAAATGAAATTGATCCGGATGGTACGCAGCTACTAGAATGTGGTGTGTGTGGTCTACATATAATACATGGAGCCATGAAAACCGGACTTACAAATGTTTTATGGGACCTGCATATTTTTTTAAGGCATCTTTATTACGTTTTCAAAGACAGTCCTGCGAGTAGACGCTTATTTACCTCCAAAACTGATTGAACTCGATTTCCCCTGAAATATTGTGGTGTACATTGGCTCGAAAACAAAATCTGTTTAGAGAGATTTTTTTTCTATGACAAATTCAGATTTACCAAAAACAAGGCCAATTGAAAACGTAAAAAAATACTTCCAAGACAAATTGTTAGACTGCAAACTTGCATTTTTCCATACAATTACATCTGATTGTGAACCATTTTTATCAAAATTTCAAGGTGAGAAAACTTTGATATTGTTAATTTTAACTTTGTAGATTTAATAAAATGAATGTTTTTTTTATTTACTTTATTGCGGTTGAGGGAACCGTTCACCCGTACAGCTGAAATGCAACTCACTTAATTTCTAACAAACAACAAATGGCCCGTGGCCTATGGTTTCGCTGAGCGTGGGAATCCAATTCATATCTTTCGCGATTATTAGGCAAAAGTGCATTATTGCAAATCCCCTGTTCGTGGGAATGAAAACCTTTTCGTAGGCTCACGCAACTCATGTTTCGGCGCGAAACATGGACTAGAAATTTGGATTCCCACACTCGTCGCAACTTAAGATAAGATATAATAACAAAAATGCAATTGCGCAGTAATGAATATGATTGACATTGAACATACTCCCACCCTTTTGAGGGTTTCTAGCCTCTAAATTTAACAAGCAGACAGAGTGAAGTAAAAAATTATAAATTGTCATCCGAACCAAAAAAATGGATTTAAATATTACAAACTGGATTATTAACTTCTTAAACCCTATAAAATATATAAACTTAGATTTAATCATAACAAGATACATCTTAAGACTTTAAAACTCTTCCTTTTTTTTCAAAGAGATATAGCAAGTTTTGAATTAGCCGCAACATGCAGCGTACAACTTAAGTTTAATGATACATACACAAATATTTGAATTTAAAAAATATCGAAAAAATATTGAACTAGATGGCTACTTGAAAGCGGGATGTTCGAGGTGCCGGCTTTGGCCGCCGCCTTTGATGACAGTAAAATGCAATTAGCCCAATCATGCCAGCCAGCAGAAAATAGCCCAGCCCATAATGATGATAATCATGCCAGCTTATTTCTTCTGGGGTCACTTCAGCTTGATGCATTACAGTATTGATTTTGTTCTTTAACCTTTCAAACTCTACCTTGTCAATGTCATTTGCTTGAGGTGGGCCGCTGAGAACTGTATTTGATTGATTCATTACCCAGGCGCTTATGTTTGTTTTCGGAATGAACGAATTCTTGATGCCTAGTGTATTATTGACTTCCTAGTTCACCTTTAATAACCATAGTTGGCATTTTTAGAATGCAGGGTTCCACAAATTCCATTAGACCGTTTCCAACTATCGATAAGCTTTCTATAGACTCTCTGCAGATAAGATGACCTGTGGCCTTGATGCCTGTTGAAAATATCCATCGATTAGGGGTTTTCAATGGCTTCCAATATTCTTCGGTCGGCCTTTTCTTCAACTTGCATGCATTTATTGCAAGGCATTGTTTTTATGATTCAGTAGAGCTACTTCACAACTGCTAAGCGCCGCTTGCCTTGTAAATGTGGGATGCGATTTTTCACAAAGAAAGTGCCGAGCAGATACCAGCTTGCATAAGCTCAACTCCAGTTCGGACATTGGGAAGAAGGCATCCCTGGTTGCGGATATAGCCAAGAATGGTGAAGCGACTTCAATCATATAGCAATCGGATGTCTGCAAGATTGGAATTGGCATTAAATTAAACAATTGGAACTCCGCGGTGTCGGCAAGTGGAATCCTCATTTCAAACACAACCGAATCCTCCAAAATTCTGCCCTTCACTGACACCATTTTGTACAAGTCCATGGCTGATCCCTTTACCAACGTCAATGTGGTGGGTAAGTGAGCTTTGGCCAGCATAATTTGTTCAGTAAGTTGGGGTGGAGTTATCAATTGAGGATTTATCCTGGCATGGTTTAAATCCAAAAGCACATCCAGCAGTATTTCCTGAATCCTTTCAAAATTTGAAATCACCAAAAGCAAGTATGAAGTAAGCGACGCGATATTTTGCTTGACCTCCTGCAGTCCTAATTTTTCATTAATGGAGTTTGCGGTCTTTCCTAAATACGCATTAAGAGCTTCAAATTGTTGACTAATTTGAAGTGCACTACGCTTAAGGAGATTGGTCGTATAATCGGCAATGGAACTTTGTTTTCGGATTAATTCCGCGAAGTGCCATTCGTAATTTTTAACGCCTTGTATTTGAGCCTCAATCTGCCGACCGTCATCCTGATCGAGAATCCCAAAGAGGCTGTTTGCCACCTTTCCCACAATGTCGAGCGGCGATCTACGAGTTCGATCGTGTCCGTGGCTTCCCATGTTGTAATTGTAAAGGAGTTCGTTGTTGTGATCTATAGCCGTGAGTCTATGCTGTACAGTCTCGATCGTAGGCTTGCAATATATTTGGGGCAACATTTCTTGCGTGCAAACATCTTCTAGTTTACGTAGGTAGGATTTGACTTCATTTAATTCCAAAAAGTATGTTGTTAGATTGTAGTACACATAAACATTCCAATGACTATTAGCAGTTTGTATTTTTCCGATATCTTCAAAGTATATCCCAATGGCTTCATCTAATTTTGTTATGCCAACTCTATCCGCGATCTGTCCCAGCGCCGAAGCCGGACAACAAAGTAATACTATTAGAGCCATTGCCAGCAGTGATCTCCCACTTTTTCGTTTGTTGCTCACTTGCTTAGGCATGCTCACATGCCTATGGCTGGGGAGCTTTCTTCAGTGCCCTGGTTCTCGATTCCCGAGTTCTCCTTGCCAGTATCTGTGTTAGTTACTTCGGGCATGGGCAATGGACACAAGTTGTGTATCGCTCGTTTGAAACTTCCGCCATGGCTTTTGACAATTGCTACGCGAATCAGATCATCATTGCCCTTCACAACTTGTTCTACCCGCCCTAGTTTCCATTTCAAAGGCGGAATGTTTGCCTCTTTGATTAGCACCAATGCACCAATGGGCAGATTGGGTGATTTACGGTCCCATTTCATTCTTTGTTGTAGAAGATGTAAATATTCACATGACCATCTCTTCCACAAATGCTGTTGAATATGCTGTATTTGACGGAATTTTTTAAGAGTGCTAAATTTACTTTCCGTAATATCTGGCTCAGGCACAGTAGTAATTGGCGCTCCAGTCAGGAAGTGCCCAGGCGTTAACGCTTCTAGGTCATTTGGATCAGATGACATGGGAATAAGAGGTCGTGAGTTAAGGATCGCTTCTATTTGTATTACCACTGTCGTCAATTCTTCGTAAGTAAGTGATGCCTCACGGAGGTAACGAATTAGCAAAACCTTTGCGGATTTCACCGCAGCCTCCCAAAGTCCCCCAAAGTGTGGCGAGCGCGGGGGTATATGGTGCCAATTTATGCCGCTTTCCAAACATGTTGCCGTGATAGCAGACTGGTTCTTTTCGGATTCGAATGCCTTTTGTAATTCCATCAATTCGTTTTTTGCACCTACAAAATTGGTAGCATTGTCAGAAAAGATACTATGAGAAACTCCTCTTCTGCCAATAAATCTCTTCAGCGCGTAGATAAAGCTCTCCGCCGACAGATCTCCTACTACCTGTGAACTGCCTTTGTAGAGAAACATACAAATACTGCTAAATATGATTTTGTAGGAATTTTACCCCTTATTTTGTAGTGAGTTTTAACAGGGCCACAGAGATCGACTCCACAATAATAGAAAGGACGGGAGGGATTAACTCTCTCCTTTGGTAAATTGCCCATCATCTGTTGTATGGGCCTTGGATTTGAGCGAAAACATTTTATGCAGTTGGAAACTATTTGCCTCGCCATTCTGCCGACACTTAGTATCCAAAATTCTTGCCTCGAAATTGCGATCAGAATTCGAGGCGCGGCGTGCATGTGTTTTTCATGCAGGTAGGTAAGAAGCAACTTCGTTACGATATAGTTTTTTGGTAGTAAAATCTGATGCTTCGCGTCCGCCTCAATTGATGCATTTTTTAATCGTCCACCAACTTTGATTAATTTACTGGTTTCATCAAAAAACGGTTACAGTGATGCTATGCGGGAGCCTTTACGCACACTCAAACCCCTCTGCAAATGATGGTAGTCATCCGAAAATGTCTTCCTTTCAACATGTACCCAGATAAACCAGGTGCCCCGCTGAAGCTCTTCAACAGTTAATTGACCTTTATTTCTGAAGGACCTTTGCTTTCTGCAGTTATAGTAAAATCGAAAGCAATATGCGAATATTTTTTGCAATGAATAGAATGAGTTTCGGTGATTCACGCGCTCGAATACATTTTCATTGTCAGCAGTAGAAGCGAACAGCACTGTTCTCTTCTTGCGACGTTCTGGCATTTCCTTTGGAGCAATGTATGGCGATATTTCCCATGCGGACTCGTCTTTGGCAAAGAAGTCTCGACCAGCGAACCAGCAGCGGTTTTTTAGAAGCGACTGGAGATCCAGTCCTCTGGATAGAATGTCAGCAGGATTATTGCTCCCCTTTATATGACTCCATTGCTTTATATCCGTGATTGCCTGAATCTTAGCAACTCTGTTCGCAACGTATATATCCCATGTGTACGAAGGCGATCCTATCCACGCCAGTACTGTGGTGGAATCAGTGTAATAGCATACACGTTTTATTTAGTTGGTTAAAACATGTACCAGTCTAGCCACTAGGTTAGGTTAGGTTTATGTGGCTGTCGGCAGAAGCCGACCCACTTAGACCAATTTAGGTCCATTGTGATACCACGTATGTATTATCTACCTCAACTCTGTAGATGGGACTGGCCAACGACACGCGGTTGTTCTCAAACGGTCCCCCATCTACGTACTAACCGCGCCCAACGTCGTTTAATTGCGGTGATCTGACGAGAACCGATTAACTCGACGTGGTATGGTCGTTGGTTTTCTAGCCACTAACTCAACCATCAGAACAGCGCCTAGCAGTTCCAGGCGCGCAATGGAAGTGGCTTTAAGAGGTGCAATTCGCGATTACAATTGAGAGTAGGCCTTTCCCTTGCCGTCAACAGATCGTATATAAACACAGGATCCAAAGGCGTTCAGAATACTATCCGAGAATGCGTTCAATGCCGCTGCAAGTGCGGGAAACATATCGTGGGACGCTCAGCTCTTTCAGCAGGGAAAATTCCTGTAAGTAATCACGCCACTTGGTGGCTTGCCCCTTGGGAATTGGGTCATCCCAAGATAACTTTGATTTCCACAGCTCCTGTAAGAAGAGCTTCCCAAGAACTATCACCGGTCCAAGTAATTCTAGCGGATCAAACAATCTGGCGAGATCGGCCAACACAGTCCGTTTGCACACAAAGTCCGGTAATTTGTTGGGCTCGTCAAAATCAAACCTGCATTTAAATGCATCAGAAGAAGGATCCCATATTAATCCAAACGTCTTAACCACTTCGGATTGATAAAAAGTAACGAGCTGTTCTTTATGCTCTTCGGGTACCCTTGCTAGTATTTGTGGGTGATTGGCGCAGAACTTCCTTAGTTCAAAGCTACCCAGTTTCAACAGTGCGCGAATTTCAGTTAATAATTTCTCGGCATCTTCGATACTCTCGGCGCCCGTAAGACAATCGTCGACGTAAAAACAGTTACTTATAGCATGCGAGGCACGTTCATGTTCATCTCTGTTGTCATCTGCAAGCCTTGCCAAGCATCCTGTAGCCATATAGGACGCCGAGGCTGTACCATAAGTAACGGTGTTAAGTTGGAATAATTGTAATGGCTGGCCCTGATGTGATCTCCATACAATCAATTGCATCGCTCTATCTCTAGGATCTACTAAAATTTGTCGGTACATTTTACTTATATCCCCTGTGAAAACATATCTGTGCATTCGAAAGTTAGCTATAATCGAAAACAAATCTGGTTGGATTGTTGGACCAACCATTAAAATATCATTGAGTGAATGCCCTGATTTGCTTTTGGCGGAAGCATCGAAGACTACCCTTAATTTTGTTGTTGAACTTTCAGGTTTCATTATGCAATGGTGGGGAAGTACATAATAAGGGTTGGATAATTTGTTCGGTTCAATTTGAGTCATATGACCAAGAGATTGATATTCTTGCATGAATTCAATGTATGACGCTTTCCAGTTATTATGCGTATCTAATCTTTTTTCCAGAGCCAGGAATCGTTTTTTGGCCAGTTCAAAGGACTCTCCCAACACGGTACGAGGGTCTTCTTTAAAATGAAGTCGTACCACGAATTGGCCGTTTGAATTCAGTTTGGTATTGGTTTGAAAATGGGCCTTGCACTCGTGTTCCTCTTTGCTCATGGTGTTTACAGGCGCATCATGATCTTCTGTTTCCCAGAATTTGGGCACCAGTTTATCTAACGATGACAGTGAGGGTTTTGTGGCTATATGACAGTGGGCTGTGGGGCCACCGGCTGATGCGCCTCCAGCCACAATCCACCCCAACTTAGAATTGCGCAGCAATGGGAGATCATTTGAGATTTTATTATCTCCTGGAAGGAGCAAATCAAAAAATAGTTCTGCTCCTAAGAGCATGTCAATACGCTGAGCCTTGGAGAACGTAGGATCCGCTAGCTGCACCTGTGGCGGTAACTTTGAAAGCGATGTGTCTATTTCGTGAGTAGGTTGGTACTCGCTTATTCGAGGCATGATGCTTGCCTCCATTGTTGACCTATAAGATGACGTCCTGGATTCAATAGTCACGTTGGTGATGAATTCAGCCTTGCACTCCTTGCCACCAATACCACTGATTGGCAGATCCACGCGACGTTTCCTATACCCTAACTCATGTGCCATACTTGCGGTTATGAAATTCATTTGAGACCCAGAATCTAAAAGAGCACGACAAGGCATGGGTGAACCACAAGCAGAAATGACATTGACAATGGCAGTAGCCAGGTAAACATGCCGGTTGCTTATCTTACCATCTATGGCTGCATTATGTGCAGATGTGCTAGATGGCTGTTCTACTATTTTCTTATTTTTATAGCGCTTACCCCTTTGAATTGTGTGTGAAAAATGATTATCACTATTGTTGGTCGGCTGCTGCTGATAGAAATTCGTTCTCTTCGGTTGATGATGCTGCTTGTGCTGATGCTGCTGCTGCTGCTGCTGCTGATAATGAGAGTGATCATGTTTTTGTTGCACTGGGGTTTCTGACTGATGATGTTGCGGCTGCTGATGATCATCCTGCTGTACTGAAGTTGGTGTATGTTCATGGTGCTGCTGCCGCTGATGATGAAGCAGTGTATTCTGCCTGCCCTCGCATCTTTGGCAATTTCTGGACTGACATGATTGGGAGTGATGGCCCAATTTTAGGCAGTTTCGGCAAAGGTTTAGCCTACGAACAGCCTTGTCTCTCATCTGAAAGGGATAAAAATTGTGAGCAATGATAAATCTGGTGCTTACCGGAATTGCACATAGTGCAATTGATACTGCTATCACTGCTTGCTGCAACGTGCGCGGATGGTCTCTTCCGTTCGTCTCGACTGCTAATGGCCTCCAATGTCTGGAACCTTAATTCGACGAAATTGAAGAACTCGTTCAAGGTTGGGCTGCTTTTTGGATTGTCCAGTGACTGCTCAAACAATCCTCTGCTTTCCTTGTTCAATTTTTGTAGCATAAGGTGAACGACGTTTGGATCCCAGTTTTGCACTTCGAATCCCAGATTTGTGATACCCTGCATGCCTTCCTTTGTGGTGTCATGCAACCTTCTTAGACTCGAAGCCGAGGGTTGAGATAGAATGCTTGTTAATTGAGCCGAGAGCAATAATCTTCGATTGTGGAACCGATCGACAAGAGTTTTCCTAACCACTTCATAGTTGTTGTCAGTGGGTTGAAAATGCTGTATAAGATTGTGCGCCTCTCCAGTAACATTTGCACGCAAAAAATACAGCTTTTGCGCTGGTGGTATAGGCTGCTCGTGTATCAACTGCTTGAAAAGGTCATAGAACTGCCGCCAGTGCAGATAATTTCCATCAAATTTGGGCAGCTCTATTTTTGGAAGTTTCATGGCCGCGGCTACGGGAATCCCTGTTGTGTGAGGAGCCTCTAGTTTTTCGCATAATTCCATAAGAGCCAATTCTACCTGATCCTGCATGTCAAAATGCCGCTGTATCTCGTCAATTGTTGCGTGATCCTCGGTTTTCCTATACAAAGTCCTTATTTCCTCCCAATTTTGCTCAATGGACCTTGTTTTTATTCGGCAGAATGCATCGCTTCGGCCTTGCGCTACCTCCAAAGAGCACTTTTCTAAAGACTTTCGCAGGATTTCCATTAGAAGCGCCAGCCTTTGTTTCTATTGTATTTCCGATGCCATTTTTCGGGTTTGAAAAGTCTCTTCTGGCTGCTTCGTCCTCGGTCCCGGCTGTGGCCCAATCTTACCCTTTGGAATTGGCCCTGTATGTGAGCCAATTTTTGCATAAATTCCACCTTCCTCAATCTCCTCTCGTTCCATGCCCTTTCCTTGCACGGTGCCAGTTCTTGCCTCTGCTTGAAGAACCTCAATCCGCCGGTTGATATCGCTCGGCCACTTCGCGCACTAATTTAAAATAATCCTCCTTAAAGTAAGGATGATCCAACTGGTCGGAGAAGCCTTCGCGGATTATATTGTCCGCTTCGTCAAACTTTTCCCAGTATCGATCCAAACTATCACGACGCTCAACCAGGTAGAGAAGAGTCTTTCTTTTATCAGCATCCTTTGAATAATTGCGGCTCATTCGACAGATCTCTTCTCCTAATACTTCCTGTTGAGTCGCGTAGTGCTCTAAGGTTTTTTCCGCGGAAGTTGCCATATTATTGCGCGCGAATGGCGTTTAAATCACAGAAAATAAAGCAACAAACAAAAAGAAAAAGGAAAACAATCAAACAAAATTAAACAAAATTCACTCAGGCCTAACTACACTTTAGTTAAGGTCCTGTCACGGTCGCCAATGTTAATTTTAACTTTGTAGATTTAATAAAATGAATGTTTCTTTTACTTTTGTGGATTTTATTCACTTTATTGCGGTTGAGGGAACCGTTCACCCGTACAGCCGAAATGCAACTCACTTAATTTCTAACAAACAACAAATGGCCCGTGGCCTATGGTTTCGCTGAGCGTGGGAATCCAATTCATATCTTTCGCGATTATTAGGCAAAAGTGCATTATTGCACATCCCCTGTTCGTGGGAATGAAAACATTTTCGTAGGCTCACGCAACTCATGTTTCGGCGCGAAACATGGACTAGAAATTTGGATTCCCACACTCGTCGCAACTTAAGATAAAATATAATAACAAAAATGCAATTGCGCAGTAATGAATATGATTGACATTGAACAGATATTTTACCTTTATGAAGATGTTCTCATAATGGTTAAAAACGTATTGCATCGCATCGTCAAAAAAAGTATATCAGCGAATGCTCCATAGGATCTCAACTTTTGTCCATCGGTCTTTCAAGTGAATCCATTCTTCTGGAAATAAAAAACGATGCCGTTGGCTTTAAAGCAATGAAAATCATCAATGCAATAAAACAAAAAGACAATTTTTCGGAAAAAGATATTTTAAAATTTAAACTGGATTGCCGCAAAATTATTATAAGCATAATATCAAAAATCGGAGAACGAAGCCCATTAAAATACGATTTGATTGTAAACGTGAGCGGTCTTAATCCTAGAAATATTTTGCAAAACAACGGTCTCTACAGTAAAAGATTCAAAAATTTGGTTCAAATTTTATATAATGCCAACCGATTGTACATGCGCGGAAAGGGCAACATTGCAGTACATAAATGTATGTACAGATTCAGGCAGACGGCAGTATTGCCATGTCCTTATTCTTAAGTATACCAATTTGTAAACTTTATGATGAAAAAATAAAGAATCTATCTATCTATCTATCTCTACAGATGCACAGACAGCCCTAGAAGAGGATTACAAAAGCTTTATAATCAACGAATCTACTTGCAGAGTTGATGAGTTCTACTTTCAGCTTTTTGGCAAAAATGAAAATTTTAAAGATCTTTGCCATGTTATAAAAATGTGTTACATTTTATCGCACGGAAACGCCTCAGTTGAGAGTGGCTTCTTAATTAACAAGACTCTTTTGGTCAAAAACCTCCTTGAGGAGTCACTAGTCGCTCAGAGAAGAGTCTTAGAAAGCGTGAATGAGGCTGGGGGAGTATCGAAAGTGGAAATAAATTCAAAATTAATATTTCATGTTCGATACTCTCATAGCCGCTATATAAAAAAAAGAAGATGGAGTAAACGTATTAAAAAGAAAAAGTGAGGAAGAAATTAAAAAACTTCATAAGGAAAAAGCAAAAATTCGCATTCAAGCCCAGGTTTAAGAATAGAAAATAAATTATCAACTCTCCCTTTTGAAAAAATATGGTATGTCCTGTTCTCAACTGATTGTTTTATTGATATTTTTTAAAAGGAATGTTTAGAAGTATACAATTTCTCTGTTCTTTAAATATTTGGGACTAGTGTTTAAATGTGTCATTTTTGTTTGCTATATTAGCAAAATTTGGTAAGGAACAAATTCAAAACTGGTCAGAGAAAGTCAGGGAATTTTTTTTTAATAAGGCATGTATAAATCATCAGAGTAATATCCTGATCTACGCTGATGATATGAAAATATATAAACTTATCACTAGTCAGCAAGACAGAATTTTTGTTCAATCCTATTGTGCTCGCCGTTTCGACTATAATAATCATCTGGATACTTCCCGGTTTCATATCACTGGGGCCAAATGCTGGCATTGTTGCATTTGTTTGATCCCGGCCTACCCCTTACGATTTTGACGCATGCATGCTCCCGTTAGCATGTCGGGGCTATGTTATAGCGTCTTGCGTTCACCTTTTTTTAATATATAAAAAACTGTTATTTGCACTGAAAGTGAAAAGTCTGCTCAACAATTTCGGGCGATTCCAGTTAGAAGTTGTACATTTTTTGAATTAATGTGGATATCATTTCAGATCGTGAATCGAAGACCTCGATGTTTTTTTTTTCTTTTCGTGATTTTTCGCAATGCCAATTACTTTGGCAGTATATTCATCTGCTTTTCAGTATCCAGAAGCTAAACTCATCTCCGTTTTTTGTGGAAACTAATAAAAATTATACCAATTTTTTAAACCTTTTTAAACTTTAAACTTTTTGAACTGTAATCCAATCATGCCTTCAACAAATATTCGTTATCATCTTACTGTTGACTTTGCTTCCAGGAACCCCAATAATAGTTTTTAGGCCTGATGTGGCGCTATCTCATGAGAACGATGAAACCTACAGGGGTAGTCTCGCTAATTTTGATGAACTTAACATTTGGGTGCAAGAGAAATGTGTTCCTCTTGTGCGAGAAATAACCTTTGAAAATGCCGAAGAATTAACTGAAGAAGGACAACCATTTTTGATTTTGTTCCACAATCCAGATGACACCAATTCAATTAAGGATTACAAGGCAATTATTGAAAGCGAACTCCTTTCTGAGAAACGTAAACTTAAATTAAACCCACACGCTGTACATTTCTTTAAACAAATTATTTCTTGAATAGAAAACGTAAACTTCCTAACAGCTGATGGTAAACGTTTTGCGCATCCACTCCATCATCTGGGAAAATCAGAAGATGATTTGCCACTTATAGCAATTGATTCATTCAGACACATGTATTTGTTCTCCGATTTTAAGGATATGTACAAACCAAACAAACTAAAACAGTTTCTACAAGACTTGTATAATGGAAAGCTGCATAGGTATGAGTTGTATTTACGTTTGTTACCATTTTTTTCATGTAAATTACTGTTTTTTATAGGGAATTCCACTATGGACCTGACTTAAACGAAGATTCCAATGCTATTGACCACAAAGTGAACACCTCGCCGCCTGAGTCCACTTTTAAGAAACTTGGTCCTTCGAAAAACCGATACACGTTGCTGAAGGATGAATTATAATTTCCTTTGTCCGTTTTAATTTTTTTTAGTTGAATTGTTTTATGTAAAAAGAGCCGATGGCTACAAGAACCTACGAAATTGAGACCATTCTGTTCAACAAAAATATTTAAAATTAAAGCTGGCCTTTCGCTAAATGTTTTGTTTAATAATTCTTGCTTAATATGTAAAACCTTGTTTGATGTAATTTGTAGTTTAATTGATGCCTTGATGGTGTTTCTTACATTTCTATTTAAACTATTCAGTTCGGCAGTACCCTTATCCGTTTTTAACTATGTTGTATTATATTAAAAACAATTGCATTGTATATATTATATATTTGACTGTGTCCAGGTCATATTTGAAATTTGTTTTTTTATTTGTAAAATATGGATATAATTTCAGTTGTGCTAAAAGTTTAATTATTCTTACAATCATTATTCTGATAACCTACTCTCGAGTTCAATATAATAATTTATATTAAATTATAATATATAATAAAATGCATTTTAATATTTATAAAACTTGCCGAGCATTATCGTAAGTCAAGTACCTACATGTCAGTAGAAAGCCACTGTCGACGTACACGCACGGCCACTCTGAAAACGATACATAATTTTGCCTATATAAATGTTACATGGATTATTTGCTGAAAATACAGTATCGACTTCCTTCATAAATAAACCAGTTTGGGTTCCTGCAAATAAATTTAACAAAATTATTCACAATTGTTATCAAGACAGCATAAACATTTAGGAACTGATTTCCTCCAGGTAGAGGAAGGCCTAAAAACAACGTTTGCACAAATTTTAGCTTAGGGAAACGCGTAAAATTCCGAAAAAAATGTTTAAAGTATTCGTTTTTAACCTCAATCTGTTAATAAATTCCATTGAAAAGACATTAAGATAAAAGCAGCGTTCAGCGCTATTAATTGTGGGTTCATGTATTAACTAGACTATGAGAGTTTGAATGTAATCTTGGGAAATATTGTAAAAAAAATGCTGTGAACGTTAGAATTCGCATTAAGGATACTATCCTTTAGAGGCAATCGTGTTTCTTTTGGGTTTTCCTTTTCTAGATTGGGAATGCGTTTAGTTACGTTGTGGAATCACAAGTAGGGCCCATAAACAGTACAATGTGTATGGGGGGCATGCTGCCCCCCTGCAACCTCCCTGCTTGGGTTCACTGTTAGCTTTGGGATAGGTGCGAGGTCCATTGTGAAATCACAAATAGATCCCATAAACAGTACAATGTTTATGCTTGAGTTCACTGTTAACTTTGGAATAGGTGCGAGGTCCATTGTGAAATCACAGATAGATCCCATAAACAGTACAATGTGTATCAAAAACATAATAATCAATAACAAACTCTATTTACATTTTTGTTATCAATTATATATATATATATATATATAGATATAATATATATATGTATAAATATACAGTACGTTCTCGATTATCGCAACTAATTAAAACAAGGGTGGTTGCAATGACCGAGGTTGACTGAGTAAATATTTTTTTTGGCTCAATTCGAGATGCAAAGCGAAAATCAGTAAACCAGCACTTACATATTATATTTAATGCAACAAATTTTAATTCAATAACACATAAATAATAAGAAACAAAACTAAAATAAGTTAATTCATTAAGATGTAAGTACATAAATACATATGTTTAGTCCTCTGTATAGCTTTAATTTTTTTTTTTTTTTTGAATTGGACATTTTTGTTTGGATTTTTTTCGTTTCTTAGATTTTTCAAAATCGCCATTTCTCACAGTTTTTGAAGACTCAACATTTGTTCAATAGGTGCTGAATTCTGTTCAGCCCATCGAATTGCTGTATTGAAAGCTTGTATTGCAGTTTCAGCCTTTATTTTGGCAGCAGGAATCTCAACCTCGGGCCCACTTTCATTTGATATTTCACTTGTTTCATTGTCTTCATAGATTTCCTCATTATTATAAATGGTTTCGCGTACCTAATCATACATGTCCTCATTCGGAATGGATTCGTTGCCGGAAATTTCATTGAATGGAGTTGATATGGATTCTACGACCAGGTGTTCATTGATAATTTGAGCTCTAACTGTGCTCAAAGGTAGCTCGTTCTCATCTTCCCAATCAATATGAGAAGCCATCAACACATTCCAACATTTTTTGATTGGTTCTGCCTGCAATCCATCCCATCTAAGAATGCTAACGTCAGCCAAGCATTTTTATTTGACTTGTATACAACGGGCGTGTGGTCAAAATGTTTAAAAGGTCTTGGGTTTACAGATTTACCGATGACGAAAAGCTTAACTTTGTGTAAACCCGATGCGGTGGTGCAGGCGAGAAACGTGATCCTTTCTTTGCTTTTCTTTCGGCCAGGAGCTGACGATTCCTTAAAACCTACAAGGATTTTGTTGGGCATAAGTCGGTAGAATAATTTTTATATATTATTATAAATTTGATTGGGAGTCAAATCGAGCTCTCTGACTTTTTCCTTAAACTTAATCAAGAATGGATCTACAAGCTGGTATTTGTTTGAATGTTTTTCTCCACAAATTTTCAACAGGCGAATTCCGTGTTTTTTATAATTTGTCACCCAACCATTGCTCGCAGTAAAAGATCCTGGCCTCTCTTTAATTTTTTCATGCAATGAGCACGCCTTTTTTTAGGACTTCGCTGGAAATTGGCACATTTTGCTTTCTTGGATTTAGGAACCACTTGTACAAAGTCTTTTCCATCTTAGGGTATTCGCCACCTTTTAATGTAAATCCCCTTTCCGGGTCCACATTCAGCATTAGAAACAAACTTTCTTATTCCACCCTCTTTTCGTTTTATTCTGCTGACTGTAAATTTATGAACATTATACTCACGGCATAATGATTTAATTGAAGCTCCTTTATTAATTTTTTGTTTAATTTCACTTTTGTTTTTAATTGACAGTTTCACAATTTTTTTAGTAACACCCATTTTTTTCGAAACACACAAGCGACTGATCACTGGACAAAATTCATTAAACTAAAAAGAAAATCTTGCATTGTATAGATACATATGATGTACATTCATACAACTTCATCGTACCATCACTCTAAAGTAGCGGTAAAATAACTGCCGAGACAAAATCTAACGCAGCAGAGAAAAACAAACATAGCCAAGAACCTGAGTAAATAAAGACAAGTATATAAAAACAAAAGTTGCACTTATCGAGTCAATTTTTAAAGAGTTGCGATTACTGCGTCAACAATGATATAAATTCAGCTGTTGCGAAAATCGAGGAGTTGCGTTAATCGAGAACGTACTGTATGTAGATATGTATAAACAACATTTTCATGCTCAAGTGTGAACTCTTCCACTCAAGTATTTTGTTATCAACTCCACTTATCATATACACCCACCACCATTTTGATATTTGTCAGTGATGAATTAAATAAATTTGTATGGAAAAACCTTAAATTTTCAAATATTAGTTTCCTTAAGTAAAAATTGATGCAGAACATATTCTAAAATTATAACAAACATTTCCACATCAATAGTTTTTCAAAATTCGAGATCCTATTTGCGAAACCATAACCCTTTTTCCTAAATAGTACATATTTTGCAACCGCTATGGTTTTATTTTATTTTAAATATACAAACATACCTGAAATAAAATGCTTAGAACAGACACGAGCTATTTTAGTGTTGAGTTCCTTTTTGTTTATAGCTTTTAACCATTTATTTGCCAACTGATTTGTGAGAAGGCTCTTGCACAGGATTAATTGTGCCCATATTTTCCTGTAAATACTCCTCTTGTTTTTGTGTTCATTTGACAGTGACGTTTTAGCGATGTGAACATTGTATATAAACTCTATAGTACTGTGGCGACCTCGAAATACTGTGGCTACGCGAGGAAGCATTCCGTGGAGCCACACACTAATCATAGATGTCGCAACGAACAACAACGAGAAATTCAAAACCAACGGTCGAGAGTGAAAAGAAAATGAAGGCAATTCGTGTTTGTTCTTCGAGTTAGTCGCTTCATTATTTTTATAATATTCAATAATTAAATATACATATATTAAATAAACTAATTGTTTTACTGTGGATAATTATCTGTGCACACACCTGTGCCTACAGTGGTGACCCCGACGTGATCCACAACAATTAAAAATTTATTTAATTGGCAACAGCCGAACCAACTACGCACTTTATCTCTTGCACTTGTACATATGTATATTTATAAGTATGCAAGGCGAACAAAACACAAGGACGAATGCAGGCGTTTCCTCAGGACCACCAACTCCATCCGATGCGGAGATCCAGGAAATCAATGCTCTCAAAAACCTGAGGATTCCTCCGTTCTGGAAAATTAATCCAGCGCTATGGTTTGTACAGGTGGAAGCGCAATTCCACAATAATCGGATCATCAGCGACAACAGCCGATTCAACGCCATCATCGCTGGACTGGACCCAGAAGTGCTGAATGAGGTATCAGACTTAGTGCAGAAACCACCGGACACAGATAAGTACATTGCTTTTAAAAAACAAGTCATATCTAGGTTCACCGAGTCTAAGGAGAGGCAACTGAACAGATTGATGACGACCCTTGAACTTGGCGACAGACGTCCATCAAGTCTCCTCAGGGAAATGCGAAGACTGGCTGGTTCAAATGTTCCAGACGACATGTTGTCCACTCTATGGATGGCACGAATGCCCAGTCATGTGCGTGGAATACTTTCTGCCAGTCACGGAATCGACCTCACTGCGTTGTCTGAAATCGCAGACAAAATCGTTGATAACACATCCGCCCACGCTGTTTTCTCCACTGATGTTCATGAAGATGACCCTATACCACAATCCACCAACGCTGAAAGTGATCTGAACAGAAGACTAAATTCCATCGAGTCCACTCTGTCAACTCTAATGACGGCTATGCAATCACTGAAAACCAGTCACAGCCATGGCAGGTCTCGACCACAGTCAAGGAATAACAGATCGCTCTCAAGAGCATCAACTCCTAACGGAATGTGTTTCTTCCATGAGAAATTCGGCAGCGATGCCCGGAAGTGTAAGAAACCATGCAGCTACAAAGCAAAAAACTAAGTGAGCTGTTGTCCTCAGAGGCGGACGGCAACAGTCAAAGATTCCACAAGGAACACCGCCTCTACATCTTCGACAAGGAGACAAACCAAAAGTTTTTGCTCGACTCTGGATCAACTATATGTGTCTTACCTCGTTCCAGGGACTGCAAAAACAACAGAGGGGAAATAACACTCCTGGCAGCGAATAACTCACCGATTCACACCTACGGCGAGAAGATCCTCACACTCAACCTTGGTCTCCGGCGAGCTATCACTTGGCCGTTCGTTATTGCAGATGTTACAACAGCAATAATTGGCGCAGACTTGCTCGCACACTACGGACTTGTCATTGACTTGAAAGCCAGACGTGTCATAGACAAAACAACATCATTAACGGTGCAAGGCGAAATTTATACCAGTGATTTGTCAAAACTTCTGACTATCAGTGGTCCTGAACCATACATAAATCTCGTCAACGAATTCGTTCTGGCCAACAACAACGCACCTGATCCAAAATCAGGAGTCAACATCGTGCAACACTGCATCGTAACCACGGGCCAACCAGTGTCCGAACGACCACGACGACTCTCCGGCGACAAGTTGAAACAGGCCAAGGCTGAATTCGAGGATTTTCAAAAGAAGGGTTACTGCCGTCTATCCAGCAGTCCTTGGGCTAGCCCCATTCATCTTGTTGAAAAAAAGACTGGCGGTTGGAGATGCTGCGGTGACTACCGTCGTCTGAATTCCATAACACAACCAGATAGCTACCCCATTCCTCACATCATGGACTTTACTGAACAGTTGAACAACAAAAGCTGCTTCTCGATACTGGATCTAGACAAGGCATACTACCAGATCCCGATGACACCTGACGACATCCAAAAAACTGCGGTGACCACGCCTTTTGGTTTGTTTGAGTTTGTAGTCATGCCATTCGGACTCAAAAACGCAACTCAGACTTTCCAAAGGCACATGGATATGGTCCTACGTGGACTAGATTTCGTTTTTTGCTACGTTGACGACATCCTCATTGCCTCCGACTCAGAGGAAGAACATCGCCAACACGTCCGTATAGTTCTACAACGTCTCCACGAACATAGACTTATCATCAACATCAGGAAGTGCATTTTTGGGAAGTCTGAGGTTACGTACCTTGGACATACAATCAACCAAGCCGGATGCAGACCACCTGAAGCCAGAGTTGAGGCCATATCGAACTATCCAAAGCCATCCAACATCATGGAACTACGTCGTTTTCTTGGAGTCGTTAACTACTACCGACGATACATCCCTAATTGTGCCCATATTCAAGCACCGTTGAATGGACTCATCAGGGACTCCAAGAAAAACGACAAACGACCCGTTCCCTGGACTCCTTTGGCGGAAGAAGCTTTCGATACATGCAAGGACAGTATCAAGCATGCTACACTACTCAACCACATCGATCCGAAGTCTACACTTGTCCTAACAACGGATGCTTCTGATATCGCAGTTGGTGCCAAATTGGAACAAAAACAAAATAACCAATATCAACCGATCGGACTGTTTTCATGCAAACTGTCACCTGCACAAAGTCGCTACAGCACATATGATCGCGAGTTGCTGGCAATATACCTAGCTATCCGATTCTTCCAACACATCTTGGACGGTCGACACTTTGTCGTGCAAACGGATCACAAGCCGCTCATATATGCGTTCCAGCAGAATTCGGACAAGGCCCCGCAACGTCGTCTAAGGCAATTAGACTACATATCGCAGTATACTACGGACATTGTTTACCTACCCGGCGACGACAACTCAGTAGCAGATGCATTATCGCGACTCAATTCGATAACCATGCCAATCCAATTTGATCTGAGAGAACTTCATTTATCTCAGCTACTCGATGTGGAACTTCAATCAATCCTGAAGCAACAAAATTCATCGCTCAAGTTAAAGAAACTCACTTTGGAACCTGAAATTAAAATTTACTGCGATGTTTCCGACAATATGATTCGACCATATCTACCAGCTTCCCTGCGACGGAAGGCCTTTGAATCCATCCATGGTCTTTCTCATCCAAGCGGAAGAACAACCAGTCGACAACTCAGAGAGAAGTACGTTTGGCCAAACATCAGGAAAGACACATTGGATTGGTCACGCACTTGCATCCAATGCCAACAATCCAAAGTTCATCGACATACGAGGCTTATCCCGGATTCAATTGCAGTTCCAGAGCACCGTTTCCAGCATGTCCACATAGACCTCATTGTGCTGCCACTCTGCAAAGGCAATAGGTATTGCCTAACTATGATCGATCGCTTCAGTAGATGGGTGGAAGCAGTACCTCTACAGGACATGTATGCGGACACAGTGGCCACGGCGTTTTATACGCACTGGGTTGCTCGTTTCGGTTCGCCAACAACATTAACCACCGACCAGGGAACTCAATTTGAGTCTGCACTGTTCAACGCACTGATCAACATGATTGGAACGGTGAGGATACGAACATCACCCTACCACCCAGCCTCAAATGGACTTGTTGAACGTTGGCATCGTTCACTGAAAGCCGCCCTGATGTGCCATGAAAAAACGAACTGGACTGATGCTCTTCCGACAGTGTTGTTGGGATTGCGAACGGCATACAAAGAGGACATCAAGGCCTCCGCAGCAGAGATGCTTTATGGAACATATCTCAGAGTTCCTGGTGAGTTCTTTACGAATAATAACTTTGTTCTAGATCCACAGATTTTCGTTGAGAAACACCGAGAAGCGATGCGCAAATTCCGTCCTACAGCAACTGCAAACCATGCAAAAGAAAAAATGTTTGTTTCACCAGATTTAAACAAATGTACACACGTGTTCCTACGCTGCGATGCTGTGAAGAAACCACTGCAACAACCATACACAGGTCCACATCCAATAATCCACCGAATCAGTAATCGACTCTTCACAATTAATGCAGATGGCAGAAAATTAAATGTTTCGGTAGACCGTTTGAAACCAGCTCACATCTATGTCGATTTTATCCCAGACGTTCATCCAGATGTCAACAAAAATCCAACTTCACTGAAGAATCTGAAAAACAAAAATCAATTGGATAAAAATAAAACAGCTGTGAAACAAAAAGTAACATTTGACAGTTCATCGTAACTTCGTCACTGGAGGGGGAGTCATGTGGCGACCTCGAAATACTGTGGCTACGCGAGGAAGCATTCCGTGGAGCCACACACTAATCATAGATGTCGCAACGAACAACAACGAGAAATTCAAAACAAAACCAACGGTCGAGAGTGAAAAGAAAATGAAGGCAATTCGTGTTTGTTCTTCGAGTTAGTCGCTTCATTATTTTTATAATATTCAATAATTAAATATACATATATTAAATAAACTAATTGTTTTACTGTGGATAATTATCTGTGCACACACCTGTGCCTACAGTACTATCATGAAGCCTTTTTTTGTGTTAGCAAGTCCCACCGTCTGGCGCATGCATCGATGTTACGATTTCGATTATGAATTGGGTAATGAATTCGGGTTGGTTCTTGGTTTCGATATGACAGCAGTAAGAATGAATTTATTGTGTAGGAGGGAATGAAACCACAAGTATGAAAATGAAAGAAAGGATAAATTTATTTGGATTTTCTCACATTTTGAAGAAAAATTATCCTGTGAGTGTGAAGAAGAAGCAAATATATGATTTTGCTTCTTTTAACTTATATTAAATTCCATGTTTGTATGTATTTTTTTTTCTTTGTAAGAAAGGAGCATAGGCATTTTTGTTGTTTCGAAACACATGTAGAATGTAGGATTTGCAAGAAGCAGAGGTTTATGATGGAATTAAAGTAAGTTAATTTGTATGCATAATGGATCTCGCATTTGTAACAGAACTGTTCGATACAAAAATTTTAAACGAACATACTAAGAGGAATTCGATACTCGATTCGAAAACATTTCGAAAAAGGAGAGTAAAGCTTTTATATGAGCCCCGTAGAGTTACGGCTCTTTGGCAAAAAGAACAAAAGAAAGTTTCCAGAAAGCCGTGCTTTCCAGAAACGGAAAAGGAAAAGGCATTCGAGAGATCGAAGAAAAGTGTAAAGCTGATCAGACGTCATCTTTTGTCTGGCCGTTTAATTTTAAATAATTTGTAACAAATTAAGGTGCATCATAAATAAGTCGGAGAATAGCCGCATTTGGCCCGATAACAAAATTTTATTGTGGTAAATTGGCATTTTTCTTCAAAAATAAAAAAAATAGGCATCGCATATTTTACATATGCATCAATAAATATATATTAAAACATATATATTTTTATAGGTAGCGGAATATTGTGGCTTTGTTCTACAAGTGCTGCCTCCAAATTTAACTTAGAGGAGGAAGAATTGTGCAAGTTTTCACACTTTTTAAATGCACAAATCGTTTTAAGGTGGATTCGCTATTGTGCTCCACCACAAATATCGAATGCCGGACAAGAGGCATTGAGACCGGATTAGCCAAGGGCGTTAAAACGCTGCCCAGAATAAAGTGCCAGCCGGAGCATAGCGGGTTCAATGCTGAGGAAGCAGATATTCTTTTTTTTTATATTATTTAAATTTTTTTTTGTTAGTCGTAAAAATACTGTCTAACCGGTACAAAGGTAGTAGGTATATATATATATAGATACACTTAAAGGACGTAACATACTAAAGGTAATTGACACTCACATTATATATATATATGGATTTATAATTAATTTGAAAATTCTTGCGCGATTTTTTTTAAAAAGGTACAGGGTTCCAGCGACCGGAGATACAGTGGCCATTGGATCATCAGTTGCAGTGCACCCACAAAGGTACTAAGTAGAGAGAGACTCGGTGAGTTGAAGAATTTCATCTTTTATTGATTATGAATACATATACATATATATAAAAATAGTGAGAAAACAGCCCTCGGTATAGTGAAAATCCTGTATAAGCTCGTGCTGATACAGAGTCGCGTTTGGTCTTAAACACATATATATATATATATATATACCAACTAGCCATTTAAATTAGTTTAATTTCGTGATCAGTTAACGTTAAGTCCGCGGTAAATTCTTTTTATAAATTTAATTGTAAATTTGATTTCCCTGTCTGCCAAAATAGTTTTCTTTATTCGAGTCATTTAGTTTTAAGAACAAAATGAATAAATTCATACATTTTATATAAAGAAAAATGATGAGTTTGGTTTAAAGCGGGGCATTTAGGGATGAGGGCGGATGGAAAAGGAAGTGCGGCGATGAGTAGGATTTAAAAGATGGCGAAATAAGGGGTTACTTAGGCGAGTAGAGTAACCATGGTAGGGAGGGTAGAGGTAAAAGTTCTCGCACGTCAACATCACCTCGACGTAAAAGACTGGCATGGTTTTTCTTTTGTTGCATGGACCAAGGGTCAAGTCCCACACCCACCGACGAGCTAAGGAAGGGAACTTGCATGCCAGCAATGACCTGAAGTAAGGCACGGTCGCAGCAACAAAATGGCGCCCATTACGTGAAGGCTTCACTATTGTATAATAGTAGAAGTAACATTTTTTATATAGAACCAATTCATTTGTTTAGTTTTTTTTGATTTTTTCTTTAATTTTAATAATTTAAACGTTGAATTGACATAAACTATAAGTCCCAATGACTGGGGTTACAATCCTAGTATTGCGTTGCGATAGTTGAGTCAATCCAATTGTGCTATGCTATCCTGAAGTCCGAGTCTGGTAGTTGGTTGTACAAACAATGACATCGAAGTCCGGACGGGATTGCAATAGTCGCATATATATATATATATTGATGTGAAGAGACACGGAAGATTATGCTGGATAGTCTTCCTCTTGAACCTTCCATCAACACCATTCACACGTTTTTGAGTCGGATGCGATCAACTGGTTCGTTTGTGGCCGTCCTGAAACATAATTAGAAGTTTTAGTTTTCATAGAGTAGTTATTATTAGTACAAAGTTTTACCCGTTTCATATCAAGTAGTCACCTTTATATTTTTTTTTGAATTTTCAAATCGGTTCGCAGAACTTCGCCATCTTTTGCATCCGAATGTATCGTTCCTTCTCCGCCAACAGTCCTCATCCTAAGCCCATTTTTATGATAGATAATTCTCTGTATAGGTATCTAGTTCACCCGGAACTGAATATACACATGTAATTTTAATTCGTTTCTTTTGTTTTCTTTTTATATACATTTTCAAATATTAATTGGTTTAATTTTCAATTATATAGATTTAGCCATTTTTTTTATATAATTTATTTTAAATACCAACCATTACATTCATAAATTTAAGTATTACTTCATAACACTGCTCCTTCGTCTGTTCTATTCTTGTTCGTTTCTTTGTTCATCTGAGACTTTGTTTGCATGAGCATGAGTAAAACTCCTAACCGTCCTCATACGCGATCGGTAACTATCGCAACAAATGCGAACAATAGTATTTTAGAGGCTGATTTTGAAGCGTTTCAGCGTTCAATCAATAGTGTTAACTTAGACGACACACAAGACTCTACGTCTAGTAACGCCGAAGCAATAATGGCAGATGAAAGTCGCATGGCTTCTAATATCCCCAATGCCGGTGAAATTTCCCGACCATCAGAACCCAACAACATCATGGATGTTGACACATTGGCAGATCGTATTGACCAATCGCTAACGAGAAACCAAATCCGATTCTTTACTCAAATGGAAATCTTCATGAATAATGTTCTGGCAAAGATGGACAATATGAATAATCCAACAGTCTTACAAAATGCTAACAACAACGCGTCTACGAGCAACCCTCACAATCAAATGCCAAAGACAAATCCGAGCTCGTCCGGTTCGAACTCAAGGCAGAGTGTTCATTTGGAAGGATCAGGAACTCAAGGCGTTCCCACTGCTTCTGAAAAATGTAGACTGGACAGGTGGAACATAACGTATGAGGGTACAGATAACATCGTCGACTTCCTCTTCAAGGTTGATAGGCTTCAAGCATCGTCATCGTACAGTGATGAACAAATCACTGCTAACTTTCATTCACTATTAAGTGGGAAGGCAAATGAATGGTTTTGGTCCTTCCTCCGTAAAAACCCTCACGCGAAGCTTGGAGATATCAAGAATGCCATGAAGAGGGAGTTTGGCCGAAAAGAAAATGACGTGGAAATATATATGCGGTTGTTGACTCGTAGACAAGGATTTAAGGAATCCTTCGATGACTTCTATAGCTCTGTTATAGGTCTGAACGACCGTCTAAATGAGCCGTTTGACGCAAAAAAACTGATAGAGGTCATCAGAAATAATTCTAAGGACAAGTTGGGAGAAGTGTTGCTAGCTGCTAATATAACAGACCTAGAACAGCTTAGAAACAAGGGCAGGGAAGCTGAACGCTTCTTGTCGAGGCGTATGTTTTCTCAAAAGACTGTTCATGAAATCCATTTGGATGAAGAGGTTGATGAACAGGTCGAAGAAGTGGCAGAAATAAGTCGATCTCGAAATCGAGGAGTGGCTCCGCCACTAATGTGTTGGAATTGTGACCAACAGGGACACGCGTTCTATCAGTGTCCCTCCCACGAAAGAAAACTTTTCTGCTTCCTCTGTGGTGCAAAAGGTGTTAGCACACCGGAATGTGCAAAACATCAGGGAAACCGCCAGGGGAACGACAGGCGAGACGGGGAGAGTCGTTTCCAAAGGAACTACCCCGAGAAGCAGAACAATTAACAGAAATGAACATCGCAATGAGTAAGGTCGAGCAGAAGTCAAACAAGGCTCCCATTGCTATATTGCAACGCGAAAAGCAAGATGTTTTGTTCTGTGATATTGGTCACCCTATCAACACATTTGCGCTAGGTTAGGTTAGGTTTATGTGGCTGTCGGCAGAAGCCGACACACTTAGACCAATTTAGGTCCATTGTGATACCACGTATATTATCTACCTCAACTCTGTAGATGGGACTGGCCAACGACACGCGGTTGTTCTCAAACGGTCCCCCATCTACGTACTAACCGCGCCCAACGTCGTTTAATTTCGGTGATCTAACGAGAACCGATTAACTCGACGTGGTATGGTCGTTGCGCTAAGGTCACTTCACGAAAGAAAACAAAATTATTACAAGCTGCGTTCTCAAATCATGGGTAATAAAAATGATACAAGCAAACATATCAGGAAGTGTAGGGAAAGGTATCTTAAGCGGAAAGCCTTTCAAAAACTATTAGTCGAGACTATATTAACCTCCGAAACAGATGGTAGGATGTATGCTAAAGTGCTGTTGAAAAACGAATTCGTTTTTGGATTGTTAGACAGCGGTGCATCCATATCTGTTTTGGGGGAATCCTGTTTTGAATTCATGGAAAGGAATGGAATTCAGATGATGCCCTACAAGAATTTCGTTAAAACGGCGGACGGCAATACTCACGATATTGTGGGGTACTGCGAAATTCCAACTTCGCTTAACAACGTCACGAAAACCATTACTTTCTATGTGATCCCTAACTTGACACAAAAGGTTTACCTCGGCATGAATTTTTGGAAGGAGTTCTGCTTAGCTCCTCACATCCAGATTGATTCACTTAGTTTCCTAAATGACGAGGGTTGTAAATCAGCAGAAGAAGCGAATTTCATTTTACTTACCCCAGCACAAATACTACGCTTAGATTCTGTAAAGAAACAATTTCCAAATTTTGTCGACATGGGTCTCGGCCATACTCATTTGGAAATGCATAACATCGATGTTGGAGATGCAGTACCAATTAAATCCAGGCACTATCCCTTGTCTCCGGTGCGACAGGAAGAAGTGTTCAAGGAACTTGATCGCATGCTGGAGCTGAAAGTTATTGAGGAGAGCAACTCACCTTGGTGTTCCCCTATAGTGTTGGTCAGAAAGCCAGGAAAGGTACGACTTTGCTTGGACAGTCGGAAGTTGAACAGCGTGACGAAAAAAGACGCTTATCCTCTGCCACATATTGACGGTCTTCTAAGCCGCCTCCAGGACACATACTTTATCACGGGGCTTGACTTAAAAGATGCATTTTGGCAAATCCCGCTTGAGGAAGAGTCCAAACAGAAAACGGCATTCGCTGTTCCGGGGCGTCCACTGTATCAATTCACAGTAATGCCGTTCGGTCTATGCAATGCCGCACAAAGGATGTGTCGCCTGATGGATCGTGTGATTCCAGCACGACTCCGGGAACACGTCTTTATTTACTTGGATGACTTGTTAATATGCTCAGCAGATTTCGACACCCATGTTCAAGTACTGTCGGAAGTGGCTTCCTGTCTACGTAGGGCGAACTTGACCATAAACCTCAGCAAAAGCAAGTTCTGTATGCGTGAGATCAAATACCTTGGATACATCGTAGGTCAGGGCACGCTAAAAACCAACCCTGAAAAGGTAGAGGCGATGTTAAACTTCCCAATTCCAAAAACACCGAGGCAGGTGCGCAGATTCATAGGTTTGACTGGTTGGTATAGGCGCTTCATAAAAAATTATTCAGATCTTGCTGCGCCTTTGACAGATTGTCTTAAGAAGAGAAAGGATTTCGAGTTATCATCTGCAGCTAAAAACGCATTTGAAAAGTTAAAAAAAGCACTTACCTCGGCACCCGTGTTGTCCCAGCCGGATTTCAAACGGGAATTTACAATTCAATGCGATGCTTCTTCTGAGGGAGTAGGAGGAGTGCTTTTTCAACTCGACGCAGATGGTAACGAGAAACCCATCGCTTTTATGTCCAAGAAGTTAAACAAGGCGCAGCGAAATTACACGGTCACAGAGCTTGAGTGTCTTGCTGCGGTCCTCTGTGTTAAGAAATTCCGTGCCTACATCGAGGGTCTACCCTTCCGTGTCATCACTGACCACTCAAGCCTTAAGTGGCTCATGTCGCTGAAGGATTTGAGTGGTCGACTTGCGAGATGGAGTCTACAACTTCAACGTTTCGATTTTATCATCGAACATCGCAAGGGTTCCTTAAATGTAGTGCCGGAAGCGCTGTCACGAGGAGAAATGGAAGAGTTGTCAGTAACAGCCGTAGGGGCAGAAGTTGATCTTACTTCGCCTGAGTTCGATTCTGTGGAGTACAGAAACCTTCGGGAAGAAATCGTCAAAAATCAAGCTTCGCTGCCAGATCTAGTTGTATCCGACAAATTCATTTACAAAAGAGTTAGATTCAGGAGCGAAGACCTTGGAAACGAAGACTCCTTATGGCGCCTATGGTTACCAAGCACTCTGACTCACACAGCGATTGAAATGGCCCACAACACCAAACTTTGTTGCCACGGTGGCTTTTCAAAAACGTACGTGAGAGTTCGCGAGAAGTACTATTGGCCAAAGATGGTGAGACAAATCAAGAACTTCGTGAGCCAGTGCGAGGTGTGCAAGTCCATAAAAGCGCCAAACAAGATTCTTCGTCCCCCGATTACGAAGCAGATCGTCTCAGAGCGACCCATGCAGCGACTATACGTTGATTTGTTGGGTCCCTATCCACGCACAAAACGAGGCAATGTCTATATTTTCATTGCAGTGGATCACTTCACAAAATACACTTTCCTTAAACCTCTACCAAAGGCAACTTCAAGTAATATAATTAAATTTCTCGAGTACGAGGTATTTCATGGATTCGGTACACCCGAGTTCATACACTCGGACAACGGAAAGCAGTTCATATCAGCAGAGTTTTCTGGATTCCTGAGTAACTATGGCGTGCAACACGTTCGCACGGCTTTGTATTCGCCACAGGCCAACATTTCGGAGAGAGTTAACCGCAGTATATTAACCAAGCTAAGAGTATTTGTTAATGGTGAGCAAGATCAGTGGGATTTATATTTATCAAGCATAGCTTGTGCCTTACGCGCTGACACACACGACTCCCTTGGATGTCAGCCATACTATGCCTTGTTTGGCCAGAATATGATTACCCATGGCTCATCTTACAAAATACTCCGAAACTTGAAGGCTCTGCAAGATCCCGAGATGTTGGTAACACCTCGCGAAGGCTGTGTGGCTCTTGCACGACAGCAGTTATTCAAAAATCTGCAAAAAGCGCACGAAAAATCCATGAAAGCCTATAACACTCGTTCCAGGCCGACTTCGTTCACGGTTGGACAAGAAGTCTTTCGCCGCAATTTTGCACAAAGTAATTTTGTCCAGGGGCAAAACGCCAAACTGCTCCCGAAATTCCTGAAATGTCGTGTCCATCGCGTGGTTGGAAACTGCATGTATGAATTGGCGAACTTATCCGGCAAAATCATAGGCATTTTCCATGCCAAAGATATTCGCCAATGACTGGCATGCAAGAACCTGGGGGAGAAAAGAAACAACCACAAAGAATCGGCTCAAGATGTTAAAATTGAAAAAGTACTCATCTAATTATGTTGCCCGGCTGTGAAGTAGGTTCGGCTCCCACATTTAATGCTATTTCAAATATATTTAGGCACCTTTTTTTTTGATTTATTTCCACTTTTTAAATCATGAGAACACATGTGGGTTCGATTTTTGCAATTTTGTTCACATTTTGACAGATGTAAACAAAACGCAAAGCCCTTTTGTAACAGAACTGTTCGATACAAAAATTTTAAACGAACATACTAAGAGGAATTCGATACTCGATTCGAAAACATTTCGAAAAAGGAGAGTAAAGCTTTTATATGAGCCCCGTAGAGTTACGGCTCTTTGGCAAAAAGAACAAAAGAAAGTTTCCAGAAAGCCGTGCTTTCCAGAAACGGAAAAGGAAAAGGCATTCGAGAGATCGAAGAAAAGTGTAAAGCTGATCAGACGTCATCTTTTGTCTGGCCGTTTAATTTTAAATAATTTGTAACAAATTAAGGTGCATCATAAATAAGTCGGAGAATAGCCGCATTTGGCCCGATAACAAAATTTTATTGTGGTAAATTGGCATTTTTCTTCAAAAATAAAAAAAATAGGCATCGCATATTTTACATATGCATCAATAAATATATATTAAAACATATATATTTTTATAGGTAGCGGAATATTGTGGCTTTGTTCTACAAGTGCTGCCTCCAAATTTAACTTAGAGGAGGAAGAATTGTGCAAGTTTTCACACTTTTTAAATGCACAAATCGTTTTAAGGTGGATTCGCTATTGTGCTCCACCACAAATATCGAATGCCGGACAAGAGGCATTGAGACCGGATTAGCCAAGGGCGTTAAAACGCTGCCCAGAATAAAGTGCCAGCCGGAGCATAGCGGGTTCAATGCTGAGGAAGCAGATATTCTTTTTTTTTATATTATTTAAATTTTTTTTTGTTAGTCGTAAAAATACTGTCTAACCGGTACAAAGGTAGTAGGTATATATATATATAGATACACTTAAAGGACGTAACATACTAAAGGTAATTGACACTCACATTATATATATATATGGATTTATAATTAATTTGAAAATTCTTGCGCGATTTTTTTTAAAAAGGTACAGGGTTCCAGCGACCGGAGATACAGTGGCCATTGGATCATCAGTTGCAGTGCACCCACAAAGGTACTAAGTAGAGAGAGACTCGGTGAGTTGAAGAATTTCATCTTTTATTGATTATGAATACATATACATATATATAAAAATAGTGAGAAAACAGCCCTCGGTATAGTGAAAATCCTGTATAAGCTCGTGCTGATACAGAGTCGCGTTTGGTCTTAAACACATATATATATATATATATATACCAACTAGCCATTTAAATTAGTTTAATTTCGTGATCAGTTAACGTTAAGTCCGCGGTAAATTCTTTTTATAAATTTAATTGTAAATTTGATTTCCCTGTCTGCCAAAATAGTTTTCTTTATTCGAGTCATTTAGTTTTAAGAACAAAATGAATAAATTCATACATTTTATATAAAGAAAAATGATGAGTTTGGTTTAAAGCGGGGCATTTAGGGATGAGGGCGGATGGAAAAGGAAGTGCGGCGATGAGTAGGATTTAAAAGATGGCGAAATAAGGGGTTACTTAGGCGAGTAGAGTAACCATGGTAGGGAGGGTAGAGGTAAAAGTTCTCGCACGTCAACATCACCTCGACGTAAAAGACTGGCATGGTTTTTCTTTTGTTGCATGGACCAAGGGTCAAGTCCCACACCCACCGACGAGCTAAGGAAGGGAACTTGCATGCCAGCAATGACCTGAAGTAAGGCACGGTCGCAGCAACACATTATCTACTCTCTGGTCATGCCATATGATTTTCATTTTTATGGAAGTGTTAGTATTTATTTATTTTTCTGTGTAACAGCCGAATACTTTTGATGAATGATGATTTGCAATGTTGCCTTCGCTTCGGCAAGTAGTATGTTTGATGAGAGGGAGATGATGGAAAATAAGAAATCTGGCTTCTTCGTCTGCGAGTAGAATGTATGATGGAAGAGGCAATTCGTTTGAATGGATAAATTGAATAAAATTTGATTTCGGTATTTTTCATCAAATGGGATAATATTATGAGTTTGTCGCATTTTAGACTCTCACTGTTTCGGCTATATCTTGTCGCAAAAGGTACCGATTTTTTTTTGTAATTGATTTAGAAATATTGGATCTAATTTATAAAGCAAAGACATAATTTTTTTTGTCAGTATGCCATGCCATGCCGCACCACAACTTCATGGTCAGTAGGTACCTATACGATTTGTATTTATATGGATAGTAAGAATTTTTCGTTGTTTTGCGTGCAGCTAGATTGCTAAATTCGATGAACGACATATTTTATAGGAGTATTGCACAATCTTATTTATCTTTAATCAACATGTGAAAATGTTGGTATACCTACATGGACTTTAATATATATATACCTTTTCAATGAAGCATTGAGGAAGGTCACTTGTTGGTATTTTTTGCTTAATGGAGGCTGCTAGCTTGTTTCTCTTTTGCATTAAACATGTTCTAACAATAGATATACCTACTTCGAGGCATTAAGAACGTCACTACAAAGATTACGCTGGCTAACTCTAGAGCTTTTAGCTAAGCTCCAGCAATTGTAGAGTGTTCTATTGTGTCTCTTGGCGGTTCAACTTGAGTATGACTTTCATTAGTATAGTCCCGATATATTCATAGTTTTAATTGTAATCCGCGTGGCGACTATTGGATATCAGAAAGAGTTGAACTGCTTGTTGTATTCATATTGGTCTAATTTTATTCGTGAAAGGATAAGTCTTGCATTGGAACTTGAACTTGCCTATTGCTTCTGGATTTAAATTCAGAATCTGACGATCTCCGTCCAAACGATAATAGTGAACAAAATCGTCACCTGTTTGCTTCATTAACATCATCGTGTCGTCTAATGTCAATTTCATAACAATCCAATTAAGTTATCTTGGACGCATCCAGTTGGAATCATACTCCTACTCAACTATAGACGGCGTTGCTAAACAAGCATTTAATAATACGTATACGCTTGCTTGGTGCATAATATGGTTCACTCTGTAGTATATTTTGAAGGTATCTTTCGGGAAGTGGAGGTATTTGCTACATAATAAACACTTTCATTTGCTGGTGTCGATTATAATCTTCCAAGTGACCCACGTCTTCTATAATGCCTCTGCTAATGGGGTACAAACGTTTTTTGCATGACAAGTGATATTTCTGCAATTCATCTGCCTCCGTCATCGCCGCAATTTGCTCAACAATTAGTTTTCTTTGAATACCGCCTCTGCTCGCCACCTAGCATTCAATTAAATTGGAGTTAGTCTTCCCGCAGCCACTTTTCAGTTCCGGACCAGGTCTATAAAACTAACTTAACACACAATTGTGATGATAATAACATCGTCCATCTGTTCAAGAAGAAGCCACAGACTCGAGGCAAACCAACGAGTTTTCATTCTTGAAATGCAGTCTATTAGAGATACCTTAGTTGGAAGATTGTACAATTTGAATTTAAATACTCCCAATGTGAACCCTACGAGGCCTTCGAACGCTCGTTTGGACTTCGAACATTTTTTAAATAACGCTTCGTTTTCGACCCAACGCAGGCAAGTACCACCAATAAGTCAACACTTCAGTAAGTTAGTTTGTAAAATTGAAAAGTGGCAAATTTCAATTGACGGGTCAGAAAATATAAACGATTTTTTTTTTTAAAGTGGAAAATCTTAAGGTTCGTTCGCAGTGTAGCTGGGAACATGTACTCGCAAATTTGCATGTCCTTTTACAAGGCCAATAACTAAACCAATTTCAGTTGTTCATAAATACCCACAGCTATTATGACAAGCTGAGCATTTGCTCGTACACACACTATAACTTGTCTTATCTTATTTTATCTCTGCCTCAATTAATATTTTTTCACATTCATATGGTTTATAAACCATTTGGGAATCCTCATTGCTGAAATTCGAATCTCCTTCACCGATGTGAACACAGACACCAATTGTATTGAATACAAAGTAACAAGTTACAGGTGATTGTGATGGTCTAATTGCAATATGCCATAACCTACCCCAAACTTTCATCGAAACCAACAAATAATAGGTATACCATCAATCTTCTCGATGACAATTCTCCCACCTTCCTTTATCCACCATCGCCACTACCTTTAAATATGAATATACATATGTATATCCATTTTTTACTTGCAAGTCGCAAATATAAATTATAACAAAAAATCATTTCATCATCATACACATACATACCAATAGTATTAAATACCAGAAAACATAACCTACCCCTAACTTCAATCAGAGTTCAGAGCAAACAAATAATATGGCATAAGTCTACCCGATATTATTCCTTCACCTTTCCGCCCTACCGTCAACCACCAACGCTACCTGTGTCTTTCTTCTTTCTTCTCATTTACCTGCGCAAAAACGAAATAACAAGAAAAAGTAATCACCCTTATTCTACGTGGCGTTTATATTAAACGACAAATGGCGTTTTTTGAAATCGGTATTAAATGTGGCATGTTTCTAAGCGTTTTAGGCGTTTAAGTAGTGTGGAACACAAGTTCTACAAACGTCAAAACAATTTTTTGCATTCTGAGAGTCGTTTTAGTTGCACAAAACGACTCATAAAACGCCGATTATTGGCGATTACAAATTCTTGAACGACTAGGAGGCAACTTTAAAAAAAACATATGAGTTTTGGTAATTGTTTATATTTATGCAGTGATTTCATAATTCTCTTATGATTAAGGGTGAAAATAACAAACCCCGATTAGATGAAACGTTTAGTGGAAATTATGGAAGGAAATATCGTTGACAACAAATTTTAAAAGAGGTGTTTCACAGAGCGATGATGTGAAAAATGGATGGGAGTCGGTAGCTGCGACCCTCAACTATTTAGGACCACCTGTAATAACAGAAAAAGGGGTTTTAACTTTATTTAGATTTATAACTTTTTATTTAACAGGTTTGGTTCGATGCTAAATTTAAAGTTAAACAGAAACTGGTTTACAACAAGAAACAGTTGGAGACCACTGAAGGAGGGCCATTCAGACAAAAATATTTAAATGGAGTAGATATAGTGATTGTACAAATCCTCGACCTAAACAGTTTAGTGAATCCGAAAGCAAAAGTGTTGAGGAATACAAAACCGCCAAAGTCTGCAGCTACCATTGTGTGCCACCCAGTACCCATAGTTCCTGCATTGAGTTCCGTACTTTTAGGTCCATCCCCGACTGTTGAATTAAATGTGCCTTGATTGGGACAATAACAAGCGATTGCACTTGATTGTAAAGGCAGGTTGTGACAACAAGCGATTGCACTTGTTGTTCTTGTTGACAATTGTGAGCCAAGCACTTTAACTTGTTCACACTGAATTGAAGTATAGGATGTAGAAGAAAGACGACGATCAATGAGTGGTGATTGATTGTGTTTATTGGTGGGCCAAGTGCCTCTTTTTATACTTATAATTAATTGCTTAAAGTGCTAACATGATGACATATTTCTTAATGCTACAATTACCTAATTGCTAAAAGTGCTAACCTAGATAACATAGTTCTTAATGCTAATTGCTTAAGCTATATGATGCGTTAGCAAAACAAGCGATGGTGTTTTGTTTATTGTTTGTGACTGAGTGGGTCACTTGGTGCGGTGTTTGTTGCACTCGATGTGTTGCTTAACATTCTCCCCGCGTTGAACTGCGTTGCGTTCAATTAGGCTCTGATGTTTCGCTGACGTTTGTATTGCGTTCGAGTTTGCGGAACAGGTGTGGATCCTGTAGCTGACGTCATTGGGCTGCGCAGCTTATAGATGATTATGAATCCGACGGAAGTTGACAGTAGCAACTAATTGCATGGTGATGAATACTGTTTGAGAGTACGGTGTCGTGTAGGTCTGGGAATTCTTGTGTTTTTAAGGCTTCTGACGTGGTGTTGGTAGCTGCTGGAGAGGTGAACTTCAGTGCGGCATGCACCTCGTTGGGGTTGGCGATTAAAGAGATGTTTCCAGAACTGGCGTAGGAGGAATGAAGAGTGTTGGTCTTCATCTGATGGCCTTGGATGGTGATTATATTGTTCCTCATTACGCAGTTGTCTTCGAGTGAGAGTAGTCCAGAGCCACTAAGTTTGAATTGATTGGCTTCTGTTCTACATACGGCCGTGAGTTGAACGTCTTGGCGCGTGCCGAATATCCACTGGTGACTGTTACTCAACTGTGTCCATATCATGTTGTTTGTTGGTTGCATCAGGTTGCATGATGGCACCGTATTGTTGTTAAATAGATTGAATTCACAGGTATATGCTTGGGAACCAGCGTGGTGTTTTGCTCTTTTGTTGACGCAAATGAAGTGAGTGTCCTTTCCCTTGTCGCACTCCTTAAGTTCGGCTGTTGTCATCTCGAAATACTGATCCCGGTGACGGTTTATTGTCAGAATTTCCATCGATGGATTGATGATGAGGAGTGTGTTATTGACTGTGGCCGGGAATGGTATTAGTCGGAACAGATTGAAGGGTTCTTGTTCGACTAGTGGAATTTTAATGACAAACACCAGATGATTGTCAGAAGTGAATCAAATCTTCTTGATCAAACGGTAGTTTTTCCGACAGAGGCAGATGATTTTTGATATTGTTGATTTCGGCTCGTAGTTGAGTTGGAGTCAGCAGAAGTGGGCTGATGGTCCCATAGTGTGCGTCTGTTAACGTACTTATGATTGCTGTTTCAATTCGTTGCAGATTGGTAGCCATAAGCATTAGTTGTATTGTTAATGACGTAAAAATTTGGATGATTTTGGATTGTTCAGAGGCCTCTTTGGTTTGGTTTGATTTTGAAGGGAGTTCATGCGTTCTATGACCTCGATTTGATCTTGTTTCACGATGTTAATTGTGAAATCTATGATAGATGTCTGGTTCTTTACCATTGTCCATAAACGTGCTTCATTGTCCTTTACTTGGTTGATGGTTTGGGTTATTTCTTCTGCGTAGTCGGAATCAAGAAGTCCAAACAACGTATGTGCCATGTTGCCGACTATGTTGATGGCTGCCCGAGGTTTTCGGCGTTTTGAAATTATGTTGGTATCTGCTTGTAACCTATTTCTGATGATGATGAAGTGAGTTACTAGTGAAGAGCATGCTGCCTTTTGTTGTAACTGCTTGCATAGGTGTTGAAGTGCCATTGTTCCATTGTCAAATGCTTCTAATTCCGATTGAATGGGTGCTAAGTCATAGTAGACAATGATTTTCCATTCGGTTGCAACGAGATTGGTAGATCCAAGAGTTTCGAAATAGATTCCTGGATTGTTAGCGAATCTTGTAATGTGTACTGGTGATGCGCAAACTATCGGCAACAGTAATAAGGACAACATTATGGTGGTCATTAGAGAGCTATATAATGTTTTGCTTCGTTTTGTGGACGTTTCCGTTGAGTCACTTGTAGTCGACGTGGTTTGCGTGGATGTCCCTGGCGCTTCAGCTGTACTCGCGTTTCTATCATCTGGTTCATTAAATAGTGGGGCTAGACGGTGGATTGGTGGCTTCCATATTACAAATTTGGTTCTGACGTTGACTACTCGTACCATACTGTCATCCCCCTTGAAGATTTGAATCACTCTTCCGAGCAGCCATTGCAGGGTTGGCGTGTTGTCTTCCTTGATTATGACCATGTCGCCAACCTTGATGTTGTTCTGTTCCTGATTCCATTTGTGCCTATATTGTAATTCATCAAGTACTCCGTTGACCATCGTTTCCAGAATTCGTATTTCAAATGACTAATCGCCTTCCAGTGAGTTAGCAGTTTTGCCTTTGCTGGAGCGGTATGGCTATCGACTTGAGCAACCAAAGGCTCTCCAATAAGAAAGTGCCCAGGTGTTAGTGCAGATAGGTCGTTTGGATTCGATGACAGTGGGGTGAGTGGTCTTGAATTCAAAATGCCTTCAATTTCGACGACTATTGTTTCCAATTCTTCGTGTGTCAACGAGGCCGGTGAAAATGTTTTTACCAGGAGGTGTTTTGCGGATTTCACTGCAGCTTCCCATAGGCCGCCAAAATGCGGAGCTCGAGGTGGGATGAACTTGAATGTTATGCCTTTGTCGCTGCTGGCCTTGATTATGGCCTCTTTTGCTTCTGGAACATGGAGGACGTCGAGCAGCTGATTTCTTGCTCCCACAAAGTTGGTTGCATTGTCACAGTAAAGTGTTTGAATGCGTCCGCGTCGGCTAATAAACCTTCGAAGGGCTCCAATAAAGGCTTCTGTTGTTAGGTCAGTGACAATCTCTAAGTGTACGGCCTTGGTTGTAAAGCAACAAAAGACTGCTAAGTACACCATTTTGTGGCCAAGATTTGGTTGCTGCAGCCATTACCTACGAAACGGATGGAGATTGGACGACCTTCGTCGTGGCGTCAGCTTATTTCCCCTATGATTCAGTAGTGCCTCCACCACCAAGGGCAATTGCTGAACTCATAGACTATTGCGACACATGGAAGATGGGCCTAGTTATATGCTGCGATGCCAACGCTCAAAACACTGTTTGGGGCAGTAGCAAATGCAACATGCGAGGAAACCATCTCCTAGATTTCATTCTATCATCTGATCTTACTATCAACACTGTTGGCTCGCAACCAACTTTTGTGACGTCAAGAAGACAGGAGGTGATCGACCTGACTTTATCAAATAGATACTTTAAAGCGATTACCAACTGGAGGGTCTCTTCGGAGGCATCCCTCTCAGAATTTAATTAAATCCCTCTCAGTAATTTATTCACCACCAAGTTCCACAGAAGGGGGGAAAGGACACCACCTTGTGGCGTACCCCTACTGACAGACCTCCTAGCGGATGAATCGCCCAGTTTCGAATTGATAATCCTGCTTGAGAGCAAAAGATTGATCAGTTCCCCAAGCGAGCCATTCACATTCAGTTCTGTCAGTGCATTTGCGATTGCTAATGTGTTTACGTTGTTGAAAGCGCCTTATATGTCTAGGAAAGCAACCATAGTGTATTTCTTGTGGTTAAGGGAGTATTCGATAGTGCGTACCAAGCAGTGAAGGGCGGTTTCCACCGATTTACCCTTATTGTACGCGTGTTGGGCCGCAGACAGCTGTTGCGGGTTTATGTTCATACGAAGATGGATATCAATCAGACGCTCCAGCGTTTTGAGGAGGAAAGATGATAGACTGATAGGTCTGAGGTCTTTCGGACTAACATGGGAGTATTTGCCTGCTTTGGGTATGAAAACCACTTTTACTTCTCTCCAAGAATGAGGTATGTGAATCAGCTTTAAGCAACTTGTCAGAATCATCTCCAGTGTTTGAAAGATGATATCCGAAGTCATCTGAAGTTCGGCTGGTATTATGCTGTGGCGGTCATTAAAGGTACTCAACGAACAGCTCCTCAGGCTGTCAAGCGAGTTTTCGTTAAAACTTAACGAGCAGTTAAGGTGAGTGGTTTTTGAATGGGTGATCAAAATGGCAGTTGGAAAAGGAATTTTGTGAGAGACACATCTCGATACTATTGTGTGAAATATATAAGCTAGGTCCTTGAGACATAATAAAGGTTATAATTATTTGATCTTTTAAGATAGTAAATAAGGACATGTGAAATGTTATAAGTACTTGATACCTTTAAATAGTTAATAAAGTGAAGTGATTATTAAAATACTGCGTTTACGGTGTTTGTGTTATTTACTCAAGGAACAGATTCGGACGTGCCAAAAGGCACACGCGAAAGTGGTGACCCCGACTTAGAGATCAATAAAAACGCAACGTTCTGATCTACTAATACATATATTAAAAACATTCCACGAAATAAAAACTCATGAAAGTGATTTAAAAATTCTGCGGCACATTAAACTCTTAACGTAATCAAGATTAATAGTACACGCGATCGTACACTCGATGCAAAACATTCAGTTTCACACATATTCGTGTATACATACAAATAATACCATTAGCGGGTCCGAGTGTTCATCGATAGGTACATAATAGAGAAAAATTTACGTCGCCGAAAGAGACCAAGCACAACACAAACGTAAGTTTAGGTATACATTTACTTATATTAGCGGCACAACAGGAGACGCAGATACACTGGCAGAAACAAATTAGGAACAACATACAAAAGCAGACAAAAACTTCGACACACTTCGGCAGGAGAAATTATTTGATATCAAACTGTTAACAATATAGTAGCTTTTTAATTAGTTAAACGTATTCTATGAACCAATATTTCAAAATTAACTTTTATTCACATTTCATTTATAATTGCTATACCTTATTTAAATTTTCCTTTCAGAAATTTATTGAACTTGTAACATTTGACTTATTAAATTCCTAAAGAAGCACACGTCGTGTGCAATCAATAGTGTACAATAGATTCCTTTATATATGATAAGCCCCTATAATATTGATTGAGATTATTTTGTAAAACAATAATCACATAGTAAAAATCTTGCGTATATTTGATCACACATTACATCATGAACAACGATAAGATCGATAATGACCAACACGAGGGTGATCACGGTACTCCTCCTCCGGGGAATGGTGGAGGCGCTCATATGGGGACAAATCAGGATTTGTTTCTAAACAGGGTCGCTTTGAAACCTCCAACTTTATGGAGATCAAGTCCAAAATCATGGTTTGGATTTTTAGAAGCGCAATTCGAAACAAGCGGCATTTCCGCAGATTCCACAATGTACGCTTACGTAGTAGGGGCATTGGATGAGCAAACTATTAAACTCGTGAGCGACATAGTAGAAAATCCACCGACAAATGGCAAGTACCAAAAAATTCGCGAGGCTTTGATAAAAAATTTATCAGAATCTGAGTCTCAACGACTGCACAGGTTATTAAAAGGCATGGAATTGGGAGACCAAAAGCCCAGTCAATTACTACGTCAAATGCGCTCGGTAAATGATTTTAAGATGGATGATAAAGTCCTTACAAACTTGTGGCTTGAACGTTTACCACAACAAACCAGAGCAGTTTTAGTAGGTTCTACCGGTAGTCTAGATGAAATCGCTATCTTAGCGGACAGGATTCTTGAAACTTTTAACCCACCATTCGTTTGCAGCGTTTATCAAGACCATGCTTCTTCATCTAACCAAGTTGCAACGAACTCCACAAATTCGCGCATGGAAGATTTGATCAACCAGATTTCAGATAGAATTAAAGTTCTTGAATGCTCAGTGTTCGAACAAAAACGTCCACGTTCACCATCACCCAGAAATTTTCGTTATAGGCCAAACTCACCTAAAAAGAAAAACCAGGAGTACTGCATGTGGAGGAAACGGATGTAAGTTTGTAGATGGTTCGGGAAACTCGCCGGTCCAACGCAAGTAGCGACATGCGTTGATGACCAACGAAGTTGTCGCTTATCGGTGTACGATTCCTCTATTAATAAACATTTTTTGATCGATAGCGGAGCAGATATTTCTGTAATACCACCATCCTGTTTTCGCGAGCGACGATTCGTTTCGGATATGCCACTATACGCGGCAAATGCCACAAAAATCAAAACCTTTGGAAAAAAAATCCTCAATTTAGAAATCGGACTACGTCGAAATTTTCCATGGTCTTTTACCATTGCTGAGGTTTCTAAGCCGATCCTGGGGGCGGATTTTTTAAATCATTACGGGCTTTTAGTGGACCTAAAAAGAAAGCGTTTAATAGATCCGCTTACAGCACTTTTCAGCAATTCGAGAAAAGTCCAAGGCCCGAAATCATCAGTTTCCACTTTGTCCGAATTAATTCATCCACAAGTTTTTACTCTGTTAAAACAATACACGGAAATAACCATAGAAAATCCCGCATTTGAACTTCCGCCTCATGGTATAACGCACCATATTATAACCAAGGGACCACCAGTTTCAGCCTGCAAGAGACATCTGTCAGCAGAAAAATATAGAATCGCTAAAAAAGAATTCGAATACATGTTGTCGATGGGCTATTGTAGACCATCAAGCAGTCCGTGGGCTAGTCCACTGCACCTTGTGCCAAAGAAAAACGGGGATTGGAGGCAATGTGGAGATTACCGCGGACTCAATAACCATACGGTTCATGACTGCTATTCCATCCCTTTTCTTCATGATTTTTCCCACCAGCTAGACGGTTGCAGTGTGTTCTCCACTTTAGACATGGTCAGAGCATACTATCAAATCCCTGTGGAACCGGCAGATATTCCAAAAACAGCGGTAATTACTCCCTTCGGTTTATTTGAATTTCCCCGCATGTGTTTTGGATTAAGAAATGCAGCACAAACATTTCAGAGATTCATTCATATGGTCCTCAAAGATCTTCCTTTTGTTTTTGCATACATAGATGATCTGCTGATAGCTTCCAAATCAATAGAAGAACATTTGAAGCATCTGAAGGTAATTTTCGAGCGACTAAAGCAATACGGATTAACGATCAATGTGGATAAGTGCCAATTTATGTCTGGGGAAGTCAGTTTCTTGGGTCATAAGATCAATAATCAAGGCATTTTACCATTACCTGAGCGAGTGGAAGCAATAGTTAAATACAAACAACCAGAAACCGTTTCAGAACTGAGACGTTCCCTTGGTATGTTAAATTTTTATCGCAGATTCATTTCCCATGCAGCGGGCGATCAAATAGTTCTTAACAATTATTTAAAGAGATCCAAAAAAACGACAAAACTAAAATCGAGTGGACAAATGAGGCAGTTCAGGCATTCGATCTTGCGAAAGAAAAACTCGCAAATGCATGTGTTTTAGTTCATCCTTCGGCGGGAGCGAAAATTGCTTTAATGGTGGATGCCTCGGATTTCGCAATGGGCGCAGTCGTCCAACAAAAGGTTAAGGGAATTTATCAGCCATTGGGATTTTACTCTTGTCGTTTTTCAGACACACAGAGGAACTACAGCGCTTACGATAGAGAATTACTCGCAGCCTATTCAGGGGTTAAACATTTTAGATACCTGTTGGAAGGCAGAGAATTCACTCTGTTTACTGATCAGAAGCCACTGATACATGCCTTTAATCAAAAACCTGAAAAAGCTACGCCTCGTCAGTTAAGACATTTAGATTTCATTGGTCAATTCACGACAGACATCCGACACATTGAAGGCGTTAATAACACCGTGGCTGACTGTCTTTCCAGAATAGAAGAATTATCGATCCCGTCAAGTATTGATTTTGAAGATATCTCCAAAGCACAAGAAAAGGACGAAGAACTGAAGGATTTAATGAGTAATAGTTCAAGTCTAAAATTCCATAAAATTCCTATTCTGGGCACAGATAATTCCATAATGTGTGATACTTCAACTGGGAAGCCAAGGCCGTTTGTACCAAAAGATTTCCGTAAAAACGTTTTTAATAACCTGCACGGTCTATCTCATCCTGGTGTTAGGAACACGGTGAAGTCATTAAGAGAAAAATTTGTTTGGAAATCAATATGCAAAGACGTTAAGCAATGGGCGCAGTCTTGTATTGCTTGCCAAAAAAACAAGGTAAGCAGGCACGCGAAACCTCCGATCGGAAAATTTTCATTGGTTAACGGCCGATTTGATGAAATTCACATTGACCTTATCGGCCCTCTATCTCTTTCCGAAGGTCAGCGTTATTGCCTCACTGTTATCGATAGATTCACACGCTGGCCAGAAGCCATTCCCATCCCCGTTATATTAGCTAGCACGGTTGCTTTTGCCCTGTATAATGGATGGATAAGCCGTTTTGGCGTGCCACAGTCTATAGTTTCAGATCAGGGAAGACAATTTGAGTCGGAATTATATAAAGAATTGTCCAATTTGCTAGGATTTCAACGCAAAAGAACAAACTCGTATAATCCGCAGGCAAATGGGTTTTTGGAAAGATGGCACCGTACGGTGAAAGTAGCGATTAAATGTCACGATCGCCCAGACTGGACCAGGACTCTTCCTACGGTTTTATTGGGCCTTCGGTCTGCATGAAGAGAAGATTTTGTTGCCTCGTCAGCAGAAATGGTCTATGGGCAAAATTTACGACTTCCAGGCGACTTGATAAACCCCTCAAACACGAATCAAATACAAAGTGAATTTGTCAAAGAGCTCAGAAACCACATGTCATCGTTAGCACCTACACCGGCAACGAGACATAACTCACAAGACACTTTTAAGTTCAAGAGCTTGGAAAGTTGTTCACACGTTTTTGTACGAACTGACGCAGTAAAAACTCCATGGCAATCCCCTTATGAGGGACCATTCGAAATTTTAGAACGCTCAGAGGACTATTATACATTACGTATCAGGGATAGGAAGGTGAAAGTTAACCTGAGAAGAATTAAACCATGTTTTCAGGAATCCGAGGATTTGCATAACAGTCTATCATCAAGGCCTACACCAAGTTTTAAGTCGACTCCTGAAACTCTGCGTGGCAAGAAAAGCGTCACAATTGTCCCTATCCCAACGCAGGTAAAAATTATTCCGAGAGTAACCAAAACAGTGCGACAAGTTAGGTTACCACAACGTTTCCGTTGAGCGTTCACTAATTCACTGGGGGGGGGGGGGGGGGGGAGTATTGTGGCGGTCATTAAAGGTACTCAACGAACAGCTCCTCAGGCTGTCAAGCGAGTTTTCGTTAAAACTTAACGAGCAGTTAAGGTGAGTGGTTTTTGAATGGGTGATCAAAATGGCAGTTGGAAAAGGAATTTTGTGAGAGACACATCTCGATACTATTGTGTGAAATATATAAGCTAGGTCCTTGAGACATAATAAAGGTTATAATTATTTGATCTTTTAAGATAGTAAATAAGGACATGTGAAATGTTATAAGTACTTGATACCTTTAAATAGTTAATAAAGTGAAGTGATTATTAAAATACTGCGTTTACGGTGTTTGTGTTATTTACTCAAGGAACAGATTCGGACGTGCCAAAAGGCACACGCGAAAATGCCGTCAGTTCCTGCAGACTTGAACGGCTTGAAGCTTTGTAGCTCCCAAAGGAGCTTGTCCCTAGTTATCAGACTCTGACTTTGAGAATTTGTTACCTGTGAAAACATAGGTGACCTGTTTAGGTTGCTATGATCGGTTATGTTAGAGCTACCTGGGAAGTGTGTATCAAGTAGCAGATTGAGCGATTCCTCGCTAAATGTAGTCCACGAGCCGTCTGCTTTCTTTAGGCAGCTGGGCATAGTTGGATTTAAAGCAAGGATTTTTCTTAGCCTCTTCTATTTTGCCACAGAAGAGTCTCCACGATGATCTTTTGGCCCTCCTAAGTTCTTTTTTATATGCTTTGAGGGATGTCTTATAGGAGTCCCAGTCAGTGTTGGATCTTGAGCTTTTGGCGCGATTGAAAAGTCTCCTGCAATCATTTCTCAGTGGTCCTAATTCAGGTAACCACCAGTGAGGCTTCTTTTTCCCCCTGGGTAGTATGAGGGGACAGGAAGCAGCCATCGCTAGATTAAAAGCCCTGGTGAGCTTATTAACCTTGTCGTCAAGCTCGCTAGGATTGCAAGGGGGTCTTAATAGTTCACAGGTAATAAGTTCGCGCATAATATCCCTGTATTTGGACCAGTCTGTTTTCCGAGGGTTTCGGAATGCTGATTGGCGAGGGGTGTCAGCGTTGTCAAGGTTGAAAGTGAGATATCGGTGGTCGGAGAAAGAATGATCAGCCGAAACTTTCCAACTCGATATCATTTTGTGGATGTTTACGGAGACAGAAGTAATGTCTAAGACTTCTTGTCGGTTTTTAGTTATGAAGGTGGGTTCATTACCCGTGTTGCACACAATGAGGTTAGTTCTTAAAATATATTCATAAAGCGACTCACCTCTATTGTTAATATCAGTGCTGCCCCACGCAGTGTTATGCGCGTTGGCGTCGAATCCGACGATGAGTGCAGCTTTTCGCCTCTCTGCTTCCGCGATAAAGCTCTCCAGGTTACCACCAGGGAGAGGTGCCATGTTGTCGTGGGAAAGATACGCTGATGCCAACCAGTATATGCCACCAGCAGTCTCTAGGTTGACAGCCGTCGTAGGGCTCGGGAATGTCAACCTCTAAGGCGGGGAAGGTGACAGGTGCGCTAACACCCGACACATCAGTTTCAGAGGGATGATGAGGTCACTTGTCAGCGTCTACATCGTCCTTCTTATAAACTCTCAGCGTGATGTCGTTCCATCCGAACCGAATCACACCTGCAGTCGCCGCCAGATGAGCAAGGGATTCCTGATTGATGACAATGACAGCACATCGGTAGGAACCCCTTTGTTCCTCCAGTTTAGCGACCTTCCAATCATGAGTCGGAAGGGATGGATTGCTGATTTTAATCAGATGGAGAATTCTCTCAGGGGATGAAGGCACGCGATCTAGGTCGGCAGGGGATATCCTCCCTCGCAACAACCTCAAGCTTGGCCCCTGGCCATAGCTCACCAAGCTTATTGATCTCGAGCTTGTAAAGATCCAATGATCGTTGATCATCGCAGGCGATGAGTTTCACGCGGCCCTGATGCCAACCGCCATCGTGAATTATTGGCGGTGGTCCGGGGATGTCCTTATAAAAGTCGGCGAAGTTATCAAGTAGGGTGAGCATGATGAGATCCCACCGTTCAAGTGAGATCCTGCCGTCGGCGTCACTGCGGTCGATGACTGCGACCACAATTCCTTTTTTGAGGACATCGCTGAAAGACTTGTGAGATTTGACGATGGACGCGTTAGGAGGTAGGCTGGTATTGTGCATCCTCAGGCGCTTGGAGGCCGAAGCGACCTCCTCCACCGATCTCTGTCGCTTTGACGCAATGTCTCCGCCGGTCTTGTCCTTACCTGAAATGATATTTTGTGCCCAGGCCAGTCTGCTGATCTGTGCAGGGGATCTATCTATCTTAGGGATAGCGCCGATAGAGCCAATTATACGATTGGCATTGCGTCTGTTTTTGTAATGCAGCTTCGAGGGGTTGCGGTGAGGCGCTCCTCTACTGCAAGACGCGCTAGTGGAAGCCGGACCATGTTGCACAGTCCCAGTGATTTTAACCCTCCTACTTCACTGTATCCTTACTGGTCCAAGGTCCTCAAGGATTCTCAAGGTAGTCTGTGAAGCTGTGAAGTCTCCTCTACTAAATCATCCTCTTTTTTTCTTTCATTTGACAGTGACGTTTTCGCGATGTCAAATGTATATCAACTAGGATAGTGCTGCCAAGTCAAACTTGGGCGTTTTTTTTGTGTTTCATCTAACCCTTTATAGGATTGCAAAAAAAAAAACACGCCTTATATAATCGATATGATCTTTGACTTCTAAAACTGCTCGGGAGAAACATTTTTTTTAAATCCGCCCACAATTAAATAAAACAATTTTATTGAAAAGTAAAAGTTTGTGCTAGGGAGCTGAAATTTATTATATAGACTCTCTAGGTGCGCCCAAGCGGACTGTAGCCCGTCGCTATGGCTTTTAAATTGTTTATGGCTGGTTTTTCTGATTATTTTTGTTACTGATTACACCTAGTTATGAACCTCCAAAATTACCCTTCTGTCAAAAATATGAAAATACATGTTTCTTTCATGCTTTGATTCGCTAAAAAATAATGCAATCCGGTGTTCGGCCTAGTAACAATAAAAAAGATTTGACTCTTTATTTGCTCAGTTTTTATGGTGGCTGGTCACACTGGTTGGGTCGGCACGTTTTTTCATAATGTATTTTCAAAGGCGTATTGACTTGAATTCTTGTAAAACATATTAAGTCGACTTAAGATGTTTTAGCTGCTTAACGTTATTTGAATTGTGTTCTCCTTACTCTATTTCTTAAGCCAAACCAGGTGAAAAAACTTCAAATAATGAGGAAGTTATAACTGGTTGTAAAATAGCTTAAGTCACCTTCAAGCAAGAGACTCCGTTTTACGTCCGCAAACGGAGTCAATGACATATGGACTACTCCGCATACGGCTCCGCATACGACGTTTTTCGGATCCAATTAGTATGGAAATTGTAATAGCCGCGGACTCACATGTGTATGTATTGTGACAGATTGAGCTCGCTGTGCTCAGCAAAAAACGAATCCAAAACTGATCCAAAAAAAAAGATACAAATCGAGGCTAGATAAGAAGAGAATCGAGTATCGCTAAAATAAAAATCAGAAATGTTTGTTCACGTTTATTTTATTTCTAAGAACAATACATGCTTTTATTTGGTATACCTGCTACCATTTCTCCAACAAATTCTCCTGCCAAAGAAAAGAAGCAAATAAATATGTATGTTATCTATACCAATTGATGTTACTTACTTGCAGCATGAATTTGTGCCAGTAGCAAGAAAATCATAGAAATTCGTCACACGGTTGGTAGTTTCATCTTCATCGGCTGGCAATTTTGTTATTTCGATGAATCTAAATTAAAAAAAAGCTTAATTAAGCAATTAATTATCTGGAATAATACATTCAATTTTAGTTTCCCTTTCAAAGAAAATGATATCTGCTAAAGACATTGTGAGTGACAGATGAACAAATCCGCCATTATAAATAACTACTCTCGACTCTCGCTCTTCTTCTTATTGGCAATCTAGTTACAGTCAATTTACAAATGTGTGCGGGGAACGCCTTATATATCGCGGATCCAAAAATGACGGGAAAAGTTGGGTCAGTGTTTTTTAGCTTGAAGGGTTATGTTTATCTTATGTCAAAAATATTTTCGTTTTACACAATGTGAAACAGAGCAGTTTATGAGCAGTTTATAAAAACAGTGGTGAAGAAAAAACTGGAGCCTCCGGGTACAACGATTTCACAAGAAAAACGAGGTCGAAAAATGCCTCCAAACAAGCTCAATGATGTAAAAGAAATTGAAATACGCAATCACAGCAAAAGTACCTTCTTTCATGCCGATTTAAGTCAGTCTCAAATGTATCTCTTATTTACTGAGAAATATGGAGCAACTGTATCACTCACTACATACTCCAAAATTTTTAAGACGATGAACATCAAACTCAAAAAACCCCAGCTCAATAGATGCAATAAGTGTGAAATCTGCACATGAAATTAAAAACTAGCAGTGGAAATGAAAATAAAAACAATTCGAAAAGGAATGGGATGACCACCAAAAACACGCTGACTGAAAAAAGAAAAAAATTCTATGTCAAAATGATCCAAGCAGAAAAGTGTTGCAGCAGCGCCTACCTACAACCTTCCTAAGGACAAATATTTCGTTTTATAAAAAGCAGATATGGGCATTTAACTTAACTGTTCACGACGGCGCAATGAACCAGCCATTTTATTACATGTGGCATGAGGGTGAGGGACGTCGAGGTGGCAACGAAATTGCCTCATGTCTTTTTGAACACCTTAAGAGTTTACCCGAACCCTGTAATCGGGTTACGCTTTATAGCGATTGCTGTGGAGGTAAAAAAAGGAACTCTTTTGTTTCAACGATGTTCCTGGTGTTTATGCAAACGGAATCAAGCATTCAACTTATTAACCATAAGTTTTCGGTACCGGGTCACTTGTCACACTCATATGGAATGTGATACTGACCATGCAGCTATAGAAAGGAAAAAGAAAAAGAACATCTGTAGATATACACCATCCTGGTGACTGTTACCAATTCGTTCGCACGGTAGGAGCGAAAAGGCCATTCATAGTAAATGAAATGTCAAGAGACAAATTTCTGGACTTCTCCCGAACTTCAAAAGAAAAATATATCTGGCGAAAAGTTGGTGAAAGTGGAAATAAGTTCAAAAATGTTAAGAGATTAAATTGCTCAGATATGAAAAGAAATTTGCAGTTATATTGTATAAAACTTCACTCTCCGAAGAGGAACCATTTAAAATATTTAATTTAATGCGTCGTCGTGTTTTAAACGTACTACCGTCTGATGTTCCACTGTGTTATATGGAATCTTTAGCTATTAGCAACAAAAAAAGGATTGAGATATCTACTGCCGCTAATTAATATCACTTTCCACGGCTTTTATAGAAAATTGCCTTCTACTGAAAACATACACAAATATCATCCTGACCTAACGGAAGAAACCGACAATGAAACATCATAGGCTTCCAATCTTGAAAGATAACGACCTTTATTTTAATAATAGGTATTATATCAAACTTTTTGTGATTGTTTTTTCTAATGTATTTAACTGAATTTTCGTATATAATTTGAATGTTTTTTTCTAAGCTATTTTAAATGAATTCATGTATCTTATTTTAATGTTGATTCTAATTTATTTTTTATTTCCTAATAAATAATAGCATGCATGACTTAATCGCTTTTACGTGTTTAAGTTATTGAAGTTTAGCTTGTGTTGACGAACTCTTTCTACGACGCGACGTCTTGGCAAAAAGACTTGAGTCGACTTAAGTTTTCAAAACAATTAGTTATTGAATTTGAAAAGTATCTTAAGTTACTTAAGATTCAAAATGTACTGATATATGTATGAGTAAAACGACTTAAGTCAAAAAAGCATAAATTTGTTGACCTAAGCCCTCAATCTGCTAAAAATAATAGTGGTGACAATATTCTCAAATTAAGTTGCTACATTTTTTTGAAAGAACTTTAAGTGTCCAACCCATATTTTTTTCAGACCACTGTTTAATGTTTAGAATTGCTCTCCTGAAAAGTGTACGAAATTGACATAAATGTTTTACCTTATAGGCACAGAATTGTCGGATGTTCTTAACTTCGCGACAACGTCTGTGGCAAATGAAAAAAAAAACTTGCAGCAGAATGAAATGTAGGAAAGCAATTGCGAATTTGTATGGCGGGAGACTAGTTTTGGGCGAATAAATCGTAAAAAGTTTGTAATAAAGCTAATTAAAAAAAAAATACAAAATTAAGAAGAAAAACCCAAACACTATGTTTGAACCCTGATAAGTTAACCATAATATATAAGGTGGCGCAAAAGTCATCACCCAGTGGCGTTCACCAATCCGACTGAAAACTACATAGGATAGATGTCAAACGTCGTGGATCATTTAGAACATTGGCACGCAGAATTGCCTAAGGCACCCCAAGGGCTGAAAACCCTATCGGAAGATGCTATAATTTTTGCAAATAGCGGAAAATGTCAATTTTACTTTGACATTTGTGAAGTAAACAGATGACAACTTTTGCGCCACCTTGTACAAGGATTGTTTACAAAAATTAAAAGTGAAACCGCAAGAATCGCGTTGTTGTGGAAAACAAGAAACTTTTGTTTTGAAATAAATTAAGTTTGTAACACGACAACATATACGACCCAGAATTAGATTATTTCACTGAATTGTCATTCTTTTATTCTTATTTTTCTCACATTTATCCATTTGCATTATTTTCATTCACTCACTTTTCGTTCACTTAATTATATTATTTTTCTTATTCTTTCACGATTCATTCATTTTGCATTAATTTCATTCACTTAATTGTTTTACTTTCTTATTATATTATTTTCATTCATTTTTGCATTATTTCATTCACTTGCTTGATTGTATTTTTTTTTTTATTATTCTATTAATTTCATTCATTTTCATTCAAAAAACATTACAAAACATTCATACATTAGTGTACTACAAGCCATTATATAAACAAGTTTATCCTAAAAGTATACACTAAATTGTCACAAACTTTGTAACTTTGATTGTAAAGCTACAGCCTATGGTTAGTTAAAGTTCGTACAAAAAAAAACATAAAAAAAAACAATCGAAAGCTCCGTTAAACGAGTATAAAAGGCCTGTGTCAATTGCAAAACGGAGCTCTTGTCAACCGAGAGTTTAGGCGAACAACTTGTGGTACGGGTAACCTTCCTACTATAATTGTTAGCTTAAGCTTTTGCGCGATCAATTTTTTTTAAAATCTGATTGTTTCTGGCTATTGCCTTCTAATAACCCTTTGAACACGGTCACTTCAACAGGTACGGCGGTTTTCGAACTGCTTACTCGTGGGTGAACGGATTCCAAGGTGTTTTTACTTTCACTATCCAAAGGCATTACACCTTTCTTGTTATACCCTATTCTAGGGGTATATTAATTTTGACGCATAGTTTGTAACATACCTTAATATTGCCCGTAGACCCCTAAAAGTTACTATATTTATGATCAGCATCGATAGTAATGTCGATCTAGCCATGTCCGTCCGTCCGTCCGTCCGTCCGTCCGTCCGTCCGTCCGTCCGTCGGCAAAAATTAGGCCTTTAAACTGGACCTTGAGAGCTGAAATTTTAACCATATACTCTCTAGGGTCCCGAAATAATCAAGTTTAAGAATTTTTGAAATCCGCCCACAGACACGCCCACAAACTGAAAAAAACAAAATTTTGGAAAAAATCGAATTTTGAGCTAGAGAGCTGAAATTTTTTATATATGATCTATGGCCCATAAAACTGATTGGGACATAAAATTTTCAAAATCCGCCCACTGACACGCCCACAATTAAATAAAACAAATTTTGGGAAAAATTGAATTTTGAGCTAGAAAGCTGAAATTTTTTATATATGATCTTTGGCCCATAAAACTGCTTGGGACATAAAATTTTCAAAATCCGCCCACTGACACGCCCACAATTAAATAAAATATTTTTTTTGAAAAACCAAAATTTGAGCTAGGGAGCTGAAATTTTTAATATATACTCTCTAGGGGCCCTTTATGCTCATGTGTAAATATTTTCAAAATCCGCCTACTGACACGCCCACAATTATTTTTATTTTATTTTTGAAAGTCCAAAGTTTGAGCTAGGGAGCTGAAATTTATAGTATATACTCTCTAGGTGCCCTTTATGCTCATACTTAAATTTTTTTTAAATCCGCCTACTGACACGCCCACAATTAAATAAAACAATTTTATTGAAAAACCAAAGTTTGAGCTAGGGAGCGTTTTTATTTACAAAAGCTTAGTTTTTTCGATAAAATCCTTTAAATTTTTGTCACGCCCACTTATGAGATATAGGAATAAGAATAGGGTATCCAACAGTTCGCCCAAGCGGACTGTAGCCCGCCCCTATGTTTTTATTTTGTATTCCGTTCAAGAGTTTTTAATAAAATTAAAAAAAAAAGAAAATTGAACTACTGCATTTTACTGCCCTCCAAGAAGGAGTGCGAATCGAAGTTGGAGTTAGTTGGCGTAACAAACGTAACAAAAAAACCCAAACCCAAGCTCTACCGACACCACGGTGCTACATTGGCACCCAACTAGTGGCCCGATTTAACAAAAACGAGACATTCGCTACGTTCAAACGTCACGACGGAACGAAATTTCAAAAACTACCGAAGAAGTGCGCGCATAGCGGCATTGCGACCATCAATTGAGGAATCCGACGAATCTGAGGAAGAATACGATTCAGTGGAATCCGAGGTGGCTGACGAAGCAGAACGATCGACGAAAACGAACGAGTCAAAAACATCCTACGAAGAAGTCGAAATGGCACACCTTTCAGCAGAACAGCTCAAGGAGTTGATTGGAGCAATGTCCACATTGCCATCGAGCAAAGGCAGCTTCAGCCATTGTACCGAACGCTTCCGAGGGAAAAAAGACCCAACAGTCGTTGAAAACTTTGTCACGACTATAAACATTTTCAAAGATATAGAGAGAATCTCTGAAGAAGACGCAATAAGAAGCTTTCCGCTACTATTGCAAGACAATGCTGCAACATGGTGGCAAGGCGTGAAAGCAGAAGCAACAACTTGGCAAAGTGTTATCAGCCTACTGCGCAATAACTATGCCCCATCTAAGCCAGCATACAGAATTTTCCTCGAGCTCTTTGAGAGAAAGCAAAAAGCAACTGATCCAACAGATGAGTTTATCGCCACTAAACGTGCATTGTTTTCCCAGCTAATTGAACCACTTTCGGAATCAATGATGATAGACATGGTTTATGGATTATTAGGTATCCACATCCGTGACGGAGTCCCTCGAGACGGCATCAGAACCTTTAAAGAACTCATTTCTAAGGCAAGAGCAGTAGAACTCTCCATTATTGAAAGATCTTCTCAGCACACATCTAACGTCCCGACGGATACGACTGAAAAGAAGAAGAAATGCAGTTTCTGCAAACATGCAGGCCACGTCATAAGCGAGTGCCGGAAAAAGGAAAGGCATGATCGAGACAAATCACAGCCCCTTCATGGCCCTGCAGAGCCAAAAATCCACTGTTACAAGTGTAAAGCGCCTGGTTTCATCCGCTCGAATTGCCCAACCTGTAAAGAGCTTCCAAAGGGACCAACCACGGTTACTTTTAACTGTATGAAGACCACGTTGAGCGCAGATCTGCCAACAATCCCCATTGCTTCCCATGGTGAAACGGGATTAGCCTATTTGGACACGGCGGCTCGCACAAGTGTGGCTGGAAGGCAATTATTTCTGCACCTTCTCAAAAACGGAACCCGCTTTCAAAAGGCAAGTGCCGACGTCACATTGGCTGATGGTGATGCAAAAGTCCAAGACATCTACATTGGAGACACAAGCATCGTTATTGGAAATCGATTGAGGCCCATAAAATTTCTCGTCTTACCAAAAGCCACTGACAATCGGACACTGATTGGCATCGACTTTATGGAACAAAATGGAATAGTTCTAGATTTAGGCCAACGAATGTGGTATTTTGGAGACCAAAAGGATAAAGTGTTTGACTTTTACGACACATCCAATACCAAGGTTCAAAAAAACACCTCCGATTTTACCACCCTTTTGCCAAACATACAACCATTTAATCCTATTTCACCCATTGGGGATACGCCAAAGTACATCCAGCATCTGGCAACAAATGAAAACGCACTAGACTCACCTGCGAAAAAGTTGATACAGCATACGTCTGTTTTCTTGGCCTGGGCGCAGAGCAAAAGTAACATCTCGCCGCTTGCTGCAACTCCACGTCCAGAAGAATATTTCGGACCGAGAACACCAACAAAAAGGCGTGAAACAAGTGACAACGAATATTCGCCACACTCAATCCAAAATATCTTCGCCAATGCACTGAGAAGTGATCAACACACCCCTAAACGGAAAAAAGATCAACCAGATCTATTCCCGGCCTTAGTCCAAACAGAAGACAAAGACGAGATCCAGTTTGAACCTTATTTCTTGGAAATCCTCACAATCGACGTCAAACTACGAGAAGACGAAGCAGTCGACTTAAGCGCCAGTGAAAGGGATACTCTCAATTCACTACTGATGAAAGAGAAAGAGGAATTTGGCCCATTGGCTGAACCAACGCCATTCGCAGTCCATACTATTGACACCGGTGATCATAGTCCGATAGCAACAACTCCGTACCGACTCTCACCCAATAGAAAGGCTCAGCTGAAAACAGAACTAATAAAGCTGTTAGAATCAGATATTATCGAAGAATGCGAATCTCCTTGGGCAGCACCTGTTGTGCTCGTACCAAAAAAGGATGGAGGCATACGAGTCTGTATAGACTATAGACAGTTAAATAGTATAACTGTCCCCGATAGATACCCGCTACCGAGAATAGATGATCTCCTTCATGCCACGAAAAGAACGGCTTTTAAAAGCACTCTCGATCTACAGTCTGGGTATTATCAAATACAATTATCAGAGGATGCCATGGATAAAACCTCCTTTATTACGCCATTTGGTATGTTCCGATTTAGACGCATGCCTTTCGGGTTGCGAAATGCCCCTGCCACTTTCCAAAGGCTTATGGATCGATTTCGAAACGGATTTACCGAAATGGTCCTTCTGACATACCTCGACGATTTAATTATATGCTCCAGCAGTTTCGAAGAGCACCACAAGGATTTAACACTTGTAATTGAGCGCTTAAAAACCTTCAAGCTAAAGGTGAATAGAGAAAAATCCAGCTTTTGTTGCGAAACAGTTAAGTACCTTGGCCACCTCATCACCAATCAAGGAATACAAGTTGATCCAGAAAAAACCTCTGCTATATCAAATCGGAAAGAACCAAGCAATGCGAAACAAGTACTGTCATTTTTGCAAACTTGTTCGTGGTACCGTCGCTTTATCCAAAATTTTGCCGATGTGTCCAAAGCCTTAAGTAACCTCACGAAGAAAAATCTTTATGGAAATGGGGACACGAAGAGCAAACATCATTCGACACGCTGAAATCATTACTTACAAGTGCACCGATTCTAAAACAAGCTAGTGATGAAAAACCCTTTCGTCTGAAGACCGACGCGAGCGGCTATGCCATTGGCGCAATTTTACTCCAGGGGGAGAAAGCCGACGAGCATCCCATCGAATATGCCTCGAGACTTCTTACCGCCGCCGAAAGAAACTATTCAACCATCGAGCGTGAGGCATTAGCTTTAGTCTGGGCGGTCAATAAATTTCGAGGATACATCGAAGGAGGGGAAGTCACCCTCGTTACTGATCATCAACCGTTGAAGTGGCTTATGGGCCTGAAATCGCCAACTGGTAGACTCGCCAGATGGGCATTGCAGTTACAGCCTTATAACATTCGCATCGAATATACGCCTGGAAAAACCAATGTCATCGCTGATATGTTATCACGACCCCCATGTGATCACCCAGAGCACACTGAATCGCAATGTAAACTGTACGCATTTCAAGTAGACATTCCTGCAAGAAAAGCCAGCGAAATCAGGGAGGCCCAACTGCAAGATGAACAACTTAAAGGAATAATTGATTCATTTGAGAACAATACGGAAGATATTTCTAGATGGACTTCACGAGGCTACCTGCTCAACGATGGAATACTATATAGGTATTCTCCAGAGTCTGACGCTGAAGACGCCCAACTTGTTTTACCTTCTCAGGAACGAGAAGTAATACTCAAATACTACCACAACGATGCAACCGCCGGTCATTACGGTATCGACCGAACTATTCATAGGATCGCTGCTAGATACTATTGGCCTGGCATGCGGAGAGACATTACAAAATATTTAGGCAACTGTATACAATGCTTGCGATACAAACCTAGTAATTTGAAGCCAGCCGGTCTCTTACAAACTGTTTCCAGCAACCAACGCTTCGAAATACTAGCGGTAGACCTATTTGGACCACTACCTGTTACCACAGATGGATACAAATGGATCCTCATAACCGAAGACCTTGCCAGCAGATGGGTGGAGCTATTCCCCTTAACCGAAGCAACAGCTGAGGTATGTGCGTCCACGCTATTAAATGAAGTGTTTCTTCGGTACGGTACTCCTCGAAGATTGTTAACCGACAATGGATCACAATTTATATCTGCAATAATGCAACAACTAGCCCATTGTTTAGGAGTTGAACAGAGGCTAACTCCTTTATATCATCCGGAAGCGAATCCCGTCGAACGTAAGAACCGGGACCTGAAGACTCAACTCAGCATTCTCGTAGGGAATCATCATACGACCTGGGCCGACGACTTGCCTTCGATAAGATTTGCAATGAACACCGCGAAATGTCAAAGCACGGGATACTCTGCTTCGTATCTAACATTTGGACGAGAACCAAGAACCATCGACGATGTCCAACATGACCTAAGAAGCATTACACAAGCCGAAAATTTCATTCCACAAATCACGCCAAAACTGTTGCGACTGGCTGATATAATCCAAGATGTTAGAGAAACCATGGAACGCTTCCAAGATCACAACAAACGTTACTCAGACAAGAAACGACGAGCTAAACCAACACTCCAAACTGGTGACTTAGTGTTAGTTACCACACACGTACTCAGTAAAGCATCAAAGCAAACCACTTCCAAATTTGTGCCTAAACGGGATGGGCCATATGTCATAACGCATCAACTTGGGACATCTACGTACCAGGTTGCCTCAAGGGATGATCTCACCACTCCGTTGGGGACCTATCATGTGTCCTCCTTAACAAAGTATACGCAAGAAGATAAAGATGCATAGCCGGTTCGAGCACTTAGAAGACGAGGACGACCCCCCAAAAAACTTCCTCCTGTCGCATCATCGGGACGATCTCTGCTCCAGAGGGGGAGAATGTAACACGACAACATATACGACCCAGAATTAGATTATTTCACTGAATTGTCATTCTTTTATTCTTATTTTTCTCACATTTATCCATTTGCATTATTTTCATTCACTCACTTTTCGTTCACTTAATTATATTATTTTTCTTATTCTTTCACGATTCATTCATTTTGCATTAATTTCATTCACTTAATTGTTTTACTTTCTTATTATATTATTTTCATTCATTTTTGCATTATTTCATTCACTTGCTTGATTGTATTATTTTTTTTTATTATTCTATTAATTTCATTCATTTTCATTCAAAAAACATTACAAAACATTCATACATTAGTGTACTACAAGCCATTATATAAACAAGTTTATCCTAAAAGTATACACTAAATTGTCACAAACTTTGTAACTTTGATTGTAAAGCTACAGCCTATGGTTAGTTAAAGTTCGTACAAAAAAAACATAAAAAAAAACAATCGAAAGCTCCGTTAAACGAGTATAAAAGGCCTGTGTCAATCGCAAAACGGAGCTCTTGTCAACCGAGAGTTTAGGCGAACAACTTGTGGTACGGGTAACCTTCCTACTATAATTGTTAGCTTAAGCTTTTGCGCGATCAATTTTTTTAAAATCTGATTGTTTCTGGCTATTGCCTTCTAATAACCCTTTGAACACGGTCACTTCAACAGGTACGGCGGTTTTCGAACTGCTTACTCGTGGGTGAACGGATTCCAAGGTGTTTTTACTTTCACTATCCAAAGGCATTACACCTTTCTTGTTTTATTTTGTATTCCGTTCAAGAGTTTTTAATAAAATTAAAAAAAAAAGAAAATTGAACTACTGCATTTTACTGCCCTCCAAGAAGGAGTGCGAATCGAAGTTGGAGTTAGTTGGCGTAACAAACGTAACAAAAAAACCCAAACCCAAGCTCTACCGACACCACGGTGCTACAAGTTGGAATATTTTGCATAGGGGAAAGTTTTTTTTTTTTTTTTTATAATTTGCTTACTCTAAAGGGATTTTTTCCTGTTGTTACAGTACCCTTATAATGCTAAGAACACAGTGTAAGCTACTTGGTATTAGAAAGAATAGAGAGATAGGAAATAAGTGTTTGGGTGCAGTTGTAGGGCTTTTCTCCACGGGTGGTGTCTAAGTTACTTAGGGAGATTATGATTTCATGAATTCGGTATAAAGTAATGGATTTGGCCGGGATTCGAACGCACGACCTTCCATTCCGTAAGCGAATACACTACTACTGCACCATTGCTACCCGTGTGGGGCATATCGGGCCCCCGGGGTATAATGGGCACCCCTCGTATTTCTTGGTTGAACAAAGTGGCAACACCGAATTTGCCTCTATCTTTTTCAAATTATCCGTGGCAATACGGGGGAATCCCCTGTTTAAGCGAAAATGGCATGTGTGGTTCGTAGTGAATAATAAAAGTTTTTTTTACTCTGTTTATGTTTTTATGAAGTAAAGTAAAGTGCGTGTTTTTAATGCGAGGAGTGAATTTTAAGTTTATTTTTTATCTTTTAACATCAAAGTAAGTTTATTTAATTTATATCAATCCAGTTATTTCTTTTAGTTAAGTTACTTGAAACAGAAATCTACAATTTTTTTTTATAAAATAAGACATGGGGCATAATGGGCGAGGCATAATGGGCATGGGTGCCAATCATGCCCCATTTATTTTATTATTTTCTATTTCTATTTTTATATTCTTTTTTTTAAACGACACACTTTTTTTAGATGGTTCGCACTTACAAAAGAAAAACAAATCATCAAAAATGGCACGCAGATAATTTACGGCGAGCTGTTGAAGCTGTAAAAACAAACAAAATGAGCTGTAAGGCAGCTTCCGTAAATTATGAAATTCCCCGAAGCACCTTACAAAGATTTTTTAAAAAAGCCGAATTAAACCCCGGAGTTCCTCTTACAATAGAAAAACCAGGGGGTTTTGAACCCGTATTCTCGGTGGCCCTGGAACAAGAGTTAAGCAATTATCTCAAGGATATGGAAGATCGTTTGTTTGGGTTCTCTATGAAAGAATTTCGACAACTAGCATTTGAACTGGCAGAAAAAAATAAACGCAGAGGAAAAACAGCTGTTATAACTGAATCGCAGTACAAGGCTGAACTTGAGGCTGAAACTCCAAAGTTCAATTCTGCCTAAAAGAAAAAAGAAAAGCTCGTCGCAAAAAAAAAAGAAGAGAAAAATAGAATTTTCGGAAAGCGAAGAAGATGAAGAATGCCTTTATTGTGGGTATTTATATTCCGAATCAGCAGAAGGGTGGGTGTCTTGCAGAGCCTGTGGAAAGCGGGCCCATTGCTCTTGTGCCGGCGAGGGGCAAAATGGGCTAATCAAGCCATTTTTTAAAGTTAATACAGATTGAAGAATTTTTAAGTTTATTTATTTTGTATATTTTTAATTCATGTAGTTAATGTTCTTTTAACGAATGAAATTGTTTGGGAGACGATAAACATGTTGTTGGTGTTTTTTTTTAACAAACCTTAAGGGGCCCGTTATGCCCCGCCTTCCCCTACATACATTTTATACTAAATAATACAAACGAACCACAACAATTAATTAACAATGAAATTGTACAAAAAAAAGTGAAAATGTTTGTAAATGGCTGCATCAAAAGCTGCACAAGCGTTTTTAATCAACATGTTGTAATAGGGCTGTTGGTGTTAATTGAGGAAGCTAGGAGTACAAAGAAGGTAAGGATGTGGACGGGACCTTAGGATGGGATGTGAAAAAGAAAGGGAAAAGAGTATCGCGAGTGAGGAGCGTGGCATGCTTGCTGTGCACGACTGGCTCGCCGGAAATTGAGGGGTTCTTGTCCTCACCACACGATGTAACCTACCACAAAAACATAAATCATGCCGAAATATACTTACATTGAAGGAGACCTTCACCGAAACGGACGGAACTTCACCACATCCAGAGGACGGTGCAGCTGGAGGTAGCGCTGGCCTCCCAACCCAACCTGGAAGTCCATTGTCCATTCTGGGAACTTCCCCAACAATGAGGATGTTGTGCGCAGCCTCAAACCATTTCCACCAGAACGGTTTTAGCACACCTTATGCACCCCTGCAAAAAACTTTAAACATCCATCAAGCACTTATGTGCCAGACAAAACAAAAAATACGCCACGAAGAAATCCATTGTCTTTTATATATTCTAACACATGTATTTTGCTGCTATTTAAATTCTTAAACAAATTATAAACAAATTTATAAAAGGGGTAAAAGATTCAACAGGAATGAAGCTTCGATTGCATGGTCCAACCTGAACGCATGAACAGTTTTCACTATGTGGTGGGGCTACTATTTTGATACGCAGCCTTCGCGGACTTAATATAACACGAGAAGGAACGACGACGAAAACGCGACTCTCACAAATGAAAGTTTTAAGAAATTAACTCAATTATAATTAACTTATACGCTAACGATAAAGAATAATAATTACTTAAAACTACAAAAAAGAAAGGTAAACTAAATCACAACAAAAAAAAATTAGATGGATTAAACTATAAGTACAACATACAAAAAGGAAATTATCTTGTACTTAATTGCCGATAATCACAGGGATAGGGGAGTCTATCTATGTACATATAGGTGTCTTCTTTCAGGAATTCCAATATTCAAATTGTTATACATATATATTTTATTTTATATAGGCACATATTGCCCTCTCTTTTGCCGAAAATTTTTGGGGCACAGCTTGATCTGGTTCGAATTTTTAATATGTTTCTCATATTTTTTGCCAATATTAATTTTTTTATATTACGATCCCGACCCTCTTTGGATTTAAACATAGGTAGACGCTGATCGACTTGCAAAATTTGGGTGGTGATTTTCCTCCACACGCTGAGTCTAAACCAATAAATTTAAATTAACTTGCCTTTGCAAGACTGTTTTTTTCAACTTAAATGTGGATAATTTACTTTGCAAGAGAAACACTGTGCTGAACTTTACCACAATATTTAAACGATTACCACTACGTGCTGTACCTTGTAGCGAACCACGCCAGCGACTCCATCTGTTGGCAAATACCGGTCGCCATTCACCCCAATCCATTTCGACTAGGAATAACACCGATCGAACAATTTCGCATCCAAAGGAATGTCCAATGGAATGCTCAAAGGAAAGCCCTAAGTATCTCCAAAGGAATACGATTGCAGTCAGACCATATCACGGCGCTGAACGCTACCCGTGGGCCATACGAATGTATAATTCTATCAGCTGTCAAAAAAATGCTGAACAAAGGCGAATGAGGTAATTTTAAGTAGATTTCCGGCCTTGTCGAAAAACACTCGGCCATTTCTTGAATAGACCGCCTAGAAACCAGACCACCTCTTCCAAATCAGCGGCATCGGCGCAATCCACCCAGCCTCGGTGGATAGGTAAGCAAATTACTTCAGTCTAAACCACCACCGGCAGTTATCATTCCGCTTTTTAGGTTTTTTTTGTATTCCCCAACGAGCTGGTAGACGACGATTCCCGATTTTCCCACCTCTCGGCACGTCCATTTGGGCGTCCAGAAGGGCAATGACCGAGACGCCCGGTATTTTGCGATTTTAGGAAGTTTGGCTAAGAGAAGCCCCGATCGGCAGTCTGATTTCTGGCTGAACGACCATCCCAGGTAAATTTAAGGTCCTCGTGTGAAGAAAGTGCCGGGTTAATAATCCCTTTTTTTTCAGTTCGTGTTTAGCTACCCCGCTGCGATTGCAATTCGCCAAAAAAGAGCTGTAGAGCTCCGGCCCAGGCACATTTTTTTTGGCCAGGAAATACATTCCCACCCCAAGTTGGGTCGGCACCGTCATCAGTACGCGTGCAGAGCCACTCGAACCTCGCGACACAGCCTGGTGTGAGACGGGAAGCGCCTCCTCTCCTCCCACTTACAGTCGAGAGGCGGCGAACATAATTTCAATTATAATTCGTCACCCCGCTCCCCAGAACTCACTGCTTATAGCGTGAGAAAGCCACAAGCGGCTTATTCGTCCGGAGTTCGAGTTGGCCTACGCAAGTAGAGGGGGGGGGACAGGCTCAAATTCCATTTATAGACAGAAGTGAGGCCACCCCAAGGAAACCGCAACAGCAGCTCTAGTCCAACACGGACGATTCGTCCGCATCAGGCCGTACGCCGAACGAGCGCGCTCACCCACACCGTTCTCACCCACTAGATAGGGGGATTATCCAGTGATAACCTTTTTTTTTGTTTTGTTGAGTGTACCTACCACCTTTCGAGTGTAAATTCCGCCCACTCAGGGCTATAAGTAAATTTTTAAAGAAAAGAAGGAAAAAGTAATTGTTTAGAATTCGGCTAGAGTAAATGTATGGAAGTATAATTCCGAATATCGGTTGCAGATAAATATCGTATAGTGATCCGTAGTCGATTAAGTTACGTCGGTAATTCGGTGTCCTGGCTCGGCCCATTAGAGGCGGGTTAAAGAAAAAAAAAAGAAAAATAGATAAAAACTAGTTTCGCGGTTGCGTTTACCGATTAAATTCCACGCACGGGTTATAATATATATATATGAGTATAAGAAAAAAAAATACTAACCAACGAGAGGACCTTCCCTCGTTTCATACAGGTTCCTGAGGACATCGTGTTTGTGCGCACATCTACGGCAGTTCCACGTAAGTGTAAAAGTTTTTTTTTGAAAAGATATATTTTTAAAGATACATATATTCCTTTACTCTTATATACACCTATATATATATATATATATATTAAATATATTCACATAATCCGAATACAATCGGCTAGGGAAATCTAGAAGTTGCATATAATAGTCATCGTAATTAAATTATTGTGCTGGCCCCGGGATGCCACTAGAGAGGTTAGCCTCGTTGCTCATTTGTGCCACCGATTTATCGCAGCGCGGTTAGGATTTACTTTCGAATTCATCGTTATGGAATACAAGCAAGTGGATTTACTTTATATATTTTTTCTTTCCTTTTCCTCGGCTCGGTTCTTTCGAAATTCTTTCTTTTTTTTACGGAATCTTAATGGAAAAAAAAAACAAGGGGGAATTAACCACCTCGTAAAGGATACCACCGTCGTTGGTGTGAACTAATCCGTCGGATAAAATAGCCGCGCTTCGTAAGCGTGAAGCGAATTGTTTTTTTTGTCGAAGCATTACAGTAACCTCGGGGATTCAAATCATCGCGTTCTATCCGTATTCGTCGGTCCTGTTTCGGCGTCGTTTCTGCGGGCCAAGCTCATTCGAGCCCCGGTTCTTTTTTTTTCAGGATAAATCAACCCTAATCTTAATTAGCATTATAAGAGTCAATCCATGTTTAGAGATAAGAATGATCTGACAGAATAAAAGAATATGTCTGAATTTAAACTGAATTTAAACGAAATTCTTCTGTTGTTGGTTTCGCGATCTTGTTAGGCATGTTGCAGCCATTTGTTTCGGCCATGTCCGGCTAGGAACCGCCGTAGGGGCGATGGGATGGAAACCCGGATCCGTGGAACGGTCCAGCGGCTGACGACCCAGTAGGGATCAGCCGTCTTCAATGTTGGGGTCATCGCTAATGAAGCGCCGCGATGACCATAGGAGTCTGTACCTGAGAGTACAGCGGGGTGGGCATAGCTTGAGGGAAGTTCATCCATCTTTCTTCCCCCCCCTTTTTTTTGTTCGAGACTCATCGATGGTCCCTTCCAATAGGGAAGAGTGAAAGTGTCATAGTGCGTCGCACCCCCCCTTTCGGGCCCGGATGGAAGTGTCTCTCCAGAGGTTTAGGTTACGGCAGGGGATACACCAGCCCTGTTCACATCGGAGTGTACGATATGTGAGGCCTTTGGAGGAGACGTAGTGATAATGGTACGGCATGTAAATAATGTGACCCCGGTCCGAGCTTGCAGCCAACAACCCCCCCCCCGACGAGCTAGCGTGGGGCGATGTCATGCCGAGGTGCAAGTGGTTCGGACACCCCTCCTTCGCCTACTGGCGAGTTGCCCTCCGAGTCTGTACGCGGAGACTGACTTGGCAGTATAGAGTGGCAAGAAGGGGAGTGGGAAGTGACAGATCGTCGTGTGTGCCGCACGTCATGAATGACGGTGGCTGTCATCGTGGGATTTCAGTGGATGGGGAGGCTACTCCTGTCCGTCCCTCGTTAGGCGACGAAGTCGACACGGGACACTACTGATTCCCCTTTGACACTTAGATGGCGCGCACGAACGGACGGAGCTTCCGGCTGCGATGGATAGAGGTAACGACGGGTGGACGTTACAGATGGCGCTCCATGGCACCGTCTTGTAGGCAGATGGCACCCAACGTTACTGACGGCAGCGAGCGTTACAGAAGGCGCGCAATTGGAGCAACAGCGACCCGGAAGATTTGGGGTTTTTTTTTCTTTTCTTCCGCTCCGACGACCTATCTCATCCGAGAAGGTCAGGTTCTCGCGTCTGGTGTAACGTGCAAACGTTACAGATGGCGCCCAACGTGGGGCCCGAAGGGGCAAGGTAGCGCACCCTTAACATCCGACACATTTTCCAAAACATTCTAAAGTTCCACATTTTTCCATCTCGAATACTGTTTTTGGTTATTTTCGTTTTCGGAAACCTTTGGTTTCCTCCTTTCAGTACTAACAGCTGTACGTATCCCTCGGGGAGTACGAGGAGTAGTATATCTCCTCTCGTAGCGTTCGATTTACAGTGTAAATCGCTTACACCAGCACCGACTCTGTCGATCCTGACCGGTCCGCGGATCGAAGTTGTTCTCCGCGTTCGTCTGCTGCAGTTTTCGACAGAGCACGGGCATTTTATCGCATACTTACCCTTTGGAGCTAATGTTCCACGGTCAGTGTTGTAAGGGCGTTAAGCACCCTTCGTTGCTGACACGTGAACTCGGCACAGTCCGATAGTAGTTCTACGCCTTGATCGATTTCCCCCAGGGGTAGACAACGGCCTTGGTTCGCATATAGTCCGCTACGTGGGTTGAAGTTGTTCCTCGCGTAGGTCCGCAGCTATATGGTACCAGGAGCGTTCACCCTCTACCATTCGCCCCTGAGGCTCAGTCGATCACAGGGATGGAGATAGCATGGTTACATTTCGCCTGTAGTCCGGTTCGTGGGTCGAATTTGTTCCTCGCGTTCGGCTGTAGCTACATGGTCCTAGTGCCAAGCGAACCTCCACATACAGCATCGAAATAAATTTTTTTTCTCTCACGAAAAATTTTCCTGTTGAAATCATCACCTTTTCTCAAAAGAATTTAGTACTGATAAACGAAACATCGATGAGTATCGAGCATAGACCAACCGTTCCCGGTTTGTTTCTTTTCCATTCCACGACCCCCCGTAATTAAAATATAAGAGTTACCCAATTTAGTATTAACCAGTTTAGAATTACTACCATTAGCAGATAGTTAATTTCCTTTTTCTCACAGTATAAGTATCATAAGTATCATTAGCGATTTTTTTTTTTTTTTTTTGCCCAGTCAAAAGATGGCGTCTCGTCCGAATTCCGAGCGCCCCAACGTTTCGCTCAACCACTCGCGATCACTTCGCAGTGGAGCGAGGACCCTCGGACAAGCGAGAGGTATCGACCGGAACCGTACTCCGGGCCGCGGATCCGCCCATTCCTTCCGATCTGTCGGCGACCTCACACCTCCCAACCAACCGGGCGAATCGAGTATTAATGTCAGAGACGTTTCAGTCGAGCGGATTCCTCCTGCTCCTGAACCGGCAAGTCATTCAGGGGGACAGGCTCCTTTAACGAGCCTAGTCGACCCTCGTCCGAGCACCCAAGATCAAGCCCCGGACAACCCTGCGACGACATCATCTAATGTCGTTCCGGTAATCCATCCTGCCCTTGCAGATCACCCCACTCCCGAGTCCAGATCCGGCTTTGTGTCTTTAGAAACGGTCGGAGCCGAGCTCAACGACAGCGCCCAATTCGAGCAATATGTCGATCAAGTTGTCTCTGCATCGGTAGGGTTGCACCGAACTGACGAAATGCGATTTATTCGCGAAGAATTAGACAGGAATAGAGCAGAGATGCGCCAAGATATGGCACTTTTACTGCGCGAGGCTCTTCGAGAGGCTCAAGCGGTACACCCGCAGCCTAGGACCCAGTCCACCGCAGGGCAAGCCAGATCTCGCGACGCACCCCCAGCTCCTCCACAAACCAGACATACTTTTGCAATTCCTCCAGGTACGTTGAACCAGTGGGAAAATCCCACAGGCGCAAGCGTACCTCCACCGGTTTTACACACGGTGACCCAGCCAGTACATCACCCCGCTCAGGTGTCTCGAAGTTCCCATGCGGACAACTTCTTGGCATATTTGAGCAACATGAATCTGAACGACAGTCCGGTACGACAGCCCAGCGACGGACCAGGACCTTCGCAGGCCCAGTCATCCCTCGGCTCAGGCTATCGGTACCACAACATACCTAAGTGGGATCTCCACTTTGATAATAAAGAACTTCCGATCGACGATTTTCTACTTCAGTTAGACAGACAGAGAGAATCCTGCAACGCGTCCTGGACGGACGTGCTTCTCAACTTCCACCACTTAGTCCGAGGTCAGCCCAAACTATGGTTCTGGGGCTGGATTAAGAAAAATCCATCCGCCTCTTGGGAAGGATTGCGGTTAGCTCTCTTGGAGCAATATCGGAGTCTGGAGACAGACTTCGTTATCTTCCGGCAAATGTCTGACAGGAAGCAAGGAGACCGAGAAGCGTTCGATGAGTTCTACGAAGATCTGTTACGGCTTAACGCCAAGCTTCGCTTTCCGAAGCCGAACCGAGAGATGATTGAGATCATCAAACACAACGTCAAACGAAGGATCGGGCAGCATCTAATTACCTTCAATACCTCCGACATCGCGGAACAAGTATATGTATGCCGCAGTATCGAGAGGTTCCTCAACGAAACACCCCCCGAGAAGCCCAGATTCTCCGCTCCCGTCCCTTACCGTCGAGCGGTTAGCGAGCTAACTGAGTCGCCTGAGCGGGACGATAGCTCCGCTCAAGCGAGTCTGGAAGCAATGACCTACCGCCAGCGAGATAGGAGCGCAATGATTTGTTGGATTTGCCGCGAACCAGGTCATTCCATGTACGACTGCCTGAAATTACCAGAGTCACCCTTCTGTTTCAGATGCGGCCGAGCCAACGTCTTCACATCCCAGTGTACCCGCTGTCGGGAAAACCCCAAAACGAGCTACTCTCAGACCGGGGAGAGCCGTTCGAAAAACACCAACCCGGCCATAGAAAATTAGACACCCAGACCCGTCCCTTCACCAGCATATTGAAACGTCCCGTCGAACCCATTCGAGAGACGCCTCCGAGCGAGCCGTATCCCGACCCGGAATCCCGACCATCTTTGATCCGGTCGGCCGAGCCCAAAGTCTCAAGCAAGCCCAGTCGCCACACCAAACCCTTCGAACAGCGATGGGCCGAATATCAAGTTGTCCGAGAGCGGATTTTCGGGAAAGTTTCACCCTCTCCCAAGATCCGCAAAGTTAGGAATCGGTTCCGGCTCAAGAAAGAATTACATTCCGTGATAGCATCCTCCACGCTGCCTGCCACAACCTGCGTTGAGGGAGATCCACGACCCTACGCTTCCGTAAAACTCTACGACAAAGAATGGCGTGGCCTCCTAGATACAGGAGCGTGCGTCAGTGTCATAGGCGGAGCGGGGGTAGAGTTTCTCGTAAGCAACCACATCTCGTGGAAGCCCTTTTCGTCCACAGTTACCACGGCAGACGGCAAGGCACAGAAAATCGTTGGAGTTATCCACTCGACTATCCTCTACAACAACATCGAGGATAAGCTCACGCTATACGTAATTCCTTCCATATCACAAGACCTCATCTTAGGAGTCGACTTCTGGAAGAAGTTCGATCTAGCCCCGGATGTATTGGCGAAAGCGTCAGCCAAAACTTTCGACGTCAGCAGCATAATGGTTGGCATCGATATGACAGGCGATTCCATCCCGAAATCCCCTGTACTTTCCCAAGCACACGTCCTTACGCCTGAGGAGAATCGTCTCCGCGAGCAGACGTTAGCCAAGCTACCGTCCTACGCCGACTTAGGCTTAGGGCGTACCCACCTTATGAAGCATGAGATCGATACCGGCGATGCGGTACCGATCAAGAGACGGCACTATCCTGTCTCTCCAGCGGTCGAAGCCCTACTGTACGCCCAGTTGGATCGCATGTTGGCGATGGGCGTGATTGAAGTCAGCCTAAGCGCCTGGAGCTCACCCGTGGTCTTAGTTCGAAGGGGCGACAAACATCGCCTCTGCCTGGACGTTCGGGAGCTCAATCGCGTCACGAAAAAGGATGCGTATCCACTGGCTAACATCGAGGGGTTGCTATCGCGCCTTCCAGATACCCATTACATGTCCAGTATAGATCTGAAGGACGCGTTTTGGCAGATACCGCTGGATGAGAAAAGCATGGAGAAAACCGCCTTTACCGTCCCCGGAAGACCATTATACCACTTTAAAGTGATGCCCTTCGGGCTTTGTAACGCGCCACAGCGTCTGTGTCGGTTGATGGACCAGGTCATTCCAGCCGAATGGAGGCACAAGGTATTTGTATACCTAGACGACCTGCTCGTCATTACGAGGACCTTCGAAGAACACCTCGAACTGCTGGCCCTAGTGGCTCAGAAGCTACACGACGCTGGACTTACCATTAACCTGGAGAAGTCGAAGTTCGTTTACAAAGAACTGAAGTATCTCGGCTTTATTGTGGGAAGTGGAGTCCTGAAGGTGGACCCGAACAAAGTAACCGCCATTAAGGAATTCCCTAAGCCCACCAACGCAAGGCAAGTACGAAGATTCTTAGGCATGGCGGGATGGTACAGGAGATTTGTGAAGAACTTTTCGACACTAGCAGGAGACTTAACCGACACCCTTAAGAAAGGAGTGAAGTTTGAATTCGGAGAGAAAGCAACGACGGCGTTCAGTGCAATAAAAGAGAACCTGTCGCGTGTTCCAGTCTTGGCCAACCCAGACTTCAGCAGACCCTTCGTCATCGCGTGTGACGCCAGTTCCACCGGTATCGGTGCCGTCTTAAGCCAATACGACGACGCAGGGAACGAGCGTCCCATTTATTTCTACTCTCACAAATTGAATTCAGCCCAAAGAAATTACACCGTGACCGAGCGGGAATGCCTGGCAGCCATCATGGGCATAGCCAAATTTCGCCCATATATAGAAGGATACAAATTCAAAATAATAACTGATCACGCCAGTCTACAATGGCTGATGAGCAAAAGCGAGCTCAGGGGAAGGTTAGCCCGATGGAGCCTAGAACTTCAGGGTTATTCGTTCGACATTGAGCACCGGAAAGGAAGCCTTAACGTAGTACCCGACGCACTATCCCGCGTCCATGAAATAGATGCTCTCGAGTCCGGCGACTCGAAGTCGAGCGACACTCTTGACGTGCTGCGCATAGATCGAGCGGACCCGAGTTTCACTTCGGATCAGTACCGCCAGATTATTGACAGCGTCGAAAGACATCAAACTCAGCTACCGGACCTTCGTGTCTCGAACAATTTCGTGTTCAAGAAGGTCCATCATTGCACAGGTAACCCGATACAAGACCAGCAAACCTGGAAGCTCTGGGTCCCCAGCGGACTGACCAACCACCTGATTCGCTTAGCCCATTGTCCACCCACCGCCGCGCACGGAGGGGTGGCTAAAACCCTTCACAGACTGAGGCAGCAATGCTATTGGCCGAACATGGCCACTCAGGTAAAGAGATTTGTGAACGACTGCGACATGTGTAAAGCGACTAAAGCCCCGAATACCACCTTACGAGCGGAGATGGGAAAAGCCTTTCTCGTGGATCGGCCATTCCAACATGTCTACACAGACTTTTTAGGCCCCTATCCGCGCTCCAAACGAGGCAACGCACATATCATCATCGCACTCGACCCGTTTTCCAAGTTCGTCCTTATTAAACCTCTACGTAGAGCGACGTCAGAAGCCGCGATCAAGTTTCTTCGCGACGACGTTTTCTCCGTCTTCGGAGTCCCCGAAACACTACTTTCGGACAACGGGAAGCAATTCCGCAGTAAAGAATTCGACTCCTTCGCATCTTCCTTTGGGATCAAGCTCCTGAAGACCGCAGCCTATGCTCCCCAAGCAAACGCTAGCGAGCGCGTCAACCGGTCTATTTTAGCCGCCATTCGAGCGTACATAGGCTCGGACCACTCAGCCTGGGATGCCCACCTGATACCAATCGGGCAGTCGCTACGTACCGCTGTCCACTCGGCCATTGGCATGTCCCCCTATGAAGCCTTGTTTGGCCAGAGGATGATTGAGCATGGCTCCGATTATCAGCTTCTTCGAGATCTCGATGGTCTGAACAACTCCGAACTGGAGGTCGCCCCCAAATCGGCCAAAATGAACATCCTGCACTCGTTTATCAAAGAGTCCTTGGCCAAAGCGCACAGGCGGTACGAGAAGAACTACAACCTCCGTAGCACCCCCGTAAAGTACAAAGAAGGCGACTGCGTCTTCAAGCGCAATCATGTACTGAGCGATTTCGCCAAAGGAAGGAATGCGAAGTTCAGCCGGAAATTTACGAAGGGCAGAGTCACCAAAGTAGTAGGGAACCTGTACCAACTAATCGATGCTCAAGGCAACGACTTGGGTCTCGTACATTCGAAAGACCTGAGACGATGAGCGGTATCTCGACTCACGCTATATGACCCCCGAGTTGGGCACAGGCATAGACACATTTAGAATCCTCCCACCCGAATCCCCTCCGGACGCATTCAAACTTCATCCCAATTTCCCCTATAAGAAACAAAAATAATACAATTTATTAGTGACCACCTATGGTTCAAAATAGGAATTTAAACTGAAGGAAAAAAAAAAAAAAAAAAAAAACCCTAGTAGTATTATCTGAAGGGCCCGGCTCGCTCTAGTCTGAGCATGAGACCCAACTGGCCGCAGACCGAGGAGAGTTAAGCAAGCGATGGTCTATCCTTAAACTTTTCCCTCGTTACTCTCGGAAAAATCTCAAGTGGTGTAGCGAACCACGCCAGCGACTCCATCTGTTGGCAAATACCGGTCGCCATTCACCCCAATCCATTTCGACTAGGAATAACACCGATCGAACAATTTCGCATCCAAAGGAATGTCCAATGGAATGCTCAAAGGAAAGCCCTAAGTATCTCCAAAGGAATACGATTGCAGTCAGACCATATCACGGCGCTGAACGCTACCCGTGGGCCATACGAATGTATAATTCTATCAGCTGTCAAAAAAATGCTGAACAAAGGCGAATGAGGTAATTTTAAGTAGATTTCCGGCCTTGTCGAAAAACACTCGGCCATTTCTTGAATAGACCGCCTAGAAACCAGACCACCTCTTCCAAATCAGCGGCATCGGCGCAATCCACCCAGCCTCGGTGGATAGGTAAGCAAATTACTTCAGTCTAAACCACCACCGGCAGTTATCATTCCGCTTTTTAGGTTTTTTTTGTATTCCCCAACGAGCTGGTAGACGACGATTCCCGATTTTCCCACCTCTCGGCACGTCCATTTGGGCGTCCAGAAGGGCAATGACCGAGACGCCCGGTATTTTGCGATTTTAGGAAGTTTGGCTAAGAGAAGCCCCGATCGGCAGTCTGATTTCTGGCTGAACGACCATCCCAGGTAAATTTAAGGTCCTCGTGTGAAGAAAGTGCCGGGTTAATAATCCCTTTTTTTTCAGTTCGTGTTTAGCTACCCCGCTGCGATTGCAATTCGCCAAAAAAGAGCTGTAGAGCTCCGGCCCAGGCACATTTTTTTTGGCCAGGAAATACATTCCCACCCCAAGTTGGGTCGGCACCGTCATCAGTACGCGTGCAGAGCCACTCGAACCTCGCGACACAGCCTGGTGTGAGACGGGAAGCGCCTCCTCTCCTCCCACTTACAGTCGAGAGGCGGCGAACATAATTTCAATTATAATTCGTCACCCCGCTCCCCAGAACTCACTGCTTATAGCGTGAGAAAGCCACAAGCGGCTTATTCGTCCGGAGTTCGAGTTGGCCTACGCAAGTAGAGGGGGGGGGGACAGGCTCAAATTCCATTTATAGACAGAAGTGAGGCCACCCCAAGGAAACCGCAACAGCAGCTCTAGTCCAACACGGACGATTCGTCCGCATCAGGCCGTACGCCGAACGAGCGCGCTCACCCACACCGTTCTCACCCACTAGATAGGGGGATTATCCAGTGATAACCTTTTTTTTTGTTTTGTTGAGTGTACCTACCACCTTTCGAGTGTAAATTCCGCCCACTCAGGGCTATAAGTAAATTTTTAAAGAAAAGAAGGAAAAAGTAATTGTTTAGAATTCGGCTAGAGTAAATGTATGGAAGTATAATTCCGAATATCGGTTGCAGATAAATATCGTATAGTGATCCGTAGTCGATTAAGTTACGTCGGTAATTCGGTGTCCTGGCTCGGCCCATTAGAGGCGGGTTAAAGAAAAAAAAAAGAAAAATAGATAAAAACTAGTTTCGCGGTTGCGTTTACCGATTAAATTCCACGCACGGGTTATAATATATATATATGAGTATAAGAAAAAAAAATACTAACCAACGAGAGGACCTTCCCTCGTTTCATACAGGTTCCTGAGGACATCGTGTTTGTGCGCACATCTACGGCAGTTCCACGTAAGTGTAAAAGTTTTTTTTTGAAAAGATATATTTTTAAAGATACATATATTCCTTTACTCTTATATACACCTATATATATATATATATATATTAAATATATTCACATAATCCGAATACAATCGGCTAGGGAAATCTAGAAGTTGCATATAATAGTCATCGTAATTAAATTATTGTGCTGGCCCCGGGATGCCACTAGAGAGGTTAGCCTCGTTGCTCATTTGTGCCACCGATTTATCGCAGCGCGGTTAGGATTTACTTTCGAATTCATCGTTATGGAATACAAGCAAGTGGATTTACTTTATATATTTTTTCTTTCCTTTTCCTCGGCTCGGTTCTTTCGAAATTCTTTCTTTTTTTTACGGAATCTTAATGGAAAAAAAAAACAAGGGGGAATTAACCACCTCGTAAAGGATACCACCGTCGTTGGTGTGAACTAATCCGTCGGATAAAATAGCCGCGCTTCGTAAGCGTGAAGCGAATTGTTTTTTTTGTCGAAGCATTACAGTAACCTCGGGGATTCAAATCATCGCGTTCTATCCGTATTCGTCGGTCCTGTTTCGGCGTCGTTTCTGCGGGCCAAGCTCATTCGAGCCCCGGTTCTTTTTTTTTCAGGATAAATCAACCCTAATCTTAATTAGCATTATAAGAGTCAATCCATGTTTAGAGATAAGAATGATCTGACAGAATAAAAGAATATGTCTGAATTTAAACTGAATTTAAACGAAATTCTTCTGTTGTTGGTTTCGCGATCTTGTTAGGCATGTTGCAGCCATTTGTTTCGGCCATGTCCGGCTAGGAACCGCCGTAGGGGCGATGGGATGGAAACCCGGATCCGTGGAACGGTCCAGCGGCTGACGACCCAGTAGGGATCAGCCGTCTTCAATGTTGGGGTCATCGCTAATGAAGCGCCGCGATGACCATAGGAGTCTGTACCTGAGAGTACAGCGGGGTGGGCATAGCTTGAGGGAAGTTCATCCATCTTTCTTCCCCCCCCTTTTTTTTGTTCGAGACTCATCGATGGTCCCTTCCAATAGGGAAGAGTGAAAGTGTCATAGTGCGTCGCACCCCCCCTTTCGGGCCCGGATGGAAGTGTCTCTCCAGAGGTTTAGGTTACGGCAGGGGATACACCAGCCCTGTTCACATCGGAGTGTACGATATGTGAGGCCTTTGGAGGAGACGTAGTGATAATGGTACGGCATGTAAATAATGTGACCCCGGTCCGAGCTTGCAGCCAACAACCCCCCCCCCGACGAGCTAGCGTGGGGCGATGTCATGCCGAGGTGCAAGTGGTTCGGACACCCCTCCTTCGCCTACTGGCGAGTTGCCCTCCGAGTCTGTACGCGGAGACTGACTTGGCAGTATAGAGTGGCAAGAAGGGGAGTGGGAAGTGACAGATCGTCGTGTGTGCCGCACGTCATGAATGACGGTGGCTGTCATCGTGGGATTTCAGTGGATGGGGAGGCTACTCCTGTCCGTCCCTCGTTAGGCGACGAAGTCGACACGGGACACTACTGATTCCCCTTTGACACTTAGATGGCGCGCACGAACGGACGGAGCTTCCGGCTGCGATGGATAGAGGTAACGACGGGTGGACGTTACAGATGGCGCTCCATGGCACCGTCTTGTAGGCAGATGGCACCCAACGTTACTGACGGCAGCGAGCGTTACAGAAGGCGCGCAATTGGAGCAACCGCGACCCGGAAGATTTGGGGTTTTTTTTTCTTTTCTTCCGCTCCGACGACCTATCTCATCCGAGAAGGTCAGGTTCTCGCGTCTGGTGTAACGTGCAAACGTTACAACCTACTGTTTGGCGTTTGAACATTTAATGTTCTGCAGCACAGCTTCGCCAACGTCACATCCCAGTTTCCTATTGTATCCCTCCTACTTACTTTAAAATCGTATGATTTTAAATAATTGCCGCTACAGAGAATTCCCTATCCTCCTCTAAAAGCTTTAACGTCCGCCTTTACTTTCCCATTGATTCACTCTGTGCTTATCATATATCTCAACCAACACTGAAAATACACAAAATGACAGCACTTGGGTTGAGGCTAAGAATAAGAAGTACAGGAAAGAGTGTATATCACATATACAGTGTACGTAAGTGAGGCCGCAAGATATGAAAAAATTAGAGAAATTGAAACTCATCTGTCATTTTGCTAGGCAGAAACGGCTAAATTTGCGGTGTTTGAAATTTGAAAACGTATTTAACTTAATAAAACAGTGAATACATTGACTAAATACAATACGTTACTAAAAAACATTTAAAACAACATGTGGTGCTGTGTTAAATTCTGCAAAAACGACTATAATAAGGAAAGTAACAATTTTTCATTTCACAGGTAAGTTTTATCTCATATTGCACATAAAATAATGTTGTTAGGTGTTTTTTTTAGGTAGATGTATTATCGTAGAACACTTATAAATTGGTAATTCATAGCATTTTGTTGCAAAAAAGGAAATTTGGTTCAAAAGAAAAATATACTTTATTTTTGTGATAGCATTTGATTTAGCTAAAAATCATCTGTCAAAATCGGAAACTCTCGTTCAGGGACGAACTATTTTTTTGTTGGTGAGGGCAAGGCGCTTAACTCGGTTGAGTGCCCTAGTGCTGTTTTCTTGTTATAAATAGAAAATAATTTGTTTAAAGGTATTTCTTCTGTTATCCTGTTATCGTGTCGGTTGCTATCTTCGTCAAGAAGTGTTTATGTCGTGTCGGTTGGTATCTTCGTCAAGAAGTGTCGTGTAAAGTTGAGTTTGTGTATGTGAGAAAAAAAAACTCAAATAACTAGGTATACTCTACTAATTTTCAAGATTTCCGAAAGCTGAATGGAAAAGACAAAAGTGGATTTAAATCCTTGAGTTGGATGAAATAAAGACTTCGTTCGTTGTCTGTTCAAGTTATTTTCATGGATGTGATTTTATAAATAATTCTAAAGGAAAAAAAAATGCTTTTTCCTTCTGCAATGCCGTTTTTATCCAAACATTTTGGAGAATCTCAGTAAGTTAATATAATTTTTTTTTAAATTTAAGTTAAATAAATTTATGTTAAATAAATTAAGAAAATATCTGTGATACCTAGTTTTTCATTAAAATTAAACCTAAAACTAAAAACTGATAAAAACTGAATTTTATTTATACGTTTAAAATTTGTAGGTTCCTGTAAAAGGTAAGTTCTATTTATGAAGACCTAATAATAGCTGTGTTTTTTCTGAGAAGATAATAACCTATTACTACCTACTAGCTCAGCTACATATTTTCCTACTTTATCGCTTTCAAAGAAACAGCTAAGAGTTACATTGGGCGCCCCAGCATTTTGCCGTCCTAACTCTACGCCGGCCCTGTGTCAATGCATTTGTGCTAGTGTAACTCACACTATTTTGAAAAAAGCCTCACTGTTTCCTCGATATGCCCCTTCCTGTACTTCTTATTCTTAGGGTTGAGGCATTTCTCTTGGATGGCAATTTGACGTCCAACAAAAAAAATAAAAAAAACTTTGAACACAACAAGGCAATAAGAAGACTCAAATCCTTGGGAAGTAAATAGGTAATAACTTATTTCTACTATTAAATTTCGACTTTACAGGTAGATGCAACAATGTTTACTGTTTTTATTGTTTTTCTTTATAATTTGGTACTTTTTACTCTTCAATTGCTCCTGTTTTCACTTAAATATACATTTTATTAAAAATCACATTGATTTTTTCATACGATTTGTGCAAATTTCTGATTCTATCATTCATTTTGTTGCTGACGTTTGAGGAAGAGAAAGAGATAGCTTTGCGAAGTCGTCGTACTTGTATGTTATGTACTGTGAGCAATGATGAGTTTCTTGTAAAACATCGTAATGTAACAGTGGGTTTTATTTTCATTGCTTGTGGGACGCCACAGCAGGAGCATGAGAAAGCAGAATTTACAAATTATTTTATTAAATTGTATAACTTTCTACGCCAGAAAAACTACTTCCGTGTCTTTAATTGTTCTTGATTTCGTTTTCCTTTATTTTCCCTCCTCTCAGTCTGTCCTTGGGTGTGTTCAGTTTTTTTTTTATCAGACTGCTATATTGATAGAAACACATTGTTATGTATTAAAGTGCTACATGCATAAGCCTAGATCCTAGCATACATACAGTATCATAGTTAGTAAGTTATTTTAGAATGTAAGTTAGTCATGTAACAACTCTCTAGCAATAAAAAACTAAAACCGGTCTTCTTGTTTCAATAGCATTACCCGCCCGTATGTTAAATACATAACATTTTGGCGACGAGGATTGTGCTGTATATTTTTTACAGTTGAAAAATAAAGCCGTGCCCCGAGAGTGCCAAACTGCTGCTGCAAATTAAAATATATGTATGTACATTCATATTGAATTTCGGGCTTATTAAATTTAAATAATGCATGATGATAAAAAAAGTGACATATTTAATAAAATGAGTGTCGGTAATTTTCGCGGAAATATTGATCCATTCATAATGGACAAAGATGATTTCGAACAGTACGCCGACCGCCTAAATCATATTTTTGTTTTAAACGGTTAAATTCTTTAGATTATGAATATATAGCTCCTCTTATTATTTCCCTACTTGAAATTGTTTAATAGATGCACTCTTAAAACATTTGATAAAACTCTTAATCTTATTACAGGTGAAAATGTTGTTGTTGTTGGTTTGATTGAGGTTGCGGTGAAAGGGTTGTTGGATGATGAATTGCATTCGCTTGATTTGGTAGTTATGCGAACGGCAAAAGAATTTACGCCGATTTTAGGCAGAAATTGGTTGAACGTGCTTTTTAAAGGCTGGACAAATAATTTTAGGGTGAATGGTGTAGATGTGTCTTGTGATGGAATAAAGGCCGACATTGTCGCAGCATTTCCACAAGTGTTTAACAATGAGTATTGTGCAATTATTAAATATCATGTCGCTGAGATTGTGCTCGATCAAAATACGTGGGCTACGGGAAAGGGTTGAAAAAGAACTAGACAGACTAGTGAGTGTGGGGATTTTAAAACCTGTTAGGCACAGCGAGTGGGCGACCCCAATTGTGGTTGTCGAGAAGAAAGATGGAGCGATACGGATTTGCATGGACTGTAAAGCGACAATAAATAGATACGTTCGGGCTGATCACCATCCGATGCCTAGGATTGATGATCCTCTCGCGATGGTCAGTCACCTTGACGTGTGTACCATCATTGCATTCGATGGTACCGGTGCGGAGGCTTGCGGTGCAAAGATTCAACGGGCTATGCTGTCTAAGGGCCACCCATGGCAGACAGGCCGATTGATGAGCGCCAACAAAGAACTGGCCAATACTTAACGTCCACCCACCCCCAATCCATAGTGTTATGCGACCCGTGCTTATTGGATGGTTTGCAGCCAGGGGTATCCGGCAGTATTTTTGCGGAGCCTCTCTGATACCGGGCCACCTCAGAGAGTAGGTTAGGTTAGGTTACTGGGTTGACGGGGCAACAGAGTCCTGCTCCCGTCACACTTAGGTCTATGTAGACCCTTTGTGATACCCTGGAGGTTATGATTCCCTTATTTGGGACCAATGAAAAACCTATGAAAAACCTAGCGGGCTTACAAACCATCCCGATGCGTTGATGAACTTGCGCAAGTCGTTTACAGACTTGCCGGAGAGTTCTTCTAAGTCCTGGAAGAAATATCTGCCAAGGACATTGTTTCTTATGTGACAGAGTGCAAGACAGTGACAGAGGAAATGAGGGGTATCCTCATTCACCTCCTCGTCCCCGCAACCTCTGCAGAGTTCGTCTGTGCTGAGTTTCAATTTCTTTGCATGGTAGCCCAGCATGTTGTGTCCGGTGATAACACCTGTGAGAGATTGCAAAGATTTTTTGTTCATTTGAAGGATTCTCTCGGTCTTTCGTTTGTCATATAGTGGCCACATTTTCCTGGTATTGACACAGGAGTCAAGGGCACTCCATCTTTCGTTAGCTGTCATCAGCGTTTTATCACCAATCACCTGTTTAAGGTAACAGGGTGGGGTTTTTACCGTTGTGTCAGCCTCTCTTAATTCAAGGGAGGATCTTTTTCTTGCCAGTTCATCGGCTCTTTCATTTCCCGGGACACCACTGTGTCCGGGGACCCAGCAGAGTCTTACACTTTGCTGCGCGCCAAGAGTCCGCAGCTCTTTGCGACAGCGACTTACAAGCACCGATTTTAATTCTGTGGCGGAAATCGATTTTATTGCCGCTTGGCTGTCAATGAAGAAGGTAATATCAGCCTGTGGTATTGCCGTCATTGCAACTTGTTTAGCGGCTGCTGCCACCGCCAGAACCTCAGCTTGGAAGACACTGCTGTAGTCGGGGAGTCTGATCGAACCAGATATTCCGAGTGTTTCGGAATAGAAACCCGCGCCAACGCCAGTATCCATCTGGAGCCATCTGTGTAGATGGGGATCGTTGTTGCACGGACTGGTATTTGATTCTCATGCCATTCTTCCCTGCAGGGAAGAGAGACAGTAAATGGTCTTGTAAAGTCTAGTTTGGGAGTAATGTAGTCTGTGCATACATTATCACCTTTAGAATCCGCGCATGTCCTGTTGTACTGGGTTTCCAGTTTTCCGTTTGGCTTAGCCGCAAGGCACTGTTTGCTGCGGATTCTTGTACAAAAAGGTCTAGAGGTTTAAGATTGAGAATTACCTCCAACCCCGCTGTAGGGGTGGTTCTCATGGCCCCAGTAGTACCACTGCAGGCAATTCTTTGGACTCTAGTCATGGTCTTAAGGTTGGTGGCCTTGCACAAACCCTGCCACCAGACTAAATTACCATATGTGAGTATAGGTCTTACTACTGCCGTATATACATATGGCCACATGATAATTTTGGGACTAGGACCCCAGGTTTTGCCGAAAATTGTGCTGCAGGCATATAAAGCTATCATTGCCTTCTTTGCTCTTTCTTTTATGTTGAGGCTCCAGTTTAATTTTCTATCTAGAATCACGCCCAGATACTTCGCGTATTCTGATGTTTGTAGTGGAGTACCCTCAATAGTTGGCTGATTAAATTGCGGTATAATCCTTTTATTGGTGAAGAGGACCAGTTCTGTCTTTTGTGGGTTAACCGCAAGTCCGCAGCTTCTGGTCCAGTTACCAACCATAGATAAGGCGTTCTGTATTTGTTCACTAAGAGTGGATGGGAATTTTCCTGTCGCTAGCAGTGCTAAGTCGTCAGCATATGCTACTGCCTTGAATCCACTAAGTCTAAGTTCAATCAGAATCTCGTTTAAAACGAGTACCCAAAGAAGGGGAGATAGGACTCCGCCTTGAGGGGTTCCTCTAGATGCTGACACCTTAATTATTTCACCACCTAACTCTGAGTAGATGCATCTTCTTTTAAGCATCACATTATCCCTTTAATAATGGTATTCTCCACATTTAGGTGTACTAAGGCACCTTCAATGTCCAAGAAGGCGGCTAGAGTATATTCATTGTCCCTTAGTGTTTTTCTATGGTGCTGACGACACTGTGGAGTGCTGTCTCTACACCTTTGCCTTTCGTATACGCATGCTGAGCTGGGGATAAGACCTCTGGACTCAGTTTACCACGAATATAAATGTCAATCAGTCTCTCAAAAGTTTTTAAAACAAAAGAGGTTAAGCTGATTGGCCTAAAGTCTTTGGCGGTAGTGTGACTGGGTTCCCAGCTTTGGGTATGAAAACCACTTTAACTTCTCGCCAAACTATGGGTACATATCCCCATTTTAGTACATAGGAAAAGGTTCCTCAGATGTGGGGTTATATCTTCTTCAAATCTTTGTAGCATCATAGAGAAAATGAGAGAAGGAGTTAATGGCCCATCTTATCCTTTCTTCCGTTATAATTTCCGCTGATGTTATGTGGTCCGTGTAGTGCTCTTCTTCCGGATTGTTGTGCTCATTAATGCATCCCGGGAAGTGAGTCTCAAGGAGGAGCTTGAGTGTTTCATTGCAGGATTCTGTCCAGTTGCCGTTAGGGTCCTTGAGAGATCCCAAGGCTACTGGTTCCTTAGCAAGTAGTTTCCTGAGCCTAACTGATTCCGCGAATTTTCAATTCAAAAAGTAACTCACCCCTTGTATTTGTATTTGAGCTACCCCATAGGGCACCTCGCGAAGGTCAGTCACCTTGACGTGTGTACCATCATTGCCTTCGATGGTGCCGGTGCGGCGGCTTACGGCGCAAAGATTCAACGGGCTATGCTGTCGACGACTTCTGTCATCAGAAGGGTCACCCATGGCAGGCAGACCGACTGATGAGCGCTAACCAAGAGCTGGCCAGGACATTACGTCCGATCCCATGCCCCCCCCTCGCCATTCCCAGTATCCTTACTCCCCCCCATTGTCCCCCTACCCCTGTTCCTATGCCTATCCAAACCTAACTCCAGTGGTGGTGTGAGCGAATTAGTAAACCGTGCCCAGGGATGAAAGGTTGGGGGTTAAACCAACCGTTAACTGAGCTCCCTCAGGCGCCTTGGCGCGGGCCTGTTGTATATAGCCTTACCCAGGTATGGCGGCGCTGCCTGGGCTGACCTTGTTTTTTCTGGCCTTACTCGTCTGAATCTAAATCAAACTAAAAATGGAACAAACAAAACAAAATCGAAATCAAAAAAAAAACAAAAAAAATTATTAAAAAACAAAATGCAATTCCTGTCAAGGGGGAGAAGGAGATGTGTGAGAATGATTTATCATCTTCATCCATCTCTCTTCTAGCCCAGGAATTGGATGAAATGGCGTTTTGTCTAGCGACAGTGAGGAGTCGGTAAAAACCCTCACTAGCGACAGCGAAGACACCGGTGAGCAGGCTGGAACTCTCATCGGTGACATAGACATACAGGGCAAGAAGACAGGCGAAGAGATGCCCGGGACAGCAGGATCATCCGCTGTTCCTGGGACCATCTTGGAAGCAGCGTCAACAAAGACAGGAAGAGTAGAGGGAAAAGTAGACACAGCTGGCTCAGCCGCTCCATCTGCAGTTTCCTCTAATAGAACAACGAAGAGTGCGAAACAGAGCGCACAAAAGAGGGCTAAGGTTTTGCTACGTAATGCAAATCGTAAGGTAGCCAAGTATGGGAGCTGTGAACCCAGTAACCTCAGTGACTGGGAAAAGGCAGCGTTTGCGAGCCCCAAGACTTTTCTGGCCGACCTGAAAAAAGCAAAGGAGGGGAAAAAGCTGGCCAATGAGGAGGTGGAGGTTGAACTGACTGCACCCTCCACCTCCTACGCTGCAAAAGCTAAGGAAGGGACAAATGACTCGGGAAGGAAGACGAGTTTCAACAGCAAGAGAGGCAGATCCGACGATGCCGCCGAGTCCAACGCAGCGAAAAAGGTGAAGGCTGTGACCACACCGGCAATGTGTCGCGGACACAGCGACCCGAAGGACGAGCATCTCGTTGCGTGATAAACGAGCCTTGCGGTCGTCTCACAATCGACCAGTGGAAAAACGTCGAGGAGAGGTTCCAAGACGCCCTGTGGAAATAACTATCCGCCGCAGGAAACGGGGAGCTTCAATTTGATGGCGCTGGTTGGGAAGGCGGGCGCAAGGTTGTTGCTTGTGGAAACAAGCTTTCGGTGGTTTTCCTCAGACACTTCGTCACGGAGGTATCCGATGCATGGGAAGGTATTAAGCTAAAATGCTTAACGGTTGCCGAGTTGGCAAAATACAATCCGCCAACAGCCTGGGTTTGGGTACCTAGTCCCTACACATACCCGGAGAAGTTCCTAGGGCTCCTACATGTTCAAAACAGGGAACTTAAAGCCGATACATGGAGGGTCCTAAAGACGGGGCCTAGACGGCAATACGGCCAACACTTCCTACTGCCCCTAAACAAGGAATATCTTCCATACCTGGAGAAATCCAATGGGATGGTAAGATATAGCATGGGGAGGTTGATGGTCAAAACATCGACCAAGGGCAGAGATGAGGAGGAGCCCCCCCCCCATGATGATGATGGAAGTGCTGCAGATAAACCTGCACCACAGTAGGGCTGCGACGGCCTGTCTGATGGAGTACGTCATTAGGCAGGACATTGCAGCCGTACTCATACAGGAGCCCTGGATCAATAAGAACGTGATTCAGGGGCTCCGGCAAAAGAACTATACATTGTCCTACAAGGCGGAAGGTAAAATCAGGACTTGTATCCTTATTAAAAACCACATAAAGGCATTTCTTTTGAATAATTACAGCTCTGGCGGCTTGACGGCGGTCATCTGCGAGAGGGAAATTGGAAAATCTCTGTGTCTGACCTCAGCCTATCTTCCCTATGACTCTGCGGTCGTAATAACGGAAGATCTAAAGGACTTGGCTGTTCAAAACTGGATGCACGTACTGGGCTGCGATGCAAACGCCCATCATACGCAATGGGGTAGTGGAGACACAAATTCAAGGGGTGAGTGTCCTTATGATTTTATTATATTGTCCAACCTTACGGTATGTAATAGAGGGAATTCACCTACTTTTGTTACACGTAACAGACAGGAGGTTTTAGACGTTACACTTGTCTCCAACACAGACAAAATGGAAATCAGGGAGTGGAGGGTAGATGATGAGACATCTCTGTCTGACCACAGATGGATACGCTTCAAAATTAATTTTCAGCATAGGGCGTGTAATTTCTATAGAAACCCAAGAAAGGCAGACTGGGATAAATACATAGATTTCATTAATCTACGTTTAGATACCCAGCCGATCACCGGCGAAAATATGGTGGACTTAGATAGGGCAGTAGAAGCCGTGAGCAGAACCCTAAACACAGCGTTCGAAAAGGCATGCCCCGCAAACAAAAAGCCAAAAAGGGCTCAACCGAAGTGGTGGAATAAGGACATCGGCCTTAAAAGAAGGGAGGTAAGAAAACTTTATAATAGGGCAAAACTAATTAAAAACGATACCACATGGGATGAGTATAGCGAAAGCAAGAGGGAATTTAAATACTCAGTGAGGAAATCCAAGAGATCTTCACGGAAAAAGTTCTGTGAATCTATTAAGTTAACTGAAGAGGCGTCGAGACTGCGTAAAATTCTCTCAAAGGAGGCTAGCGTACCTAGCTACCTAAAAAATAACAACGGGACATGGGCCGTGAGTAGTCAGGAGGTTCTGGCTACCCTGGTGGAAACCCATTTCCCCGGTTCCACAACCACAATGGACCTAGGCCTACAAGGGCAGGAGGAAGTCGCCTGTCCCTCTTTCGAGTGAGAAGAAATTGACAATATCATCAACCGAAAAAAGTTACGGTGGGCCATGCATACTGTTACATCCAGGCTAGGATTCGAAAAGATAAAACGTAATTCTATTTAATTAATCTTTATTAGTTCTCTTTCAATGTAATTCTTGATTATTATTCTAATAATTCACTTATTTAATTCAACAATTCACTTTCACAATTAATCACTTTAAATACACAACCACTTTTCTCTTACTCAATACTTATACTTTTTCTCTATACTTTTCACTACTGTCATCTATCGCACTTCTCTCGAAATTTCCAGATTCGTTGAGAAGGTTCGTTTAGAAGGTTCGAGAACAACATCATTATGTATGTACTAGTTATTCCACAGCTCCTCAAACTGCTATTCAAATGCTGCCAAAATCGGTAATATGGCCATTTTCTACTAGATGGCGCTTGCTGAATGACACAGTTTGAGCAAACATGCAACAATATCCCATTCTTAAACTTGTTCGTCCCGAACAAGCACGTCAATATTTTCGCCATAGTAGCGATGGAGACGATCCACATGGACAACTTTCAGCTTGCCTCTTCCTCGTTGGATCCGGTAGACAATATCGTTTATGCGCTTCACTATCTTATAGGGTCCTTCCCAATCCTGCTGTAATTTAGGTGACATGCCATTTCGGCGATGAGGGTTGTATTGCCATACCGGATCTCCTTCCTGGGATCCTGGGGTGGTTGCTTTTGTGTCGTACCTCGTCTTCATGCGGTCGCTGGATATCGGATGAATATTTCGGTGGATTTCAGTACCCGGTACACACTTTCCAACCACCTCACCTTGCTTCAATTTAACGCTTTTGTGTTCCGCATTAAGAACTCGTACGGGAACAATATTGTTCTTCGGCTCGACAAGCACTTTTCCAACATCGCCGTTTCGGTAGTGATTGTCTTTTGGCTCAACTAGAGAGAATCGGTGGCTCATAGGATCACCTTCCAGCTTTGTCCGAATCATTGTCTCTGAAGAAGGTGGTAGGACCTTGTCCTCACTATTGACTGTCCTCAGGGATGCGGCGTTCTCTTTTCCGTACACCATCGGAATCTCTACGTTTCGATACTTGAGTACTTGCATACCAAAGTCCAATAGGACATCATGCGCCTTCATGAAATCGATTCCAATGATGCATTCGTCACATATATCAGCTACTAAGAAAGCGTCGGAGAATGCTAATCCTGCCAAATTTATTGTTAGCATGATATCTCCGTACACTTTCACTGTCGCTCCTGATGCTGTTTTCAGACAGTAACTGCTGGTGTTGTGCAACCAAGACTGACGGACGATGTCCCTCCTTATAATGGAAGCGGTGGCACCGGTGTCGATGGCTGCCACGCACTTATTTTGACCGATATAGGCTTCCACTGTTAAACTCTGGTTTCCTCGTTTGGTTTGGGAGACTTGAATTGTGGTCCTGGAGTCATCGATTCCGGAAACCCACTTCTGCTCCGAGAAGCTGCCCCTTACACGTTTCCCGACTGCTGATTCTGCGAAGCTATATCTGCCAGATGCTTCTTCGTTGCCCCTCCTAGGCCCGCAATGTGGACAACTGCCTTGTCTGGATGGAGCTCTGCACTGTCTCTGCAGGTGCCCTATTTTGTTGCAGTTCCAACAACGCATTTGACCTCTGTTATCTCTGTTCCAGTCTACGATGTCTGTTCTTTGACATGAGCATTCAACGGCTGTCATTTCCCTTATGCGGTGGAACACATGCGATGCCTGATCAGCAGCTTGCATTGTCAAGGCAAATGCTAGGGCCTCGGCGAAAGTTCTCTTTCCCGCCATTCTTACGGCCATTTGCCATTTTCAATGGGTTGGATAAACGCCTCCACAGCCATTTCATTGATGAGAACCTCACCAGCATTAGGATATGACAAATGTGCCAGACGTTCGATATCTGCTTGCAGCTGTTGAAGTGTTTCTCCCCGCTTCTGGACTCTACTGCGTAGCTGGACCCTGTACACTTGCTGCATATGCTCATCACCGAAGCGTATCTCTATAGCCTTGACCAGGGCGTCGTAGTTGTGTTGCTTCTCTTCAAAGACGGTTTGGAGTAACTCCGCAGCTGTACCTCTTAGTGCGAGCGTTAGCGCAATCGACTTTTCCTCGTTGTCCCAGCTGTTCGCCATTGCAGCTGCTTCAAACTGTTTCTTATAAATTGGCCATGATGTTTGACCATCGAAAACAGGAGGCTGTATCTCTTTCCTTCTCGGGCAGTCCGCAGAATTTTCTCGAGCCTTCTGCTTCTTCACTTTCTCGAGCTCTTTAGCCAAGTTCTCGAAGTTTGTACGGACTTCGTCGAATTTGGTTTCAACCTTTTTGAACTTTTGGTCAATTTCTTCGAGTTTTACTTTCGAGAACATTTTTAAAATCTTCCACAGCGCTCTTTTGGGCGGCAACTATGGAATTCTTTTGTTCTTCCAATTTAGATTCCATTGATTGCAATTTGGAATCTAGAGAATTCTTCTGCTCATCAAATTTAGAGTCCATTGATTGCAATTTGGAATCTAGAGAATTCTTCTGTTCATCAAATTTGGAATCCAGAGAATTCTTCTGTTCATTGAACTGAGAGCCCATAGAATTCTTCTGTTCATTGAACTGAGAGTCCATAGAATTCTTCTGTTCATCTAACTTAGCCAGAAGTAATTCCATCATAGCAGTCATATCAACGCTTGTACTTACTTGTTCTTCTGCTACGTCGAACAAAACGGACTTGGGGTTTTCTCCTTCGTTTTCAACAGTTTCCTGCAGTCGAAGCACAAGATCACTTTTTCCTCCAGCTGTGGAGAGATTCCGCTTTTCCAATTCAGCTTTTAACTGCGGTATACTGAGCTGTAGTAATTTTAATGTGCGGCCCATTTTTTTTTTATTTTTTTTTTTTTAAACCAATTCACTTCACTTTAATTTCACACTGAATACGTTTTATCCCAATTCTGACACCAATGTTACATCCAGGCTAGGATTCGAAAAGGTAAAACGTAATTCTATTTAATTAATCTTTATTAGTTCTCTTTCAATGTAATTCTTGATTATTATTCTAATAATTCACTTATTTAATTCAACAATTCACTTTCACAATTATTCACTTTAAATACACAACCACTTTTCTCTTACTCAATACTTATACTTTTTCTCTATACTTTTCACTACTGTCATCTATCGTACTTCTTTATCGCGGTTCACAACTCGAATGTCTTGGGTGCTCCTGCGACATCTATTTATATCTCCTAGGGACACCTCTCGAAATTTCCAGATTCGTTGAGAAGGTTCGTTTAGAAGGTTCGAGAACAACATCATTATGTATGTACTAGTTATTCCACAGCTACTCAAACTGCTATTCAAATGCTGCCAAATCGGTAATATGGCCACTTTCTACTAGATGGCGCTTGCTGAATGACACACATTGAGCAAACATGCAACAATACTGTTGCATGTTTGCTTGAACTGTGTCATTCAGCATTAATTAGTCAACTACGCCATCTAGTAGAAAGTGGCCATATTACCGATTTTGGCAACATTGGAATAGCAGTTTGAGTAGCTGTGGTATAACTTGGTATGTTGTTCTCGAACCTTCTGAACTTAACGAACCTTCTCAACGAATCTGGAAATTTCGAGAGGTGTCAATAGGAGATATAAATAGATGTCGCAGGAGCACCCAAGACATTCGAGTTGTGAACCGCGATAAAGAAGGGCGATAGATGACAGTAGTGAAAAGTATAGAGAATATTGAATAAGAGAAGTGATTGTTTATTTAAAGTGATTAATTGTGAAAGTGAATTGTTGAATTAAATAAGTGAATTATTAGAATAATAATCAAGAAGTAAAAGACATTGAAAGAGAACTAATAAAGATTAATTAAATAGAATTACATTTTATCTTTTCGAATCCTAGCCTGGGTGCAACATTGGTGTCAGAAGTGGGATAAAACGTATTCAGTGTGAAATTAAAGTGAAGTGAATTAGTTTAAAAAAAAAAAAAAAAACCTATTTAGTGAAAAAAAAAGGAAAGAAAAATGGGCCGCACATTGAAATTACTACAGCTCAGTATACCGCAGTTAAAAGCTGAGCTAGAAAAGCGGAATCTCTCCACAGCTGGAGGAAAAAGTGATCTGGTGCTTCGACTGCAGGAAGCTGTTGAAAACGAAGGAGAAAATCCCAAGTCCGTTTTGTTCGACGCAGCAGAAGAACAAGTAAGTACAGCCGTTGATATGACTGCTATGATGGAACTACTTCTGGCCAAGTTCGATCAGAAATTCGACTGTATGGACTCTAAGTTAGATGAACAGAAGAATTCTCTAGAACAACAGACAAATTCTCTAGATTCCAAACTGCAATCAATGGACTCTAAATTTGATGATCAAAAGAATTCTCTAGATTCCAAATTGCAATCAATTGACTCTAAATTTGATGAACAAAAGAATTCTATAGACTCTCAGTTCAATGAACAGAAGAATTCTCTGGATTCGAAATTGGAGTCAATGGACTCTAAATTCGAAGAACAAAAGAATTCCATAGTTGCCGCCCAAAAGAGCGCTGTGGAAGATTTTAAAAATGTTCTCGAAGGAAAACTCGAAGAAATTGACCACAAGTTCGAGAAGGTTGAAACCAAATTCGACGAAATCCATCAGACGTTTTGCAAGCATGAAACAAACTTCGAGAACTTGGCTAGAGAGCTGGAGAAAGTGAAGAAGCAGAAGGCTCGAGAAAATTCTGCGGACTGCCCGAGAAGGAAAGAGATGCAGCCTCCTGTTTTCGACGGTCAAACATCATGGCCAATTTATAAGAAACAGTTTGAAGCAGCTGCAATAGCGAACAGCTGGGACAACGAGGAAAAGTCGATTGCGCTAACGCTCGCACTAAGAGGTACAGCTGCGGAGTTACTCCAAACCGTCTCAGAAGAGAAGCAACACGACTACGACGCCCTGGTCAAGGCTATAGAGATGCGCTTCGGTGATGAGCATATGTAGCAAGTGTACAGGGTCCAGCTACGCAGAAGAGTCCAGAAGCGGGGAGAAACACTTCAACAGCTGCAAGCAGATATCGAACGTCTGGCACATTTATCATATCCTAATGCTGGTGAGGTTCTCATCAATGAAATGGCTGTGGAGGCGTTTATCCAAGCCATTGAAAATGGCAAATGGCCGTAAGAATGGCTGGAAAGAGAACTCTCGCTGAGGCCCTAGCATTTGCCTTGACAATGCAAGCTGCTGATCAGGCATCTCATGTGTTCCACCGCGTAAGGGAAATGACAGCCGTTGAATGTTCATGTCAAAGAGCTGACGTCGTAGACCGGAGCAGAGATAACAGAGGTCAAATGCGCTGCTGGAACTGCAACAAAATAGGGCACCTACAGAGACAGTGCAGAGCTCCACCCAGACGAGGCAGTTGTCCGCATTGCGGGCCTAGGAGGGGCAACGAAGAAGCATCTGGCAGGGATAACAACCATCCTGCAGATATAGCTTTGCATAACCAGCAGTCGGGAAAACGTGTAAGGACCAGCTTCGTGAGGCAGAAGTTGGTTTCCGGAATTGACGACCCCAGGACCACAATTCAAGTCTCCCAAACCAAACGAGGAAACCAGAGTCTAACAGTGGAAGCCTATATCGGACAAAATAAGTGCGTGGCAACCATCGACACCGGTGCCACCGCTTCCATCATAAGGAGGGACATCGTCCGTCAGTCTTGGCTGCACAACACCAGCAATTACTGTCTGAAAACAGCAACAGGAGCGACAGCGAAAGTGTATGGGGAGGTCATACTAACAATAAATTTGGCAGGATTAGTATTCTCCCACGCTTTCCTAGTAGCCGATATATGTGACGAATGCATCATTGGAATCGATTTCATGAAGGCGCATGATGTAGTATTGGACATTGGTATGCAAGTACTCAAGTATCGAAACGTAGAAATTCCGATGGTGTACGGGAACGAGAACGTCGCATCCCTGAGGACAGTCATTAGTAAGGACGAGGTCCTACCACCTTCTTCAGAGACACTGATTTGGACAAAGCTGGAAGGTGATCCTGGGGCCCACCGATTCTTTCTAGTCGAGCCAGAAGACAACCACTGCCGAAATTGCGTGGTTGGAAAAATGCTTGTCGAGCCGAAGAACAATATGGTTCCCGTACGAGTTCTTAATGCGGAACACAAAAGCGTCAAATTGAAGCAAGGTGAGGTGGTTGGAAAGTGTGTACCGGTTACTGCCATCACGAAACTATCACAGGAAAGTGTTGCGAAGCCTCGTTCACTAATGGGAATGACTGAGGTCAAAAGAACTTTATTCCAGCACTGCGATCTGAATCGGGAGCAGCAAGCCATGGCAGGGAACCTCATCAACGAGTTTGCTGATATATTCGCTTCGCGGGACTGCGAGTATGGCCGAACACACCTTGTACAACACCGGATAGACACTGGAGATGCGAGACCGATTCGTCAGCCTCCCAGACGACTACCATTGGCTAAGCAGACGGAGGTTGCAGAGATGGTGTCGACGATGGAGAAGGAAGGAGTAATCGAATGCTCTAAAAGCCCATGGGCATCTCCAATTGTCCTAGTCAAAAAGAAAGATGGCAGCACTCGGTTCTGTGTAGACTATCGCCAACTGAATAATGTCACCAAAAAGGATAGCTACCCTCTACCAAGGATTGACGATACGCTGGATACGCTGTCCGGAGCTCGATGGTTTTCCACTCTAGATCTGAAGAGTGGCTACTGGCAACTGCAGATACATCCGGAAGACCGTGAGAAAACAGCTTTCACAGCAGGAAACGGGCTCTGGCAATTCACAGTAATGCCATTTGGACTGTGTAACGCGCCGGCAACCTTTGAGCGACTAATGGAGCGTGTTTTGTTGGGGCTAACATGGAAAACGTGTTTGGTCTACTTGGACGATGTCATCGTGGTTGGAAAAACGTTTGAAGGAAGTGTTCCAGAGACTACGAAGTGCACAATTAAAGCTTAACCCGAAAATGAGTGATCTCTTTAGATCTGAGGTAAAATATCTGGGGCACATCATCTCGTCCGAAGGAGTAAGGACTGACCCAGAGAAGGTCGATGCGGTGAAAAATTGGCCCGTTCCCAAAGACAAACACCAACTGAGAAGCTTCCTGTGACTTGCAACTTACTACAGACGGTTTGTGAAGGACTTCGCAAGGATCGCAAAGAGCTTGCATCAACTGACGGAAAAGGGAAAACCATTTAAATGGTCAGGTGAATGCGAAGCGAGTTTCAAGAGTCTCAAACACCAACTGTGTGCTGCTTCAATTCTAGCGTACCCTACTCCAGGAAAGACATTTATTGTAGATGCCGACGCTAGTAATGTTGGGATCGGAGCCGTTCTTTCGCAGATCCATGATGGCCAAGAGAGAGTAGTTTCCTACTTCAGTAAAGTGCTATCCAAGCCGGAGAGGAACTATTGCGTGACCAGGCGGGAACTCCTGGCTTTGATCCTGGCAACAAAGCACTTCCACAAGTACTTATATGGGCAGAAATTCATCCTGCGTACAGATCATGCGTCTCTAAAGTGGCTGCTGCAGTTTAAGAACCCTGAAGGACAAGTCGCGAGGTGGATTGAACGGCTGCAGATGTAGGACTACGAGATACAGCACCGAAAGGGAACTCTTCACTCCAACGCAGATGCCCTCTCCCGGCGACCCTGCAAGGCTGATTGTAAACATTGCGTACGCCAGGAGGAAAAAGATAAAGTGTCAGTCCAACGGTTGAGAGCTGAGCCCATTAGCGGCTGGAGTGCACGGGAGATCCGGAATGCTCAACAGGAAGATCCGGATATCGAGCCGATTCTCGCCTGGAAGGAACATGAGGGCAAGCCGGACTGGCAGCAGATCTCCAATAGGAGTCCGGAATTGAAGGCATACTTGGCACAATGGGACTCACTTCATGTCCAGGATGGCATTTTGAAAAGAAAATGGGAAAGTTCGGATGGAACATCAGCCGTGATGCAACTTGTGGTACCCAGATCGAAAGTCAACGAAGTACTTAGGGAACTACATGATGGAGTGTCCGGAGGTCACTTGGGAGTAAATAAGACACTCGAAAAAGTGCGAGAACACTTTTACTGGATCCACGCAAGAGACGATGTCGAAAACTGGTGCCGAAAATGCGCCGCTTGCGCAGCCAGTAAAGGCCCGAAAGTAAAAATGCAAGGCAAGATGCATCAATACAACGTTGGAGCGCCCTTTGAAAGGATTGCAGTTGACATCGCAGGACCGTTTCCAGAAACCAACAGTGGAAACCGCTATATCCTCGTAGTGATGGACTACTTCACTAAATGGCCTGAAGCCTTTGCTATACCTAACCAAGAAGCTAAAACCGTGGTAGAGCAGATTGTCCACAACTGGGTAAGCAGATTTGGCATACCAATGGAATTGCACTCGGACCAAGGTCGCAACTTCGAGTCGAAGATCTTTCAAGGGGTATGCCAGCTACTAGGGATTAAGAAGACAAGAACAACCCCGCTTCATCCACAATCGGACGGAATGGTGGAACGCTTCAATAGAACCTTAAACGAACACCTTTCTATGGTTGTTGGCGACTGCCAGCGGGACTGGGACAAGCACATCCCCATGTTCCTATTAGCTTATCGAAGCGCAGTTCATAACACAACAGGACATACTCCATCCGAAATCCTGTTTGGTCGAACTATCCGGTTACCTAGTAAATTGATGTTTGGATCTCCGACTGATGAAGCAACGAATGAAGATGATTATGTGGCGGATCTCAGAAAAATCATCAGAAACATTCATCGGAAAACTAGAGATAAGATTCGGATATCCAGCGACCGCATGAAGACGAGGTACGATACAAAAGCAACCACCACAGGATTCCAGGAAGGAGATCTGGTATGGCTATACAACCCTCATCGCCGAAAAGGTATGTCACCTAAACTACAGCAGGATTGGGAAGGACCCTATAAGATAGTGAAGCGCATCAACGATGTTGTCTACCGGATCCAGCGAGGAAGAGGCAAGCTGAAAGTTGTCCATGTGGATCGTCTCCATCGCTACCATGGGGAAAATATTAACGTGCTTGTTCGGGACGAACAAGTTTAAGAGGGGGATATTGTTGCATGTTTGCTTGAACTGTGTCATTCAGCATTAATTAGTCAACTACGCCATCTAGTAGAAAGTGGCCATATTACCGATTTTGGCATCATTGGAAAAGCAGTTTGAGTAGCTGTGGTATAACTTGGTATGTTGTTCTCGAACCTTCTGAACTTAACGAACCTTCTCAACGAATCTGGAAATTTCGAGAGGTGTCACTAGGAGATATAAATAGATGTCGCAGGAGCACCCAAGACATTCGAGTTGTGAACCGCGATAAAGAAGGGCGATAGATGACAGTAGTGAAAAGTATAGAGAATATTGAATAAGAGAAGTGATTGTTTATTTAAAGTGATTAATTGTGAAAGTGAATTGTTGAATTAAATAAGTGAATTATTAGAATAATAATCAAGAAGTAAAAGACATTGAAAGAGAACTAATAAAGATTAATTAAATAGAATTTCGTTTTATCTTTTCGAATCCTAGCCTGGATGCAACAATACATTCAAACCGTATAAATCTCCAGGGCCGGATGATATTCTACCGATCATGCTCCAAAAAGCGCCAGAGCATGCAAAACAAAAGATTTTGGATATACTGAGATTCAGTCTAAGAACAGGGCATATTCCAACAGCCTGGAGAGAAGTCCGGGTTGTTTTTATACCCAAAGCCGGCAAACAGGGTCACACGACGGCGAAGGACTTCAGACCAATCAGTTTGTCGTCCTTTTTGCTCAAAACCCTTGAGCTTCTGGTGGAAGCTCACATTAGAAATAAATGTAGCAATGGTTTTTTATGCGAGTCACAGCACGCATACTTAAAGGGTAGATCAGTAGAAACTGCTCTACACAACGTAGTGGGTAAAATTGAAAATAGTCTACACTGCGGCGAATTTGCTTTGGCCTCTTTTCTCGATATAGAAGGAGCCTTCAATAACGTTGAGTGTAGAGCTATAAAAAGCGCATTAACAGGCGCTAACATAGAACAGGGAATCATAAATTGGGTATGCAACATGCTCGCCAACAGGAACACAAACTGCTCCCTTGGTCAAAGCTCCACAAGGATGTCTGCAAACAGAGGAACCCCGCAGGGGGGAGTCATATCGGCACTGCTGGGGGTACTGGTCATTGACAACGTCCTAAAGGAAATTAAGTCAATGGGTTTAAGTGCCACAGCGTATGCGGACGACGTGGTCATATTAGTGCAGGGAAAATTTTTGAATACTTTAAGTGAGATCACAGAGACCGCCTTAAGGAAAATTAGTAATTGGGCCAAGGGCTGCGGACTAAATGTCAATCCCTCGAAAACGGAGTTAGTCCGAGTCGAGTTCGCAATAAGCCTAAGCTTGCATCGGTTTATGCCGACGCGAACTTTGTAGTCGATCTTTTTCAGCAACGGAATGGATTTGTGGCTAAGCAACACTACCACTTCCGTGCCTGATTCATTGTATTCTCCCATCTCGATCACTTCCCAAGTGTGGCTCAGCTGATCGGCATTTAAAGATCGTATATATCTTTCAATACGATCCTTCGGGATATGTGGTCCTCGTACAACAAGTTTGGCCTTAGGCCTTGTCATACGTACGATCTCCTTCTTGTCGAACAGACGAAGGTCGGTGTTTGGCCATGGGGCTTTCGTCCTGGCAATAAACTCTTTGAGCCATGTGGGAGTGTGTTCTTCCTCACAGGTCATAAGTTTAAACCCTTGGATTGTGTCCTTGAGGGTGCCAAAAAGCGCGAGGGGTTCCTTGTTTTTAAGGATGGCCTCATTCACCTCATCCAGGATTCGAAGTTCCATAAGTCGCCATTGTTCCTCTGTCAACTTCCGTGAAGGATTGCAGTATTCTACTACGGCTACTTGTTGCCCAACTGCAGTTGGTAAGGACACTTTGGCTTTCTTTCGAGCGTTCGTTTGGGAGATTGGGGAAAGCATGTCGTTTTGTCTCGCCCTCTTGGACGTGCTCGCAATCGGGTCGAGATTGGATTGGGCATCCGCACTCCTGCCAATTACGGGTTTCCTGAGTCTGGCTGCGATTGGGGTGGAGAGCAGAGGGCTATCCTTCCCCTTTCCAGGCAGTCTTTTCGGAATTGTCTTAGAGTTGGGCATACGCTTACTCTTCACCGTAGTATTATCGGGTATTGTCCTTATTCGTTCTCTCGCCTTGTCGAGGGATAGCTTTTCCTTTTCCGTTAAGGACTCCGGAATTTTGCTACCAATCTTACGGATCTGATGCTCCTCTGGAGGCTTTTTTGGTTTGGGGACTTTGGAGTCTGACGCTCTCTGAGTGTCCCGTTCGGGATTGGTAGGCTGTGACTGATTGGCAGCTGTCAATCGTCAAGTTACCCCCCGAGACGTCACGACTGCAGTTACCTGGTTGGTGGGAGGATACCGCATCCAAATTGCAAGTGGAGCTGAGGCTCTGGATGTTCTCCAGGTGTAGTTCGCTCTCTCCTACCTACTCAGTGACTATCTTCTCTCCTTCCAGGCCCGTACGAGCAAGAGGCTCGATACAACGTCTGGCCGGTGAGTCTGGTAGTCCTGTGGTCGGTTCCTGTAATCGCTCAGTCTTCGTGTCCGTCATTGTCACGCTTGTCTTAGGAGTCGAGGGTATTGTCTGCGGTGAGCCGAGCAGGTTTTTCTTCATCGGATCGTCCGCAGGCAAAATCTTCTTTACCCCAGGGCGCATCTCCCCCTTCTTTAGACCCGTACGAGCAAGAGGCTCGATGCAACATCCAGCGGTAGTGAGTTCGTCCCATCTTTTCGTTCCTAGTCTCTTTATCGTTGTCCTGCAGTTTGTAATTTTTTTCCGTCTGGAGGAGGTTGACAACAAAGAGAGGTTGGAGCTAGCGACGGAACAGCTGTCGCTGACATCAAGGTTCATGCCCTCCATGCCAGCATCCGTTCCAACGCTCTCCCCATCCCATACTCCAAGATTGGCGAAAGGGTTCAGGAGAAGATTTTCTTCTTTTTCCGTCAGTCGTTCCGTTTGGGGATCGGTATTTATAGAGTCAGTGGTGCCCGATCCTTGCACCATAGTCTCTTTTGTTTTGTTTTGTTTGTTTGGTTTGATAGTTTTGTTCATTTTTAAATCCCACGAGTAAGGGGGAAGGAAGGTCCATCTGCACTCACCCTCTGTATGCATATAAGGGGAATTAGGGTTGAAACTGGAAGTCCCCAGGTATCCAGAGTTTGCGACTGAGCACTCCCTCAGCCATGCAGGTCTCGGCGCGTCGAACCTTACCTTTGATTTGATGCCTTTTAGTTTTCCACCCCCTCTTTGTCGATTAACAACAGAGAGGGGAGTACTTAAGCCCCACCACCACGACAAGGTAGGCAATCAATCGGGGGGGACCTCAGAGAGTAACTATGGCCTTACCACGTTAATGCGGGGCTCTGTCGTGGTGCAACCCAGCACCAGTCAAAGAACCATCATCACCTCACGACAAGCCACGGGGGTGCTAAAAGGCCCGGGAAGAAGCCTGGTAGCACAGACAGGTGCATGCAGTGGGGGTGGGAGCCAAATCCTAATCCCCTCCCTGTCCGGGAAAGTATTGATGGAGGGAACTAGGGCAGCGGGAACGAGCATAGCTCAAGTACCAGCCCCTGAACCCCCGGAAACAATACCGGTAGGAAGAGGACTAAGCCAGCCTTACCTCCACCTGGGAAACCAGGTGCGAGGGACGACCCTCTGCGAAGGGGACTTAGTGGTGCTGGCACTAAATGATACCTCCGCTACCTCAATAAAGGCTTCGGGCCTGAGGAAGCCAAAAGGAGGGCTGAGGAGCATCGGGCCAAGCCCGAAAGTACAGAAGTGGCGGCGGGGAAAAGGGGGAATAACAACATCCCCCCAACCCCCCCCCCACAACAAATAAAGCCAAAAAGCAGAAGGTGGATGAAGGTACCGAGAGGGCCACGGGAAAGCCTGCAAAAGCGAGCGCCACCGTGGTTGGTCGAAGCTATGCTACGGCGGTGAAAACCTTCCCGACCAGCGGTAGACACGACACAGGTGCGATTGCTGAGCAGGTTGCTGTTCTCCCGGTGAAATATCCGCAGGAGATCCTCAGAAACCCAGAACTCACGGCACTTGAAGACGCTATTGTGGTGGAAATGGCCTTGGGATGGGAGCATAAGCTCAAATTCCAGGGCATACATTTCAAACACGGAATGCTCTTAGTTGACTGCGAAACTCCGCAGACAGCTGAGTGGCTAAAAGCAGTAGCCCCAAAGCTGGGGAAATGGAAGGGGACATGCCTCATTGCATGCAGTGTGACAGCTATACCACGGTCCTACTCCATAACGATCTTCCTTCCACGCAGTGCAGAACAAGAAGCTAAAACCTCCGTGGGAGCACAGAATGTGGGAGTTAACGTCCAGGCGTGGAAGGTTCTCAACTGTCGAAAAGAGGGAACGGGGCAGGCACTGGCTCTTGGCATCGACCGAGAATCCTTCGACGCTATAAAATCCCAAAAAGGATCCCTGAGCTACCGATTCGGCAGAGTTGTGGTGTGCGGACTCAAGAGGTCGGACGAGATCTCTGGGCAAACAGCCCAGCCAGCATCGAATCTGAACTCGCAGAGTGCGCAGGCCGAGGTAGAGCATACTGCTCCTCCGAAGATTAAAGCACCTTCTTCTGTTGTCCAATCGGCGGAGCAGGCTCCTGAGGAGAATGAGGAGTCTATGTCCACCTCGGAGAGCATGATCTGTGAGTGGGAAATGGACAACACGGTCATCGAACTCTTCCAGGAAATTACCCAGGAGGAGGTAGATTCGTTGCTGAAGGAGGACGGGGCAATTACCCCGCGCGAGCAATAGCTCGATGAACTCCACCAACAGAAAAATCAAACTAGCATAGGTAAACATCCACCATCCTATAGTCGCCTCGGCGACTATACCTACGATGTTTACCTGCCAAAGCCTAGGGCTAGTACTGATCCAGGAGCCATGGATCCTGAAAGGACAAGTCAAAGGATTGGCGAGCAAGGATGCAAAGGTAATATGGGACACTCGGGCCGAGAAACCGAGAGCTTGCATTCTAATAAACAATAAATATAAATTTATTCTACTTTAAGAATACGCGACACGAGATCTGGTGCCAATTCAGGTACATCTGGACGTTGAAGGATGTCACCGCACCATTGTCATCGCGTCGGCGTATTGTGCAGAGGATGATCCGGTTGTATCATCCCAAATGCAGCGACTGGTGGAGCATTGCAACAAGCTCCGCATGCCGCTCCTCATAGGGTGCGATACAAATGCCCACAACATCATATGGGGGAGCACCGACACCAACATCAGGGGTGAGTACCTACTAGAATTTATTATGAGTTCGTCACTTGATATTATAAACGTATACCCCCACCTTTGTAACTAGGGTCAGGGAGGAAGTACTCGACCTCACGCTTGGGAGCCCAAGCGTAAGTAAATTAATTAGCAACTGGAGAGTATCTAGTGAGCCGTCATTGTCTGACCATCGAATAATAATATTCGACCTTTACAGCACAAGTATCACGAGAAATCCAGTAAGATACCCAAGGAAAACCAACTGGGAAACCTATAGAACTGCTCGGGCCACCCCTAGAGCTAGAGAGCGCAGTGGAAGGCATAACAAACGTCATCATCTCTGCGTTCGAAGAAAACTGTACTATAAGTAGAGAACGGGACAGGAAACAGACGCTATGGTGTCAAAACTAAGATCTGAGGTGCGGAAGCTTTTCAATAAAGCAAAGCGCAGCGGAGACTGGCAAAGCTACCAAATGGCCCTTTCTACATATAATAAGTAAATCAGAAAAGCTAAAAGAAATAGCTTCAGGAAATTCTGTCAGACAATCACCAGCACTCCTACTGCGGCAAGGCTACACAAGGCTTTTGCGAAGTCAGGAGGAGTGCCGATGTCTCTGAAGAAACCAGATGGCGAGTTCACGGAAGATGTGGATCAAAGTGCACTATTGCTACTAGAAAGTCACTTTCCTGGCAGCTCGCCTAGTACTGAGCCAGGAATCAATACCACTTCAATAAGACCTCGGAGGGAAGACTGGGAAAGAACATCAACCATCTGTTCTGAGGGACGACTGAAATGGGCAATTAATTCCTTTCAGCCTTTTAAATCTGCCGAAGTGGACGATTTATACCCGCCCTACTACAAGTAGGGGAAGGTGTACTAATACCACACCTGCTTAAAATAGCAAGGAGCAGTATTGCCTTGGGCCACATACCAATGCAATGCAGACGAGCAAGGGTTGTGTTTATACCAAAAGCAGGGAGAAAAGACCCCACACAGCCAAAATCGTACAGACCCATCAGCCTTACGTCATTTCTTCTGAAGATGACAGAAAAGGTTGTGGACAATTATTTAAGGGAAGATGTATTGAATACATCCCCCTTACATCATCGTCAGCATGCATACAGATCGGGCAGATCAACAGACTCTGCCCTATATCAGCTGACGGAGATAATTCAAAGTGCCTTGGAAGCAAAAGAAATAGTACTGTGCGTTTTCCTAGACATAGAGGGAGCATTTGACAACACCTCACATGAGGCGATTAAATGATCCCTGGATAGGAAAGTAGTTAACAGTACAGTATCCAAGTGGATGTGTGAGCTGCTGAGCAACAGATCAGCAGAGACTCAAACACCATCTGGAACCATCAGGTAAACACAACAAGAGGTTGTCCACAAAGAGGGGTACTATCAAACGTAATGTGGAGCCTAGTTGTAGACGAACTGCTGGAAAAATTAACCAACCTCGGCATCAACTGTCAGGCGTACACCGATGACATTCTATTGATTGCCAGAGGCAAGTTCGAAGAAACCCTTGGGGACATCATACAAAGGGGGCTTAAAGTAACTGTCGGACTTAACATCAATCCGGCGAAAACAACGATAGTACCATTCACAAGGAAAAGACAACTTCAAAGACTTAAGGACATTAGTCTATCAGGCACGACACTGATACCAGTCAAAGAAGTAAAATATCTAGGACTCCATCTCGATAGTAAACTCCTCTGGCGAAAACATACAGAGGAGATACCCAAGAAGGCCACCCGCGCTCTTATGATGTGTAAGAGCCTAGCGGGAAAGGCATGGGGATGCAGCCCAAACATCCTGCGATGGATGTACACTGCAATCGTGAGACCAATGATCACATACGGAGCGGTAGCATGGGCGAAAAGAACTAGTCTAGCCACAACAAGAGAAACACTCGGCAAAGTGCAAAGACTGACGTGCCTGTGCATTCCCGGAGCAATGCGTAGCTGCCCAACCGTACCCATGGAGGTGTTATTGGAATTAACCCCTCTACACATCATGGTGATGAACGAGGCAGACAAAACAATCCTAAGGATGGCAAAGGAGGGAATTGGGAGAGGGAAATGCATCGGTTCGAAAGAACATGGTGACTTACTCAAAAAACTCCCACTTCTTGGCATACCTAGGGACGATAGCATCAGGAAATTCAACTTCGAGAAGAATTTCCAGATAAAGCTCAGCAATATGGAGAACTGGAGCAATAAATCCATAACTTATGGACTGAGCAACCACACAACAAAGTGGCACACGGACGGGTCGAGGACCGAGGAGGGAACTGATGCAGGAGTGTTTGGGCCAGGAACTAAGCACTACGAATCCATGGCCACATGTACCAGCATCTTCCAGGCAGAAATATGTGCCATAGACAGGTGCGTTCGAATCAACCTCGAGAAAAACTACAGAAATTGCAACATAGCAATAATGTCCGACAGCCAAGCAGCTATAAAGCCTCTTGACGCCTACGTTATCAAGTCAAAACTCGTGTGGGAATGCCTACACGGACTGAATAGACTAGGCAAGAATAACAGAATTTTCATCTGCTGGGTACCTGGCCATGTTGGCATTACAGGCAATGAGGCAGCGGACTCTCTGGCAATTAAAGGGGCAGAGGAACCCTTCATAGGACCTGAACCGTTCTGCGGGATAGGAGAACACACTATATGCGAAGAGTTCAGGAGACTGGAGGAAGAAACAAGGGCCAAAACCTTTTTCAACCTCCAAGGTCTAAGGCAAGCAAAGAAACTCTTAGGAAATTACAACCAAAAGAGATTCAAAGCTTCTATCGGCCTTAACAAAAACAACATAAGAATTCTAACAGGCCTCCTGACGGGGCACTCAGACTCAAGGAGCACCTGAGGAAAATGGGCATATCGGAGGACGGGCTTTGCAGATTCTGCAGTGAAACCGCCGAAACTCCAGACCACATTCTTTAATCCTGTGGGGCACTGGCCCACAAAAGGATGAAATATTTCGGCAAGCACCAAATAACAGACAAGGACATACAAACCAAGGACCCACAGCTTTTTCTCAGATTCATTAAAGAAACTGGACTGGACGCTGTGCTCTAAGGAGTGTGACCTGCCAAGGATAAATCAGAGCAATACCTCGACACGCTTCACAAAGAAGTATCTAGAGAGGGCTCTGAAAGAGGGTATGAACCTCTCCGAGGCACAAGCAAGGGACCAATAGGTCGCAGTGTAATATACCCTAACTAAATATTATTATTATTATTATTATTAGGATTGATGATATCTTAGGTAGCTTTTAAGGATGTTCTTTTTTTTGTATATTAGATTTAGCCGGTGCTTTCCAGCAGGTTGCATTATCTGAGCAATCGCAAAAATACGTCACAATAAACACTGAAAAGGGTTTAGGGTACACGAGGCTTCCTTTTGGAGTAAAATGTGCCCCGTCAATTTTCCAATATGTGACAGACAACATTCTTAGGGGTCTTAAATACGTAAGAGGGTACATTGACGATATTATAATTGGCGGTAGGACATACGAGGACTGTAAGGAGAATTTAATGTTAGTTTTAAAGAGGTTTTGTCAGTTAAACGTTAAAGTTCGAATTGACAAATGCTGATTTTTTAAACCGTCCGTCGAGTACTTAGGACATGAAATAAATGGGGTTGGTATTCGCCCCAAGGCAAAGATGATGAAGGCTATAGTAGATGCTCCTAACCCTACGGACGTCACCTCGTTAAAAGCTTATCTAGGTTTGCTTAACTCTTATAACAAAATTATACCAATCGGCTAGATTAGTTCCCTTATATGAGCTTTTACGAAAAGAAAACAAATTTGATTGGAATCAAAATTGCGAGAAAGTGTTTAAAGAGAGTAAGCAATGGTTGCACTAAAACAACATGCTAGTACATTACTCCCAAGATAAACCTCTAGGAATCGTTTGTGACGCCAGCTCATACGGTGTGGGCGGCGTTTTATTCCACATTCAAAGTTATGGTGAAGAGCGTCCTATTATGTTTATCTCGAGCACTTTGTCAAGTGTGCTCTAAGGAAGAGAAGAACTACTCTCAAATAGAGCGAGAAGCTCTTGCTATAATTTTTAGCGTCAAACGTTTTCACAAATATATTAATGGGCGTCAAATTGTAATTTACAGTTACCATAGGCCTTTGGAAACAATATTTGGTGAAAAGAACAATAATGCTATCGTTGGTGCGAGATTGCAACATTGGGCTTTAATTCTTTCGCAATACGACTATAAGATCGCATATAGAAATGGCAAAGATATGAAGAACGCTGATGCTCTATCGCGTTTGCCAATAAAGTGGCAAACACAATGGTTAATTTTTTTAACGTTAAAAGCAATTTACCTTTAAATGCAAGTGATATTGCTACTGAAACCGCTAAAGATGGGGTTTTGAGCAAGGTTATCTCATATGGAAAATGGAATTTCCTTTGTCTAAGGAGGGTTGTTTGATGTTAGGATATCGAGTAGTAATTCCAAATTCGTTGAAGAGCAGAATGGTTGAGTTATTGCACGAAGGCCATCTAGGTGTTGTACCTACGCATGAAACAAATGGCGCGAAGTACAATGTGGTGGTTGAATTTGGATCGAGATATTGAGCAATGTGTTAGCACGTGCGACGCGTGTCAACAGGAAAGTAAGCCGGTGGGTCCTACTCCATTATCGACCTGGCCCACTACTACATCTTATCCTTTCCAGAGAATACATATTGACTTTTTGCATTTCAACGGCAAAGTATTATTTTTGCTAGTTGACACCTTTTCGAAATGGATAGATGTTAATATAATGAACAAAACCACAGCAACCAATGTTATAGCTGTTTTTCGAAAAATGTTCTCTATTTTTGGACTGCCCAAAGAAATAGTTTCGGACAATGGTCCCCCGTTTGGTTCAATCGAGGTTGCGAATTTTTGTACAGCAAATAATATTATCCTTACCAAGACTCCACCGTATCATCCTCAATCGAACAGTAGCGCCGAAAGAGCAGTTCAAACAGTAAAATCAAGTTTAAAAAAGTATTTTCTTGATAATAAGATAAAACATTTACCTATGGAAGTTCATCTGGATAACTTTTTATTTAAACATCGCAATGCAGTTTCTACTTCCACTAACCAATCACCTGCTGCTTTGATTTTTAAATACAGACCTAGAACTATTTTGGATGCTATTAAGCCCTCAATCAATAAAAAAGAACAAATTAAATTTGATAAAATTAAAAACAAAAAAAAATCCTAAAATCAAAACCAAAATGTTTAAACAAGTAGAAAAACAACAACATATTCAGCTGCAAAAGAATAGATACTCGTATACTAAAAATTATAGATTTCAAAAAAATCTAACTGTATGGTATCGCTGCAGATATTACAATTTTGTGCGATGGATACCAGCTGTTGTTCTTAAGAAAATTTCAAATGTGGTGTATCTTGTAAGATTAAATGATACAGTTCGTAAGGCTCATGGTCGTCAATTAAGACCAAGGGTTTCTCATTTCTCATTTCTCAAGGAAAGTCTCATTTGATTCAAGTAAAATAATAATAAATCCCAATAACACTACGGAGTTGGTAACAGTAAATCCAAGCTTTGAAGGGAGAGAGGAGAGAGATAGCTTAGTACCAAAGATCGTGAAAAAAATACTAACCAAATTGTACCCATAGCCTTAAGTAAATGTACTTGAAATGTAAGAAAACCGGATCGATTAAATTTTAAAAAAAATGAACAACCGTTATGATTTACAACGTCTTTAATTGAATTGCTTGTTAATTAATCTAATTTGACTGAATTTAAATTAAAATATGAAATAGGTGTTAAAAGGAATTGTATAAAAAAAATATAAAATAAATTAAAAATAACAATTATTTGTAAATTAAAATAAGAATTGAATTTTAAACTAAAGAGGAAAGGAGTGTTATGTATTAAAGTGCTACATGCATAAGCCCAGATCCTAGCATACATACTGTATCATAGTTAGTACGTTATTTTAGAATGTAAGTTAGTCATGTAACAACTCTATAGCAATAAAGAACCAAAACCGGTCTTCTTGTTTCAATAGCATTACCCGCGCGTATGTTAAATACATAACACACATCAACACTTAAGCTTGGACTTTAACTTTGACAACCACGCCGCATGTTTTAGAACCAATGCTTTTTAATGGGAAAGCCCTTTTCACCAAGCTATCTCTTTCTGAAGTGCCGAATCCCTTTCTTAAATATCAAAAGCAAATTGAATGATAAAATTGCAGAAATATGTTCAAATCGTATGGAATAATCATTGTTACTGTTAATGAAGTGAATATTTAAGTGAAAACAGCACCTTTGAAGGTTGAAAATATTTTTATTTATTTTATTTTTATTTATTTTATTTTCAAGATTCAAAAACATATGTTATCATTGACCTGCGAAGCTAATTGGCTTATCTGCAAGAGATTATTTACAAGATTTAATTCTAACAAAAGGTTACTTACTATCTATGTAAGAATTTATAAGTGTCTCATTGTAGCTAAAATTTTTTTTTTTACATTATAATAATTCATGTTTAAATTAAATTTTCAATCATATCAATAATTTTAAATTTAAATGATATTTGAAGTAGTTCATTTAATTTGCGTTTAAAATTAAAATGGATTATTTAAAAAAAATGTTTTAATCTTTGTTTCCTGACATTTTTAATTCGGTTGATGTTTCTCAAGTGTTGAGGAAGGTTATTTAGTACATTCGGCACGGTATACATCAGCCTTCTTCAGTCGTTCCGCAACACGTAGAGAGACAGGACGGCTAGTTACGGAAGATTATAAGCGATCAAGTGCAATATATTAGTAATTTGTCATGTTAAATTCTAATATACAATTGGTTCAGTAGACTGAGTGTCTGACTCTGTTGTCAGAAGCGTGGGTTCGATTCCCAGCAAGAAAAATTTAATTTTTAATTTTATAATTTATGTGAGAAAGTTTGATAGAGAAAATAACAAAAGTGTAAAAAAAAGTGCCGTACGGTGGTAGGCGATGGACCCCGGAAAAACGGTGCTCCCGCGTACGGGTGTGGGTGTGCCGTTGCGACGCGTGGTGCAAACACGCGAGCTGGCTAAAAAATCATCTGCAGCAACAACAACCGCAGCAAGACCAACAACATCAGGAAGAGCAGCAGCTATAACATCAGCAGCAACAACAACAACAGCAACAATAACGGCAGCAACAGCAGTATATATGCCAAAGGCAGTAGCTGCAGATGAAATTGAATTGGCAGCAACAATACCAACAAAAACAACAGCGTGTCGGTCGTTGACCAGGCGGGTGGTCTCGCAGGTAACAGCAGCAATAAAAGCAGCACCAATGGTAGCAGAAAATAAAGCTACAGAAGCACCAACGAAAGCTTCCACTACAGCGGTGACACCAGAAGCTGTAAGCGAGGAGTTCAGGCAAGTTGAGAAGAGGCGACGCAAGTTGAAGCCGAAGCCGAATCTTTCGGCCAAGAGAAGGGTTAACTTGGCAGGCTATAATGTGACATCATCGGCGGCTGGAGCCGATGATGATGCAGAAAATTCTAGCTCTTATGAATTTGAGAGTGGCAATGACCGGTACGTCGGAGAAGGAAATTCCTTCAGGGACCTACCGGTTGAAGGCGAGGAAGTCGTCCAAATGGACGAAGAAGTGGACGAGGAGGCGCAGCTGGACAAGCTCATAAAAGAGCTACTGGAGAAGCGCGACCAGTTGCGCAGAAAGAAGATGCAGCAACAGCAACAACAAGCTGTGCTTAAACAGCAAGTGCAGCAACAGCTGCAGGAGAAGCAGCAACAACGACTACAACAACAACAACACCAACAACAACAACAAAAGCAACAACAACGGCAACAACAACAGCACCAACAACAGCACCAACAACAAGAACAACCACAACAATCAAAGCAGCAAAAGCAGACTGAGGTACAGCAACACCAGCAACAAAAGAAACAAGCAAAGGTAAGAGTCCCACCTATAAATGTGAGTAATTTTGAAATTACAGATAGCATAAGGTTATGTAAATTAATCACGAAAAATTTTCATGTGGAAAGGCTATCAGCCAGCAAACACATAATTTTATGTGAAAATATAGAGGAGTACCATAGGGTTCGTGCCGCCTTGGGAGAGGTTAAGACCGAATACTTTACGTACACCCCACGGGAGCAAAAGCTTAAAACCGTTGTTTTGAAAGGAATTGATCCCTCAATAAAAACGGAGGAGTTAGAAAAAGAGCTCAAAAATTTTGAAAGCGACGACCTCAAGTTCGTGGGGGTCAAGCCGTTTTCCTCGGCTGTGGCAAGAGGTGGTAACCGTTACTTACCATTCTTCTTAGTGCAGCTTACTCCCGACAGCAAAATTGACAGCTGTTAGATGGGAGAAAATTAAAAGGTCGGATCGCATACTTCAATGTATGCGCTGCCAAAGGTTCGGGCACGCCGCAGCTAACTGCAACATGCAGTTTAGATGTGTCAAGTGCGATAGGGACCACATACATGGAGAATGTCCTCTTGGTAAGGAGAGAGTTGAGGACCTGAGTGTCCTCTCTTGTGTGCTCTGCAGGAACACTGGACATCCCGCCAACTTCAGGGGTTGCCCAAAGTACCAGGAGCTGAAAAAGCGAGTCCAGGCCCGCAAACAGCAGTCTGAAGACAATAGGCGTCAAAAGGGTCGCTCGTTCTCAAATTTTGTGGCACCCAACGTGTCCTTTGCCCAAATGGCAGCTGGATCGGGTCACGCCCAAATAACATCAAACCCACCAAAGGTAGCCCAAAAGGCACCAGAGGTGGACCTGGACTTAAAATCGATCCTTCTGTCTCTGCACGGAAAGATCGATAAGTTCCAGGCACAATTAAACGAACAAGCGGCCCGAATTGACTATATCTATTCGGAGTTGTTTGTAGGGTCTGGTGTGCCATAAATCAAATGGCTACGCTGGATGAGGGAAACTTAAAGATCCTTGCTGTAGAGAGTACGCTCCGGTCTGGCTTTATCCCGCCGGAGGCATTTATTCATATTAATGCAAAAGGGCTGGTACAGACGAGGGATGGTATCCGGGTATTATACCACCGCTAGCGCAGCGCAAGAGATAAGCGGCTCATCCGCGGCGAAAACGTCGCCAATGCTCATGAGCTCCTCCGTTTTAGTACCGCAATAGCGGAGAGGGATAAATTCGACAACAATTCGCCGAATTCTGGTGGCTTTTTGAGGGGGGAGGGGTCAACATGCCCTCCCAAGACGGTGCGTTACTTTAGGTAACATCCTCTTAGTTTATAAGTTAGAATAAGTTAGCTAGGGCGTTTCTGGGAGAGGCCGGGCTCGCCGGCTTGTGGTGGTGCTTTCGGGAGGTGATAGATTCTGTAAGGTATCAGTCGGCTCACGGAGGCGCGTGTGCACGTTGACGACTGCCAGGCGCTCAGAAAGCAATTGGGATTTTGACCACTTGTTTCGTAACGCAACGAGTGATCAGAATCCTAATTATAGTTAGAATATGTTAAGTAGTTTAAGTAAGTAGAGTAGGTAGTTTGTAATTTGTTTTTTTTTTTATATAAAAATATAAAATTTGATAAAGATGCCGAGTTTTCTTAACAATTTTCTCGATGAAAACATAATATGTAAGATTAGTTCGTAAAATAGTTTTTAGGCCGAAAGGCAATAATTATAAGATAGAGTTAAGTTTAGGGCGTCCGCATAAGGATCAATAATCTAGAATAAGTATCCTGTTAATTTTAAGTTAGATTTAATCATTTTTGTCTAGTATTTAAGTTGATATAAGCTAATAATTAATAAAAATGAATTTAAAAGTAAAAGTAACATCAGCCTTCTTCTGCCATACTAATTTATAATCGATGGGAGTTGATACATTCCTTCGCCTTGCCTTCTTGTACCAAACTGATGACTTATTGGAGTGCGGAATCCTGCATCGTCATAGTACTCCAGTGTCACGCTCATATTAAATATCTGCCTAATTTTCATTAACTTAATGCGAGATCCATTTCCTCTTGATCTCAATTTGTTGGAGGTTTTGTTACTGTGTTGGATGTTTTGCAGTTTTTCGATGTGTGTTTGCGCTGCACCTCCCCATGCCAGTACACCGTAACGTAGCGTCGATTCTATATATTACCAAGGTACTTGTATGTATCTACGACTTCAATTTGCACAGAGTTAGACACACTATCACATTTCAAAGTTGTAAGGACGATTTGTGACGCTGGATACATCGGGCTTCGAATGTGCAGAAGTTTAGTTTTTTTTCATTTAGTACAAGCCCGTTATCGTGACACCATTTCGGAACTTCGTCTGCATCACCGTTGTAGCGTCTTCCAATGACTTACGACACACAACGATAGCCGTATCATCAGCATATGCGAAAGGTACACTTTTCCTTAAGCATTTAAGCATTTCGTTTGCGTACAAAATGAATAGTAGATGGCCGAGCTTCGAGCCTTGCGGTACTCCATATTTAGCTTTATGTGCAACACTACAGCAATTCATGATTTTGACTCTGAAGGTTCTGTCTGCAAGGTAGTTAGTTAACCAATCCGCCAGCCTTTCTCTAATTCCTACACTGTATAAAGCGTTGATGAGTTTAGTGTGGTCGAGCGTATCAAATGCCTTGCTGAAATCCAAAAACAGCACGAGGACATGTTGTCTCATGCTAAGGGCCATTTTAACTGCATTCGCGAAGTCACCAAGCAGTTTGTTTGTGCTTTTTCCCTTTTGGAATCCGTATTGGCTTTTGCAGATCAAATTATGCTTTTTTCTACAAAGTCCCATATACGATCCGAAACGATTTCATCCATGACTTTTTTGATGGCCGGTAAGATTGTAATTCCCCTATAGTTTGTGAGTTGCTTTTTAATCCCTCCTTTATATATTGGTCGTACCACTGCCTCTTTAAGTTTTTTAGGAATTGTTCGTGTATTAAAGCTTAGGTTAATTAGTTTGGTTAAAATGGGGACAAAGATATCGGTATTAAGTTTAATATCAGATACTCTAATACCGTCTACCCCGGGTGCTTTCTGTATATTTAGGCGGTGTACCAAACCTTCAACCTCTGCATAATCTGTTTCCCAAAATATATAGAGTGACATAATCTCTTGTTTTGATGACTGGATGTTTCTACATTGAACTTGTGTATTATAGACTCTGCCTGTTTTGCGAAAAGCATTCCAAATTCCTCTACCAACGTGGTCATGTTCTTGTCGGATGGAACACTTCATTTATTATCGTCCATTTTTATTTTTTTTGGATCACCTCCTATTTGTTCAAATCTTTCTTTGTAATGTAGATTCCTGGTCTGAGATATTATTTTGTTTACTTGGTTACGAAACTGTTTGTACTCGATTTTATAGGATAAGTTGCTACGGTTATTTTTCCACCTTCGGTACAATCGATCTTGTTCCTTACAACTCTCTAGCATGTCCGTGTTGATCCATGAGTGACTTTTCCGACGACTTCTTTCTTTACCTACAGCTTTTGAATTGGAGTAGATAATATCCATCTTTTTAATCAGCGACATCAACAGACTTTTTCGATTAGTTTCTTCCAATAAGGATGTCCAATCAACAGCTCGAATTAATTCATTAACTCTCGTCGGATTTATGAATTACTTAAGGCGAGTATTATTTTCGAAAACATGTTCCTCGTAGATTCCATATAGTGTAATGTAATGGTCTGATATCTCATTTTCTATTACAGCTGAAAACATTCTAGCCTCTTGTATACTGACTAAAATATGATCGATAAGTGTGCGGCTGCCAATATTTAAGTTCACTCTGGTATAACCTTTGATGGCATTGAAAAGTCCACTCGATGCCAGCAAATCCTGATAAATAAGAGCCAATGCATATAAATCATCTTTTGTATTTATATTAATGTCGCCCAAAATTATTGTGCTACAATTTCGTGACAAAAACGTGAGGAGGTATGATAAAGTAAAAAAACAATAAAAACGGTGAACATAATCACCGAAAATGGAAAAATGTGTTTTTTTTTAGTTTTTGCCACAACGGGATTGTCACGGTTTCACCATTATTTTTTGTATAGAATCTTGATATATTGATAACTTTTTAGTATTCCAAAATACTGATTGGATACTCCTTCTTAGTTCTAGATATTAGTTTTTGTTATAATTTGCTTTAATACAAACTTATTACGAGTTATTCGCAACAAAAACATTTTTTTGCCACAACTACGCGATTCTCACTTTTTCAGTTTTATATTTTGTACACAATCATATTATAATGTTAACTTTTTAATATTCCAAAACGTGGTTTGGATACTCCTTCTTAATTCCGGAACTTTTTTCTTGTTAAAATTGGCTTTGTTATAAATTTTTTAGGATATATCCGCGAATAACGTATTTCCCGCCATACAAATTCGCCATTGTATTCCTTCATTTCATTCAGCTGTTTGTTTTTTTGTATTCATTTGACACTGACGTTGTCGTGAGAAGTTCAATGGACCACATAAGCACTTCAACCTCAACCTCCACTTCAACGTTAGTTAAAACCTAAATTGAAAATCGAAGTGTAAATCCCACTAACCTTTAGGCTAAGTTTTCTGTTTTCCCAGCAAAAGCTTATATTTTAAGTGAATTTTCTTCCTTACCCAGCAAAAAACGAATCCAAAACTGATCCAAAAAAAAGGCACAAATCGAGGCTAGATAAGAAGAGAAACGAGAATCGAGTATCGCTAAAATAAAAATCAGAAATGTTTCTTCATGTTTATTTTATTTCTTAAAAACAATACATTTTTGCATTTTGTATACCTGCAACCATTTCTCCTTCTCCTGCAAAATAAATGAATCAAATAAATGTGCATGTTATCTATACATATTGTTGCATGTTTGCTTGAACTGTGTCATTCAGCATTAATTAGTCAACTACGCCATCTAGTAGAAAGTGGCCATATTACCGATTTTGGCAGCATTGGAATAGCAGTTTGAGTAGCTGTGGTATAACTTGGTATGTTGTTCTCGAACCTTCTGAACTTAACGAACCTTCTCAACGAATCTGGAAATTTCGAGAGGTGTCACTAGGAGATATAAATAGATGTCGCAGGAGCACCCAAGACATTCGAGTTGTGAACCGCGATAAAGAAGGGCGATAGATGACAGTAGTGAAAAGTATAGAGAATATTCAATAGGAGAAAAGCGATTGTTTATTTAAAGTGATTAATTGTGAAAGTGAATTGTTGAAATAAATAAGGGAATTATTAAAATAATAATCAAGTATTAAATTGAAAGAGAACTAATAAAGATTAATTAAATAGAATTACGTTTTATCTTTTCGAATCCTAGCCTGGATGTAACATTGGTGTCAGAAGTGGGATAAAACGTATTCAGTGTGAAATTAAAGTGAAGTGAATTAAAAAAAAAATGGGCCGCACATTAAAATTACTACAGCTCAGTATACCGCAGTTAAAAGCTGAATTGGAAAAGCGGAACCTCTCCACAGCTGGAGGAAAAAGTGATCTTGTGCTTCGACTGCAGGAATCTGTTGAAAACGAAGGCGAAAACCCCAAGTCCGTTTTGTTCGACGTTGCAGAAGAACAAGTAAGTACAAGCGTTGATATGACTGCTATGATGGAATTACTTCTGGCCAAGTTAGATGAACAGAAGAATTCAATGGACTCTAAATTTGATGAACAAAAGAATTCTCTAGAACAACAGAAGAATTCTCTAGATTCCAAATTGCAAGCAATGGACACTAAATTCGAAGAACAAAAGAATTCCATAGTTGCCGCCCAAAAGAGCGCTGTGGAAGATTTTAAAAATGTTCTCGAAGGAAAACTCGAAGAAATTGACCAAAAGTTCGAGAAGGTTGAAACCAAATTCGACGAAATCGATACAAACATCGAGAACTTGGCTAAAGAGCTCGAGAAAGTGAAGAAGCAGAAGGCTCGAGAAAATTCTGCGGACTGCCCGAGAAGGAAAGAGATGCAGCCTCCTGTTTTCGATGGTCAAACATCATGGCCAATTTATAAGAAACAATTTGAAGCAGCCGCAATGGCGAACAGCTGGGCCAACGAGGAAAAGTCGATTGCGCTAACGCTCGCACTAAGAGGTACAGGTGCGGAGTTACTCCAAACCGTCTCAGAAGAAAAGCAACACGACTACGACGCCCTGGTCAAGGCTATAGAGATGCGCTTCGGTGATGAGCATATGCAGCAAGTGTACAGGGTCCAGCTACGCAGTAGAGTCCAGAAACGGGGAGAAACACTTCAACAGCTGCAAGCAGATATCGAACGTCTGGCACATTTGTCATATCCTAATGCTGGTGAGGTTCTCATCAATGAAATGGCTGTGGAGGCGTTTATCCAAGCCATTGAAGATAGACAACTGCAAATGGCCGTAAGAATGGCTGGAAAGAGAACTCTCGCTGAGGCCCTAGCATTTGCCTTGACAATGCAAGCTGCTGATCAGGCATCGAATGTGTTCCACCGCGTAAGGGAAATGACAGCCGTTGAATGTTCATGTCAAAGAGCAGACGACGTAGACCGGAGCAGAGATAACAGAGGTCAAATGCGCTGCTGGAACTGCAACAAAATAGGGCACCTACAGAGACAGTGCAGAGCTCAACCCAGACGAGGCAGTTGTCCGCATTGCGGGCCTAGGAGGGGCAACGAAGAAGCATCTGGCAGGGATAACAACCATCCTGCAGATATAGCTTCGCATAACCAGCAGTCGGGAAACGTGTAAGGACCAGCTTCGTGGGGCAGAAGTTAGTTTCCGGAATCGACGACCCCAGGACCACAATTCAAGTCTCCCAAACCAAACGAGGAAACCAGAGTCTAACAGTGGAAGCCTATATCGGACAAAATAAGTGCGTGGCAACCATCGACACCGGTGCCACCGCTTCCATCATAAGGAGGGACATCGTCCGTCAGTCTTGGCTGCACAACACCAGCAATTACTGTCTGAAAACAGCAACAGGAGCGACAGCGAAAGTGTATGGAGAGGTCATACTAACAATAAATTTGGCAGGATTAGTATTCTCCCACGCTTTCCTAGTAGCCGATATATGTGACGAATGCTTCATTGGAATCGATTTCATGAAGGCGCATGATGTAGTATTGGACATTGGTATGCAAGTACTCAAGTATCGAAACGTAGAAATTCCGATGGTGTACGGGAACGAGAACGTCGCATCCCTGAGGACAGTCATTAGTACGGACGCGGTCCTACCACCTTCTTCAGAGAGACTGATTTGGACAAAGCTGGAAGGTGATCCTGGGGCCCACCGATTCTTTCTAGTCGAGCCAGAAGACAACCACTGCCGAAATTGCGTGGTTGGAAAAATGCTTGTCGAGCCGAAGAACAATATGGTTCCCGTACGAGTTCTTAATGCGGAACACAAAAGCGTCAAATTGAAGCAAGGTGAGGTGGTTGGAAAGTGTGTACCGGTTACTGCCATCACGAAACTATCACAGGAAGGTGTTGCGAAGCCTCGTTCACTAATGGGAATGACTGAGGTCAAAAGAACTTTATTCCAGCACTGCGATCTGAATCGGGAGCAGCAAGCCATGGCAGGGAACCTCATCAACGAGTTTGCTGATATATTCGCTTCGCGGGACTGTGAGTATGGCCGATCACACCTTGTACAACACCGGATAGACACTGGAGACGCGAGACCGATTCGTCAGCCTCCCAGACGACTACCATTGGCTAAGCAGACGGAGGTTGCAGAGATGGTGTCGATGATGGAGAAGAAAGGAGTAATCGAATGCTCTAAAAGCCCATGGGCATCTCCAATTGTCCTAGTCAAAAAGAAAGATGGCAGCACTCGGTTCTGTGTAGACTATCGCCAACTGAATAATGTCACCAAAAAGGATAGCTACCCTCTACCAAGGATTGACGATACGCTGGATACGCTGTCCGGAGCTCGATGGTTTTCCACTCTAGATCTGAAGAGTGGCTACTGGCAACTGCAGATACATCCGGAAGACCGTGAGAAAACAGCTTTCACAGCAGGAAACGGGCTCTGGCAATTCACAGTAATGCCATTTGGACTGTGTAACGCGCCGGCAACCTTTGAGCGACTAATGGAGCGTGTTTTGTTGGGGCTAACATGGAAAACGTGTTTGGTCTACTTGGACGATGTCATCGTGGTTGGAAAAACGTTTGAAGAACATCGAGATAACTTGAAGGAAGTGTTCCAGAGACTACGAAGTGCACAATTAAAGCTTAACCCGAAAAAGTGTGGTCTCTTTAGATCTGAGGTAAAATATCTGGGGCACATCATCTCGTCCGAAGGAGTAAGGACTGACCCAGAGAAGGTCGATGCGGTGAAAAATTGGCCCGTTCCCAAAGACAAACACCAACTGAGAAGCTTCCTGGGACTTGCAACTTACTACAGACGGTTTGTGAAGGACTTCGCAAGGATTGCAAAGAGCTTGCATCAACTGACGGAAAAGGGAAAACCATTTAAATGGTCAGGTGAATGCGAAGCGAGTTTCAAGAGTCTCAAACACCAACTGTGTGATGCTTCAATTCTAGCGTACCCTACTCCAGGAAAGACATTTATTGTAGATGCCGACGCTAGTAATGTTGGGATCGGAGCCGTTCTTTCGCAGATCCATGATGGCCAAGAGAGAGTAGTTTCCTACTTCAGTAAAGTGCTATCCAAGCCGGAGAGGAATTATTGCGTGACCAGCCGGGAACTCCTGGCTTTGATCCTGGCAACAAAGCACTTCCACAAGTACTTATATGGGCAGAAATTCATCCTGCGTACAGATCATGCGTCTCTAAAGTGGCTGCTGCAGTTTAAGAACCCTGAAGGACAAGTCGCGAGGTGGATTGAGCGGCTGCAGATGTATGACTACGAGATACAGCACCGAAAGGGAACTCTTCACTCCAACGCAGATGCCCTCTCCCGGCGACCCTGTAAGGCTGATTGTAAACATTGCGTACGCCAGGAGGAAAAAGATAAAGTGTCAGTCCAACGGTTGAGAGCTGAGCCCATTAGCGGCTGGAGTGCACGGGAGATCCGGAATGCTCAACAGGAAGATCCGGATATCGAGCCGATTCTCGCCTGGAAGGAACATGAGGGCAAGCCGGACTGGCAGCAGATCTCCAATAGGAGTCCGGAATTAAAGGCATACTTGGCACAATGGGATTCTCTTCATGTCCAGGATGGCATTTTGAAAAGAAAATGGGAAAGTTCGGATGGAACATCAGCCGTGATGCAACTTGTGGTACCCAGATCGAAAGTCAACGAAGTACTTAGGGAACTACATGGTGGAGTGTCCGGAGGTCACTTGGGAGTAAATAAGACACTCGAAAAAGTGCGAGAACACTTTTACTGGATCCACGCAAGAGACGATGTCGAAAACTGGTGCCGAAAATGTGCCGCTTGCGCAGCCAGTAAAGGCCCGAGAGTAAAAATGCAAGGCAAGATGCATCAATACAACGTTGGAGCGCCCTTTGAAAGGATTGCAGTTGACATCGCAGGACCGTTTCCAGAAACCAACAGTGGAAACCGCTATATCCTCGTAGTGATGGACTACTTCACTAAATGGCCTGAAGCCTTTGCTATACCTAACCAAGAAGCTAAAACCGTGGTAGAGCAGATTGTCCGTCCACAACTGGGTAAGCAGATTTGGCGTACCAATGGAATTGCACTCGGACCAAGGTCGCAACTTCGAGTCGAAGATCTTTCAAGGAGTATGCCAGCTACTAGGGATTAAGAAGACAAGAACAACCCCGCTTCATCCACAATCGGACGGAATGGTGGAACGCTTCAATAGAACCTTAAACGAACACCTTTCTAAGGTTGTTGGCGACTGCCAGCGGGACTGGGACAAGCACATCCCCATGTTCCTATTAGCTTATCGAAGCGCAGTTCATAACACAACAGGACATACTCCATCCGAAATCCTTTTTGGTCGAACCATCCGGTTACCTAGTGAATTGATGTTTGGATCTCCGACTGATGAAGCAACGAATGAAGATGATTATGTGGCGGATCTCAGAGAAATCATCAGAAACATTCATCGGAAAACTAGAGATAAGATTCGGATATCCAGCGACCGCATGAAGACGAGGTACGATACAAAAGCGACCACCACAGGATTCCAGGAAGGAGATCTGGTATGGCTATACAACCCTCATCGCCGAAAAGGTATGTCACCTAAACTACAGCAGGATTGGGAAGGACCCTATAAGATAGTGAAGCGCATCAACGATGTTGTCTACCGGATCCAGCGAGGAAGAGGCAAGCTGAAAGTTGTCCATGTGGATCGTCTCCATCGCTACCATGGGGAAAATATTGACGTGCTTGTTCGGGACGAACAAGTTTAAGAGGGGGATATTGTTGCATGTTTGCTTGAACTGTGTCATTCAGCATTATTTAGTCAACTAGTAGAAAGTGGCCATATTACCGATTTTGGCAGCATTGGAATAGCAGTTTGAGTAGCTGTGGTATAACTTGGTATGTTGTTCTCGAACCTTCTGAACTTAACGAACCTTCTCAACGAATCTGGAAATTTCGAGAGGTGTCACTAGGAGATATAAATAGATGTCGCAGGAGCACCCAAGACATTCGAGTTGTGAACCGCGATAAAGAAGGGCGATAGATGACAGTAGTGAAAAGTATAGAGAATATTCAATAGGAGAAAAGCGATTGTTTATTTAAAGTGATTAATTGTGAAAGTGAATTGTTGAAATAAATAAGGGAATTATTAAAATAATAATCAAGTATTAAATTGAAAGAGAACTAATAAAGATTAATTAAATAGAATTACGTTTTATCTTTTCGAATCCTAGCCTGGATGTAACAATATGTATGTTACTTACTTTCAGCATGAATTTGTGCCGGTAGCGTTTAAATCATCGAAATGCGGCCCACAATTGGTAGTTTCGCCTTCATCGGTTGCTATTTTTTTTGGTTTTGATATATCTAAATTCAAACAAAGTTCAATTAAGCAAATAATTGTTTGCAATAATAAATTCAATTTTAGTTTACCTTTCAAAGAAAATTATATCTGCAGCTACAGCCAGAGACAGTGTCAGTGACAGATGAACGAATCGCCATTACAAATAACTACTCTCGACTCTCGCTCTTCTTCTTATTGGCAATGTAGTTACAGTCAATTTAGAAATGTGTGCGTGGAACGCCTCATATATCGCGGATCCGAAAATGACGGGAAAAGTTGGGTCAGCGATTTTGCTTGAAGGGTAAGTGCACGTGGATTTGGTTGATATGGCTCAAAAGAAAATAAAATATTTAATTGGAGATACAACTGCTTTTATTAATGTTGTTCAATTACACGTAACACACTGCAAAGCGAACTTGGTAATCGGATCGTTAATAATATTTTTATTTCAGGAATATGCAGACAACATTTTAGCAGTTCCAGATGTGATTGAAGAAGTAAAAAATAAACGACAAATTCGTCGATTGGTTATATTGCCTTTTGATCTTCAGATAAGAGAACCCCGCAGTGACTGTATTAAGTTTGTTACTGAACTTTCGAAAAAGACTGGGGATTATTCTAGCTTGTCAGCCATTGATCTAAAAGTGATTGCATTAACGTACGAATTGGAAAAGCAGTTCGTTGGTTCCGACCACATCAAAACGGAGCCTTGCGTTTCGAAAGTTGTTGCTTCAAAATCTAGGCCTGAAGAACTCATAAACAACGCTAAATTGGTAGGATTCTACGAACCAAAGAATAGCGGTCGCATGGATGGCGAAGTAGAATCTAAAGATGATTGTGAAGAAACTGCAGCAGATAAGTCAGAAATTGTGGCTGTGGACAATATAAAAGTGTCGTATGAGAACGACGAAGAAATCACAGAAGAAGAACTAAAAAAGTGTTTGGATAAATTAAATTTCGAAACAGCTGACCGAGAAGAAAACTTTGAAACATACTAAAACGACCAATATCTGGAGAAGATAATTCCGAACGAAGATGATCAGGGTGAAGAAACTGAAGAATTTGCTCATAAAAATGGAGAAGACACGTACAATGATGAAAGCGGTTGGATAACTCCTTCAAATATCCAGAAAGTAAAACAAAATCTAGAGGGAAACATTCAGGATGAAGTTGCTCCAATCGTTGCCTGTATGTCAACTGATTATGCTATTCAGAATGTCCTCAAGCAAATGCACCTTAATGTTTCTGCATTGAATGGCAGAGTAATAAAACACATTCGGACATACATTCTTCGTTGTTTTGCCTGTTTTAAAACCACTAGCGTCATTACCAAACAGTTCTGTCCAAATTGTGGTAATAAGACTTTGAAAAAAGTCGCAGTGAGTCTAGATGAAAACGGACAACAAGTGGTAGAAATATAGCGGCATACTTAAATTAAATGGGCACTTATATATATATTTTTTCCCCCACAGATCCACATAAACACAAAGAGACCACTCACTGCCAAATATAAGAATCAGAGCCTGTCAAGGTTCCTGGGAGGGAAGCATTCGCGTAATCCGATTCTCTTCGAAGATCAACCTATCCCTAAGCAAATGCCTTCACGTGTGGCTAAAACAAAAACAAATACAATAAACGAGGACTACACTGCTGGATACTCACCTTTTGTTATGCGTGATCTTGACTCAAAATCTGCCCTATTACGTTCTCAAGGTAATATAAAGGAGTGGGCTAGAAACAACACCTTTGAGGAAGAAAGAAGGCGAAAACACTACAACAGATTGGTCAAATAAAGTTTTACTTAAACTATTTTAGTATGTATATATTTATTGTCCTTACAAGATTGCGCTTTCAAACACAAACTAAAAGGGCTATGTAAAATACGTAGGGCTACAAAGCATTGTCTTAAATAATCTCAATGTTTGAACGCGTAGCAGCGGTTAATGTGTTTTGTTTGCAGTTCTAGTCTGGTACAAAATTTTATCGAAAACTTGAAAATACAGCCGTTGTCACTATCTAGACGAAGCACCAATTCACTTTGGTGAGGCAGTCGCCCAAAAACCCACCAGCTTAATGGATACTTCAAAAAACAGTATACTCGCCTTGATGAGGGGCGTTGACACCTTCCCAATCGATCAGTCACCAAAACGTGGTAATCAGCTTTTTAGTCGAATATCCTGCTGTTTCGCCTAGCTTAGTTTGGGGTGGCTCTCAGCCTAAGCCCAGCACACTTAGACCAATGTTAGGTCCATTGTGATACCACATGGATCTAGGGGTTTCTTTCACTACTCGTTAAACATTTGGAGCCTCTTATGAAGCGCGATAGACTTCTTCCGTCAGTGTTAGCCAAGTCACTTTGATCATTGAGCAAGAAATCTCCCAGATGATTGATGAGATTCCTTTTATGGGAGAGAGCAGCACATGAACAAAGAAGGTGAAGTGTAGTCTCCTCCTCCTCCTCGTCCTTGCAGCTTCTGCAGAAGTCGTTTAAATAACCGCCAAGCCTCGATGCGTGCCTGCCTATCAGACAGTGCCCTATAATGGCACCTATAATGGAGCAAATATGCAGTCGGTTTAGTGAGATTAGAATCTTATAGAGCGTCGCAGGTCCAGCTTAGTCGCTATACTTGTCCACCTAAGGTTTGTTCTCTCGATTGCGGATAGCTTGAATAAAAGTTTGCAAGTACCGATTGGTATACCCAGAAAACTCTTTTTAGGTAAAAGAGGTAGTTTGGTTCCCTTTTGGGCGACTTCATCTACCATGCAGTTTCCTGGAATATATCTATGCCCCGGAACCTAACAGAAGGGAATGTTAAACCGCTCCGCCATCTCTCTTGTTTTGATGACTGGATGTTTCTACATTGCACTTGTGAATTATACACTCTGCCTGTTTTGCGAAAAGCATTCCAAATTCCTCTGCCAACGTGGTCATGTTCTTGTCGGATGGAAATGTCTACTTATAGTGTCATCCAAGGAAAGTTTTCGTCGTCCTAACACTTCATTTATTATCGCCCATGTTTTTTTTTGGATCACCTCTTATTTGTCCAAATCTTTCTTTGTAATGTAGATTCCTGGTCTGAGATATTATTTTGTTTACTTGGTTACGAAACTGTTTGTACTCGATTTTATAGGATAAGTTGCTACGGTTAGTTTTCCACCTTCGGTACAATCGATCTTGTTCCTTACAACTCTCTAGAATGTCCGTGTTGATCCATGAGTGACTTTTCCGACGACTTCTTTCTTTGCCTACAGCTTTTGAATTGGAGTAGATAGTATCCATCTTTTTAATCAGCGGCATCAACAGACTTTTTCGATTAGTTTCTTCCAATAAGGATGTCCAATCAACAGCTCGAATTAATTCATTAACTCTCGTCGGATTTATGAAGGACTTAAGGCGAGTATTATTTTCAAAAAAATGTTCCTCGTAGATTCCATATAGTGTAATGTAATGGTCTGATATCTCATTTTCTATTACAGCTGAAAACATTCTAGCCTCTTGTATACTGACTAAAATATGATCGATAAGTGTGCGGCTGCCAAAATTTAAGTTCACTCTGGTATACCCTTTGATGGCATTGAAAAGTCCACTCGATGCCAGCAAATCCTGATAAATAAGAGCCAATGCACATAAATCATCTTTTGTATTTATATTAATGTCGCCCAGAATTGTTGTGCTACAATTTCGTGACAAAAACGTGAGGAGGTATGATAAAGTAAAAAAGCAATAAAAACGGTGAACATAATCACCGGAAATGGAAAAATGTGTGTGAATAAAAAGTAAAAATGTGCGTTTAGAAACCTTTTCAACTTATTTGCTTCCAAACAAAATTAGTTTTTGCCACAACGGGATGGTCACGGTTTCACCATTATTTTTTGTATAGAATCTTGATATATTGATAACTTTTTAGTATTCCAAAATACTGATTGGATACTCCTTCTTAGTTCTAGATATTAGTTTTTGTTATAATTCGCTTTAATACAAACTTATTACGAGTTATTCGCAACAAAAACATTTTTTTGCCACAACTAGCGATTCTCACTTTTTCAGTTTTATATTTTGTACACAATCATATTATAATGTTAACTTTTTAATATTCCAAAACGTGGTTTGGATACTCCTTCTTAATTCCGGAACTTTTTTTTTGTTAAAATTGGCTTTGTTATAAACTTTTTAGGATATATCCGCGAAGAACGTATTTCCCGCCATACAAATTCGCCATTGTATTCCTTCATTTCATTCAGCTGTTTGTTTTTTTGTATTCATTTGACACTGACGTTGTCGTGAGAAGTTCAATGGACCACATTAGAACTTCGACCTCAACCTCCCCTTCAACGTTAGTTAAAACCTAAATTGAAAATCGAAGTGTAAATCCCACCAACCTTTAGGCGAAGTTTTCAGTTTTCCCAGCAAATGCTTATATTTTAAGTGAATTTTCTCCCTTACCCCATATGCATATAACCATTAAGAACACTTTATAATTTTTTTTTTACGCTGACATCTTTGCTCAACTTTCTGACACTTTTTCCTAATTAAGTGCACGTGGATTTGGTTGATATGGCTCAAAAGAAAATAAAATATTTAATTGGAGATACAACTGCTTTTATTAATGTTGTTCAATTACACGTAACACACTGCAAAGCGAACTTGGTAATCGGATCGTTAATAATATTTTTATTTCAGGAATATGCAGACAACATTTTAACAGTTCCAGATGTGATTGAAGAAGTAAAAAATAAACGACAAATTCGTCGATTGGTTATATTGCCTTTTGATCTTAAGATAAGAGAACCCCGCAGTGACTGTATTAAGTTTGTTACTGATCTTTCGAAAAAGACTGGGGATTATGCTAGCTTGTCAGCCATTGATCTAAAAGTGATTGCATTAACGTACGAATTGGAAAAGCAGTTCGTTGGTTCCGACCACATCAAAACGGAGCCTTGCGTTTCGAAAGTTGTTGCTTCAAAATCTAGGCCTGAAGAACTCATAAACAACGCTAAATTGGTAGGATTCTACGAACCAAAGAATAGCGGTCGCATGGATGGCGAAGTAGAATCTAAAGATGATTGTGAAGAAACTGCAGCAGATAAGTCAGAAATTGTGGCTGTGGACAATATAAAAGTGTCGTATGAGAACGACGAAGAAGAACTAAAAAAGTGTTTGGATAAATTAAATTTCGAAACAGCTGACCGAGAAGAAAACTTTGACATACTAATACGACAAATATCTGGAGAAGATAATTCCGATTCCGAGAACGAAGATGATCAGAGTGAAGAAACTGAAGAATTTGCTCATAAAAATGGAGAAGACAGGTACAATGATGAAAGCGGTTGGATAACTCCTTCAAATATCCAGAAAGTAAAACAAAATCTAGAGGGAAACATTCAGGATGAAGTTGCTCCAATCGTTGCCTGTATGTCAACTGATTATGCTATTCAGAATGTCCTCAAGCAAATGCACCTTAATGTTTCTGCATTGAATGGCAGAGTAATAAAGCACATTCGGACATACATTCTTCGTTGTTTTGCCTGTTTTAAAACCACTAGCGTCATTACCAAACAGTTCTGTCCAAATTGTGGTAATAAGACTTTGAAAAAAGTCGCAGTGAGTCTAGATGAAAACGGACAACAAGTGGTAGAAATATAGCGGCATACTTAAATTAAATGGGCACTTATATATATATTTTTTCCCCCACAGATCCACATAAACACAAAGAGACCACTCACTGCCAAATATAAGAATCAGAGCCTGCCAAGGTTCCAGGGAGGGAAGCATTCGCGTAATCCGATTCTCTTCGAAGATCAACCTATCCCTAAGCAAATGCCTTCACGTGTGGCTAAAACAAAAACAAATGCAATAAACGAGGACTACACTGCTGGATACTCACCTTTTGTTATGCGTGATCTTGACTCAAAATCTGCCCTATTACGTTCTCAAGGTAATATAAAAGAGTGGGCTAGAAACAACACCTTTGAGGAAGAAAGAAGGCGAAAACACTATAACAGATTGGTCAAATAAAGTTTTACTTAAACAATTTTAGTATGTATATATTTATTGTCCTTACAAGATTGCGCTTTCGAACACAAACTAAAAGGGCTATGTAAAATACGTAGGGCTACAAACCATTGTTTTAAATCTCAATGTTTGAACGCGTAGCAGCGGTTAATGTGTTTTGTTTGCAGTTCTAGTCTGATACAAAATTTTATCGAAAACTTGAAAATACAGCCGTTGTCTCTATCTAGACGAAGCACCAATTCACTTTGGTGAGGCAGTCGCCCAAAAACCCACCAGCTTAATGGATACTTCAAAAAACAGTATACTCGCCTTGATGAGGGGCGTTGATCGAACAGTCACCAAAACGTGGTAATCAGCTTTTTAGTCGAATATCCTGCTGTTTCGCCTAGCTTAGTTTGGGGTGGCTCTCAGCCTAAGCCCAGCACACTTAGACCAATGTTAGTTCCATTGTGATACCACACGGATCTAGGGGTTTCTTTCACTACTCGTTAAACATTTGGAGCTTCTTATGAAGCGCGATAGACTTCTTACGTCAGTGTTAGCCAAGTCACTTTGATCATTGAGCAAGAAATCTCCCAGATGATTGATGAGATTCCTTTTATGGGAGAGAGCAGCACATGAACAAAGAAGGTGAAGTGTAGTCTCCCCCTCCTCCTCGTCCTTGCAGCTTCTGCAGAAGTCGTTTGAATAACCGCCAAGCCTCGATGCATGCCTGCCTATCAGACAGTGCCCTATAATGGCAACTATAATGGAGCTAATATGCAGTCGGTTTAGTGAGATTAGACTCTTATAGAGCGTCGCAGGTCCAGCTTTGGCCAGATATGCCTAGTCGCTATATTTGTCCACCTAAGGTTTGTTCTCTCGATTGCGGATAGCTTGAATAAAAGTTTGCAAGTACCGATTGGTATACCCAGAAAACTCTTTTTAGGTAAAAGAGGTAGTTTGGTTCCCTTTTGGGCGACTTCATCTACCATGCAGTTTCCTGGAAGATATCTATGCCCCGGAACTTAACAGAAGGGAATGTTAAACCGCTCCGCCATCTCAGTTAGAGATGAACGGCAGTCAAGGGCTGCGATGGAATTTAAAGAGACTGAATCCACGGACTAAATCGCGGCTTTACTGTGTGAGAACATACGGATGTCCCATGTCTTTGTATATACACTTTATACTCGTAGTAGTCTCTTTTCGAGTATTCGACTTACACACCATCTTACGACTTAAGTATGTACTTAAAAAAAGCTACATTTATACAACCATAGAACCTTTTCTACAAAATGCTAGTATGCCTTTGAATATGCATATTCGTACTTATTTTTGTTGTATTCCATTCTCCTAATTTATCGAATTTATTTTGTTTACTTCTCATGATGTGTGGGTGAGAGGGATGCGGGATATGGTTGATAAATTATTTGTTGTTTTTAATGGAAGTTTTTTATAAGTGTGTGGTTTGTCGTTTATTTATCGAATTTATTTTTTTACTTCTCATGATGGGGATATGATGTGTTGGTGAGACGGGTGAAGTATATGGATGGTATATTAGTTGTTGGTTTTGATGAAAGTTTGCGGTAAGTCAGGGGTAGGTATTCATTCATTCATAATCGGTATCAAAAATCATATTCCGTGTGTTTCTTTATTCATTCTGAATATTCGGAATATTCCGAGTGAGCCATTAACGTTTCTTTATTCAATGGAATATTCCGGATAATCCATTTCGGAGTTTCTTTATTCATTCTGGAATAAATGGAATGCATTCTTTTTATTCCTAGAGAAAGGTGGAATAAAAAGAATATTCCCTCGTTTGACAGATGCACTTGATCAAACAAAAATAGAAGCAACAGCAAACAATCAAATGGGTGAGCATTTATAGTAAATTTATTGTCTTTTTTTATATTTTTATGGGTGTTGTTTTAAGTTAATTATTTTTTTATTATATATTTTTAATTTCCTTCCAGAATCAAATATACATTTTTATGACTGCTATGATGGAATTACTTCTGGCCAAGTTAGATGAACAGAAGAATTCAATGGACTCTAAATTTGATGAACAAAAGAATTCTCTAGAACAACAGAAGAATTCTCTAGATTCCAAATTGCAAGCAATGGACACTAAATTCGAAGAACAAAAGAATTCCATAGTTGCCGCCCAAAAGAGCGCTGTGGAAGATTTTAAAAATGTTCTCGAAGGAAAACTCGAAGAAATTGACCAAAAGTTCGAGAAGGTTGAAACCAAATTCGACGAAATCGATACAAACATCGAGAACTTGGCTAAAGAGCTCGAGAAAGTGAAGAAGCAGAAGGCTCGAGAAAATTCTGCGGACTGCCCGAGAAGGAAAGAGATGCAGCCTCCTGTTTTCGATGGTCAAACATCATGGCCAATTTATAAGAAACAATTTGAAGCAGCCGCAATGGCGAACAGCTGGGCCAACGAGGAAAAGTCGATTGCGCTAACGCTCGCACTAAGAGGTACAGCTGCGGAGTTACTCCAAACCGTCTCAGAAGAAAAGCAACACGACTACGACGCCCTGGTCAAGGCTATAGAGATGCGCTTCGGTGATGAGCATATGCAGCAAGTGTACAGGGTCCAGCTACGCAGTAGAGTCCAGAAACGGGGAGAAACACTTCAACAGCTGCAAGCAGATATCGAACGTCTGGCACATTTGTCATATCCTAATGCTGGTGAGGTTCTCATCAATGAAATGGCTGTGGAGGCGTTTATCCAAGCCATTGAAGATAGGCAACTGCAAATGGCCGTAAGAATGGCTGGAAAGAGAACTCTCGCTGAGGCCCTAGCATTTGCCTTGACAATGCAAGCTGCTGATCAGGCATCGAATGTGTTCCACCGCGTAAGGGAAATGACAGCCGTTGAATGTTCATGTCAAAGAGCAGACGACGTAGACCGGAGCAGAGATAACAGAGGTCAAATGCGCTGCTGGAACTGCAACAAAATAGGGCACCTACAGAGACAGTGCAGAGCTCAACCCAGACGAGGCAGTTGTCCGCATTGCGGGCCTAGGAGGGGCAACGAAGAAGCATCTGGCAGGGATAACAACCATCCTGCAGATATAGCTTCGCATAACCAGCAGTCGGGAAACGTGTAAGGACCAGCTTCGTGGGGCAGAAGTTAGTTTCCGGAATCGACGACCTCAGGACCACAATTCAAGTCTCCCAAACCAAACGAGGAAACCAGAGTCTAACAGTGGAAGCCTATATCGGACAAAATAAGTGCGTGGCAACCATCGACACCGGTGCCACCGCTTCCATCATAAGGAGGGACATCGTCCGTCAGTCTTGGCTGCACAACACCAGCAATTACTGTCTGAAAACAGCAACAGGAGCGACAGCGAAAGTGTATGGAGAGGTCATACTAACAATAAATTTGGCAGGATTAGTATTCTCCCACGCTTTCCTAGTAGCCGATATATGTGACGAATGCATCATTGGAATCGATTTCATGAAGGCGCATGATGTAGTATTGGACATTGGTATGCAAGTACTCAAGTATCGAAACGTAGAAATTCCGATGGTGTACGGGAACGAGAACGTCGCATCCCTGAGGACAGTCATTAGTACGGACGCGGTCCTACCACCTTCTTCAGAGAGACTGATTTGGACAAAGCTGGAAGGTGATCCTGGGGCCCACCGATTCTTTCTAGTCGAGCCAGAAGACAACCACTGCCGAAATTGCGTGGTTGGAAAAATGCTTGTCGAGCCGAAGAACAATATGGTTCCCGTACGAGTTCTTAATGCGGAACACAAAAGCGTCAAATTGAAGCAAGGTGAGGTGGTTGGAAAGTGTGTACCGGTTACTGCCATCACGAAACTATCACAGGAAGGTGTTGCGAAGCCTCGTTCACTAATGGGAATGACTGAGGTCAAAAGAACTTTATTCCAGCACTGCGATCTGAATCGGGAGCAGCAAGCCATGGCAGGGAACCTCATCAACGAGTTTGCTGATATATTCGCTTCGCGGGACTGCGAGTATGGCCGATCACACCTTGTACAACACCGGATAGACACTGGAGACGCGAGACCGATTCGTCAGCCTCCCAGACGACTACCATTGGCTAAGCAGACGGAGGTTGCAGAGATGGTGTCGATGATGGAGAAGAAAGGAGTAATCGAATGCTCTAAAAGCCCATGGGCATCTCCAATTGTCCTAGTCAAAAAGAAAGATGGCAGCACTCGGTTCTGTGTAGACTATCGCCAACTGAATAATGTCACCAAAAAGGATAGCTACCCTCTACCAAGGATTGACGATACGCTGGATACACTGTCCGGAGCTCGATGGTTTTCCACTCTAGATCTGAAGAGTGGCTACTGGCAACTGCAGATACATCCGGAAGACCGTGAGAAAACAGCTTTCACAGCAGGAAACGGGCTCTGGCAATTCACAGTAATGCCATTTGGACTGTGTAACGCGCCGGCAACCTTTGAGCGACTAATGGAGCGTGTTTTGTTGGGGCTAACATGGAAAACGTGTTTGGTCTACTTGGACGATGTCATCGTGGTTGGAAAAACGTTTGAAGAACATCGAGATAACTTGAAGGAAGTGTTCCAGAGACTACGAAGTGCACAATTAAAGCTTAACCCGAAAAAGTGTGGTCTCTTTAGATCTGAGGTAAAATATCTGGGGCACATCATCTCGTCCGAAGGAGTAAGGACTGACCCAGAGAAGGTCGATGCGGTGAAAAATTGGCCCGTTCCCAAAGACAAACACCAACTGAGAAGCTTCCTGGGACTTGCAACTTACTACAGACGGTTTGTGAAGGACTTCGCAAGGATTGCAAAGAGCTTGCATCAACTGACGGAAAAGGGAAAACCATTTAAATGGTCAGGTGAATGCGAAGCGAGTTTCAAGAGTCTCAAACACCAACTGTGTGATGCTTCAATTCTAGCGTACCCTACTCCAGGAAAGACATTTATTGTAGATGCCGACGCTAGTAATGTTGGGATCGGAGCCGTTCTTTCGCAGATCCATGATGGCCAAGAGAGAGTAGTTTCCTACTTCAGTAAAGTGCTATCCAAGCCGGAGAGGAATTATTGCGTGACCAGCCGGGAACTCCTGGCTTTGATCCTGGCAACAAAGCACTTCCACAAGTACTTATATGGGCAGAAATTCATCCTGCGTACAGATCATGCGTCTCTAAAGTGGCTGCTGCAGTTTAAGAACCCTGAAGGACAAGTCGCGAGGTGGATTGAGCGGCTGCAGATGTATGCCTACGAGATACAGCACCGAAAGGGAACTCTTCACTCCAACGCAGATGCCCTCTCCCGGCGACCCTGCAAGGCTGATTGTAAACATTGCGTACGCCAGGAGGAAAAAGATAAAGTGTCAGTCCAACGGTTGAGAGCTGAGCCCATTAGCGGCTGGAGTGCACGGGAGATCCGGAATGCTCAACAGGAAGATCCGGATATCGAGCCGATTCTCGCCTGGAAGGAACATGAGGGCAAGCCGGACTGGCAGCAGATCTCCAATAGGAGTCCGGAATTGAAGGCATACTTGGCACAATGGGATTCTCTTCATGTCCAGGATGGCATTTTGAAAAGAAAATGGGAAAGTTCGGATGGAACATCAGCCGTGATGCAACTTGTGGTACCCAGATCGAAAGTCAACGAAGTACTTAGGGAACTACATGATGGAGTGTCCGGAGGTCACTTGGGAGTAAATAAGACACTCGAAAAAGTGCGAGAACACTTTTACTGGATCCACGCAAGAGACGATGTCGAAAACTGGTGCCGAAAATGTGCCGCTTGCGCAGCCAGTAAAGGCCCGAGAGTAAAAATGCAAGGCAAGATGCATCAATACAACGTTGGAGCGCCCTTTGAAAGGATTGCAGTTGACATCGCAGGACCGTTTCCAGAAACCAACAGTGGAAACCGCTATATCCTCGTAGTGATGGACTACTTCACTAAATGGCCTGAAGCCTTTGCTATACCTAACCAAGAAGCTAAAACCGTGGTAGAGCAGATTGTCCACAACTGGGTAAGCAGATTTGGCGTACCAATGGAATTGCACTCGGACCAAGGTCGCAACTTCGAGTCGAAGATCTTTCAAGGAGTATGCCAGCTACTAGGGATTAAGAAGACAAGAACAACCCCGCTTCATCCACAATCGGACGGAATGGTGGAACGCTTCAATAGAACCTTAAACGAACACCTTTCTAAGGTTGTTGGCGACTGCCAGCGGGACTGGGACAAGCACATCCCCATGTTCCTATTAGCTTATCGAAGCGCAGTTCATAACACAACAGGACATACTCCATCCGAAATCCTTTTTGGTCGAACCATCCGGTTACCTAGTGAATTGATGTTTGGATCTCCGACTGATGAAGCAACGAATGAAGATGATTATGTGGCGGATCTCAAAGAAATCATCAGAAACATTCATCGGAAAACTAGAGATAAGATTCGGATATCCAGCGACCGCATGAAGACGAGGTACGATACAAAAGCGACCACCACAGGATTCCAGGAAGGAGATCTGGTATGGCTATACAACCCTCATCGCCGAAAAGGTATGTCACCTAAACTACAGCAGGATTGGGAAGGACCCTATAAGATAGTGAAGCGCATCAACGATGTTGTCTACCGGATCCAGCGAGGAAGAGGCAAGCTGAAAGTTGTCCATGTGGATCGTCTCCATCGCTACCATGGGGAAAATATTGACGTGCTTGTTCGGGACGAACAAGTTTAAGAGGGGGATATTGTTGCATGTTTGCTTGAACTGTGTCATTCAGCATTAATTAGTCAACTAGTAGAAAGTGGCCATATTACCGATTTTGGCAGCATTGGAATAGCAGTTTGAGTAGCTGTGGTATAACTTGGTATGTTGTTCTCGAACCTTCTGAACTTAACGAACCTTCTCAACGAATCTGGAAATTTCGAGAGGTGTCACTAGGAGATATAAATAGATGTCGCAGGAGCACCCAAGACATTCGAGTTGTGAACCGCGATAAAGAAGGGCGATAGATGACAGTAGTGAAAAGTATAGAGAATATTCAATAGGAGAAAAGCGATTGTTTATTTAAAGTGATTAATTGTGAAAGTGAATTGTTGAAATAAATAAGGGAATTATTAAAATAATAATCAAGTATTAAATTGAAAGAGAACTAATAAAGATTAATTAAATAGAATTACGTTTTATCTTTTCGAATCCTAGCCTGGATGTAACAATATGTATGTTACTTACTTTCAGCATGAATTTGTGCCGGTAGCGTTTAAATCATCGAAATGCGGCCCACAATTGGTAGTTTCGCCTTCATCGGTTGCTATTTTTTTTGGTTTTGATATATCTAAATTCAAACAAAGTTCAATTAAGCAAATAATTGTTTGCAATAATAAATTCAATTTTAGTTTACCTTTCAAAGAAAATTATATCTGCAGCTACAGCCAGAGACAGTGTCAGTGACAGATGAACGAATCGCCATTACAAATAACTACTCTCGACTCTCGCTCTTCTTCTTATTGGCAATGTAGTTACAGTCAATTTAGAAATGTGTGCGTGGAACGCCTCATATATCGCGGATCCGAAAATGACGGGAAAAGTTGGGTCAGCGATTTTGCTTGAAGGGTAAGTGCACGTGGATTTGGTTGATATGGCTCAAAAGAAAATAAAATATTTAATTGGAGATACAACTGCTTTTATTAATGTTGTTCAATTACACGTAACACACTGCAAAGCGAACTTGGTAATCGGATCGTTAATAATATTTTTATTTCAGGAATATGCAGACAACATTTTAGCAGTTCCAGATGTGATTGAAGAAGTAAAAAGTAAACGACAAATTCGTCGATTGGTTATATTGCCTTTTGATCTTCAGATAAGAGAACCCCGCAGTGACTGTATTAAGTTTGTTACTGAACTTTCGAAAAAGACTGGGGATTATTCTAGCTTGTCAGCCATTGATCTAAAAGTGATTGCATTAACGTACGAATTGGAAAAGCAGTTCGTTGGTTCCGACCACATCAAAACGGAGCCTTGCGTTTCGAAAGTTGTTGCTTCAAAATCTAGGCCTGAAGAACTCATAAACAACGCTAAATTGGTAGGATTCTACGAACCAAAGAATAGCGGTCGCATGGATGGCGAAGTAGAATCTAAAGATGATTGTGAAGAAACTGCAGCAGATAAGTCAGAAATTGTGGCTGTGGACAATATAAAAGTGTCGTATGAGAACGACGAAGAAATCACAGAAGAAGAACTAAAAAAGTGTTTGGATAAATTAAATTTCGAAACAGCTGACCGAGAAGAAAACTTTGACATACTAAAACGACCAATATCTGGAGAAGATAATTCCGAACGAAGATGATCAGAGTGAAGAAACTGAAGAATTTGCTCATAAAAATGGAGAAGACACGTACAATGATGAAAGCGGTTGGATAACTCCTTCAAATATCCAGAAAGTAAAACAAAATCTAGAGGGAAACATTCAGGATGAAGTTGCTCCAATCGTTGCCTGTATGTCAACTGATTATGCTATTCAGAATGTCCTCAAGCAAATGCACCTTAATGTTTCTGCATTGAATGGCAGAGTAATAAAACACATTCGGACATACATTCTTCGTTGTTTTGCCTGTTTTAAAACCACTAGCGTCATTACCAAACAGTTCTGTCCAAATTGTGGTAATAAGACTTTGAAAAAAGTCGCAGTGAGTCTAGATGAAAACGGACAACAAGTGGTAGAAATATAGCGGCATACTTAAATTAAATGGGCACTTATATATATATTTTTTCCCCCACAGATCCACATAAACACAAAGAGACCACTCACTGCCAAATATAAGAATCAGAGCCTGTCAAGGTTCCTGGGAGGGAAGCATTCGCGTAATCCGATTCTCTTCGAAGATCAACCTATCCCTAAGCAAATGCCTTCACGTGTGGCTAAAACAAAAACAAATACAATAAACGAGGACTACACTGCTGGATACTCACCTTTTGTTATGCGTGATCTTGACTCAAAATCTGCCCTATTACGTTCTCAAGGTAATATAAAGGAGTGGGCTAGAAACAACACCTTTGAGGAAGAAAGAAGGCGAAAACACTACAACAGATTGGTCAAATAAAGTTTTACTTAAACTATTTTAGTATATATATTCATTGTCCTTACAAGATTGCGCTTTCAAACACAAACTAAAAGGGCTATGTAAAATACGTAGGGCTACAAAGCATTGTCTTAAATAATCTCAATGTTTGAACGCGTAGCAGCGGTTAATGTGTTTTGTTTGCAGTTCTAGTCTGGTACAAAATTTTATCGAAAACTTGAAAATACAGCCGTTGTCTCTATCTAGACGAAGCACCAATTCACTTTGGTGAGGCAGTCGCCCAAAAACCCACCAGCTTAATGGATACTTCAAAAAACAGTATACTCGCCTTGATGAGGAGCGTTGACACCTTCCCAATCGATCAGTCACCAAAACGTGGTAATCAGCTTTTTAGTCGAATATCCTGCTGTTTCGCCTAGCTTAGTTTGGGGTGGCTCTCAGCCTAAGCCCAGCACACTTAGACCAATGTTAGGTCCATTGTGATACCACATGGATCTAGGGGTTTCTTTCACTACTCGTTAAACATTTGGAGCCTCTTATGAAGCGCGATAGACTTCTTCCGTCAGTGTTAGCCAAGTCACTTTGATCATTGAGCAAGAAATCTCCCAGATGATTGATGAGATTCCTTTTATGGGAGAGAGCAGCACATGAACAAAGAAGGTGAAGTGTAGTCTCCCCCTCCTCCTCGTCCTTGCAGCTTCTGCAGAAGTCGTTTAAATAACCGCCAAGCCTCGATGCGTGCCTGCCTATCAGACAGTACCCTATAATGGCACCTATAATGGAGCAAATATGCAGTCGGTTTAGTGAGATTAGAATCTTATAGAGCGTCGCAGGTCCAGCTTAGTCGCTATACTTGTCCACCTAAGGTTTGTTCTCTCGATTGCGAATAGCTTGAATAAAAGTTTGCAAGTACCGATTGGTATACCCAGAAAACTCTTTTTAGGTAAAAGAGGTAGTTTGGTTCCCTTTTGGGCGACTTCATCTACCATGCAGTTTCCTGGAATATATCTATGCCCCGGAACCTAACAGAAGGGAATGTTAAACCGCTCCGCCATCTCTCTTGTTTTGATGACTGGATGTTTCTACATTGCACTTGTGAATTATAGACTCTGCCTGTTTTGCGAAAAGCATTCCAAATTCCTCTGCCAACGTGGTCATGTTCTTGTCGGATGGAAATGTCTACTTATAGTGTCATCCAAGGAAAGTTTTCGTCGTCCTAACACTTCATTTATTATCGCCCATGTTTTTTTTTGGATCACCTCTTATTTGTCCAAATCTTTCTTTGTAATGTAGATTCCTGGTCTGAGATATTATTTTGTTTACTTGGTTACGAAACTGTTTGTACTCGATTTTATAGGATAAGTTGCTACGGTTAGTTTTCCACCTTCGGTACAATCGATCTTGTTCCTTACAACTCTCTAGAATGTCCGTGTTGATCCATGAGTGACTTTTCCGACGACTTCTTTCTTTGCCTACAGCTTTTGAATTGGAGTAGATAGTATCCATCTTTTTAATCAGCGGCATCAACAGACTTTTTCGATTAGTTTCTTCCAATAAGGATGTCCAATCAACAGCTCGAATTAATTCATTAACTCTCGTCGGATTTATGAAGGACTTAAGGCGAGTATTATTTTCAAAAAAATGTTCCTCGTAGATTCCATATAGTGTAATGTAATGGTCTGATATCTCATTTTCTATTACAGCTGAAAACATTCTAGCCTCTTGTATACTGACTAAAATATGATCGATAAGTGTGCGGCTGCCAAAATTTAAGTTCACTCTGGTATACCCTTTGATGGCATTGAAAAGTCCACTCGATGCCAGCAAATCCTGATAAATAAGAGCCAATGCACATAAATCATCTTTTGTATTTATATTAATGTCGCCCAGAATTGTTGTGCTACAATTTCGTGACAAAAACGTGAGGAGGTATGATAAAGTAAAAAAGCAATAAAAACGGTGAACATAATCACCGGAAATGGAAAAATGTGTGTGAATAAAAAGTAAAAATGTGCGTTTAGAAACCTTTTCAACTTATTTGCTTCCAAACAAAATTAGTTTTTGCCACAACGGGATGGTCACGGTTTCACCATTATTTTTTGTATAGAATCTTGATATATTGATAACTTTTTAGTATTCCAAAATACTGATTGGATACTCCTTCTTAGTTCTAGATATTAGTTTTTGTTATAATTCGCTTTAATACAAACTTATTACGAGTTATTCGCAACAAAAACATTTTTTTGCCACAACTAGCGATTCTCACTTTTTCAGTTTTATATTTTGTACACAATCATATTATAATGTTAACTTTTTAATATTCCAAAACGTGGTTTGGATACTCCTTCTTAATTCCGGAACTTTTTTTTTGTTAAAATTGGCTTTGTTATAAACTTTTTAGGATATATCCGCGAAGAACGTATTTCCCGCCATACAAATTCGCCATTGTATTCCTTCATTTCATTCAGCTGTTTGTTTTTTTGTATTCATTTGACACTGACGTTGTCGTGAGAAGTTCAATGGACCACATTAGAACTTCGACCTCAACCTCCCCTTCAACGTTAGTTAAAACCTAAATTGAAAATCGAAGTGTAAATCCCACCAACCTTTAGGCGAAGTTTTCAGTTTTCCCAGCAAATGCTTATATTTTAAGTGAATTTTCTCCCTTACCCCATATGCATATAACCATTAAGAACACTTTATAATTTTTTTTTTACGCTGACATCTTTGCTCAACTTTCTGACACTTTTTCCTAATTAAGTGCACGTGGATTTGGTTGATATGGCTCAAAAGAAAATAAAATATTTAATTGGAGATACAACTGCTTTTATTAATGTTGTTCAATTACACGTAACACACTGCAAAGCGAACTTGGTAATCGGATCGTTAATAATATTTTTATTTCAGGAATATGCAGACAACATTTTAACAGTTCCAGATGTGATTGAAGAAGTAAAAAATAAACGACAAATTCGTCGATTGGTTATATTGCCTTTTGATCTTAAGATAAGAGAACCCCGCAGTGACTGTATTAAGTTTGTTACTGATCTTTCGAAAAAGACTGGGGATTATGCTAGCTTGTCAGCCATTGATCTAAAAGTGATTGCATTAACGTACGAATTGGAAAAGCAGTTCGTTGGTTCCGACCACATCAAAACGGAGCCTTGCGTTTCGAAAGTTGTTGCTTCAAAATCTAGGCCTGAAGAACTCATAAACAACGCTAAATTGGTAGGATTCTACGAACCAAAGAATAGCGGTCGCATGGATGGCGAAGTAGAATCTAAAGATGATTGTGAAGAAACTGCAGCAGATAAGTCAGAAATTGTGGCTGTGGACAATATAAAAGTGTCGTATGAGAACGACGAAGAAGAACTAAAAAAGTGTTTGGATAAATTAAATTTCGAAACAGCTGACCGAGAAGAAAACTTTGACATACTAATACGACAAATATCTGGAGAAGATAATTCCGATTCCGAGAACGAAGATGATCAGAGTGAAGAAACTGAAGAATTTGCTCATAAAAATGGAGAAGACAGGTACAATGATGAAAGCGGTTGGATAACTCCTTCAAATATCCAGAAAGTAAAACAAAATCTAGAGGGAAACATTCAGGATGAAGTTGCTCCAATCGTTGCCTGTATGTCAACTGATTATGCTATTCAGAATGTCCTCAAGCAAATGCACCTTAATGTTTCTGCATTGAATGGCAGAGTAATAAAGCACATTCGGACATACATTCTTCGTTGTTTTGCCTGTTTTAAGACCACTAGCGTCATTACCAAACAGTTCTGTCCAAATTGTGGTAATAAGACTTTGAAAAAAGTCGCAGTGAGTCTAGATGAAAACGGACAACAAGTGGTAGAAATATAGCGGCATACTTAAATTAAATGGGCACTTATATATATATTTTTTCCCCCACAGATCCACATAAACACAAAGAGACCACTCACTGCCAAATATAAGAATCAGAGCCTGCCAAGGTTCCAGGGAGGGAAGCATTCGCGTAATCCGATTCTCTTCGAAGATCAACCTATCCCTAAGCAAATGCCTTCACGTGTGGCTAAAACAAAAACAAATGCAATAAACGAGGACTACACTGCTGGATACTCACCTTTTGTTATGCGTGATCTTGACTCAAAATCTGCCCTATTACGTTCTCAAGGTAATATAAAAGAGTGGGCTAGAAACAACACCTTTGAGGAAGAAAGAAGGCGAAAACACTATAACAGATTGGTCAAATAAAGTTTTACTTAAACAATTTTAGTATGTATATATTTATTGTCCTTACAAGATTGCGCTTTCGAACACAAACTAAAAGGGCTATGTAAAATACGTAGGGCTACAAACCATTGTTTTAAATCTCAATGTTTGAACGCGTAGCAGCGGTTAATGTGTTTTGTTTGCAGTTCTAGTCTGATACAAAATTTTATCGAAAACTTGAAAATACAGCCGTTGTCTCTATCTAGACGAAGCACCAATTCACTTTGGTGAGGCAGTCGCCCAAAAACCCACCAGCTTAATGGATACTTCAAAAAAGAGTATACTCGGCTTGATGAGGGGCGTTGATCGAACAGTCACCAAAACGTGGTAATCAGCTTTTTAGTCGAATATCCTGCTGTTTCGCCTAGCTTAGTTTGGGGTGGCTCTCAGCCTAAGCCCAGCACACTTAGACCAATGTTAGTTCCATTGTGATACCACACGGATCTAGGGGTTTCTTTCACTACTCGTTAAACATTTGGAGCTTCTTATGAAGCGCGATAGACTTCTTACGTCAGTGTTAGCCAAGTCACTTTGATCATTGAGCAAGAAATCTCCCAGATGATTGATGAGATTCCTTTTATGGGAGAGAGCAGCACATGAACAAAGAAGGTGAAGTGTAGTCTCCCCCTCCTCCTCGTCCTTGCAGCTTCTGCAGAAGTCGTTTGAATAACCGCCAAGCCTCGATGCATGCCTGCCTATCAGACAGTGCCCTATAATGGCAACTATAATGGAGCTAATATGCAGTCGGTTTAGTGAGATTAGACTCTTATAGAGCGTCGCAGGTCCAGCTTTGGCCAGATATGCCTAGTCGCTATATTTGTCCACCTAAGGTTTGTTCTCTCGATTGCGGATAGCTTGAATAAAAGTTTGCAAGTACCGATTGGTATACCCAGAAAACTCTTTTTAGGTAAAAGAGGTAGTTTGGTTCCCTTTTGGGCGACTTCATCTACCATGCAGTTTCCTGGAAGATATCTATGCCCCGGAACTTAACAGAAGGGAATGTTAAACCGCTCCGCCATCTCAGTTAGAGATGAACGGCAGTCAAGGGCTGCGATGGAATTTAAAGAGACTGAATCCACGGACTAAATCGCGGCTTTACTGTGTGAGAACATACGGATGTCCCATGTCTTTGTATATACACTTTATACTCGTAGTAGTCTCTTTTCGAGTATTCGACTTACACACCATCTTACGACTTAAGTATGTACTTAAAAAAAGCTACATTTATACAACCATAGAACCTTTTCTACAAAATGCTAGTATGCCTTTGAATATGCATATTCGTACTTATTTTTGTTGTATTCCATTCTCCTAATTTATCGAATTTATTTTGTTTACTTCTCATGATGTGTGGGTGAGAGGGATGCGGGATATGGTTGATAAATTATTTGTTGTTTTTAATGGAAGTTTTTTATAAGTGTGTGGTTTGTCGTTTATTTATCGAATTTATTTTTTTACTTCTCATGATGGGGATATGATGTGTTGGTGAGACGGGTGAAGTATATGGATGGTATATTAGTTGTTGGTTTTGATGAAAGTTTGCGGTAAGTCAGGGGTAGGTATTCATTCATTCATAATCGGTATCAAAAATCATATTCCGTGTGTTTCTTTATTCATTCTGAATATTCGGAATATTCCGAGTGAGCCATTAACGTTTCTTTATTCAATGGAATATTCCGGATAATCCATTTCGGAGTTTCTTTATTCATTCTGGAATAAATGGAATGCATTCTTTTTATTCCTAGAGAAAGGTGGAATAAAAAGAATATTCCCTCGTTTGACAGATGCACTTGATCAAACAAAAATAGAAGCAACAGCAAACAATCAAATGGGTGAGCATTTATAGTAAATTTATTGTCTTTTTTTATATTTTTATGGGTGTTGTTTTAAGTTAATTATTTTTTTATTATATATTTTTAATTTCCTTCCAGAATCAAATATACATTTTTAAAATGTTCTTCTGTGGGCATGAAATGCCGCATAGATGTTGGTAGTTGGTGACAAGATGATTTCATGAGCAGTGTTGCCACTTATGCTAAATAAAATGGTGCATGTTTTTTTGAACTTGTACTAAATCCTTACTCGAAATTACAACATATTTAATGTTTTACTTTTTTCCTTCAATTGAACATATTTAACATAATAACAACACGAGAATATAATGTTATTCATAAAAATAATAACAATATCTTAGTAATAAATAATATATTATGCTTTATCTGAGCGAAAGTTGTATATTACTGTATTGGGTACTTCGTTAAGAAACGCAGCTGTGGAGACTTAAATAGGGACAAGTCGTTTTCCGCTACATATTGTTTTGGTTGTCGAAAATATTGATAGCTTTAAAATGTTCAGTCAATCACAAATTCGTCACTGACAAATAAATTTAGAGAATTCATTCGCTGTTTTTGATTGTAAAACAACATTTTTAAAACGAAATGTGAGTAGAATTGTTTTTTTGGAAAATAAAATAATATGTATTGAATAGATACAATCACTGGAACTTCACTTCCATAAATCTTATGAACAAAAAGCAGTCACAAAAGCATGAGCTTAAACAAAGCAACTAACAACAAAATAAAATTAAATTTTAATATGTTTTCCCAATAGTAGTACTCAGCTGATTAATTGAATAATCAAATTATTAATTGAATAATCAAATTATTTGCGCTATAAAATTAAGAAGGAGTATCTAAACACTATTTTTGAACAGTAAAATTTAAAAAATATTGTATAATTGTGTACGAGAAATAAAAATGAACTTTTGGCAAATTTGTATTTTCTTAAGGATTCTCTTCTCATATTTGTTTTATTATATATGTTTTTATTTTAGTGCTGTAGTGGAGTATTACCTCACATGTGAGTTCAGTAATAGAAAAAATATATTAATTGTAAGTAGTAAATGTTGTACTTGTTCTTGAACTAAGTGGCAGCGCTGGTCAATAGACAAATGGCTGTCATTCTATTCGGTCCATTTTTGTTTCTTTATTCATTCCATTCTGGATATTCCGGATAAAAAAATCAAATATTCTGTCTTTTCTATTCCTTATCCGGAAAAAATAAAGAAACACACGGCATATTGCGATTGCATTATCTTGCACAAATAAATTTCCGAATATTATGTATAAGCTGAATTTTTTCATTTGATTTTCCACAAACAATTGATTTCGACAGTTTGGACAGCTAAATGTAATTGATTAATGTATTGTTGCAAATTTCAGTTTCAGGAAGACCGAGTACCAAAGAAATTAAGTATGTATAGGTAGTTTACATTTACCTTTTGAAGAAGGTACAATAAAGAATGTTTATAAGTATATATAAGTATTGAACTTCGTCAAGCGCATGGTTAGGTATATTAACACATTTTAAAGAAGTACACATTTTTATCATACCCCAGAAATAATATAAGTTTTGTAGGTAGGTATATACAGTGAAATCTTACTTGAGCGGACATCAATGGTGCAGGATTTGGTCCGCCTAAGGGAGTTGTCCATTTCAGGAAAATTAAAAGAAATTATCCTTCTTTAAGCTAAGAATAAGTCTTCATTTTCACTTATTTATATACACAAAAAGATGGTATATTATTTGTTTGTTTTGATGGAAAATTAGGGTAGGTTTTGTCAAGGAGGTGTATATCAGAGTTTATCTATTTACAGTGACTAGTGACGCTCTCCATGTGTTCCTCTTTTGTTTACAATTTAAGTACCGCTAGGTATTTTTCACATACATGAAAAATAGACGTCTGTAACAAATATTAATTGTTAAATGCAATGTTAATCCTGTGACGGATAGAAATGCGGTAATGTCGGTTAATCAAACGAAGACTATGAGGAGTGCCATGGGGGACTGGGATACGGCACCAGGAACTCTCCGGGTGAGGGTAGCCTAAGCATGTGCAAGTCATAAGATCTTATCGTTCTCAAACAAAGTCGTCACCTGGTCACTTACATCAGTGGCGGAAACGAAACCCATATTGATTGCAATTTGGTAGCACGTTTCATGAAGCCTCGGGTTAAAGATTGGAAAGTGATCCTGGAAGAGGCAATCGCCCAACAAAACCGACTCCTCCTGCCAGAAATTTTTATAGCGGCGGGGACGAACAGAACTAAACAAACAAAAGTGTTTGTGAGAATCAAATGGTACAATCTGGACAAAAAAAAGTCAGCATTTATTGCAAATTATGCAAAATTATCTGCATCAACAAAGGTGTCAATACGGCAAACAAATATTTTGGTCGGCAGATGAAGATAAAGCAGTAATTACAAATTAGTGACAAAAAAGTATCTTTCAAAGCTTAGTCAAAGTACTCCACTAATTATGGAGATGAAAAAGGTCAATCGGAATACAGACTTTACAAGAGGCTCGCAAAGAGAAAGTGCGCTCAAAAGATGAAGTTTGTGGAGGGTCTGTATCGGTAGTTAGAAGAAAATTCTTCTTCGGCTGCTGATAGAAACCAGGCTGTCCACGAATTCCGACAAAGCAGCTTGGACGGGAACTGGTCTATATACAAAGACTAAGGTAAATTATGCAAAACATTTAAGGTTCCGGCGAAACATTGTTTTCCATCTGAAGATACTTCTGCAAGCTGTTATAGGAATTACATTGAAGGTTTTTTTCGCTTTAAGAACATCCAGAAAACATTTAACAGTATTTAAATAATTAGTCTCCAAAACTGATCCACAATTTTCAAAATTTGCCGCTGAGAGAAGGAAATCCGTTCGCCAAAGTTCATCAACAATGCTCAAGCGCTGCTTCTTGTGGATGACGAAAAACTTCTAATTGAACAATTTCCTAGGATATATTTTCCGAGAGCCGTTTCTAACACTGAAGAAATATACTGTTGAAGAAGTTAGGAAGGCGGTCAAAGACTTCAAAAATCGAAAAGCCCAACTCCAATCGTCTTAAGAAGAAAATAAATAAATAATAAAATTTAAATAAAATAAATATTGATCGTATAGCTAGAAACCTATTAACTATTAACCCATAAGTGGTGGTGCAGCATGGCGCAAAACTGACACAAAGTAACATGTCATTTCTTTATAAATTAGATTGAATATTTCTGAATCAAAAGAAATGATACAAATCGGAACATTTTTGGACAAGATATAGCCAAAATAGTAACAGTCTAAAAAGCGATAAACTCAAAATTTCTTATTTGAGGAAAAAGACTGAAATCAGATTTTATTAAATTTGTCATTTCAAAACTTTTCGTCCCTTCCATCATCCCCCTCATCATACATCGTGGCGACGACAGCATTTTGGGCGCCGTAAGACAACATTTTAGCTTTCTAGCTCACACATAGCTAGTGTAAAGCTAGCTCCAGTGTAAAGGAATTCATTTTTGCCGACGGTGGACGGACGGACGGACGGACATAGGAGATGCACATTACTATCAATGCTGACCACGAATATATTACAAGAAACTACAAAACTACACGTGACCTGCCTCAATATTAATGTAGGTCATCAATTCGCTAATAGATAAATATACCTATCTGTTGGAGCAACCACTACCACCTCACATTAAGTTTATCATTATTAAGTTTATATATCAAGTTGAATTCCAAATCTATGAAGTAACACTGTGAAGTGAAAACTCTAACATTAAATAACTAATCATACGATTTCCTATGTACTTCAGTAAATAGTACTTAGTTGAATGTACAGTACAACATACTTTTCGTGGAATATGCAAAATGTAATTTGGGGGAGTTCTTCTTGTGCGTTTGAGCAGTACACATTAAATCTGGTCAGTTGCACCACAAACGTTGTTGTGTTTTATTATTTCGGTTCGATTGGTCGTTGATCTCTTCGTCGTAGTTTCTCGTAGGATTTCGATTTATTGTAGCTGCTATTGTTTTGGCCTACGAGAATAAAAGGAAAAACTATTCATTTAACATTTGGCGACCGTGACAGGACTGTCTCCTGAACTTATCGTGACATTATCGTGGAAATCATCGTCAGCTCGTGAGGATTTTGATCATCGTTGGACGTAGCGGACTTTCAACCCAACGGAGTACTGGGAACGGATCGGGTGTAAAGGATAACGGAGTTGGTGCTCACTTAAAACCGCAAGTATAATCGATATATTGTTGTTGCTGTAGTTTAGTTGCTGTCTGCTGGGTGCTGTTAAAGTTTAGAGTATAAGAAGGTTGGCATAATACATAATGACTAATACCGACGAGAGCCCCGACATCTTAAGAAAATTAAGTGAGCTTAAGGTACTCCGATCCACCACAAAGGCAAATATTACGCGAATTCGTCAATATGTAAATGAGAAGTCAAGTAGTCTCTCTCTTCCAGAATTAGAGTGTAGGCTTGGGATTTTAGAATCCTATTTTAAACAGCTGCTGTCAGTTCAGTCATCAATTGAGAACCTAACACCACAGGACGATAGCGTCGGTATTCGCGGTGAGCTAGAGAATTCGTATGTCGAAACGAAAGTGCTGATTATGGGTTGCATAGCCGACCACAAATCACGGATACCTGAGTCAGGCGCGCTGAACGTATCATTCGCATTTCCAAATACTGCACATACTTCTAATTTGCAAAAAATTAAGTTGCCATCCTTTGGAGGGAAATATTCTGAGTACCCCAACTTTATTGGAATCTTCAATAAATTAGTTCATACAAATCCGAGCTACGATAGGATAGAGAAATTTAATTATTTAAAAGGCTGCTTGCATGATTCTGCTTTGTCGACAATTTGCGATTTAGAAGTCACTGAACTTAATTACGTCAAAGCGTTGACGAAATTAAAAGACCGCTTTGATAACAAGAATCTCATGTTTCAAGAACATATAACAAACATATTCGAGTTGGCGAAGGTATCAAGGCCTTGTCCGATCCAGATTAGAGCGTTGATAGATAGCATGAGTGCACATTTGAGCGCAATGTTGTCCTTGGGTACTTATGAGAATATAGTCCATGCCATTCTTATTCGAATAGTGACAGACAGGCTGGATCTGGACTCCCAGGAGAAGTGGAACGAGGCGGTTGACTTCACTAAATTATCGTCGTGGACGGACTTTTCGAATGTAGTCGTTCGTCGATGTCAGACATTAGAAGCTCGTAAGTTTAGTGAACTGACTACTTCTGTTGATCGACGCAATTCTGCTCGTGAGCCCAAAGAGGGTTCTCGGTTTAAACATAAGAAGGCAGTACAGAATTCTTTCACTGTTTCATCATCAGGCTCGGCTTGCATGTTTTGTAAGGAACCTAACCACGGAATCGACATGTGCCCAGCTTTTTAAAGCTTTCCTCTAGGGAGCGATTCAATGAAGCAAAAATTATTTGATTGTGTATCAAATGTCTTGGCAAAGGTCACATGGTTAGAAATTGTTCTCGAAAGGGTTGTGATGTATGTGCCCTTCCTCACCACACAAAGCTTCACCTTTTTAAAGTTTCACCTGGGGGAAGTCAATCAAATTCCACGGAACAGAATGTAAGCGACGAGGTTAGCATACAGACGTCATTGGTTAGCAGTGAGACGGTCTCAAACGAAGGCTATGTATTCCTGGCAACTGCTATAATTAACGTTCGAGACAAAACAGGGACTCTTCAGCCGATTCGCGCATTACTGGATTCCGCTTCACAGCTCAATGTGATAACACAAAAAGCGGCTCAACGACTGGGGCTGAAGAAAGAGGAGGTTTTTGCTGAAGCCAGTGGGTTAGGTCTGCGCACTTCAAATTATAAATATGAGATAAACGCAATCATTAGCTCGCGCCTAAATAATTTCTCAACGTTGCTTAAATTGGCGGTACTTCCACGAATTACAACGCGTCAGCCACACGTGCGCATTGATATCGATGGATGGGATCTCCCTAAGAACATTGAGATGGCAGATCCAAGTTTTAATCAACCAAATGGCATCGACATGTTGATCGGGGCTGACACGTTTTTCCGAGTGTTGTCTGTTGGGCAAATCCACCTGGGCACCAACTATCCATTATTGCAGAAGACGGTACTCGGTTGGATAATGGCCGGACGATTTCAGTACAATCCGGCTCAGGGACCAAATTGTTTTGTTGTATCAACCGAAGTTGAGGATACCGCGCCTGAGGACTGTCTGCGAAATATCGTGGAACGTCCTATGATGAGTAAAGAGGAAAGAGCTTGTGAGGAGTACTTCATTGAATCGACTGTCAGATTGTCGAATGGTAGTTTTATGGTGAGGTTGCCGTTTAGGGCAAATGTAGATCTGTTAGGGGATTCTCTTCAAATTGCTTACAAAATATTTTTGAGTTTAGAAAGAAAATTAGAGAGAAACCCATTAGTTAAAAAACAATACACCGCATTCTTGCAAGAGTATGAAGATCTAGGACATATGGAAGTTGTACTTCCACACGAGATATCTCGAGTCAAATATTATACTCCACATCAATGTGTACTACGTCCGGAATCCTCCACTACAAAACTGCGAGTCGTTTTTGATTGCAGCAGCAAGACGTCGTCGAATTATTCTCTCAATGATACACTTATGGTCGGCCCTACAGTGCAGGAAGACTTGTTTTCGATAATTCTTCGGTTCCGATTTCACAAATATGCTCTTACCGCCGACATTTCAAAAATGTATCGGCAAGTCTTCGTCACCACCGAAGACTCATACTACCAATGCATCTTGTGGCGATCGAAACCCAGTGATCCACTTCGCACATATCGATTGAAAACTGTAACATATGGTACGGCCTCGGCACCGTATCTTGCAACGCGTTGTCTCCAGCAGATCGCAATCGATAGTGAACGGGCCCACCCTCAAGTGGCACAGATCATTCGAAATGATTTTTATGTAGATGATCTGATAACTGGCGCCGATACCCCAGGTGACATACAATCCATTCGAAAGCTTGTCGAACAACAGCTGGCATCTTCAAATTTCACGCTCCGAAAGTGGTATTCAAATGATTTATCGTTGCTGAGAGATCTCCCAAAGGATGATTTGGAAAAACCACTTCGCATCAATGATTCGGATGTCATCAAGGCATTAGGTTTAGTGTGGCACCCACACACGGACACATTTGGATTTGTGCCACCGCCACTGTGTCGGGGCGAACGAGTTACCAAGCGATTGGTTCTCTCTGATTTGTCTCGCCTATTCGATCCACTAGGGCTAATAAACCCGGTCGAGCAAAGGTCTTTATGCAAGAGCTGTGGAGGGAGAATATAGACTGTTACGAATCATTACCGGAGGAAATGCATTCGAGGTGGCTTGGTTTCTTGGATGATCTTACGGCCTTGAAACACATTAACATACCAAGATTCGTTTTTGTGCAAAATCAGATGGACCAGCTGGAACTACATGGATTTGCCGATGCATCCATTAGAGCATTCGGCGCATGCATCTACGTTCGGTCAATAGATATTAGTGGAAATGTGGCCGTCCATTTGGTAGCGGCCAAATCCCGAGTAGCACCATTAGTAACAGAGTCGTTGCCGCGATTGGAGCTATGCGGAGCTCTCCTCCTAGCAGAGCTGATGAATCGAGTAGCAACCAACGTGAAGGTCGAACCAAGGAAAGTGTATCTGTGGACCGACTCCGAGGTGGTGTTAGACTGGCTCCTGTCTCCTTCTTCAACCTGGAACACCTTTGCCGCCAATCGGGTGCTAAAAATACAAGAAGGCCACTTGGCACCATGTAGATTCAAAGAGAAATCCAGCTGACATTGTGTCGAGAGGATCAACAGTAGGCGGTCTGATTAGCTCCATGTGGTTTCAAGGACCAGAATTTCTGAAGTATTCGTCAGACCATTGGCCGTCTCAGGAGAGGCATGTTTCAACGCAAGCACTGGAGAAACGACAAAAAAAAAGACAATTCTTGTGACCGCTTTGAATAGTGAGTTTCTTGCATACGAACGATTTAGCAACTTCGAACAGGTCTGCCGAGTATTCGCCATCGTGTTTCGGTTTTACAATTGCTTAAAAAATGGACCCAATGCGCCATTGGAAAAAACATTCAGTGTCAAGGAACTCGACTTGGCTTTTCTACGGATCGTTTGGAACATTCAGCAAAAGGAGTTCGCCAAGGAAATTCATCTGTTGGAAAGGCAACAAGAGATCCCAGTCAGTAGTCCTATCAAGGGACTGTGTCCATTTCTAGATCTCGAGAGTGGTGTTCGGTTACTTCGGGTCGGCGGTCGCTTAAAGAACACAGATTCACCTTACAACAGCAAACATCCTGTTCTTTTGTCTAAATGTTCAAATTTCATTAACGCTTACTTTACTTATTTGCACAAACGATTTTATCACGCAGGTCCGACAGCATTAGTCGCTATTAGCCGGCAACGAGTTTGGGTAGTAAACGCAAGGGCGTTGGCAAGAAAGGTAGTCAGCAGGTGCATCCATTGTTTCCGCTATAAGCCGAAGCTACAGCAACAGATCATGGGAAGTCTTCCGGAAAGAAGAGTGAAAGGCGAAAGGCCATTCTTGGTTTCTGGAGTCGATTTTTGCGGGCCGATACAAACAACCTACAAACTTCGAGGACGGCAGCCGTATAAATCCTACATCGCGGTGTTTGTGTGTTTCGCCACCAAAGCCGTCCACTTGGAAGTTGTGTCCGACTTGTCAGCAAATGCGTTTATTGCGGCATTTCGACGGTTTCTTGCCAGACGTGGGTTCTGTCAACATCTGTACTGTGACAACGGCACGAACTTTGTCGGGGCCCGAAACCTGATGAACGACTTTCGGAAGCAGTTCATTGAGCAGCAAACTAATCAGACGCTAGCAAATTGGTGTTCCTCTAAGATGGTCCAGTTTCATCACATTCCCCCCCGATCGCCTCATTTCGGCGGCCTGTGGGAGTCCGCTGTTAAGGCTGCAAAGGGTCTTTTGGTGCGTACCCTCAATTCTAGGCTGCTGACATTTGAGGAATTATCGACAGCATGTACGGAGGTTGAAGCGATCTTAAATTCACGACCACTATGTCCGTTGTCAGCAAATCCTAACGACGAGGAAGCGCTGACACCTGCACATTTTTTGACCGGCCAGTCATTGGTCGCTATAGTAGAACCTTCCGCTAATCTAAACAAACTTTCTCTTTTAGACAGATGGCAGCAAATTGCAACACTGAAGCAACATTTTTGGCAACGGTGGTCTCAGGAATACATACTTGGACTTCAACAACGAGCAAAGTGGAGATCTGAGTCATCGAATATTGCTGTTGGAACTTTGGCAATCATTTTGGAAGACAACTTACCCCCGCAGCAGTGGTTGCTGGGTCGGGTAGTTGGAGTAAAGCCTGGCTCCGATGGTCGGGTTCGTGTCGTCGAATTGAAGACAAAAAAGGGCATAGTTCAGAGAACGATTCATCGCATCGCACCACTACCATGAGATACTGATTGAATAGCCCGAGGTCCATTCAAAGGTGGCGGGATGTTGGAGCAACCACTACTACCTCACATTAAGTTTATCATTATTAAGTTTATATATCAAGTTGAGTTCCAAATCTATGAAGTAACACTGTGAAGTGAAAACTCTAACATTAAATAACTAATCATACGATTTCCTATGTACTTCAGTAAATAGTACTTAGTTGAATGTACAGTACAACATACTTTTCGTTGAATATGCAAAATGTAATTTGGGGGAGTTCTTCTTGTGCGTTTGAGCAGTACACATTAAATCTGGTCAGTTGCACCACAAACGTTGTTGTGTTTTATTATTTCGGTTCGATTGGTCGTTGATCTCTTCGTCGTAGTTTCTCGTAGGATTTCGATTTATTGTAGCTGCTATTGTTTTGGCCTACGAGAATAAAAGGAAAAACTATTCATTTAACATTTGGCGACCGTGACAGGACTGTCTCCTGAACTTATCGTGACATTATCGTGGAAATCATCGTCAGCTCGTGAGGATTTTGATCATCGTTGGACGTAGCGGACTTTCAACCCAACGGAGTACTGGGAACGGATCGGGTGTAAAGGATAACGGAGTTGGTGCTCACTTAAAACCGCAAGTATAATCGATATATTGTTGTTGCTGTAGTTTAGTTGCTGTCTGCTGGGTGCTGTTAAAGTTTAGAGTATAAGAAGGTTGGCATAATACATAATGACTAATACCGACGAGAGCCCCGACATCTTAAGAAAATTAAGTGAGCTTAAGGTACTCCGATCCACCACAAAGGCAAATATTACGCGAATTCGTCAATATGTAAATGAGAAGTCAAGTAGTCTCTCTCTTCCAGAATTAGAGTGTAGGCTTGGGATTTTAGAATCCTATTTTAAACAGCTGCTGTCAGTTCAGTCATCAATTGAGAACCTAACACCACAGGACGATAGCGTCGGTATTCGCGGTGAGCTAGAGAATTCGTATGTCGAAACGAAAGTGCTGATTATGGGTTGCATAGCCGACCACAAATCACGGATACCTGAGTCAGGCGCGCTGAACGTATCATTCGCATTTCCAAATACTGCACATACTTCTAATTTGCAAAAAATTAAGTTGCCATCCTTTGGAGGGAAATATTCTGAGTACCCCAACTTTATTGGAATCTTCAATAAATTAGTTCATACAAATCCGAGCTACGATAGGATAGAGAAATTTAATTATTTAAAAGGCTGCTTGCATGATTCTGCTTTGTCGACAATTTGCGATTTAGAAGTCACTGAACTTAATTACGTCAAAGCGTTGACGAAATTAAAAGACCGCTTTGATAACAAGAATCTCATGTTTCAAGAACATATAACAAACATATTCGAGTTGGCGAAGGTATCAAGGCCTTGTCCGATCCAGATTAGAGCGTTGATAGATAGCATGAGTGCACATTTGAGCGCAATGTTGTCCTTGGGTACTTATGAGAATATAGTCCATGCCATTCTTATTCGAATAGTGACAGACAGGCTGGATCTGGACTCCCAGGAGAAGTGGAACGAGGCGGTTGACTTCACTAAATTATCGTCGTGGACGGACTTTTCGAATGTAGTCGTTCGTCGATGTCAGACATTAGAAGCTCGTAAGTTTAGTGAACTGACTACTTCTGTTGATCGACGCAATTCTGCTCGTGAGCCCAAAGAGGGTTCTCGGTTTAAACATAAGAAGGCAGTACAGAATTCTTTCACTGTTTCATCATCAGGCTCGGCTTGCATGTTTTGTAAGGAACCTAACCACGGAATCGACATGTGCCCAGCTTTTTAAAGCTTTCCTCTAGGGAGCGATTCAATCAAGCAAAAATTATTTGATTGTGTATCAAATGTCTTGGCAAAGGTCATATGGTTAGAAATTGTTCTCGAAAGGGTTGTGATGTATGTGCCCTTCCTCACCACACAAAGCTTCACCTTTTTAAAGTTTCACCTGGGGGAAGTCAATCAAATTCCACGGAACAGAATGTAAGCGACGAGGTTAGCATACAGACGTCATTGGTTAGCAGTGAGACGGTCTCAAACGAAGGCTATGTATTCCTGGCAACTGCTATAATTAACGTTCGAGACAAAACAGGGACTCTTCAGCCGATTCGCGCATTACTGGATTCCGCTTCACAGCTCAATGTGATAACACAAAAAGCGGCTCAACGACTGGGGCTGAAGAAAGAGGAGGTTTTTGCTGAAGCCAGTGGGTTAGGTCTGCGCACTTCAAATTATAAATATGAGATAAACGCAATCATTAGCTCGCGCCTAAATAATTTCTCAACGTTGCTTAAATTGGCGGTACTTCCACGAATTACAGCGCGTCAGCCACACGTGCGCATTGATATCGATGGATGGGATCTCCCTAAGAACATTGAGATGGCAGATCCAAGTTTTAATCAACCAAATGGCATCGACATGTTGATCGGGGCTGACACGTTTTTCCGAGTGTTGTCTGTTGGGCAAATCCACCTGGGCACCAACTATCCATTATTGCAGAAGACGGTACTCGGTTGGATAATGGCCGGACGATTTCAGTACAATCCGGCTCAGGGACCAAATTGTTTTGTTGTATCAACCGAAGTTGAGGATACCGCGCCTGAGGACTGTCTGCGAAATATCGTGGAACGTCCTATGATGAGTAAAGAGGAAAGAGCTTGTGAGGAGTACTTCATTGAATCGACTGTCAGATTGTCGAATGGTAGTTTTATGGTGAGGTTGCCGTTTAGGGCAAATGTAGATCTGTTAGGGGATTCTCTTCAAATTGCTTACAAAATATTTTTGAGTTTAGAAAGAAAATTAGAGAGAAACCCATTAGTTAAAAAACAATACACCGCATTCTTGCAAGAGTATGAAGATCTAGGACATATGGAAGTTGTACTTCCACACGAGATATCTCGAGTCAAATATTATACTCCACATCAATGTGTACTACGTCCGGAATCCTCCACTACAAAACTGCGAGTCGTTTTTGATTGCAGCAGCAAGACGTCGTCGAATTATTCTCTCAATGATACACTTATGGTCGGCCCTACAGTGCAGGAAGACTTGTTTTCGATAATTCTTCGGTTCCGATTTCACAAATATGCTCTTACTGCCGACATTTCAAAAATGTATCGGCAAGTCTTCGTCACCACCGAAGACTCATACTACCAATGCATCTTGTGGCGATCGAAACCCAGTGATCCACTTCGCACATATCGATTGAAAACTGTAACATATGGTACGGCCTCGGCACCGTATCTTGCAACGCGTTGTCTCCAGCAGATCGCAATCGATAGTGAACGGGCCCACCCTCAAGTGGCACAGATCATTCGAAATGATTTTTATGTAGATGATCTGATAACTGGCGCCGATACCCCAGGTGACATACAATCCATTCGAAAGCTTGTCGAACAACAGCTGGCATCTTCAAATTTCACGCTCCGAAAGTGGTATTCAAATGATTTATCGTTGCTGAGAGATCTCCCAAAGGATGATTTGGAAAAACCACTTCGCATCAATGATTCGGATGTCATCAAGGCATTAGGTTTAGTGTGGCACCCACACACGGACACATTTGGATTTGTGCCACCGCCACTGTGTCGGGGCGAACGAGTTACCAAGCGATTGGTTCTCTCTGATTTGTCTCGCCTATTCGATCCACTAGGGCTAATAAACCCGGTCGAGCAAAGGTCTTTATGCAAGAGCTGTGGAGGGAGAATATAGACTGTTACGAATCATTACCGGAGGAAATGCATTCGAGGTGGCTTGGTTTCTTGGATGACCTTACGGCCTTGAAACACATTAACATACCAAGATTCGTTTTTGTGCAAAATCAGATGGACCAGCTGGAACTACATGGATTTGCCGATGCATCCATTAGAGCATTCGGCGCATGCATCTACGTTCGGTCAATAGATATTAGTGGAAATGTGGCCGTCCATTTGGTAGCGGCCAAATCCCGAGTAGCACCATTAGTAACAGAGTCGTTGCCGCGATTGGAGCTATGCGGAGCTCTCCTCCTAGCAGAGCTGATGAATCGAGTAGCAACCAACGTGAAGGTCGAACCAAGGAAAGTGTATCTGTGGACCGACTCCGAGGTGGTGTTAGACTGGCTCCTGTCTCCTTCTTCAACCTGGAACACCTTTGCCGCCAATCGGGTGCCAAAAATACAAGAAGGCCACTTGGCACCATGTAGATTCAAAGAGAAATCCAGCTGACATTGTGTCGAGAGGATCAACAGTAGGCGGTCTGATTAGCTCCATGTGGTTTCAAGGACCAGAATTTCTGAAGTATTCGTCAGACCATTGGCCGTCTCAGGAGAGGCATGTTTCAACGCAAGCACTGGAGAAACGACAAAAAAAAGACAATTCTTGTGACCGCTTTGAATAGTGAGTTTCTTGCATACGAACGATTTAGCAACTTCGAACAGGTCTGCCGAGTATTCGCCATCGTGTTTCGGTTTTACAATTGCTTAAAAAATGGACCCAATGCGCCATTGGAAAAAACATTCAGTGTCAAGGAACTCGACTTGGCTTTTCTACGGATCGTTTGGAACATTCAGCAAAAGGAGTTCGCCAAGGAAATTCATCTGTTGGAAAGGCAACAAGAGATCCCAGTCAGTAGTCCTATCAAGGGACTGTGTCCATTTCTAGATCTCGAGAGTGGTGTTCGGTTACTTCGGGTCGGCGGTCGCTTAAAGAACACAGATTCACCTTACAACAGCAAACATCCTGTTCTTTTGTCTAAATGTTCAAATTTCATTAACGCTTACTTTACTTATTTGCACAAACGATTTTATCACGCAGGTCCGACAGCATTAGTCGCTATTAGCCGGCAACGAGTTTGGGTAGTAAACGCAAGGGCGTTGGCAAGAAAGGTAGTCAGCAGGTGCATCCATTGTTTCCGCTATAAGCCGAAGCTACAGCAACAGATCATGGGAAGTCTTCCGGAAAGAAGAGTGAAAGGCGAAAGGCCATTCTTGGTTTCTGGAGTCGATTTTTGCGGGCCGATACAAACAACCTACAAACTTCGAGGACGGCAGCCGTATAAATCCTACATCGCGGTGTTTATGTGTTTCGCCACCAAAGCCGTCCACTTGGAAGTTGTGTCCGACTTGTCAGCAAATGCGTTTATTGCGGCATTTCGACGGTTTCTTGCCAGACGTGGGTTCTGTCAACATCTGTACTGTGACAACGGCACGAACTTTGTCGGGGCCCGAAACCTGATGAACGACTTTCGGAAGCAGTTCATTGAGCAGCAAACTAATCAGACGCTAGCAAATTGGTGTTCCTCTAAGATGGTCCAGTTTCATCACATTCCCCCCCGATCGCCTCACTTCGGCGGCCTGTGGGAGTCCGCTGTTAAGGCTGCAAAGGGTCTTTTGGTGCGTACCCTCAATTCTAGGCTGCTGACATTTGAGGAATTATCGACAGCATGTACGGAGGTTGAAGCGATCTTAAATTCACGACCACTATGTCCGTTGTCAGCAAATCCTAACGACGAGGAAGCGCTGACACCTGCACATTTTTTGACCGGCCAGTCATTGGTCGCTATAGTAGAACCTTCCGCTAATCTAAACAAACTTTCTCTTTTAGACAGATGGCAGCAAATTGCAACACTGAAGCAACATTTTTGGCAACGGTGGTCTCAGGAATACATACTTGGACTTCAACAACGAGCAAAGTGGAGATCTGAGTCATCGAATATTGCTGTTGGAACTTTGGCAATCATTTTGGAAGACAACTTACCCCCGCAGCAGTGGTTGCTGGGTCGGGTAGTTGGAGTAAAGCCTGGCTCCGATGGTCGGGTTCGTGTCGTCGAATTGAAGACAAAAAAGGGCATAGTTCAGAGAACGATTCATCGCATCGCACCACTACCATCAGATACTGATTGAATAGCCTGAGGTCCATTCAAAGGTGGCGGGATGTTGGAGCAACCACTACTACCTCACATTAAGTTTATCATTATTAAGTTTATATATCAAGTTGAGTTCCAAATCTATGAAGTAACACTGTGAAGTGAAAACTCTAACATTAAATAACTAATCATACGATTTCCTATGTACTTCAGTAAACAGTACTTAGCAGTTGAATGTACAGTACAACATACTTTTCGTTGAATATGCAAAATGTAATTTGGGGGAGTTCTTCTTGTGCGTTTGAGCAGTACACATTAAATCTGGTCAGTTGCACCACAAACGTTGTTGTGTTTTATTATTTCGGTTCGATTGGTCGTTGATCTCTTCGTCGTAGTTTCTCGTAGGATTTCGATTTACTGTAGCTGCTATTGTTTTGGCCTACGAGAATAAAAGGAAAAACTATTCCTTTAACACTATCCAACAACCATTTCTTTGAATTACGGCTGATACAACACAAATTGAATATTTCCGAATCAAATACTGAAGAAATGATATAAATCGGTACATATTTGAACGAGATACAGCGAAAATAGCAAAAGTCTAAAAATCAATAAATTCCTTATTTGATGGAAAATACCGAAATAAACTTTTATTCAATTTTTCCATCATACATTCTACTCGCAGACGACAAAGGCAGATCTCTAATTTTTGCATCATATCCCTCTCATCCTACATACTATTTGCCGAAGCGACGCAACATTGCAAATCATCAAAAGTATTTGGCTGTTACACAGAAAAATAAATAGCAATATAATATCAGAATGATTCGATAAAGAGAAATAGCAAAATTTAATACACAAACCTTCAAACGCCACCAGTTTTGCTCCCGCCTCTATCGAGTTTGCCGTTTTCAAATTCGGCTTGATGAGACAACTATAAACTGTATATACAAAGCCTATGTGGATATCACATTTCTCTTCAGCTACTTCAGGGCTTCTTTTATCGCCATAATTTCCGCCTGGAATACGCTGCGAGGATTAGGAAGACGGAAAGAGAGACTAAGATTTAGCCTCTCGGAGAAAACGCCACCAACCCCATCATTAGTTTTTGATCCATCGATGTAGAAGTGGATCGATTTATCTTCAATACAGCTTCATCCCAGAATGATCTGGAAGGAATAGTGACTTGGAAGTACTTTCCGAACTGTAATTGGGGTATGGTAAAGTCTATCTTTCATGGTAGAGACTCAAATGAGTCCAGTATGATGGAGTGGGCAATATTATTGTTAACCCACTGCGAGGTAGCTTTAAGGCGGACAGCAGTACAGGCCGCTGTTTGCCTGTCAAACAAAAATTATCGTTCGTATAAATACCGTTTTAGCTCGGTTACGAATTGTTTCATTTGTCAGTAAGCTGCCGAAGTGGTAGAATGCACTTTTTACACGTCATTTCTAAAGTAAATATAAAAATATATTTCTAAAGTAAATATATAAATATATTTCTAAAGTAAATATATAAATATATTTCTAAAGTAAATATATAATATAAATTTCAATGGTAAAAAAAAAATTATCGCATTTATTATTCGTGTGAAAATAAGTATTGATGAGTACATTGTGCTTTTGTTATGGTCGCCTGGCTTGATGAATGTTGCGACCGCTCCCAGATGGCACATACCTTCTTTCGATCCTAAAAGAAATAAGAAAAACGTTCAAAACACGCCAATAAAAACTTTTTTTTACTTACCCATGACATGAGATGTTCTGCTGTTGGCAGCCACCAACGCCGACGAACCAAAACTTTCCGACGCGACGCATGAAAAGAAAGCGAGAAACAAATTCAATTGATACCAGTTATAGTTATCTGTGTGTACTTACCTCGTTTCGTGAACTCTTTGTGTTGCGTTTCTGGGGGTTTCTGTCCAACATTTCATGCTCTTCCTATTGCCTGGATGTCTATAAACAAATAAAAATTGTGTCTTGGTCACTTATTAACGTATATTCTTAGATATATACTTACTTGAAATGAGAATTTCGTGGCAACAAGATACACCCGTAGCATCTTCACACAAACAATTGTTGTGAAACAATCGTTCGCGATGTGATGGGCTACGGGGATCTTGCCCAAAGGACGCACATTTATCCAAGCTAATAACAAAACAAAAATATATATTATTCATGGAAGAAAAGTAAAATAAGCTAGTTACCCAGAAATTGTTTTGTTGAGTTGTTGTCGCTGTCACCTTTTTTTTTTGTTTTTTTTTTTGCTTACTGTCAGAAATGTCATCAGGTATTTGGAGGAACTTTGGGACATTTGGGATGATTTTCTTGTGGTTGTGGTATAGGATTGGGAAAAATTGAAAATTCAAAGAGCAGGACGTTGGGATTGTCTGAAGAAGCTAGCACGATCTCTCTAGCGGATTCTCCCGAAGATTGGACAAAGATTCGTGGTGGTGGTAGTGGTCATCAATGGGGCATCATTGGTGGCTTTGGACAAAGAAATTGTCACTGCTCCATTACACAGTGCAGGTTTGAAAAGAGTGGTGTAGTTTTGATTTGGTCACCGCACCAAAATTTTCTTTTTGTATTTAAGTTTATAGTTGTTTCCAAAAGTTATTATTAAATAAATTTAAAATTCGTAAGTCCTAAATAGGCAGAATTATAAAACGAAGGAAGGTAAATCGTTTATAGTGGTGAGTTTTGTGTTAGTGTAATATAATCAATGTTAGGTGAAACGCAATTTTTTTATTTTGTTAGGTCATCGAGCCTCAAATAAGCATTTGGCGGTCAGGGACTATCCTAGAGCCAAATTGCAAAGGAAGTCTTGACCGCCAATTATAAAATTTTAAATTTAAATTTTGTATATAAGCCCTAACGCAAAGCTTAAGTGTTGCAAGCTGTACATGAAACCCAAGCAGTGCGAAAGTGCCTCTAGAGCACCCGTTCAGAACGGTCACAACGGACCAACGGCGCCTGAATATTACATACAGCAGCAACTACACAGCTTCTACCTAACACATAACAGATATATACACATAAGACGAAGAAGCCAAACACACATCAATTATATACATGCATCACATATACAGCACATAACAAAGAGCAATTATTACCAACAATAACGATTACATCAGGAACACATAATTCAACAGTCATCTATTATATTTTTTTTTGTGGAATCGTTGCCATATTAAAATTAGTTTTGTTTTTTTTTTATTTTATTTATATCCTTCTTATTTTCTATTTTTTTTGGTTTAAGTGTTAAGTTGTGATAAGTTTAGTGTCCTTAAGTCGATTTTTTTTTCTGTGTTCGTGCATTTTTTTTAATGATAACCCCCTAAAGTGAGCTCCTTTTAGGTAGGGAATACGGGTTAACTTTAATAGTTCCGCGAGGCAAGGAGAAAGCGAGCCTATCAATTCCGAGTAGTTCGGCGAGGATAATAAGTTTAGTCATTGCCAGGTCAAAGTTTTTGCAATGTTTTATTAAATCATATTTTGTGTTGTTAATATTGTTTACTTTTGTTTAATTTTATTCATATTTATTTATTTATTTTATTGATTTACTTTATGTATTTATTTAATTTTACGTTATTCATTTAAATTCTATGGTATTTATTTAATCTCGTGTTATTTATTTATTTTATTTATTAACTTTCGTTCCATTTTATGTTAGTTATTTCGTTTTGTGTTATTTATTTATTAACGTTCACTTAATTGTATGTTATTTATTTAAATTTGATGTTATTTATTCAATTTTGTGTTATTTATTTTATTTATTTATTAACGTTCAGTTAAATTTTATGTTATTTATTCAAATTTTATGTTATTTATATGATTTATGTCTTGTTTGTTTTATTTCATCATAATGTTTTAGTGTAAATTCAGTATGTTTTTTTTTAATTTGTTTTATATTTTATTATAATTATTGTAAGGCAATAAAGATTCCCACACGTTAAATGAAAATGTTGCTTACCTATTATTGTTGAGCCAGCAAAGCTCAATATGGGATTTTAAATAGATTTGCAGGGGGTGCATAGGGTGCGCAAGGACTTCTTCGGCGAAGATGGCGTAAGCTGAAGACAACATCAGTTCTCTTGGGGAAATCCAAATAAAAAAATGGCAGCCGGATTTCCAGGTGGGGAGGGAAGATGCCATCGCTGACCAACATCGCAGCGCCTCAGTGTGGTAAGAATAGCCCGTCCGTAGCAGTAGTAAACAGTGTATCGAATTTGGCATGTTTTATGTTTTGTGGTAGGCTTCGTCGAGAAGCGGGGACAAGAACCACCCCATTCGGCGAGCTTAGCCGTGCTTCGCCAGCATGCCGCGCTCCTCGCTCTCGACCGACAAAATTAAATTTTCAAGAAACAGGCCTATTACAAATGGCGCCCAACGTATAGCTTTGTGTTGTCCAACGTACTTCGTATTGTCCAACGTTTGTCCTAGAGTTTTGTCCACAATTGATCTTGTTGCCATCATCAAAGGATCCGTAAGTCTTGAATTGCATAGTTCTTTAACACGCCATGGTTAATTGCGACGGATCGCATTGATGATGACAACAACAACAATTGGTATCTGTTATTTGTTATTGTATTGTCTTACTACTTTTCTTCCACTTTTAAATGTATTTTTACTTTCCTGTCTCAAATTTCAAATTTCCTTTCATATTTGTTTCGTCTTAGTTTTACGGGTACAGTGGCCTTGTTTGATGTTGTCTAGTCATAACATGTAGCACTGTCTCGTCTTCATATATTTTAGCTTTCTTTTTTTGTTAGTATATTGGATTGTCCCATGTCTTTCAACAAATGTCCTTTGGATAGTTTGAAATTGCGGGGATGTGAAAATATACGTCTTGTGTGTCCTAGTCTATAAATGTTTAAACTCTTATCACACTGAGGGATCAAATCAAAATTGTCCGTCCGCAGTCTTTTAAGTCAGATGTTATCAGCAAAATCACCAACAAGCTTCTCAATACCGCCGAAGATCGCAACCCGAAGCACCCCTAATATGATACAAACACACACAAATAGAATCAAATACAATCTTCCTGTCTTATTTGCTCGTTTATTTTCATATAGATACGAATATTTAAACATTTTATTCATATTATTTAAAAACTATTCTCTACATATTTGATAGTTTTTAGCTCAAAATCTGTATTAATAATTCTTATTATAACCTTTTTTTCTAATCTCTTTATTAAAACCACTTAAACACTAAATAAAACCCTAATCTACACTCACCTGATACATTTTGCTTACGTTGTCTTGCCTGTCCTTCTCGTTTTTCTTGTCTTCATTCGTTCTGAAATGAGTTCATCTGAAAAAAATAAAGAAAAGGACAATCAAAAGAAAAGAAGAAGTAATAGCTTTGATGAAAATAGAATACTTACTCGTTCCACTAGTGCCCAACAAAAACAAACTGGCACAATGTCGAAAGTTCAGCACAGTCCTCCTGCCGACTCCACTCGACAAACATCATCAGTACCACACTTCGCTTTTCCTCCTCCTCTCGCTCCGTCTAGTCAGAGTAGCTCTTCACAGTCTTTGGCTGCTCCGTCTTTTAGCAGCTTGAGTCAAATGGGTGCAGCTAGCATTGAAGCTCAGGACCTTAGCCTCGTTACTTTTGTCGATTTGAAAGAAACAGAAAATAATTTTAACAAAAATCAAACAAAAAACGTCCAAAGTAATGAAAACCACCTTGTGTCATCCGAGCTGACATCAGCTATAAATCTGGCAGTTACTAACGCGTTGACCGGATATCAAGTTTCGCTCAAAAATGAAATTTCAGCTGGTCTATGTAAAGAAATGAAAAGCAGTATGTTAGACTTAGTAAAAGAGTTAGGTATAGTTAGTTGTCCACCCCCACCACCACCTGTTCACGTTCAAACTCAGTCTCAACAACCGCAACCACAACCACAACCACAACGAGAACCCTTTGTCTCAGTTAGTTCCCAAAATCCTAGAAGACACAACCATTCTAGGGGACGCAATGGGATATACCAACAACATCAGGTTCACTCCCAACATCTCAATCCGGATTTGTACCCGAGTCCTCCACTGTACGCTCCCAATGGGAATTCCCAATCAAACGCACGGGGTCCCATCAAAATTGATAAATGGGGTATATGCTTCGACGGGAAACTAGAGACTCTAACAGTGGAGGATTTCATTTTTCGGCTGGAAACTCTCCAACGCCAATATGAGTGTTCGTGGTTTGAGATTTTGAGAGATTTCCACCTACTACTCTCAGGTGCCGCCTACGAATGGTATTGGCAGTTTCAAAGAACGAGTTATCGTCCTGACTGGCAAACACTTCGGGATTCGCTGATGCGTCAGTTCCGAAATACAAAATCGGACTTTGAAATTATCCGAGATATTATGGATCGTAGGCAAGGCATCTGGGAGTCGTGTGACGATTTCTTCGCCGCTATTTCAAAACTCAGATCACAACTACAGGTACAAATACCGGAGACTGAGTTGGTGAGAATATCAAAAAGAAACCTTAACGAAAAAATAGGCAAGTTGGTATTTCCCATGGCGATATTCAGCATGGATCAACTGAGACATGCATGCAAAGATGCGGAAAATGCCTTTCCGGCAAGGGATGCACCCAAACATCAGAGGCCGCCAATTAAATACGCAGCGCATGAAGTAGGATATTTCGAAGAAGCCACTTATGATCGGGATGAACAAGTTGCGGCAGTTCAGTACGCTGGTGCACGTCCCAAAGTATATGAAAAATACGCAGAACCAAGAGTTTTAACTTGTTGGAACTGCAGAGCCGAGGGACATATGTTCATGGATTGTCCATCTGCAACGCGAAACATATTCTGCTACAGATGTGGAAAAGAGGGGATAATTACTCCTAACTGCAGGAAATGTAATCCGGAAAACCGGGCGAGGAACGCGATGTCTTCGGAGGAGTCGCGTTCAACTCAGTTTCCCGAGAAATAGGAACCCAGACAGAAGATGTTATAAGCCATCACCAAGCTTTTTCTGATGACCGAATAACAATATTGAAAAGAGATGAGAATGTTGAATTAGAAGAGAAAAATAATATGAAAAGATTAGTCATCAGACCACTTCATGTGCGATTTAGGGAATATAATAGAATAAGAGATAGGATTTTCAATGTTAATGTCAAAAGAGTATCCCAACGAATTTTAAACACCCGAAAAAGGTATCAATTGAGAAAGCAGATCAGGAAGAACATAGCTTCAACTGTATTAGACACTGCAACTGACCCAAGACCATATGCTAAAATCAGAATTGCGGAAAAAGATCTCTTTGGTTTACTAGACAGTGAAGCGAGCATAAGTATATTAGGTAAGGGGTGTTTGAATTTTGTCAAAACGATTAGCTTACCTATATACTCCTTTAATTCCGAGGTCAAAACGGCAGACGGAAAAAGCCAAAACATAATAGGTAAAATTCACGCTCCAGTAGAGTACAAAGGTCATAGCCAGATCGTAGTGTTCTACTTGGTCCCCAATCTGGACCAAGAACTATACTTGGGTGTTGATTTTTGGAAAGCGTTCCAAATAGCACCTAATGTAATAAGCTCAATTTCAGTTCCAAATATATCAATTGATTCAGATACTCACCAGTTATCTTTCGAACAGCAGTCCAGATTGGAAGCAGTCAGGTCGAAGTTCCTCTGTTACACCCAGCATGGGCTCGGAAAAACATCTTTGGAGGAGCACGTCATCGATACCGGAGAGTCGGAACCGGTGAAGCAGCGTCACTACCCCGTTTCCCCAGCAATACAATCTCTCCTGTATGTTCAAATCGACAGGATGATAAGTCTCGGAGTTATAGAGGAGAGTGAGAGTCCTTGGTGCTCACCCGTGGTCCTCATACGGAAACCAGGCAAAAATCGACTTTGCCTGGATTCTCGTAAAGTAAACGAGTTGACCAAGAAGGACGCTTACCCTCTCCCCCATATCGACGGACTTCTTAGTCGACTCCAAGACACATATTTCATCAGCAGTGTCGACTTAAAAGATGCCTTTTGGCAGATACCGCTGGAGAAACGGAGTAGGGAAAAAACTGCTTTTACGGTTCCTGGAAGACCCTTATACCAATTCACAGTCATGCCTTTTGGGCTGTGTAATGCGGCCCAAAGGATGTGTAGATTGATGGATAAGGTAATTCCTTCACGTCTGAAAGATCGTGTCTTCGTGTATCTCGATGACTTGCTCATCATCGCTCCAGATTTCGAGACCCATCTCGCATTGCTTGAGGAGGTCGCTCAGTGCCTGCGAAAGGCTAACCTCACCATCAACTTGAGTAAGTCGAAGTTCTGCTTCAAAGAGCTCAAGTACTTGGGCTTTATAGTTGGTGGTGGGATGTTAAAAACCGATCCGGCCAAGGTTGAAGCAATTGTTGACTTCCCTGTTCCGAAAAATCCAAAACAGGTACGCAGGTTACTCGGCCTTGCTGGGTGGTACAGACGGTTCATCAGGGACTTTTCAAGCCTGAACGCTCCATTAACCGACACTCTGAAAAAGAGAAACGATAAGTTTAAAATGACTGAGGAAGCTTTAAATGCATTTGAAGAACTAAAGAGCGCTTTAACGACAGCTCCAATACTCACCCATCCGGATTTTACCAGGCGATTTTATATCCAGTGCGATGCCTCTGATATGGGAATAGGTGCAGTGCTATTCCAGATAAATGATGCTAAAGAAGAATCGCCAATAGCTTATTTCTCCCAGAAGCTGAATAGTTGTCAAAGGAACTACAGCGTCACCGAAAAGGAATGTCTAGCTGCGGTGATGGCTGTCCAAAAATTTAGGCCTTATGTTGAAGGAATGGCCTTCACAATAATTACAGACCATTCCAGCCTACGATGGCTGATGGCACTTAAAGATTTAAGCGGCAGATTGGCGAGATGGAGCCTCAAGCTTCAGGCATTCACTTTCGAAATTGAGCATAGAAAGGGCTCGTTAAACGTCGTGCCTGACACCTTATCGAGAGCTTATGTCGAGAGTTTGGATATTCAAGACATCTCCCCACTTATCGATCTCAATTCCAAAGAGTTTCGGTCAGATGAATATCTCGACTTGATAAATACTATCAAAGATCATCACGAGGAGTTGCCAGATCTGAAAGTGGAGGAGAACTTTGTGTATAAAAAATCGTTGTCACCCACCGGAGACGAGTCTGCGGTTGAACATACCTGGAGGTTATGGATTCCAGCGGGTCTCACAGAGGAGATGATTTCTCGGGCACATAATCCTCCTCTAGCTTCTCACGGTGGTATTGCAAAAACTATACACAGGGTTCGCCAATATTTTTACTGGCCAGATATGACCGTCCAAATTCGTCGAGACGTGTCCGATTGTGATGTTTGTAAAGAGTGCAAGCCGTCAAACCGTGTTCAACGTCCTCCAATGTCGTCTACTTTCTGTACCGATCGTCCGTTCCAAAAATTGTATGTTGATTTCTTGGGTCCGTATCCAAGATCTAAGTCTGGAAACTCATACGTGTTCGTAGTGCTCGACCATCTGTCCAAGTATATTTTGTTGAAGCCGCTAAGAAGTGCAAATACCTCAAGTATCGTCCGATTCTTGCAAGAAGAGGTCTTCAATATGTTCGGTGTACCGCAAATTGTTCACTCTGATAATGGCAAACAATTTCTGGCAAAAGATTTCCAAAATCTTTTGTCAACTTTCGGAGTGCGGCACTTAAGAACTGCAAACTACTCACCGCAATCCAATGCATCAGAGAGAGTCAACAGAACGCTATTAGCACCCATAAGGTCTTACCTAAAAGAAGACCAACGCGAGTGGGATCTTCACCTCAGCGACATAGCCTGCGCATTGAGAAGCTCAATACATAATTCCATCGGGGTGTCACCATATTTTGCCCTTTTTGGAATGAATATGATGACACACGGAAGTTGCTACGAGCTGGCTGAGAAACTCAATGCGGTCGAAGATGGTGAACTGTTGACCCTCTCAAGACAAACTCGTTTGCAGTGCCTGAGAAACAGAATAAAACAAAACATTATGATGGCAAATGAGAGAAGCGCAAAAACCTACAATGTCCGAACATTCGTTTCTTACCAGGGCAGGAGGTATTCCGAAGGAATTTTATCCTTAGCGATTCCTCCAAATACATCTCTGCCAAACTTTGCCCGAAGTATGTTAAATGTCGCATTGTAAAAGCGATCGGGCAGAATATGTACGAGTTGGAGAATTTAGCAGGAAAAAAAGTAGGCGTATTTCATGCAAAGGACTTGAAACAATAAGTATTTGGTATTTTTATGTATTTCAAGGTAGTGTAACATCTGTACTTATATGGCTCAATGTTATCTGTTAATCTTATCTTATTTATCTTAATTTATTTATTTTTTTTGTTTCTATTCTGGCAATATCTATGTTATTTATCCGTATTGTAAACGACTATGTATTTAGATCATAAGTTAGTATTTAGGTAAGTTAATTTCATGGTATTTATTAAGTATGTCCTCTTATTTATTCATTTACTTACACGTTCACTTATACTGTGATATACATGTTAGTTATGTTCAATTCTTGCTATTTATATGTCTATTTTTGTACTAGTTTACGTATTTTAATAATTATTTATTTATATGTTAATTTATTCATTTAAGTTAAGTTAGTTTAAGTATATTTTCAGTCCTAGCTATCACTACTTATTCCACTTATTTAGTATAACACTTACCCGATGCATATGCCCGGCTTTCACAGCGTGGGTTTCTTCACCACGTTCCTAAAGAATCCACATTCATGTGCACGATCCGACATCTTTCTCTGTACCTGTCGTGTGTTATCTTCCATCCAAGTCCAGAGCTTTGTTATGGTCGCCTGGCTTGATGAATGTTGCGACCGCTCCCAGATGGCACATACCTTCTTTCGATCCTAAAAGAAATAAGAAAAACGTTCAAAACACGCCAATAAAAACTTTTTTTTACTTACCCATGACATGAGATGTTCTGCTGTTGGCAGCCACCAACGCCGACGAACCAAAACTTTCCGACGCGACGCATGAAAAGAAAGCGAGAAACAAATTCAATTGATACCAGTTATAGTTATCTGTGTTTACTTACCTCGTTTCGTGAACTCTTTGTGTTGCGTTTCTGGGGGTTTCTGTCCAACATTTCATGCTCTTCCTATTGCCTGGATGTCTATAAACAAATAAAAATTGTGTCTTGGTCACTTATTAACGTATATTCTTAGATATATACTTACTTGAAATGAGAATTTCGTGGCAACAAGATACACCCGTAGCATCTTCACACAAACAATTGTTGTGAAGCAATCGTTCGCGATGTGATGGGCTACGGGGATCTTGCCCAAAGGACGCACATTTATCCAAGCTAATAACAAAACAAAAATATATATTATTCATGGAAGAAAAGTAAAATAAGCTACATTTATTAAAGAAAAATAAGAAACTTACCCAGAAATTGTTTTGATGAGTTGTTGTCGCTGTCACCTTTTTTTTGTTTTTTTTTTTTTGCTTACTGTCAGAAATGTCATCAGGTATTTGGAGGAACTTTGGGACATTTGGGATGAATTTCTTGTGGTTGTGGTATAGGATTGGGAAAAATTGAAAATTCAAAGAGCAGGACGTTGGGATTGTCTGAAGAAGCTAGCACGATCTCTCTAGCGGATTCTCCCGAAGATTGGACAAAGATTCGTGGTGGTGGTAGTGGCCATCAATGGGGCATCATTGGTGGCTTTGGACAAAGAAATTGTCACTGCTCCATTACACAGTGCAGGTTTGAAAAGAGTGGTGTAGTTTTGATTTGGTCACCGCACCAAAATTTTCTTTTTGTATTTAAGTTTATAGTTGTTTCCAAAAGTTATTATTAAATAAATTTAAAATTCGTAAGTCCTAAATAGGCAGAATTATAAAACGAAGGAAGGTAAATCGTTTATAGTGGTGAGTTTTGTGTTAGTGTAATATAATCAATGTTAGGTGAAACGCAATTTTTTTATTTTGTTAGGTCATCGAGCCTCAAATAAGCATTTGGCGGTCAGGGACTATCCTAGAGCCAAATTGCAAAGGAAGTCTTGACCGCCAATTATAAAATTTTAAATTTAAATTTTGTATATAAGCCCTAACGCAAAGCTAAAGTGTTGCAAGCTGTACATGAAACCCAATCAGTGCGAAAGTGCCTCTAGAGCACCCGTTCAGAACGGTCACAACGGACCAACGGCGCCTGAATATTACATACAGCAGCAACTACACAGCTTCTACCTAACACATAACAGATATATACACATAAGACGAAGAAGCCAAACACACATCAATTATATACATGCATCACATATACAGCACATAACAAAGAGCAATTATTACCAACAATAACGATTACATCAGGAACACATAATTCAACAGTCATCTATTATATTTTTTTTTGTGGAATCGTTGCCATATTAAAATTAGTTTTGTTTTTTTTTATTTTATTTATATCCTTTTTATTTTCTATTTTTTTTGGTTTAAGTGTTAAGTTGTGATAAGTTTAGTGTCCTTAAGTCGATTTTTTTTTCTGTGTTCGTGCATTTTTTTTTAATGATAACCCCCTAAAGTGAGCTCCTTTTAGGTAGGAAATACGGGTTAACTTTAATAGTTCCGCGAGGCAAGGAGAAAGCGAGCCTATCAATTCCGAGTAGTTCGGCGAGGATAATAAGTTTAGTCATTGCCAGGTCAAAGTTTTTGCAATGTTTTATTAAATCATATTTTGTGTTGTTAATATTGTTTACTTTTGTTTAATTTTATTCATATTTATTTATTTATTTTATTGATTTACTTTAAATTAATTTTATGTATTTATTTAATTTTACGTTATTCATTTAAATTCTATGTTATTTATTTAATCTCGTGTTATTTATTTATTTTATTTATTAACTTTCGTTCCATTTTATGTTAGTTATTTCGTTTTGTGTTATTTATTTATTAACGTTCACTTAATTGTATGTTATTTATTTAAATTTGATGTTATTTATTCAATTTTGTGTTATTTATTTTATTTATTTATTAACGTTCAGTTAAATTTTATGTTATTTATTCAAATTTTATGTTATTTATATGATTTATGTCTTGTTTGTTTTATTTCATCATAATGTTTTAGTGTAAATTCAGTATGTTTTTTTTTAATTTGTTTTATATTTTATTATAATTATTGTAAGGCAATAAAGATTCCCACACGTTAAATGAAAATGTTGCTTACCTATTATTGTTGAGCCAGCAAAGCTCAATATGGGATTTTAAATAGATTTTCAGGGGGTGCATAGGGTGCGCAAGGACTTCTTCGGCGAAGTTGGCGTAAGCTGAAGACAACATCAGTTCTCTTGGGGAAATCCAAATAAAAAAATGGCAGCCGGATTTCCAGGTAGGGAGGGAAGATGCCATCGCTGACCAACATCGCAGCGCCTCAGTGTGGTAAGAATAGTCCGTCCGTAGCAGTAGTAAACAGTGTATCGAAATTGGCATGTTTTATGTTTTGTGGTAGGCTTCGTCGAGAAGCGGGGACAAGAACCACCCCATTCGGCGAGCTTAGCCAGCATGCCGCGCTCCTCGCTCTCGACCGACAAAATTAAATTTTCAAGAAACAGGCCAATTACACTTTGTTTTAGCTAAATAAAAAGAATCTTCATCAAATTTGATATTTCCGAATAGTTTTTTTTTTCTGTTTTTGGAGGTACCATAATATGGTACATGGATTTCGTTATTTTTGTCGGAAAGAGGCACAACGCTGATGAGGTGGCCGATATGATTTGTGATACTGACGATTTTGAAATGGTGGGCATACCTTACACTGGTGTTTGCCTGATGATGAAAAGTAGCGGGAAGATGACGGATTGAATGATATGATTCATAAAAATCAAATATCGCAACGTGTGAGAAATCGTTACGAATCCAGTTAAGTAGGCCATATTGGATGATGGGGCAATTTCTGGCGTATTTCTCAACAATGAAGAACTGGCAGTATCTGCTCTTGAAGGTTCTGGAATTTCGGTTCCTGGTGTTGCTACGTCAATGCAAATTGATTTGTCCATAGTGTCGCAGTTGCAGAAAACTTCTTCGCCTCCACGAAAAAGGAATAAAATGTTGGTTTCTTCGACCAGTGTGCCGCCTGTGGATGATCTCACTGATCTAATGCTGCCACCGGAAATGCTCTCAGTGATCAGAATGACAAGTTGGACCATGTACGCGAAGAATGCTGTAAGTATAAGGGCATTGTTGTTGACATAACTTCCAATGATTTTGAGAGAGCTCGTTGAAAAAAAGGAAACTTACAGTTGTACGAACAGCAAATCACTTTTCTTGGGAGCTTTAAATTGGAACCAGAGATAGCATATGCTCACGCAACTGCTTACTCATGTTTCAAATTATTTTTCACGGACGAGGTAATGGCGAAAATAGTTGACGAGACCATTCTGTACGCAAAAGTTAAAAAGAACAATCAAAATTTTTATTTTCAATACCTTGGAATTCGGTAAATACAGTGGTATTATTTATTATAATGTCTTATCACAAACTTCGTTGTGTAAGCGATTATTGGAATATGCAGGATGAAGTTGATGCAGTGCGTAATGTTATGACCGTCAAGCGGTTTGCCTCGTTTATCGATAGAGCAGATGTGCTCCACAAAAGTTGGTCATTATATGAAACAGCATCTCCCAAATAAACCAAAGAAATGGGGATTCAAATTCTTCGCCATTTGCGATACAAACGGTTTCATGCACGAGTTCGAAATGGGTTTGCCTGAAATGTATGAGCAACTGGTGCCTTTTTTTGATGGCACACTAACGCGACCTAGCAGGATGTATAGAGTACCTCAATACAAACAATAAAGTACATCCGTCTCGAGTTATGCGCCCTAATCTATAGCACGTATTTATGTAATTAGAAAAACTATGTAAACGTCCTATTAGATAAGGGCGCATAACTCGAGGCGGATGTACTTTAGAGCTGAGCTGCGATAGTAACTATTGTTTATATTGAAGTACTCTACACATTCTGCTAGGTCGCGTTGGTGTGCCATAAAAAAAAATAGACACCATTTTTGGGCATGGCCCTTTACACTGGAGAAGCAAATCCTTTATGGCCAGAAGAACCTGATTTGAAGGCGTCTGCTAATATTGTAGTGCGTAAGACCCGTGAAGTTCCCCGTTTTAAAAATTATATAGTATATATGGACAACTTTTACACATATATACCATTATTGATTTATCAGCGGACCCTAGGCATTCACAGCATTGAAACGATAAATCGAGATCGTTAACCTTGTGTCCACTTTCGTTGGCATGAAACCATTGCTAGCGGAACATAGTGTTGCTGTTGACGTCTCTACCGTTGAACGATGGGATAAGAGGCACCACGAAGTAATCAGGATTCTCTGTCCTCAAATAATAAAAGAATACATGGGCGGTGTAGACCTTATGGATTCTTCTACATCAGAACATTCTACCACTTACTCGATATTTGCATGGTAAATGCATGGTTACTTTTCAAAACAGCAAACCCTTCAATTTCGATAGAAGAAAAGAAGTTCCGTTTGGAGGTATCCTACGTGCTGAGAAATATGACAGAAAAGAGAAAGAAAGGCAGTCGGCCAGACGTACCTTTGTCAGTCCCGCGAGGCAAACCGAACATCAGCCCCCTAATGATTTGCGACATAATGGTATGGATCACCTGCCCATTGTTGACGGACGAGCTCGGTGCGAAAATTCAATATGTGGTGGTGAGGGCAAGCAAGTGAACAACCGTTCCATTTATGCCCAAAGTATAATGTTTATCTATGCGTTAACGATAAACGCAATTGTTTCGTAGATTCTCACACTAAGACTGAATAATATTAATTAAAATTACACTAAAAACTACTCATATTTTTATTTTGGTTCATTTTTCATTCATTCATTAATTTTTATAAATATTTTCCTAATTAATTAATTAAAAATAAAACATAATTTTACCACATAATTTTAGTTTTGTGCTTTTCTAAATATGTATGGAAGTATAGTGCATGCATAGTGTACCATATTTGGCACAGATGGCACATCGTCCTTTTCCATCTTTTCCGGGAAAATGGTGCATTTTTTAGAAAAAATAATGCCCAATTTGTACTAAATTTTATTTTATCGGATTTTATTCTTATTTTTATTTCGTTTGTCAAACACGTCTTTTCAGATCGAATACTTTTTTACAAGTAATTCCCTTTTATTTTTTTCTATTTTTACATTTCTTGTGGCATTACTTTTTAGTGATGCCCAACCACCACTCTTATACAATTCTTCTACTACGATATAATACTACAGTTCGGCCATCCTGACCGTACAATCGACATCGATTGTAATTGCTCAACTAGTATATAGGTGCTGCCTTCAGAGTCCGAACAATCGTTTTCTGTTTCTTCCTCCGACTCAACCCATTTCCTTAACCTACTTGAAACCAAAATACTGTTACATCCAGGCTAGGATTCGAAAAGATAAAACGTAATTCTATTTAATTAATATTTATTAGTTCTCTTTCAATGTCTTTTACTTCTTGATTATTATTCTAATAATTCACTTATTTAATCCAACAATTCACTTTCACAATTAATCACTTTAAATAAACAATCACTTCTCTTATTCAATATTCTCTATAGTTTTCACTACTGTCATCTATCGCCCTTCTTTATCGCGGTTCACAACTCGAATGTCTTGGGTGCTCCTGCGACATCTATTTATATCTCCTAGTGACACCTCTCGAAATTTCCAGATTCGTTGAGAAGGTTCGTTAAGTTCAGAAGGTTCGAGAACAACATATCAAGTTATACCACAGCTACTCAAACTGCTATTCCAATGCTGCCAAAATCGGTAATATGGCCACTTTCTACTAGATGGCGTAGTTGACTAATTAATGACACAGTTCAAGCAAACATGCAACAATATCCCCCTCTTAAACTTGTTCGTCCCGAACAAGCACGTCAATATTTTCCCCATGGTAGCGATGGAGACGATCCACATGGACAACTTTTAGCTTGCCTCTTCCTCGCTGGATCCGGTAGACAACATCGTTGATGCGCTTCACTATCTTATAGGGTCCTTCCCAATCCTGCTGTAGTTTAGGTGACATACCTTTTCGGCGATGAGGGTTGTATAGCCATACCAGATCTCCTTCCTGGAATCCTGTGGTGGTCGCTTTTGTATCGTACCTCGTCTTCATGCGGTCGCTGGATATCCGAATCTTATCTCTAGTTTTCCGATGAATGTTTCTGATGATTTCTCTGAGATCCGCCACATAATCATCTTCATTCGTTGCTTCATCAGTCAGAGATCCAAACATCAATTCACTAGGTAAGCGGATGGTTCGACCAAAAAGGATTTCGGATGGAGTATGTCCTGTTGTGTTATGAACTGCGCTTCGATAAGCTAATAGGAACATGGGGATGTGCTTGTCCCAGTCCCGCTGGCAGTCGCCAACAACCTTAGAAAGGTGTTCGTTTAAGGTTCTATTAAAGCGTTCCACCATTCCGTCCGATTGTGGATGAAGCGGGGTTGTTCTTGTCTTCTTAATCCCTAGTAGCTGGCATACTCCTTGAAAGATCTTCGACTCGAAGTTGCGACCTTGGTCCGAGTGCAATTCCATTGGTATGCCAAATCTGCTTACCCAATTGTGGACAATCTGCTCTACCTGGGTTTTAGCTTCTTGGTTAGGTATAGCAAAGGCTTCAGGCCATTTAGTGAAGTAGTCCATCACTACGAGGATATAGCGGTTTCCACTGTCGGTTTCTGGAAACGGTGCTGCGATGTCAACTGCAATCCTTTCAAAGGGCGCTCCAACGTTGTATTGATGCATCTTGCCTTGCATTTTTACTCTCGGGCCTTTACTGGCTGCGCAAGCGGCGCATTTTCGGCACCAGTTTTCGACATCGTCTCTTGCGTGGATCCAGTAAAAGTGTTCTCGCACTTTTTCGAGTGTCTTATTTACTCCCAAGTGACCTCCGGACACTCCATCATGTAGTTCCCTAAGTACTTCGTTGACTTTCGATCTGGGTACAACAAGTTGCATCACGGCTGATGTTCCATCCGAACTTTCCCATTTTCTTTTCAAAATGCCATCCTGGACATGAAGTGAGTCCCATTGTGCCAAGTATGCCTTCAATTCCGGACTCCTATTGGAGATCTGCTGCCAGTCCGGCTTGCCCTCATGTTCCTTCCAGGCGAGAATCGGCTCGATATCCGGATCTTCCTGTTGAGCATTCCGGATCTCCCGTGCACTCCAGCCGCTAATGGGCTCAGCTCTCAACCGTTGGACTGACAATTTATCTTTTTCCTCCTGGCGTACGCAATGTTTACAATCAGCCTTGCAGGGTCGCCGGGAGAGGGCATCTGCGTTGGAGTGAAGAGTTCCCTTTCGGTGCTGTATCTCGTAGTCATACATCTGCAGCCGCTCAATCCACCTCGCGACTTGTCCTTCAGGGTTCTTAAACTGCAGCAGCCACTTTAGAGACGCATGATCTGTACGCAGGATGAATTTCTGCCCATATAAGTACTTGTGGAAGTGCTTTGTTGCCAGGATCAAAGCCAGGAGTTCCCGCCTGGTTACGCAATAGTTCCTCTCCGGCTTGGATAGCACTTTACTGAAGTAGGAAACTACTCTCTCTTGGCCATCATGGATCTGCGAAAGAACGGCTCCGATCCCAACATTACTAGCGTCGGCGTCTACGATAAATGTTTTTCCTGGAGTAGGGTACGCTAGAATTTGAGCATCACACATTTGGTGTTTGAGACTCTTGAAACTCGTTTCGCATTCACCTGACCATTTGAATGGTTTTCCCTTTTCCGTCAGTTGATGCAAGCTCTTCGCGATCCTTGCAAAGTCCTTCACAAACCGCCTGTAGTAAGTTGCAAGTCCCAGGAAGCTTCTCAGTTGGTGTTTGTCTTTGGGAACGGGCCAATTTTTCACCGCATCGACCTTCTCTGGGTCAGTCCTTACTCCCTCGGACGAGATGATGTGCCCCAGGTATTTCACCTCAGATCTAAAGAGATCACACTTTTTCGGGTTAAGCTTTAATTGTGCACTTCGTAGTCTCTGGAACACTTCCTTCAAGTTATCTCGATGTTCTTCAAACGTTTTTCCAACCACGATGACATCGCCCAAGTAGACCAAACACGTTTTCCATGTTAGCCCCAACAAAACACGCTCCATTAGTCGCTCAAAGGTTGCCGGCGCGTTACACAGTCCAAATGGCATTACTGTGAATTGCCAGAGCCCGTTTCCTGCTGTGAAAGCTGTTTTCTCACGGTCTTTCGGATGTATCTGCACTTGCCAGTAGCCACTCTTCAGATCTAGAGTGGAAAACCATCGAGCTCCGGACAGTGTATCCAGCGTATCGTCAATCCTTGGTAGAGGGTAGCTATCCTTTTTGGTGACATTATTCAGTTGGCGATAGTCTACACAGAACCGAGTGCTGCCATCTGTCTTTTTGACTAGGACAATTGGAGATGCCCATGGGCTTTTAGAGCATTCGATTACTCCTTCCTTCTCCATCGTCGACACCATCTCTGCAACCTCCGTCTGCTTAGCCAATGGTAATCGTCTGGGAGGCTGACGAATCGGTCTCGCATCTCCAGTGTCTATCCGGTGTTGTACAAGGTGTGTTCGGCCATACTCGCAGTCCCGCGAAGCGAATATATCAGCAAACTCGTTGATGAATTTCCCTGCCAAGGCTTGCTGCTCCTGATTCAGATCGCAGTGCTGGAATAAAGTTCTTTTGACCTCAGTCATTCCCATTGGTGAACGAGGCTTCGCAACACCTTCCTGTGATAGTTTCGTGATGGCCGTAACCGGTACACACTTTCCAACCACCTCACCTTGCTTCAATTTGACGCTTTTGTGTTCCGCATTAAGAACTCGTACGGGAACCATATTGTTCTTCGGCTCGACAAGCATTTTTCCAACCACGCAATTTCGGCAGTGGTTGTCTTCTGGCTCGACTAGAAAGAATCGGTGGGCCACAGGATCACCTTCCAGCTTTGTCCAAATCAGTGTCTCTGAAGAAGGTGGTAGGACCTCGTCCTTACTAATGACTGTCCTCAGGGATGCAACGTTCTCGTTCCCGTACACCATCGGAATTTCTACGTTTCGATACTTGAGTACTTGCATACCAATGTCCAATACTACATCATGCGCCTTCATGAAATCGATTCCAATGATGCATTCGTCACATATATCGGCTACTAGGAAAGCGTGGGAGAATACTAATCCTGCCAAATTTATTGTTAGTATGACCTCTCCATACACTTTCGCTGTCGCTCCTGTTGCTGTTTTCAGACAGTAATTGCTGGTGTTGTGCAGCCAAGACTGACGGACGATGTCCCTCCTTATGATGGAAGCGGTGGCGCCGGTGTCGATGGTTGCCACGCACTTATTTTGTCCGATATAGGCTTCCACTGTTAGACTCTGGTTTCCTCGTTTGGTTTGGGAGACTTGAATTGTGGTCCTGGGGTCGTCGATTCCGGAAACCAACTTCTGCCCCACGAAGCTGGTCCTTACACGTTTCCCGACTGCTGGTTATGCGAAGCTATATCTGCAGGATGGATGTTATCCCTGCCAGATGCTTCTTCGTTGCGCCTCCTAGGCCTGCAATGTGGACAACTGCCTTGTCTGGGTGGAGCTCTGCACTGTCTCTGTAAGTGCCCTATTTTGTTGCAGTTCCAGCAGCGCATTTGACCTCTGTTATCTCTGCTCCGGTCTACGATGTCTGCTCTTTGACATGAGCATTCAACAGCTGTAATTTCCCGTACGCGGTGGAACACATTCGATGCCTGATCAGCAGCTTGCATTGTCAAGGCAAATGCTAGGGCCTCAGCGAGAGTTCTCTTTCCGGCCATTCTTACGGCCATTTGCAGTTGTCTATCTTCAATGGCTTGGATAAACGCCTCCACAGCCATTTCATTGATGAGAATCTCACCAGCATTAGGATATGACAAATGTGCCAGACGTTCGATATCTGCTTGCAGCTGTTGAAGTGTTTCTCCCCTCTTCTGGACTCTACTGCGTAGCTGAACCCTGTACACTTGCTGCATATGCTCATCACCGAAGCGCATCTCTATAGCCTTGACCAGGGCGTCGTAGTTGTGTTGCTTCTCTTCTGAGACGGTTTGGAGTAACTCCGCAGCTCTACCTCTTAGTGCGAGCGTTAGCGCAATCGACTTTTCCTCGTTGTCCCAGCTGTTCGCCACTGCAGCTGCTTCAAACTGTTTCTTATAAATTGGCCATGATGTTTGACCATCGAAAACAGGAGGCTGCATCTCTTTCATTCTCGGGCAGTCCGCAGAATTTTCTCGAGCCTTCTGCTTCTTCACTTTCTCGAGCTCTTTAGCCAAGTTCTCGATGTTTGTATCGATTTCGTCGAATTTGGTTTCAACCTTCTCCAACTTTTGGTCAATTTCTTCGAGGTTTCCTTCGAGAACATTTTTAAAATCTTCCACAGCGCTCTTTTGGGCGGCAACTATGGAATTCTTTTGTTCTTCGAATTTAGTGTCCATTGCTTGCAATTTGGAATCTAGAGAATTCTTCTGTTCATCAAATTTAGAGTCCATTGATTGCAATTTGGAATCTAGAGAATTCTTCTGTTGTTCTAGAGAATTCTTTTGTTCCTTGAACTGAGAGTCTATAGAATTCTTTTGTTCATCAAATTTAGAGTCCATTGATTCCAATTTGGAATCTAGAGAATTCTTCTGTTCATCGAACTTGGCCAGAAGTAATTCCATCATTGCAGTCATATCAACGCCTGTACTTACTTGTTCTTCTGCTACGTCGAACAAAACGGACTTGGGGTTTTCTCCTTCGTTTTCAACAGCTTCCTGCAGTCGAAGCACCAGGTCACTTTTTCCTCCAGCTGTGGAGAGATTCCGTTTTTCCAGTTCAGCTTTTAACTGCGGTATACTGAGCTGTAATAATTTCAATGTGCGGCCCATTTTTGTTTTACTTTTTTTTTTTTTTAACTAATTCACTTCACTTTAATTTCACACTGAATACGTTTTATCCCACTTCTGACACCAATGTTACATCCAGGCTAGGATTCGAAAAGATAAAACGTAATTCTATTTAATTAATCTTTATTAGTTCTCTTTCAATGTCTTTTACTTCTTGATTATTATTCTAATAATTCACTTATTTAATCCAACAATTCACTTTCACAATTAATCACTTTAAATAAACAATCACTTCTCTTATTCAATATTCTCTATACTTTTCACTACTGTCATCTATCGCCCTTCTTTATCGCGGTTCACAACTCGAATGTCTTGGGTGCTCCTGCGACATCTATTTATATCTCCTAGTGACACCTCTCGAAATTTCCAGATTCGTTGAGAAGGTTCGTTAAGTTCAGAAGGTTCGAGAACAACATACCAAGTTATACCACAGCTACTCAAACTGCTATTCCAATGCTGCCAAAATTGGTAATATGGCCACTTTCTACTAGATGGCGTAGTTGACTAATTAATGACACAGTTCAAGCAAACATGCAACAATACCATGATAAGGCATCTGTGTTACTTGAACACCTTCAATGTCCTCTTTTACATAGCGATCATAATCTAATTTATTTTTTACAACAAACGGACCACGGTATTTTGGAATCAATTTTTTATTTGTTCCGACGGAAGTGTCTACGTTCTTAATAACCACAAATTCGCCCACTTCAAACTGTTTGGTTGGGGAATGTTTCTCGTTGGAATAGTATAAGTTCTTATTTTGAGACTTCTTAATTGCCTCAGAGGCATCGGCTCTTAGCTTACCTAGGTCTACCCTACGGTCATCTGTATATATCTCACTTAAATGCTCAGTTAGTTCATCGACTATCTGTCCCCTCTGCTCAACCCCAAACACCAATTTGCTTGGTGAAACTTTGGTACTTGTATGGTCGGTGTTATTGATAGCAAACTCAACCTTGCTCAACTGTTGACGCCAATAAGCGTGCTCGGATGATTCACTCAACTTCGCCAGCATTGCCCTCATATCTCGATTAACGCGTTCGACCTGCCCGTTGGACTGTGGAGAGGCCACAGCAACTTTGACGTGTGCAATACAATATTTATCTAAAAATCTACTAAATTCTTGTGATGTAAAGCTATTGCCTCGGTCACTGATGATTCTGCGTGGGCGACTATAATAATCAAAGTACCTCTCTAGTGCATTAATAGTTTCCTCGTTCCCGGTGTATTCACTAATTTGCTAAATGAGTCTATCACAACCAAAACATATTTGCTTCGGGAACAAACTGACGGTAGTGGACCAAAATGATCAATATGTATTGTATCGAACGGTTCGGATCGCTTCGGTATATTATATAAATTTCGCTCGGTTTTTCGTTGCGGCGCTGACTAATATATACACTTTAGACAGTTTCTAATAAATTTATTCAGCTTCTCTCTCACTTGGGGAATTCAATAATGTTTTAAAATCTGGTTAGCACACTTGTCAATACCTTAGTGTCCGTATTTCTCATGAATCATTCGCATGACATTTGTTTCAAGTTCCCTAGGAACGTAAAGTTGGCGAACGTTATTTGGTCCAAGTCGGAAAACTAACACATTCTCTAAGCTATATCCCGGTAAATCTTCTTCTTCTAACCTGCTTCGGATTGTTTTTATTTTGTCGTCACGTGCTTGAGTGATTTGGAGGTTCCTATCAGGGTCCTGAATCGTTACTGCAGCAGTAATCGGAGCACGGCTAAGCGAATCAACATGCGCCATTCTCTCACCTTTCCGGTGTTGCACTTGGTAATTATAATTTTCAAAGGCCAATGCCCACTTAGCTATTCGTGGATTAACATCTTTCTTTCTTAACGTCTGCGACAAAGCTTCGCAATCAGTGACAATAATAAAGAGTTTTCGGTCAAGAAACGTTTTGAACCGTTCCAAAACATACACTACGGCCAATGTCTCCAATTCGAAACTAATCAGTTTAGATTCCCCACTAGTTGCTTTTCTGGAAAAGAAAGCAACAGGATGAAATTTCTTGTCATCCTGCCTCTGCATAAGGGCAGCACCGAACCCATGTGAACTCGCATCACAGTGTAGCTCAGTCTCTCGCTTAGGATCATAAATTGCAAGCACAGGTGAGGAACTCAACCTTGATTTCAATTGCTCAAAAGCATTAGTGCACTCTTCGGTCCAGATAAACTTCGAATCTTTTCTTAGTAAATTAGTAATGGGTCTAGCTAGACAAGAAAATCCTGGGACGAACCGGCGAAAATAAAAAAATAAACCATTACACCTGGACTTCCTTACTACTTTGCGGCATCGGATATGCACGTATTGCTTCTACATGATTCTTATTTGGACGTATACCTTTTTTATTCATGTGATAACCAAGATAGTCGATTTCGTTATACGCAAATTTACACTTCCTCATATTTAACTCCAACCCTGCCTTCTTTAATAATTGCAAGACTCTACAAAGAATAACAACATGCGTTTCTATATCTTTGGTTGCAATGGAAATGTCATCTAAATACACTATAATTAAACCTCTGTCAATCAGCGGTTTTAGATTTAGATAGATATATCTTTGAAAGACCGCAGGTGCGTTCTTAAGACCGAAGGGCATGTATAAATACTCGAACTGTCCAAAAGGCGTTACGAAAGCGGTATACTGTCTTGATTCTTCGCATATCTTTATATGATGGAATCCATCTCTTAGATCCAAGGTTGTAAAAATCTGTTTATTTGCAAAATATTCCAGGCAATCTACAATCAGCGGCAGAGAGAAATTATCTCTAACTGTGTGTTTGTTAAGAGCACGATAATCCACGCACATACGGGTTTCTCCATTCTCTTTCCTAACCAACACTAACGCAGAAGCATAAGGCGAACTACTCGGTCTTATTATACCCTTGTCTAAAAGTCGCTCTATAGTATTTTGAACTTCGGTACGTTCATGGTATGAAAGCCGCGGGGCGAGCAGAATATGGGTACATCTTTTGTTAACCTAATCTTCATTGAATAATCAATCGGTTTCACTTCCGCACACGGCCTCAAATAGCATTCTTCGACTACTGTCCTAACAGCATTTGAATGAGCTGCATCCAGTGTCTCATTTATGCTCAACTCAAAGCTATCTCTTTCGCAACTAACGAACCTAAGTCAACGAAATGAACCATTTCCCTTTCACAACCGGGTCTTATTACTGTCAACTCGGAAACCAAAGCTCCCTTGACCGGCGGCACAACTTCAGTCGGGACTTTATACATAATATTAACATCCTCAGTTTTATTTATCTGATTTGTACTGGTTGAGTCGGTTACACATGCATTGCTACCTTCATTCGAACTTTTCAACAAATTAAAGGACAAAAGTGCACTGGTAGTTTTTTTTATCAAAGGCAAAAGTGTTATTAAGTTCCAATTTTTTTTTTATTTTAAATAATATTTTGCGGCCGTAACTTTTTATAAATTGGCAAAGATGTACATCAAACTTCGGTAACAAATCACCCCCCCCCCCCCCACCCCAACAGAAGAGATATTAAAGTTTCATTGTCTGGAATTATGATAAGCGTATGAATGACTACTTTTCCCTTAAACACAATTCTACTTTTTATATTACCATGAGTGCTCAAAATTTGGTTTACCATTCCTCGAAATGACGTCGGCTTTTTACCGCGGCATACAAAGGGAACTAAAGACTTTCACAAAACTACATGGACTGCCAAAGTCAAAAAGAGAAATAAAAGGTTTTTACTTCAGTGCACTTGTCTCTACTATCTACAAAGGCAACACCTACCGTTTGAAACGCTCCTAACTTCTTGGCTATTCCTTCGATGTCACCCCAGGCCTCGTGCTCATTGACATCTGCAGAATCGTCATCGGGGCATACGACAGCAGTCAGTTTCTTCCTTCTTGGACACTCCTGGTGATAATTTCCAACCTCGTGGCACGTGAAACATGAGTTCGGATGACGCTTCGGCTTCTGGCATTGGCTTTGATAATGGCCAAACTGGGAGCAATTAAAACATCGTATTTGATCGGCAGCAACATCGGGACCTCGGGCAGCAGTTGTGGCTGAGCACTAAGGACACGTCTCTTTTCGTACCTATCCACCAACGACTTCAGTTGGATGACGACATTGTTACTGCGGCCATTGATGCCTTCGATAACACATTCGATGACATCAGCTTCGGGAATATTGGCATGCGAAGCAATTTTCTGCATTTCGATAATGTATCTCTTCACTGATTCGGTCGGCTTCAGTGTTCATGACTTCAGCTGCTGGAACACCTTGTTCATCGTATAGACACGACCAAACTCTGCAATGAGTGCCTGCTTCAGGCTGGCGTAAGTTTGTGCGACGGTCGTCCTCAGAAACATCTTTGCAGTGCCCTTCAATATGCGCCGCACACTGATGAATTTGTCACGTTCAGCCAAACACCTCGAGTGCATCTTCTACGTCGTCAAACCACTTCCGAACGTTGTATGTATCATCCCCACTAAATGGGTTCACCATGGCCTCAAATGCGGCAAAATCGTACTTCTTGGACTCGGCTATATCCAGTTCCTCCATCATCAACTGCAGTTCCTTCCGCTTCCTGAGGAGCAACATCTCTTTCTCCAATTGAACTATCTGTGCATCTACGTCAGGCACTACATTTTCTGGGCGGCGGTTCTCAGCTTCAATTATACGTTGTCGTTGCACATAAGCCATTTTATTTTTAGGACACTTTAAAACTGGGGAAATTATTGTTCGTATCTCACTTCTGAGTTGTACTAAATTTTATTAGATGGCTTTTATTTTATCGGATTTTATTCTTATTTTTATTTCGATTGTCAAACACGTCTTTTCAGATCGAATACTTTTTTACAAGTCCTTCCCTTCTATTTTTTCTCTTTTTACATTTCTTGTGGCATTACATTTTAGTGATGCCCAACCACCACTCTTATACAATTCTTCTACTACGATATAATACTACAAATTCGTGTTTATTAAGTGTTTTTTACATTAAGTTAACTTGGTCTCCATGCTGGGGGCTGACCTCATGCATTTAAGGGTTAACGAAATGTTAATGTAAATTTAAGGCTGTGCTTACAATTGATTTTGCATATATACTTTATAGCTCTGTATACATATTTTATAGGATTGTTACATCCAGGTTAGGATTCGAAAAGATAAAACGTAATTCTATTTAATTAATCTTTATTAGTTTTTTAAGGTCTTTTAATTCCTGATTATTATTCTAATAATTTGTAGGAAATCCTGCGAATACTCACTCTTTTGGGAAGTAGTGGGATTTCGCACGAATAATGCATACCGAACACTTGCCCTTGAACGAGCTCGCCACTCGCCCGTTTCGGAGCTGAACGCAGCCCAAACAACATCACGTCTGTCAGTTGGACGCTGCGATATAGAACGAGACATCCGGCATCTTCGGCGAGGCCATACTTATTTTAATTCTGTACGTGGGCGACATAAGTCCCAAAATTAGTGGCTTGAATAAAAATCCCTATTTTCCACGGAGATCCCAATTTGGCCCCGGGAAATAACTTCTAGGGTGTGTCACTCGAGGAGATCGTCGGATTCTCTGGGTATTTATCCCCATTCCGGTAAGTTAACTCGGTGCTTGCGTTATTACCATACCGGTAATATGATATGTCCCTTCACAGAGCGGCGCGATGGATACTACGTTGGAGACTCCATCCAGAGAAGGTGGAGAACTGTCTCCTCCTCCTCCTCGTCCATACAGCTTCTGCAGAAGTCATTTGCGTGGACGCCAAGCCTTGTTGCATGTCTGCCTATGAGACAGTGTCCGGTGATCACACCAATTATAGCACCAATGTGAAGTCTGTTTAGAGAAATCAAACACTTAGAGCGTTTCAGATCCAGCTTTGGCCAAATCTGCTTTGTCGCTAGACAATTGTTGCCACTTGTCCACCTAAGGTTACAGTTCTCAATGGTCTGTCTCATAAACATGAGTTTGCATGTAGCGATTGGGATGCCTAGTGAACCTTTATCAGGTAAAAGGGGCAGTGTGGTTCCTTTTCTGTCGAGTTCATCCGCCCTACAGTTCCCTGGAATGTCTGTATGTCCTGGCACCCAGCATAGGTGGATGTTAAAATGCTTTGCCATCTCCACTAGAGATGATCGACAGTCACGGACTACGATAGAGTTTGTGGACCCAGAATCCAGGGATTTTAATGCAGCTTGACTATCTGAGAAGATCCAGATATCCGTAACGGATATCACGTTCTTCTTCAGCCACGACAGGACTTCTTTAATAGCCAAGATTTCTTCCTGGAACACACTGCAGTGATCAGGGAGTCGAAAGGATAGGCTGAGATTCAGCCTGTCAGAGAACACACCACCTCCTACCCCCTCGTCGGTTTTGGATCCATCGGTATAAAAATGGATCGATTTATTTTCGACGGGTGGCCCTTCCCAGAATGTTCTGGGAGGGATCTTGACCTTGAAGTTTTTGTCAAAAAGGGTCTGAGGGGTGATGTAGTCTATGTTACTGGGGAGGATTCTAATTTTTTTCAGAATAGATGCGTGGCCGATTGTTTTGAGGCGGATAGCCGCACTAGCAGCCACTTGCTTGCTAATGATGTCCAGGGGTGTCAGGTGAAACAGAATGTCCATTGCAGCAGAGGGGGTAGTGCGCAGTGCACCACTCATGCAGAGACAAGCTGTACGTTGGACCTTACCTAGCTTATCGCGATTTATCGCTTTATCAAGGGCAGTCCACCAAACAACCACCCCGTACATAAGTATCGGTCTAATTACCGAGATGTATAGCCAGTTGGTAATGCGGGGTTGGAGCCCCCATTTGTTACCAATGGATTTTTTGCAGGAGAAGAGTGCTGCTGTAGCTTTACGAACTCTTTCCTGAATGTTAGGTTTCCAGCTAAGCTTTCTATCCAGAATGAGACCCAAGTATTTTGCCTCGTCCGAAAAGTCTAGACTTGTGCCCCTGATAGAGGGTTGATCAGTGTATGGAACTTTATGTTTCCTAGTGAATAGAACAAGTTCGGTTTTGTGGGGGTTAACACCCAACCCACAACGATCTGCCCATGTAGTTAGCTTATTAAGAGCGTTTTGGAGAAGTTCTTTCAAGGTGTTTAGGTGCTTCCCTGAGGCGGCAATTGCAACGTCATCTGCATAGGCAATCACCCCGCAACCCTCCTTTTCTAGGCACATCAGCAGCTTGTTCACCACTAAGTTCCAAAGGAGGGGAGATGGGACTCCACCTTGTGGCGTACCTCTACTGACAGATCTTCTGGCCGATGTCATACCCAGTTACGAGTTTATAATCCGACTTGTGAGAAGTAGATTAATAAGCTCACCAAGTGAGTCATCCACCTTTAGATCTGACAGTGCATTTGCGATCGCGGATGTATTGACGTTATTAAAAGCACCCTCAATATCCAGGAATGCAACCATAGTGTACTCCTTATGGTGAAGGGAGTATTCGATTGAGCGTACTAACGTATGTAAGGCTGTTTCAACAGATTTGCCTTTGCAATATGCATGTTGAGCCGTAGACAAAAGTCTTGTATCTATGTTAGTACGTAGATGGATATCAATCAACCTTTCTAATGTTTTTAGAAGGAATGACGATAGGCTTATGGGTCTGAGATCCTTAGGATTTACATGGGAACATTTACCGGCTTTGGGTATGAATACGACCTTTACTTCTCTCCATAACAGCGGAATGTATGCCATTTTTACACAGCTTTTCAGGATTATCTCAAGCAAAGGCGAGACGATATCCGAGGTGTTTTGAATTTCAGCTGGTATTATGCCATCTGGCCCCGCGGATTTGTATGGTTTGAAGCTGTGTATCGCCCAGAGCAGTTTGTCCCTAGTAATCAGACCTTTAAAGTTAGTCGTACGTGCAATTGACCTAGACAGGTTTATATTGCTAGTAACGTGGGAGCTACCTGGGAAATGTGTATCCAGTAGTAGATTGAGCGATTCTTCGCTGGAAGTGGTCCAGGAGCCGTCCGCCTTTTTTAAAAAGCTAGGCATACCTGGGTTGGTTGAGAGGATTTTTCTTAGCCTAGATGCCTCCGAAGATTCCTCTATTTTTCCACAGAAGAGTCTCCAAGACGAGCGTTTGGCTTTCCTCAGTTCCTTTTTGTAAGCATTGAGAGATGCTTTGTATGAAGCCCAGTCGGTTTCAGCTTTTGTGAACTTGGCTTGGTTGAACAGTTTTCTACAACTGCTTCTTAGAGGTCCTAGTGCTGGGGTCCACCAAACCGGCTTCTTTTTGCCTCTAGGCCATGTGAGCGGGCAGGCAGAAGTCAGAGCCTTATTGAGGGCCAAGTTGAGTACCCTGACCTTCTTATCTCTATGGTGTTCCGGGGTGGACTAAGGAGTTCAGATTTCATTGAACTTTTCAGCACTTCTCTATACTTGAGCAAGTCAGTTTTCCTATAATTTCTTAAAACTGGCTGTCGGGGAGGGTCATCGGCTAAACTGAATTGAATGTAACGGTGGTCACTAAAAGAGTGTTCCGCCGAGACTTTCCAGTTCACAATTTGCTGATGGATTGAGTCGGAGACCAGAGTAATATCTAGAACCTCCTATCTATCTTTTGTAATGCAGGTAGTTTCACTACCAGTGTTACACACAATGAGATTAGTATTAAGAATATAATCAAAAAGAGACTCACCTCTGTCGTTGATGTCAGAACTGCCCCATACTGAATGGTGCGCATTGGCATCACATCCAATAATGAGACCAGTTTTTTGATGTTCAGCTGCCGCGATCAGTCCCTCTAGGTTGACACCAGGCAAGGACCCTACGTGGTCATGGGCCAGATAAGCCGAGGCTATCCAATGGGTGCCGCGAACAGTCTCTAGACTCACCACGGTTGCATCACGGTCGCTGAAATTAGGGAGTAAAAATACATTTAAGCTACTTTTTGCCAGTATGCAAGTTCTAGGTTTACCTTTGTTAGTTGCATACAACAATTTGTATCCATGAGTCCGGAGTCCTCGAACCAGGTTGTTAACAATCCATGGCTCTTGGATCAGGACCATATCTTCTCCATCTCTAGAAAGACGGATAAGAAGGGAGGCCGAAGCCTTTTTGGAGTGGTGGAGGTTGATCTGTACTAATCGCAACATTGATCGTCGCAATCAGGCAGAGGAGTCTCCACCACGGTGTTATTAGAATTTGAGTCAGAGTCAGAGGACGAGCCTAAGAGCTCGTCCTCGTTGGTGTTAGCAGTGGACTTAGAGGGCTGAGTGGGAGCAGCCACAGTTGGTTCATCATCTTCCATGGATGGAAGGGAGATTGATGCTCCAGGATCAGGGGTGTTAAGTCCTGTGTCAGAGGGATACGGAGGCTTATTAGCTTCTGGGTCATCCTTTTTGTACACCCGAAGTGTAATCTTATCCCAACCGAACTGGATTGCGCCGCTGGTCTTCGCCAAAAGAGCCAGGGATTCTTGGTTGATCACTATAATAGCTGATCTGAAGGATCCCCTATGCTCTTCCAGCTTCGCAACTTTCCAGTCGTGGGTTGGGTGTGAGGGATTGCCCAGTCTAATAACCGACAATACTTCTTCTGCGAAGGGGGGTTCAGCAGGGATCCAAGCACGAGCCCTCGGTCTGCTCGGGATGTCCTCCTTCGCAACAACCTCAAGCTTCGCTCCAGGCCAAACCTCCCCGAGTTTGCCTATGGCGTTCTTATACAGATCCAACGATCTAATATTGTCGCAGGCGACGAGCCGGATATGCCCTTGGTGTAGTCCGGCATCCTCAGTTACTGGAGCTGGTCCAGGGTGGTCCTTCATGAAGGCCAGATAGAGGCTAAGTAGCTTGTTCCTCAGTTTATGCCATCGTTCGGGGGAAATTCTTCCCTCCGGATCGCTGCGGTCGATCACCGCGACCACGATTTTGTCCTTTAGGACATCGCTGAAGGACTTTTGAGATGTGGGGGCAGAATGTGAGGTGGTGCTGGTGTTATGCACCTTAGGTTTTTTGGAAACCGAAGTGGTTTCTTCCACCGATCTCTGGCGCTTGGACGTGAAGTCCTTGTTAGCGCTCTTGTCCTTCTCTAGGAAGCCTTGGGCCCATTTTAATTTGGCGATCTGCTGTGGTGTTCTGTTGGTCTCCAGAATATCTCCAAAGACCTTCAGAGTTCTTATGGCATTTCGCCTGTCCTTGTAGTACGCCCTCGAGGGAGTGCGTTGTCGCGAACATCCACTACGAGACGTACTAGGATTTGTAAGGCTAGCAACGGAAGGGCCATGAAGTGCCACAATCCTACCGCAGCTAGGAATTGCTTTGCCTATATTGGGCTCACTGCTGCTGGCAGCAACTGGACCACGATTACTCACAGTCGCAGTGCTACTCTTTGTTGCAGGAACCGCGTCAGTAGACAGCAAGGTCGCCGTACTACCGCCCGGTTTGGAAGAGATACCGGTCTTGATGTTTTTGTTTTTGTTTTGTTTGTTGTTCATAGTTAAACCCACGAGTAGCGGATAAAGGAGGTCCGCCTGCACAGAGATCCGCAGTATGCAGGTAAGGCTGGTTAATCCGGAGATCGCCAGGTATCCGGATACTCCGTGGGCGACTGAGCTATTTTTTTTAAACTGGGCCCTCAGCCTGGCCGACTCTCGGCACGGGTCGTGTCACACCTTAAGTCCAGCCCAGCGGATAATGAAAGGGAGAAGGAGTGAGAGAATCAGAGGGAGGAAATCAGGAGAGAGGAGGGGTAGGGGAGTAAAAGGGGAATTGGGGCAGGACGGAATGTCCTTGGGCAGTTCTTAGTGGATGTATGAAACATCGTTAAGCCTCCACACCGGCACCATCAAAGGATGGTGCACTCGACAAGGTGACTACCCTTCGTGAAGGTAGAGTAGGTCTAACACCGTACTAACTTCTCAGCGTTTCTTTCAGGCGAAAATTCGCTCGAAACACGAGCAGTGCTGTTAATTTTGAGGCTACTCGCGAGTATATTCTCACACCCGTCGGGATTATCCTGCCACACTTTGTCGGACGAAAGCACCCGTCACCCGAGACCAGCTCCCGAGCAGGGGCTGGAGACTACCAGGTTTGGAGCACCTCATCATTCTCCGCAGCAAGCAGCATTATTCCTAAGTGTAGATTAAGCATAAGTATAATTATTAGGCACGGATTCTTGGGAGCCTTATGCCCACCCCTTACCCCACCATCTGGTGCGGAGGTGAAAGAGTACCTAGTGATAATTTTTAATGCAGCGGCACGGGGCAATAAGCATAATTATACTAATAATTAAGAGTACGGCCGTCCATCTTCACCAGTGTAAGTGTAGTGCGTTAAGAGTGCCAGTAGTCCACCCCTCGGTAAGGAGCAGACCCGGACGCTGCATGTGGGTCGGCACGCAAACGACCAGTTCATCGTTCACTCCGGTCAGGCGGGTTAGGGTTCGCTTAGAGTGCGAACCTGTGTTATGCATAACCATGTCCAGTATTTCCTGTCTGTCCACTTCAGATATTAAATTCTATTGTTCACACATTGCATCAGTTTGGGACTTGGATTATTGTAATGCAATACTCTTCAAGTGTTGTTCATAAATTGTTTATTTTCTCAAGTGGAGACCAAACGATCTCGCAAGAATATTCGTAACGGCTAATAGTTAAATTCTAGAGAAAAGTTCAAAACTAATCTCAATAGCCTTGGACCACCACATAAAGAAGTTGTAGAGTGAAAAAAAGTAAGTAGATTATGCGCTTTTAATGGTTTCGCTTTCAAAAACAAAATTTAATCGCAGGTATGGAGTGATCATAAATCACATTTAAAGAAAAAGCTGAGTGGCAATAAGAAGGAGCTTACATCAACTGGTGGTGAACCCAACAAAAAGTTTTATTTCTCTGCGGAAGAAGAGGAAGTGATTGAGTTGATCCAATTGAACGAGTCAGTTGAAGGCATACAAAACGTTCGTTCATTTGGATCAAATCGATCACTAAGACAAGAAGTTCCTCAAGCAGTGTCCCCTCAGTTGGCTGAAACAGAACCACAACAAACTGCTTACTTGCCCGAAGATGTCTTTATAGATACTCCAAATGCCAGGGGAAGACCAAGCGAGAACAAGCGACCAATTCAAGCAGACCTTGTTAAACAGATTAATATACAAGAAAACTTGTATAAAGAAATCGTCAGCGGCTTGGAAGGGCAAAAAGAGAATGCCACCGAATTGAACTACGGCAAGAAAAGAGTGTATAGGTCGTTGGAAAAAATTGTTGACCAAAATAAGGAGCTTTTAGCTATAATGAAGACCCGCATAGAAGAAGAAAAAAGGCACAATCAAACAGTAGAGTTCTTTAGTCAGGAAACCCTTAATCACCAAGGAGAAATGCGCAAGATTGCCCGCAGAAAACTCGAAGTCAAGCAGAAAATGCTTGAGTATGAAATTGAAAAACTCAATTCGACCATGAGTTCAAATTGAATTATGTATAGGTAGATATTTTTTTTTGTTACTTCGCATGTGATTTTTAATTTTTTTTAGCATAATACTGAATTGTGATTTTTATTTATTTTTAATTAAAAGTATAAACTGAATTCTGAACAATGACATTTTTTAACACACGACGCATCTGAAATATCCATAATATCTTCACCAGAAGCTCTTAAATTGGCACGATAACTTCTTTTGTTTTTTTTTGTCGTCATCTTCAAAAAATAGACCTATGCTATCCATTTTGTTTAAATAAAAAAAATTCTTTGACAAGCAGGAGTTCTTTCTATTTGTCAACAATGACAAAACATATGATTTCGAAAAAAATCAAAACGTGGTCGATAAAACAGTGCATCCGACGGATTAAATGATACCAACAGCAAGTGAACGTGGATCGAATGCGTGCATTGGATCTTCGATCCGCCGGATTAAATGATAGGGGTGAACATCGCTGAATGTTTATGCATGCCACTTCCACCATCTGAAAGATATCACATTTCTTTGTGATCTATTTACATCTAAAACCCATGTGTATGTATATACCATAGGGTCGGTAATTTTTCATCCCTTGCTTCGGGATAATTTTTGTAATAAAATTTAGTCTTAAGTAAAACTCTCAAATAAACGGATCTATTTTAAGTAGTAAAACCAATAACTTTGTTGTTTAAATCTTTTTCTGTTGGTGCATAACAAATTGGTGGCAGCGGTGCGACTTTCCGAGATAAAACCTTTAACTCTCTAGGTTTATCGCAAATTCGGTCACAGTCAAATACTCGAATCTCATATTTGCATCTCAGTTATTTAATAATAAAAAAAAGACACACAAAGTTAGTCGAGATACAACTCTAAAATCTTTGGGTGTATCGAATATTCGACAATTTATTACTGGAACCTTAAGTGTAAATAAAAAACAAAGAAAAAAGTGAAAAAGTTCAAACTTCTTGGTGATTGATTATACACGGTAACAAAGAAGAAGTAAAGACAAAAAAAAGACAAGCTTACAATTCTCGATACATAAAAAGGCAACAAGGATAAGGAAGCTTACATCTCCGACATCTTCCCCAGCAGCAACGGAAACAAGCGAAGCAAACCATCTGTAATACACCACCTCAAAGAAGTCAACAAGTCAAGAGAAAAATGCAAATTTTATTGTAAGTTTTTATTTTCATACTAAGTTATATAAAGTGTCTCGAAAAAACAATTACATATGTAGAAGGAAAATAATTTTAAAGAAAGAATAAAAAAAAAACAGGAAAACCTAGAATATTGTTCAAACGGGAAAAAATGCTTTGAAATATCACAAAGATCTAGTCAATAATGCGAATAAAATCAAATTAGTCCTAAGAGAGGCACAAGCCGGAAGAAACAACGCTTCATTTTGTTTTTAAAAAATAAAAAATAATTATCAAAATAGAGATACCTACATAAATATATTATATAGGCAGAATATACTGTAATCAAATTTTCGCACAAAAGATCTATAAAGTAAAGTAAAAATGGCTAATTCACAAAGTGAGTACGAATTTAAGGAAGAATTTTTATGCAGGAAATTCACTTGCATTGCAAAAGAAGGTGGAGGCACAATTTGTCTAACGCTAGGGCAAATCTTAGATAACATAAAAGTAAGTCAGAAAGGCATTGAAGAGGAATACCTAATATTTTACGATAATAAAATTTTTAGTAGAAAACTATTTTTAAAAGTAATCGAAGAAGAGGGAAACCTCGCCGAAAAAGAGTTACCTTCGGTGAAAGAGGCCATACAAAAAATAAGGGATTTTCAGATTAGTACAGGAACAATACCTAAACAAGGTACAAATAAGTTCGAAGAAAGATCCACGAGCCCAATCCAAGAAAGTAATTCAAGAATCAATAGGCTTGAAAATCAAAATAGAAATTATAACTTCTCTTCAAATCATACCAATCCAATATCTACTCATATGAGTTTAGATTTACTTAGTAAGCTTATCACACCCTTCGATAGCGATCCCAATAAGATCCATCATTTTCTAAGTAATGTCGAAAGTACAATGTCACTAGCTAATACGGAACAGCAGCGTTATTTATTTCCATTGATAAAAAGTAAAATAACCGGAAATGCGGAATCTTTACTTATGAATAAAAGACTAGAAACTTGGGCGGAATTAAAGATAGAATTGAATAGGATGTTTAAGGAAACATATTCTTCTATGCAATTACATATGGATATGATGCGGCTTCAGCAAGGCAGAACAGAAACTGCTTTGTAATATATTCAAAAGGTCGAAACGTTGCAAATACGTAGAATTCAGGACATATACCTGAATAATCAAAGCGATAGGTTGTTTGAAGGACAACTATTTATGATTGAGAAAGATATTCTCAGCGCTTTCATTAATGGGCTTAAAGAGGATATTGATACCTTTGTAAATAGTCAAAGACCGTCAACTTTAGCCGAAGCATCGTCCTTAGCCATTGAAGAGGAAACAAGGTTGTTAGGAAAAAGAGCCTCTCAGACCTATAGTAATAGAGATTATACCTCAAGAAATTTGATAAAAGTTAATCATAATATGATCAAATGTTTTAATTGCAACAAATTAGGTCATATCAGCAAAAACTGCAGAGCTCCCAGAAGACAATCTTTTAATCGACCGTATACCGAAGATAAAGAAAGTCACGAAAATGATAATAAGAAAAAGTATTTTTATCATAACAACAATAATAGTAAAGAAGGAGATAGAGTTAAGAAATACGACACAAACAAATATATAAATTTTCGGAAGAAGGAACAATAAACGAGGGTATTGTTTCAAATTCTAATGAAAGCCCTCATATAATAACAAAAACTATAATTTTTTAGTTGATACAGGAGCTTTTATAAGCTTAATTAAAACGAAATGTGTGTATGAGGAGGACGTTAATTTTCAAGACACAACGAACTTTGTAGGAATTGGTCAAATAGATCTAGTATAAGTAGTACCAACATCACGTAACTGATGATGTTATTGGCCATTATGACGGAATACTGGGCATAGATTTTCTAAGAGAATCTGAGTTCTGTATTAATTTAAAACGTAAAATAATGTATAATGACCAACTAATAATAAAGTTATTGTTAAACGATGAAACAAATAAATTAGGAGTTTTAAACTGTAAGGGCCAACGGATTGAAGGAAAACCGACTTCAAGCGCACCTTTAGAGGCAATGAATACTAACTATGTTGTTAAGAAAAACGAAAGTATTAAAAGTAATAACGATAGTGTTATGGTCACCTGGGAAAAATAAAATGAAACCACATTTCCACGAGCAATTACCTTTTTGCTGTCACTCTGTCTGTGTTTCTTTTTTTTGAATGTGATCTTACCTGTCAGGCAGCTCAGTATGAATGCCCCCTATGTTAGTCCGATGGTTAGTGTCCTTGTTGTTATAATTGCTTCGGTGTGTGCTTTAATACCAGAGGCACAGACCCACCCCTTTTTGCAATTGTGAGTGCACCACTCACTAGAGATTAGCGGATTGCAAATACATAAAACCAATCATACGATATGTATATACGATGTGGGACCCGGCACTGCGAAACGGATTTCTCGATTAATATAATTGTGAAAGTCAGCCGAGACACATCGAGGCTAAAGTGGTAACGTTTGACTATATTCAGTCCTTTGTTAGGACAATACATTCCAAGGGCAATTGGCGGTCACCGACAGTGCAATAGTCGTGGCCGCCGAAAATTTATTTGGACGCCCGTAAATAAAATGAAATCGTCAAAATTAAACTACAAATATGTTCAATTATGTATGTGCCTATTACGAGTACATAAAGTGCAGTCACACTCCCACGTGAAACCCGCCCAAAGCGGCATCGCAGGCGCACCATCATCGCATCCCGAAGGGAATTTTATGTTTCGTCTACAACTTATTAAAACAATAACTGCCAGTATAACAGTGTAACAGCAAAATGTACACCCTTACAAAGTTATAGCACCCTACAAATATACAAAAAAAGGGGTTATAGCTACTAGTTATTTAAATACACCCATATGTATATAAATAGGTATATACTCGTAAATATAGGTGTAGTTCGTTAGTTTTAAGACTAGAATTTTTGTGACGAATAGATAATTAATTCAGTCCACACGTTTATTCGTTGCTAATGATCCATTTAGGCATCCAGTTGGTTACTCCGCTATATATATCGGTAGGATAGGTTACCTTTTTCTTTAATGTTGTTCTTGTTGATTGTAGTCCTATGTATCCATAAGTAGTGTTAGGTTTTTTTTTGTAATGATTTAGTTTTTTCTTTGTAGTTCTAAGTATTTATTATTCATTTAACTAGCTCGTAAGTTAGTTATAATTGAGTTCATCCTTAAATCTTATTTCTTTTTTTGTAAGAATCGAGTTTTCTCCGTCGTCCCTTGTTATTTTTTTGTTGATTCCGCGTCGGCTTTTAAACGGTTAAGCCCCCACCACCTAAAGAGAGCTCTCTTTCTGTAGGTACGTTCTTTTGGTATTAGTGTCTAACTGCATGGTGAATGCCTTCATGCATTCGGGTAGGACGGTGGAATCAAAGATTCCCAAGTTAGAGTTTGAATCCTTTTTTTTTGTAAATTTAATTTGCTTTTTGGTCCTATTGTCAGTTATTGATTATATATATAAATATACATAGTGCTAAAAGTATAAAATAATGAATTTTATGGTTATTTTGTCAGGCACATAAGCGCCTGGTGTGTATTTAAGAAGCTTTTTCAGGGGGGTGCGGTAGGATGTGATAAAGATCATTCGGTGGGAATGGTCTGATCGTTGAGCAGCATCCATCTTTGGGGAAATCCAATATCTGGCCACAGGATTTCCAGGTTGGGAGGGTAATGGCTACGCTGCATCGTCACCGGCAGCGCCCTTCAGTGTGGTGGACGTCCGTCCGATTTTGGTAAAAATGTAAGTACCTTTTTGGCATGATATTTGTTTTTGTGGTAAGTTTGGTTGAGTGTGGGGGCAAGATCCACCCCATTCCGGCGAGCGCAGTCGAGCATCGCAAGCATGCCGCGTCCCTTGCACTCAACTACTCAATGTTCCCTTCTTGTCCCATTCCCATCCTAAGGTTCCATCCACATCCTAGTTTCCATACCCTTACCAACTCCTAACTCCCTCTACATACCCCAGTATAGATGTATTACAAATGGCGCCCAACGTCTGTTTGTGCATGTCCTTCGCCCTTAATAGTACCGTCTACAATTGTACTTGATGCCAGCACCAAAGTACTCGTAAGTCTTCAATTGGAGGCAAGCATGCATCGAGGCTTGGCGTTTATTCTAACGATTTCTGTAGAAGTTGCTTGGACGAGGAGGAGGAGGAGACTATACTTCACCTTCTCTGCACATGTCCAGCTCTCTCCCATAATAGAAATCTTTATCTGGGAGATTTCTTGCTTAACAATCTTAACGACTTGGCTAACGCTGACGTTAGAAGTCTATCGCGCTTCATAAGAAGCTCTAAATGGTTTAACTAGTAGTGGGGAAACCCCTCGATCCGTGTGGCATCACAATGGACCTAATCCTGGTCTAAGTGTGTCGGCCTTCTGTTGACAGCCACTTTAACCTAACCTAACCTAACCTTCAATTGGAAAGTTTTTCAAAATTGCTAATTTTGAATTGCGACGAGATCTTTGGTGATGACATCAAAAACAATTGGAACCTGTTAAGTATTTGTCCTTTTTCCATCCCGTCCTATGCTTGTTCTTGTTCATTTCAATTTTCTATCCCAAATTTCATTTTTCCATTCTCTACCCCTTGTATTGTTTTTTTTATAACACGGATCTAGTGTCCTTGTCTGGCGTCTGAAGTGCATTCATGTTGCACTAGTCCATCCCTTCTTTTCTTTAATTGTGTTGCTGACCTGAACGCTTCAAGTCTTCCATCAAAGACCTTCAAGGTCAGAATGGAATTGCGGAAGCGTAAGGAGAGGTAACGTCGTTTGTCCATGTACCTAGATGTTGTTATTCTGCCACACTGAGGGATCGTTAATTTGTCCGTCTGTTGTCTTAATATTACTTGTTGCTCAAGATCAGCCCAGATGCTTACACCAACAACTAAGCCCCGATGACAGCCGCCCGAAACACCCACCCCCACCTGAATAAGTTATTAAAATAAATAATCCTTTTGTGAGCGAGAATTACACAAATACACAGATTTATTGAAGTTTTTTTGTTGATAGTATTCTATGTATATATCTTAAAATTAATATATATTCCTATCTTATGTACCTATTTTTATGTATATAATATTTATATTATTTAATTTATTTATTATTATTTTGGCTTACGCGTTATTAGCTTTGTTTTTTTTGTAGTTCTGCGTTGATGCATGTGTGAGTGTTGTTCTTCTTGAGATGAGCAAAACTGCAAAAGAATAAAACATTAAAAACAAAAACAATTTCCCATCCCAACCAAATAGTTACCCGATCTCAAACTAGGTCCACGTGTAGTGAAAGCGAAGAGAGTGAAATGGCGAATCTTCCTCGTACTCCGCCAGGAAGTGTGAAGTGGCCACCGGCTCCCGGGTCCACTTATAATTTTCCGGAAGGTATCACCGAACATATTCCGGGAGTAGTCACTACTTCATATAACAAACTCACAAGCATTAAATGTGTCGTTGCCCTCGAGTAGGTTGACCAGCTCGGCGGAATCCATTGCTGCCCCGAGTTATAGCACTTTAAGTGGTGCTGCATCCCAATCAGCCCAAAATGACAGCGTGCAAACCATTATTGACCTGGAACGAAATCACGATCCACTTAGTAAAAATGTACCAAAAACAGATGTAGGTAACTTACCGGCTGATTTGGAGAGCTATATCAATTTAGCTGTGGTCGGAGCCTTTTCCACTTATAGCGATTCACACAGGGAAGACATTTCCAGTAGCCTTAAAGTAAAAATGAGGAATAACTTTCTTGATTTCATGAAAGAAATAAACGCAGTCACACACCCTGGTTCACGAACAGAGGTGCCCAACCATGCCACTAAACCCATAGTAACACGAGATCCACAACCACCACTGCAGCCAAGTCAAGGTTAGAGATTGAATCTCGACAGAGAGGCTTTTGAAGCAACTGGATTTACAAATCCAAACGAATCGGCTATTAACAACTGCCAAAATAACGAGGCCCATCGCGGTCAATCTTTTCAGCAGCAGCGACGGGCACAGATCCATAGAAGTTCCCACAGTCGGCAGCAGTACATTCCTCATATGCGAACTAATTCCCCGCCCGAAATTCGCGGGCAAATTAGAATTGACAAGTGGGGATTGGTTTTCGAGGGGAAGCCGGAGGTGCTGACTGTCGAAGACTTCATTTTCCGTCTTGAGACACTTCAGAGTCAGTATCGGTGCAACTGGACTGAGGTTTTGCGAGATTTCCATCTGCTACTCTCGGGTTCCGCCTACGAGTGGTACTGGCAGTTTCAGCGGTCGCAATACCAGCCAGCCTGGCCGACTTTGCGAGACGCGCTGATGAGACAGTTTCAGAACTCAAAGTCCGATTTTGAAATCATGCCGGATATCATGGACCGTGAGCAAGGTGCCTGGGAGCCGTGCGATGACTTCATAGCAGCGATTTCGAAGCTGAAATCTCAGCTCAGAGTTCCGATACCGGAGAGGGAGTTGGTCCGCATGCTAAAAAGAAATTTGAACAAGAAACTAAGCAGGTTGATTTACCCAATGGCCATTTATTCTCTAGATCACTTGCGAAATGCATGCAAGGATGCGGAGAATGCTTTTCCAAGTCCTGAAACGCATAGAAACCACAGACCTCCGATGAAGTATACGGCGCATGAGATTGAGTGCGGAGATGAAATCCCTTACTCCAATGAAGAATACATCGCTGCACTTCAACATCAAGGAGCGCGTCCAAAGGTGACTGGCAGTTTTCCAGGACCGAATGCATTAAAGTGTTGGAACTGCAAAGCCGTCGGTCATACATTTATTGATTGTCCTTCTCCAACATGCAGTACATTCTGCTATAAATGTGGATCAGAAGGAGTCATCACTCCGAGGTGCGAAAGATGCAACCCGAAAGAGACGGGTGTTGCAAAACAGAATTGTTGACATGCCGAGTTACGAGTTTATAGTTGTCCCTTGTCACTATCCTTCTGACAGCCAAAAGCGTTAAAATGGCAACATTGATACACATTCGGAGTACCTATCCGTGTGTGTATGTGTGTAACTCCTACACGAAATTAAAATTACCTAGGAGTGAGCAGTAGTTTTCTTTAACATATATATACAGATTTCAGACTGTATTGAATACTGTTTGAGTAACAGGGAGATTTCTGAACCAAGTCAGGGGAAATTTGCAGAGGGCAGAAATAAGAAATCCCAACTGGCACTTCAAATTCAAATTCCAGTGTCGACGGTTCAGTTTCAGTCTTGATGATAAAGTTTGCAAAAAAAAAGAAAGAATCAACTAAGTTCGGTAGTGCGACACTAAAAATTTAAACTACAAATAGGAATAGTGGAAAAGCAGTGAGAAGTGCTGAACGCTATAAAGGTAAAATTAAGTTTAAATTTTCAAGCTAACTCGCTAACTAGTGATTTCCCGCTAGAATTCAAGAAATCCTAAGAAAAGGACGGTAATTGCCGTCTAGGATTTGGTTTCCTGGGAGAATTAAATTCTGTCGGAGAATAGACCCGAACGCAGAAATCCCGTCAACACGAAGCGGCATTTTCGAAAGCCGTTGACTAATACACCCGTTGGCGGAGCGGTTTAAAGCACCGATGATTACACCGTATGACCAGCGTCGCAGGTTCGAGTCCTGTTAAGAAAGAACATCAAATCCCAGTTTTTCTTCTACCTTTTTTTTTTGAGAACACTAAAAAATTTTTTTTGACTTCTATTGGGATAGAAATTTTGATCACATTTTTTTTTTGTATTTAAAGTAACTTGTGACTTTGGCAAAAGAAAGTAAATTTAATTATTGAAAATAACTGGCTAAAGCAGGCAGATCGGTAGAGAAATTATATAGAAGATATATATATAAATTAATTTTTTTTTAAAGTGATACAGGGACAACAGAAAAGCTGTGTACGATAAGTAACCTGGATGCTGTGGCCACTTCATCGTCAGTTGCTGCAATAATAATTTGGTGAGTCATATTGATTGACAGAATACATATATATATATTCTATATAAATTGTGGGCTGGGGACCAGTGTTTTTTTTTTAAATTACATATACATACCTATTGAAATTTAAGTGAATTTTGGCCACCTCATCGTCAGTTGCTGCAATAATAATTTGGTGAGTCATATTGATTGACAGAATACATATATATATATTCTATATAAATTGTGGGCTGGGGACCAGTGTTTTTTTTTAAATTACATATACATACCTATTGAAATTTAAGTGCATTTTTTTTTTTGAACAAGTGCAGATATTTAGGTCTTAAGCTTACTTTCTTTTAATTGAATTGCGTAACATTAAATAAAGTAGAATTAAAACCCAATAAAATGTTTGCTATTTAAAAATGAAATTTAAAATCGTTTATTCAAATATGGAGTGTGAATAAGAGTTCGATGAGATAATGAGGAGAAGAGGCTGAAAGAGGACAAAGCGATGAAGGAATTTTGAGAAGAGAAGATGCCAGCATAGGGGTTACTGAGGCGAGTATGGTAACCAGGTAGGGTGGGTTCTGAATATTTTCTCGCAGGCGGATACCAACTGTCGCCAAAGACTGGCATGGTTTTTTTTGTAGCGTTATGGGTCAAGTTCTCCACGCCCTCCGGCGAGCGAACAGGTCGGTCCAGCATGCCAGCAACGACCCAACAACAGCCACGTACGTTACAAAAATGGCGCCCAACGTGTACAGTTATGTTTAGAGATGCTTAGCTGCATCCATAACGTACAGCTCACTACAACGTAGCGAAGAAAGTTATTTTTTTTTGAGCCTTTCAAATTTTTTTTATTTTTTTGATTGTAAATTTTGATTTTTTTTTGTGCTTGGTTACATCTACGTCATAAGTCCCGATAACTGGGTGATACACACTCGGCATCGCGTTGTGATGACAAAATAGATGCAACCAGGCGCACCGAAATGTGTTCTAGAGTACCCGAGTCATGTGGGGATTTCTTTAGCAGGTTCACACTTGTCCGGATACTCAAAAACATATACATATATAGAAATATACATCATTAATAAATTATTGAAGGTTCGGTGAGACTAGTAGGCAGCTTTAGATGTCCTCTTAAAGATCCATCGAACTACTTCATTAGTTTTGGGTTTCGGAGCCTTCTGCAATCTGGGTATCCGGTTGTAGAAGTCCTGAAATAAAAACATTTTGGATTAATGAAACCTTGTAGAGTAACTTAAAAATTTTACCGATAGTAGCATATTTTACCTTTATATTTTTTTTGGCTCTCAGCTCAGGTATCTTCTCTTCTCCCCCGTCGTGTTCTTTTTCAGCTGGAATCCTCATTCTCACCTCTCCATGAACATTGTGTTTAAACATACATTTTTTTTTGATTTCTAACCAAAAATTTTTTTTTACCTACCTACTTATCATTTTATTATTTTCTTTCGATTCTTGAATTTTTTTCCATTCTTTTTTTTTGAATTATTATTTATTTTACCTTTTTATTTCGATTGCTTCCCTCCGGTACTTATAAATTTAGGTACAGTTGGCCCACTAGCTTTGATTTTTTTATACGTCTGTTGGTTCTTACTTTTACCCGTTCTCTCTGTAGGATTGTCTTTGATGCATAAGGCTAAAGTGCTATGAGTAATAGTGGAAGTGAACCAAGGCAAGACAATCATCCAACTGCTCAAGGCTATTCAGCTGTTAATTTTGAACGCTTTAACGAGCGGTTCCAGAGGTTGCTTTGTAACCTCAACTTTGACAATTCAATCAACTATTCACAAGAGTTGAATTCGACAACCGTAAATTCATCGTCGACAATGTCTGAAGAGAACCAAGTGAGGCTTCTGCCTGATGAAAGTGAGAACGTAACTGGGCCGTCAGGATCTATTGTCAACCAAGACATTATCAACTTGGCAGATAGGTTAGATAGGACCCTGACGCAAAACCAAGTCCACTTCTTCCAGCAGATGGACGTTTTTATGTCGACAGTTCTCCAAGGTATTGCTCGCAACCCTAACAATAACAACCGCACTGCTGAGAACGGTTCGCGACAACCATTGCAGAATGACGGTCCGGGAGGTTTTAATAGAGGCCATCCTAGGAATTCGATTTCCCCATCGAATTCGAACAGAGGCGAATCAAATTTCAGTGCTTCTGGAATGTGCAGGTTGGATAGGTGGAACATCCAATTTGACGGGACCGAAAACATTTCAGATTTTCTGTTCAAAGTCGACCGTCTGCAAACTTCGTCGTCATATAGCGATGAACAAATGACGACGAACGTTCATACGCTACTCACAGGAAAGGCCAATGCATGGTTTTGGGCGTTTCTGCGTAAAAATCCGAACGCGAAGTTTGCAGACGTAAAGACTGCGATGAAAAAAGAATTTGGTCGTCAGGAGAGTGATGTGGACGTTTTCATGCGGTTACTCACTAGGAAGCAAGGCTACAAAGAGTCATTTGATGACTTTTATAGTTACCGTTTAAATGATCCGATGGACACTAAGAAGTTGATAGATATTATCCGAACCAATGCTAAGGATAAGTTAGGTGAGGTGCTTTTAGCAGCTGACATTAAGTCATTGGAACAGCTTAGGAATAAAGCAAGGGAAGCAGAACGTTTTCTTGCTAAGCGTGGTGTCCAAAGAGCCGTCCACGAAATTATGACGGAAGAGCCAAAAGCTTCGGATTCGGAGCAGGAGGAAGTGGCTGCTTTTATACAAGGCAGAAAACGGGTTGCACCTTCCTCAACCCTAGTATGCTGGAATTGCGACCAATCAGGTCACACCTTCTATTATTGCCCCTCGCACACCAGGAATCTATTTTGTTTTCTCTGTGGTTTTAAGGGAGTGACTACGTCCGAGTGTACGAAGCACTCGGGAAACTTCCAGAGGAACGAGGTGAGAGGCGGGGAAAATCGTTCCTCCCAGAACAACCCCGGGCCATCCCACCACTAAATTCAGTAGTCAGAAACCATGAGGCTTCCTCTCAAACAGGTCCGGTAAGCATTTTAAAAAGAGAAGAACAAACCGATAAATTGGTCAATGACCCGACTAACACATTTTCGCTAAAATCCCTTCATGAACGCAAGCTAAATTACTATAAGGACCGTTCTCAGATAATGGGAACCCATAGTAGTTTAGCTAGCGTTCATATACGAAAATGTAGGCAACGGTTTCGGAACCGGCAAAAATTTCGGAAGATGATTGTGGAGTCCATTCTCTCAGCAGACACAGATGGAAGGATGTACGCCAGCGTCCTACTGGGCCAGGAACAAGTCTTTGGCTTACTGGACAGCGGTGCATCCATCTCTGTACTGGGGAATGAATGTTGGGAGTTGGTAAAAAGAAATGAATTTAAAGTAAACCAGTATAACAACCATGTGTGTACTGCAGATGGTAAATCACATGAAATCAAAGGATATTGCAAGGTACCAACCACATTCAATGGTGTGACTAAATTCATCTCTTTTTATCTGATTCCTAACTTAACTCGGAAACTTTACCTGGGTATGGATTTCTGGAGAGAGTTCCATCTAGGCCCACACATTAACGAAATCCGAACTGATGATGTCCTGATAAATGAAGAGGGTGTTAATGAGAAGGAACAAGTGGATCTAATAATGCTTACCCCGGAACAAACAATCCGCCTGAATGCCACGAAAAAGCTCTTTCCGAACTTTGTCGATTTGGGTCTTGGTAGAACACAAGTGGAGACTCACTCGATTGACGTTGGCAATGCAGTGCCAATAAAGTCACGGCATTATCCTTTGTCCCCAGTTCGTCAGGAGGAAGTCTTCAGAGAATTAGACCGCATGTTAGGACTTGGTGTTATTGAGGAGAGCAACTCTCCTTGGTGTTCGCCCACTGTATTAGTCAGGAAGCCTGGAAAAGTCCGGCTGTGTCTAGATTTTCGAAAAGTTAATTCAGTAACGGTGAAAGACGCGTATCCTCTGCCACATATCGACGGTCTTTTGAGCAGACTACAGGACACATTCTTTATCACGGGGCTTGACCTCAAAGATGCATTTTGGCAAATCCCACTTGATGAAGAGTCCAAAAGTAAAACGGCATTTGCTGTACCTGGTCGGCCACTGTATCAATTTACAGTTATGCCTTTCGGGTTATGCAACGCCGCACAAAGGATGTGCCGGCTCATGGACCGGGTGATTCCTGCACGGCTCCGAGAGCAGGTCTTTGTCTACTTGGATGATCTGTTGATATGTACTGCGGATTTCGATTCCCACATCCGTGTACTGACTGAGGTGGCTGGCTGCTTACGAAAGGCGAACTTGACTATAAATCTTGATAAAAGCAAGTTCTGCATGCGGGAAATAAAGTATCTTGGATACATTGTTGGACAAGGTGTTTTGAAGACCAATCCTGACAAAGTTGAGGCAATGATGCAGTTTCCTGTTCCCAAGTCCCCCCGACAAATTCGAAGGTTTTTGGGCTTAACCGGTTGGTATAGGAGGTTCATTAAGAACTATTCAGACCTCGCCGCTCCTTTGTCTGACTGCCTGAGAAAGAAAAAGAACTTTGAATTAACACCTGAAGCGACTGAAGCTTTTGAGAAATTGAAAATGGCACTTACCTCCGCTCCTGTGCTGTCTCAGCCTAATTTCAGCAAGCCTTTCACCTTACAGTGCGATGCGTCTTCAGAGGGAGTTGGTGGTGTTCTCTTTCAACTTGATAAGAGCCAAAATGAAACTCCGATAGCTTTTATGTCGAAGAAACTCAACAAAGCGCAAAAAAATTACACTGTCACGGAACTGGAATGCCTTGCCGCTGTCCTAAGCGTGCGAAAGTTCAGGGCCTATATTGAGGGAGTACCCTTCCGGATCGTCACTGATCACTCGAGTCTCAAGTGGCTGATGTCGCAAAAAGAGTTGAGCGGCCGCTTAGCGAGGTGGAGTCTCGAACTCCAGAGATTTGATTTTGTGTTCGAGCATCGGAAGGGATCCCTCAATGTAGTACCAGATGCTCTGTCGCGTATGAATATGGAAGAAATTTCAGCGACGATGATAGGTGTAGAGGTTAACTTGGCATCGGAGGAGTTTGACTCCGAGCAATATTCCAAGTTGAGAGAGGAAATCGTTCAGAAGCAATCTGTTCTTCCTGACTTAGTTGTATCGGGAAAATATATATACAAAAGAGTTAGGTTCAGGGCAGGTGATGTAGGCGAGGAGGACTCCTTGTGGCGTCTATGGCTGCCTGATGCACTCACGCAAACCGTGATCGAAATGGCCCACGATACGAAGCTTTGCAGTCACAGTGGCTTTGCAAAAACTTATGCTTGTATTCGTGAGAAATACTATTGGCCTAGGATGGTCAGGGATATTAAAAATTTCGTGAGTGAGTGTGACGTCTGTAAGACCGTCAAGGCTCCAAATGTCACTCTTCGTCCCCCTATTATCAAACAGATTGTTTCTGAAAGACCAATGCAGCGGCTATATATCGACCTCTTAGGACCATATCCACGTACCAAGCGAGGGAATGTGTCCATTTTTATCGCGGTAGACCACTTCACGAAGTTCACCTTTTTAAAAGCATTGCCGAAAGCAACTTCTTCGCGGATAATTCAATTTCTCGAAAGCGATGTGTTTCACACCTTCGGAACACCAGAAATTATCCATTCGGATAATGGACGGCAATTCATTTCAAATGAGTTCAAACGATTTTTGACTGACTACGGTATTAGGCATGTACGGACGGCCTTGTATTCCCCACAAGCCAACGTCTCCGAACGGGTCAATCGCAGTCTCCTGAGTAAATTGCGAGTCCTGATATCCGAGCAACAAAATGACTGGGATTCACACCTGTCTAGCATTGCATGTGCTTTGCGTTCTGACACGCACGAATCGATAGGTTGCCAGCCATATTACGCGCTCTTCGGTCAAAATATGGTTATCCACGGCTCGGCATATCAGGTTCTTCGGAACTTGAAGGCACTACACGACCCGGGGATGGAAGTAAAACCAAAGGAAGTCAAAATCGTTCTGGATCGTATGCAGGTGTCATCGAACATGCAAAAGGCATTCACCAAATCTAAAAACACATACAACTCGCGTTCCCGACAGGTGGGATTTAAAGTTGGTCAAGAAGTGTTCCACCGCAACTTCGCACAAAGCAAATTTGTTGAAGGAAAGAACGCGAAATTGATGCCGAAGTTTCTGAAGTCCAGAGTGCGAGAAGTAGTAGGTAATTGTATGTATGTCCTCGAATCACGAAATGGCAAACTCCTCGGTACATACCACGCCAAAGATATTCGGCAATAACCTGAAACAAACAATAGATCACAAAGCATCACACTAATTTGTAAAGAAATAACAATCACTTATCTGATTTGCCCGGCATTTTAGCGGGGTTCGCGACCCACGTGCAATCTCCATGAAAGCATTCACGTTGAAATGAGTGCAAAATCGGGAACTGCACTCCGTATAACCAGTCATCAGATGGAGAAACAAATTATAAAACACTGATAACACCAATTAGCACTCGTGGGTTCTTCTTTTTGCAATTATTGGATTAAATTCATCCAAGAAAAGCAAAAGCCCTGTGTTGCAAAACAGAATTGTTGACATGCCGAGTTACGAGTTTATAGTTGTCCCTTGTCACTATCCTTCTGACAGCCAAAAGCGTTAAAATGGCAACATTGATACACATTCGGAGTACCTATCCGTGTGTGTATGTGTGTAACTCCTACACGAAATTAAAATTACCTAGGAGTGAGCAGTAGTTTTCTTTAACATATATATACAGATTTCAGACTGTATTGAATACTGTTTGAGTAACAGGGAGATTTCTGAACCAAGTCAGGGGAAATTTGCAGAGGGCAGAAATAAGAAATCCCAACTGGCACTTCAAATTCAAATTCCAGTGTCGACGGTTCAGTTTCAGTCTTGATGATAAAGTTTGCAAAAAAAAAGAAAGAATCAACTAAGTTCGGTAGTGCGACACTAAAAATTTAAACTACAAATAGGAATAGTGGAAAAGCAGTGAGAAGTGCTGAACGCTATAAAGGTAAAATTAAGTTTAAATTTTCAAGCTAACTCGCTAACTAGTGATTTCCCGCTAGAATTCAAGAAATCCTAAGAAAAGGACGGTAATTGCCGTCTAGGATTTGGTTTCCTGGGAGAATTAAATTCTGTCGGAGAATAGACCCGAACGCAGAAATCCCGTCAACACGAAGCGGCATTTTCGAAAGCCGTTGACTAATACACCCGTTGGCGGAGCGGTTTAAAGCACCGATGATTACACCGTATGACCAGCGTCGCAGGTTCGAGTCCTGTTAAGAAAGAACATCAAATCCCAGTTTTTCTTCTACCTTTTTTTTTTGAGAACACTAAAAAATTTTTTTTTGTATTTAAAGTAACTTGTGACTTTGGCAAAAGAAAGTAAATTTAATTATTGAAAATAACTGGCTAAAGCAGGCAGATCGGTAGAGAAATTATATAGAAGATATATATATAAATTAATTTTTTTTTAAAGTGATACAGGGACAACAGAAAAGCTGTGTACGATAAGTAACCTGGATGCTGTGGCCACTTCATCGTCAGTTGCTGCAATAATAATTTGGTGAGTCATATTGATTGACAGAATATATATATATATATTCTATATAAATTGTGGGCTGGGGACCAGTGTTTTTTTTTAAATTACACATACCTATTGAAATTTAAGTGAATTTTTTTTTTTTGAACAAGTGCAGATATTTAGGTCTTAAGCTTACTTTCTTTTAATTGAATTGCGTAACATTAAATAAAGTAGAATTAAAACCCAATAAAATGTTTGCTATTTAAAAATGAAATTTAAAATCGTTTATTCAAATATGGAGTGTGAATAAGAGTTCGATGAGATAATGAGGAGAAGAGGCTGAAAGAGGACAAAGCGATGAAGGAATTTTGAGAAGAGAAGATGCCAGCATAGGGGTTACTGAGGCGAGTATGGTAACCAGGTAGGGTGGGTTCTGAATATTTTCTCGCAGGCGGATACCAACTGTCGCCAAAGACTGGCATGGTTTTTTTTGTAGCGTTATGGGTCAAGTTCTCCACGCCCTCCGGCGAGCGAACAGGTCGGTCCAGCATGCCAGCAACGACCCAACAACAGCCACGTACGTTACACGGGGGAGTCGCGTTCGACCCAGACCCCCTAAACAAAAACTCTCGCGATAGTGACACCCAAACGGATGGTGCAAGTATCACTAGTTCACCTTTGGAAACAAACAAAATACAAATATTAATTAGGAGTAAGGATATTCAAGTAGGCGCAAATATAAAAAGATTAGAAATTAAGCCATGCATGTTAGGATTAAGAATTACTTAATAGCCAGGAATAGAATCTTTAATAGTTCAAAATCAGTCTCTAAGAGAATTTTAAATGCACGGAAAAGGTACCAAATCAGGAAAGCAGTTAGGAAAAGCATATCTTCCACTATCGTAGATACTGCTGCTGATCCAAGGCCGTATGCAAAAATCAAGATCGCTAATAAAGAGGTATTTGGTCTATTAGATAGCGGAGCCAGTATCAGCATCCTTGGCAAAAATTGTTATAGTTTCGTGAAGTCCTTAAATTTACCTGTTTGACGGTTTACATCCGACATGAAAACTGCTGACGGTAATAACCAATCGATTGTTGGGAGGATTAAAGTCCCTGTCACATATAAAGGTGACCAGCACGCCATAATATTTTATTTAGTCCCAACTCTCGACCAGGAGCTGTATCTCGGGGTGAATTTCTGGAAGGCGTTTCAGATTGCACCTAATGTAATAAGTGGGATTACTGCTTCTAATGTTACAAGTGACCCAAATACTCACCTGCTTTTCTTTTCGACAACAGTCCATGTTGGAGGCAGTCAGGGGAAGGAGCATGTAATCGATACCGGGGATGCGGCCCCAGTAAAGCAGCGCCACTACCCTGTTTCTCCAGCGGTACAAGCTCTTTTGTTCGAAGAAGTCGATCGGATGATAAGTCTCGGTGTAGTGGAGGAAAGCGAAAGCGCATGGTGCTCACCAGTGGTACTTATTCGCAAACCGGGCAAAAATAGGCTTTGCCTAGATTCGCGTAAGGTCAACGCCTTAACCAAAAAGGACGCATACCCTCTTCCACACATCGATGGACTCCTCAGCCGGTTACAAGACACTTACTTCATCACTAGTGTCGACTTAAAAGATGCGTTTTGGCAAATACCGCTGGACAAACAGAGTAGGGAAAAGACTGCATTTACGGTGCCGGGAAGACCCTTGTACCAGTTCGCGGTTATGCCCTTTGGGTTGTGTAACGCAGCTCAGAGGATGTGCCGTCTAATGGAAAAGGTTATTCCTTCACGGCTAAAGGACCGCGTCTTCGTGTATTTAGATGATCTGCTCATCGTTGCTCCAGACTTCGAAACCCATGTTGCCCTGCTTGACGAAGTGTTTGCGTAAAGCAAATCTCACCATCAACTTGCAGAAATCCAAGTTCTGCTTCAAGGAATTGAAGTATTTGGGTTTTTTTGTTGGTGGTGGGATGCTCAAAACTGACCCTTCGAAGGTGGAGGCGATTTCGGAATTTCCAGCCCCTAAAACCCCGAGGCAGGTTCGCCGACTGCTTGGTCTTGCAGGATGGTATAGGAGGTTCATTCGGGACTTCTCCACTCTGACTGCCCCCATCACGGATACGCTAAAGAAAAGTAAAGAAAAGTTCATGATGACTGAGGAGGCACTTGTAGCATTTGAGAAGTTGAAAACAGCCTTAACAACCGCGCCCGTACTCACACATCCGGACTTCTCAAAGCGTTTTTTCATCCAGTGTGATGCTTCAGAGTCTGCGATAGGTGCTGTCCTCTTCCAGAAAATCAATGACAACGAAGAGTTTCCCATCTCGTACTTTTCGCAAAAATTAAACACTTGCCAAAAAAATTACAGCGTGACCGAGAAAGAGTGTCTAGCTGCAGTCATGGCAGTGCAAAAGTTCAGGCCCTACGTCGAAGGAATGACATTCACGGTCATCACTGACCATTCCAGCTTACGTTGGTTGATGAGCCTGAAAGACTTGAACGGCAGGTTGGCTAGATGGAGTCTGAAGTTACAGGCCTTTACATTTGACATAGAGCACCGAAAAGGCACGCTTAATGTTATACCAGACACACTTTCTCGAGTCTACGTCGACAGCATCACGATGGAAGAGGTAGGTAGGTTGACCTCGAATCTGAGGAATTTCGATCAGAAGAGTACATGAAACTAATCGAAACGGTGAAAGAGCACGCTGAGGAGCTACCGGACTTAAAAGTAGAGGACGATTATGTGTACAAAAGAGTATTGCCATCAATGGAAGATGAACTGATGGTAGAACACAATTGGCAACTGTGGATCCCGTCAGGCCTAACCGAAGAAATAATCTCCCGTGCACATAATCCTCCTCAGGCAGCTCACGGCGGAATATGCAAGACCCTGCAATGAGTTCGGCAGTATTTCTACTGGCCTAATATGACCAGTCAGATCAGAAAATATGTCTCATGTACTACCTGTAAACAATGCAAGTCGTCCAATCTTATTTCACGTCCCCCTATTTTTACAAGTTACTATTCCGATCGTCCTTTTCAAAAACTGTATATTGATTTTTTAGGTCCGTATCCTAGAACTAAGGCTGGTAATGCGTACGTTTTGGTTGTCCTTGACCATTTGTCAAAGTTTGTCTTTCTAAAGCCGCTGAAAAATGCTAATACCAGCAGCGTTATAAAGTTCCTTCACCAAGAGATTTTCAATATGTTTGGAGTGCCACAAATAATACACTCCGATAACGGGAAACAATTTGTGGCAAAGGATTTCCAGAATCTGCTGCAGAAGTATGGAATCCGCCACCTGAGGACAGCTTACTACGCACCACAGTCAAACGCGTCAGAAAGGGTAAATAGAACGCTGCTAGCCGCCATCCGCACGTACTTGAAAGACGACCAGCGTGACTGCGATATCCACCTCAGTGATATAGCCGGTGCGATGCGAAGTTCTGATCATGCTTCAATCGGGTATCTTTGGTATGAACATGATGACGCACGGAAGTGGCTATGAGCTTGCACGACGGCTAAATGCAGTGGAAGACGGCGAATTTGCTACCCTCACTCGACAAGATAAACTACAATGCGTACGTAAACAAATTAAAGCAAACATCATCAAGGCGAACGAAAAGTCCGCAAAGACATACAATGCACGAACAAGACAGATCCGATTTCTACCTGGGCAAGAGGTATATCGGCGAAATTTCGTCCTAAGTGATACCTCCAAGTACCTCGAAAAGGATCGGTAACAGCATGTACGAGATAGAAGACCTAGCGGGAAAGAAAGTAGGGATCTTCCATACAAAAGACCTGAAGCAATAAGACTGATTTCTGTATAACAACTGTTCCGTGTGCTTTTTATATGTAAGGTTAGTGTAAGTTAATCTGTGCCCATGCAAATACATATATGTACGCATGCAACCATTATATCACGTATCACTTTTGACCAGTTCCATTTATATATGCCTGTTATTTATTTATTCCTCAATTATGTATTCCTGTAAGGGATTTCTGCCTAGTACTTTATTTATTTGTTTGTCATTTACTCATTTATGTATGGTATTTATTCCTTCTACGTAAGTATTCCTGTGATATGTATTTCTATAAGTATTTATTATTCTATGTTATTTATTAATTATTTAGGTATAATTATTTATTTATTCGTTCAGATATAGTTTATCTATTGGTTCTTTATACGCTGATATTTTTTTTATAAGTTATTTATTATTTGCTTATGCAAGGTCAACTGGTTGAAAACACCTACAAAAAAATAAAAGTGTATGGTCTACTACCGTATTGTATCTGATTTTCGATTTAATTATTTGAATCGTTTTTTTTTTTACTTCTAAGAATTATTTTGCAGTTTTCCTAGTTCGGCATGATCCAAATAATGAAGTCACTCGGGTGTGTGTGAATAGTTTATTCAGCTGTTGCATGACTAATTATGGAAGTACTGGCACAAATAACATCTACATTCATTTTTCTTATTCTAAAGGACATGACCTAAATAGGTATAAACTAGAATGCGGTATTTCACTTACTGACATCAGCTCCTACGCCAACCTGGGTTCCTGCTAAGTTCAGCAAGTTCTGATGAAGACAAGCCACAGGTAGTGAAAGCGAGTTGGGATGTTTTGTTTACCTGGTTATGCAGCAGTATTAGTTGCATAGAAAAAAAAAAAAAAAAAAAAAAGTATGATTGGGGATTTCCTTTGGCAAAAGTAGTTACCTACCCGAAGAAGCGTACATGCCAACAAAGGAAATCGGCGACTGTAAATGTCTAACCAGGTTGTCGACAAGGCATTATGGTTGTAGGTAAACAGCATAGGTAGAGGGTTTTCAGTTTTCTGCGGCAATAATTATTATTCCTGAAAGTAGTGAAGGGCAGGTTAATTAAAGTAAAAGAGGAGTCGACTACATATGAATATAGATTTACATACTGATTGCCCGGCTAAAGAAGTGGGTTCTTCCCCACGTTTTTTTTTGTTTGCACTAGTGCAAGCGACTCTGGGCCGGATAAGTGGATTAAAATCTCCATCGTTTAGCTGCAGCAGCAGGTGACTCTTCCACCGCCTATGATGTCGGAGGACCTCCATCATCCTCAGAGAATGGTTATGGTCACCTTTGAAAAATAAAATGAAACCACATTTCCACGAGCAATTACCTTTTTGCTGTCACTCTGTCTGTGTTTCTTTTTTTTGAATGTTATCTTACCTGTCAGGCAGCTCAGTATGAATGTTAGTCCGATGGTTTGTGTCCTTGTTGTTATAATTGCTTCGGTGTGTGCTTTAATACCAGAGGCACAAACCCACCCAGTTTTGCAATTGTGAGTGCACCACTCACTAGCGATTAGCGGACTGCAAATACATAAAACCAATCATACGATATGTATATACGATGTGGGACCCGGCACTGCGAAACGGATTTCTCGATTAATATAATTGTGAAAGTCAGCCGAGACACATCGAGGCTAAAGTGGTATAAGCACAGTAGTGCGAACAGTGGGTGCAGTTTTTGTATAAAAACCTTAAAACAAGGTAGTGGCAGTTATTGCAACGATATACAAGTATAAACGGGCGGGTTTCCATTATGAACAGTAAGGGATTTTTTTTTCTGGCTTAAAATGGCCTAAAAAAGATAAATATAATATTTTTTTCTTGAGGAAATGATTTTTTTTTTTTTTTATTTATTTTTTTTTTTTTTTTTATTAAATTTTAACAATTTTTTTTAATAAAACGATGTGGCTGGCTACAGAATTTTAACCCTTTCTTCCGCAGGGTTTAGCCGCTCACGCGACTTCGTCGCTCCGCTAAGGGTATGTCAACAACTGTCAGGCAGGTGCCTGTAAGAAAGTATGGTGTATTTAAAGTATGGAGTGGGTGACTCACTTCGCTCGCTAACAGGATTTTAACCCTTTCTTCCGCAGGGTTTAGGCGCTCACGCGACTTCGTTGCTCCGCTAAGGGTATGTCAACAACTGTCAGGCAGGCGCCTGGAGCTAAAGTTTATATATACTTACTTTGGGGTATTTACCAGTATATTTTCAGCCAAAAAAAAGAAAAGACAAATTAACTTAAATTGTTTCAACTTTTTGACATATGGCAATAGCTTTAATATTTTCCAACATTCACTGCATTCACCACCCCACCCACCGCCCTCCACACCAACAGAAAACACTTAGAACAAGCGTTATGCAAAGTGGACGCGTCATTTGTGCAGTTTGTAGGTGCACTTTTCAGTGAAAATTGAAAACTTTAAAAATAAAAAAAAAATAGAAAAAAAAGTTTCCTCAGAAAAATTCTTTTACAGTACATCTTAGAATAAGTCAATTTAAATAAAAAAAATAAAAAAAAATGAATTTGCTTACTGTTCATGATGGAAATCTCAGCCCAGTCCTTTGTTAGGACAATACATTCCAAGGGCAATTGGCGGTCACCGACAGTGCAATAGTCGTGGCCGCCGAAAATTTATTTGGACGCCCGTAAATAAAATGAAATCGTCAAAATTAAACTACAAATATGTGCAATTATGTATGTGCCTATTACGAGGAAATAAAGTGCAGTCACACTCCCACGTGAAACCCGCCCAAAGCGGCATCGCAGGCGCACCTTCATCGCATCCCGAAAGGGAATTTTATGTTTCGTCTACAACTTATTAAAACAATAACTGCCAGTATAACAGTGTAACAGCAAAATGTACACCCTTACAAAGTTATAGCACCCTTATAAATATACAAAAAAAGGGGGTTATAGCTACTAGTTATTTAAATACACCCATATGTATATAAATATAGGTGTAGTTTGTTAGTTTTAAGACTAGAATTTTTGTGACGAATAGATAATTAATTCATTCCACACGTTTATTCGTTGCTAATGATCCATTTAGGCATCCAGTTGGTTACTCCGCTATATATATCGGTAGGATTGGTTACCTTTTTCTTTAATGTTGTTCTTGTTGATTGTAGTCCTATGTATCCATAAGTAGTGTTAGGTTTTTTTTTTGTAATGATTTAGTTTTTCCTTTGTAGTTCTAAGTATTTATTATTCATTTAACTAGCTCGTAAGTTAGTTATAATTGAGTTCATCCTTAAATCTTATTTCTTTTTTTGTAAGAATCGAGTTTTCTCCGTCGTTCCTTGTTATTTTTTTGTTGATTCCGCGTCGGCTTTTAAACGGTTAAGCCCCCACCACCTAAAGTGAGCTCCCTTTCTGTAGGTACGTTCTTTTGGTATTAGTGTCTAACTGCATGGTGAATGCCTTCATGCATTCGGGTAGGACGGTGGAATCTAAGATTCCCAAGTTAGAGTTTGAATCCTTTTTTTTTGTAAATTTAATTTGCTTTATGGTCTTATTGTCAGTTATTGATTATATATATAAATATATATAGTGCTAAAAGTATAAAATAATGAATTTTATGGTTTTTTGTCAGGCACATAAGCGTATGATGTGTATTTAAGAAGATTTTTCAGGGGGGTGCGGTAGGATGTGATAAATATTATTCGGTGGGAATGGTCTGATCGTTGAGCAGCATCCATCTTTGGGGAAATCCAATATCTGGCCACCGGATTTCCAGGTTGGAAGGGTAATGGCTACGCTGCATCGTCACCGGCAGCGCCCTTCAGTGTGGTGGACGTCCGTGCGATTTTGGTAAAAATGTAAGTACCTTTTAGGCATGATATTTGTTTTTGTGGTAGGTTTGGTTGAGTGTGGGGGCAAGATCCACCCCATTCCGGCGAGCGCAGTCCCTTCTTGTCCCATTCCCATCCTAAGGTCCCATCCACATCCTAGTTTCCATACCCTTACCAACTCCTAACTCCCTCTACATACTCAGTATAGACCTATTACAATAGGTATAAAAAAGAAAATAATAAAAGATTTAACCTACTGTGGAGTAAGCTAAGAATCGATCACTTAAAAAACGATTTGGAATTGAAAGGTCTTAGTGAATTAGTAAAAGAAAATGCCAACATCTTTAGCTTAGAAGACGAGAAATTAACAGAAACGTCGGTTATTGAACATCATATACGAACAATTAATGAAATACCAATAAACGCTAAAATGTATATGTACCCCAAGGTACATAATGTAAATAAACAATTAGAAAAACTCCTTAACGAGGGAATTATACGACATAGCCAATCCCCTTGGTGCAGTCCTTTATGGGTTGTTCCCAAAAAATCGGACGCTAATGGAAATCCTCAATGGAGGATGGTGATAGATTTTAGGAAATTGAACGATGTAACTATTTCCGATTCCTACCCGATTCCGAATATCGCCGATATTCTAGATCAACTTGGGGGTGCGAAATATTTCACAACCTTGGATCTAAAATCGGGATTTCACCAAATACCTTTGAGTAAGGAAAGTATTGAAAAAACGGCTTTTTCAACACCTTATGGCCACTTCGAATACACTCGAATGCCATTTGGCCTCAAAAATGCGCCTTCATGTTTCCAGAGAATGATGAATACTGTTTTATCAGATCTCCTGGGAAAACAATGCTTTGTTTACATAGACGATATCGTTGTTTACGGTAGTAATCTAGAGGAACATAACGAAAGACTCAGAAACGTACTTCGTAAATTGAGAGAAGCAAATCTCAAGATCCAAATAGACAAGTCTGAGTTTCTAAAGGAAGAAGTCCAATATTTAGGATACCTAATTACAAATAAGGGTTTACTTCCTAACGAAGAAAAGGTCAAGGCAATTGACAATTTACAGGAACCTAAAAATCCCAAGGAAATTAAAAGCTTTATAGGAATGATAGGATATTACCGAAAATTCATAAAGAATTTCAGTATTGTAGCATCACCGTTATACAAGTTATTAAAAAAGAATGTTGAATTTATTTGGAAGGAGGAACAAAGTAAAAGTTTTAGCGAACTTAAAAGGTCACTTACGGAATTTACCTTGTTACAATATCCTAAATTCGAAAAACAGTTTATTATCACAACTGATGCTAGTAATTTGGGACTTGGTGCTGTCTTGTCGCAAGAATATTCGGGAAGAGATTTACCTATTCATTTTATAAGTAGAACTTTAAATAAAGCTGAGGTTAATTATAGTACTACAGAGAAGGAATGCCTTGCCATCGTATGGGCAATACAGCAGTTTAGACCTTACCTTTATGGACAAAAGTTCATTATAAAATCTGACCATCGACCGTTAACTTGGTTGTTTAATGTTAAAGTCCCAGGATCAAGACTGATTAGATGGAGACTTAAAATAGAAGAATACGACAATAAAATTACATATAAAAAAGGTGTAGATAATGTAGTTGCTGATGAACTAAGCAGGAATACGGTTTTCCCAGTATTTGAGAACGAAGAACCAAAAGCTCGTAATAATGGTATTAAAGCTAAATTAAGTAAAGAACAAAGAGAAGCAGCAAAAGAAGTTTTTGGAGAAGACTTTACAACGGATGAGGAATTAGAAGAGGATGAAAATGTTTTGAGACAAATCTACGAAGACGAATGCAGGTTGGAAGAACCATGCACTAGTAGAATTGTTTTGGAAAAATTGAATAAAAACACATTACGTGAAAGGAAAATATCCAATCATTCCGAAGAACACGAAAACGAAGTTAGTGACAATAGTCATAACAATAGTCAGGAAGCTGAAGAAGTTGTTAATGGAAAAAACATGAACGAAGATTCTTTAGGGAACATTCAAATTATAAGTAATAAAGAAGAACAGCAAAATATAATAAAAGAATACCATGACGGCCTGATTGGAGGTCATGGCGGACAAAAAGCAACAATCAGTAGAATCAAAGAAAGATTTTGCTGAGCAGATTTAAATAAAAACTTCATAGAATATATTCAAAGGTGTAACCAATGTTAGAGACAAAAAATAAATAGGCATCCATGTAGGAATCCAATGAAAATAGTAACTTCAGCGGATCACGGTTTTGAAAAGGTAGCAATGGATTTAACTGAAAACAATAAAACTAGTTTTTCTTTAACCATCCAAGACGATTTAAGTAAGTTTATTAAGTATATTCCTATTAAAGACAAGAAAAGTGAGACTGTAGCTAGAGCTTTTACAGACGAATGGATCTTGAATTTTGCAATACCAGAATATATTCTCACAGACAATGGTGGTGAATTCGTTAACGAACTAAAGAAAGGACTATGTAAGATGTTTGGTATAAAGCATTTACGTGCTAGTAATGCATACCCGCAATCGAATGGATCCGCGGAAAGATCTCATGCTACACTAGGTGAATATTTGAGGTTAGTTAATAAAGGAAAAGCAAAACCAGAATATGCAAAATTATTTAGATACGCCGCATTTTGTCATAATACCGCCATTCATAATAGCACAGGATTTTCTCCGTACGAAATGATATTCGGAAGAAAGGCTAACATATCGAGTGAACTTAGGAATTTGAGTTTAAAAACTACAACGGATTATACTCAAGAACTACAGCTTAAATTAGTACGGATGGAAATAGAAGCTAAAAGGATTATGTTAGTTAAGAAAACAAAAGCAAAAGAAAGATACGACAAAAGAATAAATTCTAACGTAAAAGAATTCAAGAAAAATGACTTGATTCTTGTTGAAAATGATAGGAGAGATAAGTCAAGCGATCAAATGTTGTTCACCCCAAGCTTAGAGTCTTATAGTTTTATAATGAAAGAAGTAGAATTAATTTCTTATGTAAAATCAGAAAGATTAATAGTAATTATAACGGTTCCTTTGCTTGAAAAGTCAAAATCGGAAGTTTTTGAAATGATTAATGTGCCATACTATGTAAACAACTGGAATTTAAGAATAGTATTTTGAATAAAGATTGTGAGCTAACGGTTTTCATGAACAGAATAAACGGCGATTGTAAAGTCAAACAAATAATAAACCATGTGGACATTTTGCATAAGCTTTCCGAAAGCAAATATTTATTCGCCTTAAGCGATGAAACGAAATATAAATGTAACTGTTCTGAAAACCCAAACAGTGAAGAAGGAATAATTAATAACATTGGAATTTTAAATTTGAAACCAAACTGTATTTTCGAAACCTTGGAAACTAGAATTGAAACTCTTGTGCAAGAATTAACTATTGAAAACAAAGATGTATATCGTCCCGCATCAGTAGACTGCTGTTATATTGTAAAATTGAACGATTTAATTATAGAAGATGTAAATTTGCCTAAAATACAGCTTAAAAATTTAGCTGAATTACAAGATTTAACTATTGAAAGTAGAAATCAAGAAAGTTACATGTCTAGAAAATTTAAAGAAATACCACCCCATGTTCAAGGCACTTTGTTTGGGATAAGTGGAATGTTAATTTTAATATGCATAATTTATTGCTCTTCTAAACTTGCTAAAAGGAATGGCATCACCATTCCCCGTAACAGCTTTAAGAAAAATCATAAGCAACCTGTAGTTGAAAGGGAAACGATGGTACAATATAATGATAGTAACAAAAGTAAAACTGTAACAAGAAGGCCAAATTCAAATGTACTTTGAATGAGTGATTTTGAAGTCGAAGAAAATTAATTAAAAAAAAAATTAATTTTCATTTTAAGAAGGGAGGAGTTATGCATAACCATGTCCAGTATTTCCTGTCTGTCCACTTCAGATATTAAATTCTATTGTTCACACATTGCATCAGTTTGGGACTTGCATTATTGTAATCCAATGCTCTTCAAGTGTTGTTCATAAATTGTTTATTTTCTCAAGTGGAGACCACACGATCTCGCAAGAATATTCGTAACGGCTAATAGTTAAATTCTAGAGAAAACATCGCTTTTTTTTGACTTTGAAATTCATTTTTTTATTCATTGTTAAATATATACTTACATACTAGACAAAAATGATTAAACCTAACTTCAAATTAACAGGATACTTATTCCTATTTATTGGTCCTTATGCGAACGCTCTAAACTTAACTATATCTTATAATTATTGCCTTTCGGCCTACGAACTATTTTACGAACTAATCTTACATATATATTCCTCGAGAAAATTTACTAAAACTCGGTATCATTATTGAGATTTTATATAAAACAAATTACAAACTACCTATTCTACTTACTTAAACTACTTAACGTATTCTAACTATAATTAGGATTCTGAGCACTCGTTGCCTTGCGCAACAAGTGGTCAAAACCCCAATTGCTTTCCGAGCGCCTGGCAGTCGTCAACGTGCACACGCGCCGCCGTGAGCCGATTAAAGCCTTACAGCGTCAGTCAACTCCCGGAAGCACCACCACACGTTGGCGAGCCCGGCCTCTCCCAAAAACGCCCTAGCTGACTTAATCTAACTTATAAGCTAAGAGGATGTTACCTAGAGTAACGCACCGTCCTGGGAGGGCATGTTGACCCCTCCCCCCTCAACAAGCCACCAAAATTCGGCGAATTGCTTTTCCGTGTCGAATCTATCCCTCTCCGATATTGCGGTACTAAAACGGAGAAGCTCATGAGCATTGGCGACGTCCCCGTCATGGAGGAGCCGCTTATCTCTCGCGCTGCGGTAGCGATGGTATAAGACCGGGATACCATCCCTCGTCTGTACCAGCCCTTTTGCATCAATATGGATAAATGCCTCTGGCGGGATAAAGCCAGACCGGAGCGTACTCTCTATGTACATTTCATTGGGGTAGTAAGCCCCAAATATCAGACTATTGTCGCTGGCCATCGCCCTTGCAACGTGCTCGAGTGACCTTAATGAGGAAATAGTCAATCCTATTCAACTGTGCCCCATCGTATAGGACCTTGTTGGGATAGTATTTTATATAGTTGGATTCAGGCGTTCGGAACAACCGGAGACAGGTCCTAAGACATTGTCTCTCCAAAACCCGAATCTTTTCCATATAACTAGGCGATATATTAAACCACAATGGACAACCATAAGCGATGATTGGCCTTATAAGGGCCACGTAGCAAATGACCTTCACTCTAGAGTCAAGTTGACTGCTCTGAAACAGTATCCTTGTCAGAGCATAAGCCTTCTTGGCCCCAGCAAGACAAGCAACTATATGTCTATAGAAATACAGATACTGGTCAAGCCAGATACCTAGATATCTCACTACGCTTCTCACCGCCAACGGCTGCCCATTTTGTCCAATAATGGCCAATTTCTTCCAGTTTTTTCTGGTATCCCTAGAGGCCCCAGCCAATGGAGTTCTGAACAAGATTGTTTCTGTCTTCTGAAAGTTGATTTTCAACTTCCAGTCGTCGCAATATCGCTTAATTTGATCGAAGTCACGCTGCAAAAGGATAGAGAAAACATCGCTGAATGTTTATGCATGCCACTTGAAAGATATCACATTTCTTTGAGATCTATTTACATATAACACCCATGTGTATGTATATACCATAGGGTCGGTAATTTTTCATCCCTTGCTTCGGGATAATTTTTGTAATAAAATTTAGTCTTAAGTAAAACTCTCAAATAAACGGATCTATTTTAGGTAGTAAAACCAATAACTTTGTTGTTTAAATCTTTTTCTGTTGGTGCATAACACCAGCAGTAGTTCCACCGTCCACAGAATTAAGATCTGTGTGGTCATAATTCAAACGCAGAAAGAAAACGACAAAGTAATTTCCAATAAAAAGTAAACAGCGAAAATTAATTTGTTGGCATTGAATTTGACTTTTGACTTTGAAATTCATTTTTTTTATTCATTGATAAATATCTACTTACATACTAGACAAAAATGATTAAACCTAACTTAAAATTAACAGGATACTTATTCTTATTTATTGGTCCTTATGCGAACGCTCTAAACTTAACTATATCTTAGAATTATTGCCTTTCGGCCTACGAACTGTTTTACGAACTAATCTTACATATATATTCCTCGAGAAAATTTACTAAAACTCGGTATCATTATTGAAATTTTATATAAAACAAATTACAAACTACCTATTCTACTTACTTAAACTACTTAACGTATTCTAACTATAATTAGGATTCTGAGCACTCGTTGCCTGGCGCAATAAGTGGTCAAAATCCCAATTGCTTTCCGAGCGCCTGGCAGTCGTCAACGTGCACACGCGCCGCCGTGAGCCGACTGAAGCCTTACAGCGTCAGTCAACTCCCGGAAGCACCACCACACGTTGGCGAGCCCGGCCTCTCACAAAAACGCCCTAGCTGACTTAATCTAACTTATAAGCTAAGAGGATGTTACCTAGAGTAACGCACCGTCCTGGGAGGGCATGTTGACCCCTCCCCCCTCAACAAGCCACCAAAATTCGGCGAATTGCTTGTCGAATCTATCCCTCTCCGATATTGCGGTACTAAAACGGAGGAGCTCATGAGCATTGGCGACGTCCCCGTCATGGAGGAGCCGCTTATCTCTCGCGCTGCGGTAGCGATGGTATAAGACCGGGATACCATCCCTCGTCTGTACCAGCCCTTTTGAATCAATATGGATAAATGCCTCTGGCGGGATAAAGCCAGACCGGAGCGTACTCTCTATGTACATTTCATTGGGGTAGTAAGCCCCAAATATCAGACTATTGTCGCTGGCCATCGCCCTTGCAACGTGCCTTCGAGTGACCTTAATGAGGAAATTGTCAATCCTATTCAACTGAGCCCCATCGTATAGGACCTTGTTGGGATAGTATTTTATATAGTTGGATTCAGGCGTTCGGAACAACCGGAGACAGGTCCTAAGACATTGTCTCTCCAAAACCCGAATCTTTTCCATATAGCTAGGCGCTATATTAAACCACAATGGACAACCATAAGCGATGATCGGCCTTATAAGGGCCACGTAGCAAATGACCTTCACTCTGGAGTTAAGTTGACTGCTATGAAACAGTCTCCTTGTTAGAGCATAAGCCTTCTTGGCCCCAGCAAGACAAGCAACTATATGTCTATCGAAATACAGATACTGGTCAAGCCAGATACCTAGATATCTAACTGCGCTTCTCACCGCCAATGGCTGCCCATTTTGTCCAATAATGGCCAATTTTTTCCAGTTTTTTCTGGTATCCCTAGAGGCCCCAGCCAATGGAGTTCTGAACAAGATTGTTTCCGTCTTCTGAAAGTTGATTTTCAACTTCCAGTCGTCGCAATATCGCTTAATTTGATCGAAGTCACGCTGCAAAAGGATATTAATGACCTCGATTTTAGGACCTGATCTGTATGCCACCAAATCGTCGGCATACGCTATAGCATGGCTGAGTGAACCCACCAGATCACTCGTGTAAATGTTAAACAGGATCGGAGAATTGACCGCCCCCTGCTGTAAACCGTTTTTAATTTCAAAGACTCTGCTCGAAGTCACGTTGCCACATTTGACAACGAACTTCTTTCCCATAAGCATATTATAAATTATATATAGCAAAGGTTTGTGCATCCCCCGCCTGGTCAACTTGTAGAAAAGTCCCTCTAACCATACGGTGTCGAAAGCCTTCTCAAAATCAACCAGACAAGCACCCGTGCATTGGTTTTTGCATTTATTCCACTGAATGTCGGAAACCAGTTTCGACGCGGCATGAATAGTGTCATGCCTCGCCCTGAAACCAAACTGGTTGTCCGGGATTATGTTATTGTCCTCGACCCACTTTAACAGGGCTCTATTTACAACCTTTTCAAAGACCTTGCTAATATTCGGAAGCAAGCTAATTGACCGGAGATTGGCAGGGTTCGTCCTATCTTTACATTTTTTCGGGATAGGGTGTACCACAGCTACCTTCCAATGCGCCGGATAATATGCATTATTCAGCGCATTGTTAAACAGCTTGGTGAAAATATCTACAGCCTCCAAAGGCAGGTGTCTCAATACGACGTTTGGGACACCATCCATTCCCGCCGACTTTTTATTCTTTAGTGTCTCGAAGATGCACAGAAGATCATCCTTCGACACGAACAAGTGCGATGCATCTCGGCCATTGGCGACAACTGCATTAGCATGGTTTTCATCAGTGAACACGGTGAATCCGTTATTCTCAGATCGCCAATTCTCAAGTTCGGTGCGCAGATCGAAGTGGCTCACCAGAGCCCTATTCTCAATGTCGTGGTTACGGCGAACAGGATTGTTCACCGTATACACGGCCTCGAAACAAGCGCCCAGCAAATCCACCTTCTCCTGTGGGTCCTCGACCACGAAAAAATCGTCGTTTGAAGCGACACTTTCTGGACTTATTCCAGCAGTCAGTACCGTCTGTCTGTTCTCTGCTGTCTGGGAGATTCGAACACAAGGAATATCATTGTGATCTTTCCTCCTGAACAACTTATTTATCTGTGTTGGCATTGAATTCTTTCCAATCGGATTCACGAAAAGAGGGCGCATCCCCATATAGCACGCGGTAAGCAGTGCGGGAGCTGCATTCAGTAGATCCTACGAGTCATTAACTGACCGAACGAGGTTCGATTTCTTCGTCGGCGTAACCAGTCGTTCCGGGCGAAAACTTAATTTATTCATTTACCACCCCCAAGTGTAAGCAAGAAAAAATATATTTAAATTCCCGCTAGTATCGCGGATCATAATACAATTTCACAGGTACTTCGAGGAGAACTTGAGGTGTGCACATCGACGAGGGATCTCTCGGTAAGTTTCATTTACACCCACATATTTGTAGTGGTAGCGTGACCCAGTGCAATTACGCAATGGGGCATTAGTTAATTATATTATTATTTTTGTTATTATTATTATTTTTGTTATTATTATTATATTGATTACCCGTTTACTTACTCGTATATATTATAACAATACAACTTAGGCACCTACGTACATGGGCCCTGAATTACTCGTGTGTTCAATTACGTCAGAGTTACCAAATCAGTTACGCGCTTGCTTCATAAGACCGGATACTTTTCGAATCGGGATGAATTCTTTCAGGGGAAAATCCTGAACGTGATTTCTTTTAGTAAGTGAGGACGATACTTTCCCTCCTGTTTAATTAAGATACACCGGTCTTAATCCTGAAGATTAGACGACACTTAATCGTCATCAACCGTCGGACATGAAACCGGCAAACTAGGTATAGCCTGCGAAGACACTATACCGCGGCAATAGTATTAAGATTCAGTACATCGTGTACTTTAGCACAGTAAGCAATAGTACATCGTGTACTTTAATATATTAAGAATCTGTACATCGGGTGCAGTAGTATGTTAAGAATCAGTATGTACATCGTGTACTTTAAGTTATTAAGATTCAGTACATCGGGTACTTTAGTATGTTAAGCCTTAGTACATCGAGTACTTTAATACAGTAAGCACCAGTGAAGCGTGCACGTTAGCCTATTATCCTTAAGTTGCGATTATGAATAAAGATTGAATTATACTTATATAACTCCGTTTGTTGGTCCGTAATGAAAGGCGGCCATTTATTCGCCGCAGTCTTTCCAGTATCATTCCACCTTCTGGGATGAGTGGTTGAAGTACATCCTCGGGGGTAGTGAGGAACATCGAGGGGAGGAGTTTTCAGGGTAAGTGAATCCCTAGGTTAGGGGTTAGTTACCCCATTCAATATAGGGGCTATCGCCAATGGAGCGGTGCGGTGGCCAAAGGAGTCCATGCTTATGCATGGCGGGGTGGGCCAGCTCAAGGGGGGAGAACCTCAACGCCATCTCTCTCTCCCCCTCCTTTACCCTTGCGTCATCTCGGATAACAAAAGGGTCTGTGTGGAGGCTTCGCAACTTCGGGCCTTGACATCGTTGCAATTAGGTCATTGGACCGCTTATTTTTCCTGGGGGTTCCATGTTTCGGTTGCGGCCGCGGTCTATCTGTGCGGCCATAGGAACTACCAGGCACAATTTATTCTAGGCATGTAAAAATATTGTGACCCCAGTCCAGGACCACGCAGCAAGTTCCCACTCCCGCCGACGAGCTAGCGCGGGGAACATTGGAACCATGCCTGGCTGCTGGTGGCTCGACACCCTCATCCATCTCTCTGTTCGGTGGTGCTCCGGCGTCCTGTTTGCTGGGACTCTCCGAGGCAGCTCGATTAGGTGGACGAGGTCGGTGACCTTCACGGTACAGGTAGCTTGCTACGGGGCGCGGGTTTTCCGTACCTTCTGGTGAAGGGAAACTCCATCCGATCCAAGTTGCCGATCGACTCGAGGTCGAGTCGAGGTGACGCACCAACCCACCTGGACGCGTGTATTATCGTTACAGGTGGCGCCCAACGTGGGGCCCGAAGTTTTGCACAGTAGCACCCAGTTATAAAGACCTTTTCCAAAAAAAAAAAACTTCATCTAAAATTTCTTTTTCCGTTATCCAGGGGAAACCTTTTCGGGTATCCCCCAATTCCACTCCTAGTTCAGTATAACAAGCGTAAGCATCCCTCGGGAGTGTTCGAATAATATTTATTTTTCTGGCGTGTCGATTCCTTTTGTGAATCGGGTTCCATCAGCTAATGTTCGTCCGATCCTGACCGGGACGTGGATCGAAGATGTTCTCCGCGTTCGTCTGACGCAGTTCTTCGGGTGAACCTAAGCAAGCACGCACACTCTTCGTTTGGAGCTGGAGATTTCATGTCCGGTTTCGGGGCTGTTAAGCGACCCCTCTACGTCTGCTGCATGAACTCCACTCGATCCCACGGCGTGAATATTGTTGCGCCTTGATTGTTTACAGGGATGGAGGAAAGCAGCGTGGGTATAGAGCGTATGTTGTCCGGTGCATAGGTGGAAGTAGTTCCCCGTGTACGTCTGAAGCTACATAGTTCCGATACCAAGCCATCCTCTGCATATCGCTTTACAAACGCAACATTTTTTTTTTTTGGTCTAAGACAGTCTCTACGAACTAGAATGGGACAGATCCGCAATGGGAATCGAGTATCAACCCCAAACATATATCCAATTATATACTCGGTTCATGCAAACATAATTTATTTTTCTTTCTCCTCTCTCTCCTCTAGAATTCGTCACTACCCCATTATGATAGATAGCCTAGTATAACTCAAGTATATCACCTTGAGTCATACTAACCCAACTCAAACAAAAAAAATTATTAAATATCCCTTTTCGTAAATTTCCTTTTTTTTTCTTTTCGTATCGTTAGCGTTCGATAGTCGACAAGGTAACTACACACTCCCAAAGTACTTTTAGGTGTAAGTCTATGTCGTTCGCGATATAAGTTTATAATTTAAGTTCCTTTTTATACCCTATTCTAAGGGTATATTAATTTTGACGCATAGTTTGTAACATACCTTAATATTGCCCGTAGACCCCTAAAAGTTCCTATATTTATGATCAGCATCGATAGTAATGTCGATCTAGCCATGTCCGTACGTCCGTCCGTCGGAAAAAATAGGCCTTTAAACTGGGCCTAGAGAACTGAAATTTTAACCATATACTCTCTAGGGTCCCGAAATAATCAAGTTTACGAATTTTTGAAATCCGCCCACAGACACGCCTACAAACTCAAAAAAACAAAATTTTGGAAAAAATCGAATTTTGAGCTAGAAAGCTGAAATTTTTTTAATATGATCTATGACTCCTAAAACTGCTCGGGAGATAAAATTTTCAAAATCCGCCCACTGACACGCCCACAAATAAAAAAAAATATTTTTTTTGAAAATCCAAAGTTTGAGCAAGGGAGCTGAAATTTATAATATATACTCTCTAGGGGGCCCTTTATGCTCATGTATAAATATTTTCAAAATCCGCCCACTGACACGCCCATAATTAAAAAAAAAAAAAACGAAGGGGCGACCCTAGCGACAACCAGCGAATCCTAGTGGACATTCACCAAGCCGGTCCAAGTAGCGATCGATCACTTTCCCTAGAGAGGCAAACACCCTTCTCGGGATTTGTCTCAATCTCTTCGCCGTGCCATCCGGATCCTCCACCGAGCAGCGTATTTCCCTCGGGGGGTGAAGCTCCGCTTTCTCTCCGAGATCCACCACCACGGGAACCCGGATCGGTTTTCGAGCCTCGAGTAACCTCCGGGGTACACTTCGATGACAGTGCTCAATTCGAACAGTACATTAGTCAAGTGGTTACGGCGTCCGTAGGCCTGCACCGAACCGACGAGATGCAGTACATTCGTCAAGAATTGGACCGCAGCTGAGCCGCTATGCGCTAAGACATGGATCTAATCGTTCGGGAGGTACTCCTCGCACCGCACGCTCGACCCAACCAGTCTTCAGTCAGAACCGGACTGTCACCCCGGACCTTCGCCGAGGTCCACTCGCTTTCACCCAACCCGGCCGGTCCCCAATGGTACCACCAGTGGGCCATAACGCGAGGCAGGGGCAATCGTTCGCTAACCCTAGCGGTCCTCCTCCTCGCACGAACCCAGATTTACCACCCGAAGCTCAGCCCGTGCTCATGGCACGCGGAGCCAACGTCGACAATTTCTTGGCGCAGCTGAGCAACCCGAACCTTAATGACTCAACACCTCGTCAGCCCAGTAACGGGCCAGGGCCTTCACAGGCACCCTCTTTCCCTAGCTCCTATCCGCGCTACCACAACATTTCTAAGTGGAATATTTACTTCGAGAATAAGGCCTCTCTGTCGATGACTTCCTGATCCAGTTGAACCGGCAGAGAGAGTTCTGTAACGCGGCATGGTCAGACGTGCTGCTGAACTTCCACCACTTAGTACGTGGTCAGCCAAAGATGTGGTTCTGGGGATGGTTGAAAAAGAACCCCTCCGCTTCAACAATATCGGAGTCTGGAAACAGATTTCGACATTTTTCGACAAATGTCGGAATGAAAGCAGAGCGAGCACGAGACTTTTGACGAGTATTATGAAGAACTACTAAGGCTCAACGCTAAGCTGAGATTCCCAAAGGCGAAGCGCGTGCTCATAGAGATCGTGAGACATAACGTTAAGTGAAAGATCGGTTAATACCTCCTGACCTTCAACACCTCCGACATCGCGGAACAGGTTTATGTTTGCCGCCGGATCGAAAAGTTCCTCCACGAATCTCAAGCGATCAAAGTGAAAGTCTTTACCGGAAATCCCTTCCGGAGACTAGTTAACGAGCTCACGGAAACGGACGAGCGGGAAAGCAATTCCGCGCAAGTTGACGTTGAGGCAGTAGCCTACCCGCAACGCGACAAGAGCAAGCTCACCTGTTGGGTCTGCCGCGAGCCAGGTCATACTATGTATGACTGCGTGAAGCTTCCGGAGACACCCTTTTATTTCCGATGTGGAAGGCCGGACGTCTTCACGGTCAATTGACCTCGCTGCCGGGAAAACCGGCAACGGAACTACTCTCAGGCCGGGGAGAGCAGTTCCAAGTTCACACACGCGGCCATCGAAAACTAAACCCCGCACCTTCACGGCCCATTACTCTAGCGAAACGTCCGGCTACGACCAACCTTGTCAGACCGCCGAGTGACCCATCTCCCCTTCCGCAGGAATCTACGACCAACCCACCGGTGAATTTAAACCGTCTTAAGCAGCCAAACTGGCATAGCAAGCCGCTCGACCAGAGATGGTCGGAATACCAAGAGGCTAGGGGGCGAATATTTGACTCCGTCTCTCCGTCCCCAAGAATCACGAAAGTCAGAGAACGATTCGGACTCAAAAGGGACGCGCACGCCGCTATCGCTTCTTCCACCCTAGAAACTTCACCCCGTACCGTCGGAGATCCGCGACCATATGCTTCTGTGAACTTCCTCGATAAGCAATGGTCCGGTCTCCTGGACACTGGGGCTTGCATCAGCCTCGTCCGTAGTAACAACCGCGGATGGGAAAAGGCAAAGTATCGTGGGAGTCATCTCCACGCAAGTCGTGTATAAGAATCGCGCCGAGACCATCACCCTATATCTAGTACCTTCCATTTCGCAGGAGCTTATCCTCGGAGTCGATTTTTGGAAGAAGTTCGAACTAACTCCGAACGTTATTCCGTCCGTACCATCCAAAACTTTCGACATCAGCAGTCTTACTGTCGGTATCGACATGACGGGGGATTCACTCCCCAAGACTCAAGTCCTTTCAGAAGCTCATGTTTTATCGGCAGACGAAGACCAGTTATTAACCCAAACGCTTAAACTATTCCCGTCCTACGCCAACCTAGGCCTGTTTAAGAGACGGCACTATCCCGTCTATCCAGCGGTAGAAGCTCTCATCTATGCGCAGGTGGATCGCATGTTGGCGATGGGCGTGATAGAAGTCAACCCTAGCGCGTGGAGCTCACCCGTCGTGTTAGTACGGCGGGGCGACAAGCACCGGCTGTGCCTTGACGTCCGGGAACTCAACAAAGTCACCAAGAAAGATGCGTATCCTCTGCCAAATATTGATGGACTGCTATCGCGCCTTCCAGACACGTACTACATGTCGAGTGTAGATCTGAAGGACGCGTTCTGGCAGATACCGTTGGAGGAGAAAAGTAGGGAGAAGACCGCTTTTACCGTCCCCGGTCGCCCCTTATACCAGTTTAAAGTCATTCCCTTCGGGCTATGTAATGCACCTCAGCGCCTATGTCGGCTTATGGATCAGGTCATCCACGCCGAATGGCGGCACAAGGTGTTCGTATACCTGGATGAACTGCTCATCCTCTCGAGCACATATACGGAGCATCTGGAGTTATTAGCGTTAGTAGCGCAGAAACTAAGCGACACGACGTTGACTATCAACCTAGAGAGGTCCAAGTTCTGCTATAGAGGGAAACGGAGTCCTGAAAGTCAATCCGAGCAAGATAGAAGCCATAAAAGAATTCCCAACACCCCAGAACGCTCGTCAAGTGAGGAGATTCTTGGGTATGGCGAGTTGGTATAGACGTTTTGTCAAAGACTTTTCCACCTTAGCAAGTTATCTGTCGGATACCCTGAAAAAGGGAAAGAAATTTGAAAGCAACGAAACAGCCCAGGTATCGTTCCGGGCTATAAAAAAGAGGTTATCCAGCGCTCCCGTTCTGGGCAACCCGGACTTTAAGACGATGTTCATCATTTCATGCGATGCCAGTTCCTCCAGTACTGAGTCAATACGACGATGAGGGAAATGAACGGCCTATCTTCTTTTACTCCCACAAACTGAATTCAGCTCAGAGGAATTATACCGTCACCGAGCGAGAATACCTCGCGGCGATAATGGGTATCGCCAATTTCCGTCCTTACATAGAGGGCTACAAGTTCAAAATTATCACCGACCACGCCAGTCGACAATGGCTAATGAGCAAAAGTGAGCTCAGGGGTAGGCTAGCGCGCTGGAGCCTAGAGCTTCAGGGTTACACCTTCGACATCGAGCACCGGAAGGGAGCCTAAACGTGGTGCCAGACGCGCTATCTCGCGTACACGAGGTAGAGGCCCTGCAACGCGGCGACTCGATGGAGAACGGTCGTCCCGACGTGCTGCACGTAGATCTGGCGGATCCGAGTTTCACCTCGGACCAATACCGCCGAATCATCGACAGCGTCGGACAGAACAAAAACCAGCTACCTGACCTTCGACTTTTGAACAATTTCTTGTACAAGAATGTCAAACATTGCACGGGAAATCCTTTACTGGATGAACAAACCTGGAAGCTGTGGATTCCAGTCGCGCTGACCGACTCCTTGATAAGCCTAGCTCATAGCCCTACGAGCGCTTCGCACGGAGGTGTGGCAAAGACGCTGTACCGGTTACGGCATCAATTTTACTGGCCAAACATGTCAGCCCAAGTCAAAATTTTCGTAGAGAACTGTGAAGTGTGTAAGACCACCAAAGCCCCAAACGTCACCTTGAGGGCGGAAATGGGTAAGGCATTTGTCATCGAACGGCCTTTCCAACATGTCTGTACGGCTTTCCCAGGCCCGTATCCTAGATCCAAGCGCGGGAATACGCACATAATCCTCGCCTTGGACCAATTTTCGAAATACACTCTGATCAAACCGTTGTGCAAAGCGACCTCGGGAGCTGCGATTAATTTCCTGCGCGACGACGTGTTTTCAGTTTTCGGAGTCCCCGAGTCCATGTTGTCGGACAACGGGAGACAGTACATTAGCAAGGAATTTCAAGCGTTTACTTCTACCTTGGGGATCACTCATCTCAAAATGGCCATCTATTCTCCGCAAGCGAATGCCAGCGAAAGAGTCAATCGCTCCATCTTAGCGGCGATCCGGTCCACATCGACCCGGACCACTCTTCGTGGGACGCCCAGTTGCCAGCCATAGGCTGCGCTCTGCGCTCCGGGGTGCATTCCGCCGTAGGCATGTCACCATACGAAGCGGTCTTCGGGCAACGAGCGATAGGACACGGAAGCGAATACAAACTGCTGCGAGAGCTGAACGGCCTCAACAACGCCGAACTAGAGTTGATTCCCAAGGCCTGTAAGATGAACATCCTACATGCCCGAGTTATGGTTGCAAGTGTCGGGAAATTAAAAAAAAAAAACACAATTTTCTTTCTCGACCAGCTCAGTGCTGCTTTATTGACTAAAACTCAGAACTTAATCTACACCTTTACATTTTTATATAATTTAATTGCTGACTAAGTTTGATTGACAAAACTAAAACGAATTGGAATTTGAAATTAAATTGCTGATGAATAAAAAGAATTAATTTAAATAGGAATTAAATTGCTGATGAATAAAAAGAATTAATTGAAATAGGATCTTTAGGAATGCATATGTGGGAAAGTGCTGACTGGCTGCCGGTGTTGATGACCGGGGTTGGGGCACGTGTACCGTGGGGTATGTAACTCCTCCCCCCCTGGAGAGAGCTACGGTCAAAGAGGCTGTATGCTTCTATTGCCGGAGCTAGCATTATGTTCAGTGCTGGAGTATGTTGACCGTTGTTGTCGGGTGCTGGTGCTAAGGGTTTCTTGACATTTTTATATTGTTGTATGAGGTGTATTGTGAAGACGACTCCGATTAGCGTTGATATTGTCGAGATGATGGTGTAGTTCAGGATTATATGTTTGTGGGTGTGTCTTTCCAGATGACGTATTGCTTCTTTGTTTTCGAAGTGGAAGTTTTGTAACGACTGGAGGTTGACTGTTTGAATGGAAGATATGTTCAATTTGTTGATCGAAGTGGGATAAATGTGAATTTCTTCAAAGTAAACTCTGTTCGTGCTTTCGTATGTCACTTGGTTGACGTTGACAATGCAGTTTGAGAAGTGAATGATGAATGTACCCTTCAGACTTTGGGCTTTGGGGCCGCATGTTGATGTTATTTCTGTCTCCGGGCTGTTTATGAACAGAATGTAGTTAGGTTCTGGCTGGTATATTTGTTGTTCCTGGTTTACATCTGAAGTTTTAATATGAAGTTTAATATGAAGTAATTTATTTTTAACTTTGATGGGTAATAAATGGAAAAAGGAAAATTATTCATTTTTTAAGGAAGGAATTTGTATATTAAATATTATATCTGAATGATTATACTCGTAGTACGCCTGAAGCTCCAATAGCTCGTATATGTTTTCGTTTGAATTGGTTTCTACAGACTGATTCTTTAAGGTACTGTAGATGAATATCAATTCGTCAGGGTTTAAAATATGTTTTGAAATGATATTTAATTTTGCAAGAATTATATATTCCGCGATATTGGTCAAATGGTTATTTAGAAATTCTATATTGAAGTTTATTTGATTTAAATATTGAACCTACCTACTATTGAAATCTACCTCAACTCAGTAGACGGGACTGGCCAACGACACGCGGTTGTTCTCAAACGGTCCCCCATCTACGTACTAAAAGCGTCCAACGTCGTTTAATTACGGTGATCTGACGAGAACCGATTACTTTTTTGACTTTGAAATTCATTTTTTTATTCATTGCTAAATATCTACTTACATACTAGGCAAAAATGATTAAACCTAACTTAAAATTAACAGGATACTTATTCTTATTTATTGGTCCTTATGCGAACGCTCTAAACTTAACTATATCTTAGAATTATTGCCTTTCGGCCTACGAACTATTTTACGAACTAATCTTACATATATATTCCTCGAGAAAATTTACTAAAACTCGGTATCATTATTGAGATTTTATATAAAACAAATTACAAAGTACCTATTCTACTTACTTAAACTACTTAACGTATTCTAACTATAATTAGGATTCTGAGCACTCGTTGCCTGGCGCAATAAGTGGTCAAAATCCCAATTGCTTTCCGAGCGCCTGGCAGTCGTCAACGTGCACACGCGCCGCCGTGAGCCGACTGAAGCCTTACAGCGTCAGTCAACTCCCGGAAGCACCACCACACGTTGGCGAGCACGGCCTCTCCCAAAAACGCCCTAGCTGACTTAATCTAACTTATAAGCTAAGAGGATGTTACCTAGAGTAACGCACCGTCCTGGGAGGGCATGTTGACCCCTCCCCCCTCAACAAGCCACCAAAATTCGGCGAATTGCTTTTCCGTGTCGAATCTATCCCTCTCCGATATTGCGGTACTAAAACGGAGGAGCTCATGAGCATTGGCGACGTCCCCGTCATGGAGGAGCCGCTTATCTCTCGCGCTGCGGTAGCGATGGTATAAGACCGGGATACCATCCCTCGTCTGTACCAGCCCTTTTGAATCAATATGGATAAATGCCTCTGGCGGGATAAAGCCAGACCGGAGCGTACTCTCTATGTACATTTCATTGGGGTAGTAAGCCCCAAATATCAGACTATTGTCGCTGGCCATCGCCCTTGCAACGTGCCTTCGAGTGACCTTAATGAGGAAATTGTCAATCCTATTCAACTGAGCCCCATCGTATAGGACCTTGTTGGGATAGTATTTTATATAGTTGGATTCGGGCGTTCGGAACAACCGGAGACAGGTCCTAAGACATTGTCTCTCCAAAACCCGAATCTTTTCCATATAACTAGGCGCTATATTAAACCACAATGGACAACCATAAGCGATGATCGGCCTTATAAGGGCCACGTAGCAAATGACCTTCACTCTAGAGTCAAGTTGACTGCTATGAAACAGTCTCCTTGTCAGAGCATAAGCCTTCTTGGCCCCAGCAAGACAAGCAACTATATGTCTATCGAAATACAGATACTGGTCAAGCCAGATACCCAGATATCTAACTACGCTTCTCACCGCCAATGGCTGCCCATTTTGTCCAATAATGGCCAATTTCTTCCAGTTTTTTCTGGTATCCCTAGAGGCCCCAGCCAATGGAGTTCTAAACAAGATTGTTTCCGTCTTCTGAAAGTTGATTTTCAACTTCCAGTCGTCGCAATATCGCTTAATTTGATCGAAGTCACGCTGCAAAAGGATATTAATGACCTCGATTTTAGGACCTGATCTGTATGCCACCAAATCGTCGGCATACGCTATAGCATGTCTGAGTGAACCCACCAGATCACTCGTGTAAATGTTAAACAGGATCGGAGAATTGACCGCCCCCTGCTGTAAACCGTTTTTAATTTCAAAGACTCTGCTCGAAGTCACGTTGCCACATTTGACAACGAACTTCTTTCCCATAAGCATATTATAAATTACATATAGCAAAGGTTTGTGCATCCCCCGCCTGGTCAACTTGTAGAAAAGTCCCTCTAACCATACGGTGTCGAAAGCCTTCTCAAAATCAACCAGACAAGCACCCGTGCATTGGCTCTTGCATTTATTCCACTGAATGTCGGAAACCAGTTTCGACGCGGCATCAATAGTGTCATGCCTCGCCCTGAAACCAAACTGGTTGTCCGGGATTATGTTATTGTCCTCGACCCACTTTAACAGGGCTCTATTGACAACCTTTTCAAAGACCTTGCTAATATTCGGAAGCAAGCTAATTGACCGGAGATTGGCAGGGTTCGTCCTATCTTTACATTTTTTCGGGATAGGGTGTACCACAGCTACCTTCCAATGCGCCGGATAATGTGCATTATTCAGCGCATTGTTAAACAGCGTGGTGAAAATATCTACAGCCTCCAAAGGCAGGTGTCTCAATACGACGTTTGGGACACCATCCATCCCCGTCGACTTTTTATTCTTTAGTGACTCGAAGATGCACAGAAGATCATCCTTCGACACGAACAAGTGCGATGCATCTCGGCCATTGGCGAGAACTGCATTAGCATGGTTTTCATCAGTGAACACGGTGAATCCGTTATTCTCAGATCGCCAATTCTCAAGTTCGGTGCGCAGATAGAAGTGGCTCACTAGAGCCCTATTCTCAATGTCGTGGTTACGGCGAACAGGATTGTTCACCGTATACACGGCATCGAAACAAGCGCCCAGCAAATCCACTTTCTCCTGTGGGTCCTCGACCACGAAAAAATCGTCGTTTGAAGCGACACTTTCTGGACTTATTCCAGCAGTCAGTACTGTCTGTCTGTTCTCTGCTGTCTGGGAGATTCGAACACAAGGAATATCATTGTGATCTTTCCTCCTGAACAACTTATTTATCTGTGGGAACATATTCGGACTACAGGTTTTAATAGCCCGAATTTTATTGCCCCAATACAGACTTACAGATTTTCTGTAATTTTCTTTTATCAGCTGTTTCAGGATTCGGATCTCTGACTTCAGCATCCTTACCTCCGGGTCGTCGCGATCAGTAAATTGCCTGTACAGCCGTTTAAGCCTCGAGAGCAGTCTACTTTTCTGTCGGTATAGTGCGTCGATTGTAGGGTTTCTGTACTTTTCTGTCTGGTCGTCGTCGGAACGTCCTACCCGAGGAATAGTTCGTTCCATAGTTCGTTTGATGGCGTCGTCCATTTGCAATAAATGCAGATCAATGTCATCATTTGTCATGTTACTGTTTGTCGGTGGGTCGATCCCACTCGAACGTATATCTCGCTTTAACAATCTGGAGAAGCGCGACCATTGTGCCCTCCGATAATCGAATGAACACACTGCTTCGTACTCCTCCAGCAGCGTTTGCTCGTTCGGGATCCGTATTGCGGCGGCGAGTCCGTAGTGGTCACTATCGTACTCAAACGCACGTAAACAGTTCCGCGTGTATTGGTCTATGTTTGTCAGTTGAAGTCTTGCGTCCGTTAAGGCCAAGTCCAGGAAAGCACCGCTTCTTGGGAAAGAAGGGATATCCGTCGCGTACAACTCGAGTTTGTACTCAATCATATTGAGGCGCCACCAGTCGTGAAACTGGTTGTCCCTGGGATTTGCAGTAACATTTCCCCATGCCGCATGTTTGGCATTAATATCTCCAGCCAAGAAGTAATAATTCTCCTCCGAGTTCAGCTGCAGACTACGAAAAAGTATCTCGAGCTCTGTCATAAATTGGTTAGGTGGAGGTGCTGCAGGTGCGTAAAGTGACACCACATACACTCTCCTCCGGCTATGGAGAGGAATGCATATGATGCATGCTTCCAACAACTGGAACCTACGCACGTCCCCGCTATATATAACCCTATGGCGCAGGCCTTTTCGAATTAAGATTCCAACCCCACCTCCTTGAGTGGAGTGAGGCCGGTCTCTTCTTATTACATGATAATTTTTGTATACCAATTTGTGCTTCTGATTTAGCTTAGTTTCGCTAACCAAAAGCACATCCGGGTTTTCGGTTTTCAACAAATTGGCAAGTGACGTTCTTTTCTCGATCCTGACTAGTGAATTAACATTCACAGCAAGGATCTTTAAGTTTCCCTCATCCAGCGCAGCCATTAGACTTATGGCACACCAGACCCCACAAACAGCTCCGAATATATAAAGTCAATTCGGGCCGCTTGTTCATTTAATTGTTTCTGGAACTTATCGATCTTTCCGTGCAGAGACAGAAGGATCGATTTTAAGTCCAGCTCCACCTCAGGTGCCTTTTGGGCTACCTTTGGTTGGTTTGATGTCATGTGGGCTTGACCCGGTCCAGCTGCCATTTGGGCAAAGGACACGTTGGGTGCCACAAAATTTGCGAACGAGCGACTCTTCTGACGCCTATCATCTTCAGACTGCTGTTTGCCGGCCTGGACTCTCTTTTTCAATTCTTGGTACTTTGGACAACCCCTTAAGTTGGCGGGATGTCCAGAGTTCCTGCAGAGCACACAGGAGAGTACACTCTGGTCTTCGACTCTCTCCTTACCTAGAGAGCATTCACCATGTATGTGGTCCTTATCGCACTTCACGCATCTAAACTGCATGTTGCAGTTAGCTGCGGCGTGCCCGAACCTTTGGCAGCGCATACATTGAAGTATGCGATCTGACCTCTTTATTTTCTCCGACCTTACAGCATGGTAGTACAGGAAGCGGATATTTCGCAGCCTGTCGATTTTGCTGTCGGGAGTAAGCTGGACTAGGAAGAATGGTAAGTGACGGTTACCACCCCTTGCCACAGCGGAGGAAAACGGCTTGACCCCCACGAAATGGAGGTCGTCGCTTTCAAAATTCTTTAGCTCTCTTTCAAGCTCCTCCGTTTTAATTGAGGGATCGATTCCCTTCAGTACCACTGTTTTTAACTTTTGCTGCCTTGGGGTGTACGTGAAGTACTCGGTTTTCACCTCTCCCAAAGCGGCGCGCACCCTCTGGTACTCCTCTATTTTTTCACATATAATTATGTGATTGTTAGCAGAAAGCCTTTTCACATGGAAATTTTTCGTTATTAATTTACAAATCCTAATGCTATCTACAATGTCGAAATTACTCACGTTAATGGGTGGTATTTTGTCCTTCCGTGACTGTTTAGATTGTTGTTGTTGTTGTTGTTGTCGTTGTTTGTGTTGTTGTTGTTGATGTTGTTGGTGTTGTTGTTGTTGATGTTGCCGTGGTTGTTGCTTCACCTCCAGTTGTTGTTGCACTTGCTGCTTGAGCACAGCTTGTTGTTGCTGTTGCTGCAGCTTCTTACTGCGCAACTGGTCGCGCTTCTCCAGCAGCTGTTTTATGAGCTTGTCCAGCTGCGCCTCCTCCTCATCCTCTTTTTCTTCGTCCATTTGGACGACTTCCTCGTCATCGACCGGTAAGTCCTTGAAGGAGTTTCCCTCTCCGACGTACCGGCCCTCTCCTCCATCATACTCATAAGAGCTGGAGTGTGCTCCGTCATCATCGGATGCAGCCACCGATGATGCCACACTATGGCCTGCCAAGTCTAACCTTCTTTTGGCTGAAAGGTTCGGCTTCGGATTTAACTTCCGCCGCCGTTTTTCCACTGTCCTATACTCCTCGCTTACAGTTACTGCTGGCGTTGTAGCGAGAGCTTTTATTGTTGGCGTTGTTGTTGTTGCTGTTGTTGATGTTGTTGTAGCTGGTGTTGCCTGCGTAGACCCCCGCCTGGGCAACGCGGAACCCGCTGTTGAACTTGGTGTCACTTTAATGGCATTTAAAGCTGCCCTTGGCATACAAGCTGCCGCTGTTTTCATTACTGCTATTGTTGCTGCTGATTTTTTTGCCGGCTCACGTGTTCGCACAACACGTCGCAACGGCACACCCACACCCGTAAGCGAGACCACCGATTTTCCGGGGTCCATCGCCTGATACGTTGCGGCACTTTTGTTTTTTTTTTTTTTGTTTATTTTTGTGTCTCTATCACTATTTTCCCGAAAAAAATTTAAAAATTGAAAACTGACCGAGAATCGAACCCGAGTCTCCGGCGTCAGAGCGGGACACCTTGCTTACTAAGCCAACTTTGGACTTAAAAATCGCTTGACTAAATCGCTTATATTGGATACACTTTCCTTTTTTTTTCCGCTGAACACTAACTAGCCGCCCTATCTCGAAGAGAGCTGCGGAACGACTGAGGACGAGAACCGATTAACTCGACGTGGTATGGTCGTTGGTTGAAGTTAGGTGTTAGTGTTTGGAGTTTGTCTTGCAACTGTTCGTATTTAATCTTAATGAATTTAAGGGAGTCGTTAAAGCCGTCAATTTTATTGAATATTGTCAAAGAGTTGCCTATAGCGTTCACATTTCCCTGGTATTTTTCTAGTCTTATGATGTGGATTAGGCTTTTGTATGTTTTAATTATCCTGCCCGTTGCTAGTTTCAATGTCAGAAGTCCGTGATTGTTCGTCAGGTCGTGTACTTCGATTGTCTGTTCCGTGGTCATCGTTATTAGTAAGGTGAGAGTTGTGAACCTGAAATTTACGTCTTCTTTTAACTTTTGATTTATGAAGTTTTTGATTGTTAGTAGTAAGGACCGTAATTTTTCTATTATTTTTAATTTTATGTTTACTGAATCTTGGGGTTAATTTGTTTCTTCTATTTTCTTTTCTATAAATAAATGATCCTGGCTTTATACTACATGGTTTTTCCCTGTTCTGATTTAGTTTGTTCAAATTTTTCTCTATCTGGTTTTCTGTCTTGTCTTTAATGAATGGGAATAATCCTGCTTGAAACTCATTTAACCTGTTGAGATAGTCGTGCACGTTACTATATTTTATTTTCTTGAATTTGTAATTTCTACCGTAAAAAAGTTCGTTGGGCGTCAATTTTGGGAAACCCCTATAAGCCCGCATATGAAAAGCCCGCGTAACAAAAGCCCGCACGCCAAATTATGAAAAAGCCCGCAGCACAAAAGCCCGCATGCCATAAGCCCGCACAATTTATTTTCAGTTTTAGCCCGCATATGATGCGGGCTTATTGTTTTGTTATTCACCTCATCACTTCAATTTTAAAATTTTTAAAGCCAATCAAATCGCTTGAAAGAAATATTTGTTCCGAGTAATATGGAGGGGGATGTAGTTATTCACCACACTCACCTCTTCCCCTCTTTTTTATGAAAACAAGTAAAATCTCTTAAAAAAATTTTGTTCGTCCTAAAAAGAACCGATTTATTTACCATATCCACCTCTACCCCTCATTTCCCCTCCTAAATTGAAATTGGTCAATATCTCTCATTGAATATTTAGTCGTCCTAAAAAGAACGATTTTGGTTCATAGAACCACCAATACACAAAATCACTTCACTTTCACTGGATTGGGAGCAACCGCACTGCTCCAGGCATCGACGAAGAATGCGATAATTCAGAAAAATACTACTTCTTATATACACTTTGTCGAAGACATTTCGAATTGAAAATATTTTTGACAACCAATCAAAACTCTTGCAGGATATATTTTACACAACTTCCCTCTCCGTGATTCTCATGATTTCTTGCATCTTACAGATGGATTTCTCTGTGAATTCAATGGATTTTAAATGTACATTACTTCTATTTTAACACGCAATTGTTTAGGAAATAACCATAGCCCAAGTGCGGATAGTACATGTGTTGAATAGATGCTCTTACCATTGAAAAATAATAGCATTCCTCCCAATAAAAGAGAAAAAAGTTCATAAAATGGACAGAATTTGTATACATTTGATTAAAGCAGACCGCAAATCATGCGAGTAAATGGAGTTCATATTTGGAATTATTCGCTTATTTAGTGGAAAAACCAGTTTAAATCCTAAGATTCCGCGAGCGGGCTACATAGACCCGACATGATGCGCATAAATTCGCCTTATCTTTTCAATTCGGCGCTTATTTGCTTGTGTTTATGGCGCCTGCCAGACAACCAGCATATACCCTTAGCGGAGCAACGAAGTTGCGTGAGCGTGCTAAACCCTGCGGAAAGATAGGTGAAACCCTAAGATCCCGCGAAGCGGGCCACACAGAACGAACATTATGCGAATATATGGTTATAATCTTTAGAATTTGGCGCTAATTTCAGTGTTTATGGCGCCTGTTTAACATTTCTTCGACGTTAAGACGCAATTATCTTGGAAATAATCTGATCTCAATAGTGCAATAGTTGTCTATTCAAAGGAAGATTGACACTATTCCTCACAGTAAAAGATGAAAATGATGCGAATATATGGACATTATCTTTGGAGTTGAGCGCTAATATCATAGTGCTTATGGAGCCTGCCAGGCATAAAGCATATACCCTTAGCGGAGCAACGGAGTTGCGTGAGCGTGCTAAACCCTGCGGAAAGATAGTTGAAACCCTTAGATCCCGCGAAGCGCGCCACTCACAACAAAAATGATGCGAGTTAAATGGCATTATCTATGAAATTTGAAGCTTATTTGTAAATGTTTATGGCGCCTGCCAAACAATAAGCATATACCCTTAGCGGAGCAACGAAGTTGCGTGAGCGTGCTAAACCCTGCGGAAAGATAGTTTAAATCCTTAGATCCCGCGAAGCGGGCCACCCACAACGAAAATGATGCGAGTTAAATGGCATTATCTATGAAATTTGACGCTTTTTTGTAAGTGTTTATGGCGCCTGCCAGACAATAAGCATATACCCTTAGCGGAGCAACGAAGTTGCGTGAGCGTGCTAAACCCTGCGGAAAGATAGTTTAAATGCTAAGATCCCGCGAAGCGGGCCACTCAGAACGAAAATGATGCGAATAATTATCTTACAATTGGGGGCTTATTTGTTTGTGTTTATGGCGCCTGCCAGACAGCCAGCTTATACCCTTAGCGGAGCAACGAAGTTGCGTGAGCGTGCTAAACCCTGCGGAGAGATAGTTTAAATCCTAAGAACCCGCGAAGCGGGCCACCTAGGCAAAAATGATTACTAAAAGGATTTCCTTCTTCATTATTTTCAGAGTTTCGAATAGAAAAAAAGGATGAAAGGATGAAATAAACGAAACAAAAAAAGTGTATATAAACAATGCAAATAAGCGCCGAATTGAAAAGATAAGGCGAATTTATGCGCATCATGTCGGGTTTATGTAGCCCGCTCGCGGAATCTTAGGATTTAAACTGGTTTTTCCACTAAATAAACGAATAATTCCAAATATGAACTCCTTTTACTCGCATGATTTGCGGTCTGCTTTAATCAAATGTATACAAATTCTTTCCATTTTATGAACTTTTTTCTCTTTTATTGGGAGGAATGCTATTATTTTTCAATGGTAAGAGCATCTATTCAACACATGTACTATCCGCACTTGGGCTATGGTTATTTCCTAAACAATTGCGTGTTAAAATAGAAGTAATGTACATTTAAAATCCATTGAATTCACACAGAAATCCATCTGTAAGATGCAAGAAATCATGAGAATCACGGAGAGGGAAGTTGTGTAAAATATATCCTGCAAGAGTTTTGATTGGTTGTCAAAAATATTTTCAATTCGAAATGTCTTCGACAAAGTGTATAAGAAGTGGTATTTTCTGAATTGTCGCATTCTTCGACGATGCCTGGAGCAGTGCGGTTGCTCCCAAAACAGTGCAAGTGAAGTGATTTTGTGTATTGGGTTCTATGAACCAAAATCGTTCTTTTTAGGACGACTAAATATTCAATGAGAGATATTTACCAATTTCAATTTAGGAGGGGTATAGGTGGATATGGTAAATAAATCGGTTCTTTTTAGGACGACCAAAAAATTTTTAAGAGATTTTACACGTTTTCAAAAAAAAAAGAGGGGAAGAGGTGAGTGTGGTGAATAACTACTTCACGCCATTTTCGAAGCCACAAAATATTTTCTATAAGAGTTTTGATTGGTTTACTTCAATTTCCAAAATCACAGAAAAGAGATTTCTTAAGGGGAACTTCATATTTCCCCATGACATGCGGGCTTTTGTGGTGCGGGCTTTTGTGATGCGGGCTTTTGGGATGCGGGCTTTTGATATGCGGGCATTCGTGTGCGGGCATTCGTGTGCGGGCTTTTGATATGCGGGCAAACGGACCCAACCCGTCAATTTTGTAGCAGAATGGATGGAGTTGTTATAGGTTACCAAAGTTTCATGGAGTATTTTGTAGTGGTCTCTGTCCTTGTGTTTCGTAAAAATAATTCTGTATGTTTCAGTTAGCGTGGAGTGAAGCCTTTCAACGGGAGAATTGCTACTTGATTGTTGTAGCGATGTTACATTTTGGTTTATATTGTATTGCTTGACGAAGTCTTTGAACATCGGAGAGGTAAATTCTGCGCCTTGTGTTGCGGTATAATTATACCACAACAAGAGCCACTCTACGTTCCTGACCCACCCTACCAAATTCCCTCTCCTTACCGGTTTGCGTGCTTAGGATCTGAAGAGGTGGAGGTTACTTGGGCATGAACAGGCGGTCCAACACCGATGAACCAGATCGACAGGTGGTCGACAAGTCGAGCAAACTGTGGCATCGAACCCAGACGGACGGTCTGCAATTGCGGTACGAAAACCACTCGCAGGACAGACGGACAGTCTGTAAGCACAAACTGCGACATCGAACGCAGACGGACGGTCTGCAACGGCGGTACGAAGACCACGCGCAGAACAGACGCCCGGTCTGTAGGCACAACTGCGACAGCGAACCTAGACGGACGGTCTGCCACGGCGGAGTTGTGTAGATATCCTTTGACACACTCCAAACAGACGGGCGGTCTGAAAAATACAGCGGCCGACACTTGAGTCGCTGTCACAACCAGAAGGACGGTCTGGCATAGCAATTGGGGAGGGCGAGCGGACGGCCCCTCCTGTAGACAATTGTAAAAGAAGTACCACGGTCACGGTACTGAGTCACGCACGATGGGGGGAAGATGACGCTCTATCCTGCAACTCCGTCGTGGGAGCACCGGAGGAGCAGCAGAGAGTGTTGGCGGACGGCCACGTATTTATACACTCCCACACTGATAATACCACAGACACCGGGCCCGATACGTACAAAGACCGGGGACAACAAACAACACATCTAACACGAAACGCAACGATGCCTGCGAGGCCAACATACACATTGAAAACAAAAAGAAACCATGTAAGGACTGACACAAGATCGTAATTCCCTTTCTACCCCAAATCTGCGCGCAACCCCACCGAGATAAGTTAATAGTAATAGCGCGGTAACTTTGAATTATTTAGAATTTCTTCACTCACTGCACTATTCCTGAATTGCTGGGTTTTCCAAGAGGGTTAGCTGGTGTCTGGTCCTAGGGATCTTCGTCATCCAATCCCTCACAGGTGGAAGCTTCTTTGGGCTGCACATTTTTATTTGGGGATTTTGAAGTGGGTTCCATAAAGATTGGACCCGTGAAAATAGCAAAACTATTTAATTTAATTCGACTCTTCGAATGTTTTGATTACGAACTGTCAAAAGGGGTACGTGCGGAATCGAGGCAGATCCAGGGTCGGTCGGAGGGTTTGTTCATTGCTGAAGACTTAGAGCAATGGGCGAATTCACTGAGTGAGAAGTCGCCTGAAGGGCATGAGAGCATTAGCGGGATCATGTCAGCGCACTAATGTGAGAACACATAGTGTAGCAGGAGATGACATGGACCGCAAAATGTCTGAGTATGCGTGAGGATGGGGGAGTACGAAACAGTTGGCAACTTCAGCGCCACAGCTGAATTGTCGGTTGGAACTGTCGTTGGCTCTGCTTCCCCAATGTATGTATGGATGTGTGAGTGAGGGTGCCGGCCGGCCGAATGGACAAAGCCAGCTGACTAATCACTTCTTGGTTGTCCAGCAGTGTATATAGACGTGTTGAAGATCGGGGAGTTTATTGTCATTTTTTAAAAGGATCAGAACATTCGAGAAAAGTGAAATAATATAGAATTACGAAGTAGTGGTTTGTGAGGTCTATTTGGTTGGAAAGAAGATTTCACCTAGAGGAAGGTCAGCAGACAGGCGGGACCAGTATCCAACGATTCCAGGCGGGAATCAGGTATTCAGGAAGGAAGAACAGTTAAGTAAAGTGATAGTGTCCGTGTAAAGTTTTATTAGAAAAAAGGAAAGAACAAAAAAAAAATCTGAACTCTCTGTAGGGTAGTGCTTCCTCGAATCCCGCGACCCCTTTAATCGACTTTTGCCCCCTTTCGGGAATATTCGATCTCGTGCCATTTCGACGGCAATTCCGCTATTTGTGCAACCGCTTTTCTTTAACGTAAAAATAAATTTGCCGTTCTCCAACGGAGACGTTATAACGTAGTGGGAAAAAAAAAATCTTTCGTTCTTTAATTTTTTTGATTGTCGCTTTGTCCGCTCGTTGCTTTTGGTTTTACAATTTCCCTTAAAATTGTGTGGCGCCCATTTTTCGATTGTTTTACAGGTGCTCGGTTTCCCAGAACTTAACACCAATCTGTTTGCAGATCCGCAGTAAGTACCTACTCGTACATACGGTTTCCTTTGGTGCGATTTAGAAAAATAATTATTTCGTTACCTGAACCCACCCCGTGCTGAGCTACCGGAGGAACCAGCATATCCACTTGCTGGCTGTTGCACTCGCGCTCTTCGCACCTCCATCAAGATTTTCATATGATAGATCGGTAAATTTCATTTTCGGCAGTGGCGGCTGCAATTTCGTGATTGCATCCAATTCATTTATTTCGGTGTTTTCCGCCAATTCAATCTCCCTTAGTAGTGTTAATAAAACATCGATAGTTTAATTGATTAATCGATTGTTTTAAACTATCGAGACTATCGATAGTTTGGAAAAAATATCGATAGTCGTCCAGTTGATGTGTTTATGTTGTTGGAAAAAAAAATGTTAAGAAAAACTGAGAATCGTCCTTGGATGACAAAAATCTGACCTGAGCTAAAGTTCAGTTAGTTCTTGAACGTACCCTACACCCTACTCTATTAACACTGTTCTGTTATTGACAGTTCAGTTCACCTGACCTAACCTTCACTGCTAAGGGGAAGTCCCGCATCGGCATTTCATTGCAATACGGCTTTTTCAAGTTGTTCGACGTTCGTGTTTTCAGTGTCTCTGTTAAAAAAATATGAATAGAAAAAACAAATCGTCGGTTTGGAATTGTTTTAACAAAAAATGGCAATTTTGCACATGCAATTTCTGTGGCCAGGAGTATAAACACTCAGGAAATACGTCCAATTTACGAGACCACTTAAAAAGAAAGCATGGTGATATTATTAATATAGAAGTAGAGGTGAGGATTCATGGGATGCTGATGCTGATGCAGATGCAGATGGAAATCAACTTGCGACCGTGCCAATGCCACCCAAAACTTCTAGAAATTCAATCACAAATTACTTCCAAAGGAGTCAGAAATTCGATGAAAATTAAAAAATTAAAAAGCAACTTGATTCTCTCTACGCACAGATGATCGCTATTGATATGCTTCCATACAGGACTTCTGAGCACAAAGGCTTAAAATTATTTATCCAAGCACTTAACAACAGGTATGAGTAACTCGTAACTGACAAAAAAAAACCGAAATGTAAACTTATTCCTCAACAATATGACGAGTTAAAAACAAAATTAGACGAAGCTCTATCAAGATGTCAATATTTAAGTGTTACAACAGATATGTGGACAAGTAATGCAAATGAAGGAATTTTAGCATTGACATGCTACTTTTTACAGGACGCCAAATTGGTTTCAGCGTTTTTGAACGTGACAAAAATTGAAGGTAGTCATACTGCGGAAGCGATGGCAAGTGTAAGTTTTTTTCAACACTTCGTTTGTCCTATTATCCTATCACATCTGTCTATAAAAAACAACTTTTTTTATGCACTCGACCAAACGTTAATGAATTATAACATTCACGAAAAGGTAACTGCCGAAATACTAAAAATTCAACATTCCTCATGTTTTGCACACTGCATCAACTTAACAGTAGAAGACTGTTTTAAAGTGGAATCATTCTCAGAAGTTTTAACAAAAACAAAGGCTATTGTGGCTTTTTTTCACACTTCTACACTTGCTAGTGACAAACTTCGCATTGCTCAAAAAACATCTAATAAACAGGAGTTAAAACTGATACAAGAGGTATCTACACGTTGGAACAGTTCTTACTTCATGTTGAAAAGAATTTTGGAAATACGAAGTGAGGTCGCTATTGCAATAAGTAAGTGTCCAAAAGCACCTTTTTATCTCACGGCAGAAAATTTTACAGCTATAGAGGAGATTGTAGAACTTCTAGAACCTTTTGAAGTCGCAACCACTACAATCTCAGGAGAGTCTTATGTCACTGCATCTTTAGTTATACCTCTTATACGAGATATTTCTGTAAAAATGATAAGTTGGCAAAATAGTTTGACAACTGTTGAAGGACGAGAGGTCTTGCATTCCTTGAATAATTCAATTAACCAGAGATTGAAACCGTTTAATACCAGGATAATAAATATGCTTTTGACATTAATTGACCCCAGATTTAAAAAAAATGGATTCAGGTCGTCTCAAGAAGCAGACAACGCATACCAACTTCTACAAAGAGAGTATGCTGGTATTATTGCGTCCTCAGCCACTCAAAGAAGAAGAACAGAAGTGCCAGCGTTAACAACTACAAGGTGCTCTTCAACTGACAGGTTGAACTCAAACGATCCCCTCTTTTTACCTAATCAGCAACAGCATCAAATAGCAAAACCAGTAAATGACTCAATAATTGACCTTCGTCAAAATTTTGAAAAACCTGTAATAGGAAATAACCAATGTATATTAGAATACTGGGACAAAAACAACAATAACATACTATGTGTAATGGCAAATAAATATTTGTGTTGTCCAGCGACATCTGTTCCTTCTGAAAGGATTTTTTCGAAAGCTGGCCAAATCATGAATGTCAAAAGAAACAGATTGAAAGATAAACATTTAAATACATTGCTATTTATACATCATAATTATGATATATTCAAGTAAATTTGTTAAATATAAAATGCATAATGTACCTACGTATCTGTTTCGTACCTACGTATTTAAATGTGCTGTGAATTAAGATATATAAAATCTTGTAAAGTGAAATCTATTTTAAAATAAATATAATAAATTATTTAACTTGATTGTGAATTTCATTTAATTTTTTATTTATTAGTAAGTTTTGGATTCGGAAAAAAATTGAGCTCGGGGTAACGGTCAAACATGGAAAACGGCCATGGAATATTTTTTGGGGTCCGATTTTCACATAAGCCTTTTAGCCGGTTGAAATGAAATTTGTTTACCAAAACGTTTTATATGAACACTTATATTAAAGACAGCATTTTAAAAAAGAAGTAATTAACGTCTTTTTAAAAATTTGAAAAATGTTTAATTTTTTGTAATATGAAAATGTTATTTAAAAAATTTGAAATTGAAATTTGCAAAACTTTTTTTATTAATTATTTATATTAATAACACTATCGATTGTTAATCGTTTTTTAACAAACAATCGATACTGTCGAAAACTCCAACAATCGATGTTTTATTAACACTATCCCTTAGCAAAAGTTTTCGCGTTTATTAAAAGTGCAACAAATTGACGGCCAACGTGGGGCTTTTCTTTTAGTTTTTCGGTTTAAATCGTGTTCGTGTTATTGTAGGAAAATTGTCGGCACAAGCGTGGGGGGGTCCTTTGTGCCGACAGACATACATAGTTGTGGTGTTTTATTTAGGGAAGTTTTGTGTTTTTTTAAAGTGCTTTTTACTCTGTGAGTTTCTTTTCTAGGATTTCGAGTGGCTGCTGCAGATAAAGGGATCTAAGGCAGATATAATAAATTAAATATACGGTTTATCAACCGCTAGCTGGCAGATTGCAGTTTGGTGTACAGCGCTTGCGGTTTACTCCAGCGCTTGAAATCAGTGGGAGCAAGGGAGATAAACGATAACCAGAGGTAACTTATTTTTTTTTTATTTCGGGATAAATTTTTCGGGATAAATTAGTACGAAGTCGTAGTTGCAATATTGAAGCCGATATCTCTTTTTATACCATCGAGTCATATATTTTCCGATTTCCATCTTGGGTTTACATCGTAATACTACTTGGTTTACTAAATCATTATTACAGTAGTCATACATTTTTGACGTGGTTGTTTCGGGTTACCATCCGCATTACGAATATTTACATACGGGAAGATTTCTTTTGGGATTGTACTTTTGTGGGTTTTATTGTAGATTTTCGGCGACTATATTCCGACGGCGTGGTGAGTTGATACGGGCTTACATACTTCCAGTTGGTTAACTGAAATTTAATCGTTTTGGGCGGTCTTCATTGAACGTTTGGTTGAAATATATCAACGCATTCGAGTTGTTACGTTGCAATTCGGGTGCAAATATTTTTGGGCATTCTTCTTGGGTTTCGTGGATACCAATTGTTGTCGTGGATATTCCCTTGGGCTACATATTACCCAGTAATTTTCTTTTTTGGTATTCCTTGGTGATTATATAGCACCCATTTGTTTTCACGGGGTATTCGTTTGGTTTTACAGATTCCAGCTGTTTTGGTGTACCCGTCGGTGGCCGTGCACACCTAAAGTGCTTTCTCCGTGTTAGTCCTCTTTGGTTTTATTGTTCTAGTGGGTTCCGACGTGAATTTAGCAGTCACCCCGCGATATTGTTCTTCGGTTTTTCTGATTTCAGTCGTTTCTGGTATATTGTTTTCTCTTCTATCGGCGGTACCTGCAATGGAGATTAACCGATAATCGGCGGACGAGCTGGCTTATTAAGTCGACGCGCGACTTCTTCCAACCGGCACCGTAGAGGCGATGAGGAAGTCTCTAAGAGCGGCACGGATGTTGGAACGACGGGGTTCTATGGGTGGGGTAGAAAAGAATTACCCATTCACGTTTGAAGAAGATAGAGACGCGGTCCTGGATAAATTAGACGAGATTAACAACCTATTGAGGGAGCCTCCAAGAGATCCTAAGTCGAAGGATTACTTGAAGATTCTGACAAAGATTGAGTGGGCAATGGGTAGGATGGACAGGTCGCTCGCAACCGAGATCCAAGATGTGGACGAAAAGCTCCGTTTGAGGAACGAGCTAATCTTCGCGCTCGGGAAGCTTACTTCGGGTGGTGAGGACGGCGCCGAGGATAGCGGGGACGAAGCGGAGGATGAGGACGCGCCGAAAACTAGGCGACAACCACAAGAAGAGACACCACCACATGGACGGATGAACCGGGACCCCTCGCCACCAACGAATTCTGCCTTTGGGAGAGACAGGGAGTCTTTCTCAAACGTTGGTGGACGAGGTGAACAACACGTTCAACATGAACGTTTCGAAAACTTATCCAAGTGGGATTTGAAGTTTTCAGTCGAACTTTTCGATGGGAAGGCGCTCCTCTGGTATAGGGTGATTAGGAGGTCGGTCTGTTCATGGCAAGAGCTGGTGAGGGAGTTAAAGCTGGAGTTCCTCCCTCCAAATTATGATGATCTGCTCCTAGAAGAGATCCGGCGACGTACCCAAGGGAAGGTAGAGTCAATAGGGGTATATGTAGCGACGATGCAGAATATGTTTGGCAGGCTTTCGGAACCGATTTCGGAGCGGAGGAAGCTGTCAATCCTGCAGAGGAACCTGGCGCCATTTTACCAGACACAGTTGGGATTGGCAGATCCCAAATGTGTCAAGGATTTGGTGGCGCTAGGGCGCAAATTGGAAACGGTGCGGGCAAATGTCGAAACATTTGCTCCCCCGCCAACGAGTCGCAGTAGGCACTTGCTGGAGCCTGACGTGGGTTATATCAGCACGGAAGAACCCAGAGTTTCGGTTGTCGCTCAAGACAACCAGCAACGTCGGCAAATGCGTTGCTTTAATTGTGGTAGTGAGGGCCATTTCTGGAACAGGTGTTCCGCTCCTAAGCGTTGTTATGGTTGTGGTGCGGCAGGAGTGTATAGAAGGGATTGCCGACGTTGTTCGGGAGTCTTATGTCACTGCATCTTTAGTTATACCTCTTATACGAGATATTTCTGTAAAAATGATAAGTTGGCAAAATAGTTTGACAACTGTTGAAGGACGAGAGGTCTTGCATTCCTTGAATAATTCAATTAACCAGAGATTGAAACCGTTTAATACCAGGATAATAAATATGCTTTTGACATTAATTGACCCCAGATTTAAAAAAAATGGATTCAGGTCGTCTCAAGAAGCAGACAACGCATACCAACTTCTACAAAGAGAGTATGCTGGTATTATTGCGTCCTCAGCCACTCAAAGAAGAAGAACAGAAGTGCCAGCGTTAACAACTACAAGGTGCTCTTCAACTGACAGGTTGAACTCAAACGATCCCCTCTTTTTACCTAATCAGCAACAGCATCAAATAGCAAAACCAGTAAATGACTCAATAATTGACCTTCGTCAATATTTTGAAAAACCTGTAATAGGAAATAACCAATGTATATTAGAATACTGGGACAAAAACAACAATAACATACTATGTGTAATGGCAAATAAATATTTGTGTTGTCCAGCGACATCTGTTCCTTCTGAAAGGATTTTTTCGAAAGCTGGCCAAATCATGAATGTCAAAAGAAACAGATTGAAAGATAAACATTTAAATACATTGCTATTTATACATCATAATTATGATATATTCAAGTAAATTTGTTAAATATAAAATGCATAATGTACCTACGTATCTGTTTCGTATCTACGTATTTAAATGTGCTGTGAATTAAGATATATAAAATCTTGTAAAGTGAAATCTATTTTAAAATAAATATAATAAATTATTTAACTTGATTGTGAATTTCATTTAATTTTTTATTTATTAGTAAGTTTTGGATTCGGAAAAAAATTGAGCTCGGGGTAACGGTCAAACATGGAAAACGGCCATGGAATATTTTTTGGGGTCCGATTTTCACATAAGCCTTTTAGCCGGTTGAAATGAAATTTGTTTACCAAAACGTTTTATATGAACACTTATATTAAAGACAGCATTTTAAAAAAGAAGTAATTAACGTCTTTTTAAAAATTTGAAAAATGTTTAATTTTTTGTAATATGAAAATGTTATTTAAAAAATTTGAAATTGAAATTTGCAAAACTTTTTTTATTAATTATTTATATTAATAACACTATCGATTGTTAATCGTTTTTTAACAAACAATCGATACTGTCGAAAACTCCAACAATCGATGTTTTATTAACACTATCCCTTAGCAAAAGTTTTCGCGTTTATTAAAAGTGCAACAAATTGACGGCCAACGTGGGGCTTTTCTTTTAGTTTTTCGGTTTAAATCGTGTTCGTGTTATTGTAGGAAAATTGTCGGCACAAGCGTGGGGGGGTCCTTTGTGCCGACAGACATACATAGTTGTGGTGTTTTATTTAGGGAAGTTTTGTGTTTTTTTAAAGTGCTTTTTACTCTGTGAGTTTCTTTTCTAGGATTTCGAGTGGCTGCTGCAGATAAAGGGATCTAAGGCAGATATAATAAATTAAATATACGGTTTATCAACCGCTAGCTGGCAGATTGCAGTTTGGTGTACAGCGCTTGCGGTTTACTCCAGCGCTTGAAATCAGTGGGAGCAAGGGAGATAAACGATAACCAGAGGTAACTTATTTTTTTTTATTTCGGGATAAATTTTTCGGGATAAATTAGTACGAAGTCGTAGTTGCAATATTGAAGCCGATATCTCTTTTTATACCATCGAGTCATATATTTTCCGATTTCCATCTTGGGTTTACATCGTAATACTACTTGGTTTACTAAATCATTATTACAGTAGTCATACATTTTTGACGTGGTTGTTTCGGGTTACCATCCGCATTACGAATATTTACATACGGGAAGATTTCTTTTGGGATTGTACTTTTGTGGGTTTTATTGTAGATTTTCGGCGACTATATTCCGACGGCGTGGTGAGTTGATACGGGCTTACATACTTCCAGTTGGTTAACTGAAATTTAATCGTTTTGGGCGGTCTTCATTGAACGTTTGGTTGAAATATATCAACGCATTCGAGTTGTTACGTTGCAATTCGGGTGCAAATATTTTTGGGCATTCTTCTTGGGTTTCGTGGATACCAATTGTTGTCGTGGATATTCCCTTGGGCTACATATTACCCAGTAATTTTCTTTTTTGGTATTCCTTGGTGATTATATAGCACCCATTTGTTTTCACGGGGTATTCGTTTGGTTTTACAGATTCCAGCTGTTTTGGTGTACCCGTCGGTGGCCGTGCACACCTAAAGTGCTTTCTCCGTGTTAGTCCTCTTTGGTTTTATTGTTCTAGTGGGTTCCGACGTGAATTTAGCAGTCACCCCGCGATATTGTTCTTCGGTTTTTCTGATTTCAGTCGTTTCTGGTATATTGTTTTCTCTTCTATCGGCGGTACCTGCAATGGAGATTAACCGATAATCGGCGGACGAGCTGGCTTATTAAGTCGACGCGCGACTTCTTCCAACCGGCACCGTAGAGGCGATGAGGAAGTCTCTAAGAGCGGCACGGATGTTGGAACGACGGGGTTCTATGGGTGGGGTAGAAAAGAATTACCCATTCACGTTTGAAGAAGATAGAGACGCGGTCCTGGATAAATTAGACGAGATTAACAACCTATTGAGGGAGCCTCCAAGAGATCCTAAGTCGAAGGATTACTTGAAGATTCTGACAAAGATTGAGTGGGCAATGGGTAGGATGGACAGGTCGCTCGCAACCGAGATCCAAGATGTGGACGAAAAGCTCCGTTTGAGGAACGAGCTAATCTTCGCGCTCGGGAAGCTTACTTCGGGTGGTGAGGACGGCGCCGAGGATAGCGGGGACGAAGCGGAGGATGAGGACGCGCCGAAAACTAGGCGACAACCACAAGAAGAGACACCACCACATGGACGGATGAACCGGGACCCCTCGCCACCAACGAATTCTGCCTTTGGGAGAGACAGGGAGTCTTTCTCAAACGTTGGTGGACGAGGTGAACAACACGTTCAACATGAACGTTTCGAAAACTTATCCAAGTGGGATTTGAAGTTTTCAGTCGAACTTTTCGATGGGAAGGCGCTCCTCTGGTATAGGGTGATTAGGAGGTCGGTCTGTTCATGGCAAGAGCTGGTGAGGGAGTTAAAGCTGGAGTTCCTCCCTCCAAATTATGATGATCTGCTCCTAGAAGAGATCCGGCGACGTACCCAAGGGAAGGTAGAGTCAATAGGGGTATATGTAGCGACGATGCAGAATATGTTTGGCAGGCTTTCGGAACCGATTTCGGAGCGGAGGAAGCTGTCAATCCTGCAGAGGAACCTGGCGCCATTTTACCAGACACAGTTGGGATTGGCAGATCCCAAATGTGTCAAGGATTTGGTGGCGCTAGGGCGCAAATTGGAAACGGTGCGGGCAAATGTCGAAACATTTGCTCCCCCGCCAACGAGTCGCAGTAGGCACTTGCTGGAGCCTGACGTGGGTTATATCAGCACGGAAGAACCCAGAGTTTCGGTTGTCGCTCAAGACAACCAGCAACGTCGGCAAATGCGTTGCTTTAATTGTGGTAGTGAGGGCCATTTCTGGAACAGGTGTTCCGCTCCTAAGCGTTGTTATGGTTGTGGTGCGGCAGGAGTGTATAGAAGGGATTGCCGACGTTGTTCGGGAAACGCGCAACGGACTCCTGGGTCAGCAGGACAGGAGCGCCGGGGCAATTAGTTAGGTCGTCTGCTGGCGACCAGCTGTCCCCTTCTCAAATTCATCTTGGTTTTACTTTGGAGGCAAACGGAGAAGATAATAGGCCATTTCTTAATGTTTCGATTTATGGAATTCAGTTTCTCGGTCTGCTGGATTCCGGTGCTTCACGCACTATTGTCTGTAGGGATGGATGGGAGATTTTAAAGCATTTAGGTTTAGCTTTAGCAAAGAGTAGGATTAGCTCAGTAGCATTAGCCGATGGGGCGGGTATAGGAGTCTTGGGGGTAGTATCGCTACCGATTGTGGTACAGGAGAAGTCTATATTTTTAGAGTGTTTGGTAATACCAACTCTACCACACGTCATGATCCTTGGTGCAGATTTTTGGGCACTGTCGGGTGTAGTCCCGGATTTGCGATCAGGCGTGTGGAATTTCTCGAGTCAACAGTCGGTTGGTTCGATTTCCGTTCTTAAGGAAAAGTCCGAATTGGACGAAACTCAAACAAGGCAACTGGAGATTTTGGAGGAGAAAATCTTCAGGGATATGCCAGAGGGATTAGGTTGTACCCAATTGGTCGAGCATAAGATTAGGACGTCGGCCGAACCGATCAAACATAGGTATTACCCGGTTTCGCCTGCGATGCAGGTTCATATTGATAAGGAACTGAAGGAGATGCTGGATGCGGGAGTTATTGAGAAATCAAGCAGTCCGTGGGCATCTCCAATCGTTCTTATCAGAAAAAAAGATGGGTCCTTTCGGTTTTGTGTCGACTATAGGAAACTTAATAAAGTTACAGATAGGGATACTTATCCACTACCATACATTTCAACGACCCTAGACAAACTTCGAGATGCGAAGTATCTCACGTCCTTAGACATAAAGTCAGCCTACTGGCAGATCCCCATGGAGGAGGGATGACGACCGCTCACAGCCTTCACGGTTCCAAATAGAGGTCTCTTTCATTTCAAACGCATGCCTTTCGGCTTACATAACGCACCGGCGACGTGGCAGAGATTTATCGACAGCGTTCTTGGTGCCGATCTCGAGCCACACGTCTTCGTGTACGTAGACGATATTATTATCGTCACCAATTCTTTCCAACAACATCTTGAGATACTGGAAGAGGTCTTTCAGCGGTTATGTGGAGCGGGTTTAAAAGTTAGCCGGGAGAAGTGCAACTTTTGTCGATCTTCTTTAAAATTCCTAGGTTATGTCGTTGATAGGAATGGACTTCACGTCGATCCAGAAAAGGTGGAAAGCATGGTTAGGATTCCTGCACCGAAAAACGTGAAGGAAGTTAGGAGCTTTGTAGGGACTATTTCTTGGTACAGGCGCTTTGTACCAAATTTCGCAGAATTAGTTCGCCCTTTGACAGATTTGTTGAAGAAGAGTAAGAAGTTTTCTTGGTCCGCAGAATGCGAAGAAAGCTTCCGAAAGGCGAAGGAGTGTTTAGTGACAGCACCGATCCTGACGTGCCCGGAGTTTCAGCGACCTTTTGTGGTGCAAACCGACGCGTCAGATTTTGGTATCGGAGCCGTAGTGTCAAATCTACCTGCAAAATCTGCGCAAGCAAATCCTGCGGAGCGCATCAACCAGATAAAAAAAACAACGCTGAGAGCGTATGTATCTGAGAACCATCGGAGTTGGGACTCCCAATTACAAAAGGTAGCGTGTGCAATACGCACCGCTCAACACGACGTCTTGGGGATAACACCCTATTATGCAAATTTTGGCAGGGACATGATAACTTGCGGTCGAGTCATAGACCCTGCAAGAGATCAATTAGATAGGGACTTAGGCGACGATGAAGAAGCAGCCACTCTAGGTAGTAGAGAAGAGGCAGGTAGTCGAAGCTTAGGGCCAAGTGTACATCAGGGTCAACAGATAGAGGGCGACGGGGAAACAGAAAGGTCGGAACTAGCAAACCGCTTTAACCAACTAAGAACAGATATCAAGAATAAATTAGCTGTGGCAGCCAAGAAGTCCGCGAAAGCCTACAATCTCCGTCGGAGAGACGTTAAATATCTCCCGAACGAGATTGTATGGCGAAGGAATTTCGCGTTATCCGACGCCGCTAATTTTTATGCCGTGAAACTTGCTCCGAAATTTATCGGATCGTTTAAAATTAAAAAACGCGTTTCCCCGTGGACCTATACATTAACCGATGAGAACGGTAGAGATCGCGGTACATGGCATGTGAAGGACTTGAAGCCCTGTCACAGCGAATCTGATGATTAGTCCAGCAGTCCCCATAAAGTAACGTTGTTGTTTGCAAATCGTTAGCCTGAATCCGAGTTCTAGTAATTTCAATCTTTTTCTGCTATCTGGACGGGCAAATTGGCCATGATGGAAAACCCCTCCTTCGTTTGTGTCGTTATCCTTAACCTCTGGCAATGGCTTGGGGTTCTTAGAAAACCAAGCACATTTCCTTGGAGGTGAGGGTGGGATTTGTTCCGGTATAATTATACCACAACAAGAGCCACTCTACGTTCCTGACCCACCCTACCAAATTCCCTCTCTTTACCGGTCTGCGTGCTTAGGATCTGAAGAGGTAGAGGGGCAGCCATGGTGTCATCAGCCATCGGCCCACTTCTCTGGACCCTCAGGGCAAGAACCACCACAGGTTACTTGGGCATGGACAGGCGGTCCAACACCGATGAACCAGATCGACAGGTGGTCGACAAGTCGAGCAAACTGTGGCATCGAACCCAGACGGACGGTCTGCAATTGCGGTACGAAAACCACTCGCAGGACAGACGGACAGTCTGTAAGCACAAACTGCGACATCGAACGCAGACGGACGGTCTGCAACGGCGGTACGAAGACCACGCGCAGAACAGACGGACGGTCTGTAGGCACAACTGCGACAGCGAACCTAGACGGACGGTCTGCGACGGCGGAGTTGTGTAGATATCCTTTGACACACACCAAACAGACGGGCGGTCTGAAAAATACAGCGGCCGACACTTGAGTCGCTGTCACAACCAGACGGACGGTCTGGCATAGCAATTGGGGAGGACGAGCGGACGGCCCCTCCTGAAGACAATTGTAAAAGAAGTACCACGGTCACGGTACTGAGTCACGCACGATGGGGGGAAGATGACGCTCTATCCTGCAACTCCGTCGCGGGAGCACCGGAGGAGCAGCAGAGAGTGTTGGCGGACGGCCACGTATTTATACACTCCCACACTGAGAATACCACAGACACCGGGCCCGATACGTACAAAGACCGGGGACAACAAACAACACATCTAACACGAAACGCAACGATGCCTGCGAGGCCAACATACACATTGAAAACAAAAAGAAACCATGTAAGGACTGACACAAGATCGTAATTCCCTTTCTACCCCAAATCTGCGCGCAACCCCACCGAGATAAGTTAATAGTAATAGCGCGGTAACTTTGAATTATTTAGAATTTCTTCACTCACTGCACTATTCCTGAATTGCTGGGTTTTCCAAGAGGGTTAGCTGGTGTCTGGTCCTAGGGATCTTCGTCATCCAATCCCTCACAGGTGGAAGCTTCTTTGGGCTGCACATTTTTATTTGGGGATTTTGAAGTGGGTTCCATAAAGATTGGACCCGTGAAAATAGCAAAACTATTTAATTTAATTCGACTCTTCGAATGTTTTGATTACGAACTGTCAAAAGGGGTACGTGCGGAATCGAGGCAGATCCAGGGTCGGTCGGAGGGTTTGTTCATTGCTGAAGACTTAGAGCAATGGGCGAATTCACTGAGTGAGAGGTCGCCTGAAGGGCATGAGAGCATTAGCGGGATCATGTCAGCGCAATAATGTGAGAACACATAGTGTAGTAGGAGACGACATGGACCGCAAAATATCTGAGTATGCGTGAGGATGGGGGAGTACGAAACAGTTGGCAACTTCAGCGCCACAGCTGAATTGTCGGTTGGAACTGTCGTTGGCTCTGCTTGCCCAATGTATGTATGGATGTGTGAGTGAGGGTGCCGGCCGGCCGAATGGACAAAGCCAGCTGACTAATCACTTCTTGGTTGTCCAGCAGTGTATATAGACGTGTTGAAGATCGGGGAGTTTATTGTCATTTTTTTAAAAGGATCAGAACATTCGAGAAAAGTGAAATAATACAGAATTACGAAGTAGTGGTTTGTGAGGTCTATTTGGTTGGAAAGAAGATTTCACCTAGAGGAAGGTCAGCAGACAGGCGGGACCAGTATCCAACGATTCCAGGCGGGAATCAGGTATTCAGGAAGGAAGAACAGTTAAGTAGAGTGATAGTGTCCGTGTAGAGTTTTATTAGAAAAAAGGAAAGAACCAAAAAAAAAAAAAAACTGAACTCTCGGTAGGGTAGTGCTTCCTCGAATCCCGGTAAAAGAAGGGACCCGCGACCCCTTTAATCGACTTTTGCCCCCTTTCGGGAATATTCGATCTCGTGCCATTTCGACGGCAATTCCGCTATTTTTGCAACCGCTTTTCCTTAACGTAAAAATAAATTTGCCGTTCTCCAACGGAGACGTTATAACGTAGTGGGAAAAAAAATCTTTCGTTCTTTAATTTTTTTGATTGTCGCTTTGTCCGCTCGTTACTTTTGGTTTCACAATTTCCTTTAAAATTGTGTGGCGCCCATTTTTCGATTGTTTTACAGGTGCTCGGTTTCCCAAAACTTAACACCAATCAGTTTGCAGATCCGCAGTAAGTATCTACTCGTACATACGGTTTCCTTTGGTGCGATTTAGAAAAATAATTATTTCGTTACCTGAACCCACCCCGTGCTGAGCTACCGGAGGAACCAGCATATCCACTTGCTGGCTGTTGCACTCGCGCTCTTCGCACCTCCATCAAGATTTTCATCTGACAGATCGGTAAATTTCATTTTCGGCAGTGGCGGCTGCAATTTCGTGATTGCATCCAATTCATTTATTTCGGTGTTTTCCGCCAATTCAATCTCCCTTAGCAATAGTTTTCGCGTTTATTAATAGTGCAACACTTGGTCTGAAACGATTTTGTTGGGAATGCCGTGGAGGCTCATGAAATGCAGAAGGGATTTTATTACTGTGAGACTATTTCTGGCTGGAACTGTGTATGCTGCTGCGAATTTAGAGAATTTATCTATAATCGTGAGGATTTTTTGGTTATTAATACTATAGATGTCAATATGTATGATATCTAGGGGCTTTTCGGGATTTTCCGGGATTTTGAATTCTATTTTTTGGGGTTTCCTATCGTATTTAAGTTTTTGGCACAATTCGCAATTATTTATGACCCTGGTGATTTTGTTTTTCATAAATGGGAAAAAGAATTCGCGCTTTAGGTGTAAAAGTGTCTCGTTTATACCCCTGTGATTATTTTTCAAATGGTATTCGTTAATCAGTTTATCCTGATCGTAGTTCTCGAGTATACCCTTTAATATTTCTGTACAACGAATTACTTTGAAAGCTTTGTTATTTGAAAAGTGATCTGAGTAGACACCTTGGACGATCCTGAATGTATCATCGTCAGTGTAGATAGCACAATATTTATTTGGAGGTACATAATTTTTGAAAATGGAAATAATATCGTTCTTTGAAAAACTTTGTTTTTCTATAGTTCGTCTTTGTTTATTTCTAAATGGCATTTGTAATCGTATTGGCTTGTTCCTCTCGCTTCTTTTAAGTATGAGCTGAATGCTAAATTCATTTAAGGCACGTTCAGATATATATATGTGGTCGTTCATGTTTTCGAGTGCAGACTAGAATTGGGGTTTGTTTGGTTAGCCTCGTTTATATTTAATTCAACTTTCTCGTTCTGATTTTCTGTTTTTATTCTGCTGAGTGCGTCAGCGTTCAGATTTAGTGTTCATTTTTTGTAAATGATTTCATAGTCGAATTCTTCTAGTTTGAGCCGCCATCTAACTAGTTTTGAATTCGGATCTCTAAGATTCATCATCCATTGCAATGGTCTGTGATCGGTCACGATTTTGAATTAGTGACCAAACAGGTAGGGGCGGAAATATTTCGTTGCCCAAACAATCGCTAAAAGTTCCTTTTCCATGGTAGAGTAGCTACACTCTGAATCAGTTAGGGTTCTACTAGCATAGCAGATTGGTTTGTCGCTACCTATGGTGCCTTGAGATAGCACTGCACCTATTGCGTAGTTACTTGCATCCGTAGTGAGTACGAATGGTCCGGAGAAATCGGGGTATTGGAGAATCGGGTCGTTAATCAAGAGATCTTTACACATTTCGAAAGCTGTGACGTATTTTTTGTCAAGCGTTATTGATTTCCCTTTCTTCAGGCATTCTGTCAGTGGTTTTGTTAACTTTGCAAAGTCTTTAATGAACTTGCGGAATTTAGCTTGAAAAGTAGGAGAATAGTAGAATTTTCTGTAATCAATTTTTGTTTCTCTAAGTCTATCTTTGCTTTAATTTGGGTCAAAATATCTAGGCCGATAAGACCATTAAAGTATCCATGGAATCTAAATACTAAGATTCTAAATGTACCATGTGTTCGGAATTCTGAAAAGGAGGGAAAAATTATCGCTCTATTAACTTTATGTTCTTTAAAAATTGTCTTTATAACTGTATTATTAAAGGGATTTTGAAATTGGGGGTCAGCAAACTCGGGATTAATGAAGGATGAAGACGCACCAGTGTCTATTAAGAATCTGAGTGGTCTTCCAAATGGTGACGAAATATTTACGTATGGTAGAATATTTCCATGCTTATTGACGTTTATATATCCGATTGGCTCCCAGAGGCTGGATCGTGAAAATTTCCGATGTCCTCTGGATGGTTCGTTTCTAGGGACGTCTCGGGGTCTTGTTGAAATTGTTCATTATAGTACTGGTCTATATTCTGATACGGGTTTTTGCTCTCAAAGTCCGGCTTGAAGACGTGTTCATTTGTGTATTCATATTCGGGATGTATTGAGGTTCCTGGGTGTTCGACGTTGATATTATGAAGTTCTCTGGAAGGACCTGCTTGCTTGAACAAGTTGCTGGGTGTTCTGGTGTTTTGTTGACTAAAATTGTGTTGTGTTGGGGATTGAAGTTTGGAGTACGTGGTACTTGCCTCCATAGGTTCGGGCGGGGGTCTATTCAAGAATTGGCCGGAACCGGGGTTTGTTTTAAAGGGTCTGTTGAAATAGGGATTACTTTGTCCTGTCATGGGGCCTAAATGTTTAAAGGGGATTGGTTGGTTTTGACTTGCTTGTGGGTTGAAAAAGTTAGTAGAGTTATACATTTGTTGCCCTGGTTTAGAGTTAAAGGTGTGGTTTGGTATTGGGGAATTCTGTCTTAGTTGATGGCTAAAAGGGTAATATGTTTGGTTTTGGTTTTGCTGTGAGTTCCTAGGAAAGATCTGAGGTTGTGAATTGGGTTGGTAAAGAGGAGACAACAGTTTTTTTTGTTGTTGAAAATATAACGGTTCGTGGTTCATATATGAGATGTTTTGTTAATTTGTGCAATAGGCAAAGGCTTCTGATAGGGTTGAAGGCGCCCTCACTGTGGAACCAAGGGGTTCCCTAAGTCATGTAAGGAAGGTATTTAAGCACATTTCCTGGTATAAATTATTCTTTGCGATTATTACGTTAACGTCTTTTTCGTGTATCTGTACATGATTATTCATAGCTGCTTGAATTTCTCTAACTTCACTATAGAATTTTTCCAAAGATTTGTTATATTGTCTTAAGTTGTGAAAGTCGTGAATGAGGGACGTCTCGTTTCGTTTGTCCGAGTAGTGACTTATGAGGTTCCCCTTAATAGAGGCCCAAGATAACGTGGTTCCATATACGTTTAGGACTTCGTTGGCTGGACCAACAACTTTATTTCTTATGGCTCGGAGTATGACCCTGCATAAGTTCGTGCCATCAATTCCATTGAGAAGAGACAATATCTCTTCGACGTTTTTTATAAATTCAAATAGAAGTCTTGGATTTCCATCGAAAGTTGGAATATCCCTGACTATATCTGGGACTCTGAGTGAGTTCAGAAGATTGTTTGATGCTGAAGCAGCGGCGGATGATGCTGTTGCATCAATTTCTTGATTGTTCATTATTCTAGTTTTATTAATTTTACTATCTAAATAAGTTTTACTATTTAAATTAATATCGCTATCTAAGGGATTATTATTATTTTCGATTTTTCAATATTTAAATTTATTTTCTCAATATTATTTTCTGCACTTATTTCTAAACTTAAATTATTGGAGCTGTCCGGTTTCCTCTTTTGGATTGGATAGGGATTATTCTTAATTTTTGAGATTTTAAACATAGGATGAAATTCGCTATTTTGACTTACGTGACATAGAATTTCATGTTCTGCATATGCTGTTGAGATGTGTTGAGATGGTCTCCTTCAGGCTATTGCTGGTTCTGATTAGGACACGTAGATATCTCGATAAATGTCTGTGACACTGATATTTATTAATTTTACGATATTCGATTTGCTCTCGAAAAAATAAATTATCTTTTATACCGTGGCACTGATGTTTATTAATTCTACGATATTCGATTTGCTCTCGAAAGAATAAATTCTTTTATCCCGTAAACTGATGTCTATTTATTTCGATTTGCCTTCGAAAATGATTTTATCCCTTGCACTGAACTGTGATAGGTTGATTTTTCTTGATAGCCGTTTTTTTTCGATAAACCTTCGAAACTATTACCGACCTTCCACGTTGCACTTGCATTCTTAAAGTTCTTTTCCGAGTTGAATTCGATAAACCTTCGATAAACTAAAACTCGTTCCGTATGACTGCGCCAGTTATGGTTGCAAGTGTCGGGAAATTAAAAAAAAAAAACAATTTTCTTTCTCGACCAGCTCAGTGCTGCTTTATTGACTAAAACTCAGAACTTATGTACACCTTTACATTTTTATATAATTTAATTGCTGACTAAGTTTGATTGACAAAAATAAAAGGAATTGGAATTTGAAATTAAATTTCTGATGAATAAAAAGAATTAATTTAAATAGGAATTAAATTGCTGATGAATAAAAAGAATTAATTGAAATAGGATCTTTAGGAATGCATATGTGGGAAAGAGCTGACTGGCTGCCGGTGTTGATGACCGGGGTTGGGGTACGTGTACCGTGGGGTATGTAACTCCCGCATTAAGGAATCCCTCGTGAAGGCGCATCAGAAGTACGCGCGCATCGCACAACCTACGCAGCACTCCCGTAAAATACAAGGTATGCTACTGCGTCTATAAACGCAACCACCAGCTGAGCGACTTCGCGAAGGGAATCAACGCAAAATTCTGTCGGAAGTTTGTCAAAGCCCGAGTGACCGGAATCCGAGGGAATCTGTACCAACTTGAAGACTCGCAAGGCAATGATCTGGGGTTAGTCCATTCGAAAGACATCCGGCGTTAACAGTCGGCACCCGAACAGGGACATCTTTCCTGCATCCCTTTTCCATCATTTTCCCTAGGGGAAGTTAAAATTTTCCTCTCAACTAATCCCAATAAGAAACCAAAATAACAAACAACAATATTACACTCGCGACCACCAATGCAATGGTTACATCAAATAGGACCCAACAAAAAATCCATTACGCAGCGTAAGTGTTACCCGGCAACCACCGTCGGAGGCATCGCGGTAGCAATGATTTCTGTCTTGTACCTTTTCCTAATTACCTGAAAGAGTCAGAAAAAACTACAAGTTTTGGAGGAAATCCTGCGAATACGCCATCTTTTGGGAAGTAGTGGGATTTCGGACGAATAATGCATAGCGAACACTTGCCCTTGAACGAGCTCGCCACTCGCCCGTATCGGAGCTGAACGCACCCCAAACAACTTCACGGCTGTCAGTCGGACGGTACGATAGAGAACGAGACATCCGGCATCTCGGCGAGGCCATACTTATTTTAATTCTGTACGTGGGCGACATAAGACGTCCCAAAATTAGTGGCTTGAATAAAAATCCCTAATTTCCACGGAGATCCCAATTTGGCCCCGGGAAATAACTTCTAGGGTGTGTCACTCGAGGAGATCGTCGGATTCCCTGGGTATTTATCCCCATTCCGGTAAGTTAACTCGGTGCTTGGGTTATTACCATACCGGTAATATGATATGTCCCTTCACAGTGCGGCGCGATCGATACCACGTTGGAGACTCCCTCCGTAAAGCAGGACGGGGCACGAACGGGGGACAGGACGAGCAAATTATCCTCGTAATTGCCGCGGCGCAGATGCCAGGGCTCTGGGAACAAATCCTCCCCCGTCCCAACAGTCCAGCAGGAGGAAGTGACCACGCTAGGCAGTACCGCCATTCATCGCTCAGTTGGAATCGTGGGCAGCATGCACCTCCAATCGCTGCAAAGATCGTCCACCGTCCATGCCCGATTTCGGTACGGAGGGTCTGGCGAATCTGTTCCATAAACAGCCTGAATAAAATTAACGGCGAAAGGTCGGAAATAAACCGTGTCGTCGACGCGAATCCCACCAGGTAGGCTGCCAGTCCATAGAGTAGGTCTAAAACCGTACTAACTTCTCTGCGTTTCTTTCAGGCGAAAATTCGGTCGAAACACGAGCAGTGCTATTAATTATACGAGGCTACTCGCGAGTATACCCTCATACCCGTCGGGATTATCCCGCCACACTTTGTCGGACGAAAGCACCCGTCACCCGAGCTCAGCTCCCGAGCAGGGGCTGGAGACTACCAGGTTTGGAGCACCTCATCATTCTCCGCAGCAAGCAGCATTGTTCCTAAGTGTAGATTAAGCAGAAGTATAATTATAAGGCACGGATTCTTGGGAGCCTGATGCCCTCACCCCCTCCGTTTGGTGCGGCGGTAAAAGAGTAGCTGGTGATAATTTTTAATGCAGCGCTACGGGGCAATAAGCATAATTATACTAATAAAGAGTACGGCCGTCCATCTGCGCCAGTGTAAGTGTAGTGCGTTAAGAGTGCCAGTAGTCCACCCCTCGGTAAGGAGCAGACGAGGACGCTGCATGTAAGTCGGCACGTAAACGACCAGTTCATCGTTCACCCCGGTCAGGCGGGTTAGGGTTCGGTTAGAGTGCTAACCTGTAGTTCCACCGTCCACAGAATGAAGATCTGTGTGGTCATAATTCAAACACAAAAAGAAAAGAAAAAGAAAACGACAAAGTAATTTCCAATAAAAAGTAAACAGCGACAATTAATTTGTTGGCATTGAATTCTTTCCAATCGGATTCGCGAAAAGATGGCGCATCCCCATATAGCTCGCGGTAAGCAGTGCGGGAGCTGCATTCAGTAGATCCTACGAGTCATTAACTGACCGAACGAGGTTCGATTTCTTCGTCGGCGTAACCAGTCGTTCCGGGCGTAAACGTAATTTATTCATTTACCACCCCCAAGTGTAAGCAAGAAAAAAAAAATTAAATACTCGCTAGTATCGCGGATCATAATACAATTTCACAGGTACTTCGAGGTAACTTGAGGTGTGCACATCGAAGAGGGATCTCTCGGTAAGTTTCATTTACACCCACATTTGTGTCGAAAATTATCACTGTCTACCCTTGCTTTTAAAATGTCAGTATTCAAGACTGACATACAAAAATTTTCTAAGGGGTTTAAGGACTTACTCGACAACTTCAATACTGCTGTCTTCAATGTATCAACGTTCTCTGACCCTCATAGTTCGGCAGACGCCTCAACGTCTACTGACCTTGAGCTGCCGACTAATGATGAAAATCAGTGTACCCAACGTGCCATGACACAATAGGTTCCCTTACTGTTGAAGCGACCCCTGAGCGCATTCTTAATTTGGCATCGTCTTCATCAACTCTACTCGCATAAAAAAGGAAACGTGATGTGCCTTCCTCTGCGCTAAACCCAAAGGCAAAAAGGTTTAATCTTAGGAGTCAGCGAAAAAACTGTAACGATGCCCCCATTCCTAATGTTAGTCCCACATGCATCAATCATTCCATAGGTACGGAATCTGCATCTATTGAATCGATTCCCAGACCAAAATCCATTTTCATTTCTCGACTAAAACCAAACACTTCTTCAGACGATGTCTTGAACCATTTGGTCTCGAGAAATTTGATTCCAAAAGATGACTCAATCGAATGCACCAAAATCAGTAAGGCTGATGGGTTTGTTGCGTCTTTCAAAATTGTCGCCCCTCCAATATATTTCGAAATACTGTGCAATAGTACTACATGGCCTCAAAATACGTTAGTAAAAGAATTTACTCCCCGGTCGACAAAAAGTAGCAGGAAAGTTTGTCCGTCAGTGTTAAAAGACCCAGTAGGCTGTCCCTCTACTATCAAGATGTAAGGGGACTCCGCACGAAAACCGCTGAAGTATATTTAAACTCCCAAGCCCTCTCTCATGATATCTTCTCCTTAACGGAAACATGGCTTAATGCCGGAATCTTAGACACGGAACTCTTCAATCATGAGTTCTCCGTATTCAGAAACGATCGTCATCAAAATGACCTGAAAGCGCTTGGAGGAGGTGTCCTGATTGCTGTTCGTTCCAACCTTGAGTCACGAAAGATTGACTTTCCATTTCCACTAACCGTCGAAATTATCTGTGTAAAAATTACACTTAATAACAAGCATTTATATGTTGTTAATGCGTACATTCCATCGTATCGTCTGTGTTCCTTGTATTCGGAACTTTCTATGGCACTAGACCATATTTTTGACATATCTTGTTGTGACAGCACTGTCATACTTATAGGCGACTTCAATCTGCCACATATTGGATGGGTACCTTCTGAGGATGATTCTCATCTCATCCCATCCTTTGACTCTGCCCAACAAGAGCTCGCTTTACTAGACAACATCTTGTCTTTTGACTTACAGCAAACTAGCTGTATAAAAAATTTCAAAAATCGAACTCTCGATCTTGTTTTTTCTTCTGACTCTGTTAGTACTGTGGTTCTGGAATCCCACTTCAGTAAAACTAACATAGATAATAATCATCCACCATTGGATGTATTTATTGAATTAGGCGCACATTTGTACGAAAATAGTAATTCGTATGATCGTTCGCAATCTTTTGACTTTCGGAAAGCAAATTTTCAAAGGCTTTCTGATGAAATTTCCAGCTTTAATTTTAATCTTACTGCGTTTTCTAATATTGAAGATGCAGTAGGATCCTTTTATTCTTTGATGGATAACTGCATGAAAAAAGTGATTCCTGTGAAATCCTCTAGGAATCTGAAAACGTCCCATCCTTGGTACACTAAAGAGCTCAAATCAATACGAAACAGACGTAATAGGGCTTAGAAGAACTATTTAAAAAGTCTCCGCCATTCAGATCTTGAGCTCTATCGTACACTATTCAACGAATCTTTATCCTGCAACTTATATATTGACTATATAAGTAAAATGGAATGCTCTCTAAAATTGGACCCCAAACTTTTTTGGGGATTTGTTAATTCTAAGAAAAAAACCGATGGTTATCCTCGAAACTTACTTAGGTTAGGTTAGGTTAGGTTACTGGGCTGACGGGGCAAGAGAAGCCTGCGCCCGTCACACTTAGGTCAATGTAGACCCTTTGTGATACCCTGGAGGTTACGCTTCCCTTATCTGGAATCAATGAAAAACCTATGAAAAACTTAGCGGGTTTACAAACCATCCCGATGCGTTGATGAACTTGCGCAAGTCATTCACAGACTTGCCGGAGAGTTCTTCTAAATCCTGGAAGAAATATCTGCCCAGGATATTGTTTCTGATATGACAGAGTGCAGGGCAGTGACAGAGGAAATGCGGGGTATCCTCATTCACCTCCTCGTCCCCACATCCTCTGCAGAGTTCATCTGTGCTGAGTTTTAATTTCTTTGCATGGTAGCCCAGCATGTTGTGTCCGGTGATAACACCTGTGAGAGAGGACAAAGAATTTTTGTTCATTTGAAGGATTCTCTTGGTCTTTTGTTTGTCATATAGTGGCCACATTTTCCTTGTAATAACACAGGAATCAAGGGCACTCCATCTTTCGTTTGCTGCCATCAGTGTTTTATTTCCAATCACCTGTTTAAGGTAACAGGGTGGGGTTTTTACTGTGGTGTCAGCATCCCTTGATTCAAGGGAAGATCCTTTTCTTGCCAGCTCATCGGCTCTTTCATTTCCTGGGACACCACTGTGTCCGGGGACCCAGCAGAGTCTTACAGTGTGCTGCACGCCAAGAGCCCGCAGCTCTTCGCGACAGCTTCTTACAAGCCTCGATTTTATTTCTGTGGCGGAAATCGATTTTATTGCCGCTTGGCTGTCAATGAAGAAGGTAATATCAGCATGTGGTATTGCCGTCATTGCAGCCTGCTTAGCGGCTGTTGTCACCGCCAGAACCTCAGCTTGGAAGACGCTGCTGTAGTCGGGGAGTCTGATCGAGCCAGATATTCCGAGCGTTTCTGAGTAGAAACCTGCACCAACGCCGGTATCCATCTTGGAGCCATCTGTATAGATGGGGATCGTTGTTGCATGGATTGGTACTTGATTATCCTGCCATTCTTCCCTACAGGGAAAAGAGACAGTAAATGGTCTTATAAAATCTAGTTTGGGAGTAATGTAGTCTGTGCATACATTTCTACCCGTAAATTTCTCTAGAATCTGTGCATGCCCTGTTGTACTGGGCTTCCAGTTTTTTGTTTGGCTTAGCCGCAAGGCACTGTTTGCTGCAGATTCTTGTACGAAAAGATCTAGGGGTTTAAGATTGAGAATTACCTCCAACCCCGCTGTAGGGGTGGTTCTCATAGCCCCAGTAGTGCCAATACAGGCAATTCTTTGGACTCTAGTCATAGTCTTAAGGTTGGTGGCCTTACACAACCCCTGCCACCAGACTAAATTACCGTATGTGAGTATCGGTCTAACTACCGCCGTATACAACCACATGATAATTTTGGGACTAGGTCCCCAGGTTTTGCCGAAGATTCTATTGCAGGCGTATAAGGCTACCGTTGCCTTCTTTGCTCGTTCTTTTATGTTGAGGCTCCAGTTTAATTTTCTATCCAGAATCACGCCAAGATACTTTGCGTATTCTGATGTTTGTAGTGGAGTACCCTCAATAGTTGGCGGATTAAATTGCGGTATAATCCTTTTATTGGTGAAGAGGACCAGTTCTGTCTTTTGTGGGTTAACCGCAAGTCCGCAGCTACTGGTCCAGTTACCAACCATAGATAAGGCGTTCTGTATTTGTTCACTTAGAGTGGATGGGAATTTTCCTGTCGCTAGCAGTGCTAAGTCGTCAGCATATGCTACTGCCTTGACTCCACTAAGTCTAAGTTCAATCAGAATCTCGTTTAAAACGAGTACCCAAAGAAGGGGTGATAGGACTCCGCCTTGAGGGGTTCCTCTAGATGCTGACACCTTAATTATTTCACCACCTAACTCTGAGTAGATGCATCTTCTTTTAAGCATGCACATTATCCATTTAATTATGGTATTCTCCACATTTAGGTTGACTAGGGCTCTTTCTACCGCTTCCCCTTGGACGTTGTTGAAGGCACCTTCAATGTCCAAGAAGGCGGCTAGAGTATATTCCTTGTCCCTTAGTGTCTTTTCTATGGTGCTGACGACACTGTGGAGTGCTGTCTCTACACCTTTGCCTTTCGTATATGCATGCTGAGCTGGGGATAAGACCTCTGGACTCAGTTTGCTACGGATATAAATGTCCATCAGTCTCTCAAAAGTTTTTAAAACAAAAGAGGTTAAACTGATTGGCCTAAAGTCTTTGGCGGTAGTGTGACTAGGTTTCCCAGCTTTGGGTATGAAAACCACTTTAACTTCTCGCCAAACTTTGGGTACATATCCCCATTTTAGGCTACTTAGGAAGAGGTTCCTCAGATGTGGGGTTATATGTTCTTCACATCTTTGTAGCATCATAGGGAAAATGCCGTCAATACCCGGAGATTTATATGGAGAGAAGGAATTAATGGCCCATTTTATCCTTTCTTCCGTTATAATCTCCGCTGTTGTTATGTGCTCCGTGTAGTGCTCTTCTTCCGGATTGTTATGCTCATTAATGCATCCCGGAAAGTGAGTCTCAAGGAGGAGCTTGAGTGTTTCATTGCAGGATTCTGTCCAGTTGCCGTTGGGGCCCTTGAGAGATCCCAAGGCTACTGGTTCCTTAGCAAGTAGTTTCCTGAGCCTAGCTGATTCCGCGGTGCTTTCCATTTTACTACAGAAGGATTTCCACGAAGATCGCTTTGCTTGTTGCGTTACTGCTTTGAATTTTCTTTGACTGGATTTGTAGGTTTCCCAGTCATGGTCAGATCTTGTACGTTTTGCTACATTAAAAAGTTTTCTAGTTTCTTTCTTAATGTCGTACAGTTCTTTTGTCCACCATGGAGGAGTCGATTTTCTTTTACTCCTCGTTTGTAGGGGACATGATTTTTCGAGCGCTTTACCTAGGATTTTTCCCAGATTCTCGGCATTCGTGTCTGTACTCTCTGGTGCATACGCAGCATCTGTCTGGAGAGTTCTTAAGTTCTTTCCCACTTCCATATTGAAAAGGTCCCAGTTAGTTTTTCTATGGTTCCTATATGATATTGGGGGATCGTTTGTGTCTGGTATCAGGAATTCAATGATTTTGTGGTCAGAGAATGTTTCCTCCTTTAATACCTTCCACTGATCTATTGTGATTGTATTCGAGTTACTTAATATTGTAACATCGATTACTTCTTGCCTATTTCTAATAACAAAAGTTGGTTCTGAACCCCTATTAGCTATAAGTAAGTTATGATCTATAAGAAATTCAAAAAGTGACTCACCCCTTGTATTTGTATTTGAGCTACTCCATAGGGCATGGTGGGAGTTAGCATCACATCCCATCACCAGGTCCCATTTTTCCCGTGTAGCACGTTGAACAAGAAGGTGGGTCAGATCTGACGGTGGTCCTTCCGTTGCATCATAGGGCATATAGCATGATGTTAGAATCAGCGGAGGGAGCCCGTTGCGCTCAAGTTTTACCGTCACGTGGTCGTTATCACTGTAGGTAGATAGAAGAAAGAGGTTAATCTGTTTCCTAGCTACTATACAAGTTCTGATCTTACTATTTGGATCTGTCTGCACTGTTTTAAACAGGACAAGTCCCTTCGAGTTTAAACCCCTTATTCTGCCTCCTGCTACCCAGGGTTCTTGAATAAGGGCTAGGTCTATTTTTCTATCCTCCATGAGGTAGATTAGGTTGGCGCTGGCCGCCTTACTGTGATGAAGGTTTATTTGTATTACCTTCATCACGGTTTTTTGGCTCCCCATCCTTGTTGGTTTTGTTGACTTTGTTCGCGATAAGCCTAAGCTTGCATCGGTTTATGCCGACGCGTACTTTAAAGTCGATCTTCTTCAACAACGGAATGGATTTGTGACTAAGCAACACTATCACTTCCGTGCCTGATTCACGGTATTCTCCCATCTCGATCACTTCCCAAGCGTGGCTCAGCTGATCGGTATTTAGGGATCGTAAGTATCTCTCGATACGGTCCTTAGGGATATGAGGCCCTCGTACAACAAGTTTGGCTTTAGGTCTTGTTATCCGTACGATCTCTTTTTTGTCGATCAGACGAAGGTCGGCGTTTGGCCATGGAGCTTTCGTCCTGGCAATAAACTCCTTGAGCCATGTGAGGGTGTGTTCTTCCTCACAGGTCATGAGTTTGAATCCTTGGATGGTATTGAGGGTGCCAAAAAGCGGGAGGGGTTCCTTGTTTTTTAGGATGGCCTCGTTCAACTCATCTAGGATTCGAAGTTCGATGAGTCGCCATTGGTCCTCTGTCAACTTCCGTGCAGGATTTCCGTAGTCTACTACGGCTACTTGTTGGCCAACTGCGGTTGGTAAAGAGACCTTGGCTTTCTTCCTAACATTTGTTTGAGAGATTGGAGAAAGCGTGTCGTTTTGCCTAGCTCTTTTGGACGTGCTTGCAATCGGGTCGAGCTTGGATTGAGTATCCTCTCTCGTGCCAATTACAGGGTTCCTAAGTCTGGCTGCGATTGGGGTGGAGAGCAAAGGGCTTTCTTTCCCCTTCCCAGCCGGTCTTTTGGGAATTGTCCTAGAGCTGGGCAAACGTTTGCTCTTCTCCGTTGGGTTGTCGGGTATGGTCTCCAGTCGTTCTTTAGCCTTGTCGAGGGATAGCTTTTCCTTCTCCGTTAAGGCTTCCGGATTTTTGCTACCCATCCTTCGGACGATCCTGAGCGCGTTACGCCTTTGCCTGCGCAGGATCTCATGCTCCCCTAGAGGCCTCTTTGGCTTGGGTTTGCTGGGGACTTTAGAGTCTAAGGCTCCTTGGGTGTCCCGTCCGGGATTGGAGGGCTGTGCCTCCACGACTGTTTGGCAACTGTCCATTGTCGAGTTATTGACGTCACGGCTGCAGTTGCCTGGTTGGTGAGGGGAACCTGCATCCAGATTGCAAGTGGAGCTGAGGCTCTGGATGTTCTCCAGCTGCAGTTTCCTCTCCCCTACCTCCCCAGTGACCATCTTCTCTCCTTCCAGGCCCGTACGAGCAAGAGGCTCGATGCAACGCCTGGCCGGTGAGTCTGGTGGTCCCGGGGTCGGTTCCTGTACCCGATCAGTCTCCGTGTCAGTTTTGTTGTTAATATTAGGAGCAGGGAGCACCTCCCCCTTCTCTAGACCCGTACGAGCAAGAGGCTCGATGCAACGTCTGATCGAAAGGTTCGGTGGCTCCTCGGTGGCATCCTTTGGCAGAGTGATTGGTGTGGTCGACCTTTCCCCTGGATGGACTTTGCCAATCTGGGAGGAAGGTGGCCCCATCAATTTACTATCGCTAGTGTTATCCCCAGGATTAGCTTCCGCCGGTGTACGAGCAGTAGGCTCATTCTCCGTTAGACGCTGTTCCTGCAGATACGCACGTGCGTTATGAAGCCGTTTGCGGTCAGTCTCTGTCAGTTCTTCCCATCTTTTCGTCCCTAGTCTCTTTACTGTTGTCCTGCAGTTTGTTAGTTTTTTCCGTCTGGAGGAGGTGGACAATAAAGAGAGGTTAGAGCTAGCGACGGAACAGCTGTCGCTGACATCAAGGTTCATGCCCTCCATGGCAGCATCTGTTCCAACGCTTTCTCCATCCCATACTCCAAGATTGGCAAATGGATTCAGAAGAAGGTTTTCTTCTTCCTCCGTCAGTTGTTGTTGTTCTGTTTGGGGATCGGTTTTTCTAGAGTCAGTGGTGCCCGATCCTTGCACCTTAGTCTCTTTTGTTTTGTTTTGTTTGTTTGTTTTGTTTAAATTGTTCATTGTAGGTCCCACGAGTAAGGGGGAAGGAAGGTCCATCTGCACTCACCCCCTGTATGCAGATAAGGGGAATTAGGGTTAAAACTGGAGGTCCCCAGGTATCCAGAGTTTGCGCTAGCGACTGAGCACTCCCTCAGCCATGCAGGTCTCGGCGCGTCGTACCTTACCTTGGATTTGATCCCTTTTAGTTTTCCACCTCCTCTTTGTCGATTAACAACAGAGAGGGGAGTACTTAAGCCCCACCACCACGACAAGGTAGGTGATCAATCGGGGGGTCGAAACTTACTTACAATAGCTCTACAACTGCTGATTCGCTATATGCAAGCAATATGTTTGCAGATTATTTCAGTAAGTCGTTTAGGGTGACCCCTCTTCACATAGATGAGCAATATTTTAGTTATCTAACTAGCTGTTCCCAAATAAGTTTTATTAGCTTCTCATTTGACTTGGAAACAATTTTAAAATTTATTTCTTCTCTGAAGAATGATTATTCATCAGGTCCTGATGGCATTGCACCGATCGTTCTTAAAAAATGTAGTCATGCAATTGCTCCATTTCTTAAATATCTGTTTCAATTGTCCATTAGTACTGGTAAATTCCCTTATGTATGGAAAAGTGCTTTTATCACACCTGTATTTAAAAAAGGCCAACGTGGTGATATCACTAATTATAGGCCTATTTCAAAGCTTTCGTGTATCCCTAAGCTTTTTGAACAAATTGTTTGCGAAAAGTTAATATTTCTTTGTCGCAATTTAATTTGTAATGAACAGCATGGATTTGTAAGAAACAGATCCACTGTCACTAATATGTTAAGTTTCTTGCATGATTGTTCTAATGCCTTAGAGAATAAGGACGAAATGGATTTCATATACACTGACTTCTCTAAAGCTTTCGACTAGCTGTCCCATGAAATAATCGAGTTTAAGCTCAGGGCTATTGGTTTCCCACCAAGTTTCATAAAATGGGTTAATTCATACCTTAGATCAAGGGTTTATCAAGTCAAATTTAGAGGATCGCTATCTGTATCTTTTACAGCTGAGTCTGGAGTTCCCCAAGGTAGTCACCTCGGACCAATTCTATTTATACTAGCCATTAATGATGTTAAGGCATGTATAAATCACAGTAATATCCTGATCTACGCTGATGATATGAAAATATTTAAATCTTTCACTTGTCAGCAAGATAGAATTTTTCTTCAATCTGACATTAATAGCTTCGCCAATTGGTGTGATAAAAACGGTTTATCCCTGAACCCTACTAAATGTCAACATATGACATTCTCTAGAAAGAATATACCTTCCACCTTTCAATATTCTTTGTCTCAACATATTCTTTGTAATGTTGATAATTTTAAGGATCTTGGGGTTTATTTCGATCCCAAACTGGTTTTTGCCAAGCATATCAATTTTATTGTTAATAAATCTAATTCTATGCTGGGCTTCGTATAAAGGTGGGCGAAAGAATTTAATGACCCATACGTTACTATGTCATTGTACAATTGTTTTGTCCGTCCGATTCTAGAGTATGCTTCACAAGTTTGGACGCCGTTCTACAACATTCATTCAAATCGAATAGAGGTCATTCAACGTAAATTTATTCGATTTGCACTTAGAGGACTTCCATGGGATGATCCTTTTAACCTTCCTCCTTACAGTCAGCGTATTAAGCTTCTTCAAATATTACCCCTTTCTCAACGAAGGCTTAATAGCGATATCATTTTTTTACAGCAGCTTATATCCGGTCAAATAGATGCACCTGACTTGCTGTCATCTATTGGCTTTAATTTTCGGTGTGGTGCCCATAATTTACGTAGTGTTGATTTATTGTTTAGCCCCCATCATAGAACGAATTATGGGAGGCATGAGTAGAATCTATAATATAAATGATCATGTGATTGACTTGCATGTTAGTAAAATTAAGCTGAAAAATATTTTGCGCAATAATATCTTAATGTCTTAATTTATTTGCATGATTTGTGTTAGTATTTTATATAGGTACATAATTATTATATTTTTAATTGTTTTGTCCTTACTAACACATGCACTAAATGATGAGCCTGTGGGAGCACTTTTAGTGCCGGCAAATTTCTGCTCGTGATAGTTGCTTGCTTTAAGCACTCCACGACACGACACAGCCTTAGTACATCGAGTACTTTAATATAGTAAGCACCAGTAAAGCGTGCACGTTAGCCTATTATCCTTAAGTTGTGATTATGAATAAAGATTGAATTATACTTATATAACTCCGTTTGTTGGTCCGTAATGAAAGGCGGCCATTTATTCGCCGCAGTCTTTCCAGTATCATTGCACCTTCTGGGATGAGCGGTTGAAGTACATCCTCGGGGGTAGTGAGGAACATCGAGGGGAGGAGTTTTCAGGGTAAGTGAATCCCTAGGTTAGGGGTCAGTTACCCCATTCAATATAGGGGCTATCGCCAATGGAGCGGTGCGGTGGCCAAAGGAGTCCATGCTTATGCATGGCGTGGTGGGCCAGCTCAAGGGGGGAGAACCTCAACGCCATCTCTCTCTTCCCCTCCTTTACCCTTGCGGCATCTCGGATAACAAAAGGGTCTGTGTGGAGGCTTCGCAACTTCGGGCCTTGACATCGTTGCAATTAGGTCATTGGACCGCTTATTTTTCCTGGGGGTTCCATGTTTCGTTCGCGGCCGCGGTCTATCTGTGCGGCCATAGGAACTACCAGGCACAATTTATTTTAGGCATGTAAAAATAATGTGACCCCAGTCCAGGACCACGCAGCAAGTTCCCACTCCCGCCGACGAGCTAGCGCGGGGAACATTGGAACCATGCCTGGCTGCTGGTGACTGGACACCGTCATCCATCTCTCTGTTCGGTGCTGTTCCGGAGTCCTGTTTGCTGGGACTCTCCGAGGCAGCTCGATTAGGTGCACGAGGTCCACACGGTACAGGTGGCTTGCTACGGGGCGCTGGTTTTCCGTACCTTCTGTTGAAGGGAAATACCATCCGAGCCGAGTTACCGATCGACTCAAGGTCGAGTCGAGGTGACGCACCAAACCACCTGGACGCGTGTATTATCGTTACAAATTCACTTATTTAATCCAACAATTCACTTTCACAATTATTCACTTTAACTTAACAATCATTTTTCTCTTATTCAATACTTCTACTTTTTCTCTATACTTTTCACTACTGTCATCTATCGCACTTCTTTATCGCGGTTCAAAACTAGAATGGCTTGGGTGCTCCTGTGACACCTATTTCTATCTCCTAGTGACACCTATCGAACTTTCCAGATTCGTTGAGTTCAGAAAGTTCGAGAGCAACAGATGTACTAAGTATTCCATAGCTATTGAAACTGCTTTTCAAATGCTGCCAAATATAGACTATCTTATATGGTCATATGGCTCTCGACTAAATGACGCTGCAAGTTGACTAATTGATGCTGAATGTCACAGTTTGAGCAAACATGCAACAGTATTATCATCAACACGAAATTAAAAACGTCGACCCAGAGTTGGCAACAAAAATGTTGGCGTCATTGTTTATGAACTTGAGCTTTTGTCACCGTCAAAAATATGTGCATAAACTTTAAATTTCGATGAGGTATTTTGTATGGATGAGGTATTTTGTATGGATTTGTATCAATAGAAATGAGAAAAAACTTTTTGAAGATTTGCAGTGTTCCGTCGCTTCGGCAAATAGTATGTATGACGAGACGGAGATGATTTTTTTTTAGGAAAATACATAGAGTAAAAGCTGATTTTTGTATTTTTCATTAAATAAGGAATTATGAGATTATGGTTTTTTAGACTTTTGGTATTTTCGCTGTATCTCGTCCAACAATGTACCATTTTCTATCATTTCTTCAGTATTTGATTCAGAAATATTCAATTTGTGTTGTATCAGCCGTTATTCAAAGAAATAGTGGTTGAATAGGTATATTTATCTATTAGGGAATCAATCACCTACATTAATACTGAGGCAGGTCACCTGTCGTTTTACAGTTTTTTTTGTAAAATATTCGTGATCGACAGTGATGTGTATCTACTATCTCCGTCCTTTCATCCGTCGGCAAAAATTAAGGACTTTAACCTCGAGCTAGAAAGCTAAAATTTTAACCATATGCTCTGTGACGTTGCCTGGTCCTGGCGGCAACGTACTGTGTTAGGTTGGGTCTTATTGTGTAATATTCCTCGACCCAAAACGTTAGCTATTATGCTGTCGTTTACTTCTATTAGCGACGAACGCTATGTTCATAGAGCGGGCCGAGGTACAAGAGAATTCAAGTTGAGCGAGTTGCTCGTAAAATAAAACAGTCTTGACTCGTTGGTTGCTTTTAGGAGAAGAACATTTTATTTACTAAATCTTATGCTATTTATACAAAATACTTCATTGGATTTGGTTCACATTCCAATCCACTCAGATTCTGGCCCTCGATACTTGAACCCCAATCATTTCATACCTTGCCGGTGCATATCACCCTATCAGCATTATTATTATCCCATGCACCGGACGTGGGCAAAGGAATGCATAGTGCAACCCGAACCCGTCATAGTATTTGCTATGGTGCTTAGTGGTGAGGTAAATGCATTCACAAGATACATACTTATCTATGTGATTTGATTATGTCGCTGAGCATGGTCGTCACTTCGGACGGATACCGAAGGTGTCGGTATACACATGGTGTACCATGGGTAATAGTCAGATGGACATGAATTACCATCGCGCTAGACATGTTATACGACGCTTGATGCATGTCTCGTGGGTTTCAAGTATCGAAGCTCAGAACGAGAACATTTATAATGAGAACATTTATGAATGAGAACATTTATGAATGAACGATAAATGATCGCTGATGTGATCCCTTCACACCACCCTCCTGGGGAGAAAAAAAGGAACTCATAGCGTTCTTTTTTTTTCTGCATCAGTTGTACATTTAGGGATTGGAGTTAACATTTTCTAAGTCTTGCTTATTCGTACTTAAATTAACAAATTGGTTTGAAACATTTCTTAGTTTACTCTTTCGTATACAACATTTCTTATTACGAAGTTTCTTATGTTATGATTATTTGATATACCATGTTTATTGGTTTCTTAATGCTATATTTATTTAATATATTCCTTATTGGATATTTTTCTTAATGCTATATTTATTTAATATATTCCTTATTGGATATTTTTCTTAATGCTATATTCTTTATTGATCCTTATTGGTTATTTTTCTTAATGCTATATTTATTGGATATATTCCTTATTGGGTATTTTTCTTAATGCTATATTTATTTAATATATTCCTTATTGGATATTTTTCTTAATGCTACCGCGGATTTTTTTTCTTATATATATGCAAATGCTTTTTTTTTTTTTTACAAGGCCTCTTTCCTCTTTTTTTTTTTTTTTTTTTTTTTTTTAAATCTATGGTTTGGTTAGATGTTAAAAATCAAAAGTAAATGCAAATTGCTTTAGTATGTATACATAGAATTGCTTAAGTCGATTTTTGTGTACCTTTGTCCTCCTACCTTCGTACTTTATTATACAATTTACTCCTTCCTCAGACAATACTTCAAACGGTCCTATGTAAATAGGATTTAACTTTCTTCTATTTTCATTTCGTAACAAAACTAAACTACCTACTTCGAAACTAGTTTTTTTACTTCTCGCTTTTCTATCGTAACTGGCTTTTCTATCATTTTTCCTTTCTACGAGTATGTCTCTAGCATCCCTATGAGCGATTTGTAGTCGTTGTCTCAGCTCAATTACGTAATCTTCATAATTGTATCTGGGGTCTACCTTTTTTGTCAGATTTGATGGTAACGTACATTGTCGTCCGAATACCAATTCAAATGGGGTATACCCTGTTTCTGCGTGTACTGAGGTGTTATAGCAAAACACATAATAGGGTAACCAAGTATACCAATCTGTATGTTTTTCAGATACGTAGCTTCTGAGGTATGCTCCGAGATTTTTATGGGAGGTTTCTAATGCTCCTATACTTTCGTGATGATAGGCCGTGGACTGCATTTGTTCTATTTTTAGTAGCTTGCACATATCCTTAAAGATTTTGTTGATAAATTCGGTTCCTTGGTCAGATGCTATTGTTTTGGGAACTCCATATCTAAGGATAAAGCATTCTACTAGTCCTTTGGCTACGGTGCTAGCTTCTTTGTTCGCTATTGGAATAGCTTCGGTGAATTTAGTTAGTTCGTCTTGCAATGTGAGGATGTATTTATATCCATTGTCTAGTGGACCTACTAAGTCTAGGTAGATCTTGTCGAAGCTTGATTGGGCTGTTGAAGTTATCTCCATGGGCTGTTTTTTAGGCGTAATATGTTTATTTTTCTGGCAAGAAGTGCAATGCTTAACATAGGTGGCTATGTCGTTTTGCATCCCTGTCCAGAAATATTTTCTTTTAATTGATTTAAGCATGCGGTTTATTCCTGCATGTCCACTGGTTGGTAACAAGTGATAATCGTTGAGCAATATTTTTATTTTGTGAGGATCGGTAATTTTAATACATTTATCAATTAGGTGCACCTTTACATTACATTCTTTAAATAATTCTCCTAAGATATTTGTTAACTCGTGAATTGTACATTCTCGACGGCCGTCTGCGAGTTTCTTAATTTCTTCTTTGGTAATGTATAATTTATTAATAGATAGCGGTCCGCAGATTCTATGCACGTCCCGCGACAACATTTTGCCAAATGATGCCGATCGGTCTGTAGTGCTTTCCTTGGACCATCTTAGGAGTATACAATTCTTCTCTGGGATGTATGCCAAAACTTTGTTGGATCCCAGGATTATATTAGTATCTTTTACTTGATACTCTTCGTCCTCGAAACTGTTACATATTTTTAGCTCAATAATTTTATTCCCATGCTTTGGAGGTTTGAGTAGTTCTGTGATAACTCGATTATGTTCTTCGATTTCTGTTTCTGGTACGTTATCTAAATTTTCCTGCTTTGATTTTGACCGTGTGATGACACATATGTGGAGTTGCTTAAGTTGATCAGAGTCAAATATTATTCGACTTAGTGCGTCAGCTGTGCAATTATCTTTTCCAGGTGTGTATTCGATGTAGAAGTTATATTCTTCTAGTAGTAGTCTGAATTTAGTTAGTCTACTGGAAGGTTCCTTTAGGGAGAAAAGGTATACTAGGGGTCTATGGTCTGTAATAATTTTGAACTTTCTTCCAAAGAGATATGGTCTATAATGTTTTATTGCCCATACTATAGCAAGCAACTCCTTTTCGATAGTGCTATAGTTTTTCTCGGCGCTATTGAGAGTTTTGCTTGCATAAACAATAGGTTTGTCATCGGAGTTTGATAGTACCGCTCCTAAGGCAAAGCCTGAGGCATCTGTACGTAGAATGAATTCCTTGTTAAAGTTTGGGAATTGTAAAATTTGGGAGCTTGTGAGAATTACTTTTAAAAGTCGGAAGGACTTCTCACAATCCTGGTTAAAATTGAACTCTACATTTTTCTTAAGTAATCGGTTAAGTGGAATAGCTATTGTAGCAAAATTCGGTATAAATTTGCGGTAATAATTTGCGAATGCTACGAATCTCCTTACTTCGTCAGCATTTGTAGGTGTAGGATAATTGCTCATTACAGCTGTTTTTGCTGGGTCTGGATGAATTCCCTTGTCGGAAATAATGAGTCCTAGGTATAATACCTCTTTCCGAAGGAATGCACATTTTCCTGGGTGAATTTTTAAGTTTACTTCTCTAAGTCGTTTAAATACATCGATCAAATTTTTGTTATGATCTTGTAGGTTTTTGCCAAACACTATAAGGTCATCAAGGTATACAAAACAGCGGGAGTAAGTGAGTCCGGCCATGGCAATTGACATCATTCTCGAGAATTTACTGGGAGAAATTTTTAGTCCCATTGGGAGTCGTTTTAGTTGAAAATGGCCGTCCTCCGTTGAGAATGCTGTTATCGGTCTGCTTTTTGGTTCGAGCTCCATTTGGTAATATCCCTGACTTAGGTCGATACATGAGAAATAGACTGCTCCTCCTACCATATCATAAATATCACTTATGTTGGTTAATGGGAATTTATCGTCCTCTATTCTCTCATTCACGTTTCGATAGTCTATTACCAATCGAAACTTCTGCAAACCGGTAATGGGATCCTCCTTTTTAGGTACTATGAGAATCGGAGAGTTCCATGCAGAAACCGATGGTTCTATTATGTCGTTCTAAAACATTTGGTCTACTTCCTCTTTGATATCTTTCTTCTGTGTATGAGGGAGACGGTAGGGTTTGGTATATTTCGGTGTACATCCTTCCTTCAATGCGATATCTGCTTGTCCTACATGGGTGTAAGTCAGCTTATCGCCTTCTAGGTGAAAGATGTCGTGGAACTTAGTACAAATAGCTGTAATGCCAGCCTTCTCTTCAGTATTTAGAGTGTCGAAATTAATTTCGCGAAGTATCTTCTTTATTCTTGGAGGTGATACTGCTGTGGCCTGTTCGCGTGGTAAGACGTAATGTTCGGAAGCGGGGAGTGATAACGGTTCCGCCCATTTGATTCTTACGTTGTTTTCGCGGGTGTTTACAATTCTAACGGGAATTTTTCCGTTTATGGCCGTTGATATCGATCCAGCCATTTAGACGCCTTTACACAACTCTTGGGGGTAAAACACTCGAGAATCGGTATGTTTTGATTCTAGCCAGTAGGTTGCTTCGCACCTTGGCGAAATAGTCATGGTTTGTAGGCCATGGCTTGAAAATATCGGTATGGAGACTTGCCTATTATTTATCAGGAGCTTCAAGAGTAAGCTTTCTAGATCGATTATTGCACCAAATTCCGTTAGGAAATTTGCTCCAATAATACCATCGACGGGAAGGGGGAATGAGTCGGGTACTACGTGAAATTTGTACGGGATACTATTTCGTCCGAAATGTAAGGTGCGTGTACATGTACCTTTCGATCGTAGATCTCCTGCTATACCTATAATGTTGTAATGTTTCCTTCATCTATGGTAATGTGTCTCTCAACTACCGAACTTTTCACTACGCAAATTGATGCTCCGGTGTCTAGCAAGCATCGTAAGGTTTTAGTGTTATTGAATCGAATTTGTACGAAAAGGCCGTTTTCGATCCCCGTTGTGTATATGGCTTGTTGTGTCTGGGGACTTATTGGCTCCCCTCCGAAGGGCCGGCTGTCCCCTCGGTGGGTTGTTCGTTTCCCAAGGCCCTTATTCTTGGCCGGGTATTTTGTTGGTTAGTACCTCCCATAATGTTCCGGGCTTGATAGCTAGTACTCGGATTATTGTTATTTGGGGTACTGTTTAGATTGGCCGTATTAGCACGGGGTTGATAGCGGTTATCAACCTGGTAAGCAGGCCTGTAATTATTGTTTCGGTTATTTTGATGGCCTGGTCTACCGTTGTTATTGTTTCTATTTTGATAGTTTGATCTATTGCTGTAATTAGCCTGATTCTGATTTCGTTGATAGTTTGCCCTATAATTGTTAGTTGGGTTATTTTCGTTATTTTGGTGACCTGATCTATAGTTTTGTCTTTGACCACTAGAATTTTGTCCTCTCAAATTATTCAACTGTCTCTGGTGGTACGGAGGCCTTTCTCCGAAATAATTCATAAATGCCGTTGGGTTTGACCCTTGATCTGCTTCGAGTAGATGCTGGATTGCATCTTTCAGCGTTGAGTGTCGAGCACTGTCGAGGATGAGTCGTAAGCGATCATTAACCCCTTTTTTCAAAAATGCTAATCCCCTGCGGTCATTAGCCGCGGTCAAAATTGCTCGTGTGGTTTCACCATGGCAGGCAACCTCTAGTTCGGTCATTTTGTTAACAAGTGTTTCTATATCGGCAATGAAGTCTTTTACTGGTCGGTTACCCTGAGTTGTTCTACTTAATTTGGTTTGAATGATTTCTATAGTCTCCTTCGGTCCACATTTTTCAAGCAAAGTTTTCTTAAGGTCTGTAAAGTTCTGAGGAGCGTTACTTCCTAGTTCTGTAAGGGCTTTCCCTTGAAGTTTACATTTAAGGATAAACCTAATTAAAGTGGCTTTGGAGCTGGAGGTCAAGGTGTCATGGTAGAATTCGATACAATTCAGAGAATCTCTTAGGTTTTCGGCTCGTTTACTGTCGTCGTCAAACGTCAGCGTCGGCAGTTTTTGAGCCGTATTGAAACTGAAATCTTCACCACTCATAATGACTATTTTGAGTGGCTCTGGGGGGTCTGAATGTTGGTTTTCGGGGGTTTTCTCCCGAATACTATTATTGACTATATCTTCCGAATTGATTCTGTATTCGTTTGCTTGAATACCTATACGTTTTAACTTGACGAGTTCTAACTAGCTTAATGCTTTTTGATCTATTCCCTTGAAAAGTTGGACAAAGGTACTCCACAGAATTTGGATTTGCTGGAGCTTTTTCTCAGCGTTCTCGGGAGTTCTGGTACGGTTTGGTGACTTTTTCAAACTTTCGTAGCACCTTTCAAGTTGTTTTAATGCTTCGCCTACCTCAACAAAAATCATCGACCTAGTTACCTATTTCGAGTGAGAAAAGTTGTTTTCAAAAAAAAATTTTTTCATATTATTTATTTAACATTGTTTAGTTTGAATTAAAAATGATAGTTAGTAAAAAAAAAATAGGAAAATATATGATGCTGGTGTTATACCCTCGCTGGTCGGGACTCTAGATGATGGGTGACGTCTGCGATGAGCTTTCGGCGAAAATGTTGAATGAATAGATAGGCTAATCCTACGAGCACTTCGGTTACGAACATCAGCCCGAGGATAATAGCCGTATGGTCCGGTTGGTTCTGGTTTGAGTTCGGGGCATTGACAAACTGGGGTCCGGTATTTATAACCTCAGCCTTACTTTCTTTGCTTCCCATTCCGAGCAATTAGATTGGAAACTTGGGCAAACAGGGAGTGAAATTGTGCTCCTTCTTGCCGGTTTTTGGCTTTCTTGGCTCCGCGATCGTCAGGGTCAGTGGTTAGCTACGGTAACCACATATTTTCGAATTTTTTTCTTTAAATTCGTTTGCTCTAGAAACTGGTTTATGATCAAGCTTATCAGTAAACAGTACTCTTGATTAAATTGAGGTGGTTATTTGCACCAGTAATAGTTGATGTGTCAATTGTGTTGCATTCTGAAGTTGGTGTATAGTGTTTTTGTCTCGTGCTCGGAAAAAAACTATTAAAAATAAGGTGAGTTTGTATTTTATTGTTGTGATTGTTTTATTTGATGTGTGTACAGACATCTTTTAGATATATTTGATAAATAATGTGTACATTTTTGTTTTTGATATACTTTTACACTGATAGATGGTGGTTAGCATAGCTAACCACTGCGCAAATGGAATTTTTTTTGTTGACATATGGTCTTGTTTTGTTTTTGGAAAATTTTGTAGAATGCCTCGCGTGTTAGCTGATGAGGATATTGCAAACTATCTGGAACAGATACCTTCAGATGACGACAGTTGCTGCAGTGTAGAGTCGGACCAAGAAACTGGTGTTGAACAACCACCTCCCATGCTGTTGGGTGATGTCGTAGGGGAAGGTCCGGAAACTTACAGTTCTGATGTGGAGGATAATGAACCTTTGTCAAGTTTTCATTCTATGCAGCCTCCGGGGACTACTACTTCTGCAGCGGGAACAAGCAGCTCTAGCAGTTCTCATACCGGAGTTCCAAAATCGAAGAAGAACCACACATTGTCCCCACCAGGTGAGTTTACTGGAAATGCGGGAGTACCAGCACATATACTGGACTTTGAAAATATTACGCCCCTCGCATTGTTTCGCATGTTTTGGTCAGACGATCTAAAAGAACTTTTATGCTTTCAAACTAATTTTTATGCCACTCAATCTGGGAAAGCTTTTACACCATGCACGACTGAAGAGATTGATGTGTTTGTTGCTTTGAATTTGGCTATGGGCATCAAAAAACTGCCAAGCTACAGGGATTATTGGTGTTCAGCTCCGGACCTGAAAGATACTTACATTTCAAAGTTCATGCCGTTGAAAAGATTTAGTTGGCTCTTACACTACCTGCACATGATTGACAATAACCTCATGCCTGCAAGAAATAGCCCAGATTACGATAAAGTTTATAAAATTCGACCATTGCTGGACATTATGCGACGCAATTTTGAGCACAACTACAGGCCTTCGGAGAAGATTGCAATAGACGAGAGCATGGTAAAGTTCAAGGGTCGGAGTTCCTTGAAACAATATATGCCCAAGAAGCCTATCAAACGAGGCTATAAAATATGGATGGCATGTGCTGAATCGGGCTACTGCTTGAATTTTGAACTTTACACCGGTAAAAAGGGTTCTGAAGTTGAGAAAGATCTTGGTGGCAGAGTCGTAAGGCAGTTTTGCTCGACCCTCGAAGGTAAAAATCATAAAGTTTACTTCGACAACTATTTCAATAGTTATCCGCTTCAAGTGGATTTACAAAGAAAAAAAAATACTTGCATGTGGGACGGTAAACTCAAAAAGGAAGCACTTACCAAACCTAAAAGAAGATAAAGACTTGCAGAGAGGACAGCACGACTATAGAATCAGTGACACAAATATAAGTATTCTGAAGTGGAGAGACAAAAGATCTGTGTTTATACTGTCAAACTATCACGATCCTAAGAACGTCGGCAAAGTTACACGCAAAGAACGTAACGGAGAGAGTGTAGAACTTTCTTGCCCAGAAGCTGTGAAAGACTATAATGCAAACATGAATTTTGTTGATAAGTTTGATCAATTAAAAAGCTGTTACGAAATAGACAGAAAATCACACAAATGGTTGCATCGAATTTTATTCAATTTTCTTGATTGCTGTATTGTCAATGCATTTTTGGTGTATAAGGAACTGCAATCTAATTCAAGCCGAGAGCTAGAAGCTCTGACATTGAAGGATTTTCGCCGTTCTGTCTATCAAGGCTTTTTGGCTCCAGCATTTGTCAATCGGCGCAGGCTTCATTCAGTGGAGAGTCCATATAGTTCATTAGTGTCTTCTCCGACTTCGGTCCAAATAAAACGGCATAAACCAGCTGTGCCCGAGGAAATCCGCTTGGAATCCAATCAACATCAGCCAGAGCGATGCACTTCAAGAAGATGCGCCAAATGCAGTACAAGTAATACTCTAGTCCGTACTATTTGGAAATGTATAAGACGTGCAATGTCCCACTCTGTTTGCGTAAAGGAAAGTCCTGCTTCCAAGATTTTCATAAAAAGTGGAAGAAAATATTTAATTCTAATTGTTTTGTTATGTTTTTTGCCTTAAGTTATGAATAAAAAAAAATGAATTTTAATAGTGTTTTTTTGTTCTACAGCGGCGGTGGTTACCACAGCTAACCGCGTGATTTCTCAGAATCCCCCCCTCCAAAAAAAAAAATCTCATTCATTTCACTATTGTTATATGCTAATTATATCTAGAAACAACAAAAAAAGACATATATTGTAGTTTATATGAAAGTGCCCCTGAAAGAGTTAAAGCCTTTCGGATTGCTTTAATTTGTCGCTCGTATTTTTTCCGGTCGTCTGAGTTGGTACCGGGGATGTTGGCTATGCGATACAGCTCTCGTATGCGCTGCTTCTGTTTAACCGTTTTGCCTCCTCTCTTTGACAGAGGGGCGGTGGGAGGTAGGATGGTTTTCTCTGCCTCCTTTCGTCGCAACTGGCGACTTTTGTACTCCTCAAGAGTGAGCCGTTCTGGTCCGGGGACGTTTCTCGGGGCTTCTGGGGACGCGGATGGCACAGCGGGCTTTATCCCGGAGTTCCTCAGGAGGTTTTCGGCTTTAGCGATGTACTGGGCAGCTAGGGCCAGTATTTCGTTGTGGGTTTTCCCAACTAGATTTTCTTCCAGGCGGAGTGTTTTCCCAACTAGATTTTCTTCCAGGCGGAGTGTTTTCCCAAAACTTGGGAGCTCTTTAGCAAGACAGAGTTCTACTCCTGGCAGGATCGCCATGTGACGTTGCCTGGTCCTGGCGGCAATGTACTGTGTTAGGTTGGGTCTTATTGTGTAATATTCCTCGACCCAAAACGTTAGCTATTATGCTGTCGTTTACCTCTATTAGCGACGAACGCTATGTTCATAGAGCGGGCCGAGGTACAAGAGAATTCAAGTTGAGCGAGTTGCTCGTAAAATAAAACAGTCTTGACTCGTTGGTTGCTTTTAGGAGAAGAACATTTTATTTACTAAATCTTATGCTATTTATACAAAATACTTCATTGGATTTGGTTCACATTCCAATCCACTCAAATTCTGGCCCTCGATAATTGAACCCCAATCATTTCATACCTTGCCGGTGCATATCACCCTATCAGCATTATTATTATCCCATGCACCGGACGTGGGCAAAGGAATGCATAGTGCAACCCGAACCCGTCATAGTATTTGCTATGGTGCTTAGTTTTTTTTTTTTTTTTATATAATTTGCTTACGCTAAAGGGATTTTTTTCTGTTGTTACAGTACCCTTATAATGCTAAGAACACAGTGTAAGCTACTTGGTATTAGAAAGAATAGAGAGATAGGAAAGAAGTGTTTGGGTGCAGTTGTAGGGTTTTTCTCCACGGGTGGTGTCTAAGTTACTTAGGGAGATTACGATTTCATGTATTCGGTATAAAGTAATGGACTTGGCCGGGATTCGAACGCACGACCTTCCATTCCGTAAGCGAATACACTACTACTGCACCATTGCCACCCGCAATGGTGAGGCAAATGCATTCACAAGATACATACTTATCTATGTGATTTGATTATGTCGCTGAGCATGGTCGTCACTTCGGACGGATACCGAAGGTGTCGGTATACACATGGTGTACCATGGGTAATAGTCCGATGGACATGAATTACCATCGCGCTAGACATGTTATACGACGCTTGATGCATGTCTCGTGGGTTTCAAGTAGAGATGAGCAAAAAATAGCAACCTGCTAATTTTTCACTGCTAATGAAAATTCGCATTCGCAACCTGCTATCATTTTATAAATAAACTGCTATTGCTAAATGCTATTGTCTCGCTTCTATCTCTGAGTCACTAGTCACATCACATTCACAAATCATAAGTCACAACTTAATTTGCTCATGCATTCCCGCATTACACACACAAACGAAAAAGTATGTTAGGCTAATACGAAAAATGTAAAGAAGAATGAAGCAGAGGTGTATCGATCGCCCGTTTCAAGTCACTCTCTTACTCAACCCCATGCAAATGCAACCTAGCTTACCTACCCTTTTTGTAGGTAATGTGCGAAGTGCGGAACCTGCGAACGTCTCATAGCAATAGCATTTTGCATATCGAAATCGCAATCACAGTCGCAGCTGGTAAGAAAGTTAAAGTTGGTTCGTTGGATGCTATTAGCAGTATAATAAGTTTACTTGCTAAGTTGCTACTGCGGGAGAAAGGGAGGCTATCGCATTCGCAATCGCAACAATGTGATATACCAAGGCCAACGAAACGAGGCGACACTTTTTATGATGTGTCAGGCGCCTGGATGGCGGCCAGGGCACTATGGCTATGACAAACCAATTAACAGGATTGCATTTCGATTCGCATATCGCAGTCGCAGCTGGTTCAAAATGTTGTTAGTTGGTATTGATAAAATATAACAGCAGTTAGGTTGTACGAGTAGTTGCTAGTTGAGTTGCTACTTGCTATGTTGCTTTTGCGGGAGGGAGATGGAGAATCATAACTCTAAATGACTGCATTCGCAACCTTGTGATATATGATATGATTTACCATACTGTAATAAGTTACTAAGTTGCGTTTTGCGTTTGCTTGCGGTCGAAGTAATTTGGTGGATATTGAATAAGTAGTTTATATTAAAATATACCTATGTACATTGTGTTACTGTGCATATAGTTTATGTGTATTTAATAAATAAAAAAAACAATTGTGAAAACTTAAAGATGCCTCCAGTACCAAGGAACAGCAACAGCCGAAGAAAAATAAGCTTTATTTGGAATTTTTTCACTGAAGTAGACGATATATTTGCGAAATGCAATTTATGCAGATCAAAACTATCGTACAGAACGAGTACTACGAACTTAAAAAAGCACATTGAACTAAAACATCCTACCGTATCCTTAGTTTCAGCAGGTACATCGGAGTCAGGTATGCAAGCAGTTTTAGGAAATTCATCGGAGCCAGGTTTGCAAGTAAGTGTTCTTATGAACAAAATAGTAATACTGTATGTACCTACAAAAGAAATGGGGTGTTCTGGAATTTTATACCGGAAAACTTTAGTCCGGATTCATAGAAATGGAACGGAAAATTAAAGACGAGAAAACAGAATACCGGAATTGTTCATTTTCAAAATGTTGATAAGCGATGTTTGAATTTTGATACCAAAAACATATTTTTAAAATATAAATTGGTTTAATGATGATGTCCGAAAATATACTGGAATTTAAAGGCTTTCGTGAAAGCGAAGCGATTCACCCACCCCATATACATATACATTATACAATTCTGATCATTTGTTTTTCGATCTTTTATTTTTGGTTTTTGTAGTCCGGGCGTTTAGATTCCAGGCAAACATGCCCAGATCGGGGTGCTCATATTAGGCAGTCTTAGCGTCTTCATCGGCTTTATTAGTAAACAAACAATTTTTTGTTTTAATAGGAAGCTGAAGCTCAGCTACCGGCAAGCACTAGCACTACCGCGAGTACAGCCGCTATTGCAACCGCATCATTTCCTACAAGTGCAAGTGCTTTGGGTACATCTAAGCAGTCGAATAATCAGCGTGAAATAGGTTCGACTTCTTCATGTGTATCACCTGCAGCTCCAGCTCCAGCACCACCAATTCGAATAACAGGTCCTCGCCAAACGCAAATGCTTGCATACATCCCCAGGCGTGTAACCCCAAAAATAAAGCAAAATATTGACGAAGACCTGCTTGGACTTTTTACCGATAGCTACCAACCATTTGCCATTGTCGAAGAACGTGCATTTCGCAAATTTGTTAGATCTTTAAACCCTTCATATGAATTGCCAAGTAGGCATATGATTTCAAGAACTTTAATACCAGCAAAATATGACAAGTGTATTTACGAGACACGAGATGCTTTAAAATTAGCAAAAAAAAGTGTGTGCGACTACAGATTGCTGGACTTCTTCCAACATGAAAAGCTACATGGCTGTCACAGTCCATTTTTTAAACCACCAATTTCAGCTTATTTCAGATTGTGCAAGCCTGCCAGTTCATCATACGGCAAAAAATCTGGCAAATGAGCTGAAGAGGGTTCTTACTGAATGGGATGTTAAGAACCGGCTTTTGATGGTAGTGTCTGACAATGCAGCCAATATAAAGCGGCTGTACAGAGTGAACTCGGCTGGAAACATTTTGGATGCTTTGCCCATACCTTGAATCTTGTCGCTAATGTCGGTTTAAAGGAACAAGAGGTTTCCAAAATAATCGGTAAAATAAAACTTGTTGTCGGTCATTTCAAAAGGAGCCATATTGCTACAGCAAAACTTCTAGCTTACCAACAAAACCAAGGTTGTGGCAATCCATTAAGATTATTGCAGGATGTGTCAACACGGTGGAACTCTACATTTTATATGTTGGAGCGATTTGTTTTGCTGGAGGAAGCAATTAAAACAACCATGGCCCTGATGAATATGGATGCAACCAGTTGCTTATCAGTATGCGAATGGGATGTAATCCGACAGCTTTGTACGATATTAAAACCATTAGAGAGAGTTACGAAAACAATATCGGGAGAGCGTTATCTCACAGCTTCATTGGTAATTCGTTTAGCCAATGGGTTGATCTCAGTTTTTAAAGGCTTTGAAAAGAAACCATCACAGGAAACTGTACAAAATGTCCTGAAGAAACTGAGCCAGTCGATGGCAGATCGGTTTGACAGGCTAGAGAATAGCAACACTTTGTCAGTGGCAACATTTTTGGACCCACGCTTCAAGCAAATTCCATTCAAGGATAAGAAAAATGCGGACTGTGCAAAAAAAAATGTCTTATCACTGGTGTCAGAGAAGTTTTCAGCACAACAAAATCCAACACCCGCCACTCCCGACAATGATGCAATGCCAACAACATCAAATGCAAATGACGCCTACATCGATCCGGATAGCGAAGATGATATCTGGGCCGAGTTCGACAAGGAAGCCGCCCAATATAAGCCAAACGGGACGTCCACAAGCAAGGCCATACAGGAGGTTCAGAGATACCTGGACTGTGACAGACATCCTAGGAAAGAGGATCCACTTGAGTGGTGGATTCAAAACAAATACATGTTTCCCCAGCTGTCACAAGTAGCACAGGAGAGACTTAGTGCAATCGCCACTTCAGTTCCTTGCGAGAGGCTATTTTCCAAGGCTGGCCAAATCGTTACCGAGAGGCGAACCCGGCTTAGCAGCGACAAATTGAAAATGTTGCTTTTTTTAAATACAAATTCAGATTTATCATATTGAATAATATCTACTGAATTATTTATAAAAGATTATATTTTTGTTATTTATTCGAAGCTTTTCTTTGTTGCCTCTTTTACTTTATTTATTCAATATTCCTTCCTATTTTCTTTATATTTTGCTTTCAAAAAATTTGTGGAATTGATTGTAGAAAATTATGTTATTTTTATTATTTATTTGAAGCCTTTTTTGTTGCTTTTGTTAATTCACATTTTCATCCTAATTTTATTTTGTACTGTTTTGAAAAAATGTGCTGAATTCTTTTTAAATGATTATATTTTTGTTATATATTCGAAGCCTTTTTTGTTGCTTTTGTTCTTTCGCTTATTCACATTTTCATCCTGATTACGAACAGGCAGTTTTTTGTTTTAATTTTACGATATTTTTCAAACCCTTCGCTAATTTGAAAAAAGAAACAATTGCACAAGGAATGAAGGATGTATTATGTTTATATGTTTATATTGTAACAAAAAAATGGGATTAAGTAGATAAATGCAACTTTTATAAAGCTTTTCCCAAAAAGGTCATAAAATGTAGCCCTGTTTTTTTGTCTCACTTGATTACGAACAGTAGCTAAATCTACCTGTTACTCGTATCATGTTTTAAATCAAATAAAAGGATACTTCGAGTATTAGGGGGCTTAGTTCAAGAAAAAACTTCATCCAATCCACAACTATGGATAAAGGAAAGACCTTAACCAAGGAGGAAATAGGCCAAATTCGAGCTTACCGGGAACAAGGAAAATCCATTCGTTTTATAGCTAGCAAGATTGAAAGAGGCGCCACTGTTGTACACAGCTTTGGACCCGGAGAAGTATCCTTTGCGGTTTTTTCCATACCTCTCCGGGTCCTTAATAAAGCTGTCGTACTATGACATAAAACGCATAGTAGTAGGTACCTACTCTACTGCACAAAGCCTATAATAATGACTCCATTTCGAAATCGCATTAGCAGTTTACATTAGCAGTTTACATTCACTGTGAATAAGAAATCTCATTCACAGTTATAACTGCGAATACAAAATAGCAACTTAGCTCATCTCTAGTTTCAAGTATCGAAGCTCAGAACGAGAACATTTATAATGAGAACATTTATGAATGAACGATAAATGATCGCTGATGTGATCCCTTCACAGCTCTCTAGAAGCCCAAAATAATAAATTTTAAGAATTTTTAAAATCCGCCCACTGACACGCCCACAATTTCAAAAGAACAAATTTGTGAGCTAGAAAGCTGAAATGTTAAATATAAGTTTGAGCTGGGAAACTGAAACTTATAATATGTACGCTCTAGAGGCCTTTTATTCTTAATACATGTTTTATTATTTTTAAAATCCGCCCACTGACACGCCCGCTGTTTAAAACAAAAAACCTTTTACTGAAGAAATCATCGTAAATGAAAATCCTACTCCTACGCAAAGTATGTAGACAAAGTCATTTCCCTGTGTTTGTATACTGTTTTGGAGTTGTATCCATATATTTGACTTAAAAAAAAAAAAGTCTGTTCTCTTCCGCATCACCCAGGAGGTGGAACATTAGATGCGTTTTTTTTCAATCGAGGTATCCCCTTAAGGTCTAATCCTCGCACATACATAGTTCATAGATAAATAAATCAAATATTGCCTAACAAAACAACGCATACCTGTAACCGAAGCGCATTTGATATTTATTAGGTTTAAATCATTTACAAAGATTGCAATCAGGGCTATCGGCGATTCCGAGCGAACAAAATTCCCCCCGAAATTTTTTTGTTCCTTGGAAAATATTCCTAGTATCCTGAATCTCCATCGGAATTTATTTCCCCCGGAATTTTCGAAGTTCTGGTCGAAGGCGTCGACATTTGTCAATCGCAATTAATTCAATTATAATTTAAGCTCATATTTTAGGAGTTTTTGGTATTGTATTTTTTTTAATAGACAATTTTTTAATGTTATTAATTATTTTATTATACTCGCGTTCGATTTAGTGAAGTGACATAAATTAGTGGCATTGGAGGTCCTACGCTGTTCAGTTTCTTCTCTAGAAGCTTCCAAAATTTATTCACATTCTTTATTCACAGTCTTTGCTCCTATTCGTAGTGAAGCCATTATCAATGTCGCGGCTTCCATCACATAAATGTACCATTATCTTCAATTATTGTCTTTGATTAGTTGAGTTAGACCTATATGTTTTTTTTATATAAAATTATCGAAATAATACTTGAACAAAAAATACTTGCATAGAGAAAAAATGTTTCTTCTTCTTTTCTAAAGCTCCAGTTTCTTTTTATTTGAACCACAACAAACCTATGCAACTCTTTTTTCACTTTTTTGATGTAAAATACAAACTTAAAAGCAACCAACTACTTATCCACAAACAAACGGCTTAGATTTTTGAATTTCCACCAGCGAAGGAAATATTCCGGAGGGAATTTCGTCTACGATACCAATTTATTCCGGGGGAAATTTTCCCCTTTTTTCGAAATTCATGCCGATACCCATTTTTGAAAAATGGGAAAAATTCCGGAGGGATTTTTATCACGCTACCCTGAATAAGTATTAATTATGACGTAAATGTGTTCATTAACAAAATATTTATTACAATTTAATTTAATATAATTTAATATAATCTAAATAAAATTATAAGCCCTAAAAGCTACATTAAATTACCAGCCAAGTAAGAAAAAAGAGATAGGTAGTGTTGCCTTTATAGCAAGTCAATAAGGGATGCGATTTAACATTCAATTCAACGTTTATTTCTGTAAATTAATAAACTTATATATAACGACAAAAAATATATGGACTTCTTACCGCAGTTTTATTCCCTTCTTCCCTGTCGACTTGATAAATGGCAAATGAGGAAGTAAAAAGTAAATTACGCGCGAAGTCTTTTCTAAATCTGAGCACATGGACAAGAGTTTATGTACGAAGCAAAATTCGAATACATATGTCAGAAAAGGAAGAAGGGAATAGGCTGCGTTCACAATAAATTTCTTAATGACATATATGCAATGAATAAAACAAAAGATATAATTACCCTAGGTGGTAGGCCATGGCAAATCCACCCACTTCGGAGGTCGGTTCCATGGAATGGGGTCGGTTCCATTGCGAAATGCAATTTATGCAGATCAAAACTATCGTACAGAACGAGTACTACGAACTTAAAAAAGCACATTGAACTAAAACATCCTACCGTATCCTTAGTTTCAGCAGGTACATCGGAGTCAGGTATGCAAGCAGTTTTAGGAAATTCATCGGAGCCAGGTTTGCAAGTAAGTGTTCTTATGAACAAAATAGTAATACTGTATGTACCTACAAAAGAAATGGGGTGTTCTGGAATTTTATACCGGAAAACTTTAGTCCGGATTCATAGAAATGGAACGGAAAATTAAAGACGAGAAAACAGAATACCGGAATTGTTCATTTTCAAAATGTTGATAAGCGATGTTTGAATTTTGATACCAAAAACATATTTTTAAAATATAAATTGGTTTAATGATGATGTCCGAAAATATACTGGAATTTAAAGGCTTTCGTGAAAGCGAAGCGATTCACCCACCCCATATACATATACATTATACAATTCTGATCATTTGTTTTTCGATCTTTTATTTTTGGTTTTTGTAGTCCGGGCGTTTAGATTCCAGGCAAACATGCCCAGATCGGGGTGCTCATATTAGGCAGTCTTAGCGTCTTCATCGGCTTTATTAGTAAACAAACAATTTTTTGTTTTAATAGGAAGCTGAAGCTCAGCTACCGGCAAGCACTAGCACTACCGCGAGTACAGCCGCTATTGCAACCGCATCATTTCCTACAAGTGCAAGTGCTTTGGGTACATCTAAGCAGTCGAATAATCAGCGTGAAATAGGTTCGACTTCTTCATGTGTATCACCTGCAGCTCCAGCTCCAGCACCACCAATTCGAATAACAGGTCCTCGCCAAACGCAAATGCTTGCATACATCCCCAGGCGTGTAACCCCAAAAATAAAGCAAAATATTGACGAAGACCTGCTTGGACTTTTTACCGATAGCTACCAACCATTTGCCATTGTCGAAGAACGTGCATTTCGCAAATTTGTTAGATCTTTAAACCCTTCATATGAATTGCCAAGTAGGCATATGATTTCAAGAACTTTAATACCAGCAAAATATGACAAGTGTATTTACGAGACACGAGATGCTTTAAAATTAGCAAAAAAAAGTGTGTGCGACTACAGATTGCTGGACTTCTTCCAACATGAAAAGCTACATGGCTGTCACAGTCCATTTTTTAAACCACCAATTTCAGCTTATTTCACTTCTTTTAGATTGTGCAAGCCTGCCAGTTCATCATACGGCAAAAAATCTGGCAAATGAGCTGAAGAGGGTTCTTACTGAATGGGATGTTAAGAACCGGCTTTTGATGGTAGTGTCTGACAATGCAGCCAATATAAAGCGGCTGTACAGAGTGAACTCGGCTGGAAACATTTTGGATGCTTTGCCCATACCTTGAATCTTGTCGCTAATGTCGGTTTAAAGGAACAAGAGGTTTCCAAAATAATCGGTAAAATAAAACTTGTTGTCGGTCATTTCAAAAGGAGCCATATTGCTACAGCAAAACTTCTAGCTTACCAACAAAACCAAGGTTGTGGCAATCCATTAAGATTATTGCAGGATGTGTCAACACGGTGGAACTCTACATTTTATATGTTGGAGCGATTTGTTTTGCTGGAGGAAGCAATTAAAACAACCATGGCCCTGATGAATATGGATGCAACCAGTTGCTTATCAGTATGCGAATGGGATGTAATCCGACAGCTTTGTACGATATTAAAACCATTAGAGAGAGTTACGAAAACAATATCGGGAGAGCGTTATCTCACAGCTTCATTGGTAATTCGTTTAGCCAATGGGTTGATCTCAGTTTTTAAAGGCTTTGAAAAGAAACCATCACAGGAAACTGTACAAAATGTCCTGAAGAAACTGAGCCAGTCGATGGCAGATCGGTTTGACAGGCTAGAGAATAGCAACACTTTGTCAGTGGCAACATTTTTGGACCCACGCTTCAAGCAAATTCCATTCAAGGATAAGAAAAATGCGGACTGTGCAAAAAAAAATGTCTTATCACTGGTGTCAGAGAAGTTTTCAGCACAACAAAATCCAACACCCGCCACTCCCGACAATGATGCAATGCCAACAACATCAAATGCAAATGACGCCTACATCGATCCGGATAGCGAAGATGATATCTGGGCCGAGTTCGACAAGGAAGCCGCCCAATATAAGCCAAACGGGACGTCCACAAGCAAGGCCATACAGGAGGTTCAGAGATACCTGGACTGTGACAGACATCCTAGGAAAGAGGATCCACTTGAGTGGTGGATTCAAAACAAATACATGTTTCCCCAGCTGTCACAAGTAGCACAGGAGAGACTTAGTGCAATCGCCACTTCAGTTCCTTGCGAGAGGCTATTTTCCAAGGCTGGCCAAATCGTTACCGAGAGGCGAACCCGGCTTAGCAGCGACAAATTGAAAATGTTGCTTTTTTTAAATACAAATTCAGATTTATCATATTGAATAATATCTACTGAATTATTTATAAAAGATTATATTTTTGTTATTTATTCGAAGCTTTTCTTTGTTGCCTCTTTTACTTTATTTATTCAATATTCCTTCCTATTTTCTTTATATTTTGCTTTCAAAAAATTTGTGGAATTGATTGTAGAAAATTATGTTATTTTTATTATTTATTTGAAGCCTTTTTTGTTGCTTTTGTTAATTCACATTTTCATCCTAATTTTATTTTGTACTGTTTTGAAAAAATGTGCTGAATTCTTTTTAAATGATTATATTTTTGTTATATATTCGAAGCCTTTTTTGTTGCTTTTGTTCTTTCGCTTATTCACATTTTCATCCTGATTACGAACAGGCAGTTTTTTGTTTTAATTTTACGATATTTTTCAAACCCTTCGCTAATTTGAAAAAAGAAACAATTGCACAAGGAATGAAGGATGTATTATGTTTATATGTTTATATTGTAACAAAAAAATGGGATTAAGTAGATAAATGCAACTTTTATAAAGCTTTTCCCAAAAAGGTCATAAAATGTAGCCCTGTTTTTTTGTCTCACTTGATTACGAACAGTAGCTAAATCTACCTGTTACTCGTATCATGTTTTAAATCAAATAAAAGGATACTTCGAGTATTAGGGGGCTTAGTTCAAGAAAAAACTTCATCCAATCCACAACTATGGATAAAGGAAAGACCTTAACCAAGGAGGAAATAGGCCAAATTCGAGCTTACCGGGAACAAGGAAAATCCATTCGTTTTATAGCTAGCAAGATTGAAAGAGGCGCCACTGTTGTACACAGCTTTGGACCCGGAGAAGTATCCTTTGCGGTTTTTTCCATACCTCTCCGGGTCCTTAATAAAGCTGTCGTACTATGACATAAAACGCATAGTAGTAGGTACCTACTCTACTGCACAAAGCCTATAATAATGACTCCATTTCGAAATCGCATTAGCAGTTTACATTAGCAGTTTACATTCACTGTGAATAAGAAATCTCATTCACAGTTATAACTGCGAATACAAAATAGCAACTTAGCTCATCTCTAGTTTCAAGTATCGAAGCTCAGAACGAGAACATTTATAATGAGAACATTTATGAATGAACGATAAATGATCGCTGATGTGATCCCTTCACAGCTCTCTAGAAGCCCAAAATAATAAATTTTAAGAATTTTTAAAATCCGCCCACTGACACGCCCACAATGTCAAAAGAACAAATTTGTGAGCTAGAAAGCTGAAATGTTAAATATAAGTTTGAGCTGGGAAACTGAAACTTATAATATGTACGCTCTAGAGGCCTTTTATTCTTAATACATGTTTTATTATTTTTAAAATCCGCCCACTGACACGCCCGCTGTTTAAAACAAAAAACCTTTTACTGAAGAAATCATCGTAAATGAAAATCCTACTCCTACGCAAAGTATGTAGACAAAGTCATTTCCCTGTGTTTGTATACTGTTTTGGAGTTGTATCCATATATTTGACTTAAAAAAAAAAAAGTCTGTTCTCCTCCGCATCACCCAGGAGGTGGAACATTAGATGCGTTTTTTTTCAATCGAGGTATCCCCTTAAGGTCTAATCCTCGCACATACATAGTTCATAGATAAATAAATCAAATATTGCCTAACAAAACAACGCATACCTGTAACCGAAGCGCATTTGATATTTATTAGGTTTAAATCATTTACAAAGATTGCAATCAGGGCTATCGGCGATTCCGAGCGAACAAAATTCCCCCCGAAATTTTTTTGTTCCTTGGAAAATATTCCTAGTATCCTGAATCTCCATCGGAATTTATTTCCCCCGGAATTTTCGAAGTTCTGGTCGAAGGCGTCGACATTTGTCAATCGCAATTAATTCAATTATAATTTAAGCTCATATTTTAGGAGTTTTTGGTATTGTATTTTTTTTAATAGACAATTTTTTAATGTTATTAATTATTTTATTATACTCGCGTTCGATTTAGTGAAGTGACATAAATTAGTGGCATTGGAGGTCCTACGCTGTTCAGTTTCTTCTCTAGAAGCTTCCAAAATTTATTCACATTCTTTATTCACAGTCTTTGCTCCTATTCGTAGTGAAGCCATTATCAATGTCGCGGCTTCCATCACATAAATGTACCATTATCTTCAATTATTGTCTTTGATTAGTTGAGTTAGACCTATATGTTTTTTTTATATAAAATTATCGAAATAATACTTGAACAAAAAATACTTGCATAGAGAAAAAATGTTTCTTCTTCTTTTCTAAAGCTCCAGTTTCTTTTTATTTGAACCACAACAAACCTATGCAACTCTTTTTTCACTTTTTTGATGTAAAATACAAACTTAAAAGCAACCAACTACTTATCCACAAACAAACGGCTTAGATTTTTGAATTTCCACCAGCGAAGGAAATATTCCGGAGGGAATTTCGTCTACGATACCAATTTATTCCGGGGGAAATTTTCCCCTTTTTTCGAAATTCATGCCGATACCCATTTTTGAAAAATGGGAAAAATTCCGGAGGGATTTTTATCACGCTACCCTGAATAAGTATTAATTATGACGTAAATGTGTTCATTAACAAAATATTTATTACAATTTAATTTAATATAATTTAATATAATCTAAATAAAATTATAAGCCCTAAAAGCTACATTAAATTACCAGCCAAGTAAGAAAAAAGAGATAGGTAGTGTTGCCTTTATAGCAAGTCAATAAGGGATGCGATTTAACATTCAATTCAACGTTTATTTCTGTAAATTAATAAACTTATATATAACGACAAAAAATATATGGACTTCTTACCGCAGTTTTATTCCCTTCTTCCCTGTCGACTTGATAAATGGCAAATGAGGAAGTAAAAAGTAAATTACGCGCGAAGTCTTTTCTAAATCTGAGCACATGGACAAGAGTTTATGTACGAAGCAAAATTCGAATACATATGTCAGAAAAGGAAGAAGGGAATAGGCTGCGTTCACAATAAATTTCTTAATGACATATATGCAATGAATAAAACAAAAGATATAATTACCCTAGGTGGTAGGCCATGGCAAATCCACCCACTTCGGAGGTCGGTTCCATGGAATGGGGGGGGGGCATTTATTGCTACGCAACGATCCATTTGGGAGAAGTAAAAGGGTAGAGAGAACACCCCCATTTAAGGAAGAAGAACAAAATGAAACATTGAAGGCTAAATTTTTAAAAGCCTGCGATGAAAGAGATGGGTTTAAGCAACTCAATGAGACACTGCTTAAGGGGATAAATAATCTGAAGCAAGAGTTGCAATTGTTAAAAGAAGAGGTCAACGACCAGAAAAAAGTGAATGTCCAACCTGCTGAGTTCTCAACAGACGAGGAAGAACTAAGAAAAGAGACAGAAGGACATTGTCACAAGGGGAATAAAAATAAAAAAACATAAAATGAGTGCGTCCCCAAAAATCTCACCAACAAAAGAAAGCTGCAAAGTCATACACAGTATGCTTCAAACAAAGAAAATAAAACACAAAATCCAACCAAGCCCCCACCAATTATCGCGCTGCAAGTAAATAAGTATGAAAGCTTGGCCAAAGTATTGGAGGAAAATAAAATTAAAGCTAGTACAGCGCTAATAAACAAAAATGACATCAAAATCAATGTGGTTGAAGAGGAGGGATACAGAAGCCTCACTTAATACTAAACCAGAAAAAGGTACAATGGTATTCTTATGAAAATAAGCAAACCAGACCAATGAAGGTGGTAGAGAAAAGGCTGCATTACTCATGCTCACCCGAAAGCATAAAAAAAGATTTAAAAGACAGAGGCTTTAAAATCTTGGATGTTGTATATATGCTTAAATTTAAAAGCAAAGTACCGCTACCAATTTTTACACTCAGTATTGAGCATGACGAAGATAAGAAAAAAGTATATGAAATTAAAAACATACTTGGGATGCAAGTTGAGATTCATACCCTACGTAAATCGAAACAAGTGCACCAATGCAAAAATTGCCAAAGATATGGGCATAGACATAGATATTGCAACTCAAATCCAAGATGTGTTAAATGTGCAGGAAGTCACCACACTAAAGAATGTAAGAAGAAAGAGGATGAACATCCAAAATGTGCAAACTGCAATGAAAACCATCCTGCTAGCTACAGAGGTTGTTTAGTTGTTTAGCAAAAGAAATCCAACTTGCAAGGGGCAAAAAGCAAAAAAAAAACACAAAAAAGCTCAAATAAGGAAGAGCAAATAGTTAAAAAGGACTTGCAAAAGAGCCTACAGAAAGAAAAGCCTAAAGACCAAGCGATAATCAAAAAGGTCCCGAGACAAAAGACGGCGGGCCCAAAAATGACATATGATTAGGGAGCATCAATAAATACTCAAATACCAGCAGATAAAACGGTAAAAGTAGAGCCAAACACTGGCATGGAAAACCTCATGAAACAAATCTTAAACACGATTGGCTCCATGGAAAAATCGAATAAAACAATATTAGATAGAATATTGTTGTTAGAGAGACAAAACAGCAACAAAAGAGCTGTTACCAAAAGACAGACATGATGAATAAAATTAAAATTCTTGAATGGAATGGAATGCTAATGGTATCGAGAGTCGCAAGGACGAGATGCAAGCGACTCTTGACATACACCAGATAGATATATTACTCATTTCAGAGACGCACTTTAAATTGACTACTGACTTTAAACTGCAAGGATATGAATTCTATCACTCCCCACATCCTTATAACTGTGCAAAATGGGGGGCCGCAGTGTTAATAAAGAATACAATAAAACATCATATAGAAGCAAAATTCCAATCATGTGCCATCCAAGGAATTTTCACATGTGTAGAAACGAGCAGTTGACAAATATCTGTTGCAGCAGTATACTGCTCTCCTAGCTATAGACTAAAGAAAAAAGATTTTAAAAGTCTTTTCCGCATATTTCACAATAGGATCTAGATTAACTACAATACTAGAGGCAGAGAACTATATGAGGCAATTAAAGAAGATGGCACCAAATATAAATCAACGGGAAACCTACCTATTGGCCAACAGATAGAAATAAAACCCCAGATCTTGTCGACTTCTTTCTATCCAAAAATATATTGTTACATCCAGGCTAGGATTCGAAAAGATAAAACGTAATTCTATTTAATTAATCTTTATTAGTTCTATTTCAATTTATTTCTTGTTTATTATTCTAATAATTCACTTATTCACAACAATTCACTTTGACAATTAATCACTTTTCTCTTACTCAATACTTATACTTTTCTCTATACTTTTCACTACTGTCATCTATCGCACCTCTTTATCGCGGTTCACAATAAGAATGTCTTGGGTGCTCCTGCGACATCTATTTATATCTCCTAGTGACACCTCTCGAAATTTCCAGATTCGTTGAGTTTAGAAGGTTCGAGAACAACATAATTATGTATGAACTAGTTATTCCACAGCTACTCAAACTGCTATTCAAATGCTGCCAAAATCGGTAATATGGCTACTTTCTACTAGATGGCGCTACAAGTTAACTAATTGATGCTGAATGACACAGTTTGAGCAAACATGCAACAATATCTTCAAATAAAATAAGCATAGAGGAAGGACCTGATCTTCAATCAGATCATTCCTCTATACTCTTAACACTTAGCGATAAAATAATAATAAAAGACCATAGCCCAAAACTAGTAAATAGACTGACTGATTTGAACTACTTCAGACAGAAGTTGGAAGAAAGTATCCAACTATCACCAGCTATTCAAACAGAAGATCAACTAGAAGAAGCAGTCCAAATATTGACGCTCAGAATACAAAAATGTCACTCCCAAAACAACAAAAAAGATCAAACAAAACTCTTAACCTCCCGAAATGTGTAAAATTATTACAGAAAGGAGGAAAGCTAAAAAACGTTGGCAACAGACAAGGGCGCCAAGCGACAAGACTACACTGAACAACTTAAATTATAAGCTCCGAAAATCTGTAAGAGAATTCAATAATGAGTCTTTGAAAACTTACCTCACAAGTCTTACAAATGATGCTAGTACCGACTACTCGCTCTGGAAGGCAACGAAGAACATGAACAGGCCAATAGCTCACATTCCGCCAGTAAAAGCCAGAGAAGGTAACTGAGCGAAAAGCAGCCAAGAGAAAGCAAACACTTTCGCTGAGTATCTTGAAGACGTATTCAAACCTTATGAAGATAAAGGTTATCAAGGACTCGAAATAAGGTGCGAAGAAGATAGATCTATCCGGCCGGTAACAGCTGAAGAACTTGGCAAAGAAATTAAAGAAAGCATAAATATAAAAAAGGCCCCAGGGTTTGATTTGATTATAGGAGTAATTTTGAAGCAATTTCTACGAAAATGTTTAAAAAAAAGTAGCGCAGAATATAAATGCTGCATTTAAATTAAGATATGTGCCAAGCTTGTGGAAAGTCGCGAAGGTAATAATGATACCTAAACCAGGCAATCCACCTAACGAAGTTACCTCATTCGCCCAATATCTATTCTACCAATGTTGTCCAAGTTATTCGAAAAAGTGCTGGTAAAACGTCTACAAAAAATAATAGTGTTGCATGTTTGCTTGAACTGTGTCATTCAGCATTAATTAGTCAACTACGCCATCTAGTAGAAAGTGGCCATATTACCGATTTTGGCAGCATTGGAATAGCAGTTTGAGTAGCTGTGGTATAACTTGGTATGTTGTTCTCGAACCTTCTGAACTTAACGAACCTTCTCAACGAATCTGGAAATTTCGAGAGGTGTCACTAGGAGATATAAATAGATGTCGCAGGAGCACCCAAGAGATTCGAGTTGTGAACCGCGATAAAGAAGGGCGATAGATGACAGTAGTGAAAAGTATAGAGAATATTGAATAAGAGAAAAGTGATTGTTTATTTAAAGTGATTAATTGTGAAAGTGAATTGTTGAATTAAATAAGTGAATTATTAGAATAATAATCAAGAAGTAAAAGACATTGAAAGAGAACTAATAAAGATTAATTAAATAGAATTACGTTTTATCTTTTCGAATCCTAGCCTGGATGTAACATTGGTGTCAGAAGTGGGATAAAACGAATTCAGTGTGAAATTAAAGTGAAGTGAATTAAAAAAAATGGGCCGCACATTAAAATTACTACAGCTCAGTATACCGCAGTTAAAAGCTGAATTGGAAAAGCGGAATCTCTCTACAGCTGGAGGAAAAAGTGATCTTGTGCTTCGACTGCAGGAATCTGTTGAAAACGAAGGAGAAAACCCAAAGTCCGTTTTGTTCGACGTAGCAGAAGAACAAGTAAGTACAAGCGTTGATATGACTGCTATGATGGAATTACTTCTGGCCAAGTTAGATGAACAGAAGAATTCTATGGACTCTCAGTTCAATGAACAGAAGAATTCTATGGGCTCTCAGTTCAAGGAACAAAAGAATTCTCTAGAACAACAGAAGAATTCTCTAGATTCCAAATTGCAATCAATTGACTCTAAATTTGATGAACAAAAGAATTCTCTAGAACAACAGAAGAATTCTCTAGATTGCAAATTGCAATCAATGGACTCTAAATTTGATGAACAAAAGAATTCTCTAGAACAACAGAAGAATTCTCTAGATTGCAAATTGCAATCAATGGACTCTAAATTTGATGAACAGAAGAATTCTCTAGATTCCAAATTGCAAGCAATGGACACTAAATTCGAAGAACAAAAGAATTCCATAGTTGCCGCCCAAAAGAGCGCTGTGGAAGATTTTAAAAATGTTCTCGAAGGAAAACTCGAAGAAATTGACCAAAAGTTCGAGAAGGTTGAAACCAAATTCGACGAAATCGATACAAACATCGAGAACTTGGCTAAAGAGCTCGAGAAAGTGAAGAAGCAGAAGGCTCGAGAAAATTCTGCGGACTGCCCGAGAAGGAAAGAGATGCAGCCTCCTGTTTTCGATGGTCAAACATCATGGCTAATTTATAAGAAACAGTTTGAAGCAGCTGCAGTGGCGAACAGCTGGGACAACGAGGAAAAGTCGATTGCGCTAACGCTCGCACTAAGAGGTAGAGCTGCGGAGTTACTCCAAACCGTCTCAGAAGAGAAGCAACACAACTACGACGCCCTGGTCAAGGCTATAGAGATGCGCTTCGGTGATGAGCATATGCAGCAAGTGTACAGGGTTCAGCTACGCAGTAGAGTCCAGAAGAGGGGAGAAACACTTCAACAGCTGCAAGCAGATATCGAACGTCTGGCACATTTGTCATATCCTAATGCTGGTGAGATTCTCATCAATGAAATGGCTGTGGAGGCGTTTATCCAAGCCATTGAAGATAGACAACTGCAAATGGCCGTAAGAATGGCTGGAAAGAGAACTCTCGCTGAGGCCCTAGCATTTGCCTTGACAATGCAAGCTGCTGATCAGGCATCGAATGTGTTCCACCGCGTAAGGGAAATTACAGCTGTTGAATGCTCATGTCAAAGAGCAGACATCGTAGACCGGAGCAGAGATAACAGAGGTCAAATGCGCTGCTGGAACTGCAACAAAATAGGGCACCTACAGAGACAGTGCAGAGCTCCACCCAGACGAGGCAGTTGTCCGCATTGCGGGCCTAGGAGGGGCAACGAAGAAGCATCTGTCAGGGATAACAACCATCCTGCAGATATAGCTTCGCATAACCAGCAGTCGGGAAACGTGTAAGGACCAGCTTCGTGGGGCAGAAGTTGGTTTCCGGAATCGACGACCCCAGGACCACAATTCAAGTCTCCCAAACCAAACGAGGAAACCAGAGTCTAACAGTGAAAGCCTATATCGGACAAAATAAGTGCGTGGCAACCATCGACACCGGTGCCACCGCTTCCATTATAAGGAGGGTCATCGTCCGTCAGTCTTGGTTGCACAACACCAGCAGTTACTGTCTGAAAACAGCAACAGGACCGACAGCGAATGTTTATGGAGAGGTCATACTAACAATAAATTTGGCAGGATTAGCATTCTCCCACGCTTTCCTAGTAGCCGATATATGTGACGAATGCATCATTGGAATCGATTTCTTGAAGGCGCATGATATAGTATTGGACATTGGTATGCAAGTACTCAAGTATCGAAACGTAGAGATTCCGATGGTGTACGGAAACGAGAACGCCGCATCCCTGAGGACAGTCATTAGTAAGGACGCGGTCCTACCACCTTCTTCAGAGACACTGATTTGGACAAAGATGGAAGGTGATCCTGGGAGCCACATATTCTTTCTGGTTGCTAAGGCTCGTTCACCAATGGGAATGACTAAGGTAAAAATAACTTTATTCCAGCAATGCGATCTGAATCAGGAGCAGCAAGCCATGGCATGGAATTTCAACAACGAGTTTGCTGATATATTCGCTTCGCGGGACTGCGAGTATGGCCGAACACACGATTACCAGTTGCAGAGATGGTGTTGACGATGGAGAAGGAAGGAGTGTTCGAATGCTCTAAAAGCCCATGGGCATCTCCAATTGTCCTAGTCAAAAAGAAAGATGGCAGCACTCGGTTCTGTGTAGGCTATCGCCAACTGAATAATGTCACCAAAAAGGATAGCTACCCTCTACCAAGGATTGAAGATACGCTGGATACACTCTCCGGAGCCCGATGGTTTACAACTCTAGATCTGAAGACTGGCTTTTGGCAAGTGAAGATCCATCCGGAAGACCCTGAGAAAACGGCTTTCACAGCAGGAAACGGGCTCTGGCAATTCACAGTAGTGCCATTTGGACTGTGTAACGCGCCGGCAACTTTTGAGCATGTAATGGAGCGTGTTTTGTTAAGGCTAACATGGAAAACGTGTTTGGCCTACTTGGGCGATGTCATCTTGGTTGGAAAAACGTTTGAAGAACATCGAGATTACTTGAAGGAAGTGTTCCATAGACTACGAAGTGCGCAATTGAAGTTAAACCCGAAAAAGTGTGATCTCTTTTGATCTGAGGTCCAATATCTGGGGCACATCATCTCATCCGGGGGAGTGAGGACTGACCCAAAGAAGGTCGATGCGGTGAAAAATGTTTCCGTTCCCAAAGACAAACACCAACTGAGGAGCTTACTGGGACTTGAAACTTACTACAGACGGTTTGTAAAGGACTTTGCAGGGATCGCAAAGAGCTTGCATCAACTGACAGAAAAGGGAAACCCATTCAAATGGTCAGGTGAATGCGAAACGAGTTTCAAGAATCTCAAACACCAACTGTGTGATGCTTCAATTCTAGTGTACCCTACTCCAGGAAAAACATTTATTGTAGATGCCGACTCCAGTAATGTCGGGATCAGAGCCGTTCTTTCGCAGATCCATGATGGCCAAGAGAGAGTAGTTTCGTACTTCAGTAAAGTGCTATCCAAGCCGGAGAGGAACTATTGCGTAACCAGGCGGAAACTCTCAGCCTTGATCGTGGCAACAAAGCACTTCCACAAGTACTTCAAAGTACTCTAAAGTGGCTGCTGCAATTTAATAACCCTGAAGGACAAGTCGCATGGTGGATTGAACGGCTGCAGATGTATGACTACAAGATACAGCACTGAAAGGGAACTCTTCACTCCAACGCAGATGCCCTCTCCCGGCGGCCCTGCAAGGCAGATTGTAAACACTGCGTACGCCAGCAGGAAAAAGATAAAGTATCAGTCCAACGGTTGGGGGTGAGCCCATTAGTGGCTGGAGTGCACGGGAGATCCGGAATGCTCAACAGGAAGATACGAATATCGAGCCGAGTCTCGCCTTGAAGGAACATGAGGGCAAGCCGGACTGGTAGCAGATCTCCAATAAGAGTTCGGAACTGAAGGCATACTTGGCACAATGGGAATCACTTCATGTTCAGGATGGCATTTTGAGAAGCAAATGGCAAAGTTCGGATGGAACATCAGCCGTGATGCAGCTTGTACCAGGTACCCAGATCGAAAGTCAACGAAGTGCTTAGGGAACTGCATGATGGATTGTCCGCAGGTCACTTGGGAGTAAATAAGACACTCGAAAAAGTGCGACAACACTTTTACTGGATCCACGCAAGAGACGATGTCGAAAACTGGTGCCGAAAATGCGACACTTGCGCAGCCAGTAAAGGCCCGAGAGTAGAAATGCAAGGCAAGATTGCAGTTGACATCGCAGGACCGTTTCCAGAAACTAACAGTGGAAACCGCTATATCCTCGTAGTGATGGACTACTTCACTAAATGGCCTGAATCATTTGCTATACCTACAACCACAACTGGGTAAGCAGATTTGGCGTACCAATGGAATTACACTCAGACCTAGGTCGAAACTTTCAGTCGAAGATCTTTCAAGGAGTATGCCAGCTACTAGGGTTTAAGAAGACAAGAACAACCCCGCTTCATCCACAATCGGACGGAATGGTGGAACGCTTCAATAGAACCTTAAACGACCACCTTTCTAAGGTTGTTCGCGACTGCCAGCGGGACTGGGACAAGCAGATCCCCATGTTCCTATTAGCTTATCGAAGCGCAGTTTATAACACAACAGGTCATACTCCATCCGAAATCCTTTTTGGTCTCCGATTGATTAAGCAATGAATGAAGATGATTATGTTGCGGATCTCAGAGAAATCATCAGAAACATTCATCGGAAAACTAGAGATAAGATTCGGATATCCAGCGACCGCATGAAGACGAGGTACGATACAAAAGCAACCACCACAGGATTCCAGGAAGGAGATCTGGTATGGCTATACAACCCTCATCGCCGAAAAGGTATGTCACCTAAACTACAGCAGGATTGGGAAGGACCCTATAAGATAGTGAAGCGCATCAACGATGTTGTCTACCGGATCCAGCGAGGAAGAGGCAAGCTGAAAGTTGTCCATGTGGATCGTCTCCATCGCTACCATGGGGAAAATATTGACGTGCTTGTTCGGGACGAACAAGTTTAAGAGGGGGATATTGTTGCATGTTTACTTGAACTGTGTCATTCAGCATTAATTAGTCAACTACGCCATCTAGTAGAAAGTGGCCATATTACCGATTTTGGCACCATTGGAATAGCAGTTTGAGTAGCTGTGGTATAACTTGGTATGTTGTTCTCGAACCTTCTGAACTTAACGAACCTTCTCAACGAATCTGGAAATTTCGAGAGGTGTCACTAGGAGATATAAATAGATGTCGCAGGAGCACCCAAGAGATTCGAGTTGTGAACCGCGATAAAGAAGGGCGATAGATGACAGTAGTGAAAAGTATAGAGAATATTGAATAAGAGAAAAGTGATTGTTTATTTAAAGTGATTAATTGTGAAAGTGAATTGTTGAATTAAATAAGTGAATTATTAGAATAATAATCAAGAAGTAAAAGACATTGAAAGAGAACTAATAAAGATTAATTAAATAGAATTACGTTTTATCTTTTCGAATCCTAGCCTGGATGTAACAATAGATTCAAAATCGCTAGTCCCAATTCACCAATTAGGATTTAGAAATAAGCACTCTACTATTGATCAGGTGCACAGAATCACAGATAGAATCGAAAAAGCATTTGAAGAGAAAAATGTGAGCTCTACAGTATTTCCTGATATAGCACAAGCTTTCGATAAAGCCTGGCACAAAGGACTGATACACAAATTGCAAAAGCAACTGCCGAAGAATTATGCGACCATTCTGGAGTCTTATATATCAGATAGATTCTTCAGAATTTAACAAGATGCAGAGTACTCAACATTAAAAGAGATTAAATCTGGTGTACCGCAAGGCAGTGTGCTAGGTTCAATTCTATACCTACTTTTTACTAGCGATCTGCCTGAAAGTGAAGCAACCATCATAGCTACTTTTACAGATAACACAGCTGTACTTGCTGTGGGAGCAACTGTTAAAATAGCAACAAAAAAGCTTTAAACAGCAATAAACAATAGTTCAGAATGGACTAAGAAATGGCAGATTAGATTAAATGATCTTAAGTTAGTCCATATTAATTTTACGTATAAAAACGTACCACACATTCCAGTCTACATTAACAAATATTCAAACACAGCCAAATATCTAGGCATGACTCTAGACGCTAAACTGCGTTGCAAAGCTCAGGTAAAGAGAAAAAAAGATGAGTTGAACATGAACATGCGATACAGTAAAATGTATTGGCATATTGGGAGATACTCATAACTGTCTAACTACAATAAGTTATTGCTATACACTCAAGTTCTGAAACCAGTATGGACCTACGGGCTCCAGTTGTGGGCATGCACATGCCAAAGAAATTTACAAACTATTCAGGTTTTTCAAAATAAAGTACTAAGGAACATAGTTAATGCACCTTGGTACATACGCAATGCCGATCTGCATAAAGATCTAAATGTTGAAATGGTTGAAGATGAAGTTAAGAAGGTTGCTCAAAGGCATAGAAGTAGGATTCTCAACCACGTAAACACAGAAATAACAGAACTATTAAATAATGACAATGCAATCGGGAGATTGAGATGAGTGAAACCTCTTGATCTATAAAATTTAGCTAGGGCTAAGACATCAGGTATTGATTTCAAACAAGGAAAAATTTAGAAATATGACATATGGCGGATTTATCTGTTAAATTCAACAAATATGTAATTCAAAAACAAATTGCCGATTAGTCGTCGACTAGGTGCAATCTCATTCGGTATGGCGAATGGCAGTCCTCCGGAAGTTTTTTTAGATGAGTTAAAGTCTATCACTATTGCAGAAGCATCCCTCGCGTTCTAGCTATCCAATGTCTTTCGATGATTTTTTACTTCCAGCGAATTCCCAACACAAAAAAATAATAAAAAATCAGCCGTTTGCACTGTCATTTCAACATCCCCACTCCAGTGGATCGACCCCGATTCACCAACCTCTACGTCTAAAACCGCAAGCTTAGATACAGGCCGCTGCATCAGTCCTTTGGAAGTTCGAACGTCTACTCTTCGAATCTGCCCATCAACTCCAGGATAAACGTTTTCAATCCGGCCACGGCACCACTGAGTTCTCGGATCATTTGCGTCTCACAGGAATACCAGATCTCCTATGACAACTGACTTTGAATGATCGCACCATTTCGTTTTACGTGTTAGCGTAGGCAAATATTCCGCTACCCACCTTCTCCAGAAGCGGTCCCTTAACAGACGAGCAACTGCTTTCTAAGCAGACAAAGTTTTTCCGATGGCTCGTCTATAATGGGGGTCTTCGCTGTATTGGCCGAGCCCAACAGAAAATTATTTGGAGTGAGTGGTTTTTCTTGGTCTGGGGATATTGGTATATGTGTGAGTGGGCGGGAGTTCACGACGTTTTTAGCTTCAATTATAAGGCTTTGCCGGGTAAATTCTCTTGGTGCCACTTCTTTTAGTGTATGGCTTAGCACTCTTTTTACGCATTGAACCATGCGTTCCCATACTCCTCCTTCTGCCGGGTTAGATGGGCAGTTAAACACCCACTCAATTTCTTTTGTCGTCAGTTCCCCTTGCATGCGGTCATAATCGAACACTTCAGAAAAGCGTTTGGATTCATTGGAGGCGCCAACGAAGTTTGTCTCATTATCGGAACGGATCCTCACCGGAACACCACGTCGATTGATGAAATGTCTTATAGCAAGGATGCAGGCGTCGGTTGATAAGTCGTGGACAACTTCAAGATGAGTGGCACGAACGATCAAACACGTAAATAAAGCCACCCACCTCTACTCGGTAATAATAGGGCCGACAAAATCCAGATCCGTATAAGAAAAGGGACGAACAAAGGGCGTCAGCCTGTCTTCCGGCAGGGATCTCATCATTAGTGGGACTGGGTTAGCTCTGTTAACTTTGCAGGCAAAACACATTGAAATCACTTTTCGCAGGGTCTGTCGTAAACGCGGTATCCAATATTTATGACGGATTTCACAGATCGTGGCTTCGATGTTCTGGTGTTTCATTTTGCTATGTTGGTCGGTGACTACTAACATTGTAAACGCGTGAGTTGAAGGTACAATGATGGGGCGTTTCGCGGCGTGCGTCAGACAGTGGGCTGCATAGAGCCTTCCATACACCCGAAGTATTCCTTCATCATCAACGTAAGGTGAAAGCTTGTCCAATACGCTGCCCTTATGCACTGCTTGATTACATCTGATCTGCCTCAGTTCGGTCACGAATGATTCGCGTTGGACTTGACGGCACAGCAATTTCTCTGCCGCGTCTAGTTCAGGCAGAGAGAGTGCAGTAGAATGTTGGTAATATTTTCGGTTACGGCAACGGTTCGGGAAACGAAGTACCCAGGCCATTGTTCTCATTTGCCTGTAAAGAGATGAAAAACGATTAAATTCAATTAAGTGATTACTCACGACAACCAATGTAAATTTTGGACGAAGTTCTTCATCAGTGATCTCTCCGATTAAAGGGGATGTATTCTTTGGCCAGTTTTCTTCTCCTCCTAGCAAGAAGTTTGGACCAGTCAACCGACGCGAAGAGGTTAGTAGTGCTTATAATTTCGGCAATCCTATGAGCGACAAATGGCTTGTAACGGCGGTGTTCACTTTCAATCCATTGGAGGACGGTTTTTGAGTCACTCCAAAGAACAGTACGACATGGTAGAGTAGGGTACGACATACTTTGCAAGAATGCTCTACCAACAAAGTTTTCATTATACGCGTTCCTAATACCGCAGCTTGCAGTTCAAGGCGAGGAATGGTTAGTAGTTTGAGTGGCGCGCATTTTGTTTTGGAGGATACAAAGGCTGTTTGTATCTCACCTCTGTCATTTTCGGCTCTCCAATAGGCCACTGGCGCGAAAGCAGCTTCACTGGCATCGACAAAAATGTGAAGCTGAAGTCTTTGTGGTAGTCCGTTGCGAAAGTAAAAGCGTAGAATCAGGAAGTTGATTATATCTGGTAATCGTTGCCGGCATTTGGTCCATGCAAGCACACCTTCCGCAGGTAATGGGTCGTCCCATCGCACATTATGTCGCCATACTTCACGCATCAATAGTTTAGCGCCGATGGTAAAATGGCTTATGAACCCTAAGGGACCAAACATCGACATAACATCTTTCCCCGGTGATAACATCTTTCTCCACGTGGTGGACTCTTAGCTGATAGCAGAACATATCACTGGCTGGCTGCCAGTACATGCCAAGAATTTTTTCGGTGAACAGACCTTCTAATGTTTCGAGAACCCTTGGAGAATTTGAGCTAAAATTTCTAAGTTCGAAACCAACGTCTTTATGGATGTCGCGACCTGTCGCGATATGTCGATAGCTTGCTCGATAATCTGAAAACTATCAACAAAGTCGTCCACGTAGTGGTAGTCCCTGATGGACTTAAAGGCTCGTGAATCTAACGATTGGTGTTCCAAAGCGTTATTAGTTTTCACGTACTGAGCTATCCAAGGGGAACAAGCAGCCCCAAAGGTCATCACCATCATCTCATACACGTCTGATTGCCTCTCATCATCACCATCACGCAAGAGAAAGCGTTGAGCGCACCTATCCTCAGGCCGAATCAATATTTGTTGAAACATCTCCTTAATGTCACTGTTGCCGTGGCATTGAAAAGCTTCAACTTCCAAATTTTTAAGCATAAAGAGCTTTAATGAAAAGATTAAATTAAGTACTTAATATCTAACAATATTTATATAAATTTTACAAGGATAAAATACCTAAAAATTTCGTTTTTCTCCTGCTTCTTCGGTTCACGGCAACTTCTTCAAATGTCATCTGTCACACCCTTTTATTTTTAAGTTGTCTTACTGGTTTAAGCCAAGCTAAGCATTGCCAGGTTTGGTAACACTCCCCCCTGGTAAGCAGGTTGCTTTGTCCTGGTTACCATTATGGCCAAGCCGGTGTACATCCAAGACGGCAAGTTTGGTAGCGGGTCGGGTATAAACTCCCGTGGCTGTTTGTACTACAGCGGACCTCGATTGTCCATCTTTACTTATTTTAGCCTATATAACTCCTCCTTTAGGCCAATCGTTACGCGTGCCTTTTGGGTAACCAACAATAACTATATCTCCCTCTATTATTGGCCTCACCGAGTGGAACCATTTGGCCGTTCTTGTTAAGCAGGGAAGGTACTCCTGTACCCAACGTCTCCAAAACATATTTGCATATCTTTCACAGGTTATCTAGTTTTTTCGGATAGCTAACCCATCATCAAGTTGGCCGGTAAGCCTCACGCCGTTCGATGAACCAACTAAAAAATGGTTCGGCGTTAACGCTTCGTCACTGACATCTTCTACAGGTACGTAGGTCAACGGCCTCGAATTAATTATGCACTCCACCTCCGCCATCATTGTCAACAAAACCTCATCCTTTGGATTTCTATCGAGATGCATTTGTGCTAACATTTCTTTTACAGAGCGAATAAGTCGTTCCCAACTCCCCCCCATATGTGGCGACGCTGGAGGAATAAAGTTCCATTTAATTCCTGTTTTAATAAACTTCTCCGCAACCCTGACTCCTTTTAACTGTGCCAAACTCTCTTTTAGCTCTTGACTTGCTCCTCTAAAGTTCGTGCCATTATCACTCCATATCTCGATCGGAATTCCCCTCCTCGAACAAAATCGCTGCACTGCCATGATACACGAGTCGCTAGATAGGCTGTGCGCGATTTCGATATGAATCGCCCTGACGGTTAAACGGGTAAAGAGGACTCCCCATCTTTTCTCTGAGTGTCTCCCAACTGCTACGTGCAATGGCCCGAAGTAGTCTAGTCCGACAAAGGAAAATGCTCGGATGAAAGACATTAGCCGCGCTGGAGGCAAATCTGCCATTACCGGCGGCACTGGTACTGCTCTTCTGTTTTTGCATACCTGGCATATTTTCTGTACATGTTTTAACACCATTCGTAGCTTGGGAATAACGTAGACTTGCCGAACTTCATTTACCACAGTCTCAAAATAGAGGTGCCTATACCTCTGGTGAAAATCGTCGACTATTAGTTGGGTAATGTAGTGAGTTCTTGGTAAGATTATAGGGCTTTTACAATCAAATGATGCATCTTTATTGACGCGCATTACACCATTTGGGTCCAGATATGGGCTCAATTTCCACAATGGATGGGACCTCTCTAACATCGGGTTATCTGAATTATCTGCCTTTTGCCTTAAATATTTAACAATCTCCGGATAAACTTCGAACTGGCAGAGTCTATACAAATAGTTCTGAGCTCTCCTTATGTCGTCTAGAGACAAAATGCCCCCTAACTTTCTCTGCCCTTTCTTGTTGAGCGTATCATGGAAACGATAAACCCACGCCATAGTTCCACGCAATTTTTTCCAAGTTGAAAATTTGGTATAGTCTACTTTACGATACCCATGGGAAAAAGTCCCAGCGTATTTCAAGCAGAGCTCCACGCCATTCAAGAATGCGCTAGCCACATAAATTTATCTGGTATAAAAGGTGCAACCATCCATATATTCACGGATAGTCAAGCAGCTATAAACGCCCTTAGCTCGCATACGATTGACTCCAAATCAGTCATGTACTGCTTCAACACCCTACAGGTACTCGGAACAAGTAACAAGACCAAGCTATGGTGGGTTCCGGGTCATGTCGGGGTGGAAGGTAATGAAAAGGCCGACGAACTGGCCAGAAAAGGTTCGGAAACACCCTTCATAGGTCCCGAACCCTTCTGCTGCACTCCTAGATCAGCAGCAGCGGCAGCAATAAAAAGCTGGGAATACAGAAAATGTATCCATCTTTGGGAAAGCATCCCAGGTTTAAGACAGACCAAACAAGCCATTCGGCCTTTCAATAAAAATGCCAGCAAATGCCTAAACCTAAGCAGGAATGATATCAAAAACTTAGTAGGTTACCTTACTGGTCACCATGGTTTAAGATATCATCTACACAAAATGAAAATTGGGTATATAAAGTCAACTATTTCTAGTCTGACTATATAAAATTGGCGTTTCGCCCAGATGTGGTGGTTTGGGATCATCAGTGGATTACCACAAACACATCAAATCCATACGCAATATTTTGCAAGTTATACAAGTAGTATATGTACATTCACGACTCGAGATCGAGTGTGAATTGTTTTTTCCACTTCAAATGTTTCTTCAATTCGAAGAATTAACATAGGAAATGATTATTCAGCCTGTATGTGGCTATGACTGAAAGTCAAAAATTGGGTATATAAAGTCAACTATTTCTAGTCTGACTATATAAAATTGGCGTTTCGCCCAGATGTGGTGGTTTGGGATCATCAGTGGATTACCACAAACACATCAAATCCATACGCAATATTTTGCAAGTTATACAAGTAGTATATGTACATTCACGACTCGAGATCGAGTGTGAATTGTTTTTTCCACTTCAAATGTTTCTTCAATTCGAAGAATTAACATAGGAAATGATTATTCAGCCTGTATGTGGCTATGACTGAAAGTCAAAAATTGGGTATAAACGCCAATTTTATATAGTCAGACTAGTTGACTTTATATACCCAATTTTTGACTTTCAGTCATAGCCACATACAGGCTGAATAATCATTTCCTATGTTAATTCTTCGAATTGAAGAAACATTTGAAGTGGAAAAAACAATTCACACTCGATCTCGAGTCGTGAATGTACATATACTACTTGTATAACTTGCAAAATATTGCGTATGGATTTGATGTGTTTGTGGTAATCCACTGATGATCCCAAACCACCACATCTGGGCGAAACGCCAATTTTATATAGTCAGACTAGAAATAGTTGACTTTATATACCCAATTTTTGACTTTCAGTCATAGCCACATACAGGCTGAATAATCATTTCCTATGTTAATTCTTCGAATTGAAGAAACATTTGAAGTGGAAAAAACAATTCACACTCGATCTCGAGTCGTGAATGTACATATACTACTTGTATAACTTGCAAAATGAAAATAGTAGACTCTCCTCAGTGCCGACTCTGTCTTGAAGAGGACGAGTCAGCTGAACACATTTTATGTGAATGTCCGGCCCTAAACGGAATTAGAAAGAAGATCTTTTTCAGGGAACAAATGTGCCCCGAGGACATAAAGAATTCTTCGACTAGTAGAATTGTCCGCTTTACACGGAAAGTGGAAACTCTACTAGTCTAAACTTTTCTGGCCCACACGGCACAAAAGATCTTTTTTTTAAGTCGAAGTGCCCCATATTTAAATCGCCTTGGCGAGCCAGAATGTTAAAAAAAATACTTAGAACCGGAACTGCAGTGTGAGTAAGCACATCAAATTCTCTTGCTGTTTGTCGTGTTGGTTCCCTTGAGGGCCACTCATCTTTTGTTTTGTAGAGAAATTTCGGTCCTTGGTACCATCGGCTTTCTGAGGACAGATCGATCTTTGTGTTCCACCTTGTGGCATCATCTGCTACGTTCTCATCGCTAGGTATCCACCTCCACTCAGCTTAGCATGAACCTTCTAAGATCTCGCTTACTCTGAACATTACGACCTGTTTCACTTTTTTACAATCGTTTGTGATCCAACAGAGTATGTAACGAACTCACTTCCCGGTTCCCCCATCGGATGCAGTTAACGTCCACCTCAACCACAGCAACAGCAAAACGGCAAGATGCTTGTGATTTCGCCTTAATGCGAACGCCATCTCGGGGTAAAAATTCCAACGTCAACGCCAAGTGAACGACGGCATCCGGCAAATAGAAGGAAGTGCAATTCGACGGCATATTGGATTTCACCGGCCTCATGTCGAGACATGTTGGGAACGACGCGGTAGAACAATTCGCACAACTAATACAAAACGTGGAAATAAATCTATTAAAAACAGAACGATATTCTTAAAATCACACAAAAAATAAAGAAATACGACAAGGAAACAATAATAATACCAAAAAAACAAGGTACGTCAACGATAAAAGGAAAAAAAAAACAAGAAAAGGAGGAAAGGGACCCTGGGAATGCGGCCTAGCGGCCGCAACAAAGCGAACATGCACTTCCACGTACACCATCAACACTCCGCCGGACGGAGAAAGGGAATACCTCAGCGGCGACTCAGCCGCAGAAGGCGTCGATCAACGAGAGCGTGCGCTGCGCTTCAACACCACTTTCGCAGAGGTAAGTTGCACCATAGTGCTAGGAAGCAGCTAATTTTCCCTTCCATTCGCGCAGATCAGCAGCAGCGTGCCTTAGCCACGTGTGGGACGAAGTTTTCGCTCGCCCCTCGGACTACAACCCAGTGGGAGCAGCCATTGAACTTCTCCAACGAGAAGTAGGGCAAATTACGGCTCACCTCGGATACGAGGCCTCTCCATCGACTTCACCAGGTAGGCATGCGTGGCGAAGCCCAAGCAAAAGGGATTCACGTCGGCGAACCAGTTCTGTCCGATCACTCACATTTCGGTTTCCTCTCCCACAGGTTCGATCAGCTCATCCGCGCACCCCAGGAAGACGGGGGCGGACGGGAGAAACCCCAAATCCATAGCCAAACGTCATCAAGACCCATCTTACCCAGTCACAAGCGACTGCAACGATTCATCTCATCCAGTCACAAGCGACTGCAACGATTCATCTCATCCAGTCACAAGCGACTGCAGCAGCCACCAGATCAGCGCGCGTACATCGTAGGGCCTGTATAACTAGGGATAGGTCTCTTTCATTTAGGAGTATTGTAGAAAAAAAAAAACATTAAGTAGTATACACCCCCTCTGGGTACCGCGTCGTTCTTTTGCATGGGGTCATTAGTCCCTCTTAGTTACCACCCAGCACACCCCCTCGGTTCAATGTTTTGAGTCATCCACCGTTTCGCTAGACAGTTGTCTGTTTGTTTGGTCTCTCCGATAGACAAAGGTCAAGTAAAATCACGCGCAGTGGTTTTTTTCTATTTTTTTTTTGTATGTTATCGAAGTGAAAAGAGGAAAAAAAGGTAAAGGATTAATATAGGGGTACGGTATCATGAATACAGAAAAAAGACCAAGATAAGCATTCAAAGCGTATGCGAGCAACAATCTTATCGCGACGTCGTGCATGAGATTACGTACATGAGTACATGGGTACGCTGGTCTTTCGCGATAATTGTAGAACGAAAAATTAATTCTGCTTGTTTAGGGATAATATCTTAACTTCCACAGGACCTGGATCTACGTCTATGTGCGCACATCAGCCGGGATATCCACAAGTAAGTCCTTTCTTTTTGTATCTTTTATTGGTATGGACTACATTTCCTAAACCTATGTTTTTTTGGGTTTTCTTTCGCTTTGTACAATTATAATGAATATATTGCGGATAACATTTACCTCTATATGCCTGCCCCAGGGATTTGAAGGGTTTTTTTTTATCTTTTATTTAGCTTTCGTGAATTACGTACTCGAGTCCGCGCTGTGGTAGTTATATTTTTCTTTCGGCTTCATTGGAAACCCGTTCTGGGCAATTTTAGTTACGAATAGCAGAATCCATCGTCATAGTACCTACTCGTGTGGGTATTTATCTCATGGTTAGCCCGCGTTCTTTCCTTTGCATCTTTTCTTTTTTTTTGTATTTGTGACGAGACGATACACCCGAATCGACAGCTCGGATTTAAACAAGAGCAATAGACTCGCTTCTTTCGGCGACGTCACAGCCAAGCGGAAGAGCCCTCGTGCAGTTCGGTAACTCTTTTTTTTTTTTTTTTTTTTTTAGTGTCTTTCTTTTTCCCTTTCTCGCTTTGTTTTTCGTTGTGTTTGTCCAGCATCCCTTACGGATAACCCCCGGGTAGATAGCACCCGCGGATCCTTCGGATTGTCGGGGTAGTATGCCAATTCGGTCGTAAGTTTTTTTTTATTCCTTTTTATCTCCTAAGATCGGACGCGAAGAATCAGCCGCTAGAAGCAGGCTGTCCTACCCACTAAGACTACACTTAAGAGGCATTGAAGCCATAGTTAATAAGATACCCCGCCGTGGGAACCGAGCGTACGAGACGGCAATTCCGCCTAGTACAGCTTCGGTTAGTTTAGACCCAATTAAATTAAAGCGTAGAGAGTGGATTTCCTTCGATTTAAGCTAGTAAATAAAGAGATGTTAACATGAATGGGAGTTTTCTCTTTGGTAGTTTTCAGCAAATTGCGATTGTCGAGCCGACTATGGAGTCCTAAGCTCAAGTATGGGTAAGATGCCGAGGAGCATCTTCGGGGGCAGCGAGTGTGTGTGAGATCATTGTATACCGTACGCAACCGGGGCTTAGGCGTCGTTGACATATAAGGATGCTTAAGTCCCCTTTCGGTTTCGGGTTCATTGCTGATGGTGCGGCGCGATGGCCATGGTGCCCGCGTGTAAGCGTGGCGGGGTGGGCCAGCACTAGGGAGGACTTCTACCTCTCTCTCCCTTCTTCTTCTTCCTCTTCTTGACGCTCCTTCCGGATTAACGGTAGGGTAGGAGCCTGACGATGGATACGGGTCAGTACACTTCGGGCCGTAGTATATTGTGGAGGGTGATACGGATATCACCGACTCCTCTCGGATAGGTTAAGCCGCGGCGGGTCAGCAGTCCGCGGCATTCGAGAGGAGGGTTTGGATCAAGGCATGTAAAAATATCGTAACCCCAGTTCGCACTCACAGCAAGATCCCGCTCCCGCCGACGAGCTAGCGCGGGGAGATGGTCATGCCTAGGCTGTGAGCGGGCGAACACCCCTCGTCGATCCTTATATGTCGCCGCGCCCAGCAGCTGTAAACCGGGGTCGAGCGATCCCGAACCCTTTCTGTGGGGTGCATCCGTACTTGTGGAGTCAATTTGGATCTAAAGAGCATGGAGAGGCGAGGGGGCAACGTTATAAGTACTGATTGGGAGTCAGACCAGAAGTATTGTCGATCAATCTTTACAGAATGCCATTTTACTACCGTTTTCGCCACTTTGATACCTAACAGAGCTGCCTCCAATTCCATTCGTGGTACTGATAGCTGTTTTAGAGGACCAACTTTTGTCCTCGAGCATACTAGCGCACATTCTACCACAATTCCTTTTTGCACCCGCAGGTATGCTACCGCTGCATATGCTGATAAACTAACATCTACGAAAACATGCAGTTCCACAGAAAATCCAGCTTCAAACCTTAATGCTTTCAGATAAGGTCTTCTTATTTTAATTGCCTTTACCTTAGGCAACAAATTTACCCATTCGCGCCACAATTCAAATTCAGTAGGATGTACTTCTTCATCCCATTCAGTGCGCCAAATTTCTTGTAAAACAATTTTTAACAATACGAGGAAATGAGCGATTAGGCCGAGTGGATCGAATATGCTCATAAGAATCCTAAGAACTTGCCGTTTTGTCAGAGAGCGATCTCCATTTATAACATCCTCAATCAACATTTTAATGCTGTTTAAAAATGAAAATTGATCAGTCCCAGGTGACCACCACATCCCTAAAACCTTTTCGGACTCGTACAATACGGACTGATTTGTAAAACTTTTCTTGCAGCTGGCTGCTTTTTCCCCGAGTGCCCTTGTAACCATTTGAGAGTTGCTTACAAAATTTCTAATCTCAAATCCCCCTTGCAGATGAATAAAAATAACTTCGTTTGCTAAACGCAGCGCTTCTTCTTCAGTATCTACACTATCCAGATAATCATCAACGTAATGATTATTTATTATAGCCCACACGGCTCTAGGGAATTTTATTATATATTCCAGCGCATTCTTATTTTTAACAAATTCCGCAGAGCTCGGGGAAGTTGTAGATCCAAATGTTAAAACTTGCATGACATATTCCTCTATCTCCCCGGTTTCTTCATTTCTCCATAGAAATCTTTGCGCGTTTTGATGCTCCTTGTTAACCAATATTTGGTGAAACTTTTTTCGAATGTCTCCCCATATCGCTATGCATTTTTGCCGAAATCGGAATAAAACCTCAGGCAGCGCCGGTAATTCATCTGGGCCAGATAACAACATCGAATTCAAGGAAATCCCACTAACACGGGCCGCTGCATCCCACACAATTCGTACTTTAGATGGTTTATTTGGGTTTGTAACGGGGAAAATAGGTAAATACCAATTTTTTTTCTTTCGTGTCTCTTTTGATTCACCATTCGCTAGCTTTACCCTTTTCTCACGTAGTCTTGAATTTGCATGCGAAGATTATCTGCTAGAACTGGATCTCTCTTGAGTCTTTTCTCAAGACAAGTGAGTCTACGCACCGCTGCGGGTCTGCTATCAGGCAGCTCGATTTGTTGAGTTCTCCATAAAAGCGGCACACTAAATCGATCTCCAACACGTTTGGTTGAGTTCTCTAAGAGAGCCTTTGCTCTTACATCCTCTGCATGCATAAGTCGCTTTAACTCTTTCACGCCAACATTTTCAACTGCGAAAAACCTTCGAACTTGCTCATAAAGGCTTTCATCTACAGGAAGGCATTCACATATATGATACGCATAGAAGTCTGCCTGCCTCTTTACAGATCCAATGCATGGACCGAACACAGTCCATCCCAACCGTGTTTTTACTACCGTTGGTTCATACATATGCCCTTCGCGGTGTTTTAGCGAATTGGATAACTTAGCATGATCAAGACCGATTAATGTTTTTGGCTTAGCCTCGTCATACGAATCAATTGGAACTCCCTACGTGTAACTGGATTTCAGCAGTTGGAAATTCATAGATTGTGCTGGTAGGTTCAGAGATTTTACAGTGCGTACGTTTGAGAGGGTATATTTATCTGTACGATTTGACCCAGAAATTTACAAGTTTACCTTTCTCGAATTCTTTTCTGGTCGATGGGTGTTTGACGTCCATTTCAAACACAGCAGTATATCTCCCAGTTGAAGGGCGTTAGCGAGATCCTCGTCCATTAATGTTATGGAAGAACCGTCATCGAGTAATGCATAAGTCTCTACCTTCATGTTTTTGTTGTAAAGAGTAACTGGTAAGATTTAGAAGAGTAAGGTTTGCTTGGGCTCATTGTGGAAATTAGTATGCGCGTGACTTCCACTACTTGCGGCCAAACTCGGTGCACCAGCTTCTTCATCATGAGTGCGTGTGTTATTATCACTTTCCCCAGCTGGTGGCGTCGGAGTTTCTTCATACCTGTGTAGAAGTTTATGGTGTCTATAGATGCAGCCATTTATGTCGCATCGTTTGTTTGATGTGCACCTTCGATTGTAATGCCGTATTAAACATGTACGGCAAAGGGAATGTCTATTCATTTCGTATCGGCTTTGCTTGAGACTAAAACTAATGAATTTACCGCATTGCTCTATGGACTTACAATTGTTTTTGTTGCAGATTACACAGCACCGTTGCTCTCGCTCGTAGTTTGACAATTCTTGGTGATGCCCGTTCAAAAACTGTGTGTTTCTCGTGCGTCTTTCTTCGGGCTCGGCCTTCATTGGCCGTACTGACGTCATATCTGTCACTTCGCACGCTGCTTGAGCAACCTGACCAAGCCAAGTGCTAAATATTATGAGATCAACGGCATCCGTCTGAATTCCCATCCTGAATACTCCCCAATTTAATAGGGTTTGAGCTGGTAGCTTTTCTGACAAATGTCGTATCAACCAGGGGTTGTTGAGATGTGATCTCATTCCAGTGGACTCAATCGTAGCGACTATATTCTGCACCGAAAGCGCAAAGGTCAAATCCAATCTGTCGGCCTTAGGTGGCAGCTCACTTTTTAACTTCTTAATTAAATTGTTGATGATGGTTTCTGGACGGCCATATAGCATGCGCAGTGTGGCTATGATAGATGGTACTTGAATTGGATCCCTAAGTTTGCACTTAACCATTGTCTTCGCTGGATCTTTCAGACACTTATTCAAACGAATGAGGTTTTCATCATTTGAAAGCCCGCAGGATCATGTTGTGTTTTCGTAACAGCTTATGAAGAGTGGCCAATCTTCATGATCACCAGAAAAAAATCGGTAGCTCTGTAGGCACTATACGCCTAGTGGCTAACTGCCGACTACTGAGGTGTGATTTATCGTTATCATGTAAGTGTTGGTGATAGTTGCGTTGGTTAAGCGCATTAGGATCTCCCGCGAAGTAGCTATCTTGAGGGTAGTGGTTACGATGCGGATTGCCTGCATGGGTACGTACGTCCTGTGTTAATGGGCGTTGGCAAAAATTTGCACCAACCCAGGATTGATTTAAATTAATGTTCGGTTTGTATGACTGATCGACGTGGTTTTCGATCCACGTATCGTTTAGGATTGGGGTCGGTTTAGAATATTGGCGAGCATTTTGAAGGTTCGGATGGCAACTTGAACTTGCCTGAGGAAATGGATTAACATTAACTCTCAGTTGATGAGCTTCGTTGTCTTTAAACTGTTCGTTAACCCAATGTTCTAGTCGATCTTTCTTTGTGAACGACTCCACTACGCTTTCGTCCTCCGAAATCTGTTCTAATAGGTTATATTTCGCGTTAAGATACTCGTTATCCCTTTTTTCTTTGAGAATCCTGTTGTGCCCTCAGCCTATAGTCTAGAGACCACACCTAATTCCCACGAACTGCCCATGCAATACGACGACATAGTTCGATTATGCGCCCCACCTGTTCTAAATGTGTCATCGGCAACAAAGCCAATACCGGAATAAGAATGCGAAGCGAATCGAACTATGTCAACAATAAAGCAACACAACACACTGCGGTGTCACATAACAAACCTAAGCAGTACTGACCCACCACAATTAGGCAAGTGAGTAATGGGTCTGACACAGATTGTTGGTGGTTGACCTGGAATTGGTGACGATCGTAGGCAAGAAGGAAATGAATAGAAAATGAACATGGCACTCTGATTTAAACTCTCAAACTACTCGTTCGTTTTTTCTTTTCACGCGCACGATCTAACATTTGGTGGCAGCGGTGGGATTTAAAGTTAAAGCATATAACTTTATTCCCAATGTCCTAGATCTAAAATCTTCTAAATCTCTAAATCAACAAAAAAAAAATAAAAGTTCTAAAAGAAATTCAAAAATAAAGTGAATAATCAACCGAGAAACTATAGAAAGGTGCAGTGAAAAGTGAAAAAAAAAAAACCCAAAGAAACTCTCCAATACTGAAGGAAGGAAGACATTGTCACACCGGGACGATACCAGCCAGCCCAAAAACACCACAAGACGCTGAACAACAAGATGCTGAACATTAAGTTATCGTAAGAAAAAAAAACATACTCACATTAAGTGTTTTTGTCCAAACATTTTATTTTTGCTACACGTCCTTATATACAGTTACATTAAGTATTTTGTCTCCACATTTTATATATATATAATTTTTTTTGGTGTAACCAGTTTATCTATGGTATGTTTGTTTGCCCATTTTATAAAATTGTGTACTACCTCTTACTTTCCCTTTCGTGTTGAACAAATACATGTTGAAACGAGTGTTGTTGTTTTTTCTTTGCCGTGGTGAGCTCGGAGCGGGGATTGTGTTGGGTGGTAATTCCTGTGGCGATGGTTCTCCGCAACGGTGACAATGTGATGCATAGGTTTTTCAACGCGAGCTTGGGGATTCCTCCACCACGGTTATGCTGTCCGGAGACCGCAGTAACGGTTGAATGGAAGAACCACCAAACTTTGATTTTTCGAAGAAAAAAAAGTGCGAAAAGTTTTTTAAAAGTTTTTTTTTTATTTACTAAAAGATATTATAATTGACAAAATGGTTCCAAGGTAAATGGATTATGAAATATAAGCGTGACGCGCTAGGCAAATTGTGTTGACTTCCCAAAGGAGACGGTATTGTGGACAACCTTCGTCAATTTGCGAGCAAACAAAATCGGCAAATTGTTCTGGGCGTGCGTGCCCTTTTATACCAGATGGAAAGGAGCTTTCATAATTAATTTCCTTGTTGACATTAGTTAGGTTCTTATTTTAAAGCTGGAAGAGCTTTTCGAAATTGCATTATTCAAAAGCTTTCGAAATTACGTTAAGTTTCTTATTTAAAAGTAGAGCGTTGCCACATTGACATTTCTTAGAAAAATATATAATTGTAAATTATAGGAAAGAATAAATGAATTCATAAATGTTGGAAAAATATAAAAATAGTTATAACAATAGAATAATAATAGAATAATAACAGAATAATAATAGAATAATAATAGTGATGATGATGATGAGCGGTGGTTTGTTACATTCTCCCCCTCTGGCGCTGAGATCGTCTCGATGATGCGACAGGAATGGATGTCCTCTTAGGTCGTCCACGTCTTCGCAGAGGTCGTACAGGATCTTCAACTTGTTGGTTTGCAGTTTGGTTGGAGTAACGTGTTATGGATGAGACATGGTAAGTCCCCAATGGTATGGTGAGGTCGTCTTTAGCGGCTACTTGGTATGTGGATGCCCCAATGCGTTTGGTGATGACATAAGGACCATCTCGTCTTGGCATGAATTTTGACGTCAGGTTCTTCGATGCTTTGCTAAGAAAATGGGAGGTTATTAGTACTAAATCTCCTACTTTAAAAGTAGTTTGTGGACGTCGTTTCTTATCGACATATTCTTTGTTGTGGTCTTGTTTTTCTCTGTTGCTTCTTTAGCATTTTTAAGTGTGTCTGATAGTTTTAGCAACTTAGGAGTTAATGCTGGTATAAAGTTTTCAGATTCCACTATCGCTCTGAAATCATGATTGACATCGTCAATGGTTCGTAACTCTCGTCCAAATGTGAGAAACGAAGGAGAGTATCCCGTGCTTTGGCATTTTGCAGTGTTCATAGCAAATCTGATGGAAGGTAAATCGTGTGCCCATGATGTATGGCTGTTTGCAACTAGTATAGCAAGCTGGGTCTTCATATCTCTGTTTTTTCGTTCGACCGGGTTTGCCTCGGATTGGTAGACAGGAGTAAGTGTTTGTTGTATCCCCAAGCAATGAGTCAGTTGTTGCATCAATGAGGAAATAAACTGTGAACCGTTGTCAGTTAATAATCGTCTCGGTATTTCGTAACGGAGGAATATTTCGTTTAGCAGTGTTAACGCACAGTTTTCTGCGGTGGCCTCCTTCAATGGGAATATTTCAACCCATCTACTGGCAATGTCTTCTGCTATTAAGATCCAATGGAAACCATCCGGTGTCTCGGGTAGGGGTCCAAATAGATCGACTGCTAGTACTTCGAATCGCTGGTTACTGGAAACGGTTTGTAGAAGTCCAGACGGTTTCATGTTACTAGGCTTATATCGTTGACACGATAGGCAACTGGCAATATGTTTGCTTATATCAGCCCTCATCCCAGGCCAGTAGTACCTCGAAGCGATTCTAGTAATGGTGCGGTCTACTCCATAATGGCCGGCAGTGGCAGCATCATGGTAGTCGTAAAGGATTGTTTTTCGTTCTTGCACCGGTATGACTAATTGAGCTTCTTCGGCGTCGGCTTCAGGCGAGAATCTGTAGAGGATCCCATCATTAAGGAGATACCCACGAGTTGTCCAGCGGGTGACATTCTCGTCGTTGCTTTCGAATGATTCTACGAGTATGATTGCCTTAAGTTGGTCATCCTTCAGCTGGGCTTCTCGAATTTCTTTTGGCTTTCGTGTTGGCATATCGACATGGAAATTGCAAAGCTCACAGTTTTTTTCTGTATGATCTGAATCGCAATCTGGTCTAGATAGCATGTCAGCAACTACGTTAGTTCGTCCTGGTGTGTATACGACTTTAAAGTTATATGGCTGAAGCTGTAGTGCCCATCGAGCAAGTCGACCGGTTGGTGATCTAAGACTCATGCGCCATTTTAGTGGTTGATGGTCGGACATCAGTGTTACTTCACCACCCTCTATGTAGCCTCTGAATTTGTTCACTGCCCAAACTATGGCGAGTGCTTCACGTTCTGTGGTCGAGTAGTTGCGCTCTGCTGCCGTAAGAAGTCTTTAAGCGTATTCAATAGGGTGTTCTTCCGCTTTCTCCCCCTGGACCAGAACTGCTCGGATAGCGTAGCTGCTAGCATCTGTTTTCAGGTAGAATGACTTATCATCGCAAGCTTGTTGAAGGACTGGTGCTTTTGTGAGTAAGCCTTTCAATGTAGCAAAGGAATTCCGTTCTTCCTGACCCCATTTCCAAACAGAGTTCTTTTTCGTAAGTTCGCTTAGTGGTTTGGATACTTGAGCGAAATTGTTTATAAAGCGTCGGTACCATGAGCATGTCTGCAGAAATGAGAGAACTTGCTTTGCGTTCTTTGGCTCTGCACGACTTAGGATTGAGGAGACTTTATCAGGGTCGATTTGAATACCTTGCTCTGTTATAAGATGTCCAAGATATTTTACGACCGCACAGCAGAAGTTTGACTTTGTTCTATTGACTTTTAGTTTGAATAATTTAAGTCTTTCAAAAACTTGTCGTAAGTCATTAATGTGTTCTTCAAAACTAGTTGAACAAATGATGATGTCGTCTAAATAGACTAGTATGCACATGCCTAGGTTAACCAGTGCGATCCGGAATTGGTTCATCAATCGCTGGAACGTAGCTGGAGCATTTCGCCACCCGAAAGCCATGCGCTTGAAACGATACATCCCAAAGGGCGTTATGAATGCTGTCTTGTCCATATCTTTTTCTGATATTTTGATTTGGTAGTAGCCTGACTGTAAGTCTAGCGTACTTTTGAATGACGTCTTTTTCGTGGAGTGAAGTTAATCGTCTATCCTGGGTAAAGGATACCTATCTGGGACAGTGATGCTGTTTAGCTGTCGGTAGTCAATGCAAACGCGGATACCACCATCCTTTTTGGGAACAAGAACGACAGGTGCCGCCCAAGGCGATTCACTTTCTTCGATGATGTCATTCTTCATCATTTTGATAAGCTCTGCATTAAGCTGTTCTCTTCTTGTTGGCGAAAGTCTGTATGGCGTGGAAGCGATTGGATTGTGATCACCAGTGTTGATTCGGTGTACGGCGTATGGCGTTGGCTCTGACACTTCGCTGAATAAGTCACATTCTTGACGTAAAAGCTGGTTTAGCTCATGTTTGTCGTTTTCGTTTAGATCAATTGCTTCATTTTCTCGAAGTTCTATGTCGATGGCATTGATCTCCATGAAGAATGAATCAGGATTGATATCCTCTTGGGTACGAACTAGGCTGGGAAACAGATTTTCATTCCCACTGTTTCGTTTGGGTGTAACGTCAGTACTTCTTAAAGAGTCCGCGAACAGGTTTTGTATGGAATGAGGAGAATATTCATTCATCTGTATCGAAGATGCAGTGTTTTTCCTCTTCATGCTTGGTACTTGTGTACAATCTTCCGGTGTCATAACAGGCTTTTCGTTTGATTCAAACCAGGTCAGAAACGCATTTGTTGTCTGTGACTGCTCTCTTGAGGAGCTTGGTAAGAGTGTGCTGTTTGACCGTGCCATGCTATGTTTAATGCATTCGGGCGTTTTGGCGATTAGAGAAATTGGGTTAAGAACGGTGTTGGATTTGACAAACGAGATTAAGTCTTTGGTTATCTTATCTTCAGGAGACTTGTGTACGACTTTTGTGTGCGACGTGTCGTAAAAGTCAAACTTCTTCTCTGTCTGATCGGTGAAGTACCATAATCGTTGGCCAAGATCAAGGACCATTCCATTTTCTTCCAGGAAATCTATACCGATAAGCGTTCGGTTATCTTTAGCTTTGGGTAACGCCACAAATTTAATTGGTCGATTGCCAATAACAATACTTGTATCTGCTATGCAAATTTCTTGTGTCGTGGCATGACCATCAGCAAGTGTTATTGTTGCATCGACGCTTCGGAATTTTGTTCCATTCCGGAGAAGATGCATAAAAAGTTCTCTTCCGGCGACGCTTGTTCGTGCAGCGGTATCAATGTATGCTATTCCTGATTCGCCATGAGAGGCAATCGGAATAGTAGGAAGATCTTTTCCTAAAGTAGTCTTTATGCAGTTGAATGATACCGTTGGTGGACCTTTTGGCAAAGCTTTACAGTTGGGACAGTTGGAGCGTATGTACCCAGGTGCTTTGCATTGATAGCAATATAGCTTCGATTCAGTTGGTGCTGGAACTTTCGACTTCTTTTTAAATTCGTCGCTTTCTTTCCGTCTGCACACATTTACTGTGTGACCCATGTGCCCACAATAGTTACACCTTTTCTTTTCCCGTGTGTCAGCTTTTGGTGGTTCTTGCACTTCTTTTTCTTGGCGTGCAATCTCTACCGCTCTTGCTTTAGTTAAAAGCTGTTGAAAAGTGTCAACGCTTTCTCGGGGACCTCCGTCACGAATATGGATGCTTAGTAACCCGTACACAAGGTCTATCATCATCTTTTCTCCAGGTATTCGGCTGGGTAACTTTGATAACAAAGCCCTTTTGTTGCAGATGAAATCATCAGTTAGTTCCTGAGATTTCTGCTTTTGACCGAAGACTTCCATATATACTCGTATACGATATGCTGGCATAGTTGGTGCATATGCGTTACGCAGTAAGGTGAGGACATCTTGCCAAGTTTTTGCCCCTTTCATCACACCTTGCCACCAATTAACAGCGCTATCTTCTAATAGGAGAGGGAAACCCTTTATAGCATCGTCGTCGTTTATGCGCTCGATGTCTTTGTATACGTTAATCGTTGTAATGAAGCGTTCAACTACTGTTGGATCTCTATCACCATTGAACTTCGCAGTGCAATTGCTGAAGCTGCCTTTTGTAACAGACGAGCTTTGAACTGCTGCAATAAATTCTTTAAGTTGGTCTTGGGTAAACTGTGCCATTGTGCCTTCAATCAAACGATTAGAGTGTGCTTGTGCCGCAATGCGCGTGCTTCTACGCAAATCGTTGCCTTCCGTTTTGCGATTATTTTCGATAGGAATCGGCCTCTAGTTGGTGCGCCAGTGAAACGAGTGTTGTTGTTTTTTCTTTTCCGAGGTGAGCTCGGAGCGGGGATTGTGTTGGGTGGTAATTCCTGTGGCGATGGTTCTCCGCAACGGTGACAATGTGATGCATAGGTTTTTCGACGCGAGCTTGGGCATTCCTCTACCACGGTTATGCTGTCCGGAGACCGCAGTAACGGTTGAATGGAAGAACCACCAAACTTTGATTTCTCGAAGAAAACAAAGTGCGAAAAGTTTTTTAAAAGAGAACAATTCTTTTTTTTTATTTACTAAAAGATATTATAATTGACAAAATGGTTCCAAGGTAAATGGATTATGAAATATAAGCGTGACGCGCTAGGCAAATTGTGTTGACTACCCAAAGGAGACGGTATTGTGGACAACCTTCGTCAATTGGCGAGCAAACAAAATCGGCAAATTGTTCTAGGCGTGCGTGCCCTTTTATACCAGATGGAAAGGAGCTTTCATAATTAATTTCCTTGTTGACATAAGTTAGGTTCTTATTTTAAAGCTAGAAGAGCTTTTCGAAATTGCATTATTCAAAAGCTTTCGAAATTACGTTAAGTTTCTTATTTAAAAGTAGAGCGTTGCCACATTGAAATTTCTTAGAAAAATATATAATTGTAAATTATAGGAAAGAATAAATGAATTCATAAATGTTGGAAAAATATAAAAATAGTTATAACAATAGAATAATAATAGAATAATAACAGAATAATAATAGAATAATAATAGTGATGATGATGATGAGCGGTGGTTTGTTACAATGTCTAGTTTAAACTTGACCATATCCCTAAGAACAATAAAAATCCCGTAAGTTCGTAGATCTTCAGATAGTGACCTAGCCAGCGAACAACCCCTGGCAATAGATTCCAAAAGAAAGCTAGATTCAACTACTATTTCGTCTAAAACCGAGCCAAAAGTAAACGGCAAAATGACATTTAACTCGTCTCACGCAATTAAGTTAATACCTGATTTCGATGGATCGGCAACAAATTTAGATAAATTTATTCAGCTTATAGAACTTCAATTTAGAAAAACAAAGAACGGCGAGCAAAAGACCGAACTAGTCGATGTAGTTAAGTCCAAGCTAACTGGCCGAGCTTATAACGCTACAATAAAATATAGCGATTACATCGGTTGGCCCGAGCTTAAAGATGCGCTAGTTAAAAGTTTTCGGAAATGTCGATCTATACAAGTTATCTAGACAGAAATTTTTCAATTTAGACAAGGTTTTAACGAGTCAGTTGCTTCCTACACAGAGAGAGCAAACGCTTTGTGTGACGAACTAAACAACGCGAATGCAAACACTGCAGACAGTAATACTAATAACGCAATAAGTTCCCTTAATAGCACTATGGTTCTAAATAGGGTTTGCAACGGACTAAAATCTCAATTAAAATTACTCGTCAAAAGTGCGAGGTGCACAGATCTTGACGAAGCAGTAGACATTGCGATGGAAGAGGAAAAACTTCTCTCTTCCGCGAATAATTACTCAGATAGGTCCAACAGGTACTGCCAAAACTGCAAAACAAAAACACACAACACCAGCGAATGCCGTAGTTCTAGAATCTTACGCGTTTATCCTAGTGACAACAACGAAGGCAGGTTTACCAGGTTTACTAATAATAGTCCAGCTCCCAACAACAGTATACCATTTCCAACTAGAAATAACCACAATCCTTTTTCGGAGAGGAACAATATAAACATAGTAGGTGATAGAATTGTCTGTAGGTAATGTAAGCAACGGGGTCACTCTATAGAGGAATGCCGCAAAAGGAGTTCAACAACAATAGGAATTCCGGTAATAGTAGCAGTTCAAATCCGGGAAAGTCCGAGCGACCTGGCCCGTCCGGCATGCGGAGTCAGGTAAAAGACATGAATTTGCGTGTTTAAACGTCATAGAACTTCACCATCCAATGGCTCTAAATCAAACTCAAAAACCAAATTTCATAAATCAAGAACAACAAAGTTATTGTGAAATAAAGAATCGTTCAACTGAATACAAGTCTCAAAATCAAAATCGAGATAAAATATCTCAAAATCAAAATTCTAGCTCTGAAATTCAAAATCGAGATATAAAGTTTCAAAATCAAAATCGAGATAAAAAATCTCAAAATCAAAATTCTAACTCTGAAATCCCAAATCGTGACATAAAGTTTCAAAATCAAAATCGAGATAAAAAATCTCAAAATCAAAACTCTAACTCTGTAATCCAAAATCGAGACATAAAGTTTCAAAATCAAAATCGAGATAAAAAATCTCAAAATCATAATCCGAAATCCAAAATTCAAACTCGAGAAATAACTTCCCAAAATCTCAAATCCAAAAATCAAAATCAAGATAATGTATATGTAAACCCTAAAACAAACGGACCAAACACAGGTTCAACCTCAAATAATTTCCAAAACGAAATAAGAAGTAAAAATATTTCACTAAATCAAAATCATCGCCAAAATCGAAGTCCCGAACAAAACTTAAATACTCTTTCCGAGCTGTATATCCTGAGTATTAAACAGTATCCATTAGACCATTGTAAGATAACATTACAAAGTTTTAGAAATTCTTTCAAAGAGATTGAAAATAACAACCGAATTCTAGATAGAATATTGGCGAAAAACAAAATTTCAAAAAGAAGCGCACCAATAGTTAATAACGGTTTATTCAACGGCATAGGAATGGCGGAGAAATTCTTGTTTGGAACGATGGATTCAGAAGACGCAGTGAACATTGATAACGCGTTGAAAGAACTATCCGAAAACCAAGATAATCTTTACCATATAACAGAAAACCAAATGACAATAATTACCAATGTGGTAGACGCAATGAATGAGACTGCGCAACACATAAATAATAATTTTAACTCTGTTACCAACGAAATTAGGCAAAACACTGTCAAACTCGCAAACCTTACTAATTTTGAGAAGGTGTTACATAGTTTTGATGAAATAGCCGCTTTAGCATCCATGTGTCCACCCTCTTAAAGCAACCAGAACTACTTGATATCTTACAAGGAGCAAAGGTAAATAAGCTAGATGAAAGATTTCTTAATTCGGAAGTTTTCATTTCAACATTAAAACAAATCCAGCTAGATCTCCCACACAGTATTAGGTTCACAATCAATATATCCAGAATGAATCTGCCAATCATAAATAAAATTACAACAACCACACCAATTTATGTTGACCAGAATCTTATGTTGGAAGTTCGCATTCCATTGATAGGCGAAAAGTTCGATTTGGTTAAACTTACACCATTACCATCTAAATACAAAAACAATTCATACAGCTATGTCTCAATATATAGTGAATTCGCAGCCATAAACGAAAATCATAGGCGATACATATTTTTGAACAGCGAGGATCTAAACAAATGCACAAAAACAGACTCCAATAATTTCATATGCGAAAAGAACTTATATATATATTATAGTCAACTATTACTAGTATGACTATATATATTTTGTGGAGTTTCACCCAGATGTGGTGGTTTGGGATCATCAGTGGATTACCACAAACACATCAAATCCATACTCGATTTTAAAAAGTTTTATACCAGGGGTATATGTGTTGTCACCACTCACGGATGAGTGTGAACTTATTTCCAATTCAAATGTTCCTTCAGATTTGAAGAATAACAAACGAAATGTTAGTTCAGCCTATTGTATGGCTATGGCTGAAAGTCAAAAATTAATATATATATAGTCAACTATTACTGGTATGACTATATATATTTTGTGGAGTTTCACCCAGATGTGGTGGTTTGGGATCATCAGTGGATTACCACAAACACATCAAATCCATACTCGATTTTAAAAAGTTTTATACCAGGGGTATATGTGTTGTCACCACTCACGGATGAGTGTGAACTTATTTCCAATTCAAATGTTCCTTCAGATTTGAAGAATAACAAAAGAAATGTTAGTTCAGCCTATTGTATGGCTATGACTGAAAGTCAAAAATTAATATATATATAGTCAACTATTACTAGTATGACTATATATATTTTGTGGAGTTTCACCCAGATGTGGTGGTTTGGGATCATCAGTGGATTACCACAAACACATCAAATCCATACTCGATTTTAAAAAGTTTTATACCAGGGGTATATGTGTTGTCACCACTCACGGACGAGTGTGAACTTATTTCCAATTCAAATGTTCCTTCAGATTTGAAGAATAACAAAAGAAATGTTAGTTCAGCCTATTGTATGGCTATGACTGAAAGTCAAAAATTAATATATATATAGTCAACTATTACTAGTATAACTATATATATTTTGTGGAGTTTCACCCAGATGTGGTGGTTTGGGATCATCAGTGGATTACCACAAACACATCAAATCCATACTCGATTTTAAAAAGTTTTATACCAGGGGTATATGTGTTGTCACCACTCACGGATGAGTGTGAACTTATTTCCAATTCAAATGTTCCTTCAGATTTGAAGAATAACAAAAGAAATGTTAGTTCAGCCTATTGTATGGCTATGACTGAAAGTCAAAAATTAATATATATATAGTCAACTATTACTAGTATGACTATATTTATTTTGTGGAGTTTCACCCAGATGTGGTGGTTTGGGATCATCAGTGGATTACCACAAACACATCAAATCCATACTCGATTTTAAAAAGTTTTATACCAGGGGTATATGTGTTGTCACCACTCACGGATGAGTGTGAACTTATTTCCAATTCAAATGTTCCTTCAGAGTATGGATTTGATGTGTTTGTGGTAATCCACTGATGATCCCAAACCACCACATCTGGGTGAAACTCCACAAAATATATATAGTCATACTAGTAATAGTTGACTATATATATATTAATTTTTGACTTTCAGTCATAGCCATACAATAGGCTGAACTAACATTTCTTTTGTTATTCTTCAAATCTGAAGGAACATTTGAATTGGAAATAAGTTCACACTCATCCGTGAGTGGTGACAACACATATACCCCTGGTATAAAACTTTTTAAAATCGAGTATGGATTTGATGTGTTTGTGGTAATCCACTGATGATCCCAAACCACCACATCTGGGTGAAACTCCACAAAATATATATAGTCATACTAGTAATAGTTGACTATATATATATTAATTTTTGACTTTCAGTCATAGCCATACAATAGGCTGAACTAACATTTCTTTTGTTATTCTTCAAATCTGAAGGAACATTTGAATTGGAAATAAGTTCACACTCATCCGTGAGTGGCGACAACACATATACCCCTGGTATAAAACTTTTTAAAATCGAGTATGGATTTGATGTGTTTGTGGTAATCCACTGATGATCCCAAACCACCACATCTGGGTGAAACTCCACAAAATATATATAGTCATACTAGTAATAGTTGACTATATATATATTAATTTTTGACTTTCAGTCATAGCCATACAATAGGCTGAACTAACATTTCTTTTGTTATTCTTCAAATCTGAAGGAACATTTGAATTGGAAATAAGTTCACACTCATCCGTGAGTGGTGACAACACATATACCCCTGGTATAAAACTTTTTAGAAAAGAACTTATGCAACTTGTGAAACGAAAATATTTGCACTTCAACAAGAAGTTTGGTTTAACCTTATGAGTAATAATTCATGGCTGTATGTCATGCCAAAGCCAACAAGCGATAGAATTTTATGCGGAGAATCTCCGAAAACCATTACAATATCCGATAGCGGGATTCTGAGTATAGACCCATTTTGTAAAGCTATAACAAAAGAAGTTTATCTCCAGGCCTCAAATACCATTTATAATAAAACTCCCATTTCATACTTTTTAAAAGAGTCAACAATTCCTGAAGGCATAATAATCCCAACCAATTTATCCCAAATTTCACCCCATACTACCCATATAGAAAAACTGTATTTAGATAGCTATAGTATAAACATTAAGAATTTAATAAAGAAAAATGAAATGTTATTCCATGTAAGTCATCAGCATGTCTATATTTCAATTTCCACAATTTTTGTAGTCTGTATAATTGTAGCCTTGTGTGTAACATTTAAAAAATATTGTTGCATGTTTGCTTGAACTGTGTCATTAATTAGTCAACTACGCCATCTAGTAGAAAGTGGCCATATTACCGATTTTGGCAGCATTGGAATAGCAGTTTGAGTAGCTGTGGTATAACTTGGTATGTTGTTCTCGAACCTTCTGAACTTAACGAACCTTCTCAACGAATCTGGAAATTTCGAGAGGTGTCACTAGGAGATATAAATAGATGTCGCAGGAGCACCCAAGACATTCTAGTTGTGAACCGCGATAAAGAAGGGCGATAGATGACAGTAGTGAAAAGTATAGAGAATATTGAATAAGAGAAGTGATTGTTTATTTAAAGTGATTAATTGTGAAAGTGAATTGTTGGATTAAATAAGTGAATTATTAGAATAATAATCAAGAAGTAAAAGACATTGAAAGAGAACTAATAAAGATTAATTAAATAGAATTACGTTTTATCTTTTCGAATCCTAGCCTGGATGTAACATTGGTGTCAGAAGTGGGATAAAACGTATTCAGTGTGAAATTAAAGTGAAGTGAATTAAAAAAAAATGGGCCGCACATTAAAATTACTACAGCTCAGTATTCCGCAGTTAAAAGCAGAATTGGAAAAGCGGAATCTCTCCACAGCTGGAGGAAAAAGTGATCTTGTGCTTCGACTGCAGGAATCTGTTGAAAACGAAGGAGAAAACCCCAAGTCCGTTTTGTTCGACGTAGCAGAAGAACAAGTAAGTACAAGCGTTGATATGACTGCTATGATGGTATTACTTCTGGCCAAGTTAGATGAACAGAAGAATTCTATGGACTCTCAGTTCAATGAACAGAAGAATTCTATGGACTCTCAGTTCAATGAACAGAAGAATTCTATGGGCTCTCAGTTCAAGGAACAAAAGAATTCTCTAGAACAACAGAAGAATTCTCTAGATTCCAAATTGGAATCAATGGACTCTAAATTTGATGAACAGAAGAATTCTCTAGATTCCAAATTGCAAGCAATGGACACTAAATTCGAAGAACAAAAGAATTCCATAGTTGCCGCCCAAAAGAGCGCTGTTGAGAAGGTTGAAACCAAATTCGACGAAATCGATACAAACATCGAGAACTTGGCTAAAGAGCTCGAGAAAGTGAAGAAGCAGAAGGCTCGAGAAAATTCTGCGGTCTGCCCGAGAAGGAAAGAGATGCAGCCTCCTGTTTTCGATGGTCAAACATCATGGCCAATTTATAAGAAACAGTTTGAAGCAGCTGCAGTGGCGAACAGCTGGGACAACGAGGAAAAGTCGATTGCGCTAACGCTCGCACTAAGAGGTACAGCTGCGGAGTTACTCCAAACCGTCTCAGAAGAGAAGCAACACAACTACGACGCCCTGGTCAAGGCTATAGAGATGCGCTTCGGTGATGAGCATATGCAGCAAGTGTACAGGGTTCAGCTACGCAGTAGAGTCCAGAAGAGGGGAGAAACACTTCAACAGCTGCAAGCAGATATCGAACGTCTGGCACATTTGTCATATCCTAATGCCGGTGAGATTCTCATCAATGAAATGGCTGTGGAGGCGTTTATCCAAGCCATTGAAGATAGACAACTGCAATTGGCCGTAAGAATGGCTGGAAAGAGAACTCTCGCTGAGGCCCTAGCATTTGCCTTGACAATGCAAGCTGCTGATCAGGCATCGAATGTGTTCCACCGCGTAAGGGAAATTACAGCTGTTGAATGCTCATGTCAAAGAGCAGACATCGTAGACCGGAGCAGAGATAACAGAGGTCAAATGCGCTGCTGGAACTGCGACAAAATAGGGCACCTACAGAGACAGAGCAGAGCTCCACCCAGACAAGGCAGTTGTCCACATTGCGGGCCTAGGAGGCGCAACGAAGAAGCATCTGGCAGGGATAACATCCATCCTGCAGATATAGCTTCGCATAACCAGCAGTTGGGAAACGTGTAAGGACCAGCTTCGTGGGGCAGAAGTTGGTTTCCGGAATCGACGACCCCAGGACCACAATTCAAGTCTCCCAAACCAAACGAGGAAACCAGAGTCTAACAGTGGAAGAATATATCGGACAAAATAAGTGCGTGGCAACCATCGACACCGGTGCCACCGCTTCCATCATAAGGAGGGACATCGTCCGTCAGTCTTGGCTGCACAACACCAGCAATTACTGTCTGAAAACAGCAACAGGAGCGACAGCGAAAGTGTATGGAGAGGTCATACTAACAATAAATTTGGCAGGATTAGTATTCTCCCACGCTTTCCTAGTAGCCGATATATGTGACGAATGTATCATTGGAATCGATTTCATGAAGGCGCATGATGTAGTATTGGACATTGGTATGCAAGTACTAAAGTATCGAAACGTAGAAATTCCGATGGTGTACGGGAACGAGAACGTCGCATCCCTGAGGACAGTCATTAGTAAGGACGAGGTCCTACCACCTTCTTCAGAGACACTGATTTGGACAAAGCTGGAAGGTGATCCTGGGGCCCACCGATTCTTTCTAGTCGAGAAAGAAGACAACCACTGCCGAAATTTCGTGGTTGGACAAATGCTTGTCGAGCCGAAGAACAATATGGTTCCCGTACGAGTTCTTAATGCGGAACACAAAAGCGTCAAATTGAAGCAAGGTGAGGTGGTTGGAAAGTGTGTACCGGTTACGGGCATCACGAAACTATCACAGGAAGGTGTTGCGAAGCCTCGTTCACCAATGGGAATGACTGAGGTCAAAAGAACTTTATTCGAGCACTGCGATCTGAATCAGAAGCAGCAAGCCTTGGCAGGGAACCTCATCAACGAGTTTGCTGATATATTCGCTTCGCGGGACTGCGAGTATGGCCGAACACACCTTGTACAACACCGGATAGACACTGGAGATGCGAGACCGATTCGTCAGCCTCCCAGACGATTACCATTGGCTAAGCAGACGGAGGTTGCAGAGATGGTGTCGACGATGGAGAAGGAAGGAGTAATCGAATGCTCTAAAAGCCCATGGGCATCTCCAATTGTCCTAGTCAAAAAGAAAGATGGCAGCACTCGGTTCTGTGTAGACTATCGCCAACTGAATAATGTCACCAAAAAGGATAGCTACCCTCTACCAAGGATTGACGATACGCTGGATACACTGTCCGGAGCTCGATGGTTTTCCACTCTAGATCTGAAGAGTGGCTACTGGCAAGTGCAGATACATCCGAAAGACCGTGAGAAAACAGCTTTCACAGCAGGAACCGGGCTCTGGCAATTCACAGTAATGCCATTTGGACTGTGTAACGCGCCGGCAACCTTTGAGCGACTAATGGAGCGTGTTTTGTTGGGGCTAACATGGAAAACGTGTTTGGTCTACTTGGACGATGTCATCGTGGTTGGAAAAACGTTTGAAGAACATCGAGATAACTTGAAGGAAGTGTTCCAGAGACTACGAAGTGCACAATTAAAGCTTAACCCGAAAAAGTGTGATCTCTTTAGATCTGAGGTAAAATATCTGGGGCACATCATCTCGTCCGAAGGAGTAAGGACTGACCCAGAGAAGGTCGATGCGGTGAAAAATTGGCCCGTTCCCAAAGACAAACACCAACGGAGAAGCTTCCTGGGACTTGCAACTTACTACAGACGGTTTGTGAAGGACTTCGCAAGGATCGCAAAGAGCTTGCATCAACTGACGGAAAAGGGAAAACCATTTAAATGGTCAGGTGAATGCGAAGCGAGTTTCAAGAGTCTCAAACACCAACTGTGTGCTGCTTCAATTCTAGCGTACCCTACTCCAGGAAAGACATTTATTGTAGATGCCGACGCTAGTAATGTTGGGATCGGAGCCGTTCTTTCGCAGATCCATGATGGCCAAGAGAGAGTAGTTTCCTACTTCAGTAAAGTACTATCCAAGCCGGAGAGGAACTATTGCGTAACCAGGCGGGAACTCCTGGCTTTGATCCTGGCAACAAAGCACTTCCACAAGTACTTATATGGGCAGAAATTCATCCTGCGTACAGATCATGCGTCTCTAAAGTGGCTGCTGCAGTTTAAGAACCCTGAAGGGCAAGTCGCGAGGTGGATTGAGCGGCTGCAGATGTATGACTACGAGATACAGCACCGAAAGGGAACTCTTCACTCCAACGCAGATGCCCTCTCCCGGCGACCCTGCAAGGCTGATTGTAAACATTGCGTACGCCAGGAGGAAAAAGATAAAGTGTCAGTCCAACGGTTGAGAGCTGAGCCCATTAGCGGCTGGAGTGCACGGGAGATCCGGAATGCTCAACAGGAAGATCCGGATATCGAGCCGATTCTCGCCTGGAAGGAACATGAGGGCAAGCCGGACTGGCAGCAGATCTCCAATAGGAGTCCGGAATTGAAGGCATACTTGGCACAATGGGACTCACTTCATGTCCAGGATGGCATTTTGAAAAGAAAATGGGAAAGTTCGGATGGAACATCAGCCGTGATGCAACTTGTGGTACCCAGATCGAAAGTCAACGAAGTACTTAGGGAACTACATGATGGAGTGTCCGGAGGTCACTTGGGAGTAAATAAGACACTCGAAAAAGTGCGAGAACACTTTTACTGGATCCACGCAAGAGACGATGTCGAAAACTGGTGCCGAAAATGCGCCGCTTGCGCAGCCAGTAAAGGCCCGAGAGTAAAAATGCAAGGCAAGATGCATCAATACAACGTTGGAGCGCCCTTTGAAAGGATTGCAGTTGACATCGCAGGACCGTTTCCAGAAACCAACAGTGGAAACCGCTATATCCTCGTAGTGATGGACTACTTCACTAAATGGCCTGAAGCCTTTGCTATACCTAACCAAGAAGCTAAAACCGTGGTAGAGCAGATTGTCCACAACTGGGTAAGCAGATTTGGCGTACCAATGGAATTGCACTCGGACCAAGGTCGCAACTTCGAGTCGAAGATCTTTCAAGGAGTATGCCAGCTACTAGGGATTAAGAAGACAAGAACAACCCCGCTTCATCCACAATCGGACGGAATGGTGGAACGCTTCAATAGAACCTTAAACGAACACCTTTCTAAGGTTGTTCGCGACTGCCAGCGGGACTGGGACAAGCAGATCCCCATGTTCCTATTAGCTTATCGAAGCGCAGTTCATAACACAACAGGACATACTCCATCCGAAATCCTTTTTGGTCGAACCATCCGGTTACCTAGTGAATTGATGTTTGGATCTCCGACTGATGAAGCAACGAATGAAGATGATTATGTGGCGGATCTCAGAGAAATCATCAGAAACATTCATCGGAAAACTAGAGATAAGATTCGGATATCCAGCGACCGCATGAAGACGAGGTACGATACAAAAGCGACCACCACAGGATTCCAGGAAGGAGATCTGGTATGGCTATACAACCCTCATCGCCGAAAAGGTATGTCACCTAAACTACAGCAGGATTGGGAAGGACCCTATAATATAGTGAAGCGCATCAACGATGTTGTCTACCGGATCCAGCGAGGAAGAGGCAAGCTAAAAGTTGTCCATGTGGATCGTCTCCATCGCTACCATGGGGAAAATATTGACGTGCTTGTTCGGGACGAACAAGTTTAAGAGGGGGATATTGTTGCATGTTTGCTTGAACTGTGTCATTAATTAGTCAACTACGCCATCTAGTAGAAAGTGGCCATATTACCGATTTTGGCAGCATTGGAATAGCAGTTTGAGTAGCTGTGGTATAACTTGGTATGTTGTTCTCGAACCTTCTGAACTTAACGAACCTTCTCAACGAATCTGGAAATTTCGAGAGGTGTCACTAGGAGATATAAATAGATGTCGCAGGAGCACCCAAGACATTCTCAGTGACAGAATAGAGTCGACAGACAGCATTCACCACACTCAGATCTCGTTTATACATCAAACAGTGAAGTGAAGTGAAGTACAAAACTCATAAACAAAGGGTTCAGCAAAGGTTTACCTGCGCTACCTGTTCCCAGAAAAAATAATAAGAGGTTTTTCCATTGTGGATTATAAAACCAGAACATATTACCTGAAGGTAATAAACAAATAAAATACAGCAACACCCGGAAATTCAATTAATATCAATCATCAACAACAAGGCACGTCGACCTTTCTCCCAGTACCCATGGGTCAGAAAGAGAAGGTGAAAGCCGCCAGGGAGCAACTCCTAAGTACCATTCAACGGGAGGTTGTCATCCTAAGAAATTATTATGGAGAGGAGGTCTCAACTGACTTTGCCGTAAGACTAAATTACGAGGTGGACCAAATCCTCCATCAATTCACAGACAAGGACTTCAGCGACAACGAGGGCATGGAAACTTGTCAAATACCAGCAATCCAGGCCAGTGATACAGAGCTTCCAAAGGAGAAAAGGAATCAGCAGACTGATCATCAAGCAGCCGATCCCAGTAAAAGGCAGAAGTTAGCCAACCCCAGCGAAGACCAGGGTGAAGACGATGGCTTCACAAAGGTAGCCCCAGCGAAAAGGAAGACACCGACCAATCAATCGCCAACAACAGCAACAACATCACCAATCCCTTCTACCTCAGCAAAATCAGGGACAATAAAAGAGCCAACTAACCCTGGAAGGATGCAACCCCCGATTGTGTGCTACAATTTAGCAACGGCAGAAATGTATCGGCATTTCCAGTCCTCGCGAAAGAAGCCTACCTACACCGTAGTGAACGTCAACAAAACAAAGGCCATATTAAAGCCAGCAACGAAGGAAGACAGCGAAGTCATTAAGCAGTACCTAGTGGTGAAGAAAATTCAACACCACTCATTTACTTCGAAAGAGGACAGGAAGTGCATTATTTTACTAAAAAAAATACACTTCTCACACCATCCAGACGACATCACGAGCCACCTGGGAACTCTTGGTTTCAAAGCCATTAAAGCATCGCCATTCCGTTCCAGAAGGGACAAGACATCCGTTTTCAACGCCTTCGTCGTGGAATTCGACAAGAACACGGACCTGATTGCCGTAAGCCGAATCCGAAACCTGCTGGGCGAAGCAGTAAGGTGGGAGAAACTTCAGCCGCACACAACCACTCAATGCCGTAACTGCCAAGCATTCGGGCATGTCAGCGTCAACTGCCAGATGAGGCACCGTTGTGTGAAATGCAGCGAGGAGCACGAACAAGGCCAGTGCAAGAGGACAGATCCTAAGGTTGGCAAACCTTACTGCGTACTCTGCAAAAGCGAAGGACACCCAGCGAACTACGAAGGATGCCCCTACAGAAAGAAGATCGTAGCAGCCAAGAAAGAGAAGGAAGCAGCTAGAATAGCGTCAAAGCAGACCCCACCACTAACAACATCTAGGAAATTTACTCCAGGTAAGTCTTTTTCCGATGTCCTTAAAAATAACACATATATTTGCGCTAATATCCCCAAACCCAAGCCCGTAAGCAAACCCCAAACAAAAACAGCCCCTGTTGCTCATCCAGAGCTAATTAAACCACCGAAACCAGCCCCCTCAAGTTGTGTTAAAATCACAAGTGGTGCAAAAACCACAGCGAGTTCTTTCTTGAACGACTCGCAGAAATTCTTCGGTTGTGACTTCGTCACGCTCCTCTCTAAAATTTCCGACTTTCTCCCTCTCTACGAAGCCTGCCCCGATGAAACCGGTAAGAAACATATGTTTCTCGACTTCTGTTTCAAAGTATGTCTAGGACAATAAACCAATTGAACGTTATCTCGTATAACGTTGGATCCCTAGTTTCCCATCCTAAACGGATATCCTTCCAACATTTTCTAACGAAAAACAAACCCGACGTCGTTTTGCTCTCAGAAACTAAATTAGTGTCGAGACATAAACTTTACTTTGATAAGTACACCCTTTTCCGCACGGACAAGGATCTCGCCAAAACTGGCACTGCCATTTTGTTAAGATCATCTTTTCAATGCCAAAAGGTATTTATCCCAGGTTTGGTTACATTTGCAGTAACCTGTGTAGTCATCGCACTTGAGAACAACGAAAATATCCTTCTGATATCTTTGTACAATCAGTGCGGAGCTTCCCAAGCTGACATAAAACACGACCTGGACCTGCTTAACGCCTTCTGCCTTAACTTCACACAATTTATAATTGGTGGAGATTTCAATGCGCGCCATCAATTATGGATGGATACTTTAAGCTCCCCGCAAGGAGTAGCTATCTCCGACTGGCTCCTTGCCAATTCACACAACCACTCCTTTGAGATTGTATCTCAATCAATCCCCACATTCCCCAGAACTCCATCGACACTCGACTTTTTCATGTGCTCCCCTCATCTCATTTGTAGAATTCCTACACTCTGTAACTTCACCTGTACTGCAATAGTATCAGATTCTGACCACTTGGCGGTAAAATTAGTTCTTCGTCTTCGGACAAATCTTAACATTCTTGCTACTCCCCAGCAAGAATTCATCAATTACAAAAAAATTAATTGGGAAGTATTCCAAAGCTCCTTAACGGATAAGCTATGGCACAACTTGCCCAGCACATCGACAAATCTAAGTAATCAAGAAATCGACACCGCAATCGATACCATTGAAAACTCAATCTCTGACACTATTGCCGAACAAGCACAACCACGGATTTCCAAGTCCAAATACAAGGACCTTCCCCAGCATATACAAAATATGTATAAGTATAGGCAAACGCTTCGGAAAATTCTGCAAAGAGTTTTTCACCGTACTCTTAGTACACACGGTGATGAATACCAGAGTGTTCACTCCCAACTCAGGTGCCTCAATACTCTCATCGACCAAAACACCAAAACATTCATAGACTCCCAGTTCAGGAAAAGACTTAACGTCATAAAACCTGGACCGGACACATTTAAGCTAATCAACCAAATTGTTGGAAAGAAATCTCCCATACTTGGCCAACTGCAATACAACGACACCTTTCTAACGTCGGACCAAGAGAAAACGAATGCATTTGCGAACTTCTTTGAAAGTAATTTTAAACCAAATCTCCCCACCCATCTACCCGACTTTTTCTTAAACGTGAATGACGAAGTTAGAGGTTTAATATCTCAGAACGCTGGCCACCTTACCACATTCTCTGAAGAAAATTCATCAGTCTTCACGACAACCGATGATATTTTCACAAACCCACTACACCTTCACGACACAATCCACTACGGAAACTCAAAAAAATCCTCCGGACCTGACAAGATCTCCAACTTCGTAATTAAAAAATTACCCCCAACTGCAATTGTTATCCTCACAATTATTCTGAATAACTGTATTAACAACAGTTATTTCCCAAACAAATGGAAAATAGCTGAGATATTTCCAATCCCGAAAAAGCCAGGGGCAAACTGTATAAGCAAATTTCGGCCAATTTCCCTCCTCCCGAACCTCAGCAAACTCCTAGAAACGCTGATTCTTGCCAAACTTCGCTCACTATGCTCTTCAATGGGAATAGTGCAGCATAACCAATTTGGGTTCAAACCATACCACTCTACCTTTGACCCGTTGTTGAAGCTTCACGCTGATACAACTCTGGCTCTAAATAAAAAAGAGACCACCGTGGCATGTCTGCTTGATATTGAAAAAGCATTTGACACTGTTTGGATAGATGGTCTTGTTCGCAAGCTGATGTCACTTCACTTGCCTAATCATCTTATCCGTATCATCCATAGTTTCCTCACTAACCGCAAATTTTACGTACGCGTGGGGAATACTAATTCAAACATTAAAAATATCCTAGCCGGAGTCGCTCAAGGATCACGCCTTGGACCCGACTTATTTAACCTCTATACCTCTGACCAACCAACAAACTCGTCAATGACAAAAACCCTGTTATTCGCGGATGATTCCATCACATATAGCTCATCGCTTAGCCCAGAAATAGCCCTCCGCAGAGTTAGGGCACACATCCTTAGACTCTGGGAATATTACCTCCAATGGGGAATAAAAATCAATCCCACTAAAACAGAACTCATTTGTTTTAGAAATCCGTCGCATAATGGCCTAGCCACGAAATGCAAGAACCTAACCCTGACGCTCCCTAATAACACAGATCTCACAACCACGCAAAGTGTTAAATACCTCGGAGTTCACTTCTTCGAGAGGTTCAAATTTAACCAACATGCCAAATTCACCCTTCGTAAGGCAAATCATGCCTTAAATCTTCTACGTCCTCTTATGAAAGTAAGAGGCGGTCTCCAAACTAGAACGAAACTTCTGCTTTACAAGCAACTTATTCGTCCAATTTTAACATATTGTTTCCCAATATGGTATACGATAAGCCCCACCTACATGAAAAAAATAAAAATTTTCGAGCGGAAAGCTCTCCGCCATTGCACCTCCCTTCACCGTAAGCCCAACTCCTACCGCTATTATAGCAATGAAAGGCTTTACGAAAAAGCAAGAATTGTCCCGATTGACAAACACATACATTACCTCAGCACCAGGATGTTGAGAAAAACCCCAACCCATCCCAGCCCTCTTATTAATTTAATTACAGGTAATCCAGCCACAGACGATCGATATCTCCAGGTGCTCTCCATGACGGACCCAGCATTTGGAATAGCAGAATCTGACAGCTTTGGGAACTTCTACGATGCTGCAGGAACGCAGCACAACAGAGGTTGAAGCCACTAGACGACTAAGAACCAACAAGGACCCCCAGACGACCATACCAACCAATAAACAGCAAGGACCAAGACCTAAAGCCAATCAATATCCCCATATCAGCCAACGACAGTCAGCAGTACTCAAGCAGACGTTAAAACCCCACATCCTAAACAAACAAAATGTTAGACTTAAGAAACTTTTTAATTAAAAAATGTAAAAATAATCACTAGAACGAAGTAGAGCCCCTTCTGTGCTCACAGATAAAAAAAAATATTAGACTTAAGACATTATTAATTAATTGTAAATAGCATTAATAGACAATGTAACACAATTTGAGTACAAATAAAAAATATTGTATAAAAAAAAATACCCAAGACATTCTAGTTGTGAACCGCGATAAAGAAGGGCGATAGATGACAGTAGTGAAAAGTATAGAGAATATTGAATAAGAGAAGTGATTGTTTATTTAAAGTGATTAATTGTGAAAGTGAATTGTTGGATTAAATAAGTGAATTATTAGAATAATAATCAAGAAGTAAAAGACATTGAAAGAGAACTAATAAAGATTAATTAAATAGAATTACGTTTTATCTTTTCGAATCCTAGCCTGGATGTAACAATATATCAAAATTAAGTGTACAAAAAAAACAAAAATATGTTAGCAGAAAACGCAATAGAAAATGCGGAAGCAGCCGTTTTATAAATGTATAAAATGTATAAAACGTATATCTAAACAAATAAATGTAAATATAGAAAAAAAATTCATTATGTAAACAAAAAAAAAATAACTGTTATTAAATAAAGTTGTGGTAGCCTTCGTTCATTGTTTCACTCATACCTTTCTTGCCGAAAGATCTCACTCGTTGCCTCGTACGCCTTTCGTATTCTAGGGGGGGAGGACTGTTGTGCCCTCAGCCTATAGTCTAGAGACCACACATAATTCCCACGAACTGCCCATGCAATACGACGACATAGTTCGATTATGCGCCCCACATGTTCTAAATGTGTCATCGGCAACAAAGCCAATACCGGAATAAGAATGCGAAGCGAATCGAACTATGTCAACAATAAAGCAACACAACACACTGCGGTGTCACATAACAAACCTAAGCAGTACTGACCCACCGCAGCGTGGACTATGTCAAGTGCATATGTTTAGGGTTACAATGACCACATGTGTTCGCAATTAGGCAAGTGAGTAATGTGTCTGGCACAGATTGTTGGTGGTTGACCTGGAATTGGTGACGATCGTAGGCAAGAAGGAAATGAATAGAAAATGAACATGGCACTCTGATTTAAACTCTCAAACTACTCGTTCGTTTTTTCTTTTCACGCGCACGATCTAACAATCCTCTCTTCCTCCAACCTTTTTAAGCCAAGCTTAAGCGATCTCCTACTGTCTGTAGATTTAGATTTCTTACTGTATTCTGCTCTTGATGAATGGGGTGATTGGGACCGGACTGTTCGTGTTGAGATGGCTTTCGAAAGGGGTGTGGCGCCTTCTCTGGCCATGATATTTTGACCAGGATTAGTATTGGCGGAAGCCAGTCGATTATCCGTAAGAGCGATTGCACTACGCTGAGCTGCCGAACCTCGATCTAGAGTAGCAACAGGTGTAGCACTATTAAAATGTTCAGTCATAGAAGAGACCATAGCATGTCGACCGACTTTCTGCCTGACTTATTAAAAATGTCTATGTTTTCTTGAGGCATTGCTTACCTATCAGTGACGGCGTGGATGTGAGAGCTTCAAACTTTAATGCTTTCAGATAAGGTCTTCTTATTTGAATTGCCTTTACCTTAGGCAACAACTTTACCCATTCGCGCCACAATTCAAATTCAGTAGGATTTACTTCTTCATCCCATTCAGTGCGCTGGCGCCAAATTTCTTGTAAAACAATTTTTAACAATACGAGGAAATGGGCGATTAGGCCGAGTGGATCGAATATGCTCATAAGAATCCTAAGAACTTGCCGTTTTGTCGGAGGACGATCTCCATTTATAACATCCTCAATCAACATTTTAGTGCTGTTTAAAAATGAAAATTGATCAGTCCCAGGTGACCACCACATCCCTAAAACCTTTTCGGACTCGTACAATACGGACTGATTTTTAAAACTCTTCTCGCAGCTGGCTGCTTTTTCCCCGAGTGCCCTTGCAACCATTTGAGAGTTGCTTACAAAATTTCTAATCTCAAATCCCCCTTGCAGATGAATAAAAATAACTTCGTTTGTAAAACGCAGCGCTTCTTCTTCAGTATCTACACTATCCAGATAATCATCAACGTAATAATAATTTATTATAGCCCACACGGCTCTAGGGAATTTTATTATATATTCCAGCGCATTCTTATTTTTAACAAATTCCGCAGAGCTCGGGGAAGTTGTAGGTCCAAATGTTAAAACTTGCATGATATATTCCTCTATCTCCCCGGTTTCTTCATTTCTCCATAGAAATCTTTGCGCGTTTTGTTAACCAATATTTGGTGAAACATTTCTCGAATGTCTCCCCATATCGCTATGCATCTTTGCCGAAATCGGAATAAAACCTCAGGCAGCGCCGGTAATTCATTTGGGCCAGATAACAACATCGAATTCAAGGAAATCCCACTAACACCACAAACTGCCACAGCTCCTTCCCGGAAATGAAAAAGAACCGAGGGTAGTACTCGGTATTGTTGAGGGCCCTTCATTAGTAAAGAGTTAAGAGACGTCCCATTAACTTCGGCCGCAGCGTCAAACACAAGGCGTAGTTTGCCCGGCTTATTTGGGTTTACCACGCCAAAGTGTGGTAGATACCAGGTTTTCGGGTCATGAATAACAATTTCTTCTGGCGTCAGTTCACGGGCATATTGTTTTTTGAGGTAATCTTTAATAATTGAGCCATATGCTGCACTAAAGCGCTCGTCTCTTTTCATCTTGCGCTCTATTCCCGCTAAACGTTTTAGTGCCATAGAATAGCTTCCGGGCAATTTTACGTCATCTGACTTCCATAACAAACCAGTTTGGTATCTTTGCTTGACTCTTTTAGTGGTTGATTGAAGAATTTGTTTTGCTCGAATATCAGCATTACTCTCCACAAGCGGTGATCGTCTAACACCCAAGCTTTCGGTATCAAAATACTCTGCGACTAATTCATGAAGAGATTCGTTATGGGATACATGCGTATGGAGGCAAGATGCTGTAGAAGATCGAACCTTTGTAGTTTGACCAAACACAACCCAGCCTAAATCTGTATTGGCTGCATATGGACCGCTTCTGTGAAGCAGGACAGTCTCCTTCGGTAATCCCAAATGGCAATTTTCAAGTCCAATTAGAAATTTGGGCATAGCATTTGAATATGGCTGTTGATTTATTTTATTATTTCGTTTGCTTATGAGGTCACAAATGTCTCTCTCATCCAAGCTCTGCATCGGGAGTGTTGCTGACAGCAGCATCTGAACGACCAGTTAAAGTAGCATTGAACGCGTCCCTGCTCATCCACAATAGGCGTTTTTCTTTTTTAGCCCCGAGCGGGGAACAGAGCGGGGCCCTAGCGCACAGAGCTCGCTCCGAGCTGAACGTAACCTGAGCGCTCCGAGCTAATTAAGAAACAGAATTGAACAATGAACTGGCATTAGATACCTAATTTTGTTTTATTAATTTTCAAAATAGTCAGGTTTGCTTCTGAAATGTGGTGTTTGTCAAGAATTGTTCCATTTAAATTATACTTTCTAGTAAATAAACTATGGAAAAAGCACAAATAATGAATGAAGTCAGCCGCGCTCAGCTTTTCGCTCGATGGGCTCTTTCATTTTTAATCGAGCTCATCGAGCGAGCCCTGAGCTAGCTCAGATATAAAAAAGAAATACAAATTTTGTGCTGAGAGCGCTCCGAGCTAAAAAAGTAACACAGTTCTTTTTTTGACAGCTCAGTGCCCCGCTCGGAGCTAAAAAAGAAAAACGCCTAATGAGAAATATCTCGCTTAAGGAGAATGACAGCGGCATTTTTGGATTTGTGGGAAGGCGAGGAAAAGTTGGAGATAAAAAGGATTAATGGTTGTCAAGGAGAATAGGTTGGCGAGGAGAAGAAAAAATAAACTATATTTTTAGGTGAGAAATAATTGTCAAACCTTTGTAATCTTTGTTAAAATAAAGAATTTTCAGTCTTTTCTGAAAGAATTACTTAAAAAATAGCACAAGCTAACTAGTTGACAACAGGAAGAATTAAGTTAGATACTCCATAAACGTTTTTCAGAAAGTGTCGTTTGCTCTTACCAGCTCCGCTGATGTAAAGATCAACTAAGATAGTGGGTTCCTGAGCCTGCCGTCCACCGACCCATTGCATGCTAAGATGGCATTGTTGTCCGCGAAGTCCCAGTTCTTGAACAATATCAGCATCCAATAATGTGACAGATGACCCCGCATCTAAGAGGGCATAAACAATAATTGCTTTATTTGGACCATACAGCGTGACTGGCAGCACGCGAAAGAGGAGATCGTTGGTTATCGCTTCTTGTATATTATTGTTGCCTGTACTGGAGCAATGCGCGACAAGAGACGAAGTACCCTCTAAATTGTCAGCTTGCTTCGATTTTCGTGTTCGTTTGAGCTAGGTATTGCGACATCTTCTTCGTGCAGCGGGGAATGATGTTGTTTTCGGCAACTACCAACGTAACACCGTTTCTTATAGCGGTAATAACGCATTGAGTAGCCCACTCCCAAACACGTAAAACATAAACGGTGAGTTGCATCCATGAAACGTTGGCATTCGACCGTCTTGTGTTGGCTTCCACACAAAATACAATTATATTCGGATGAGCGTAGGCTTCTCGCAGTAAGCAAAACTGGCATGCGTCGCTTTGGCTCCTTGATCTCAGTCTCCTGCACAATGCATATCAAGTTGGCTAGCTCACTTAACCATTGACTGAAGTGTAGAATGGTAGAGTACGGTTGTGCCTGCACAGCACACTTGGCCCATTCTAACTTCTTGCTCATTGGGAGCTTCGCAACAAGTTCTTCTAATAATGTAGGATTCGCCAAATGCTGATGCCCATTAACGCAATGAAAAAACACAGACAAATTCTTTACTTTAGTGGCGAATTGAATGATTCGACTAACTGCGTTTTCATTTATTATTGGAATTTCCCGAACCTCGTTCAACTGGCTACGACTAAGTAATTCTGGACGACCAAAATGAAACCGAAGCTGTTCTATGACAGCATCTACATTGTCCAGCTGAATTAGAAGAGACTTTGCAGTCTCTCGAGCGACGCCAGTAAGGCTCTTTTGTAATCGGTGATTATTTTCGAGATTAGTATAATTGTAAGCAGTTGGCGACTGTATGAACGCATTATAAAACATTGACCAGTCCTCTGGCTGTCCACTGAAAGCACCAAGATCTTGGATTTTTCGTGGAAACATTACATGAGGCAAGTGAGTCGGACTGGTGTAGTCGCGTTGTTGAAAAGGAATATAATGAGCGTTCGAGGATGCAGGCGGAGCATTATTTAGCGTGTTGGTAGTCCCAAAATCGATTGCTGGAGCGCTCTTATAAATTCCTACTGATGGCAAAATAGAGTAATTCGAAGACAAACACGTTGCTGGCTGTATATTATTTGCACTACCTGAAGGCTGTTGTTGACAGATGTGAGGCTTGGCTTGAAATACATGTGATGAAACATATAAGGGCGGTGAATGAGCAATGGAGGTAGTACTGAGCTGATATAGCGATGGCGGTTCGTTTACAACAATTTTTGGTGTAGGTGTACTTTGCTTCTCTGCCTTGAGATCGTAACAATGTTTATCACTTTCAACTAATCTAACCTGAATGGGTGATACCCGATACCGGCACATGGCAAATGACACCCAAGTTGTCTTTTGGCATTTGTAAGTGGAACAAATGAGGAAACAATTAAGTAATTGCCTGAAATAGCGCGTAAGCATTTACAGGCAAATACACAGGAAGGGAATGGTGCGTGGAAGGGGAAGACAGGAGAAAGGTCATGCCACTATTTGTATAAAAGAGGATGATTGTGGGTAGGAAAGGCAGAGAGAATTGTAATCACCAAGTAACACGGGTCGCAGCGACGCAGGAGACGGCGGGCCTTACTAAACTAGAAAACATAATTTGAATAAATATAAAACGGTCGCAGCAACGCAGTGGACGGCGGGCCTATTATAATTACGGTTTAAAAACTTTGTTTTATTATTTTACTCTCCGTACGGTACTCCTCCCTCGTTAACCGAGGAAGCACGGTACGTGAACGTAACGTTGGTGGCAGCGGTGGGATACGTTTAAAAATATCTGATGGATTCGCTGGGGCATTAAAGACGGCTTCTGTAAGGATACATTGGCTTGGAGGTCGCTCTCGAACTAGAAAGTGATTCAAAAGGAACTTGTGGCTCTTCAATAACGTCCGATATGGTTATTTTAGAAGCACCACTAGAACTAGCAGAAATTACAGGCAATTTGGGCATGACAATCTCTTGCAAACGTGGACTTCTACGTGGAGGCGTTCGGTGCATTCGACAAAATGTGCACAGTGGTGAAGCAAGTTAGGCAAATTAATTATATTTTAATTTCAGGCGTTTAAAGGCGGCGACAATGATGAATCGCAATATGAAGGTGCGAAATAAAGATGTTGCCTTTATTGCAAGTCAATAAGGGATGCGATTTAATATTCAATTCCACGTTTATTTCTGTAAATTAATAAACTTATATAACGACAAAAAGTATATGGATTCCTTAGCGCAGTTTTATTCCCTTCTTCCTTGTCGACTTGATAAATGGCAAATGAGGAAGTAAAAAGTAAATTACGCGCGAAGTCTTTTCTAAATCTGAGCGCATGGGCAAGAGTTTAGGTACAAGGAAAAATTCGAATACAAATGTCAGAAAAGGAAGAAGGGAATAAGCTGGGTGCACAATAAATTTCTTAATGAGGCGTTTGCATTGTCATTCCACAACAGGTACACTAAAACGGTCTACAAAACAAAGTCTTCTTACGCCAAGAGGGAGAGAGTTACATAAGCGAGTAGGATGAACATGAAATTGTTTTGTTTGTTTTCCTCATGTCTGAAAAAATTCAAAAGTTCTGCCTACCGATAAAAAAGTCATTCCAACATCTCCTTCCGATTACAGACCGGTCAGCATGTTACCTTGCTTATTTAAGGCTTTCGAGAAAATAATAGGAAAACGTATTATAAAGCGCCTATCCATCAACAAGTGACTGTGTTGTCAGCAATCAGGTTTTAGAGCTAACCACAGCTGTTCCATAGCCATGGCCAATCTGCTGGAAGAACTGAGACAGGATTTTGATAATCTTTCTCGAAAACCTTTGATACAGTAAATCATAAAATTCTGTGTTGGAAGCCTAAACACAATTTTGGATTCAGTGATAGGGAATTCTCCTCTGCATGTTTATAAATGACATCCGGACCGTGTGCAGACATGCTTCAGTACATTTATATGCACACGACGTTCAACTACACCTAGCGAAACCTTATTTGACCTTAATGAACTCGCTTTTCTCATCAATGATGATTTGAAACGCATACGTGCTTGGTCAGCTGCAAATGGATTACTCTTAAACCCATCAAAATCGAAGTTTATTCCAACATTCAAGAAAAAATGTAACCTCAATCTTCTACCTGATTTAAATCTAAATAGCAGTAAAATTAAAGCTGTAGAGTCAACCACTAGTCTTGTGTACACAATAAATCGAAACCTGTCAGGCTACAATCACACCACTATGGGCAGTGGTCGTATCTGCGGATACCTTTGCAAGTTTTGCCTATTCCGCTGAAAAACGACGAAAGCTGGTAACTACTCTAATCTTGGCCCTCATAACGTATGCTGAGGTTGTATATCTATAGTAGTCAAGACTCGTTATCCCAGCGTAAATTGCAGAAGCTTTCAACGACGCGGTGCGGTACATCCACGGTATTCGTTGATATGACCATATATCTGCATACTTTAGGGATTTGCTAGGTTGTGATTGGCATCAGTATATCAACCCCAGTAACTGTATATTCTTACATAAAATTATTACTAATCAAAGTTCGTCTTTTTTGTATAAAGGCTCAATTTTACTCAGTCCACCCGAACCACCAATTTAATACCCCATCGCTGCAAACTTTTCAATTCTTCGCTTTTGTTTTTTATTCACGCTGTGAGACTATGGAACTCCTTACCCTCACATATAAGAGGTATATCGAATTTTTCCATTTTTAAAAGGGCAATTTTTCTATATTTTTCCACACACCAACAATAGTTGACATAAATCTCCTTCTATCTCAACTCACTCCTCAACTTAGTTTTAAGAACTTTTTGTAAACTAGTTTTAAGTTTTAAATAAAATCATAACAGTTATTAAATTCCTCTCGTCGATATTCCTTGTCCTGGATTGGAATTCGTTGGAATTGATGAAATTCCACTCTTCCGCGACGATTCCTTGTGGGATGGGTCGTTTGGCGAGGGATTTCCTTGGTCTTCCTTATTTAGGAAGAAGTCTTCCTGGGACGAAACTTTATTGGTCGCCTGCGGAATTTGAAAAGACGCCAACTATTTAAGAATCCCGGTAAAACCATCGATAAAGGAATTTTTCGTTGACATTTGCAGTCTGCCGAATGAATGCATTCAGCCACCGATTTTCTTCCGTCTTCGTTAATTCGGGGATGTGTTCGCCTAAGGGCGGGTGCTACATTGGGGCAAAGAAATTTTTGCTGACTTGCTGCTGTGTCGATGATATTGTTACATCCAGGCTAGAATTCGAAAAGATAAAACGTAATTCTATTTAATTAATCTTTATTAGTTCTCTTTCAATTTAATTCTTGATTATTATTCTAATAATTCACTTATTTAATTCAACAATTCACTTTCACAATTAATCACTTTAAATAAACAATCACTTTTCTCTTATTCAATACTTCCACTTTTTCTCTATACTTTTCACTACTGTCATCTATCGCACTTCTTTATCGTGGTTCACAACTTTTGTGCTCCTGCAACATCTATTTATATGTCCTAGTAACACCTTATGAAATATATATGGTAATATGGCTCTCGACTAGAAATGTCGCTGCAAGTTGACTAATTGATGCTGAATGTCACAGTTTGAGCAAACATGCAACAATATCCCCCTCTTAAACTTGTTCGTCCCGAGCAAGCACGTCAATATTTTCACCATGGTAGCTATGGAGACGATCCACATGCACAACTTTCAGCTTGCCTCTTCCTCGCTGGATCCGGTAGACAACATCGTTGATGCGCTTCACTATCTTATAGGGTCCTTCCCAATCCTGCTGTAGTTTAGGTGACATGCCTTTTCGGCGATGAGGGTTGTATAGCCATACCAGATCTCCTTCCTGGAATCCTGTGGTGGTTGCTTTTGTATCGTACCTCGTCTTCATGCGGTCGCTGGATATCCGAATCTTATCTCTAGTTTTCCGATGAATGTTTCTGATGATTTCTCTGAGATCCGCAACATAATCATCTTCATTCGTTGCTTAATCAGTCGGAGATCCAAACATGATTTCACTAGGTAACCGGATGGTTCGACCAAAAAGGATTTCGGATGGAGTATAACCTGTTGTGTTATAAACTGCGCTTCGATAAGCTAATAGGAACATGGGGATCTGCTTGTCCCAGTCCCGCTGGCAGTCGCGAACAACCTTAGAAAGGTGGTCGTTTAAGGTTCTATTGAAGCGTTCCACCATTCCGTCCGATTGTGGATGAAGCGGGGTTGTTCTTGTCTTCTTAAACCCTAGTAGCTGGCATACTCCTTGAAAGATCTTCGACTCAAAGTTTCGACCTAGGTCTGAGTGTAATTCCATTGGTACGCCAAATCTGCTTACCCAGTTGTGGTTGTAGGTATAGCAAATGATTCAGGCCATTTAGTGAAGTAGTCCATCACTACGAGGATATAGCGGTTTCCACTGTTAGTTTCTGGAAACGGTCCTGCGATGTCAACTGCAATCTTGCCTTGCATTTCTACTCTCGGGCCTTTACTGGCTGCGCAAGTGTCGCATTTTCGGCACCAGTTTTCGACATCGTCTCTTGCGTGGATCCAGTAAAAGTGTTGTCGCACTTTTTCGAGTGTCTTATTTACTCCCAAGTGACCTGCGGACAATCCATCATGCAGTTCCCTAAGCACTTCGTTGACTTTCGATCTGGGTACCTGGTACAAGCTGCATCACGGCTGATGTTCCATCCGAACTTTCCCATTTGCTTCTCAAAATGCCATGCTGAACATGAAGTGAGTCCCATTGTGCCAAGTATGCCTTCAGTTCCGGACTCTTATTGGAGATCTGCTACCAGTCCGGCTTGCCCTCATGTTCCTTCAAGGCGAGACTCGGCTCGATATCCGTATCTTCCTGTTGAGCATTCCGGATCTCCCGTGCACTCCAGCCACTAATGGGCTCACCCCCAACCGTTGGACTGATACTTTATCTTTTTCCTGCTGGCGTAAACACTGCTACAATCTGCCTTGCAGGGCCGCCGGGAGAGGGCATCTGCGTTGGAGTGAAGAGTTCCCTTTCAGTGCTGTATCTTGTAGTCATACATCTGCAGCCGTTCAATCCACCATGCGACTTGTCCTTCAGGGTTATTAAATTGCAGCAGCCACTTTAGAGTACTTTGAAGTACTTGTGGAAGTGCTTTGTTGCCACGATCAAGGCTGAGAGTTTCCGCCTGGTTACGCAATAGATCCTCTCCGGCTTGGATAGCACTTTACTGAAGTACGAAACTACTCTCTCTTGGCCATCATGGATCTGCGAAAGAACGGCTCTGATCCCGACATTACTGGAGTCGGCATCTACAATAAATGTTTTTCCTGGAGTAGGGTACACTAGAATTGAAGCATCACACAGTTGGTGTTTGAGATTCTTGAAACTCGTTTCGCATTCACCTGACCATTTGAATGGGTTTCCCTTTTCTGTCAGTTGATGCAAGCTCTTTGCGATCCCTGCAAAGTCCTTTACAAACCGTCTGTAGTAAGTTTCAAGTCCCAGTAAGCTCCTCAGTTGGTGTTTGTCTTTGGGAACGGAAACATTTTTCACCGCATCGACCTTCTTTGGGTCAGTCCTCATTCCCCCGGATGAGATGATGTGCCCCAGATATTGGACCTCAGATCAAAAGAGATCACACTTTTTCGGGTTTAACTTCAATTGCGCACTTCGTAGTCTATGGAACACTTCCTTCAAGTAATCTCGATGTTCTTCAAACGTTTTTCCAACCAAGATGACATCGCCCAAGTAGGCCAAACACGTTTTCCATGGTAGCCTTAACAAAACACGCTCCATTACACGCTCAAAAGTTGCCGGCGCGTTACACAGTCCAAATGGCACTACTGTGAATTGCCAGAGCCCGTTTCCTGCCGTGAAAGCCGTTTTCTCAGAGTCTTCCGGATGGATCTTCACTTGCCAAAAGCCAGTCTTCAGATCTAGAATTGTAAACCATCGGGCTCCGGAGAGTGTATCCAGCGTATCTTCAATCCTTGGTAGAGGGTAGCTATCCTTTTTGGTGACATTATTCAGTTGGCGATAGCCTACACAGAACCGAGTGCTGCCATCTTTCTTTTTGACTAGGACAATTGGAGATGCCCATGGGCTTTTAGAGCATTCGAACACTCCTTCCTTCTCCATCGTCAACACCATCTCTGCAACTGGTAATCGTGTGTTCGGCCATACTCGCAGTCCCGCGAAGCGAATATATCAGCAAACTCGTTGTTGAAATTCCATGCCATGGCTTGCTGCTCCTGATTCAGATCGCATTGCTGGAATAAAGTTATTTTTACCTTAGTCATTCCCATTGGTGAACGAGCCTTAGCAACCAGAAAGAATATGTGGCTCCCAGGATCACCTTCCATCTTTGTCCAAATCAGTGTCTCTGAAGAAGGTGGTAGGACCGCGTCCTTACTAATGACTGTCCTCAGGGATGCGGCGTTCTCGTTTCCGTACACCATCGGAATCTTTACGTTTCGATACTTGAGTACTTGCATACCAATGTCCAATACTATAGTTCATAGTTCATAGTCCATAGTTCATTTATTTATTGAAAGCTTACACATTAAGATAACAATGATCTTATAAAATAGTGCAAGGCTTAAATATAATTCATTAATAACAACAAGCTACATAAAATATTAATGTTCCAAGAATAACTAAAGGTTTTCTCTTTCTGCTACTTAGACAATTATACTGCAGTCAGTTCTAAATTCATTAAAACAATTAAATATACAATATATACAATACATCTCTCTTTTCGCAAAACTACAGTAAATATAAACATTAGTATTAATTGAAACAAAACGTTGTATTAGTCGGAAATTGTCTGGAAATAAGATTGTAACCCATTACGAAACTGCGCGATGGTACTTGACCTTCTCAAATGCCGTGGTAGTGAGTTCCAAAGACGGGTAACATTGATGAAGAACTGGCGCTCGGATATAAGATAACGGTACCGGGGATGAACAATTTGTTGGGATCGATTAGATGAAGCAAAACGTAGTCTACTAAATAAATAACTGGGTTGATGTGTCTGAATTACATTGAATAACAATACGAGTGATCTAAAACGTAAAAGATGGTCGAAGGAGATGTTATAGATCTGTCGGGAGAAATTGGAGATATGATCGAAGCGCCTCAAACCATAGATATAACGTGCAGTGTTATTAAAGGCAACATTAAGCTTTCTTCTGCTGATTGCATCACACTTACAGAAAATTTCACAGCAATAAGTGAGGGTTGGAACGACGAGTGTCTTTGCAAGAAGTAATCGTGAGCTCATAGGCGTATAGTGTTGTGAGGCCCATAATAGTCGCAGTATACCATAAACTTTGCCTACAGCCGCATTAATATGTGTGTCCCAAGAAAGAGTCCTATTAAAAAGCATTCCAAGATTTTTTGCCGTTTCAACATATTCTACAGTCGAGCCGTTGAGATGAATTTCAGGAAAATATGATAGATCGACGGGCTTCCGGCTAATCACTAAACATTTAGACTTTTTAGGATTAAGAAACAATCCGTTCCTCTCCGCCCATACTGAGATTCTTTCCAAATCGGTGTTAACTTTACTTGCGCAGTCTTCAATCAACCCAAGAGAGCAACTATTGAATAGTTGGACATCATCAGCATACATATGTATAGAGGATGAACGGACTACGGAAGGGAGCTCATTGACATATAGTGAAAAGAGCAGTGGTCCTAGAATTGAACCCTGGGGAACCCCTCTGGTTGTTGGGAGAAACTCAGATAGCATATGATCAATCGCAACAGCTTGTTCTCGGAACTTAAGATAGGAAGATACTAATCGAATGGCCGATGAAGAAAACTTGTAGCTGTGTGCTAGTTTGCTGCACAAATTATCGTGATCCACTGTGTCGAATGCTTTTGAGAAATCGAGAAGAACTAAAAAAGTTACGTGGCCATCATCTACAGCCTTTCTTATGTCCTCTACAACATTTATTACTGCGGTTGTACAACTGTGGTATTGGCGGAAACCGGATTGCACGGTAGATAAAAGTTTGCATGAGTGGATATGGGCATTAATTTGCTTTTGCATGATTCTTTCAAACACTTTAGAAAAATATGGTAGAATGGAAATAGGTCTATATTCATGGCTATTGGCGTTTTTTTGGATTGGTAGGACTTTCGCCAGCTTCCATTGGGTGGGAAAACACTAGTTGTTAAAATGGTATTGAAAATGTGTGTAACAGAGGGTAGTATAATTGGTAGGATGGCCTTGGCAAAAACTGGGTGTATTCCATCAATACCAACCGCTGTCGATTTTATGGATAATACGCTTGCAACTACGACCGTACTATCTACACAAGAGAACTCGAAAGTTCGTTCATTTGAGTTCAGAAGACCACGTAGGGATTCGAAAGTATTTTGAGGTACTTGATTCAGAACTGGAAAAGGAAGTGTTACAAATGACTGATTGAGAACATTTACATCGATATTGGTGTCAAGGCCTGTGTCACACTTACCAATGCCAATGTCTCGCAGATTTTTCCAAAGTTGCCGTCTTTTCAATGCTGGATTTAATTTATTGCCATAAAATTGCTTTTTTGCAGTACGAATTTTGGAAACCACCAGGTTGTGTAGTGTATGATAAATACGAAGATGGACATCAAGTCGAAAACGTTTCCACACATTGTACACTCGATTACGTTGTAACATGAGCATACGAATTTCGTTTGAGAACCAGGGACATTGGTCATGTTTAGCCAATTTGACTCTCCTAGGAACATGGTTATTAAAAAGTGTGTTAATATTCCGTGTTAGGAACTCAACTTGATCACAAGGGCAGGACATACGCAATACATGCTCCCATGCGAAATTTCGGGCGCTCCGCTCCAAGCTTAGGTAGTTAATATGATCAAAATCTCTGTATTCGTAAGATGCGGCAGACACAGATATAAGAAAATCAAAGGTTAAATATATTAGATCATGTCTGGAGAAAGCAGGTGCTGACAGTTGATCATACAATAACATAAATTTAGTATCACTAACAAAGAAAACGTCTAAAAGTGTACTAGATTCAGATGTAAAATGAGTGGCGAACGTCATATTGACCGGGAACAAATTGAGTGCCTTCATACCCTGTACAATATAGCTCTCTCCTAAAAGGTTACTGTTTAAATCACCACCAACTATTATTTTAGGGTAACATACGGAGATTGTTTCCAGTAATTCGAACAACGGTGTAATATCAATGTTTTTATTAGGTCTATAAACGGACCCTAAGAGCAAGCTACTAGTTCCAGATTTAAGTTCCAGAAAAACATAGTCAATTTGACTTCCGACTCCAGATTTACACTTCAAATTGCATGATATGCCCTTACGTATATAAATTGCCGATCCACCCCCATATCTTCCAATTCTATCACCACGAAAGAGCTTGTAGCCATCCACCCTATAGACACTATTTTTAAAATTACTTTTGAACCATGTTTCTGAGACACAAACGGCATCAACCTTAGAACCCACCAACAAATCCCTAAACTCATCCAGTTTTGGATGCAAGCTTTGTGCGTTTATATGACAAACCTGCAGACCAATCTTTTGGTTACTTAATACGCGTAACATAGAACGAACGACTCCATCACTGTTTTCGTCAGTAGAACCTCCACTAACCCCATTAATAACCATTACTAAAGGTTAATCGTCTTAGTTCAAAACAGCCAGACCAATAAAACGATTCAAAAGAAAAGAAAAAGTTGAGAAAACAACAAAAATATAGAAAAATTAGAAAGAAAAGAGATGTATTGCGGATATATAAAATTAGAAAGAGCCAAAGAGGAAAAAAAAAAAAAAAATATTACAAGTTAAAAAGAAAAAAGAATAATTAAAATAAAATAATTACAATGTACAAAAAAGTTTAAGAAACGCTGGGAATAAGAAAAATAAAGAGTAAAACTTAATTATCCGTGTGGGTTGGCAATTCCATTAGGCGTTCGATGTTATCGATATGAATACCAGCTTCATCAGCAAAGTGACACTTGACGTATACGAGGCCGCGGAGCGTAAAAACAGAGGACAGTTTGTTTTGTTTTTTTAATTCAAGTGCCGCGTGTAGTAAGTTGTTATTGTTTTTCGTGAGGCACTCGCGCAGGTAAATCGTACGGTCCGATTGCAATCCAACATCTTTAAGACACATTTTGTTTTTATTTGCTTTACGATATTTTGCAAGTGACGTGAGAACAAAGTTCCTATCATACGGCGACCGGAATTTTATTATGATTGTGGAGTTGTTATTCTTTGGACGGGGCCGGAAAATGTCGATAACGATTGGTGGTTTTATATTAATTGTGTGACAGAAGTGGTTAAAAAGTGATTTGAGGTTTTCATCGGGAGTGTGGGGGATACCAAAGAGAACTGCATAACGAGCGACAATTTTGTTGTCGTAGTCCACTTGAGCGCTTTTGATAACACCGAGCTGTGTTTTGACATCCGACAGTTCACTTGCGCAGTCAATCAATTTATTTTTCGTATCCGATAATTCGCAATTCAAGTGAGACAATGACGTGGTAAGCTGTGAGACTTCGAATTTGAGCATATCAACGTTATTGCTTGACGTTGTTTGAGTGGTTTCAAGTTGCGTAACCCTATTGTTGACATCAGAAATGTTTTTGCTGAGTTCGGCGAACTGGGTTTCCATTTTCAACGCAAGAGTGTTATTGTGTTCTTCCAATTTTGATGAGAGTAGTTCGATTATAAATGAACTTTGTGTTTTAAGCTTCTCGTCCATTTTTTCCCACATTTTGTCATCGTTAACTGCCAGTTTAGTATTTGTTGTTTGTTGCGGCGATCCCATAGAAGTTCGAGGTGAGTTACGGTTAAGTATTTCGAGCTTTTTCATGCGCTATATCATGCGCCTTCAAGAAATCGATTCCAATGATGCATTCGTAACATATATCGGCTACTAGGAAAGCGTGGGAGAACGCTAATCCTGCCAAATTTATTGTTAGTATGACCTCTCCATAAACATTCGCTGTCGGTCCTGTTGCTGTTTTCAGACAGTAACTGCTGGTGTTGTGCAACCAAGACTGACGGACGATGACCCTCCTTATAATGGAAGCGGTGGCACCGGTGTCGATGGTTGCCACACACTTATTTTGACCGATATAGGCTTCCACTGTTAGACTCTGGTTTCCTCGTTTGGTTTGGGAGACTTGAATTGTGGTCCTGGGGTCGTCGATTCCGCAAACCAACTTCTGCCCCGCGAAGCTGGTCCTTAGGTTAGGTTAGGTTAAGGTGGCTGTCGGCCGAAGCCGACACACTTAAACCAATTTAGGTCCATTCTGATACCACGTATGTATTTATCTACCTCAACTCTGTAAATGTGACTGGCCAACGACACACGGTTGTTCTCAAACGGTCCCCTATCTACGTACTAACCGCGCCCAACGTCGTTTAATTGCGGTGATCTGACGAGAACCGATTAAGTCGACGTGGTATGGTCGTTGGTTGAAGCTGGTCCATACACGTTTCTAGACTGCTGGTTCTGCGAAGCTTTATCTGCAGGATGGAGGTTATCCCTGCCACATGCTTCCTCGTTGCGCCTCCTTGGCCCGCAATGTGGACAACTGCCTTGTCTGGGTGGAGCTCTGCACTGTCTCTGTAGGTGCCCTATTTTGTTGTAGTTCCAGCAACGCATTTGACCTCTGTTATCTCTGTTCCGGTCTACGATGTCTGCTCTTTGACATGAGCATTCAACGGCTATCATTTCCCTTACGCAGTGGAACACTTGCGATGCCTGATCAGCAGCTTGCGAGAGTTCTCTTTCCAGTCATTCTTACGGCCATTTGCAGTTGTCTATCTTCAATAGCTTGGATAAACGCCTCTGCAGCCATTTCATTGATGAGAACCTCTCCAGCATTAGGGTATGACAAATGCTCCAGACGTTCGATATCTGCTTGCAGCTGTTAAAGTGTTCCTGCCCTCTTCTGGACTCTACTGCTTAGCTGGACCCTGTATACTTGCTGCATATGCTCATCACCGAAGCGCATCTCTATAGCCTTGCTTCTCTTCTGAGACGGTTTGGAGTAACTCCGCAGTGAGCGTTAGCGCAATCGACTTTTCCTCGTTGTCCCAGCTGTTCGAAATATTAGCTGCTTCAAACTGTTTCTTATAAATTGGACATTATGTTTGACCATCAAAAACAGGAGGCTGCATCTCTTTCCTTCTCGGGCAGTCCGCAGAATATTCTCGAGCCTTCTGCTTCTTCACTTTCTCGAGCTCTTTAGCCAAGTTAACGAAGTTTGTCTCATGCTTGCAAAACGTCTGATGGATTTCGTCGAATTTGGTTTCAACCTTCTCGAACTTGTGGTCAATTTTTTCAAGTTTTCCTTCGAGACCATTTTTAGAATCTTCCACAGCACTCTTTTGGGCGGCAACTATGGAATGCGTTTGTTTTGCGAATTTAGAATCAATAGAATTTAGCTGTTGTTCTAGGGAATTCTTCTGTTCATCAAACTTGGCCAGAAGTAATTCCATCATAACCAACGACCATACCACGTCGAGTTAATCGGTTCTCGTCAGATCAACGTAATTAAACGACGTTGGGCGCGGTTAGTACGTAGATGGGGGACCGTTTGATAACAACCGCGTGTCGTTGGCTAGCCCCATCTACAGAGTTTGAGGTAGATAATTATACGTGGTATCACAATGGACCTAAATTGGTCTAAGTGTGTCGGCTTCTGCCGACAGCCACCTAAACCTAACCTAATTCCATCATAACAGTCATGTCAACACCTGTACTTACTTGTTCTTCTGCTACGTCGAACAAAACGGACTTGGGGCTTTTTCTTCCTTTTCAACAGCTTCCTGCAGTCGAAGCACCACATCACTTTTTCCTCCAGCTGTGGAGAAAATCCGCTTTTCTAGTTCAGCTTTTAACTGCGGTATACTGAGCTGTAGTAATTTCAATGTGCGGCCCATTTTTGTTTTCCTTTTTTTTCTCTAACTAATTCACTACACTTTAATTTCACGCTGAATACGTTTTATCCCACTTCTGACACCAATGTTGCAGTTTTCTTTCAATGCCTTTTAATTCTTGATTATTATTCTAATAATTCACTTATTTAACCTAACAATTCACTTTCACAATTAATCACTTTAAATAAACATAATCATAATAATCGCTTTTCTCTTATTCAATACGTCCACCTTTTCTCTATACTTTTCACTACTGCCATTTATTGCACTTCTTTATCGCGGTTCAAAACTATAATGTCTTGGGTGCTCCTGTGATACCTGATATCTCCTAGTGACACCTCTCGAAATTTCCAGATTCGTTGAGTTCAGAAAGGTCGAGAACAACAGATGTATTAATTATTCCATAGCTTTTCAAACTGCTGCCAAATAATGTCGATTATCTTATATGGTTATATGGCTCTCGACTAGATGGCGCTGCAAGTTGACTAATTGATGCTGAATGTCACAGTTTGAGCATGTTTGCAACAATATGACGTAATGTTGACGGAAGAAATATTTGGATAAAGCTTGCACTGGTCGTTCTCGCGGTGTGGTTATGTATCCAGAACACGATCTACAAGTTCTTCTAGTTCTTCCGCACTCACGCCTTCCTCAAATAATGCACCAACTGTTGATTCGCTGAGCTAACTGGGCCCCTTGCCTGTGACGGAAAAAGAACTTTAATTTTGTTCTGGACATTTACCACATAAGATCGACGATGATGCAATGTAATTTGCGGGTGGCAACGTTGCAGTTGTGATGTCGCTTACTGAATGGAAGGTCGTGCGTTCGAATCCCGGCCAAGTCGATTACTTTATATCGAATACATGGAAACGTAATCTCCCTAAGCCACTTAGACATCACCAGTGGATAAAAACCCTACAACTGCACCCAAACACTTCTTTCGTATCAATCTGTTCTTTATAATTTAGCACTATAAGGGTACTGAAACAACAGAAAAAAAACGTTAGCGTAATAAATTATAAAACAGAAAAAAAAAATCACACAATAGAGTGCGCTCCTCGAAGCTGCAATATTTTACACTTTTGGCTGTTTAACCGTCTCTAAGATAGTTCAGAATCACAATTAAATTCGTTTATTGTGTAAACTTTAGTAAAAGCACCATCTGTGCTTTCAAGTTGGAATGCAATGGGTGCGTCTACCCATTGATGAATTGATGACGCCAACTACATCCAACTTGACGACGTTATATTTTTCTATTTTTGTAAGAGATCGTACATGCTGTAACAAACGTGAAAAAAGATAAATATTAAATCTGTGGTAATCCTTGTACCATTAATAAATAAACTGTAGATTAAAACTCAGATGTGGGGTCAGAACATCACTGGCCTGAAAAAAAAATATTTGGAGTGTAAAGCAAATTTTTGTATATTAAAATGCCGCGTGTGTTGACGAGACAGCAGTTGGTAGAAGTACTCAAGGAAGCCGGCGTGGAATTTTCCGAAACAGCTACCACGGCTCAGTTAAAAAGGTTATACCATAGCGAGGTCAACAGAAGCAACAATCTATCGACAGCAAGTGGAGACGAGAATGCCGAAGTTGACGATGCCGATGACGCTGACGCTGATAATGCCGAGGAATTAGGAGGTGCTTCCCTGGATGAAGAACTGAGCGAGCTACGGAAGCGACTCGAAGTGCTGAAGCTTCGCAAGCAAATTAAGGAGCTAGAAAAGGATGCCGCCCCTTCTACCGAACGAAGATTGGAATTCGGCGAAATCTAGCACGCCATTCCGAAGTTTAATGGCGACGATGTAAGCCATTCTGTACATCATTTCTTTCGTGATTTCGAGGAAACCATGCAGACGGTAAATGCCGATGACAGATTTAAGCTATTGAGTTTGCGGCGTTCACTTGTTGGAACCGCTAAAGTGTTCCTGCTCTCGACAGTGGCGCTCAATTACAGAGACCTGAAGTCAGCACTTCTAAAAGAATTTAACATAGCTGTGTCCCGCCAAGATGTATATAGAATGCTGAGCCTGAGGAAGTGGAAAAAGACAGAAGAGTCGCTGCATTGCTATATCTTAAATATGCAGGCGATTGCCAAGCGCTCGGATATTAGCGAAACCGAAGTCATCGACTTCATTATAGACGGGATAGGTAGTGGCGTGTCCAATATAAATTTGCTATTGGGTGCTCGCACCATTGACGAGCTAAAGCAGCTTATTAACCGCTATCAGCAAAGATATTTGATGGAAAGTGCGTCGAGTGTGTCAGGACGTAACGTTAATGCTGTGTCGACCAAGTCCGCCGTTGTAACCAAGATGAATGCCGATAAAAATGCCGTATTATGTTTTAATTGCTCGCAGACGGGGCATATTAAACCGTATTGCCCATATCCGTTGCGCCGAAATGGATCATGTTTCCGATGTTGGGAAATGGGACATGACCACAAGACATGTCCGAACCCGAAGAAGATGCTGTCTGCCGTTACCGTTGCTGTTCCGAAAACCAGACAAGTTGCCGCCGTTTCTAAGAGAGCCGTATCTGATGAAGATGATAGTTTAAGCGAATTAGTTGGTGCTGTAAATTGGGTGAGTATCGCTTTCGAAGTTGATTTGGCAAAAGACGCGGGATTTATAAAGTTTCTTTCTCTTTTCGATACGGGCAGTCCAACTAGTTTTATAAAGTCGTCGTACGTTCCGATTAAGCTGCTGCGACGATCAAAAATGCCGAAATCATCATTTTACGAAGTAGGCGGAAAAAAATTAAATGTCTTAGGAGAAGTAAAATGTAAAGTAAAATTTGACAACAAAATAAAGACGATAAAAGTTAATATCGTCCCAGATGAAAGTATGGCTCTGCCGATTATTTTTGGAAGTAATTTTTTGTATGCTTTCAGTATCCATCCATCCATCCATCCATTGAGGTTGTCTCTGGCGAAGTAGATTTGAATATTGACCATAAATTGGGAAAGTTACGCTGTGCCGAATTGAATAGTTTAGTTATAGATTCCTATGTATTGCCGAAAGATATTGAAGTAGAACCGTTGGATTATGAAATGAAAATCCATCTGAATGATGATGTGCCGTTCCACTGTGCCCCCCGACGACTCTCTTATTTTGAAAGAACTCAAGTACAGGCAATAGTGCATCAGTTGGAGAAAGACGGCGTTGTTAGACCAAGTAACTCGCCTTATGCGTCTGCTATTGTGTTAGTTAAAAAGAAGAACGGGGAACTTCGAATGTGCGTGGACTATCGTGGTCTCAATAAAAAGACCATCCGGGATAATCAACCGCTGCCGCTTATAGAAGATTGTATAGAGTATCTTGAGGGAAAACAATATTTCACACTTTTAGACTTGAAAAGTGGATTCCATCAAGTTCGGGTTTCTGAGAAATCTATTCCCCTTACTGCGTTCGTTACTCCAAATGGTATGTGGGAGTATTTAAAAATGCCGTTTGGGTTGAAGGATGCCCCTGCCGTTTTTCAGCGGTTTATTAATGTTATTTTCCGAGATTTAGTTGATTCAGGCAAGATAGTTGCTTATATGGACGACATATTGATTGCTACGGCAGACTTTGAGGAACACAAAATATTGCTAAGAACCGTTTGAGGCGCATCACTCAACGGAATCTTAAATTAAATCTTGGTAAATGCAGGTTCGGTCATACGGAGATAGAATATTTGGGATATGCCGTTTCTTCACAAGGGATTTCACCAAGTGATTCTCATATTGCCGCTATCAAAGAATATCGGGTGCCGACTAATCAGAAACAGTTGCATTCTTGTATTGGGTTGTTCTCCTACTTCAGACGATTTGTACCGTCATTTTCTCGAATTGCAAAACCACTGCAAAATCTGTTAAAGAGAGATGCCGATTTTGATTTTGACAAGCCATGTTCGGATGCTTTTAATGAACTAAAACGCAGACTAATTGAAGCACCGATTCTGGCCATTTATAGCCCCATAAAGGAAACAGAACTGCATTGGGATGCCAGTTCAATTGGTTTTGGTGCCGTCTTGCTTCAAAAGCAAGGGGACAGAAAATTTCATCCGGTGTCTTACTTTTCGAAAACAACTTCCGCTGCCGAATCCCGATATCACAGCTTTGAATTAGAAACGCTTGCTATAATTTATGCGCTGAGACGATTCCGAGTATATTTGGAAGGAATACCCTTCAAGATCGTTATGGATTGCAGCTCTCTGACTATGACGTTGGAAAAGAAACAAGTTAATCCAAGGATTGCCCGATGGGCCTTAGATCTTGAAAATTACAACTATAAAATTCAGCACCGTAGTGGTATATCTATGGGACACGTCGATGCCCTAAGTCGGTGCCAGATCGCCGCAGTTTGGGATGTTGATGACACGGATTTTCAAATCCAAATTGCACAAGGGCGGGACAAAATAATTATGGAATTGCGGGATCAAATGGAGGCCGAAGAAGTCAAAGACTTCGAGATGCCATCCATCATCTCTTGTATATAAAGTGACGAGAAGTGGGAGAAAGGCATTATACGTGCCGAATGAAATGGAAGACAATGTTATACGGTTAATCCATGAAAAACTCGGGCATCAAGCTCTGGATAAATGTTATGAGAAGATTGCGATGCATTACTGGTTTCCGAAAATGCGTCAAAAAATTGAAAGATTTATCCAAAATTGTATTAAGTGCATTATGTATGCCATGCCGGCTCGTTCTAGTGAAAGGAACTTGTACAATATTCCGAAAAACCCGCTGCCGTTCGATACAATCCATGTGGATCATTTTGGTCCCTTACCGTCTATTAGTTCGAAAAGGAAACACATTTTAGTAGTGATAGATGCTTTCACAAAATTTATGAAACTGTATCCTACAAACTCGACGAGTACGATGGAGGTAATTGCCGCGTTAAATAAATACTTTCAGTATTATAGCAGACCGAGACGAATTGTGTCAGATAGAGGTACATGCTTTACCTCTTTTGAATTTGAAGACTTTTTAATGAAACAAAATATAGAACACGTAAAGGTTGCCGTAGCTTCTCCCCAGGCAAATGGGCAAGTCGAAAGGGTCAATAGGGTTATCAAAGCTATGCTGGGAAAGTTGAGTGACCCGGTAAGTCATGCCGATTGGTCGAGTATGTTACTAAAAGTGGAGTATGCTATTAATAATTCTATTCATAGCACGACAAAGAACTCACCTAGTATGCTATTGTTTGGCGTTGGACAGAGAAATAATAGATGAGATTACGGAGCATATGGAGGAGAAGATGGCCTCTGAGAGCTGCCGTAATCTAAGCCAAATTCGGGCTGACGCATCAGGGGAAATTGATAGGTCTCAGAAATATAACTTACATTATTTTCTTAAGCACAGTAAGAAAGTTAAAGAGTAAGAAGTCGGTGATTTTGTCGTTATGCGTAATGTTGATACTGCCGTCGGGACGAATAAAAAGTTTTTGCCTAAATTCCGTGGTCCCTATGTCGTATGTAAAATCCTTGGACATGATAGATATGTGTTGCGTGATATTGAAAACTGCCAGTTGACTCAGCTGCCGTATGATGGTGTTGTCGAGGCGAATAGAATGCGAAAATGGTTGTTGAAACCAAATGAGGAGGCCGTCCCTATTGAGAGTTCAAGCGACCCTCTCGCCTTAGATATAAGTCTGGTATTGCAGAATCATATTTAATCAAACTACACATTAATTGGAACATCACCCTATACAAACAATGCCCTCACCCATCCACTAATCTATCAACATAGATGAAGATGACAGATTCTAACATACCAACACAAACCAATCTACATTATATTACACATATGCATTGATAATATTATAACAAAAAGACATACTATGTAACTAAAACCTAAAACACATAAATGGTTAGAGTGTACGATTAATTACCATCATCATTAGAATAAACCAATTATAACGTTGTGAACGTCTTTGTTTCATTTGTCTTTATTCTTCTGTAATTTCGTTACAAAGTTTGGTTTCGTTATTTTCCATTAAAAATACATGTCGTTACATTTGGCCATTTTCGCGTCTTATTTGAATGTTTAATTTATGTAACATTTTTGTTCCAAAAAAAAAACAATACAACAAATAATTAGATCGAATTGCATATTGACTCGACTTTACCTAATTAAATCATTTCGATTAAAACAAAAGTGCAATAAATTCATTATAGACATTTTAACATTAAGTGTGTGTGCTAATTCGTTGTTATACGCGCCGTGCAATATTTAATCGCCAGTATCATCAGCAGTCTGTGGAATTTCTGTCTCTGGAGTATCTGTTTGTGGAGTATTTGCCTGTGGCATCTGTGACGCCATTCACCAGCTTTCTCGAGTTGCAGCAAATCCAAGTAAGTAGTGCCTCATTACTACTTCTTAACTTAATATATTACATACATACATATATACAAAAATACTTAACAACTATGGCTGAGGGGAGAACCGACGACTTTGTTTGTGGTATGCTACAAAAGGGGACATTGACCCTTGTAGTCAACAGCTTCACCAGCTTCAAAAATGCGGCCAAGAAGCGCAAGGTGAACGCATACGTTCAAAGTCGTCTTGATATGCTGGAGGAGAATATGAAGGTTGCTAGACAATATCATCAGGCAATAGTTGGTGGTGGTAGACTGGAAGCAGACCTGAAAACGGATGAATTAGTCATTGATTCGAACAAATAACGGAAATTTACCTTGAGTATAGGACCGATTTACTGGAAGCGTTGGAAAAATCCTCGCAAACGTCGAACTTAGCTGCGGGGTTACCATCATCTGAGTCAGCTGCGCCCAGCAACAAAATAAGGCTTCGAGAGATCGAGATTCCGAAGTTCAGCGGTTCGTATACGACTTGGCGGTCATTCCAAGGTCTTTTCTTGTCGATGGTTCATAGCAACGCCTCTCTAAGTGATCTAGACAAAATGCATTACCTGAAGTCATGTCTGAAGGGTGAGGCGGAAAGACTGTTGCAGCATCTACATTGTGATGCGGGCAACTATCTTAAGGCATGGGAGTTGTTGACGTCGCGCTACGACCACAAGCGCGTTCTAGTGAATGCCCAGTTGAAGCTGCTCTTTGGACAGTCGCCACTTCTCAAGGAATCAGCGAACGGACTGAAGGAACTGTTGGACACATCGCAAGAGTGTGTTCATGCTCTGACGAATTGGGGGTTGCAGGTCGAATATTGGGATGCAGTTTTAATTTTTTGCAACTATGGGAAGAAAAGCTAGGAAACACAAAAGATCTGCCAACTTACAAACAGCTTACTGAGTTCCTTGAAACACGCTTTCACACTCTGGAGGTGGTGGACCAGCAGGACCTGAATGGGAGTTCCAAGCCTTGGCCAAGGGGTGAGTCGACTGTCAACGCAAGGCAACGGTCAAATCCATAAGCATCCAGGGTATATCTTGCAAAGGCTTCATCCAGGGAGGCGGTTTCATGCAAACTTTGTCATCAGGGACAGCATTCACTTAGGAAATGTCTACGAAGAGATCAATGTTATCAGCGATAGCCAAGCTGTTCGCCCACTTGGCTGGATATCACCGTGCATTATCACGGCAAAAATCATGATGCAGCAACTTTGGGGTTTGGGATCGAATTGGGATGATCCGATACCTCTAGAGTTAAGAAACCAATGGGACGTTTTCCGTCGAGAACTTCCACTGATTGAACGCTTCGATGAAGGCTTTTGGAGCAGCTGTGTACGTTCGGAACTTGGACAGTGACCATAATGTACACGTACACATTCTCATCTCTAAGACCAAGGTAGCTCCAAGTAAGAGGACCGTGTCGCTTCCACGCCTTGAACTATGTGGAGCAGTGGTATTAGCCACCTTACTAAACTACGTTGTAGAAGTTCTCGGCATCGAAACCAGTAACATCTACGCTTGGACAGATTCCATGATTGCGCTTGCATGGATAAGAGCCCATCCCGCTAAATGGGACACCTTTGTGGTCAATTGCGTCTCGGAGATACAGCGCCTAGTAGGTATCGATGTATGGAGGCACGTACCAACACATTACAATCCAGCTGATTTAGCGTCACGAGGTGTTCTGCCGGGAGCTCTGGAGTCCCTGGATTTTTGGTGGAGAGGACCTCTTTTTTTGCAAAGACAATGGGAATTTGAGGTTCCAGATCAACCCATAAATGTCGACACCATGGAAGAGAGACGTGCAGTCAAGACCCATTGTACGCAATCCAAGGAACAGGACACTGTAAGCAAAGCAATCCACCATTTTTCTCGGCTGTCAAAGGTAGTGAGTCATTGCATCGTGTCTCCGATTTGGACACAACTGCAGAGCTAATCAAAGTTCCAGGAGGTTTGGTCCGCTAGGCCCACAGGAATTACAGGCGGCAACTCTGCTCGCTGTCAAGGCAGCACAGAATGAAATGCTCTCCTCAGAGATAGGTGAATTTATGGCAAACGGTAAGATCCCAAAGGCGCTACTTTCTTTAAATGCCTTCATCGATGCTCACGGAGTCTTACGAGTTGGGGGTCGCTTACAAAACTCCGTTCTCTCCTATGAGGAGCAGCATCCCATCATACTACGGAATAACCACCACTTCACACAACTTGTGGTACGAGACGCCCACGACAAAACGTTCCATGGTGGACTCCAACAAACCATCGCCTACATTCGAAGGACGTACTGGATTGGCCAGATCAAACGATGCGTCAAGTACCACATACACAGGTGTAAAGAGTGTTTTCGACAGAAGGCTCAAGGAATGCAGCAGTTGATGGGCAGTCTACCAACAACTAGAGTACAGATGGCCAGACCCTTTAGCCACACTGGCGTCGACTACGCGGGACCCATCGAAATCAAGTCATGGAAGGGCCGTGGTGGCAAAACGTATAAGGGTTACTTTGCGTTGTTCATATGTTTAGCAACGAAGGCTATTCACCTCGAGGTGTTGTCAGATTTGACAACACAGGTATTTCTTGATGCATTTAAAAGGTTCACAGCACGTCGCGGAACATGTACACAAGTTCACAGTGATTGTGGAACTAACGTTGTGGGAGCCAACGCTGAATTGCGCAGAATGCTAAGGGATGCGCAACACGATTGGAAGGAGGTCGCTGGCACATTGGCGAATTTTGGTACGGAATGGCATTTCATTCCCCCCGTTTCTCCTCATTTTGGGGGACTATGGGAAGCCGGGGTGAAGTCGGTCAAGTACCACCTAAAAAGAGTCGTCGGAAATGAGAGGCTAACCTACGAGGAACTCACCACGCTTCTCACACAAATAGAAGCGTGTCTGAATTCTAGGCCTTTGTGTCCTCTCTCCGACATTGTCGATAACCTAGACGCCATTACGCTAGCACACTTTCTGGTCGGTGAATCCCTCCAGACCATACCACAAGGGGACAGCGCATTAGTGAGGATTGGCTACCTTGATCGCTGGAAGCGTATGCAATCGCTTGTCGACATATTCTGGCGTAAATGGAGCAACGAGTACCTTTCGAGACTTCAACAGCGACCAAAATGGGCAAAAACTGAAGATGCACCGAAAATTGGCGACTTAGTGCTCATCAAGGATGAACGTGTGCCCCCATCTCACTGGAGTCTCGAGCAGATGCATCCCGGTTCGGACGGACTGACTCGTGTTGTGACCTTAAAAACCAAATCAGGCATACTTAAGCGAAATATCACCAAGATATGCTATCTGCCATCTAACAAAAGCAGCGAGGTCAATACTCTTTTGTAAACAGCAAATGACTAACAAAAACATAAATAATCAAACATTTAACATTAAAAACTACCAGCAAACCTACCAATAAATACAGTCCACACAAACACATATAACACGAAAGAAACGTTCACAAACAGTCTTCAACAACAATCAATCTGCTTCCAGGCAATTGTAAATAATAAACATTTATTACATTATGTACATAAATAAAAAGCAAAATAAAAAACACAAGTCGTACCGAAAACACGCAATCAAACTAAACCAAACTAAACAAGTAAAAAACAAATTATAAGCTATTCAAGCAAACCATTTCAATTTTTACATTATCACAACATTAATCAAAATACATAATATCCATTGTCAATCTATGTAGGTACCTAACAAATGTCAAAATCACAAACGAAACGAAAGAAAAACAAATTGCACTAGATCAAAATTCAATAATTCGCGGTCTCGCTCACACTTATGCACACACACACTATAAATAAAATAAAATAAACAATTCAATACATTCGATAATAAAAAAAAAAAACTTCAAAATTAATAAATACCATATAAGAAAACTTACCTGCTTACATCTTCATCATCATCATCATCTTCACCATCATCGTCATCCTTATCAGCACCGTAATCATCGTCGTCAAATAATCGTCGTCTTTTTGTTTTTCCAGCAGTCATCGTCACCACCAAAAATTTCTACACCCTACACAGCAAGTATGTACTTAGTACATAACATAAAAACAACAAATAAAAACTGCAGCACGAGCATCAATATTCGTGACTTATTATGGAAGATTCCACGAACAAAATTTTTAACACAATATTTACACAATAGAACTACCTAATTAAAATCAAAACATGCAACTGCGATCGGACTTGGACTCCTGCGCTACTAGCTAAGTGCAACAGGGATGCACATTGAACATTGTTTCTTCTCCTTTATGTTCTTTATGTCTGTCTTTGTCTGCCTAGTGGCATGTATTTATTTGTTGTCAATATAATATAATAATGTTGTCTTTCTTTGCATGTCGAATTCGAACATCGAACTGAGCAAGGTCGGCAAGGTGGAGCGTGGAATTGATTACGAACAGCGATGTCCTCGAGGCTTAATATAAGAGGGTGTTCGCGAACTACGTTCACGGGCGGGGAGAATGTTGCAGAATCATATTTAATCAAACTACAAATTAATTGGAACATCACCCTATACAAACAATGCCCTCACCCATCCACTAATCTATCAACATAGATGAAGATGGCAGATACCAACATACCAACACAAACCAATCTACATTATATTACACATATACATTTGAAGGCGCAAGCGCTGAGAACGGCTCTTCCCCAGCGGCGACGGCAAAGAGATGCAGGTCGGCAGAGGTTACCCCAACCGAAACCAGCCAGCTGACTGAAACCAACGCTGCCTCCCCTTCCAATAGCTCGAACAGGAAAAAACGGAGGAAGAAGACCTCAAGCACTCCTGTCGGTGGAACTGCACGCGCACCTTCTGCGTGCCCTTCCACTAGAACCCTTCCAGCTGATGTATTTCCAATGATTGGATTTACTCAGATTAACCTTCAACACTCCAAGGCTGCTACTGCACTCATCAGTAAGAAGCTTTCTGTGTTGAATACAAAAGCCCACATAACATCCATACAGGAGCCATGGGTGTGGAAAAATCGCATCTGTGGCCTTGGAGGTGTCCGTGGCACTACTCTGTGACGAGCGGTCCGAGAGACCAAGGGCTTGTCTTGCTGTGTCGAACCTTCTCTCAGCGACTAAGCTTGGACAATTTTGTGGCCAAGATTTGGTTGCTGCAGCCATCAGCTACGAAACGAATGGAAATTGGAAGACCTTCGTCGTGGCGTCAGCTTATCTCCCCTATGACTCGGTAGAGCCTCCACCACCGAGGGCAATTGCTGAACTCATTGACTATTGCGACACCAGGAAGATCGGCCTAGTTATATGCTGTGATGCCAATGCTCAAAACATTGTTTGGGGCAGCAGCAAATGCAACATGCGAGGAAACCATCTCCTGGATTTCATTCTATCATCTGATCTTACTATCAACAATGTTGGCTCGCAACCAACTTTTGTGACGTCAAGAAGACAGGAGGTGATCGACCTAACTTTATCAAATAGATACTTTAAGGCGGTTACTAACTGGAGGGTCTCTTCGGAGGTGTCCCTCTCAGACCATAGATATATCCAATTCCAAATCGGATGCGAAGCCATAACTTTGCAGGAGAGGAGGAATCCGAGAAAAACCAACTGGATACGCTTCAGGGAGGAATTAGGGAAAACTCAAAACTCCAACCAAACTCAGGACGAGACAAAAGGTAGAGCAAGCTGTTCAATACCTGAATAGTGCCATTACTAGCTGTTTTGAACTGACGTGCCCAGTAAGCAAACCCCCTGGCAGAACACCGGTTCCCTGGTGGAGCTCGGATTTGCAAAGAATTCGTAGAGAAGCTAGAAAGCTTCTAAATAGGTCAATCAAGACTGATTTGGGGATAGACTGGAATCTATACCGATCGAAGCAGAAGGAATATAAGAGGCTAATTCGGGTATCGAAAAGTGCTTCTTATAAGAATTTCTGCGAAAAGATTGAAACGCTGGGTGAAACTAGTAGGTTGGTTAAAGTTCTGAAAAAGGGCAAACCAGCCAAACTGGACTCACTTAGAAAGCTGGATGGCACCTTCACTGAGACGAAAGCGGAAACTCTTAGTTATCTGCTGGAGTCTCACTTTCCGGGTAACCAGATTACAATTGGTTCACAACCAGCCCCGATTACCGAGACTATGAGTGAGCCAAGACAAACAACTCGGCGTAGCTGGTATATTGCGAAGGCCGTGGTGACGTACGAGGCCATTATATATGCTTTTGCGTCTTTTGACGGCTTCAAGTCACCTGGTACGGACGGAATATACCCAGCCATGCTGCAACAATGTACAAACCAGTTGCTACCGACTATGAAGAAAATCTTCATCGCTGTCCTAGCACTGGCATACATTCCAACACCCTGGCGTACAGTTAAAGTGGCATTTATACCTAAAATTGGCAGAAGTGACTACTCACTCGCCAAGAGCTTCAGACCAATAAGTCTGACTTCCTTCTTGCTGAAAAGCATGGAAAGGCTGGTTGAGCTTCACGTGCGCAAAACTGCTTTGCGATTGCACCCATTATCTCAGATGCAACATGCCTATCAATCCTGCGAGACTGCGCTCCAAAATCTAGTTGGTAGAATTGAGGGCGCGCTTGACAGAAAAGAATACGCGATGGGCATTTTCATCGATATTGAGGGTGCTTTTGACAATGCGACTTTTGATAGCATGTGCAGCTCCGCCAAACACGGCGTAGACGAACCATTGGTGTTGTGGATTAAAGCAATGCTAATGAATAGAACGTTGGTTGCGGATGCGGATTGTGGCCGCTATGTTATGGCGGGGGTAGACAGAGACTGCCCGCAAGGCGGCGGCGTCCTGTCTCCACTGCTGTGGTGTATGCTGGTCGACTCTCTGTTGAACGCACTCAACAGTTCTAATATTTACGCTCAGGCGTACGCGGATGATGTTGCCGTGCTTTCTGGTGGATCATGCCTAGCGACTGTATGCGCCAAGGCGCAGGCCCTTGACGTGATCGACGAATGGTGCACTAGGAATGGGCTCTCGGTCAATCCTCTTAAAACTGAGGTTGTTCTCTTTACGAGAAGGAGGGAGCTGGTTGGGTTGACTCAGTCAGTGCTAAAAGGCGTCACAATCCAACTCTCCAATGAAGCAAAGTATCTGGGAGTCATCCTGGATAGCAAACTTCTTTGGTCCAAACATGTTGAGCTGAAGACTGCCAAGGCGCTGTCTGTTTTCTGGCAGTGCAAAGGCATTTTCGGCAAGACATGGGGCTTATCACCGAAAAGAGTCCTATGGAATTATACGGCTATGATAAGACCATTTATAGCATACGCATCGGTTGTTTGGTGGAATAAGCTTTCACGTAAATACGTCACTGCTGCTTTTGCCAAACTCCAAAGGCAGGTATGTCTCGGCTGCACGGGGGCCTTCCCCAGCACGCCTGGCTCCGGGATAGATGCACTATTGAACCTTCCGCCCCTTGATGTTTACATCATGGGCTGTACAATCAAGGCTATCTCACGTCTTAGAAGAGGTGGCTTTTGGTATAACTCGCACTGGAGTTTTGATGAACTTGCGCAACGGTTGTCCTTTGACTCCTGTCTTATGGATATGCCGTCTGATGCGATGACACCGGAACTTCGGCTAAAGCGCAAATATGAGGTCGAATTTCCTCGCGTCCAGGACTGGCACTGGCCGGACTCTGAACCTGGAAGAGAATGCAGTCGAATCTTCACGGATGGCTCCAAAACCGATCAAGGATCTGGTGCTGGTGTCTTCGTGGAGAGCGATAACGGTAGACTTTTCTTTCCGTTAGGCAAATATGCGTCAGTCTTCCAAACCGAGACTTATGCTATCCTAATGGCCATGGACTATGATACGAGGAACAGGTGGAGGGGGCGAAGTATCTGCGTCTGTAGCGACAGTCAGGCTGCGCTTAAGGCCTTACTCAAACCCTTAACTACCACCAAAATAGTACGTGAATGCAAGATATCTCTGAATTCGGTCGGAAGGCTGAATTCACTTAAACTTGTCTGGGTCCCGGGTCATAACGGGATCACGGGAAATGAGATCTCCGATGAACTTGCTAGACAAGGCTCAGAGGGGGACCTCTCAGGACCTGAACCAGCGATCTGTCTGCCTGCGTCCTCGGTCAGGGCTTCCATTGACGGTTGGGTTTCCTATAAAGACAATCGCCCTTGGCATGACTCTCCAGGGTGCAGACAGACTAAGCAAATGCTCCCCGACGTCTGTGGGAAATCTGCGGCATTCTTGTTGTCTCTCAACAGAAAAGACTGCAGACAGACTACTGGCGTTCTTACGGGACACCACGCTTTTGCCAAACACCTTAAGGTGCTAGGCCTAAGCGACACCACCAACTGCAAAGCCTGTGGAGAGAGCGACGACACTGCGGAACATTTCCTCTGTGATTGTGCTGCTTTTGCTCGTATCAGGTGGCAGGTATTTGGTGCGGATATGGTGAGTGCTGTAAACCTAAGCTCCTTATCATTGAAGCGCCTTCTCGTTTTTCTTAGAAAAACGAGTAAATTCCCACAGTAAAATGTGGTGTGTCTGCCTGGTAGTACAATGGACCAGTATTGAGTCTGAGTGCTCCAGTGCAGAAAGTCTCACACACCCCGGAAAAAAAAACCACTCCCACCGATGAGCTAGCGCGGGGATGTAGGACCCATGCCTGACTGGTGATGGCCGGACACCGTCGTCCATCCAGCTCCTCGGAGGTGCTCCGGAGTCCTGTGACCGGGCACTCTTCAAGGCAGATAGAATGGGGTGGACGAGGTACGATCGTATAGGTGGCGTTCTCGTGGCATAGAGCAGCTCTGTCTGTTCTATTCTTTGTTTGGGATGTCAGAGACGCCGCTGAAAGGGGTAGTAAGCCAGACCCCACTTCTGCCTTACTGGGGGGGGGGGGGGGGGGGTGTTGGCGACGCTGACGGTTCAGTATAAATATTTGAGAACTTGGTAGCACATTTTTTCATGGCAGCTCATCAACCACCTTGCAGCTGCTCAGACTGAACGAAGAAATCCACCACGAGAAAGAAAGCAAGTTTCGATGAGCGAACCCGCCAGAATGTATCTAGATGCCACGAGAAAAACTATAATTTTTTAAAGTGTTCAAACAATTTAATTTTTTAAATAAAGAAATTGTTACTAAATAAAGTGTAGTTGTCAAATTATTAAACTGGATACATTCCCGTCAACAATTATAGTATAGGCAATGAATAAAGAGACAAGGAAGCGGTGTTCCGGGAGAAAAGTGAAGCATCTGTTTAAGTGGCGTGAGTGTTTACTAATACAAGAGCGTTTTTCTCAATCCGACCAGATATGACATGAGGCAATCTGCAGTTTTGAATGAGGACCCATATGAAAGTGTTAAACATTTCACTTAAATTTTTATCATTATTTGCAGCATCAAAGATTCGAACATTTATTTATTATTCGATTATATATATTTTATCGATTTCCATGAAGTGTATGGAATTGTTTGCAGAATTCATATACATACTTACTCAAATGTCTACCTACACATCTTTATCTATTGCAGCCTGTCTTGTGAAAAAGGTCTACCTTTTCGAGTACGCCCGTCTTATTTCAACGAGACATTTTATTTTATCAATTTGTCCATAACTTTTGTTTCCTGGGTATTTTTGGAAAATATTGCTGAACTCATAATCTTTTGCCATTGGTCCATTTGATTGATAACCACATGATTTCGTATATTTTATTTGTAGCTAAATTATTTTTTTTAAGATTTTTATAAGCCCGGAACAATCCTTTCCCATTGCAAATTAACAATATATCAATCATAAATGGTTTAAAAAAACACGATCACATCCCCTTAAAATGAACAATCTTATTCAATTTGGATCTTACTGAATTATTTTCATTTTCTCAAACTCAAACTTTTTCGATTTTCCATTCCCTTTCCTTTTTTCATTTTTCTTTCAAAAAGATCTGCATTCATGGCAACAATTTCTTCCAAAATTTCAGAAGTTTCTTCATTGATTAGATTATTCTGCTTTATTTTAAGCAAAACTTCTTTTAATGAAGCTATTTTTTTTTATTTGCGTCGAACTTTTTGATTAAGTACTGTTACATCCAGGCTGGGATTCGAAAAGATAAAACGTATTTCTCTTTAATTAATCTTTATTAGTTCTCTTTCACAATCACAATCCAACTCTCCAATGAAGCAAAGTATCTGGGAGTCATCCTGGATAGCAAACTTCTTTGGTCCAAACATGTTGAGCTGAAGACTGCCAAGGCGCTGTCTGTTTTCTGGCAGTGCAAAGGCATTTTCGGCAAGATATGGGGCTTATCACCGAAAAGAGTCCTATGGAATTATACGGCTATGATAAGACCATTTATAGCATACGCATCGGTTGTTTGGTGGAATAAGCTTTCACGTAAATACGTCACTGCTGCTTTTGCCAAACTCCAAAGGCAGGTATGTCTCGGCTGCACGGGGGCCTTCCCCAGCACGCCTGGCTCCGGCCTAGATGCACTATTGAACCTTCCGCCCCTTGATGTTTACATCATGGGCTGTACAATCAAGGCTATCTCACGTCTTAGAAGAGGTGGCTTTTGGTATAACTCGCACTGGAGTTTTGATGAACTTGCGCAACGGTTGTCCTTCGACTCCTGTCTTATGGATATGCCGTCTGATGCGATGACACCGGAACTCCGGCTAAAGCGCAACTACGAGGTCGACTTTCCTCGCGTCCAAGACTGGCTCTGGCCGGACTCTGAACCTGGAAGGGAATGCAGTCGAATCTTCACGGATGGCTCCAACACCGATCAAGGATCAGGTGCTGGTGTCTTCGTGGAGAGCGATAACGTTAGACTTTTCTTTCCGTTAGGCAAATATGCATCAGTCTTCCAAACAGAGACTTATGCTATCCTAATGGCCATGGACTATGTTGCGAGGAACAGGTGGAGGGGGCGAAGTATCTGCGTATGTAGCGATAGTCAGGCTGCGCTTAAGGCCTTACTCAAACCCTTAACTACCTCCAAAATAGTACGTGAATGCAAGATATCTCTGAATTCGGTCGGAAGGCTGAATTCACTTAAACTTGTCTGGGTCCCGGGTCATAACGGGATCACGGGAAATGAGATCTCCGACGAACTTGCCAGACAAGGCTCAGAGGGGGACTTCTCAGGACCTGAACCAGCGATCTGTCTGCCTGCGTCCTCGGTCAGGGCTTCCATTGACGGTTGAGTTTCCTATGAACACAATCGCCGTTGGCATGACTCTCCAGGGTGCAGACAGACTAAGCAAATGCTCCCCGACGTCTGTGGGAAATCCGCGGCATTCTTGTTGTCTCTGAACAGAAAAGACTGCAGACAGACTACTGGCGTTCTTACTGGACACCACGCTTTTGCCAAACACCTTAAGGTGCTAGGCCTAAGCGACACCACCAACTGCAAAGCCTGTGGAGAGAGCGACGACACTACGGAACATTTCCTCTGTGATTGTCCTGCTTTTGCTCGTATCAGGTGGCAGGTATTTGGTGCGGATATGGTGAGTGCTGTTAACCTAAGCTCCTTATCATTGAACCACCTACTCGTTTTTTCTTAGAAAAACGAGTAAATTCCCACAGTAAAATGTGGTGTGTCTGCCTGGTAGTACAATGGACCAGTATTGAGTCTGAGTGCTCCAGTGCAGAAAGTCTCACACACCCCGACAAAAAAAAATCATTCGAATAAACCCATTATAACGTTGTGAACGTCTTTGTTTCATTTGTCTTTATTCTTCTGTAATTTCGTTACAAAGTTTGGTTTCGTTATTTTCCATTAAAAATACATGTCGTTACACTGGAGTAAAATGTGGAGACTTGTGTTAAGTATTTATTTTTGTTCGAGGTCGATCAATTGTCAGATTGGCCGAGTTGTAAACTTTAGTAAAAGCGTCATCTGTGCTTTCAAGTTGGAATGCATGAGGGTGTTAGACGCACCCATTGATGAATTGATGACGCCAACTACATCCAACTTGACGACGTTATATTTTTCTATTTTTGTAAGAGATCGTACATGCTGTAACAAACGTGAAAAAAAGATAAATATTAAATCTGTGGTAATCCTTGTACCATTAATAAATAAACTGTAGATTAAAATTGGAATAATTATATCACGATTCGTAGACACAAAAAAGACCAATTTTATGGTGCATTACTAGACAACTATGTAGTATGTAATCTAAGAAATTTCCGGGTTTCGGTACTATGTTAATTCGCAAGAGTTTTTACGAAATTTCGAGGATACACCTTCGACTACTTCAACTAGAATTACAAATTGGATCGAACAAAAAAAAGACTGCGATTTCAACAGCGTTTTAAATTCTTTATTAGACCTCTACGTGAAGCGATTCAACAAAATATACAATCCTCAACTTCTCTCTCATTCTTCTTATATAAAGCAAAAAAAGCTGTTAAATTTAAAATTCAGCAGTAGTAGATTTTTGAAGGACTATGAACTAAGTGGTAGTACTATAATTAATTCATGCAATTCACAATTATATATATTTCACCTTCAAGGTAAAAAAAAACGAATTTACGATAAGTGCTATTTTTAACAGTAAACAAACAGTAAACAAAGCAATAAAAACAGTGAACTGTTGACCAAAGCGATTTACAGGCATTTTTTTTTGTATAATTTTTAAATAATCAATTGTTTTTGTTCGTTTGTTTATCGTAGTATAAGATGTATGTATTGAAAATTGTTTAGCTTAATTTATTTCCAAAAAAATATATATTTGTTTGCCACAACAACGCGATTCTCACGGCTTCGCTTACACAACGCCAGGTGGCAAATGAAAAAAAAAGTCTTGCGGCAGAAAGAAATCAAGGAAAATGATGGCGAATTCGTATGGCTTAGGATTTCTTAAAAAGTTTTTAATAAATCGAACCGAACAAAATTTTGTTTAACTTTTTAGTATTCAACAACAATGTTTGGATACCTCTTCTTAATTCTGGGAGTTTTTTTGTTATAATTTTTAATTTATTATTACCTTTTTATGAAATAGTTGCGGAAAACTTGGCTCATGCTATACAAATTCACCGATCGGAATGATAAATCAATTCAGCCGATGTTATTCCGTGTTTTTCTTTATTTTTTGCGGATAAGGAATAGAAAAGAATGAATGAATGAATGAATGAATTTTTATTGAGTCTTATATCTCCGTTTCTTACACATTTATGTACTTAATTCTATTCACATTTTGTTTCGTTTTTCTTTATGTCTGGAGGCTTTCAAGTATTGCCATCTCTTTCAGTTTTTTGTTACATATTAAATGCCCCCTGGCTTTGATTTACATTTGTTATTAGCTCTTGCTCTCGGAGCTATATATTTGTTTCATCTGACTACAGTGTCATCGTTTTCTTATGAACTACCCTAACTATATACATTCTACTATTTACAATTTATAGGTATACGGGTATACCAATGCGAACGAAAGTTCTCTTGTGACTGTTTGGTAGATATTTGATAACCTAGACATATTGCAAGTTAGATGTTCTGGTTGTTTAATCGATATGATTTTGATTTTTTAATTATCATTTGTTGACCTGTTTGTTTGGTCTTTTCATTTTTAGTTTTGCGAAAGCAAAGTTTATTGATGGTTTTTACTTATTGAATACTTTTTACTTAATGAATAATGAGTATTATGTGTATGTTAGTATTATAATATTGATATTATACATAGATACTAATAAAGTAGTGAATTTTGTCAACCGATTATTGTTTTTACTGAAGTTTTTGTTAAATTGATGGGTTTTTTTTTTCTTTTTTCTTTTTGAGTAGTAAAAAAATAGAAATCTTTTTTGATTCAAATCTGTGATCTGAGTTGTGGGATTGATGCGAGGTTGCTTTTATCCGCGATTTTGTCCCGGTGTAACTTTTTGGTAAAAGGGGATTGTGTCGGGAGCTGAGTTGAAGTCCTCCCAGATAAGGCTTATTGGTGAGGGGTATGGTGTCCCAGACCCGATTAAGTTGGTTTGAGTGTTGTAAATTTCTTTAATTAGGTCGTTTTCAGAGTTATTGAATTTATTAAGTGTTTTTTGCATCAACCCCACTGCATATTTTATTAGTGGGATTGTGTTTGATTCGTTATAGACATACTTGTTGGAATATCTTTTATTTTTGTTTTCAAAGTTTTTGTTGATACAGAGACGCAGAACCCTTCTTTCGAAGGTTTCGAGTTCTTTAGCTACTGTTAGAGAGATGGTGAACCACACTGGGAAGGCATAGATCAAAATGGGTTTGATGAGTGTCTTGTAAAATAACAATTTTGATTTCTTGCTGAGCATGTTGTGCTTGAGGTAGGGCATAAGCATGTTGGTCACTTTGTTCGCTTTTTCTTTTGTGGCCCTAGCATGTTTGTTAAATTTGAGAAGGCTGGTGAAAGACACCCCCAGGTATTTCAGGTCATTTGTACTATTGTACTACCTTCTAGTGTAAGTGTTATGTTTCTGCACTCGCCAGTTACCCCTGTTCTCCCCTTCCCGCTTGCGTTTCTGAAACAAATTGCTTGTGATTTGTCCTTGTTAATTTTTATACCCCATTTTTTATATAAGGTGTTTATGATTTCTAAGTGTTCCTTCAGGTTTTGTATGGCCATCGTTGGGTATTCCGCGCTTGCGTAAACCAGTGTATCGTCTGCGTATAATATGGCCTTTGACGCCACTCTGTTGTTTTTGAAGTAAGTGAAGGGGAAATCATATAGGAATAGACTATATAGCTTTAGGCCCAAAATGGATCCCTCTGGGACTCCACTTCTGATTGAGGATTTTTCTGATTTTGTTTGTTGAATTTGTATAAAAAAGGAGCGGTTAGTGAGAAAGCTGTCCAGAATCGCGACCAAATTGGGAGGGTAATCCAGTTGACTGATTTTGTATATTAGGCCATTCATCCACACACTATCGAATGCCTTTTCTATGTCTAAAGAGCATGTCATAGTACAGTTTTTTTCCCTTAGGCTAAGGGTTACATCATTATGTATATTCAGCATTGCGTGGACTGTTGAGAGTCCTTTACGAAAACCGTATTGTGAGTCAGAGATGAATTCTATATTGTTTTCTGTGTGTTGGTCTAACTTTTCAATAATGACTCTTTCTAGTATTTTCCCCATGTTTGACAACAGGGATATGGACCTGAAGTTACCCAGAGTGTAGTCATTCGGTTTCTTTATTATTGGAAGGATTGTTGCTATTTTTCAGGCAGTGGGGAAATACCCATTGTTTATGCAGTTGTTTATTAGAATAACAATATATTTGATGGCTATGGGGGAGAGTTTTTTTAGGATAAAATTCTACACGTTATCCGGGCCTGTTGATTTTTTACCATTGATACTCTTGAGTATTTGGGTTACTTCTAGCGTTGAGGTGAACATGTGCCCCGCCATTGGGTTTAATGCGGAGTTGGTGTCATCGAATAGAAATATATGGTTCGGTCGTTCTGATCTGAGTTGATGTACCGCTGTTTCCACCATGTTACTCAGAGTCGGGTCAAATGAAGGGCCTACTTCTCTGTAGATTTCTGTGTAGTAGTCTTTAAATGCCTGTACTATTTCCGATTCTTCTGTCACCTTGCGGCCACCCAATGATAACTGATTACAACCGAACTTTCTGGCTTTACCTGTGAATTTGAATAATTCTTTGAATGCGTGTGGTACTGGTACGATTTTGGACAGTTTTTTTCCTATTTCTGCATTAAGCCAAATCCTAACTTTTTCCTTGATTATTTTTTGGAGTAATGATATTCTTGTAGCTAGTTCTTTGTACGCTCTGTTTATCCTGTTATAACACCTGTGAAAAATGCTTTTCAGCTGTTTTTGCCATAGATGTTTAGTCCTGAAAAGGACTTTTATGTCATCTGGGAGATGTTTGTACTTTTGTACCCGGAATTCTACTCTAGAGGAGTGTTCTTCCATTGAGTTTTTTATTGCCCTGTTGAGAATATCAATATACTCATCTATTTCCTCGTTTGTCATTGAGGCAGTTTGTTGGGGTGTTCGACGTGCTAGTGTTAAGTCTATATCTGCTCTGAAATTTGCCCAGTTGGTTCTCTTAAAGGACATGGAGGAGTACGATTCCACCAATGTCAAAATTGCGTCCTCAATCTTAATTGTTAACTCAACTGGGAAGTGAGCCGTGAAGGTCGGGAGGGTTTTTATTGAGAGGTTTGGGGTGTGGCTGTTCACCAATTGAGGCAAGATCAGGAAATGGTCTAGGAATCCTGAACTTAACGGGAATGTAGGGGTAGTGGGCGTGAGGAGCGTTAACCCTGAATTGCTGGAGCTCAGCCAGTTGGCTAGCGTCCTACCGTTTTGATTCTGTTTTCCGTCTCCCCAGTTTGGGTGTCTCGCATTCAGGTCTCCTCCCAATATGGCCCCGTCGTATGATTCTGCTAGGATATTGATTTTTATTAGCTCCTCTTCTACAGCGGCCTGATGGCTGTTCGGGGGGATATAAATAGAACCTAATAGTATGGAATTGCGGCGGTTGTTTATGGTTAGATTGATAGAGAGAAACACATTTGGAAATGTCAGATTTTGGGGTGTGACTAGAGTGTATTTGATATTTTTTTTAATTGCTATGCCTACCCCTTGGTTAAAGTCGTTTCGGATGAAATTGTATGAGTCTAAGTGTACCACATGTTTACTGTGGAGGTGTGTTTCCTGAATGAAGGCGACTGAGCTGTTGTTTGCTAGGAGGATCTTCAAAAGTTCTATCCTCCTACTATTCTCTACAAGGGACGAAATGTTGAAAGTGAGGATTTTTAATTGCATTATTTGGATAGCATTATTTGGTTAAGCAGATCCAGGTATGCTAACCTCTTTTGCTGTATCGACCCCGCGTTATTAATGTTTTTGACAAATGACTCCACCTTGCTTAACAGCTCTGATACCTCTACTCCAAAGAGATCTTTGGAGAGGTCCCAGAATTGATTGATGTAGTTCCCGTTTTGTGTACCCATGATGGGATTGGGCATTGGTGAATGGTTTTGAGTTTGGAAGTGACTTGCATAGGTGACCCTGGGGGAAACCAAACCGCCTAGTGCGATACGTTTTGAGATTACCCTCGCGCTTTCTTTCTTATTTTTGGCCTCTCTCATTTGCCTATTTTTTGCCTCCGTGTATCTGAGGTATGCCTCACATCCCCGGTAATTGGCGGGGTGATCTTTGCCACAATTGACACAAAACGCCTTTGTGTTGTCGCTCTTAACGAGCTGGCATTCGCCTGGGTTGTGGGCATTATCGCACTTAACGCATTTGTAGTTATTTGCGCAATTTTTTGCCAAATGGCCAAATTGTTGGCACCTTCTGCATTGCAGGGCACCTAAATTTCCCCTTGGCTTCTCCCAGCTCACTTTTGTGTTAAAAATGTATTTTATTTTGGCAGTGTCAATGGCCTGTTGGCCAGGTTTCAGGCATACTAAGAAGAGGTCGTACTTGAGCCCTTCTCTCTTAGACCTTATGGTCTCGAAGGGCGACACTTTTTCGATTGTATTTGGAGTCAATGACTCCATCTCCTGCTGTACCTCCTCCGCTGAGAAGTGACTTGTTAACCCCCTCAGGATTAGGTTCTGTGTTCTATTCTCTTTTAGAGTAAATGAGTACCCCTGCACCACATCACTTTTCCACATCTCCATCAGCTCCCTGTGGATCACCGCGTTATCTACGAACAGTTTGCTCCTCCCACCTCTCAGATTCACAATTTTAAATCTAAAGTCTAAGTTTTTTTTTGCTCTAAGGTCCGTGACCAGATCTCTTACGTTCGTATTAATCAATATAATCGGCGGACAAAACTTACCATTTCTCCCTGACATGTTAGTTCCCGTGCCTCCTTCTGCGTTAATGTTGTTGTCTGATGTCGCTTTGTTGCTGGTGTTGGAGTTACTACCGCTTCCCCTTGATGGCGCCGCTATCTCTGCTTCTGTTGTTTGTTCCGGAATCAGTCTCGCATACTTGGACTGTCTGTCTGGATTGTTGCCACCTCCGTTCAAATGGAATTCTCCCAGAGCTGTGAATCTATTTGTGTCGATTGTACCCTTATTGGTGTTTATGCTGTTTATGCTGGTTTCGTATTTGTTCGGGGACTGCCTTCCACAGTGGTCCATTGTTGGGCTTCACTTTGGCTGTCCATAGGTTCGCCATTTTGTTCTTCTGCTTGATGCCCTTGGTCAAGGACTTGTGCCGACACAATTTTGTTTGTCGCGCTCAGATTTGGCTCCGACTCGTCTTGATTTTTTGTTTTAAGCTTTGTGAGGATTTGTGCCGCTCGGTTTCCCCTGGGGCTATTTAAGATGAATGCTGAATCACTGCTCATTGATTCGTTGTTTTTAGATTTATAATTTAGTGCCATTTTTGGTTTTTTCCGCATCACTATTACGGAGTTTACCGTGCGTGCACTGCGCACAAAGTTTGGTCCTGTTTAACGTCGCTGGTGTGACGTGGTTTTGAAAAAAACCTTTGTGACAAGTAAAAAGAATTTTTTATGACTTCTTACCACGCGTAGCACCTGTGTGAGGATGGTAAGTCTCGACGTTTCCAAGTCCAGCGTGATGCCGTGAATTAAAAATGGCGTCGACGATCTATTAATTAATTATGCACGAAAGTTTGTGCAATTGGAGATCAGTTAAAACGTCAATTCCACTAGTTATTGGGACAATTGCAATTAAATTTATCGCTTTTGATGGGTTTCACTAAACTTTTCACCACTTTTCAATATACAATTTAAGATTTTTTCCTTGTGTAACTTCTTTGACTCTCTTACGATGTCAAATCGGAATAGAAAAGACAGAATATTCGATTTTTTTATCCGGAATATCCAGAATGGAATGAATAAAGAAACAAAAATGGACCGAATAGAATGAATGTCTATTGACCAGCGCTGCCACTTAGTTCAAGAACAAGTACAACATTTACTACTTACAATTAATATATTTTTTCTACGAGTATTACTGAACTCACATGTGAGGTAATACTCCACTACAGCACTAAAATAAAAACATATATAATAAAACGAATATGAGAAGAGAAACCTTAAGAAAATACAATTTAAGTTCACAAAAACAATAATAATAACGATATCTCAGTAATACAAATTACATTAAATTAATTAAACACCCTTATTATCGCTGTCAAAAATCAATTATTGATAAGCGACAAAATTTATTAATCAATCGATATTTTGGTACTATGAATGTCAATTAACAAATTATTCATCCATTGTGAACACTGACAAGCAAAATGCGATAGAGCACGTGCGTAAAGCTATCTCTTTCTGAAGTGCCGCATTTCTTTCTTAAACGTCAAGAAAAAATTGAAGCATACATTTTCAGTAATTTGCAGAAATTGTATGAAAAATTATTGCGATTGTTAATAAAGTGTATATTTAGGTGAAATCAATGGGAAATTTTCTCTTTTATTGAGGACCATGAGAAAGTATGTCAGGGCAAAAAAAATATATAAAAACAGTGAACATGTTGACCAAAATGACTTGTGCAGCTCCTGATGCAGCAATTTAAAGGCATTTTCATTTTTTTTTGTACAATTTTGTTATTAATTTATTGTTTTTGTTCGTATTAAAAATATGTATATAGCAAATTCGTTCAACCTAATTTGTTTCCAAAAAAAAAATACATTTTTGCCAAAAGTTCATTTTTATTTCTCGTACACAATTATACAATATTTTTTAAATTTTACTGTTCAAAAATAGTGTTTAGATACTCCTTCTTAATTTTATAGCGCAAATAATTTGATTATTCAATTAATAATTTGATTATTCAATTAATCAGCTGAGTACTACTATTGGGAAAACATATTAAAATTTAATTTTATTTTGTTGTTAGTTGTTTTGTTTAAGCTCATGCTTTTGTGACTGCTTTTTGTTCATAAGATTTATGGAAGTGAAGTTCCAGTGATTGTATCTATTCAATACATATTATTTTATTTTCCAAAAAAGCAATTCTACTCACATTTCGTTTTAAAAATGTTGTTTTACAAACAAAAACAGCGAATGAATTCTCTAAATTTATTTGTCAGTGACGAATTTGTGATTGACTGAACATTTTAAAGCTATCAATATTTTCGGCAACCAAAACAATATGTAGCGGAAAACGACTTGTCCCTATTTAAGTCTCCACAGCTGCGTATCTTAACGAAGTACCCAATACAGTAATATACAACTTTCGCTCAGATAAAGCATAATATATTATTTATTACTAAGATATTGTTATTATTTTTATGAATAACATTATATTCTCGTGTTGTTATTATGTTAAATATGTTCAATTGAAGGAAAAAAGTAAAACATTAAATATGTTGTCCTTTCGAGTAAGGATTTAGTACAAGTTCAAAAAAACATGCACCTTTTTATGTAGCATAAGTGGCAACACTGCTCATGAAATCATCTATGCGGCATTTCATGCCCACAGAAGAACATTTTAAAAATGTATATTTGATTCTGGAAAGAAATTAAAAATATATAATACAAAAATTATTAACTTAAAACAACACACATAAAAATATAAAAAAAGACAATAAATTTGCAATAAATGCTCAACCATTTGATTGTTTGCTGTTGCTTCTATTTTTTTTTTTGATCAAGTGCATCTGTCAAACGAGGGAATATTCTTTTTTTCCACGTTTCTCTAGGAATAAAAAGAATGCATTCCATTTATTCCAGACTGAATAAAGAAACACCGAAATGGATTATCCGGAATATTCCATTGAATAAAGAAACGTTAATGGCGCACTCGGAATATTCCGAATATTCAGAATGAATAAAGAAACACACGGATTGTTTTTGTTTTTTCAGTTTACACTGACGTTTGCACGAAGTACTCAACATGTCAAAATGTTCCTACGATCCTAGGCATTTTATTCATCAAGTAATATTTAAGGTAGGTAAGGTTAGAAAAACTCATACGGAATGCGGCCAATAAAATTGTTCCACTGGTGTTTCTGAATGTTTAATTGAAAAAGGTGAAGTACCTAATTAAAAGAAAACTTATCATGAGTCTTTTGATAGTTAGAAGAAGATTGAAATGTTTACAAATGTGGAATCTACGAATGGTGATTATACGAAGTATGTGAAACATTTACGGTTAAAGCTCCTTTTAGCTTTCAGAAAAAAATAGGAGCGACGTGTCTGGACTGTCGAAGAAACCCGAACCGCTGGTGGAATCTGACTATATTGGAACACCAGAAAAGGGATCAAATATTCGGCCATACGTTCGATTTATTAGAAAAGACGAAACTCCATTGGCCCGTGAGCTCCGGGAGAGACAAATTGAGGTTGAGGAGTGGAATCAAGTGTTTTGGTCAAAGCACAACAAACGCTTCTATGATGCAAGCAATTTAGATACATATATCACAAGCATACAGTTGTATAAGTTGAGTTTGTTTAGGAAAGGGACGATTTCATCAGACTGCACAATAAAGCGGGAATCGGCGAGATATCCGCAGATGAAATGAGCGAATTTTACAAGTCATTTTTGGATAAAAACAAGAGAATGCATACTTATTACAACATCTCATGGTACTTAAAGAACTTCGATTTATTGGTACTGTCTGCTCAAGTCAACTGTCAAAAGTTATGGAGAAAAATTCGGATGTAAGATTAAGCTGTTATTAAATTTGCATCAATATTCAATAGAACTGCTTTATTTTAATTCTTTTTTATAGTTTAAAATAGCATCGATAGGGTTGATAAATTTGGGCTGTGATTTTTTTATCGGGAACACGAAAATTGAAAATAAAATGATGTGCAAATGTTTGGCATCAATTTTAATTAGCGAAATCTCCATAGAAATGCCTTTAATTCCAAAGATACTATTTTACGTCCGCAAACGGAGCCAATGCCATGGACCACTGCAGACGTGTCCGTAAAACGGTGTTTTTTGGTTCCAATTAATGTTTAAATGGCCAGGGACTCGTACACTCCTTTTCACTTAATTACGAACAGTCTTTTCTTGATTTAATTTTACGACGTTTTTTAAATGCTTCGATAAATGTGAAAAACTAAATGCAATATGGAAGAAGGCTACAATGTTTATGTTGTAAAAAAAAATGGGATTAGGTATGTTGAGTTAGATGTGCCTTTATCGGGGCAATAACAAGCGATTGCACTTGATTGCGAAGGCAGATACCAAGCGATTGCACTTGATGGTAAGGGTAGATAACAAGCGATTGCACTTGTTAGTCTTGTTGCGAATTGTGAGCCAAGCACTTGAACTTGTTCACGCTGAAATTGAAGTGTAGGACGTAAAAAGAAAAGCGACGATCAATGAGTGGTGATTGATTGTATTTATTGGTGGGCCAAGCGCCTCTTTTTATACTTAAAATTAATTGCTTAACTGCTAACTTAGTGACATAGTTCTTAGTGACATTATATTGCTTAATGTTATAATTGAAAAGTGCTAACCTAGACGACATAGTTCTTAATGCTACTTGCTTAACTATATATGGTGCGTCAGCACAGCACGCGATTGTTGTTTCTGGTTTGCTGAGGTTTCTTTTTTGTTGGTTGTTTCTGTTTGTGACTGAGTAGGTCACAAGGTGCGGAGTTTGTTGCACTCGATGTGTTACTTAACATTCTCCCCGCGTTGAACTGCGTTGCATTCAATTAAACTCTCATGTTTCGCTGACGTTGTATTGCGTTCGAGTTTTGGGAACAGGTGTGGATCCTGTAGCTGACGTCATTCGGCTGCGCAGGTTGTAGATGATTAAGAATCCGACGGAAACTGACAGTAGCAAGGCCAAGTAACTAATTGCATGGTGATGAATTCTGTTTGAGAGTACGGTGTCGTGTAGGTCTGGGAATTCTTGGGTTTTTAAGTCTGCGAGTTGCTCTTGAAGATTGTTCAAGGCTTCTGACGTGGTGTTGGTAGCTGCTGGAGAGGAGAATTTCAGTGCGGCCTGCACCTCGTTCTGTTTGGCAATTGAAGAGAGGTTTCCAGAACTGATGTAGGAGGAATGTAGAGTGTTGGTCTTCATCTGACGGCCTTGGATGGTGATTAGATTGTTCCTCATTACGCAGTTGTCTTCGAGTGAGAGTAGTCCAGAGCCACTAAGTTTGAATTGATTGGCTTCTGTTTTACATACGGCAGTGAGTTGAACGTCTTGGAGCGTGCCGAAAATCCACTGGTTACTGTTGCTCAACTGTGTCCATATCATGTTGTTGGTTGGTTGCATCAGGTTGCATGATGGTACTGTATTGTTGTTGAAGAGATTGAATTCACAAGTATATGCTTGGGAACCAGCGTGGTGTTTTGCTCTTTTGTTGACGCAAATGAAGTGAGTGTCCTTTCCCTTGTCGCACTCCTTAAGTTCGGCTGTTGTCATCTCGAAATACTGATCCCGGTGGCGGTTTATTGCCAGAATTTCCATCGATGGATTGATGATGAGGAGTGTGTTATTGACTGTGGCCGGGAATGGTATTAGTAGGAACAGATTGAAGGGTTCTTGTTCGACTAGTGGAATTTTAATGACAAACACCAGATGATTGTCAGTGGCTCCTCCTTGAGTTGTTAGGATCTTGTAGAAGTGAATCAAATCTTCTTGATCAAACGGTAGTTTTTCCGACAGAGGCAGATGATTTTTGATATTGTTGATTTCGGCTCGTAGTTGAGTTGGGGTCAGCAGAAGTGGGCTGATGGTCCCATAGTGGGCGTCTGTTAACGTATTTATGATTGCTGTTTCAATTCGTTGCAGGTTGGTAGCCATAAGCATTAGTTGTATTGTTAATGACGTGAAAATTTGGAAGATTTTGGTTTGTTCAGAGGCCTCTCTAATCCGAGCGATGATCTGTTTGGTTTGATTTTGAAGGGAGTTCATGCGTTCTCTGACCTCGATTTGATCTTGTTTCACGATGTTAATTGTGGAATCTATGATAGATGTCTGGTTCTTTAACATTGTCCATAAACGTGCTTCATTGCCCTTTACTTGGTTGATGGTTTGGGATATCTCTTCTGCGTAGTCGGAATCAAGAAGTCCAAACAACGTATGTGCCATGTTGCCGACTATGTTGATGGCTGCCCGAGGTTTTCGGCGTTTTGAAATTATGTTGGTATCTGCTTGTAATCTATTTCTGATGATGATGAAGTGAGTTACTAGTGAAGAGCATGCTGCCTTTTGTTGTAACTGCTTGCATAGGTGTTGAAGTGCCATTGTTCCATTGTCAAATGCTTCTAATTCCGACTGAATGGGTGCTAAGTCATAGTAGACAATGATTTTCCATTCAGTTGCAACGAGATTGGTAGATCCAAGAGTTTCGAAATAGATTCCTGGATTGTTAGCGAATCTTGTAATGTGTACTGGTGAAGCGCAAACTATCGGCAATAATAATAAGGACAACATTATGGTGGTCATTAGAGAGCTGTATGATGTTTTGCTTCGTTTTGTGGGCGTTTCCGTTGAGTCAGTTGTCGTTGACGTGGTTTGTGTGGATGTCCCTGGCGCTTCAGCTGTACTCGTGTTGCTATCATCTGGTTCATTAAATAGTGGGGCTAGACGGTGGATTGGTCGCTTCCATATTCCAGATTTGGTTCTGACGTTGACTACTCGTACCATACTGTCATCCCCCTTGAAGATTTGAATCACTCTTCCGAGCGGCCATTGCAGGGTTGGCGTGTTGTCTTCCTTGATTATGACCATGTCGCCAACCTTGATATTGTTCTTTTCCTGATTCCATTTGTGCCTATATTGTAGTTCATTCAAGTACTCCGTTGACCATCGTTTCCAGAATTCGTATTTTAAATGACTAATCGCCTTCCAGTGGGTTAGCAGAGATGCCTTTGCTGGTGCGGTATCACTATCGACTTGAGCAACCAAAGGCTCGCCAATAAGAAAGTGCCCAGGTGTTAGTGCAGATAGGTCGTTTGGATTTGATGACAGTGGGGTGAGTGGTCTTGAATTCAAAATGCCTTCAATTTCGACGACTATTGTTTCCAATTCTTCGTGTGTCAATGAGGCCGGTGAAACTGTTTTTACCAGGAGGTGTTTTGCGGATTTCACTGCCGCTTCCCATAGGCCGCCAAAATGAGGAGCTCGAGGTGGGATGAACTTGAATGTTATGCCTTTGTCGCTGCTGGCCTTGATTATGGCCTCTTTTGCTTCTGGGACATGGAGAACGTCGAGCAGCTGATTTCTTGCTCCCACAAAGTTGGTTGCATTGTCACAGTAAAGTGTTTGAATGCGTCCGCGTCGGCTAATAAACCTTCGAAGGGCTCCAATAAAGGCTTCTGTTGTTAGGTCAGTGACAATCTCTAAGTGTACGGCCTTGGTTGTAAAGCAACAAAAGACTGCTAGGTACACCTTGTGCGGCTTTTTCCCTCGGATTTTGTAGTGCACCCACAGCGGTCCACAAAAGTCAACACCGGAAATCATGAATGGTCTGTTTGGTGAGACGCGATCCGCTGGGAGGTTTCCCATTACTTGATTCATTAGTTGTGGTTTAGTTTTGGTGCACTTAACGCAGTTGTGAACTGTGTGACGAGCCATGATCTTTCCCTTGATAGGCCAGAATTGTTGTCTCAGGATCGACAGGAGCGTCTGTGGTCCACAATGGTTGTGCTCGTCATGTTTCATTTTGAACAGCATTTTTGTTACTGATTCATTGTATGGCATCAGTATGGGATGTTTGGCATCGAAGGAAATGGGAGCGGCTTCTAGTCGACCTCCGACTCGTAAAATACCCCTTTCGTCTAAAATTGGTGCTAGGGTGATTAATGTATTAGATCTGCATAATCCCTTGTGGCTCTTGAGGTCTTGGATTTCCTTCCCGAATTCAGATCCTTGTACTTGCCTTATGATAGCAGTGAGAGCTTCGGTGAGTTCCATAGGTGATAGTGCTGTATGGGTTACCTTATTTGTGTCTATTTTTCTGGATCTCTTGATGAACCGAAGAACGTAGCCAATAGTGTGCTGAAGGAACTTGAAGGAATTTCGATGATTGATGTGGTAAATCATTTGATCTGTGCTGTTTTGTGTCAATGCTACCGCAACTGTATGCTTTCTCTTTCTTTCCAGGTCGGAATGTGGGTCTTGTTCCTTTACGAAAGGTTGGGGCCATGTTGATTCGTTCCCGTGCAAGAAGATTGGTCCGTAAAGCCACATACTGCATGACATAAAGCTGGCTGCTGATATTCCGCGAGATAGTAGATCTGCTGGATTTTCCTTTGATGGCACGTGGCGCCATTGGGGTGGAACGGATAATTCCTGAATTTTTGCCACTCGATTTGCCACAAAGGTGTGGAGCGATGAGGAGGTTGAATTAATCCACGATAATACAATTTGTGAATCGGTCCAGAAGACAATTGGAGTGTCTTGGAATCTTAAGTCTTCTCGGACTCTATTTGTGAGTTCAGCCCCTAGTACCGCAGCACACAATTCAAGTCGGGGTAGGGTTTGTTGTTTTACCGGAGCTATACGTGATTTTGCGCAGAGTAGTCTAACGAGACTTGTTCGATCTTTATAGGTTGACCGCAAATAAACTGCTGCTCCATAGGCTTGCTCTGATGCATCCACAAATGTATGTATTTGTACGGATGTTGGAGTCCCTTGATTAAACATGTGTCTTGAAACCTTGACCTGATTGAGTGTTGAAAGGTTGTTTCTAAACGCTATCCATTCTTGTCTTAGGTGTTCGGGCAACTCGTCGTCCCACGACAGTTTCAAGTGCCACAGTTGCTGCATAAATATTTTTGCTTTAACAACCACAGGGCCAAAGAGTCCTAGTGGATCGAAGATGCGTGCAATGTCGGAGCTGACTGATCGCTTCGTGAGTATGGAAATGTCGGATAACTGGGCTCTTCCGCACAATTGGTCCGACTTTGGCTGCCAAATTAGACCCAGTGTTTTTATTGCGCAGTGAATTGATTCGCTGAAGTCAAGGCTGATTTCGTGGTCCTCCGCTGGGAGATCCTGAAGTAATGCTGGATGGTTTGCACACCATTTGCGTAGTTTGAATCCTGCGCTGTGAAGTAGTGCAGTGACTTGAGCTTGGGCTTCCTTTGCCAGTGGGATACTATCTGCTCCGCTGATGCAGTCGTCGACATAAAAATCATCTTGAAGTAGTCGTGCTCCAGCTGGATGTGTAATCTTATTTTGAAATGCTAGATATTGTAAGCATTTGGTGGCCAGGTAGGGTGCTGATGATGTTCCGTATGTTACGGTTTTTAGTTTGTAATACTTGATCTCATCAGTTGGTTGCCTTCTCCAAATAATGAGCTGGTACATTTGATCATCTTCCTGGATGAGGATCTGCCTGTACATCTTCTCGATGTCGGCTGTAAAAACGTACTTGTGGAGTCGGAATCGAAGGAGTATGGAGAATAGTTCACTTTGTATTGTGGGCCCTGTATGAAGAATGTCATTAAGCGATAACCCAGATGACGTTTTTGCGGATGCGTCGAACACCACCCGTAGTTTGGTTGTGCTGCTGTCTGGTTTCAAGACGCAATGGTGTGGTGTGAAGAAGTGGGATCCTTGGATGACTTCCTGCTTGACCTCTTCCATATGCTTCAGGGATTCATATTCATCCATAAACTTAACGTACTCCTCCTTTAATTTTTGGTTTTTGCTGAGTCGTCTTTCAAGTGCTAGGAATCGATTGAAGGCTGTCCTTTTGGAGTCACCCAACGTTGTTCCATTTTCTCGAAAGGGTAGCCGTACGAGGAAACGGTTGGTTTCAGATTTCGACACAGTTTGGGTGAAGTGTGTTTCGCAGTACCTTTCTGTTGCCGTCAATGGTCGCGAAGTGGTTTCGAAATCGTCGATCCTCCAGAAATTTTCGATTAATTCATTTGTAGAGTCGTCTTCGCAGAATATCCCACATGTTGCTGTGTTGGGTGTGACGTCTCCAATTTTCCCAGCTACGATCCAACCTAAAACGGTGTTTTGGAGGATAGGCATCCTGTCTCCAATTTGTATCCTCTCTGGTCGCATCAGCTGATGGTAAAATTCTGCTCCCAGTAGAATATCGATCTTATCCGATCGGTGGAAGTTTGGATCAGCTAGCTTGATATTATCCGGTAGGCTCCAGGTGGTAGTATCCAGATTTTGAGTGGGTTGAGGTGAAACAATGCTTGGAAGTATGAATGCTTCTATCCTGCATTCAAAGTTTCCGCTTGTTGATCGTAGTCCAATATTTACTCGCTGATTTGAGCTTCGTGTTCTCCTGCCAATGCCTTCGATGCAGAGTGAAGATGGTGTTGGTGATAGAGAGAGACGTTTGATGAGTCTCTCCGTTATTAGATTTATCTGTGAGCCGGAATCCAGCATAGCTCGTACCTCACATCGTTGTCCGTTGTTTGCGATGATGGCCACCCTTGCAGTGGCTAGAAGTACGTAACCTTGTTTGTTATTTACTTGCTGGATCGTGGCTACAGTTGTCGGAGGTAGCCCTTCGTTAGGAGGTGTTGTGGTTGCCCGTTCAAGATGCAACAGGGTATTGTGCTTCCCTGAGCATTTGGTGCAACATCGTGCAGAGCATGTTTTAGCTGTGTGGTCGGTTTTGAAGCAGTTGACGCAACGACGTCGTTTTTGGGTCCATTTGAGCCGTTCTGCTGCTGACATCCTGAGGAATTTTTCGCAGTAGTACATAGGGTGGCCCTTGGTTCCACATACCTTGCATCCTTCGATATTGGAGGTGGCTACGGTTGTTATTGCTCTGGCCTTGTCCTTTCCTCCCACCGCTTCTAAGGCTTCGAACCGGGATTTCAAAAACCTTAAGAACTCATCTATTGTTTGCAGTTCTCGTGGGTTTCGCAGAGATTGTTCGTATAGAAGATGGGTAGATCGATCTAATTTTTTGATTAGTAGGTGTATGAGGAGTGGGTCCCAGGAGTCTGTCTCGATGCCCAGCGTTTTGAGTGCTGCTAGGCATTCATGAATGGCGTCATGAAACTCTCGGATTGCCTTCATCTCTGAGTTTATATTTGGTAAACCGGTAAGTCGTTGGATCAGTGCTGATGTGAGGGCCCTTTTGTTGCTGAATCGGTCCTGTAGCGTTTTCCAAGCTATCTGGTAATTATCCTCGGTTAACTCAAGGTGTCGCAATAACCGCTCTGCATCACCTGATACGTTTGCCTTCAGATACCACATTTTTTGGATTGGTGGTAATGGCTGATCATGAATCATTTTCTGGAAGATGTCAGAAAATGTCTGCCATTTCAAATGATCTCCGTCAAATTTGGGTATCGTCATCTTGGGCAGTTGAATTGCCGGATGGTCCGCTGCTTGTCTTGACGTTTTTTCGTTTTGATTGTTTGCCGTTGCTCTTCTTAATAGAGCTTGATTCCTTAGAACCTCGGCTTCTAATTCGATGTATAAATCGATATTATACCCCTTGGCCACTGGATCGTCATCTGTTTCACAAATTGAGTAGTGGATCTCTTCAATTTGACTCCACAGTTTATTCATGGCCTGTAGGCATTGGGATGGTGCTTCTTCCTTGGCCGTTCCGTGGATGATACGGGCCAAAGAACTCATCATTGTCTTCTGTCGTCTTTGAAGAACCTCCCAGTCTTTATTGTCCTCTTGATTAGGGACTAGAGGAAGTTTCTTGATGATAGGAGATGATGATCGTGGGTTGCTGGTTGACGATTGTGTCTCGTCTGGCCTTACTGTCGGTTTTTGTCCGAGCACAGCGTTTTCGTTGGTGCTGGACCTAATCTGTGCCAGAGAATCACTCAAGATCTGTCTATACTTGGTGTATAGCTGCTTGATCTTGGTGTAGTAATCGGAGGAGAAATATTCATCCTCTAGTGGAACCGTCGTGAGAGAACGAATACTGGTGTCAGTGGTTTCGAATGTTTCCCATATGGCATCCAGTCGGTTTAGTCTGGAGGTGAAATATTCTTCCGTGGTTTTTCGGGTAGGGGAATCCTTCGTGAAGTTCCGGATGATCTGCTGGATCTCTTCACCCAGTCCCCTTTGACTCGAAGTCAATTGCTCCATGTTGTGTATATCTTCCTTGTCGGGTCCTCAAACGATGTGTAGAAGTTCCACGCTGAAGATCACGTCGGGGTCACCAAAAATGTTGAGTTAGATGTGCCTTTATCGGGGCAATAACAAGCGATTGCACTTGATTGCGAAGGCAGATACCAAGCGATTGCACTTGATGGTAAGGGTAGATAACAAGCGATTGCACTTGTTAGTCTTGTTGCGAATTGTGAGCCAAGCACTTGAACTTGTTCACGCTGAAATTGAAGTGTAGGACGTAAAAAGAAAAGCGACGATCAATGAGTGGTGATTGATTGTATTTATTGGTGGGCCAAGCGCCTCTTTTTATACTTAAAATTAATTGCTTAACTGCTAACTTAGTGACATAGTTCTTAGTGACATTATATTGCTTAATGTTATAATTGAAAAGTGCTAACCTAGACGACATAGTTCTTAATGCTACTTGCTTAACTATATATGGTGCGTCAGCACAGCACGCGATTGTTGTTTCTGGTTTGCTGAGGTTTCTTTTTTGTTGGTTGTTTCTGTTTGTGACTGAGTAGGTCACAAGGTGCGGAGTTTGTTGCACTCGATGTGTTACTTAACAAGGTAGATAAATTCCTCCTGCGAAGGTCAGTCACATTGACGTGTGCACAGCAGAGTTGCACAAAAGTTATAAATTTTGAACCTAAAATAGTTATTAGTTGCGAAGTGTAACTAAGCGTGTTTAGTTGTGAAAAATTAGTTGCCGGAGTGTAACTAACAATAATTAGCTTTAGTTTTAGCTTTTTAGCTATCGATTAAACACAACTAATAATTTTTTCAAACAATTTAATCCGAAAAGGCTTACAGGAACAGAAGCGATTCTTTTATTTCGTTATACATTTTCTAGTTTTAATTATGTTTAATTTTAGAGATTATTATGTCATTACGAAACACGGGGAAAAATAGTGTGGAAGTAGATTTGTCTTCGATAAGTTTTGAATAATTGAGGTTGTATAGCTTGAAGTTTGTTCTACATCAGTTGAAGGTAACCGATGGCCGATTGAAGAATGCCACTTTTAGTTGTCATAAGGTTATTTACCAAGAGGTCCTTGGAGCACCAAATAAGGTCCTTAAACGATTTTTTTTTCCAAAAACTCCAAGAAAACCGCGCCTTGTATCTGTGTTCAATGTTATTTGACTAAGAGGTCCTTGTAATAAACAAAAAAGGTCCTTGAAAATCGAAATAGGGATATTATTCCAAAATATCATTTGAGCCCAAACGGTATGTCTGTGTTCAGTGTAATTTGACTAAGAGGTCCTTGCAACAACAAAAAGGATATTTTTTAAAAATATCATTTGAATCCACACGGTATATCTGTGTTCAATGTTATTTGACTATGAGGTCCTTGCAACAACAAAAAAGGTCCTTAAAACTTGAAAAAAGGATATTTTTCCAAGGACCTCTTTGTAAAATAACCTGATGTAAAATAAAAGGGATATTCAATGAATTTCTATTTTAAACGCAATATGCATAATAAATCCCAATAAAGTATCACTATTATAGCAAAATAAAACATTTTGATTTAGTTATAAGTTATTACCTAGACAGCTAAAAAGCTACAGCTTAAAAGCTAACCTACTTTCAGCTGTCATCCGCAACTAACTTTGGCAACCTAACGAGCTTAGTTACACAACCTGCAACTAATAGCTAATAGCTAAAATTAGTTGTCATTATGATAGCTAACCTACAAATCGATTGCATTTTTAGCGAAGCTAATTTAACGACGTTAGTTACTTAGTTATGGCGTTAGCTAGATAACAAATTAGGTAGCTAACGTGGTGCAACAGCAACTGTGGTGCACAGCACAGACTACAGACTACCTACAACTAGCCAAGACAGTCAACTCTCACTACCCCCGTCCGCTGCGCCCCTAAAAAAAGAGAGCGGTGTCCTCTCAAAATTTCCTATCGGTGAATACATGTGAATCAATAGAAATGAAGTCTTCTGTCTGATTGTCAAATATGACAAGTTTGTGTGGTGACCCTTCAAGCAAGAGACTCCGTTTTACGTCCGCAAACGGAGTCAATGACATATGGGCTACTCCGCATACGGCTCCGCATACGGGTCCGAAAAACGACGTTTTTCGGATCCAATTAGTATGGAAATTGTAATAGCCGCGGACTCACATGTGTATGTATTGTGACAGATTGAGCTCGCTGTGCTCAGCAAAAAACGAATCCAAAACTGATCCAAAAAAAAGGTACAAATAGAGGCTAGATAAGAAGAGAAACGAGAATCGAGTATCGCTAAAATAAAAATCAGAAATGTTTGTTCATGTTTATTTTATTTCTTAAAAACAATACATTTTTCCATTTGGTATACCTGCAACCATTTCTCCTTCTCCTGCAAAATAAATGAATCAAATAAATGTGCATGTTATCAATACATATGACTGTTACTTACTTTCAGCATGAATTTGTGCCGGTAGCATTAATATCAACGAAATGCGGCCCATTGGTAGTTTCGCCTTCATCGGTTGCTATTTTTTTTTTGATTTTGATAAATCTAAATTCAAACAAAGTTAATTAAGCAAATAATAGTGTGCAATAATAAATTCAATTTTAGTTTACCTTTCAAAGAAAATTATATCTGCAGCTGCAGCCAGAGGACAGATGAACGAATCGCCATTACAAATAACTACTCTCGACTCTCGCTCTTCTTCTTATTGGCAATGTAGTTACATTCAATTTACAAATGTGTGCGTGGAACGCCTCATATATCGCGGATCCAAAAATGACGGGAAAAGTTGGGTGTTTTTGCTTGAAGGGGAGTTTAATTTTGTGTCATTTGTTATTCTTTTATTCCAAAGATTAATAATATATTTGTACACTCTTAAGTTGTATAGTTTAGGAACAATATGCAAATACACAAAATAACTAGCTTAAAAGTGCAAATGAAAAAATTATCTACTAATTATTCATGGCTGTGTGTTCAGAAGTGCGGTGGTAATCGATGGTTCGATAAGACGATTCAAGTAAGAAACTTCTTTCTAAAGTTTACAAATTGGCTAAAATTTATTTCTGCAGTTATTTTTTGGTCGAATTGGATTCCATGGATATAGCTATGAACATTCTCCGGCCGAGGGTGAACCTATTGCACTCATGATGAACTACATTGTAAAACAAATTGTGTAAATATTTATTTTCATATTTTTCTTTTCGTGTAATTTAATTTTTTTCTTTTAAATAGTTACGACCTGTAAACTCCTCTCCAGCTGTGGACAAGCACATTGAATTAGCAAAAACCAACCTTGACAAGCTAGCTGATGACCTACATATGCACGCAATGCAATTCCAGGGATATTACAAAGGCTTCCTTAAGCAGCAGAAACTCAGTCCCGACAGTTTTGTCTAAATGGCTCTTTAATATGAGTTCGATTATGATAAGTAAGTATTTTCCATCTGAAAAGGACTGATAATAAATAATCATAAATAATAGTAAATAATCATTTCTATTCTTTAGTTCTACAAAGTTCCTGTTTGCTCTCAAGCACTGAAACCCCTACATCGGGACATTGTCTTTGAACAAGGAGTTACTAGCCGTAAAATGAAACCAAGAGTTGGTAGAGGAGAGCCAAAAATCACTATTCGCCATCTCATTGGATGTTACGATCCGAGTGCAAATGAAAAAAAAATTATAGTAATTAATTCTTGGCTGTGTGTTCAAGAAGTGCGGTGGTAATCGACGGTTCGATAAGACGATTCAAGTAAGAAACTCTAAAGTGTACAAACTGTTAGATAAATTTATTTCTGCAGTTATTTGTCAGTCGAATTGAATTCCATGGATATAGCTATGCACATTCTCCGGCCGAGGGTCAACCTATTGCACTCATGATGGACTACATTGTAACACAAATTGTGTAAGTATCTATTTTCATATCTTTCTTTTCATGTAATTTAATTTTTCCCTTTTAAATAGATAATCTATAAATTTTCGCATTAACTAAAACCACCAACTTACAATCTGCTACGAAACTACCTTCACAAACACATTCACACAGCGAAAACCAACCATGACAAGCTAGCTGGTGACCTACTTTTCACGCAATGCATTTCCAGCGATATGGCAATAATAAGTAAGTATTTTTTCTCTGAAAAAGACTGTTAATAAAATCATTTCTATTCCTTAGTTCTACAAAGTTCCTGTTTACTCCTAAGCACTTAAACCGCTCCATTAGAACATTATTTATTATTATAGTATAGGTAGTCTGTGCTCAGGATCAGGGAAACATTGTTATATTCGTGTAAATCTTCGCTTATAGGTGGACATCCTATATTACATCGACCTGTCCTCGCAAGAATGGTTTTAGACTCGAATTTATTATTAAAAAGAGGCATTCTGAAATATATAGCATTATAGACAAAATATTTTTCCACAAAAAAAACTATTAAACTTTCTCGGACTTTTAAAGAATAAATCAAAAAGTGTTTAATTTATTATACAAGCTATTTCTGAGGGGCTTAAAAATACATACACTATATTCTTGTTTCCTAGTTACATTTAATTTGTTGTTGCTTGTTGCCATAACATAAAACAGAACTTCTATTCACTTAGAAATATAAATATTTACTGGACCTTTTTGGGAATACCTACCCTACGAATTTGTTTAGAAATTGAATCAAAAGTGAACGAAAAATTAATTACGTGTAAATTAATCAAAAGCTTTTGGTTTAACTATGACAGATACATTGTTGCAGTCTGAGAAGTAAGTACCTATGTATGTCTTCATTCATATTTAATGTTGTTGTTATAGAAAAATTGATTTATCTAGAAGCTTCATGACTATGAACAGCTGACTAACGATGCAATATCGAATCTCAGACAACATCTTTTAGATGGAAGCTTACCATTGAAGATGTGAAAGGAGAACTCAAATCTCAAAGCCGAAATCCAATCGCAACGGCAAAAAGTAAACATGTAGACTCGGCTGTTTTGCATTATTTTTGTCAAGATTTATTGCATTCGTAATATGAGCAGTCTTCGTGGTCTAACTGCAATATGTTTAGTTTTAGCCGATGGTAGGTAGGTAGGTAGATGGATGCCCTTGTGACTGTTGTCACGGCTCACTTAGACCAACTGTTTGGGTCCATTGTGTGCATTGCTGTTGGGGTTTCCAAAATTTTGAACCTGCAAATACAAAAGATATGCCGCTGTTAAACAGCTCAGTGATCCGCTTTATTAGAACCACCCGGATTTATATGTAAATCTCAGGAGTTTGTTAAGCTCAATGTCGGTCAGATCCTCCAGCTCCTCAAAAAAGTAGCTGCCAAGAATCTTGAATCTCTTAGTGCTAAGGGCAGGGCATTCACATAATAGGTGACGAATAGATTCTGTCTCTTCGACGTCTCTACAGCTCCTGCAGTAATCGTTATGCGCTATGCCCAGCCGTTCCGCATGTAGGCCCACCACGCAGTGTCCTGTAAGGACCCCTGTCAGTGTGCGTATGTCTCTGCGGTTCAGCCCGATTATGGCCTTAGATTTCCTTTTGTTTACCGCTGGCCAAAGCTCCCTCGTGTGTCTGCATGTTTCAAGGCTGGTCCAACGTAGGTTTGTTCTACTCATGGATTCGGCGTTGATTTTCCGTGACAGTGTACTGAGCGGAGTTTGTAAAGATTTCAGCGCCAGAGATGCATCCATCTCCGATCCGCATCTTGCCAGCTTGTCTGCTTCTTCGTTGGCCGAGATGTCCTTGTGTCCCGGTACCCAGCATAGGGTCACCGAGTTTACGGTTGATATCTCGTCTAGGTGTTTTCTGCACACACCGTCCTTGATTTAACAACTGCTGACTCCATGGTCATTATGGCCGCTTGGCTGTCAGAGTATATGGTGATCTGCTTATCGGCCAGTTTACGCTTCTTCACCTCCTTAGCGGCTTGAGTGATTGCAGCTGTCTCTGCCTGAAAGACGCTGCATTCATCGTTGATTCTGAAGGACATACCCAGGCCCAGAGTCTCACAGAAGATGCCTGCACCTGTACCCGCATCCATTTTGGATCCGTCGGTATAGATAGCTATTTCGCCTTCTTCCGTGACTGTTCTGTTGATCCATTCGCTTCTTTCTGGGATTCTGGTAACGAATCCCTTTTTGAAGGCGAAGGTGTGTGGTAGGTAGTCAGTGGATTTTGTTTCTTTCGAGGCTCTCCATCTTGCCTCGACCGATGCGTGTCCGTAGGGCCTGAAAGACCATAGTCCCGACTCCCTGAGTCTAACGGCCGTTTTAACCGCTATGCTGCTGCAGTGTATGTCCAGGGGCGTGAGGTTAAGTATTACCTCCATGGCTGCAGTGGGTGTGGTCCTTAGTGACCCTGTTATCCCAATGCAAGCCGTCCTTTGTATCTTAGTAAGGCTTGAGAGATGGCATTTCTTCTCAGTAGCCTTCCACCATACAGCTGCGCCATATGTTAGAATGTGTCTTACCACCACTGTGTACAGCCAGTGTACCACATGTGGTTTAAATCCCCATGTGTTGCCGAATGCTCTTCTGCAGGCATAAAGTGCCACGTATGCCTTTTGCACCCGGTCTTCTATATTTTCCTTCCAGCTGAGTTTAGAATCTAGTATAACCCCCAAGTATCTTGCCGTCTTGGATACTTGCAGGTGCACTCCATTCATCCTTGGTAGTTCAAAGGCCGGTATTGCCCTTTTCCTTGTGAACAGCAGGATTTCTGTCTTGTCTGGGTTTACTCCGAGTCCTTTTTCCGCAACCCATTTGCTGACCAGTAGGAGTGCATAGCTGAGTCGCTCACTGAGGACTGGGATGAATTTACCCGGGACCAGGATTGCTACATCGTCGGCGTAAGCGCTCACGATAAAGCCTTCCCGCTCTAGTATTTTTAAGAGTTCGTCCATGACTAGGATCCATATGAGCGGAGAGAGGACGCCTCCTTGTGGGGTACCTCTGCTGACTTTCCGTTCTATACAAACGTCTCCTAGATAGGACTTGATTCGTCGTGTGCCTAGCATTAGTCCAATCCATTCACATAGACTGTTATTGACCCGCGCCCTTCTAAGGCCGCGCAGAATTGCGTCAGCCTCGATATTATTGAAGGCTCCCTCTATGTCTAGGAGCGCACTCAAAGTAAATTCCTTGAATTCCAGTGATCTTTCCACCACGGAAACTACTTTATGTAGTGCGGTGTCTACAGATCTGCCTTTGATGTATGCGTGCTGCGATTTGGAAAGGTAATTATCGCTGATCGCTTCTCTCACATGCACATCAATTAGTCTTTCCAGTATTTTTAGCATGAATGATGACAGACTTATAGGTCTGTAGTCTTTTGCTGTGGTGTGGGTAGCTTTCCCTGCTTTAGGGATAAATATTACCCTCACCTCACGCCATGCTTTGGGAACACAGCAAAGCCTTAAGCAGCCCATATAGATGCGTTTTAGTCTTGGGATAGTGGCATCCTTAGCCTTCTGAAGCATTATAGGTCGAATATTATCTATTCCTGGTGCTTTGAAGGGGGCGAATGAGTTGATCGCCCATGCTATTTTTCTTTCGTCGATTATTGCGTCGATTGTGTTTTGATCCATTCCCTGCCTCGTGTCATGTGTAACTGTATCGTATACTATAGGCACGTCGGCACATCCTGGGAAATGGGTTTCTGTCAAAACGACTAGCGTCTGCTCGTGTGATTCAGTCCAGCTACCGTCGATATTTCTTAGCGAGGATATCGGTATCGGTGCTTTAGCCAGGACTTTTCTGAGTCGCGACGCCTCAGTCGTAGATTCAATCGATTCGCAGAAATTTCTCCATGAGTTCTTCTTGGCGAATCTTATCTCCTTTTTTAGGAGTTTAACGCTCTGCTTGTAGGTCGTCCATTCGATTAGTCCCTCCTTTGCGAGGTTCCATCTAGATCTTGACGCTTGCATAAGCTCCCCGATCTTGGAGTTCCACCAGGGAGGGCGTTTTTTTCCGTTCGTTCTGCTTACTGGGCAGGATTTTTCGAAGGATTTTGAGAGCACCTCAGTTAGAGACTCAACTGCTTTGTCGATCTCTTGTTCAGTGCTGTGGTTTTTTACCGGGCAGACGTTTTCCAACATCTGTAGTTCTGTAGTGAACCTGTCCCAGTCTGCTCTTCTTGGGTTCCTGAAAATTTCCCTAGCCTGAGATTGAATTTGTAGGTCAAAGAGTATCCAGCAGTGTTCTGCGAACGATGCCTTGCTGGACACTCTCCAGTTCACGACCTGGACGGAACTGCTCTGAGATACAAATATAGCGTCTAAAACTTCCCTTCTATTCGCTGTTATGAAGGTAGGGTCATTACCCCTGTTACATACGATTAGATTGGAACTGAGTAAAAAGTCGAACAAAGCCTCGCCCCTCACATTAATATCTGAGCTGCCCCTGATAGTATGATGGGCATTTACGTCACCGCCTAAGACTAAGTTCTTCTTACCTTTCTCGGACGCTGCTACTAGCGTCCTTACCGAATCCGGGGGGACAGATGTGTCGTCATTGTGGGGCATGTACACTGACGCCACAGTACAGCTCTCGTCCTCTCCTCTAACCTCCACCGCCGTCACGTCGCCCGTGCTGAAATGAGACAACATTAATACATGAAGGTTTTTATTTGCCACGATACACGATCTCACCTTTCCCTTATCGGATCTGTAAAAGGTGTTAAATTTGTATGACCCTAATCCCATCACGCGATCGTTATGGATCCATGGTTCCTGGACTAGGGCCAGGTCCAGCTGCTCCCTTTCCAGGAGCAGCCTCAAGTTGTCCGAGGCGACTTTACTGTGGTGGAGGTTGATCTGGGCTATCTTCATCGATGGCCATATCTTCTCCTCCCACATTGTCGGTCGCCTGTGCGTCCGATGCAGTGCGTTTAAGCAGCTTGAGGGTAACCTCGCTCGCTGCAAATGACAACGCCATCTGCATCTCCTTCTTCAGCGGTGATGGCGTTTCGTCGAAGACGACGATATAGCCTCTTGCACCGTTTTTGGGCTCTTCCGCGCTTACAATTTCCCATCCCTGCATGGGGATCTGTGGGTTTTGCGCTTGCAGGACGCGGAGCACGTCATTCTTGTCCACCTCCATTTCGGGGATGACTATTCGTCCCTTCGCCTTCCTAGGGACTTCTCTGGGCGGGACGGCCTTGAGCATGGCTCCTTCCTAGAGTTCTAGGCCGTCTATAACGGTCTTGGCGAAGTCGTTGGATGCCTGGTCCTTGCAGTCGATGTAGGTGATACCCTTGATCCACCTCATCTTGCCATAGGCTGGGGCATTTACGCCGGCGTTCTTTAGAATGTGAGATACGATTGCAGAGCCCAAGGTCTGCTCGATTCACTTCCCACATTCTACTGTGTACTGCCCGCTCGGCTTTTTGATGTCCACCACAGCCAGCTGCAACGGATTTCTCGTCACCTCGCTGTAGCTGCTCCTTTGGTTGGTTCCCCACGCGCCTGATGCCTTTTTGGGGCTCCCCGTGGTCGTTGTGGTCTGTTTGATCTTCTTGGGGGCATTTGGCACGTCTTCCGACGACCTCATCCTTTTCGAGGCAAACACACTTCTTTTACCACCCGTTTTTTCCGTCGGTTTCCGCTGAAGTCCGCTGGGGCCCGGCTTATCGCTAGGCTCCCTTGGGACTGGCTGAACCTCCTTACGTACTTCGGGTCTTCTGTTTCTGGCATTGGGGTCCATCTTAACGACGTCATCCCTCCGCCTTGTGTAATCGCCTTTCTTGCCGGTCACGTCTTTATTAGCCGTCCTGGTTCTCGGTTCTGGGGGCCTTGTGAGAATGTCCTGTGCTATGGTTTCTCTGGCCCATCCTAGCGATGCTACCTCCTTCTCAGTGAGAGAGGATCTTTCCTTGGCGGTCAGAATGCCATATATGTGTTTGGCCTTTTTGAACTCCCTCTTCCTTAGTAGACCTGGAGAGAGTTTTTTCTTCTTCCTCGCCTTGTCCGTTGCGAGATTCTCTTCGGAGGGTACAGCTAAGAGCTGTTCTTCCCTTTCCTCCGATATCTCCTCATCAGTTGCACCGGCCTCTAGGGCCTCTTCTCTAATGTGCGGTTCCACCGGCAGTGTGTCTGCCGCACTCTCGGTATCTAACATACCCACTCCCTCATCCTTGTTTTTGTTAGTTGTTTTAGAAATTTTGGTTCCCACGATTATGGCCGGAAAGGGTAGTCCGCCCCGGCAGCGCCGCCATGCCGGGGTAAGGCATTAAGGTACCTGCAGGTCTTCGCCAGAGCACCTCAGGGAGCTCGTTAGCGGTTGGTTTGACCCCCAACCCTTCATCCTTGGGCACGGTTTACTACTTGCTCGCTCCACCCCTGGAATTAGGTTTGTATTAGGATAGGTGTGTGGTGGGTGGGGGGGGGGGGTGACAGAGGAAGGGGTGGGGTTGGGGGGAGGGGATGAACCGGAGTGTCCTTTTGGTTAGTTCTTGGTCATCGCTCATCAGACGGTCTATCTGCCATGGGTGGCCCTAGTGACGATCGCAGTCGTCGACAGCATAGTCCGTTGAATCTCCGCGACTTAAGCCTCCGCACCGGCACCATCCCTTCCTGGATTATGCACTCGACAAGGTGACTAACCGCGCGAGAGTTTTGGCCGATAAAATATATTATTTAATGAAAAATTTAACTAAAAGCCAATCAGTCTTCTAAATGGATTCTCCATTAACCATTCGTAGCTCCATTGTCTGAGCAAAACCGTTTAGAGTGACGAAATGTTTCCGCGTTATATATCCTGGCCATGTTTACTATGTTTTCGAAAATATACGAGTTGTTTGCAACACCACCAGAGACAACTACAGTCGGCCTTACATTATTGAAGTCCCATTCGTATGCAAAATTCCAGCGCTAGTTGTGTGCGATTAGATAAATGTCTGGTTGCTGCTTTTATTAATCCCGCACTGCTAAGGCATGAGCTTCCATGTGATGAACTGGTATTATTGGCGTACTGACGTGCCAAGTACTTTGCATAGCGTAAGCCCACCATAAGAGTCATCGGTAAACCTTTAGGAAGGAATTCTCGTTGCATAAATTCGTAGTTTATATTAGATGATAATAAAAACCTGGCTAAAAACTGCAATTGTTCCTACACTGCTGGGATCTATACCGGCTGCATGCAAACATTCCTTACGAATGTTCTCTACACTAGCTCCGGGTGGTATAATATCTGAAAGTAAATATCACCATTTTTGGCTATTGTAATGATTGAAAATAAAAATTATTCTGTATACCTCAAGGGAATATCTTATTGCGATTTGCGAGTCAATAGCGTTTGCCAAAACATGTCTACAAACTCTAAAAGTAAACAAATTCTTGGCATGACGATTTCTGTTTGACGTTTGCCAAAGTTCTTGATTTTGTGTCGTGGTGAGAATGGGTGTGTTTGCAGGGTATTGAGTAAAGTGGTAGCTTTGGAAAAACAAATAACCAATGCAACAAATCAAAATTATTGCAAATGTGTGGTAATCTGTTTTACTGAAACTTTGTTATTCTTTGTTATTTATTCCTATTTTGTTTGAAAATAATTTTTTTCACACAATTTGTTGACCTCGACCGAACAAAAACCTAATGTGCTTTGCACTTTTAATGCATTAATGAAAATAAAATTGCGCATTTAACTATTCTAGGCTTACTATGTTAAATTAGTTTATAAATCTGTGACAATAAATTTTAGTTTTTGGTACGACGAAATAGGTTTAGCTAATGATATGTAAAAGTTAACTCTGCATCTTAAGTAACAAGATGATTTAACAAATAAATAGTGAATACATTTGGAGCATTTGGAACATTGAGAATAACATTCAATTTAACATAAATTCAAAACAGCTTAAGCTGACTTATGCAATCACACTTTGAAGCGTCGTGATGAAAGATAAATGTTGAAAGTTAGGAAAGCATATGAAATTTAAATGACAAAACTTGTTTTAACAAAATTTGAGTTATTTTTTTGCCGATCTTTTCGATATAACGACCAGAATAATTCAAAAGAAATACATTTTAAAACGGCTTATGTTGAAACAGCCGCGTTGAAAGACGCATCACAAGAGTAATAATATAAAATCAGTAAAACCTATAACAAAGCTGCATTCTACTTCAATTTTCAAATGGTATTCGTGAAACCAAAACCTTATGTTTTTTAATGTTGCTATCAAGCGTTGTATGCCAAGGCGGAGGCAGAGAATATTATTGACTGTCAAACTTTTCTTGGATTAGGACTTATGTGTTTTGTAATATTTGATACAGGTTTTTTTTCACTCTATTATGAATAGTCATTAATTGTGTCCCACTCAAATATTTCAACAAAATCATAAACAAAATAAAAACGGTTCGAAATGTTTGCACTACCGATTTCTTTCACTTTTATATATACGAACGTCAATCAACACACAATACCTATCCAATCATTGTAAGCCATAAATTCAAAATCATTTTCACCGGTCATATGACCTGCATTTATAATGTCATTGATATTTATAGTGTTGGTGTAACGAAAAGATTAGTAATGACAAAATTATTTCAGATGTTCGGACACATAAAACTCATTTCGTACGAATTACTGAAAATAATAATTTTGTTAGTAAGTATTCAGGCTTTAGTAATGACCGTGGTGACTGGAGAGTTTTATCATTACTAGTAACAACAATATTTTTGACCATGTAGGAGCAGCCAGTACAAACTTTTATATATATTCGACCTATATACGACAAACGATCCTACTTGCTACTGATTTAGGGTGTACAAAGCGGACAAAATTAAACTATTTTTGTTTATGCTGTGATTTATATTTAAGTTTTTTTAATTTTTATTTCTCTAAAAAAAGTATTATAAATGATTTAAAACATTATTATGTACAATTTATACTATATTTTACACTTATTACTAATTCACCACGGAACGAAGAAGTTTGCAGGAACTTTATTAAAATTCTACAAATCCACCTCGAAACGACAAGTTTTGTTAACACAGCGCACTTTTGAATCATTTTGAGGTGATTTCGAGATAGAGCTGCCAACTTCACACTTGTCCCCACTAAATATCCTATCTGTATGCAAGCTTCCCATTTGATTTGCATGCAAACACTAATACAGATAAGCGTTTATCGGGGTTTTTCAGCTGTTTTCAGCTTGTAGGCAATTCGAATAAAAATCCTCTCAGTTGACTGTCTAGTTGTAGGTAGTCTGTGACCTACAACTAGACAGTCAACTGAGAGGAATTTTTTTCGGATTGCCTACAAGCTGAAAAACTCCACTAAATGGCTTATCTGTATTAGTGTTTGCATGCAAATCAAATGGGAAGCCTGCACACAGATATGATATGGTGTGAAGTTGGCACTTGGCAGCTCTCTCTCTAAATCACCTCAAAATCACCTCAACATGATGGAAAATGCGCTGTGTTAACAAACCGACTTCTTTCGAGGTGGATTTGTAGAATTTTAATAAACTACCTGCAAACTTCTTCGTTCCGTGGTGGATCCATAACGATCGCGTGATGGGATTAGGGTCATACAAATTTAACACCTTTTACAGATCCGATAAGGGAAAGGTGAGATCGTGTATCGTGGCAAATAAAAACCTTCATGTATTAATGTTGTCTCATTTCAGCACGGGCGACGTGACGGCGGCGGAGGTTAGAGGAGAGGACGAGAGCTGTACTGTGGCGTCAGTGTACATGCCCCACAATGACGACACATCTGTCCCCCGGATTCGGTAAGGACGCTAGTAGCAGCGTCCGAGAAAGGTAAATTCAAAACAGCTTAAGCTGACTTATGCAATCACACTTTGAAGCGTCGTGATGAAAGATAAATGTTGAAAGTTAGGAAAGCATATGAAATTTAAATGACAAAACTTGTTTTAACAAAATTTGAGTTATTTTTTGCCGATCTTTTCGATATAACGACCAGAATAATTCAAAAGAAATACATTTTAAAACGGCTTATGTTGAAACAGCCGCGTTGAAAGACGCATCACAAGAGTAATAATATAAAATCAGTAAAACCTATAACAAAGCTGCATTCTACTTCAATTTTCAAATGGTATTCGTGAAACCAAAACCTTATGTTTTTTAATGTTGCTATCAAGCGTTGTATGCCAAGGCGGAGGCAGAGAATATTATTGACTGTCAAACTTTTCTTGGATTAGGACTTATGTGTTTTGTAATATTTGATACAGGTTTTTTTTCACTCTATTATGAATAGTCATTAATTGTGTCCCACTCAAATATTTCAACAAAATCATAAACAAAATAAAAACGGTTCGAAATGTTTGCACTACCGATTTGTTTCACTTTTATATATACGAACGTCAATCAACACACAATACCTATCCAATCATTGTAAGCCATAAATTCAAAATCATTTTCACCGGTCATATGACCTGCATTTATAATGTCATTGATATTTATAGTGTTGGTGTAACGAAAAGATTAGTAATGACAAAATTATTTCAGATGTTCGGACACATAAAACTCATTTCGTACGAATTACTGAAAATAATAATTTTGTTAGTAAGTATTCAGGCTTTAGTAATGACCGTGGTGACTGGAGAGTTTTATCATTACTAGTAACAACAATATTTTTGACCATGTAGGAGCAGCCAGTACAAACTTTTATATATATTCGACCTATATACGACAAACGATCCTACTTGCTACTGATTTAGGGTGTACAAAGCGGACAAAATTAAACTATTTTTGTTTATGCTGTGATTTATATTTAAGTTTTTTTAATTTTTATTTCTCTAAAAAAAGTATTATAAATGATTTAAAACATTATTATGTACAATTTATACTATATTTTACACTTATTACTAATTCACCACGGAACGAAGAAGTTTGCAGGAACTTTATTAAAATTCTACAAATCCACCTCGAAACGACAAGTTTTGTTAACACAGCGCACTTTTGAATCATTTTGAGGTGATTTCGAGATAGAGCTGCCAACTTCACACTTGTCCCCACTAAATATCCTATCTGTATGCAAGCTTCCCATTTGATTTGCATGCAAACACTAATACAGATAAGCGTTTATCGGGGTTTTTCAGCTGTTTTCAGCTTGTAGGCAATTCGAATAAAAATCCTCTCAGTTGACTGTCTAGTTGTAGGTAGTCTGTGACCTACAACTAGACAGTCAACTGAGAGGAATTTTTTTCGGATTGCCTACAAGCTGAAAAACTCCACTAAATGGCTTATCTGTATTAGTGTTTGCATGCAAATCAAATGGGAAGCCTGCACACAGATATGATATGGTGTGAAGTTGGCACTTGGCAGCTCTCTCTCTAAATCACCTCAAAATCACCTCAACATGATGGAAAATGCGCTGTGTTAACAAACCGACTTCTTTCGAGGTGGATTTGTAGAATTTTAATAAACTACCTGCAAACTTCTTCGTTCCGTGGTGGATCCATAACGATCGCGTGATGGGATTAGGGTCATACAAATTTAACACCTTTTACAGATCCGATAAGGGAAAGGTGAGATCGTGTATCGTGGCAAATAAAAACCTTCATGTATTAATGTTGTCTCATTTCAGCACGGGCGACGTGACGGCGGCGGAGGTTAGAGGAGAGGACGAGAGCTGTACTGTGGCGTCAGTGTACATGCCCCACAATGACGACACATCTGTCCCCCCGGATTCGGTAAGGACGCTAGTAGCAGCGTCCGAGAAAGGTAAATTCAAAACAGCTTAAGCTGACTTATGCAATCACACTTTGAAGCGTCGTGATGAAAGATAAATGTTGAAAGTTAGGAAAGCATATGAAATTTAAATGACAAAACTTGTTTTAACAAAATTTGAGTTATTTTTTGCCGATCTTTTCGATATAACGACCAGAATAATTCAAAAGAAATACATTTTAAAACGGCTTATGTTGAAACAGCCGCGTTGAAAGACGCATCACAAGAGTAATAATATAAAATCAGTAAAACCTATAACAAAGCTGCATTCTACTTCAATTTTCAAATGGTATTCGTGAAACCAAAACCTTATGTTTTTTAATGTTGCTATCAAGCGTTGTATGCCAAGGCGGAGGCAGAGAATATTATTGACTGTCAAACTTTTCTTGGATTAGGACTTATGTGTTTTGTAATATTTGATACAGGTTTTTTTTCACTCTATTATGAATAGTCATTAATTGTGTCCCACTCAAATATTTCAACAAAATCATAAACAAAATAAAAACGGTTCGAAATGTTTGCACTACCGATTTGTTTCACTTTTATATATACGAACGTCAATCAACACACAATACCTATCCAATCATTGTAAGCCATAAATTCAAAATCATTTTCACCGGTCATATGACCTGCATTTATAATGTCATTGATATTTATAGTGTTGGTGTAACGAAAAGATTAGTAATGACAAAATTATTTCAGATGTTCGGACACATAAAACTCATTTCGTACGAATTACTGAAAATAATAATTTTGTTAGTAAGTATTCAGGCTTTAGTAATGACCGTGGTGACTGGAGAGTTTTATCATTACTAGTAACAACAATATTTTTGACCATGTAGGAGCAGCCAGTACAAACTTTTATATATATTCGACCTATATACGACAAACGATCCTACTTGCTACTGATTTAGGGTGTACAAAGCGGACAAAATTAAACTATTTTTGTTTATGCTGTGATTTATATTTAAGTTTTTTTAATTTTTATTTCTCTAAAAAAAGTATTATAAATGATTTAAAACATTATTATGTACAATTTATACTATATTTTACACTTATTACTAATTCACCACGGAACGAAGAAGTTTGCAGGAACTTTATTAAAATTCTACAAATCCACCTCGAAACGACAAGTTTTGTTAACACAGCGCACTTTTGAATCATTTTGAGGTGATTTCGAGATAGAGCTGCCAACTTCACACTTGTCCCCACTAAATATCCTATCTGTATGCAAGCTTCCCATTTGATTTGCATGCAAACACTAATACAGATAAGCGTTTATCGGGGTTTTTCAGCTGTTTTCAGCTTGTAGGCAATTCGAATAAAAATCCTCTCAGTTGACTGTCTAGTTGTAGGTAGTCTGTGACCTACAACTAGACAGTCAACTGAGAGGAATTTTTTTCGGATTGCCTACAAGCTGAAAAACTCCACTAAATGGCTTATCTGTATTAGTGTTTGCATGCAAATCAAATGGGAAGCCTGCACACAGATATGATATGGTGTGAAGTTGGCACTTGGCAGCTCTCTCTCTAAATCACCTCAAAATCACCTCAACATGATGGAAAATGCGCTGTGTTAACAAACCGACTTCTTTCGAGGTGGATTTGTAGAATTTTAATAAACTACCTGCAAACTTCTTCGTTCCGTGGTGAATTAGTAATAAGTGTAAAATATAGTATAAATTGTACATAATAATGTTTTAAATCATGTATAATACTTTTTTTAGAGAAATAATAATTAAAAAACTTAAATATAAATCACAGCAATAACGAAAATAGTTTAATTTTGTCCGCTATGTACTCGTACGAAATGAGTTTTATGTTTATGAACATCTGAAATAAGTTTGTCATTCATTACTAATCTTTTCGTTACACCAACACTATATATATCAATGACATTTTAAATGCAGGTCATATGATCGGTGAAAATGATTTTGAATTTATAGGTTAAAATGATTGGATAGTTATTGTGTGTTGATTGACGTTCGTATATAAAAAAAAGTGAAACAAATCGGTAATGCAAACATTTCGAGCCCTTTTTATTTTATTTATGATTTTGTTGAAACATATGAGTGTGACACAATTAATGACCATTTATAACAAAGTGAGAAACAACCTGTGTCAAATATTACAAAACACAAGAAAAAGTTTGAATGTCAATACTATTCTCTGCCTTCGCATTGATATACAACGTGTTAAGTAACACATCGAGTGCAACAAACTCCGCACCTTGTGACCTACTCAGTCACAAACAGAAACAACCAACAAAAAAGAAACCTCAGCAAACCAGAAACAACAATCGCGTGCTGTGCTGACGCACCATATATAGTTAAGCAAGTAGCATTAAGAACTATGTCGTCTAGGTCAGCACTTTTCAATTATAACATTAAGCAATATAATGTCACTAAGAACTATGTCACTAAGTTAGCAGTTAAGCAATTAATTTTAAGTATAAAAAGAGGCGCTTGGCCCACCAATAAATACAATCAATCACCACTCATTGATCGTCGCTTTTCTTTACGTCCTACACTTCAATTTCAGCGTGAACAAGTTCAAGTGCTTGGCTCACAATTCGCAACAAGACTAACAAGTGCAATCGCTTGTTATCTATCCTTACCATCAAGTGCAATCGCTTGGTATCTGCCTTCGCAATCAAGTGCAATCGCTTGTTATTGCCCCAATAAAGGCACATCTAACTCAACATTTTTGGTGACCCCGACGTGATCTTCAGCGTGGAACTTCTACACATCGTTTGAGGACCCGACAAGGAAGATATACACACCATGGAGCAATTGACTTCGAGTCAAAGGGGACTGGGTGAAGAGATCCAGCAGATCATCCGGAACTTCACGAAGGATTCCCCTACCCGAAAAACCACGGAAGAATATTTCACCTCCAGACTAAACCGACTGGATGCCATATGGGAAACATTCGAAACCACTGACACCAGTATTCGTTCTCTCACGACGGTTCCACTAGAGGATGAATATTTCTCCTCCGATTACTACACCAAGATCAAGCAGCTATACACCAAGTATAGACAGATCTTGAGTGATTCTCTGGCACAGATTAGGTCCAGCACCAACGAAAAGGCTGTGCTCGGACAAAAACCGACAGTAAGGCCAGACGAGACACAATCGTCAACCAGCAACCCACGATCATCATCTCCTATCATCAAGAAACTTCCTCTAGTCCCTAATCAAGAGGACAATAAAGACTGGGAGGTTCTCCAAAGACGACAGAAGACAATGATGAGTTCTTTGGCCCGTATCATCCACGGAACGGCCAAGGAAGAAGCACCATCCCAATGCCTACAGGCCATGAATAAACTGTGGAGTCAAATTGAAGAGATCCACTACTCAATTTGTGAAACAGATGACGATCCAGTAGCCAAGGGGTATAATATCGATTTATACATCGAATTAGAAGCCGAGGTTCTAAGGAATCAAGCTCTATTAAGAAGAGCAACGGCAAACAATCAAAACGAAAAGACGTCAAGACAAGCAGCGGACCATCCGGCAATTCAACTGCCCAAGATGACGATACCCAAATTTGACGGAGATCATTTGAAATGGCAGACATTTTCTGACATCTTCCAGAAAATGATTCATGATCAGCCATTACCACCAATCCAAAAAATGTGGTATCTGAAGGCAAACGTATCAGGTGATGCAGAGCGGTTATTGCGACACCTTGAGTTAACCGAGGATAATTACCAGATAGCTTGGAAAACGCTACAGGACCGATTCAGCAACAAAAGGGCCCTCACATCAGCACTGATCCAACGACTTACCGGTTTACCAAATATAAACTCAGAGATGAAAGCAATCCGAGAGTTTCATGACGCCATTCATGAATGCCTAGCAGCACTCAAAACGCTGGGCATCGAGACAGACTCCTGGGACCCACTCCTCATACACCTACTAATCAAAAAATTAGATCGATCTACCCATCTTCTATACGAACAATCTCTGCGAAACCCACGAGAACTGCAAACAATAGATGAGTTCTTAAGGTTTTTGAAATCCCGGTTCGAAGCCTTAGAAGCGGTGGGAGGAAAGGACAAGGCCAGAGCAATAACAACCGTAGCCACCTCCAATATCGAAGGATGCAAGGTATGTGGAACCAAGGGCCACCCTATGTACTACTGCGAAAAATTCCTCAGGATGTCAGCAGCAGAACGGCTCAAATGGACCCAAAAACGACGTCGTTGCGTCAACTGCTTCAAAACCGACCACACAGCTAAAACATGCTCTGCACGATGTTGCACCAAATGCTCAGGGAAGCACAATACCCTGTTGCATCTTGAACGGGCAACCACAACACCTCCTAACGAAGGGCTACCTCCGACAACTGTAGCCACGATCCAGCAAGTAAATAACAAACAAGGTTACGTACTTCTAGCCACTGCAAGGGTGGCCATCATCGCAAACAACGGACAACGATGTGAGGTACGAGCTATGCTGGATTCCGGCTCACAGATAAATCTAATAACGGAGAGACTCATCAAACGTCTCTCTCTATCACCAACACCATCTTCACTCTGCATCGAAGGCATTGGCAGGAGAACACGAAGCTCAAATCAGCGAGCAAATATTGGACTACGATCAACAAGCGGAAACTTTGAATGCAGGGTAGAAGCATTCATACTTCCAAGCATTGTTTCACCTCAACCCACTCAAAATCTGGATACTACCACCTGGAGCCTACCGGATAATATCAAGCTAGCTGATCCAAACTTCCACCGATCGGATAAGATCGATATTCTACTGGGAGCAGAATTTTACCATCAGCTGATGCGACCAGAGAGGATACAAATTGGAGACAGGATGCCTATCCTCCAAAACACCGTTTTAGGTTGGATCGTAGCTGGGAAAATTGGAGACGTCACACCCAACACAGCAACATGTGGGATATTCTGCGAAGACGACTCTACAAATGAATTAATCGAAAAATTCTGGAGGATCGACGATTTCGAAACCACTTCGCGACCATTGACGGCAACAGAAAGGTACTGCGAAACACACTTCACCCAAACTGTGTCGAAATCTGAAACCAACCGTTTCATCGTACGGCTACCCTTTCGAGAAAATGGAACAACGTTGGGTGACTCCAAAAGGACAGCCTTCAATCGATTCCTAGCACTTGAAAGACGACTCAGCAAAAACCAAAAATTAAAGGAGGAGTACGTTAAGTTTATGGATGAATATGAATCCCTGAAGCATATGGAAGAGGTCAAGCAGGAAGTCATCCAAGGATGTCACTTCTTCATACCACACCATTGCGTCTTGAAACCAGACAGCAGCACAACCAAACTACGGGTGGTGTTCGACGCATCCGCAAAAACGTCATCTGGGTTATCGCTTAATGACATTCTTCATACAGGGCCCACAATACAAAGTGAACTATTCTCCATACTCCTTCGATTCCGACTCCACAAGTACGTTTTTACAGCCGACATCGAGAAGATGTACAGGCAGATCCTCATCCAGGAAGATGATCAAATGTACCAGCTCATTATTTGGAGAAGGCAACCAACTGATGAGATCAAGTATTACAAACTAAAAACCGTAACATACGGAACATCATCAGCACCCTACCTGGCCACCAAATGCTTACAATATCTAGCATTCCAAAATAAGATTACACATCCAGCTGGAGCACGACTACTTCAAGATGATTTTTATGTCGACGACTGCATCAGCGGAGCAGATAGTATCCCACTGGCAAAGGAAGCCCAAGCTCAAGTCACTGCACTACTTCACAGCGCCGGATTCAAACTACGCAAATGGTGTGCAAACCATCCAGCATTACTTCAGGATCTCCCAGCGGAGGACCACGAAATCAGCCTTGACTTCAGCGAATCAATTCACTGCGCAATAAAAACACTGGGTCTAATTTGGCAGCCAAAGTCGGACCAATTGTGCGGAAGAGCCCAGTTATCCGACATTTCCATACTCACGAAGCGATCAGTCAGCTCCGACATTGCACGCATCTTCGATCCACTAGGACTCTTTGACCCTGTGGTTGTTAAAGCAAAAATATTTATGCAGCAACTGTGGCACTTGAAACTGTCATGGGACGACGAGTTGCCCGAACACCTAAGACAAGAATGGATAGCGTTTAGAAACAACCTTTCAACACTCAATCAGGTCAAGGTTTCAAGGCACATGTTTAATCAAGGGACTCCAACATCCGTACAAATACATACATTTGTGGATGCATCAGCGCCAGGCGGCCTATGGGAAGCGGCAGTGAAATCCGCAAAACACCTCCTGGTAAAAACAGTTTCACCGGCCTCATTGACACACGAAGAATTGGAAACAATAGTCGTCGAAATTGAAGGCATTTTGAATTCAAGACCACTCACCCCACTGTCATCAAATCCAAACGACCTATCTGCACTAACACCTGGGCACTTTCTTATTGGCGAGCCTTTGGTTGCTCAAGTCGATAGTGATACCGCACCAGCAAAGGCATCTCTGCTAACCCACTGGAAGGCGATTAGTCATTTAAAATACGAATTCTGGAAACGATGGTCAACGGAGTACTTGAATGAACTACAATATAGGCACAAATGGAATCAGGAAAAGAACAATATCAAGGTTGGCGACATGGTCATAATCAAGGAAGACAACACGCCAACCCTGCAATGGCCGCTCGGAAGAGTGATTCAAATCTTCAAGGGGGATGACAGTATGGTACGAGTAGTCAACGTCAGAACCAAATCTGGAATATGGAAGCGACCAATCCACCGTCTAGCCCCACTATTTAATGAACCAGATGATAGCAACACGAGTACAGCTGAAGCGCCAGGGACATCCACACAAACCACGTCAACGACAACTGACTCAACGGAAACGCCCACAAAACGAAGCAAAACATCATACAGCTCTCTAATGACCACCATAATGTTGTCCTTATTATTATTGCCGATAGTTTGCGCTTCACCAGTACACATTACAAGATTCGCTAACAATCCAGGAATCTATTTCGAAACTCTTGGATCTACCAATCTCGTTGCAACTGAATGGAAAATCATTGTCTACTATGACTTAGCACCCATTCAGTCGGAATTAGAAGCATTTGACAATGGAACAATGGCACTTCAACACCTATGCAAGCAGTTACAACAAAAGGCAGCATGCTCTTCACTAGTAACTCACCTCATCATCATCAGAAATAGGTTACAAGCAGATACCAACATAATTTCAAAACGCCGAAAACCTCGGGCAGCCATCAACATAGTCGGCAACATGGCACATACGTTGTTTGGACTTCTTGATTCCGACTACGCAGAAGAGATATCCCAAACCATCAACCAAGTAAAGGGCAATGAAGCACGTTTATGGACAATGTTAAAGAACCAGACATCTATCATAGATTCCACAATTAACATCGTGAAACAAGATCAAATCGAGGTCAGAGAACGCATGAACTCCCTTCAAAATCAAACCAAACAGATCATCGCTCGGATTAGAGAGGCCTCTGAACAAACCAAAATCTTCCAAATTTTCACGTCATTAACAATACAACTAATGCTTATGGCTACCAACCTGCAACGAATTGAAACAGCAATCATAAATACGTTAACAGACGCCCACTATGGGACCATCAGCCCACTTCTGCTGACCCCAACTCAACTACGAGCCGAAATCAACAATATCAAAATTCATCTGCCTCTGTCGGAAAAACTACCGTTTGATCAAGAAGATTTGATTCACTTCTACAAGATCCTAACAACTCAAGGAGGAGCCACTGACAATCATCTGGTGTTTGTCATTAAAATTCCACTAGTCGAACAAGAACCCTTTAATCTGTTCCTACTAATACCATTCCCGGCCACAGTCAATAACACACTCCTCATCATCAATCCATCGATGGAAATTCTGGCAATAAACCGCCACCGGGATCAGTATTTCGAGATGACAACAGCCGAACTTAAGGAGTGCGACAAGGGAAAGGACACTCACTTCATTTGCGTCAACAAAAGAGCAAAACACCACGCTGGTTCCCAAGCATATACTTGTGAATTCAATCTCTTCAACAACAATACAATACCATCATGCAACCTGATGCAACCAACCAACAACATGATATGGACACAGTTGAGCAACAGTAACCAGTGGATTTTCGGCACGCTCCAAGACGTTCAACTCACTGCCGTATGTAAAACAGAAGCCAATCAATTCAAACTTAGTGGCTCTGGACTACTCTCACTCGAAGACAACTGCGTAATGAGGAACAATCTAATCACCATCCAAGGCCGTCAGATGAAGACCAACACTCTACATTCCTCCTACATCAGTTCTGGAAACCTCTCTTCAATTGCCAAACAGAACGAGGTGCATGCCGCACTGAAATTCTCCTCTCCAGCAGCTACCAACACCACGTCAGAAGCCTTGAACAATCTTCAAGAGCAACTCGCAGACTTAAAAACCCAAGAATTCCCAGACCTACACGACACCGTACGCTCAAACAGTATTCATCACCATGCAATTAGTTACTTGGCCTTGCTACTGTCAGTTTCCGTCGGATTCTTAATCATCTACAACCTGCGCAGCCGAATGACGTCAGCTACAGGATCCACACCTGTTCCCAAGACTCGAACGCAATACAACGTCAGCGAAACATGAGAGTTTAATTGAATGCAACGCAGTTCAACGCGGGGAGAATGTTAAGTAACACATCGAGTGCAACAAACTCCGCACCTTGTGACCTACTCAGTCACAAACAGAAACAACCAACAAAAAAGAAACCTCAGCAAACCAGAAACAACAATCGCGTGCTGTGCTGACGCACCATATATAGTTAAGCAAGTAGCATTAAGAACTATGTCGTCTAGGTCAGCACTTTTCAATTATAACATTAAGCAATATAATGTCACTAAGAACTATGTCACTAAGTTAGCAGTTAAGCAATTAATTTTAAGTATAAAAAGAGGCGCTTGGCCCACCAATAAATACAATCAATCACCACTCATTGATCGTCGCTTTTCTTTACGTCCTACACTTCAATTTCAGCGTGAACAAGTTCAAGTGCTTGGCTCACAATTCGCAACAAGACTAACAAGTGCAATCGCTTGTTATCTATCCTTACCATCAAGTGCAATCGCTTGGTATCTGCCTTCGCAATCAAGTGCAATCGCTTGTTATTGCCCCAATAAAGGCACATCTAACTCAACACAACGCTTGACATTTGAAAATTGAAGTAGAATGCAGCTTTGTTATAGGTTTTACTGATTTTCTATTATTACTCTTGATTTCAATGCGGCCGTTTCAACATAAGCCGTTTTAAAATGAATTTGTTTTGAATTATCCTTGTGGTAATGTGAAAAGTGTAACAAACCACCGCCATCCCAGCAAAAATAAATTTGCGATCGTCAACCGTCCACTCCAGCAACCAAGTCAGCGACGTGCACAAAGCACTACGCCATGTAACCTCCGTATTTCGAGGATTTTGTACCCGTGAAATAACGGAAGGCTGAACGCCGTCATTCACCATCTAGTACAAATTTCCTTCATGAAATACTCGAGGACCGAGTTACTAGGCCTAACTTTGACGAGCGTTGGAAGACAGCGTCAGAAAGTGTCATTGTGCCAAGGATGGAGAAAGTATTTCCCCCTAAACCACAATTTTAAATTCTTTTTTTTATATAGTACCGCGCGAACTTAAAACTAACATAAAAAGAAAAAAAAATAGATACAAATAAGAAAGCGCAAACAACGAAAAACAAAAGAATCAGAGGAACATCTACATAAATTAAAGGAAATTAAAAGCAAGAAAGGAAAGAGTCACACCTAGTAACCGAAACGAACATCGGGACTTCCAACAAGGAATTCACCACGCCAACCACCCAGGCGGGACAAATCCGCGTGCTAGTGCGCTGGTCCTCTGCTTCGCCCGCATCAGCGGCAAAAGCAGCAGGACAACACGCCAGCGGCAGCGCTGATTTCATCAGGACGTCCATCCCAAAAAAGGAAATTCGCGCGCGCAGCAAGCACGCAGGCGCGATTCATTTTTCTTCGAGGCAGTCGACTTCCCCGAAAGTCTTTGCCACTCCACGAGAGCATCCAGCAGAGCAGATCTCGGCCAGGAATCGACCACACCCCCCCCCCCCCGAGCGTGTCACCGGCTCACGGAGAGTACCGACAACGGGAAAAGAACAGCAGTTTTAGTGCGGAGAGTGCGTTGTAGGTATATGCAGCGGCAGCATTTGCAGAGGCATCTACCAGCCTCAGAGGCTGCATCACAGGACTCGCGAGGCACATTCCGCGAACATCAGCTCCCGCCGTGCATCTCGACAGTTCGAGTCACCACCACCACGTCATCAGCAGCAGCTTACGTTTAGTGCAGAAGTGTAGTGATAAGGGGGTATGAGGGGCGTGGATTAGCCACGTGAGAGTGCGGTAAGGTAGTGATAGGGTTATCTAAGCTCAATTAACCAGAAAAATATAACTTGATAGTCGTAATGTACTAGCCCCTAACGCGGATTTCTTTTTTTTTGTGCAACACAACCATGCAGTTACAGGTAAATTCAGGGCGATTTAAAACATTTTGCTTGGCGTTCTTTTCGATCATCGTCATCTCCTGAGAGGTATCCGTGAGATACGCACAGCTAAGTGCTCTGAAGGAAAAAAAAATTAAAACATCACCGCGAATTATTATTCGATCAGCGAACCGCGTAGAGACGTCGCATCGGCGATCGCCGCTCTTACAGCGAGGATTAATCTCCATCTCAGTGAGAACTAATCCGTAATTGATAAATTTCTTACTTTCTTATTATACCAAAAGATGCATTCCGTATAAGCGAGCGGTTTTGAACATGCTTGAACGAAATAATTAAATAGAAAAATCCAATAAGGTATCCTTATGATACTCATCCGTGGGGTGAAGGCAATTGTGAGGACAGGTTTTTTGTTTAATTTGGTTTAATTCTTTATCTACGTCAGCATTACAGCAGCAGTGGTGAATCGACAATGTGCGCACATCGGCGAAATCAACATCACGTAAGTCCTACATTCTGGTTTATATATTAATACTGACATAAAATATACCTTTAACTATATTTATACTATTATATTGAACTAAATATCTACCCTCCCTTCACCATGTCTCCGCGAAATCTGAATTAATTGCAACCATTTTCAGTTCAACCAAGGTCAACGACCCGATTACTTCTTCGGGAAGAATTTCTTTTTACCTTTTTTTTTTATTATTGCGCATTTGCATTTGATTCATAGGCTTTTACATCCATGACAGGGCCATATGTCTCGCTCAATATCTACGCTTCGTCTTCGTGTCACTAAGTTCATTCGCAGACGGGTTTTAAAGTACTTTATCTGAAGATAAAAAAAAAGAATCGATAGTATGCTCGCCGACCTTTCTCTAGATTCGTGTAACGTGTTTTTTTTCTGTTTTCAAATAAGGACCTTCCGTCCGCGCATGGTCTAACATAGGTGTATTTGTGTTCCGTACGTGCATGTATATTCGCCAAGCGACTTTATTCTCTTAAGGGACCTTCTGTCCACTCATAGATTGTGCTTTCCTGTTGAGGCACAGATAAGCATAGTATACTAGTAACGTAAGATATTCCGATTTAGTTTAGTATGTTCAGGTATAATCATTAAGCGACTTTATTCTCTTAAGGGACCTTCTGTCCACTCATAGATTGTGCTTTCCTGTTGAGGTACAGATAAGCATAGTATACTAGCGACGTAAGATATTCTGAATTAGTATAGGGTTTCCGACATTGTTAGTCGAGTTAGTTCTTAAGCTTATGTTAACAATATAAAACCATTACCAGCGCAGTGGAGCGCAGAAACCAATGGCATACATTTATTTTTTTCTTTGGGGTAAAGGCCATGGAATAGTTCCACGACCACGTTCGGAGGAAAGCCGATCGTCGTTCCGACGATCCCGGTGTGCGAATTTTCTAAGGGGTAGGGTTTCCAGAATTTAATTGGCTGAGACCTACTCCTTCTCGGATATGGGGTCATCGTTAGCCAAGCGATGCGATGGCCATAGGCGTCCGCTATTTCGGCGGCGGGGTGGGCCAGCTTAGGGGAGATCCACCAGCTCTTACCTCCCCTGTTCTCGTCGTTCTCTCTTCTCAAACTCCTTCCTTCTCTCTCTCTCTCTCTCTCGCTCTATATTATTAGAAGCCCCCTTTTTACAGTATCGATACTCCTGGTGGTCCAGGATAGGGTTTGCGAACCTCTAGCGCGACCTCTTCGGGCCCGGATGAGGCTATCCTTAGGGATAACGTGGGGCGTGCTTGGTTTCTGAGGTTACGGCGACATGTTACCCGGTCGTCCGATTCCAAGTGCGCCAAGAAAGTACAGGCATGTAAAAAACGAGGTTACCCCACGTTTGAGCTCACAGCAAGCTCACAGCGACGAGCTAGCACGGGGCGGCCATGCCTGGCTGTGAGTGGTCGAACGAACCCTCTCCCTTCGTATATTCGGCGGAGGCGGTCTCCTGGCAGTCTGTAGGCCAGGAGTCGTCGTCCGTCCTTATTGGACGTCAGGTGCTAGTGGTGAAGCTTCGGCCGCCTTTTGGCAGCGAGGTTTACGGGGAGAGGGATAGGCGAAGGCGGTATAGTGGTACGGATGGCACCCGTGGATGGTCCGCGGGGATGCTTATGCCGCTTAGCTGTGCCTACGTGTTGTTACAGATGGTGCCCAAACGTGTGGGTCCCGAAGAAGGAAAGTAACGCCTTGAGAGGTTGCAACTTCCGAAAACTGTTTTCTTTGAATTTTTTTTCAAAATTTTTTTTTTCAAAAAAATTAAATTAATTTTGTTTGGGTTTTCTTTGGTGAAGTCATTCACTGGGATTTCCCATCGTTATCCATTCATCATTTAACGTGACTTTAGTAGGTAGCAGAGATTTCGACCTCCGCGATCGATCCTGGCAGTAGCCGGACGTGTGACAGGTTCGTTTTACGACCAAGTCCAGCCGCCTTCGCAACTTCAGCTCTGACCGCATCGTATAAGGAGTTGTTCGCTGCGATTGTCCGCTGCAGGCGCTGAAGGGGCGGAGTCATTTACACAGATTCACGGAGAGGAGTTGGAGTCATGTCCGGTTTCTAGCAAGTGGTTTTGTAGGAGGCGTATGCCGCATGATTTCCACTCTGTCCAAGCTCAGCGAGGTTAGGCTTCGCAGCGCAAGGAATCCCTCGAATCGAGGATAGCAACGTTTCGACGTGCATATAGGCCGATGCCTGGGTGAAGTAGTTCCTCGAGCATGTCTGAAGCTATATGGCGACAGAACCGCGCGATCCTCATAGCTCCTTACGGAAGATCCATCCTACGTTATATTTTGGGATACAAGTTTTTAGGAACAGAGAGATACCAAAGAGAGGTAGAAAAGAGAATAGACAAGTAGAATCCGAATCTCACACCGTGGAGACTCGACTTCTCCTCCGACAACGTATTATAAGCATTATTTACATTTCATTTATTTACCAAGAAAATTATTTCTTTTTCATATTCATCTTTTTTTTTCTTATTTCACGTTTTCACTTAAGCTTATATTTTCAACTTATTAAATATAAGTTTACTAACCCCTTTAAACCAACAACCTTTTTTTTGGATTATTTTTGTATTTCGATTCGTGGAAGTAGCGGTTACCCTGAATAAGAACCCCTATCTTTCCACGGCAGTAGATTTAAGAATACATACACGTAAGTTAGTTTTTTTAGCTCAGATTAAGTAACCGTATTTTGGAACTTACAGTTTGTAAGCCAACCCCAACCTTTTTTTTTATTATATATTTACATATTTCACTAAGTACTACTCGTTCCCGGACGGAATGTTAGTAATCGACCTCCGTATAAAGGAAGTCGGACCGGACCTTAACTAACCGGCCATGTCAAATCCGTCGAACGGCGGACAACTCGATAGGTCGTGGAAACAACCACGCCGCTCTTTGAGAGGACTGGGAAGGGAAGTCGCAGCGCCAATTCGCGCGTCAGCCACACCACGTCCCGAACATTCCGTTGCCCAAAGCAGCCGGATGATCGAACACTCCAACCAACCGGGAGGATCATCAGATCCGCAAAGACCCCGAACCAGTACGTCTCAACCACCAGCTAGAACCACGGAACCAGCACCTCTTCCTGAGAGGCTGGGGCCATTCCCAATTGTATCTCATCCCTCCGGGGATACTGACAGACCATCCGCAGGTCAGCCGACCACAGCGGATATCCATACACGCCAAGAGGCGGGACCGCATCCCTGCACGGGAGAAGGCGCCGCCGCTACCGTTTCGTTACGTGACGACCCTAACGAAAGCGACAACTTCGAACAATACGTTCATCAAGTCGTATCAGCCACTGTACAAGTGAGGCGAGCCGATGAACTGCGTTTCATTCGAGAGGAATTAGACCGCAGTCGAGCCGTGATGCGGCAGGACATGGCTGTAGTCCTTCGAGAAGCAGTCATGGGACCAAATGCACTTCGCATTCGCGATCCTTACGGACCCGGCCCATCTCATCCTCAGCATTTCGAACAACCTCACACTTCATCATCCTTACGAAACCCGCCACCAAATACGGCAGTCGAAGAACATTCGGACAGCCGTCCGGAATTTATTCTAGGAGCAAGCACACCTCCAGGAGCAGCTCCTAATGAGAACCCGCATGTGTACCCCATACACATGGCCAGGAGCGCTAATGTGTTCTGGCGCAACTTAGCCACATGAATCTTAACGATTCAACGCAACGTCCAGAAGGCGCGCAACCAACTTCATCGCAGGGACCCTCGCACGCGAGTTCGTTCCCGCGATACCACAATATCCCCAAGTGGGATTTACATTTCGACAACGTAGAACTGTCGGTAGACGATTTCCTGCTACAAGTGGAGCGTAAACGGGAATCGTGTAACGCAACCTGGGCAGATGTCGTCCTCAATTTTCATCATTTGGTGCGAGGACAGCCCAAAGTCTGGTTCTGGGGCTGGATTAAGAAGAATCCACACGCCTCGTTGGAAGCTTTACGCTTAGCCCTCCTAGAACAATACCGCAGCCTCGAGTCGGACTTTGATATTTTTCGACAAATGTCGGCCACACTTCAAGGCGACCAAGAGACTTTTGACGCCTATTATGGGAACTTGCTAAGGCTGAACGCTAAGTTAAAGTATCCCAAAGCGAATCGCGAGCTTATTGAGATAGTCAAGCGGAACGTGAAGCGACAAATAGGGCAATACCTGCTCACTTTTCACACTTCAGATATGGCTGAATTAGTTTATATCTGCCGGAGCATCAAGCGTTTCCTCGCGGAAGCGCAAGGTAGCCTTTCAAGCAAGGCCAGATTTACTACACACTCACCCTTCCGCCGAACAGTCAGCGAACTCACCGATTCGGAATTGACAGACCCCAACTCCGCAGAAGCAAGCGTGGAGGCTGTAGGCTTTCGCCAGCGAGACCGGAGTAACCTGATTTGCTGGATCTGCCGAGAGCCAGGTCACTCGATGTACGAATACCTCAAGCTTCCGCAGAAACCATTTTGTTTACTATGTGGGCACGAAGATGTCTTCGCTGCTAATTGTCCTCGATGTTGGGAAAACCCGAGGACGAGCTACTCTCGAACCGGGGAGAGCAGCTCGAAGATATTCCGACCGGCCCCACAGAATTAGACAAATCACGAACACCTAACACCTCAAGTCAGAAATCACCAGACGAACCATTTCGGGTAGATTCCCCGACCGATTTCCAAACTAACCTCGAGAGATTAGTGTCTCACTCACCCAATACGGGACCCGACACCCCCAATAAAACATCTCACCATCACAAGTCATACGACCAACGATGGTCCGAATATCTCGAAGCCCGAAGAAGCATCTTCGGAAAAACCATTCCAACTCCCAGAATTTTAAAATTGAGAACTCGATTCCGTTAATCTGTTCGACCAAGTTTGGTCAGGACTCCTCGATACGGGAGCGTGCATCAGCGTTATCGGCGGGGCTGGAATAGACTTCCTAAAGTCGAAAAATATTTCTTGGAATGCATTTTCATCAGCAGTCACTACAGCTGACGGCAAATCTCAGACCATAGTGGGGATCGTTCCCACTGAAATATCATACAACAACCGCACAGAGAATATCACTCTTTATGTAGTTCCAACCATTGCACAAGATTTGATCTTGGGCGTGGTTTTCTGGAAGGCCTTCGAACTAGCGCCAAAGTAGCCGTGAGTAGCATCTCGGTAGGCATTGACATGACGGGCGATTCAATTCCGAAAGCCGAAGTCCTCTCCCAAGCTCACACATTGACTCCCATGGAACGCCAACTTTTAGACGAAACATTGACACTATTTCCATCCTTCGCCAATTTAGGCTTAGGACGCACGCACCTCACCACGCATGTGATTGATACTGGCGATGCCGAACCAATTAAGCGACGGCATTACCCTGTCTCTCCAGCGGTGGAGGCCCATCTGTATGAGCAGCTGGACCGTATGTTAGCCCTGGACTTGATCGAGATCAGCCCCAGTGCATGGAGCTCTCCCGTCGTCTTAGTAAGACGCGGAGACAAGCACCGATTATGCCTGGACGTCCGTGAGCTGAACCGAGTCACGAAAAATGACGCATACCCACTGCAAAATATAGAGGGGTTGCTAGCTCACCTTCCGGACACGTACTTCATGTCCAGCGAGGACCTGAAGGACGCGTTCTGGCAAATACCGCTGGACGAGCAGAGCCGAGAGAAAACAGCATTTACCGTTCCGGGTAGGCCGTTATACCAATTTAAGGTTATGCCATTCGGGTTGTGCAACGCGCCCCAGCGTCTGTGTCGTTTAATGGATCAGGTTATTCCAGTGGAATGGAGACATAAAGTGTTTGTCTACCTCGATGATTTACTCATCATATCGAGCACGTTGCAGGAACACCTTAAACTATTGGCAGGAGTAGCGGGAAAGCTGAAAGCCGCAGGTCTCACGATTAACTTAGAGAAATCGAAATTCTGTTATAAAGAGCTTAGATATTTAGGATTCACCGTTGGAAACGGTGTCCTTAAAGTAGATCCGAGTAAGGTACACTCGATCAAAAACTTCCCCATACCAGCGAATGCACAGCAAGTCCGCAGATTCCAGGGCATGGCAGGATGGTACAGAAGATTCGTGCCAAATTTTTCATCCTTGTCTGGAGACTTATCCGACACCCTCAAGAAGGGACACAAATTTGAACTTATCGACAAGGCAGCCTTATCCTTTTAGGCAATTAAAGATATGCTTTCGAGAGCGTCAGTCTTGGCGAATCCCGATTACAAACGTGACTTCATTATTTCATGCGATGCCAGTTCTACCGACATAGGAGCTGTACTGAGTCAAATAGACGAGGAAGGGAACGAGCGTCCCATCTATTATTACTCGCACAAACTGAACTCAGCACAGCGGAACTACACCGTGACGGAACAAGAATGCTTGGCAGCCCTCATGGGCATAGCCAAATTTCGACCCTACATCGAAGGGTATCGATTCAAAATAATAACCGACCATGCAAGCCTGCAGTGGTTGATGAGCAAGCGAGAACTCAAGGGTAGATTAGCTCGCTGGAGTTTGGAGCTCCAGGGGTACTCGTTTGACATCGAGCACCGAAAGGGAAGCCTCAATGTCGTACTAGACGCGTTATCACGCGTACACGAAATTGAAGCTCTCCATTGCGGCGACCCGGTGTCAAACCTCGTTTCCGACGTGTTGCACATCGATCTGACGGATCCGAGCTTCCACTCGGAATCCTACCGTCGGATCATTGACAGCGTCGAAAACAACAAAGACCAGCTACCGGACCTCCAAGTACGGAATAATTTCCTTTTCAAGAGGATACCGCGTAGCACAGGAAACCCCCTTAGAGATGATAAAGCCTGGAAACTTTGGGTTCCGGCTGAGCTGACCGACCGCCTGACCAAGCTAGCTCTATGCCCTGCGAAAGCCGCGCATGGCGGTATAGCTAATACACTGGACCGTCGACGTGGGCAATTATATTGGCCCAACATGGCCACGCAAGTCCAAGAATTTATCAGAGAATGCGAAGTGTGCAAAACCACTAAAGCACCGAACACCATACTGCGAACCAAAATGGGAAAAGCCTTTGTAGTTGACAGGCCTTTTCAACATCTATATTTAGACTTTCTAGCTCCATACCCAACGTCGAAACTCGGAAACACGCGTGTGATTCTCGCCCTCGACCAATTTTCAAAATTGATATTTGCGAAAGCGATACGACGAGCAACTTCGGACGCAACGATCAAGTTCCTTCGAGACGAGATCTTCTCGATCTTTGGAGTCCCAAAATCCGTGCTGTCTGACAATGGCAAACAATTCGTCAGCAAAGACTTTGCCTCGTTCACATCGTCTCTCGGTATACGACATCTAAAAACTGCTTCTTACTCGCCGCAAGCTAACGCTAGCGAGCGAGTCAACCGCTCGATCATAACCGCCATTAGGGCATATATCAGCCCCGATCACTCGACGTGGGATGCGCATTTGAGCGCAATAACCTGTTCCCTAAGGACCGCGATACACTCGGCCCTAGGAATGTCCCCGTATGAGGTGGTATTCGGGCAAAGAATGATTGAACACGGAAGCGGATACCAGTTGCTAAGAGATGTGAACGGGCTTAATAATTCGGAAATAGATCTGATCCCTAAGGCCAGCCGTATGAACATACTTCACTCCTTCGTGAAGGCATCGCTAAGCAAGTCTCACGACAAATATGAAAAGAGATACAACATCAGAAGTGCCCCGAGAAAGTTTAAAGAAGGTGATTGTGTGTACAAGCGTAACCATGCGCTCAGCAATTTCGAAAGAGGCTTTAACGCAAAATTCGCCCGAAAGTTTATTAAGGCCAGAGTCGTGAAAGTTCAGGGAGATCTGTACCGTTTGGTAGATGAGAAAGGAACGGACTTAGTTCTAGTCCACTCAAAGGACATAAGAAGCTAATCTCAGAAGGAAACGACTACCGGAAATTCACTTCTATCTTCTAATTCCAACCTCCCATATCTTTAAAAATTTACGATTTAAACACAAAAAAAAAAAATTATAAAAAAAAAAAATTAAGAAAAAAAACAAAAAAAAATTTAACAGGAAAAAAAACCCTCGAGCATTACTCGAGAATCGTCTGAAAAGTACAAGACATTCTCAACATCCATTAACGAAGCACATGCGAGTGCAAGGCCCGGATAGCCCAGCCTGTGCACGAGACTCGACGTCAACGAATACACTCCGTCTAACCGTCTGGCAGACAGATGGCGATCAGGAGATGGTTGTGTCCTCAATTCTTTCGCGCCCGATACTCGCGAAAACCTCGAGATGTGTAACAAACCACCGCCATCCCAGCAAAAATAAATTTGCGATCGTCAACCGTCCACTCCAGCAACCAAGTCAGCGACGTGCACGAAGCACTACGCCATGTAACCTCCGTATTTCGAGGATTTTGTACCCGTGAAATTACGGAAGGCTGAACGCCGTCATTCACCATCTAGTACAAATTTCCTTCATGAAATACTCGAGGACCGAGTTACTAGGCCTAACTTTGACGAGAGTTGGAAGACAGCGTCAGAAAGTGTCATTGTGTCAAGGATGGAGGAAGCATTTCCCCCTAAACCACAATTTTAAATTCTTTTTTTTTATATAGTACCGCGCGAACTTAAAACTAACATAAAAAGAAAAAAAACGATACAAATAAGAAAGCGCAAACAACGAAAAACAAAAGAATCAGAGGAACATCTACATAAATTAAAGGAAATTAAAAGAAAGAAAGGAAAGAGTCACACCTAGTAACCGAAACGAACATCGGGACTTCCAACAAGGAATTCACTACGCCAACCACCCAGGCGGGACAAATCCGCGTGCTAGTGCGCTGGTCCTCTGCTTCGCCCGCATCAACGGCAAAAGCAGCAGGACAACACGCCAGCGGCAGCGCTGATTTCATCAGGACGTCCATCCCAAAAAAGGAAATTCGCGCGCGCAGGCAGTCGACTACCCCGAAAGTCTTTGCCACTCCACGAGAGCATCCAGCAGAGTAGATCTCGGCCAGGAATCGACCACCCCCCCCCCCCCCCCCCCACCGAGCGAACCGCGTAGAGACGTCGCATCGGCAATCGCCGCTCTTACAGCGAGGATTAATCTCCATCTCAGTGAGGACTAATCCGTAATTGATAAATTTCTTACTTTCTTATTATACCAAAAGATGCATTCCGTATAAGCGAGCGGTTTTGAACATGCTTGAACGAAATAATTAAATAGAAAAATCCAATAAGGTATCCTTAAGATACTGATCCGTGGGGTGAAGGCAATCGTTAGGACAGGTTTTTTGTTTAATTTGGTTTAATTCTTTATCTACGTCAGCATTACAGCAGCAGTGGTGAATCGACAATGTGCGCACATCGGCGAAATCAACATCACGTAAGTCCTACATTCTGGTTTATATATTAATACTGACATAAAATATACCTTTAACTATATTTATACTATTATATTGAACTAAATATCTACCCTCCCTTCACCATGTCTCCGCGAAATCTGAATTAATTGCAACCATTTTCAGTTCAACCCAGGTCAACGACCCGATTACTTCTTCGGGAAGAATTTCTTTTTACCTTTTTTTTATTATTGCGCATCTGCATTTGATTCATAGGCTTTTACATCCATGACAGGGCCATATGTCTCGCTCAATATCTACGTTTCGTCTTCGTGTCACTAAGTTCATTCGCAGACGGGTTTTAAAGTACTTTATCTGAAAGATAAAAAAAAAGAAAAAAAAGCGGGGTGGGCCAGCTTAGGGGAGATCCACCAGCTCTTACCTCCCCTGTTCTCGTCGTTCTCTCTTCTCAAACTCCTTCTCTCTCTCTCTCTCTCTCTCTCTCGCTTTATATTATTAGAAGCCCCCTTTTTACAGTATCGATACTCCTGGTGGTCCAGGATAGCGTTTGCGAACCTCTAGCGCGACCTCTTCGGGCCCGGATGAGGCTATCCTCAGGGATAGCGTGGGGCGTGCTTGGTTTCTGAGGTTACGGCGACATGTTACCCGGTCGTCCGATTCCAAGTGCGCCAAGAAAGTACAGGCATGTAAAAAACGAGGTAACCCCACGTTTGAGCTCACAGCAAGTCCCCGCTCCCGCCGACGAGCTAGCACGGGGCGGCCATGCCTGGCTGTGAGTGGTCGAACGAACCCTCTCCCTTCGTATATTCGGCGGAGGCGGTCTCCTGGCAGTCTGTAGGCCAGGAGTCGTCGTCCGTCCTTATTGGACGTCAGGTCCTAGTGGTGAAGCTTCGGCCGCCTTTTGGCAGCGAGGTTTACGGGGAGAGGGATAGGCGCAGGCGGTATAGTGGTACGGATGGCACCCGTGGATGGTCCGCGGGGATGCTTATGCCTCTTAGCTGTGCCTACGTGTTGTTACAGATGGGGCCCAAACGTGTGGGTCCCGAAGAAGGAAAGTAACGCCTTGAGAGGTTGCAACTTTCCGAAAACAGTTTTCTTTGAATTTTTTTTTTAAATTTTTTTTTTCAAAAAAATTAAATTAATTTTGTTTGGGTTTTCTTTGGTGAAGTCATTCACTGGGATTTCCCATCGTTATCCATTCATCATTCATCCGGGATCGATCCTGGCAGTAGCCGGACGTGTGAGGTGTGACAGGTTCGTTTTACGACCAAGTCCAGCCGCCTTCGCAGCTTCAACTCTGACCGCATCGTGTAAGGAGTTGTTCACCGCGATTGTCCGCTGCAGGCGCTGAAGGGGCGGAGTCATTTACACACATTCACGGAGAGGAGTCGGAGTCATGTCCGGTCTCTAGCAAGAGGTTTTGCAGGAGGCGTATGCCGCATGATTTCCACTCTGTCCAAGCTCAGCGAGGTTAGGCTTCGCAGCGCAAGGAATCCCTCGAATCGAGGATAGCAACGTTTCGACGTGTATATAGGCCGATGCCTGGGTGAAGTAGTTCCTCGAGCATGTCTGAAGCTATATGGCGACAGAACCGCGCGATCCTTGTTGAAGAGTGGATTCTTTTATCCAACCTGGGTCAATCTTAGGTACATAAACCTAGATTGTGATGAGTGTATAAGTCGATACGTGAATCGATTATACTGCCAATAGTTCTCAAGCAGACTCACTTGAGGTAAATAATTAAGTCTTAGTTCGTTGATACTGACTGACTGACTAGTCCCTTTATTTTCACAACTTACTCTATTTATACTACCTAACACTCAATCAATAGTGCTTAATTACCAATAAAATCGATAACGCTTAATTAACATAACTTAGCTCCATAATGCTTAATTAACAAAACTTAACTCATAATGCTTAATTAACAAAACAAAACTCAATAATGCTTAACTAACAAAACAAAACTCAATAATGCTTAACCACAATAGTCTAATTCCATAATGCTTAACCAGCACTTCTTTTATTAATTGTGACATAAACATGGTATTGAATTTTAGAGTTGCGGATTTAACATTCTGCCCGCGTTGAACCGAAGGTTCAAAAAAAAAAAATAATATATATAGTTATCTTTATTAATAGATGCAAAATATTAATATTTATTATTATACATCAATATGAACCTTAAATCTATCCTCATGTATTTCTTGTTGTTGTGGTATATGACTTCTTGGCTTCGGAGTTGGTTGAATGCACTGCTTGTTCCTTCTGGCTTTTATGTAATATTTTGTGACCAAAAAGATGACTATTAAGACCGCTAATAATACCCCGGCGTATGCTATGTTGTGGTGGACCTTGTGACTCGGTAATTCTACTGGCCCCGATTTGATGAAATCTTCGATATTCTGTTTCAACATCTTGACTTCCGACATGTGACGTTGGTAGAGATCTTGTGGCGTGGTCAGGGCCACCCCGGCACTTGGGATTACGGCGTCCGTGAGTATTTGAATTGCCAAAGATATAAAGGTTTGTGCTAAGTCTTCTTGATATAGCTCACGGGAGATGTTATTGACCTTGACAAGGTCTCAAATTGTTTTGCTATGGTTTCTTGATCGCGGTTCATTATGTTTATGGTGGCCGCGAGAAATGATGATTGATTTTTAATGTGGTCCCTTAGTGATTCTGAATTGATCTTGATGCCCTCAATCGTCTTTGAAATTTGGTCGGCGTAGTCTGAGTCCAGGACTCCGAACAACGTGTTGGCTACGTTTCCTACAAGGTTGAAGGCGCCTCGTTTCCTTCGGTTACCGTTTGATGGTGGGATCAATAGTCCATTGGTTCTTATGAGCTCTCCCTCCAGATTTTGTATCTGTATGATTATTTTTTCGCATAGAGTGCCAGACTTAATCAGATGGCATAGATGTTTCAATGAGGAAGTTGTATTTGTTAATAACTGTAGTTCCTTGGCGTAAATCTCCATATCATAATAGGCTATAATCTTCCACTCACTAGACAATATGCTTGCTGCTCCCATATTTTCGAAATAGATTCCTGATTGTGAGTCGAATGGCTTTAGCTCGACTGGAAGTCCTTCATTCAGTGGAAGTGTAAATAAAACCAAAAGAATTGTTGCAATTGTGGAGCCCAAGGATCGCCTTATTCTTTTTTTCTGTGATTCTTCATTGTTGATCGATGGTTTGGTTGCTTCTTGAATCCTTGAAGGTTGCTCTAGATCATCTGGGTGTTGTGGACCTTCATCTACTGGTAAAGGCGCACGGTTATGTATGGGTCGTTTGAGCATACCATGGCTCGTTTTAACTTCCGCCATCCGCACTAAGCCGTCGCTTCCTCTTATGCATTTTACAATTCTTGCTAGCTGCCACTGCATAGGCGGTAAATTGTCGTCCTTTATGATCACCAACATACCCGGAAGGATTGTGTTGTTGGCTTGCTTCCATTTGTAACGGTGTTGTAGCTCGTTGAGATATTCATGTGACCATCGCTGCCAAAATTGTGTTATTATTGCGGTGATTGTCCTCCACCTATTGCCTAACCTACTAACTGTAGGTTCTGCTCGTCCATCGATGCTTGATGTTAATGGCTCTCCAATTAAAAAATGCCCTGGTGTCAGGGCAGTAAGATCGTTGGGGTCAGATGAGACTGGAACCAGGGGTCTGGAGTTAAGTATGGCTTCTACTTCGATTAATAGCGTTTCTAGCTCTTCATACGTTAAGTTGGCTGAAAGAAGGTTGCGTTTCAAGAAATGTTTGGCTGATTTCACAGCCGCTTCACACAGTCCGCCAAAATGAGGTGCTCTAGGTGGGATAAAATGGAATTCCATACTTCTAGTCGTGCAGAATGAGGTTATCTTTTCTTTCGATGTCGCTGCGTATATTGAGGATTTAATTTCCATAAGTTGATTTCTTGCTCCGACGAAGTTTGTCGCATTGTCGCAATAAAGGTTTAGGCAGTTTCCTCTTCTTCCTATAAAACACTTCAACGCGCCTATGAATGCTTCTGTAGTTAAATCTCCTACAACCTCCAAGTGTACTGCCTTGGTTGCGAAACAACAGAAGACAGCTACATATGCCTTTCGAGGTTGCTTCCCTCGTACCTTGAAGTGAATCCATACCGGTCCGAGGAAGTCTACTCCGGCGTTGACGAATGGTCGGGCAGGTTGAACCCTCATGGCTGGCAAATTCCCCATTATCTGCGTCATCAGTTTAGGTTTTGCCCTGGAGCACCGAATGCATTTTTGTACCACTGAACGTGCCATCGTTTTTCCCTTGATGGGCCAGTATTTTTGGCGCATTGCTGCCAGCAGACCTTGTGGCCCAATGTGTAGGTATTTTATATGATCTTATGGTTGTAGGGTAACAATATTGGATGCATGGCGTCGTAACTCAACTCTGCTGCCTCTAAGCGTCCTCCTACGCGAAGAATTCCACTTCCGTCCAAAAATGGAGACAAACTATTCATTGGGCTGCGAGTGTTGACATAGTTGCCCTTTGCTAGTTGGTTCAGTTCTTCCTTAAATGCCTGACCTTGAACGTCTCTTATTATAATATCGTTGGCGTTCTCTAGCTCAGACAGGGAGAGATGGTCGTGTAACCGTTGACATCGATCGCTCTTCTTGCAGTTATTTATGAATCGGTTGATATATGCAACAATCCTTTGCATGCGCCGAAAGGAGTTATGATGCTGAATTATGTCGATGATAGCTGCTGATGACTCGAGTGTTGCTGCAAGTGTGATCCTGGATTTTTTCTTCTCGTAATCGGTGGTTTTCCCTTCAAAAGCTCCTGGCCAAGTATTCCCTGGACCATATAGATATAAGGGTCCGTAAAACCACTTGGTACAGTCCTTTAGTTTCGAAGCCGAGATCCCTCGGGAGACTATGTCCGCAGGATTTTGTTTTGTAGGCACATGTCGCCACTGCTGAGGGGAGGTGGTGCTTCTGATGGTCCTTACTCGATTGGCGATAAAGCTATGATAGTTAGCCGCTTCTGAATTTATACAAGCGAGTACGATTTCGGAATCGGTCCAGAAGAACTCCTTCACTTCTCCTAACTTCAAATCCCTTACTACCCGACGCATTAGCTCCGTTGCCAATTTAGCTGCACATAGTTCTAACCGTGGTATAGTGGTAGCAGAAGTGATATGTTCGTCGCACCCAGATTTGATTGGTGCAACTCTAGATTTTGAGCAAACTAACCGGATTGTTACAGTACCGTCCTTGTTAGTTGACCTTATGTATATCGCCGCGCCAAACGCCTTGCCTGAGGCATCTGCAAACGCGTGTAGCTGAATTGTCCTGGGGCCTGGATTTGAAAACAAATGTCTGGGAATTTTGATATCCTTTATTGCCGCTAGATCCTTTCGGAAATTGTCCCACTGGGTGTGGAGCTCCATTGGTAAGGCGGCATACCAATCAAATTTTAGTTTCCATAACTGCTGAATGAATATCTTTGCCGTGATTGTGATTGGATTAACGATACCTAGTGGATCGAATATATGTGCAATTTCTGATAAGGCTGTCCTTTTTGTGATTCGCTTGTTCACTTGCAATGCCGAGTTGATTAGGAATTGATCAGATCGTGGGTTCCAACTAAGTCCCAAGGTTTTTAATGTTTGTGATTCCTTATCCTTGACATCAGAGTGTATGGCTTGATCATTTGGTGGTATGTGGCTAAGCAGCTGTGGTATATTACTGCACCATTTTCGAAGATTAAATTGTGCTGATTGCAGAATTTAAATAAGTTGCTTTTGCATGGCGATGGCTTCTGATAGGCTGTTAGAGCCGGACATAACGTCATCCATGTAAAGGTCGTTAGCCAAGACCTTGGCTCCTAATGGAAACATTAGTGAGTTGTCCTTGGCAAGCTGCTGAAGACATCGTGTTGCAAGATAGGGTGCTGATGTGGTTCCGTACGTTACTGTGTTTAGCTGATAGCATTTAATTTCTTGATCCGATCCGCTCCGCCAAAATATGAGCTGGTAACCCCGATCCTCCTTTCTCACAAGGATTTGCCTGTACATTTTCTCAATATCTGCCGTAAATACAAAGCGCGGCGTTCTGAAGCGTAAAAGTATTGAGAAGATGTCATCTTGTATTGTGGGCCCAGCTAGTAGCACGTCATTTAATGAGATGTTCGACGATGTTTTCATCGATGCGTCGAACACTACCCTGAGTTTGGTCGTGGTACTATCGGGCTTCAGCACTCCATGATGGGGTAGAAAATAGTGTGGTGACCTTATAGTACCTTCGTCGATCTCGCTCATATGTCCTAGATCGATATACTCTTGCATAAAGTGGGCATAAGGGGTTTTTAACTCAGCGTCGTTGTTTAATCTTCTCTCCATAGCAAAAAATCTTCGCAGAGCTATTTCTCTGGATTCCCCTAATTCTGAAGGCTGGCGTGAGAAGGGCAAACTTACTATGAACCTCCCATTGGTTGGGTCGCGCTGAAAGGTTTTTTCGAAGTGTCTTTCACATTTTTGCTTTGCTATAGTACTGCTGCTGGCATCTTCAGCGATATCTTCCAGCCGCCAAAATTTTTCGACGAGCGTAGTGAGGGATCTCTCTTCGGTTCCCGTTGCACATGTTACCGCCGTGGCAATTACTCTGCTTACCTTGCCTGCTATCACCCAACCCAATACTGTATTTTGGAGTATTGGTAGATCTCCTGCCAATCGTATTTGGCCGACAACCAAGAGTTGATGATAAAATTCGGCTCCTAGCAAGATGTCTATTTTGTCTGGTCGATTGAACTTGGGATCGGCTAGTGGGATATTGCTGGGAATATTCCATGTAGAAGTATCCAATGGTTGAGCTGGCTGATAGGATATTATTTTGGGTAAGACGAAGGCCTCGATCCTGCACGAGTATGAATTTACTCGTATTTCTGTATTGATCCTTTGGTTGGATCGTTGCTTGCCTTGACCAATTCCTTCAATAGATAATTCATCTGCCATAGTAGTTAGACTAAGATTATCTACCATGCGCTGACTGATGATGTTTATCTGTGAACCAGAGTCCAACAGCGCACGACATTCCCAGGTTTTGCCATTGGATCCGACTACTGTTATTCTGGCAGTCCCTAACAGCACGAATGCGTGATTTTTATTGTTAAGTAATGCGCTAACCACTGGCTCTGGTTGCCTTGTTGTCGCAGCTGCCCGACTTGTTGAAGGTTCCTCGTTCTTGATCATCATTGGGGGTTTTGATGGACGATCTAAGTGTAGCAGAGTGTTATGCTTTTTGTGACACTTTGAACAATTGCTGGAACTGCAGGTTTATGCAAAGTGCCCAGCTCGCAGACAATTGATACACAGGTTATTTTGTTTTACGATGTTTAATCGTTTCGATGATGTTAACTCCAAAAACTGTTTACATTTGTAAATTGGGTGGTTGTATTTGCAGATTAGACAACCTAATTGCTGAGACGCAATTGCTGATAACGTCTTGAACCCTTGTCTTTGAGTTCTGCCTTCTTCTGCCTTGTCCTTATTCCCCAATGTTTCGAGAGCTTGAAAACGCTTTTCCAAGAATTCGAGAAACTGCTGGAATGAAGGCATTTGCCTTGGTTGTACCAATGACTGTTCGTACAATGTGTGCGTATCCTTATCCAATTTCTTAAGAAACAGATGAAGCAAGATCGGGTCCCATGCCTTGATATCCACGTCCAGTCCTTCTAGACCGAGCAAACACTCTTGTATAGTGTCATGTAAGCTGCGTATTGATCTTGCATTTCCAATTTGGACATTCTGATGGGACAACATTTTTGATATCCAAGATGAGATTAGCAATCGAGGATTATCATAGCGCCCTGTTATTATCCTCCAGGCTGCATTGTAGTTGGCCCCTGATACTGTCAGATGACGCACCAACTTTTCGGCCTCTCCTGTAAGGCTTTGATTGTGGATCATTTCTGTGTACAGATCGTTGAATTGCTGCCACTGGAGGTAGTTACCGTCAAACTTTGGTAACTCAACCTTGGGCATTTTCATGGTTGTGGAAGGTTTTTCCAAATCTTGAGCTAGTGATGATTCCATTGTCCCATAGAGTTCTTGCAATAGTTCCGCGAGTTGCTCCTGCAACTCAAAGTAGCCTTGAATGTCTTCCTGAGTTAACTGGTTTTCCATTTTCCGAAACATGGTCGTTAACTCTTCCCAATTTTGTTCCAGTGTTCGAATTTTGATTTGGCAGAAGGTTTTGGTTTTATTCTGCTGTAGTATTATCTTATCTATGGACCCCCTTATGATCCTTATGACAAGATTGTATCGCTGTCTGAGGAGCGTGTCTTCCCCAGCTGGAGTGTGCTCTATTTTCCGTCTTGGACCTGTAGCTGCTGGTTGCTCTTGCATGATTTTTGGTACTGCTCCCGTAGCTGATACCTCCAACCCATCCCTCTTTGACAGGCCGGGATGCGCGCCGCCTGGTGTTGTCGCATGTGCCAACTCTAATTTATCCTGGATGTCGTCCAGGAATGATTCTCGTAGTTTTTTGATCTCTCCGTAGTAATCACGACTGAAGTATGGATGACTAAGGTTGATCTCCTTCATCTCTCTGATTTTGGAATCAGTTGCGTCAAACTCTTCCCAAAGTGAGTTTAATTGTCGTAGCCGGTCTTCCAAATAGCCAATGGTTTTGCGGTCGGAGGAGTCTTTCTTGAAATTCCGCCATAATCTGCAGATATTCTCTCCAATCTCCTCTTGATCCCTAGTTATGCTGGCCAAATCCATCTTGTTGTCTTCCACCGAAGTACTCCAAATGAATGCTTGCTCAAATGAGTAATCAATCAGAGGTCGAATTTAGGATGAACTGTGTTTTTTGGCCCAGTTTACGCCCAAAACGCGAAAAAATATACAACGATTGAACTGTGTTATATAGCCCAGTTCACGCCTCGAATTGTTGGACCAAGTCCTGTCACGGTCGCCAAATGTTGAAGAGCGGATTCTTTTATCCAACTTGGGTCAATCTTAGGTACATAAACCTAGATTGTGATGAGTGTATCAGTCGATACGTGAATCGATTATACTGCCAATAGTTCTCAAGCAGAATCACTTGAGGTAAATAATTAAGTCTTAGTTCGTTGATACTGACTGACTGAGTAGTCCCTTTATTTTCACAACTTACTCTATTTATACTACTTAACACTCAATCAATAGTGCTTAATTACCAATAAAATCGATAACGCTTAATTAACATAACTTAGCTCCATAATGTTTAATTAACAAAACTTAACTCATAATGCTTAATTAACAAAACAAAACTCAATAATGCTTAACTAACAAAACAAAACTTAATAATGCTTAACCACAATAGTCTAATTCCATAATGCTTAACCAGCACTTCTTTTATTAATTGTGACATAAACATGGTATTGATTTTTAGAGTTGCGGATTTAACAATCCTCATAGCTCCTTACGGAAGATCCATCCTACGTTATATTTTCGGATACAAGTTTTTAGGAACAGAGAGATACCAAAGAGAGGTAGAAAAGAAAATAGACAAGTAGAATCCGAATCTCACACCGTGGAGACTCGACTTCTCCTCCGACGACATATTATAAGCATTATTTACATTTCACTTATTTACCAAGAAAATTATTTCTTTTTCATATTCATCTTTTTTTTCTTATTTCACGTTTTCACTTAAGCTTATATTTTCAACTTATTAAATATAAGTTTACTAACCCCTTTAAACCAACAACCTTTTTTTTGGGATTATTTTTGTATTTCGATTCGTGGAAGTAGCGGTTACCCTGAATAAGAACCCCTATCTTTCCACGGCAGTAGATTTAAAAATACATACACGTAAGTTAGTTTTTTTTAGCTCAGATTAAGTAACCGTATTTTGGAACTTACAGTTTGTAAGCCAACCCCAACCTTTTTTTTATTATATATTTACATATTTCACTAAGTACTACGCGTTCCCTGACGGAACGTTAGTAATCGACCTCCGTATAAAGGAAGTCGGACCGGACCTTAACTAACCGGCCATGTCAAATTCGTCGAACGGCGGACAACTCGATAGGTCGTGGAAACAACCACGCCGTTCTTTGAGAGGACTGGGAAGGGAAGCCGCAGCGCCAATTCGCGCGTCAGCCACACCACGTCCCGAACATTCCGTTGCCCAAAGCAGCCGGATGATCGAACACTCCAACCAACCGGGAGGATCATCAGATCCGCAAAGACCCCGAACCAGTACGTCTCAACCACTAGCTAGAACCACGGAACCAGCACCTCTTCCTGAGAGGCTGGGGCCATTCCCAATTGTAACTCATCCCTCCGGGGATACTGACAGACCATCCGCAGGTCAGCCGACCACAGCGGATATCCATACACGCCAAGAGGCGGGACCGCATCCCTGCACGGGAGAAGGCGCCGCCGCTACCGTTTCGTTACGTGACGACCCTAACGAAAGCGACAACTTCGAACAATACGTTCATCAAGTCGTATCAGCCACTGTACAAGTGAGGCGAGCCGATGAACTGCGTTTCATTCGAGAGGAATTAGACCGCAGTCGAGCCGTGATGCGGCAGGACATGGCTGTAGTCCTTCGAGAAGCAGTCATGGGACCAAATGCAATTCGCATTCGCGATCCTTACGGACCCGACCCATCTCATCCTCAGCATTTCGAACAACCTCACACTTCATCATCCTTACGAAACCCGCCACCAAATACGGCAGTCGAAGAACATTCGGACAGCCGTCCGGAATTTATTCTAGGAGCAAGCACACCTCCAGGAGCAGCTCCTAATGAGAACCCGCATGTGTACCCCATACACATGGCCAGGAGCGCTAATGTGGACAATTTTCTGGCGCAACTTAGCCACATGAATCTTAACGATTCAACGCAACGTCCAGAAGGCGCGCAACCAACTTCATCGCAGGGACCCTCGCACGCAAGTTCGTTCCTGCGATACCACAATATCCCCAAGTGGGATTTACATTTCGACAACGTAGAACTGTCGGTAGACGATTTCCTGCTACAAGTGGAGCGACAACGGGAATCGTGTAACGCAACCTGGGCAGATGTCGTCCTCAATTTTCATCATTTGGTGCGAGGACAGCCCAAGGTCTGGTTCTGGGGCTGGATTAAGAAGAATCCACACGCCTCGTGGGAAGCCTTACGCTTAGCCCTCCTAGAACAATACCGCAGCCTCGAGTCGGACTTTGATATTTTTCGACAAATGTCGGCCACACTTCAAGGCGACCAAGAGACTTTTGACGCCTATTATGGGAACTTGCTAAGGCTGAACGCTAAGTTAAAGTATCCCAAAGCGAATCGCGAGCTTATTGAGATAGTCAAGCGGAACGTGAAGCGACAAATAGGGCAATACCTGCTCACTTTTCACACTTCAGATATGGCTGAATTAGTTTATATCTGCCGGAGCATCGAGCGTTTCCTCGCGGAAGCGCAAGGTAGCCTTTCAAGCAAGGCCAGATTTACTACACACTCACCCTTCCGCCGAACAGTCAGCGAACTCACCGATTCGGAATTGACAGACCCCAACTCCGCAGAAGCAAGCGTGGAGGCTGTAGTCTTTCGCCAGCGAGACCGGAGTAACCTGATTTGCTGGATCTGCCAAGAGCCAGGTCACTCGATGTACGAATGCCTCAAGCTTCCGCAGAAACAATTTTGTTTACTATGTGGGCACGAAGATGTCTTCGCTGCTAATTGTCCTCGATGTTGGGAAAACCCGAGGACGAGCTACTCTCGAACCGGGGAGAGCAGCTCGAAGATATTCCGACCGGCCCCACAGAATTAGACAAATCACGAACACCTAACACCTCAAGTCAGAAATCACCAGACGAACCATTTCGGGTAGATTCCCCGACCGATTTCCAAACTAACCTCGAGAGATTAGTGTCTCACTCACCCAATACGGGACCCGACACCCCCAATAAAACATCTCACCATCACAAGTCATACGACCAACGATGGTCCGAATATCTCGAAGCCCGAAGACGCATCTTCGGAAAAACCATTCCAACTCCCAGAATTTTAAAATTGAGAACTCGATTCCAGGAGAAAAGGAAGACCCATTCCGCGATAGCCGCGACAACACTGCATGCCACGCCTCGTACAGTCGGAGACCCGCGTCCTTACGCGACCGTTAATCTGTTCGACCAAGTTCGGTCAGGACTCCTCGATACGGGAGCGTGCATCAGCGTTATCGGCGGGGCTGGAATAGACTTCCTAAAGTCCAAAAATATTTCTTGGAATGCATTTTCATCAGCAGTCACTACAGCTGACGGCAAATCTCAGACCATAGTGGGGATCGTTCCCACTGAAATTTCATACAACAACCGCACAGAGAATATCACTCTTTATGTAGTTCCAACCATTGCACAAGATTTGATCTTGGGCGTGTATTTCTGGAAGGCCTTCGAACTAGCGCCAAAGTAGCCGTGAGTAGCATCTCGGTAGGCATTGACATGACGGGCGATTCAATTCCGAAAGCCGAAGTCCTCTCCCAAGCTCACACATTGACTCCCATGGAACGCCAACTTTTAGACGAAACATTGACACTATTTCCATCCTTCGCCAATTTAGGCTTAGGACGCACGCACCTCACCACGCATGTGATTGATACTGGCGATGCCGAACCAATTAAGCGACGGCATTACCCTGTCTCTCCAGCGGTGGAGGCCCATCTGTATGAGCAGCTGGACCGTATGTTAGCCCTGGACGTGATCTTGATCAGCCCCAGTGCATGGAGCTCTCCCGTCGTCTTAGTAAGACGCGGAAACAAGCACCGATTATGCCTGGACGTCCGTGAGCTGAACCGAGTCACGAAAAAGGACGCATACCCACTGCAAAATATAGAGGGGTTGCTAGCTCGCCTTCCGGACACGTACTTCATGTCCAGCGTGGACCTGAAGGACGCGTTCTGGCAAATACCGCTGGACGAGCAGAGCCGAGAGAAAACAGCATTTACCGTTCCGGGTAGGCCGTTATACCAATTTAAGGTTATGCCATTCGGGTTGTGCAACGCGCCCCAGCGTCTGTGTCGTTTAATGGATCAGGTTATTCCAGTGGAATGGAGACATAAAGTGTTTGTCTACCTCGATGATTTACTCATCATATCGAGCACGTTGCAGGAACACCTTAAACTATTGGCAGGAGTAGCGGGAAAGCTGAAAGCCGCAGGTCTCACGATTAACTTAGAGAAATCGAAATTCTGTTATAAAGAGCTTAGATATTTAGGATTCATCGTTGGAAACGGTGTCCTTAAAGTAGATCCGAGTAAGGTACACTCGATCAAAAACTTCCCCATACCAGCGAATGCACAGCAAGTCCGCAGATTCCAGGGCATGGCAGGATGGTACAGAAGATTCGTGCCAAATTTTTCATCCTTGTCTGGAGACTTATCCGACACCCTCAAGAAGGGACACAAATTTGAACTTACCGACAAGGCAGCCTTATCCTTTTAGGCAAACGTGACTTCATTATTTCATGCGATGCCAGTTCTACCGACATAGGAGCTGTACTGAGTCAAATAGACGAGGAAGGGAACGAGCGTCCCATCTATTATTACTCGCACAAACTGAACTCAGCACAGCGGAACTACACCGTGACGGAACAAGAATGCTTGGCAGCCCTCATGGGCATAGCCAAATTTCGACCCTACATCGAAGGGTATCGATTCAAAATAATAACCGACCATGCAAGCCTGCAGTGGTTGATGAGCAAGCGAGAACTCAAGGGTAGATTAGCTCGCTGGCGTTTGGAGCTCCAGGAGTACTCGTTTGACATCGAGCACCGAAAGGGAAGCCTTAATGTCGTACTAGACGCGTTATCACGCGTACACGAAATTGAAGCTCTCCATTGCGGCGACCCGGTGCCAAACCTCGTTTCCGACGTGTTGCACATCGATCTGACGGATCCGAGCTTCCACTCGGAATCCTACCGTCGGATCATTGACAGCGTCGAAAACAACAAAGACCAGCTACCGGACCTCCAAGTACGGAATAATTTCCTTTTCAAGAGGATACCGCGTAGCACAGGAAACCCCCTTAGAGATGATAAAGCCTGGAAACTTTGGGTTCCGGCTGAGCTGACCGACAGCCTGACCAAGCTAGCTCATTGCCCTGCGCATGGCGGTATAGCTAAGACACTGGACCGTCTACGTGGGCAATTTTATTGGCCCAACATGGCCACGCAAGTCCAAGAATTTATCAGAGAATGCGAAGTGTGCAAAACCACTAAAGCTCCGAACACCATACTGCGCACCAAAATGGGAAAAGCCTTTGTAGTTGACAGGCCTTTTCAACATCTATATTTAGACTTTCTAGGTCCATACCCAAGGTCGAAACTCGGAAACACGCATGTGATTCTCGCCCTCGACCAATTTTCAAAATTCATATTTGCGAAAGCGATACGACGAGCAACTTCGGGCGCAACGATCAAGTTCCTTCGAGACGAGATCTTCTCGATCTTTGGAGTCCCAGAATCCGTGCTGTCTGACAATGGCAAACAATTCGTCAGCAAAGAATTTGCCTCGTTCACATCGTCTCTCGGTATACGACATCTAAAAACTGCATCTTACTCGCCGCAAGCTAACGCTAGCAAGCGAGTCAACCACTCGATCATAACCGCCATTAGGGCATATATCAGCCCCGATCACTCGACGTGGGATGCGCATTTGAGCGCAATAACCTGTTCCCTAAGGACCGCGATACACTCGGCCCTAGGAATGTCCCCGTATGAGGTGGTATTCGGGCAAAGAATGATTGAACACGGAAGCGGATACCAGTTGCTAAGAGATGTGAACGGGCTTAATAATTCGGAAATAGATCTGATCCCTAAGGCCAGCCGTATGAACATACTTCACTTCTTCGTGAAGGCATCGCTAAGCAAGTCTCACGACAAATATGAAAAGAGATACAACATCAGAAGTGCCCCGAGAAAGTTTAAAGAAGGTGATTATGTGTACAAGCGTAACCATGCGCTCAGCAATTTCGAAAGAGGCTTTAACGCAAAATTCGCCCGAAAGTTTATTAAGGTCAGAGTCGTGAAAGTTCAGGGAGATCTGTACCGTTTGGTAGATGAGAAAGGAACGGACTTAGGTCTAGTCCACTCAAAGGACATAAGACGCTAATCTCAGAAGGAAACGACTACCGGAAATACACTTCTATCTTCTAATTTCTAATCCCACCTTTTTCCCTTCCCCAAACAAACCGATTTTATCCCAACCTCCCACATCTTTAAAAATTTACGATTTAAACACAAAAAAAAAAAATTATAAAAAAAAAAAAAAAAAAAAAATGAAAAAAAAAACAAAAAAAAATTTAACAGGAAAAAAAACCCTCGAGCATTACTCGAGAATCGTCTGAAAAGTACAAGACATTGGCAACATCCATTAACGAAGAACATGCGAGTGCAAGGCCCGGATAGCCCAGCCTGTGCAAGTTATAAACCCTCAACTGTACTTAAAACAGTAAGAGGAAATAAACCCTGAAGATAAAAAGAACAACTCATCAGGAGACCTGCAAACATCCAAATAAAAATAACAGATTTTATGATCAACCCTACACAAACACCCTACACAAACAAGATAAGGAAATTAACCAACCAACATGACCATAAACGCTGAAGATAAGGAAAAACGACTCATCGGGATAATGAATATAAAATAGACACAACATAGAAGCAGGGGGACAGTAGTTGTTAGAAAACGGACTTAAACGTTTGTCTTTTTATAATTTAATTATTGTCATTTGAATTCGTGAAAGAATAAAGTAAATTTTTTTAAAAACATATTTTTTTATTTTACAAAAATTCTAACGAACAAATATAATTGGGGGCTCAACCGGGATAGCTCATTATTAACGTAAAAAGTGAAAGTGAATAAAATAGTCAAATCTGCATAAGCACTTGTAGATACGATAAAGACTAAACAAAAAAAAACCTTTCAAAGTGAAATTGAAGCTACCAGCCAAACCTGTTAATTAATAGGAGAAAAACAAAGTAACCTGAAAAAGTTAACAACTGTGAACTAAAAGGAAGAAACGCATCGGCAATCGCCGCTCTTACAGCGAGGATTAATCTCCATCTCAGTGAGGACTAATCCGTAATTGATAAATTTCTTACTTTCTTATTATACCAAAAGATGCATTCCGTATAAGCGAGCGGTTTTGAACATGCTTGAACGAAATAATTAAATAGAAAAATCCAATAAGGTATCCTTAAGATACTGATCCGTGGGGTGAAGGCAATCGTTAGGACAGGTTTTTTGTTTAATTTGGTTTAATTCTTTATCTACGTCAGCATTACAGCAGCAGTGGTGAATCGACAATGTGCGCACATCGGCGAAATCAACATCACGTAAGTCCTACATTCTGGTTTATATATTAATACTGACATAAAATATACCTTTAACTATATTTATACTATTATATTGAACTAAATATCTACCCTCCCTTCACCATGTCTCCGCGAAATCTGAATTAATTGCAACCATTTTCAGTTCAACCAAGGTCAACGACCCGATTACTTCTTCGGGAAGAATTTCTTTTTACCTTTTTTTTATTATTGCGCATCTGCATTTGATTCATATGCTTTTACATCCATGACAGGGCCACATGTCTCGCTCAATATCTACGTTTCGTCTTCGTGTCACTAAGTTCATTCGCAGACGGGTTTTAAAGTACTTTATCTGAAAGATAAAAAAAAAGAAAAAAAAGCGGGGTGGGCCAGCTTAGGGGAGATCCACCAGCTCTTACCTCCCCTGTTCTCGTCGTTCTCTCTTCTCAAACTCCTTCTCTCTCTCTCTCTCTCTCGCTTTATATTATTAGAAGCCCCCTTTTTACAGTATCGATACTCCTGGTGGTCCAGGATAGCGTTTGCGAACCTCTAGCGCGACCTCTTCGGGCCCGGATGAGGCTATCCTCAGGGATAGCGTGGGGCGTGCTTGGTTTCTGAGGTTACGGCGACATGTTACCCGGTCGTCCGATTCCAAGTGCGCTAAGAAAGTACAGGCATGTAAAAAACGAGGTAACCCCACGTTTGAGCTCACAGCAAGTCCCCGCTCCCGCCGACGAGCTAGCACGGGGCGGCCATGCCTGGCTGTGAGTGGTCGAACGAACCCTCTCCCTTCGTATATTCGGCGGAGGCGGTCTCCTGGCAGTCTGTAGGCCAGGAGTCGTCGTCCGTCCTTATTGGACGTCAGGTCCTAGTGGTGAAGCTTCGGCCGCCTTTTGGCAGCGAGGTTTACGGGGAGAGGGATAGGCGCAGGCGGTATAGTGGTACGGATGGCACCCGTGGATGGTCCGCGGGGATGCTTATGCCGCTTAGCTGTGCCTACGTGTTGTTACAGATGGGGCCCAAACGTGTGGGTCCCGAAGAAGGAAAGTAACGCCTTGAGAGGTTGCAACTTTCCGAAAACAGTTTTCTTTGAATTTTTTTTCAAAATTTTTTTTTTCAAAAAAATTAAATTAATTTTGTTTGGGTTTTCTTTGGTGAAGTCATTCACTGGGATTTCCCATCGTTATCCATTCATCATTTAACGTGACTTTAGTAGGTAGCAGAGATTTCGACCTCCGGGATCGATCCTGGCAGTAGCCGGACGTGTGACAGGTTCGTTTTACGACCAAGTCCAGCCGCCTTCGCAACTTCAGCTCTGACCGCATCGTGGAAGGAGTTGTTCGCCGCGATTGTCCGCTGTAGGCGCTGAAGGGGCGGAGTCATTTACACACATTCACGGAGAGGAGTCGGAGTCATGTCCGGTCTCTAGCAAGAGGTTTTGCAGGAGGCGTATGCCGCATGATTTCCACTCTGTCCAAGCTCAGCGAGGTTAGGCTTCGCAGCGCAAGGAATCCCTCGAATCGAGGATAGCAACGTTTCGACGTGCATATAGGCCGATGCCTGGGTGAAGTAGTTCCTCGAGCATGTCTGAAGCTACGAGGAGGGGTCAATAAGTCCGTGACTTTTTGAATTTCTGACCTCTTTACTGAAACGGCAACACTGCTCCTGTCAACAGGCATCTGTCAGTTGACTCCTGTCAAAATTTAAACTTGCTGCGTCAGTTAGTTTGTGTTTGACAGCTATTTTTATCAGACTACTCACTAATTTGAGGAGAAAATGGAAAAAAGTGAATTTCGTGTGCTTATTAAGCATTATTTCTTGCGAAAAAAAACCATTACCGAGACCAAGGCTAAGCTTGAAAAATACTATGGGGACTCTGCACCATCGATTTCAATGGTAAAAAAGTGGTTTACTGAATTTCGTTGTGGCCGTACAAGCACTGAAGATGCCGAACGTCCTGGACGCCCAGTTGAGGTCTCTACACCCGAAACAATCGAAAAAATTCACGATATGGTGTTGGCCGACCGAAGATTGAAAGTGCGAGAGATTGTGGAAGCCGTTGGGATCTCGCATGGCTCAGTGGTTTCAATTTTGAATGATCACTTGGGCATGAGAAAACTTTCCGCAAGATGGGTGCCGCGTTTGCTCACAGTCGACCACAAACGCAATCGTGTAACAACTTCACAGGAAGGTTTGGCGTTGTTTAATCGCAATATGGAGGAGTTTTTGCGCCGTTTTGTAACCGTGGACGAAACATGGATCCATCACAACACACCAGAGACCAAACAACAGTCAAAACAGTGGGTTTCTAAGGGTGAATCGGCGCCAAAGAAGGCCAAGGTGGGTTTGTCAGCCAATAAAGTTATGGCGACTGTTTTTTGGGATGCACGCGGAATAATCCACATTGACTACCTTCAAAAGGGAAGAACAATCAATGGGGAATATTATGCCAACTTATTGGACCGATTCAATGACGATTTGAAAAAAACCGACCTCATTTGGCCAAGAAAAAAATTCTTTTCTACCAAGACAATGCAAGGGTGCACACATGTGCAGTTGCCATGGCAAAAAACCATGAATTGGGCTATGAATTGCTCCCTCATCCACCCTATTCTCCAGATTTGGCTCCGAGCGACTACTTCTTGTTCCCAAACCTGAAGAAATGGCTTGGTGGAAAAAGATTTGACTCCAATGATGAAGTCATCTCGCAAATAAAGGCCTATTTTGAGGACCTCGACAAATCATTTTTTTTGGAAGGGATAACAAAATTGGAGAAGCGTTGGACAAAGTTTATAGAGCTCAAGAGAGACTACGGTGAAAAATAAAAAAAAAATTTTATCAAAAAATCTGTGTTTTATTCCAAAAGTCACGGACTTATTGACCCGCCCTCGTATATGGCGACAGAACCGCGCGATCCTCATAGCTCCTTACGGAAGATCCATCCTACGTTATATTTTGGGATACAAGTTTTTAGGAACAGAGAGATACCAAAGAGAGGTAGAAAAGAGAATAGACAAGTAGAATCCGAATCTCACACCGTGGAGACTCGACTTCTCCTCCGACGACGTATTATAAGCATTATTTACATTTCACTTATTTACCAAGAATATTATTTCTTTTTCATATTCATCTTTTTTTTGTTATTTCACGTTTTCACTTAAGCTTATATTTTCAACTTATTAAATATAAGTTTACTAACCCCTTTAAACCAACAAACTTTTTTTTGGATTATTTTTGTATTTCGATTCGTGGAAGTAGCGGTTACCCTGAATAAGAACCCCTATCTTTCCACGGCAGTAGATTTAAGAATACATACACGTAAGTTAGTTTTTTTTAGCTCAGATTAAGTAACCGTATTTTGGAACTTACAGTTTGTAAGCCAACCCCAACCTTTTTTTTATTATATATTTACATATTTCACTAAGTACTACGCGTTCCCGGACGGAACGTTAGTAATCGACCTCTGTATAAAGGAAGTCGGACCGGACCTTAACTAACCGGCCATGTCAAATCCGTCGAACGGCGGACAACTCGATAGGTCGTGGAAACAACCACGCCGTTCTTTGAGAGGACTGGGAAGGGAAGTCGCAGCGCCAATTCGCGCGTCAGCCACACCACGTCCCGAACATTCCGTTGCCCAAAGCAGCCGGATGATCGAACACTCCAACCAACCGGGAGGATCATCAGATCCGCAAAGACCCCGAACCAGTACGTCTCAACCACCAGCTAGAACCACGGAACCAGCACCTCTTCCTGAGAGGCTGGGGCCATTCCCAATTGTAACTCATCCCTCCGGGGATACTGACAGACCATCCGCAGGTCAGCCGACCACAGCGGATATCCATACACGCCAAGAGGCGGGACCGCATCCCTGCACGGGAGAAGGCGCCGCCGCTACCGTTTCGTTACGTGACGACCCTAACGAAAGCGACAACTTCGAACAATACGTTCATCAAGTCGTATCAGCCACTGTACAAGTGAGGCGAGCCGATGAACTGCGTTTCGTTCGAGAGGAATTAGACCGCAGTCGAGCCGTGATGCGGCAGGACATGGCTGTAGTCCTTCGAGAAGCAGTCATGGGACCAAATGCAATTCGCATTCGCGATCCTTACGGACCCGGCCCATCTCATCCTCAGCATTTCGAACAACCTCACACTTCATCATCCTTACGAAACCCGCCACCAAATACGGCAGTCGAAGAACATTCGGACAGGCGTCCGGAATTTATTCTAGGAGCAAGCACACCTCCAGGAGCAGCTCCTAATGAGAACCCGCATGTGTACCCCATACACATGGCCAGGAGCGCTAATGTGGACAATTTTCTGGCGCAACTTAGCCACATGAATCTTAACGATTCAACGCAACGTCCAGAAGGCGCGCAACCAACTTCATCGCAGGGACCCTCGCACGCGAGTTCGTTCCCGCGATACCACAATATCCCCAAGTGGGATTTACATTTCGACAACGTAGAACTGTCGGTAGACGATTTCCTGCTACAAGTGGAGCGACAACGGGAATCGTGTAACGCAACCTGGGCAGATGTCGTCCTCAATTTTCATCATTTGGTGCGAGGACAGCCCAAGGTCTGGTTCTGGGGCTGGATTAAGAAGAATCCACACGCCTCGTGGGAAGCTTTACGCTTAGCCCGCCTAGAACAATACCGGAGCCTCGAGTCGGACTTTGATATTTTTCGACAAATGTCGGTCACACTTCAAGGCGACCAAGAGACTTTTGACGCCTATTATGGGAACTTGCTAAGGCTGAACGCTAAGTTAAAGTATCCCAAAGCGAATCGCGAGCTTATTGAGATAGTCAAGCGGAACGTGAAGCGACAAATAGGGCAATACCTGCTCACTTTTCACACTTCAGATATGGCTGAATTAGTTTATATCTGCCGAAGCATCGAGCGTTTCCTCGCGGAAGCGCAAGGTAGCCTTTCAAGCAAGGCCAGATTTACTACACACTCACCCTTCCGCCGAACAGTCAGCGAACTCACCGATTCGGAATTGACAGACCCCAACTCCGCAGAAGCAAGCGTGGAGGCTGTAGCCTTTCGCCAGCGAGACCGGAGTAACCTGATTTGCTGGATCTGCCGAGAGCCAGGTCACTCGATGTACGAATGCCTCAAGCTTCCGCAGAAACCATTTTGTTTACGATGTGGGCACGAAGATGTCTTCGCTGCTAATTGTCCTCGATGTTGGGAAAACCCGAGGACAAGCTACTCTCGAACCGGGGAGAGCAGCTCGAAGATATTCCGACCGGCCCCACAGAATTAGACAAATCACGAACACCTAACACCTCAAGTCAGAGATCACCAGACGAACCATTTCGGATAGATTCCCCGACCGATTTCCAAACTAACCTCGAGAGATTAGTGTCTCACTCACCCAATACGGGACCCGACACCCCCAATAAAACATCTCACCATCACAAGTCATACGACCAACGATGGTCCGAATATCTCGAAGCCCGAAGACGCATCTTCGGAAAAACCATTCCAACTCCCAGAATTTTAAAATTGAGAACTCGATTCCAGGAGAAAAGGAAGACCCATTCCGCGATAGCCGCGACAACACTGCATGCCACGCCTCGTACAGTCGGAGACCCGCGTCCTTACGCGACCGTTAATCTGTTCGACCAAGTTTGGTCAGGACTCCTCGATACGGGAGCGTGCATCAGCGTTATCGGCGGGGCTGGAATAGACTTCCTAAAGTCCAAAAATATTTCTTGGAATGCATTTTCATCAGCAGTCACTACAGCTGACGGCAAATCTCAGACCATAGTGGGGATCGTTCCCACTGAAATTTCATACAACAACCGCACAGAGAATATCACTCTTTTTGTAGTTCCAACCATTGCACAAGATTTGATCTTGGGCGTGGATTTCTGGAAGGCCTTCGAACTAGCGCCAAAGTAGCCGTGAGTAGCATCTCGGTAGGCATTGACATGACGGGCGATTCAATTCCGAAAGCCGAAGTCCTCTCCCAAGCTCACACATTGACTCCCATGGAACGCCAACTTTTAGACGAAACATTGACACTATTTCCATCCTTCGCCAATTTAGGCTTAGGACGCACGCACCTCACCACGCATGTGATTGATACTGGCGATGCCGAACCAATTAAGCGACGGCATTACCCTGTCTCTCCAGCGGTGGAGGCCCATCTGTATGAGCAGCTGGACCGTATGTTAGCCCTGGACGTGATCTTGATCAGCCCCAGTGCATGGAGCTCTCCCGTCGTCTTAGTAAGACGCGGAGACAAGCACCGATTATGCCTGGACGTCCGTGAGCTGAACCGAGTCACGAAAAAGGACGCATACCCACTGCAAAATATAGAGGGGTTGCTAGCTCGCCTTCCGGACACGTACTTCATGTCCAGCGTGGACCTGAAGGACGCGTTCTGGCAAATACCGCTGGACGAGCAGAGCCGAGAGAAAACAGCATTTACCGTTCCGGGTAGGTCGTTATACCAATTTAAGGTTATGCCATTCGGGTTGTGCAACGCGCCCCAGCGTCTGTGTCGTTTAATGGATCAGGTTATTCCAGTGGAATGGAGACATAAAGTGTTTGTCTACCTCGATGATTTACTCATCATATCGAGCACGTTGCAGGAACACCTTAAACTATTGGCAGGAGTAGCGGGAAAGCTGAAAGCCGCAGGTCTCACGATTAACTTAGAGAAATCGAAATTCTGTTATAAAGAGCTTAGATATTTAGGATTCATCGTTGGAAACGGTGTCCTTAAAGTAGATTCGAGTAAGGTACACTCGATCAAAAACTTCCCCATACCAGCGAATGCACGGCAAGTCCGCAGATTCCTGGGCATGGCAGGATGGTACAGAAGATTCGTGCCAAATTTTTCATCCTTGTCTGGAGACTTATCCGACACCCTCAAGAAGGGACACAAATTTGAACTTACCGACAAGGCAGCCTTATCCTTTGAGGCAATTAAAGATATGCTTTCGAGAGCGCCAGTGTTGGCGAATCCCGATTACAATCGTGACTTCATTATTTCATGCGATGCCAGTTCCACCGGCATAAGAGCTGTACTGAGTCAAATAGACGAGGAAGGGAACGAGCGTCCCATCTATTATTACTCGCACAAACTGAACTCAGCACAGCGGAACTACACCGTGACGGAACAAGAATGCTTGGCAGCCCTCATGGGCATAGCCAAATTTCGACCCTACATCGAAGGGTATCGATTCAAAATAATAACCGACCATGCAAGCCTGCAGTGGTTGATGAGCAAGCGAGAACTCAAGGGTAGATTAGCTCGCTGGAGTTTGGAGCTCCAGGGGTACTCGTTTGACATCGAGCACCGAAAGGGAAGCCTCAATGTCGTACTAGACGCGTTATCACGCGTACACGAAATTGAAGCTCTCCATTGCGGCGACCCGGTGCCAAACCTCGTTTCCGACGTGTTGCACATCGATCTGACGGATCCGAGCTTCCACTCGGAATCCAACCGTCGGATCATTGACAGCGTCGAAAACAACAAAGACCAGCTACCGGACCTCCAAGTACGGAATAATTTCCTTTTCAAGAGGATACCGCGTAGCACAGGAAACCCCCTTAGAGATGATAAAGCCTGGAAACTTTGGGTTCCGGCTGAGCTGACCGACAGCCTGACCAAGCTAGCTCATTGCCCTGCGCATGGCGGTATAGCTAAGACACTAGACCGTCTACGTGGGCAATTTTATTGGCCCAACATGGCCACGCAAGTCCAAGAATTTATCAGAGAATGCGAAGTGTGCAAAACCACTAAAGCTCCGAACACCATACTGCGCACCAAAATGGGAAAAGCCTTTGTAGTTGACAGGCCTTTTCAACATCTATATTTAGACTTTCTAGGTCCATACCCAAGGTCGAAACTCGGAAACACGCATGTGATTCTCGCCCTCGACCAATTTTCAAAATTCATATTTGCGAAAGCGATACGACGAGCAACTTCGGACGCAACGATCAAGTTCCTTCGAGACGAGATCTTCTCGATCTTTGGAGTCCCAGAATCCGTGCTGTCTGACAATGGCAAACAATTCGTCAGCAAAGAATTTGCCTCGTTCACATCGTCTCTCGGTATACGACATCTAAAAACTGCATCTTACTCGCCGCAAGCTAACGCTAGCGAGTGAGTCAACCGCTCGATCATAACTACCATTAGGGCATATATCAGCCCCGATCACTCGACGTGGGATGCGCATTTGAGCGCAATAACCTGTTCCCTAAGGACCGCGATACACTCGGCCCTAGGAATGTCCCCGTATGAGGTGGTATTCGGGCAAAGAATGATTGAACACGGAAGCGGATACCAGTTGCTAAGAGATGTGAACGGGCTTAATAATTCGGAAAGGCCAGCCGTATGAACATACCTCACTCCTTCGTGAAGGCATCGCTAAGCAAGTCTCACGACAAATATGAAAAGAGATACAACATCAGAAGTGCCCCGAGAAAGTTTAAAGAAGGTGATTGTGTGTACAAGCGTAACCATGCGCTCAGCAATTTCGAAAGAGGCTTTAACGCAAAATTCGCCCGAAAGTTTATTAAGGCCAGAGTCGTAAAAGTTCAGGGAGATCTGTACCGTTTGGTAGATGAGAAAGGAACGGACTTAGGTCTAGTCCACTCAAAGGACATAAGACCCTAATCTCAGAAGGAAACGACTACCGGAAATACACTTCTATCTTCTAATTTCTAATCCCACCTTTTTCCCTTCCCCAAACAAACCGATTTTATCCCAACCTCCCACATCTTTAAAAATGTACGATTTAAAAAAAAAAAAAAAATTTAACAGGAAAAAAAACCCTCGAGTATTACTCGAGAATCGTCTGAAAAGTACAAGACATTGGCAACATCCATTAACGAAGAACATGCGAGTGCAAGGCCCGGATAGTCCAGCCTGTGCACGAGACTCGACGTCAACGAATACACTCCGTCTAACCGTCTGGCAGACAGATGGCGATCAGGAGATGGTTGTGTTCTCAATTCTTTCGCGCCCGATACTCGCGAAAACCTCGAGGTGTGTAACAAACCACCGCCATCCCAGCAAAAATAAATTTGCGACCGTCAACCGTCCACTCCAGCAACCAAGTCAGCGACGTGCACGAAGCACTACGCCATGTAACCTCCGTATTTTGAGGATTTTGTACCCGTGAAATTACGGAAGGTTGAACGCCGTCATTCACCATCTAGTACAAATTTCCTTCATGAAATACTCGAGGACCGAGTTACTAGGCCTAACTTTGACGAGAGTTGGAAGACAGCGTCAGAAAGTGTCATTGTGTCAAGGATGGAGGAAGTATTTCCCCCTAAACCACAATTTTAAATTCTTTTTTTTTATATAGTACCGCGCGAACTTAAAACTAACATAAAAAGAAAAAAAAAAAGATACAAATAAGAAAGCTCAAACAACGAAAAACAAAAGAATCAGAGGAACATCTACATAAATTGAAGGAAATTAAAAGAAAGAAAGGAAAGAGTCACACCTAGTAACCGAAACGAACATCGGGACTTCCAACAAGGAATTCACCACGCCAACCACCCAGGCGGGACAAATCCGCGTGCTAGTGCGCTGGTCCTCTGCTTCGCCCGTATCAACGGCAAAAGCAGCAGGACAACACGCCAGCGGCAGCGCTGATTTCATCTGGACGTCCATCCCAAAAAAGGAAATTCGCGCGCGCAGCAAGCACGCAGGCGCGATTCATTTTTCTTCGGGGCAGTCGACTTCCCCGAAAGCCTTTGCCACTCCACGAGAGCATCCAGCAGAGCAGATCTCGGCCAGGAATCGACCACCCCCCCCCCCCCCGAGCGTGTCACCGGCTCACGGAAAGTACCGACAACGGGAAAAGAACAGCAGTTTTAGTGCGGAGAGCGCGTTGTAGGTATATGCAGCGGCAGCTTTCGCAGAGGCATCTACCAGCCTCAGAGGCTGCATCACAGGACTCGCGAGACACATTCCGCGAACATCAGCTCCCGCCGTGCATCTCGACAGTTCGAGTCACCACCACCACGTCATCAGCAGCAGCTTACGTTTAGTGCAGTAGTGTAGTGATAAGGGGGTATGAGGGGCGTGGATTAGCCACGTGAGAGTGCGGTAAGGTAGTGATAGGGTTATCTAAGCTCAATTAACCAGAAAAATATAACTTGATAGTCGTAATGTACTAACCTCTAACGCGGATTTCTTTTTTTTTGTGCAACACAACCATGCAGTTACAGGTAACTTCAGCGCGATTTAAAACATTTTTCTTGGCGTTCTTTTCGATCATCGTCATCTCCTGAGAGGTATCCGTGAGATACGCACAGCTAAGTGCTCTGAAGGGAAAAAAAAATTAAAACATCACCGCGAATTATTATTCGATCAGCGAACCGCGTAGAGACGTCGCATCGGCGATCGCCGCTCTTACAGCGAGGATTAATCTCCATCTCAGTGAGAACTAATCCGTAATTGGTAAATTTCTTACTTTCTTATTATACCAAAAGATGCATTCCGTATAAGCGAGCGGTTTTGTTTAATTTGGTTTAATTCTTTATCTACGTCAGCATTACAGCAGCAGTGGTGAATCGACAATGTGCGCACATCGGCGAAATCAACATCACGTAAGTCCTACATTCTGGTTTATATATTAATACTAACATAAAATATACCTTTAACTATATTTATACTATTATATTGAACTAAATATCTACCCTCCCTTCACCATGTCTCCGCGAAATCTGAATTAATTGCAACCATTTTCAGTTCAACCAAGGTCAACGACCCGATTACTTCTTCGGGAAGAATTTCTTTTTACCTTTTTTTTTATTATTGCGCATCTGCATTTGATTCATAGGCTTTTACATCCATGACAGGACCATATGTCTCGCTCAATATCTACGCTTCGTCTTCGTGTCACTAAGTTCATTCGCAGACGGGTTTTAAAGTACTTTATCTGAAAGATAAAAAAAAAGAATCGATAGTATGCTCGCCGACCTTTCTCTAGATTCGTGTAACGTGTTTTTTTCTGTTTTCAAATAAGGACCTTCCGTCCGCGCATGGTCTAACATAGGTATATTTGTGTTCCGTACGTGCATGTATATTCGCCAAGCGACTTTATTCTCTTAAGGGACCTTCTGTCCATTCATAGATTGTGCTTTCCTGTTGAGGCACAGATAAGCATAGTATACTAGTAACGTAAGATATTCCGATTTAGTTTAGTATGTTCAGGTATAATCATTAAGCGGCTTTATTCTCTTAAGGGACCTTCTGTCCACTCATAGATTGTGCTTTCCTGTTGAGGTACAGATAAGCATAGTATACTAGCGACGTAAGATATTCTGAATTAGTATAGGGTTTCCGGCATTGTTAGTCGAGTCAGTTCTTAAGCTTATGTTAACAATATAAAACCATTACCAGCGCAGTGGAGCGCAGAAACCAATGGCATACATTTATTTTTTTCTTTGGGGTAAAGGCCTACAGTAAGGCCATGGAATAGTTCCACGACCACGTTCGGAGGAAAGCCGATCGTCGTTCCGACGATCCCGGTGCGCGGATTTTCTAAGGGGTAGGGTTTCCAGAATTTAATTGGCTGAAACCTACTCCTTCTCGGATATGGGGTCATTCAATTCAATTCAATTCAATTTTTATTTAAGTGAAAATACATAGTACAAATAAGACTTAAGTCTTTTATAGTACATAAAGTTAAAGGATATTTAAAGTAAAAATTAATAGTATATAAAACAAAATGATTATAATAACTACAAATATAGATAATAAAGAAATAAATAATAATAAAAAATTTGAGTTAAAAGGCATATATTAACAATGCAAGAGTAAAAGGGGAAAAAGATAAAAGAGGAGAAGAAGAAGAAGAAAAGTAGAAAGTTGAAATTAAAGAAAAAAGTAAGGGGAATACAAGCAAAGATTGCTATGGTAAAGCAAAGTGTCTTAAAACTGCATTTTTAAAATTAGTGACACTAATAGTTTTTTGTACCGCTGTGGGTAGGGAGTTCCAGATTCTGGTGACATGTATGAAGAAGAGGCGCGAAGAGTTCAAATAAGTAAAACTGGGAATGATAAGATTTAGAGTTCTGGAGGATTGGGGAAATTGCAATTTTTCGAACAGATACACAGGAGATTTGTTTATTATAATTTTATGCATAAAAAGGCAGCACCTTAGGTCGAGAAATTGCTGAAATGTACAACCAAGTACCAGTTTGTGATATTGTGAAATATGTTCATATCGATTCACCCCATACGCATACCTAATCATGTCATTGAACGCAACTAGTAATTTATGCTGAGAGTGTGAGTCAAGCTTGCAGTAAACAGCAGTAGCGCAATCAATTATAGGCATAAAAAAGTCTTAACAAGCCTTAGCTTAGTAGCTGCTGGAGTAAAGGTGGAAGATAGCCAAAGTTTACGCAGCCCAGCGTAGATTCGTCCAATAACATAATTTATGTGATCGGTTGCTGATAATGAGCGATTAAGTTTAAAACCAAGATTGGACACAACATTCACAAATTTAAGCTGCATGTCATTTAAAAAAACAGGGGGTAGTTCATCGGTGTTAAAAAACTTCTTCGAAATTAAGATCAATTGGGATTTCGCTGGATTTAAACTGAGCCCATTACAAATGGACCAGTTGTATATATTTCTCAAATCTTCGTTAACTCTGGTAACAAGATCCTCGATGAGTCCAATTGGTCGAGATAAATAAATCTGTGCATCATCAGCATAAAGATGAATAGAAGCGCTGGAGCATACTTTGGGAAGGTCATTAATGAGGAGGCAAAATAATATTGGTCGTAAAATCGATCCTTGCGGTACTCCTGCAGCAAGGGCACCAGGTTGGGAATATTTTCCATCATGAACGACTCTTTGATAGCGATTTCTCAAATAATTGCTTATTAGACGCACCTATCTTTCGCTGAAACTAAAATACAACCTGAGTTTCTGGCAAAGTACATTATGATCCACTCTATCAAAGGCCCTGGAGAAGTCAAGCAAGCAAAGTACAGTTAAGTAATCCTTATCAAATTCAACTCTTATGTCTTCGAGAATTTTGATCATAGCTGAAAAACAGCTGTGATGTTCTCGAAAGCCAGACTGTATCGAGGATAACAAACAATGTTGATTAATGTAATTTGAGAGTTGCTTTGCAAGAATTTTCTCCAAGACTTTTGACAAACAAGGTAAAATACTGATTGGTCGAAAATCGGTTGCCGTTAAGGGCAGGGTTTTTTTGGGACAGCAATAACTTTGGCTAGCTTCCAAGAATCAGGAAAAGTTGATGACGTGATACAAAAATTGATGACATGCGTAATACAGCTTAAAAGATGCGGCAAAATCATTTTGACAAAACGAATTGGTACACCATCCTCACCAACAACATTCGATTTTATAGAGCGTATGGAATTAACGACATCAATTTCTGAAACTACTCCAAAATCAAAGACAAAGTCGAAAGACAGCTCATGATTAGGACTGAAATGTGGACTGTCAATAGCGTTATAGAGAAAGGCATTATTAAGGTCATTGACATCAGGAATATTATCAACAACATTTTTCTTCCCAATGCAGTAAGAGCGCAAATTGGTCCATAGCCTTTTTGAGGTTTGGTCAGTGCTCAATTTGGATAAGAAATATCTTTTCTTCGCCCTACGCGTAATAAAGGTTGAATGATTAAGAGCACGACGGATTTTCATTGCATCGCGTACCTCAGAGGTGAACCAGGGACAATTTCTATTGCGTGTTGCTACAGTCTTAAAAGGAACATGTCTGTTATAGAGGTCCAATAACAATGTTTGTATGTGATCTACTTTGTCATTCACATTAGACGCAAAATAGCAATTACGCCAAGGAAGTAGGCTCGCATCAAGTTGCAAGGCATTTATGTCGACAGAAGCAAAGTCTCTAAATTGGAAAAATGATGGGGAGAGTGAACGAGACAAGTCAATATCGTACGTACAGAACAACAAGTCATGATCAGACACACCCACTAACGACAGCTGATCATGAAGTAAGACATTTGATTGATTGGAGACCATTATGACATCAAGCAGACTGGGAGGAACATTCGGAGAAAAACGGGTAGCATACGAGTTAACTATAGACAATCCGGAAGCACCCGTAAAATCTAATAGCTGACGAGCTTTACTGTCGTATTTCAACAGATCCGCATTAAGATCACCACAAATAATAATATGCTCGTACTGTGCAGTAAAATCCTGAATTGTGGAAAACAATGACTCAGGAGAGTAGCTTCGATGAGGATTGTAAGCAACACCAGCAAGGCATTTTGTATTGCCATCACTAACTTCTAATAAGAGATATTCTACACCACTACCTTGAGATTTACTCAGTATTTTGTACTTAATTGCAGTACTACAGTACACAGCAACTCCTCCACCTGTTGTATTAGTAACCCTATCATTACGAATAAGATTGTAGCCAGGGATATTGTATAACTGACCAGCAGCGGCAGAATCAGTATAATCTGAATTTGACCGCAGCCATGTCTCAGTAACGCAAATCAAATCAATTCCCAACCCATTGAAAATATACTTCAAATAATCTAATTTCGTCAAATTTAACCTTCGAGCATTTAAATAACAAATTTTTAGTCCCACACGGACATTAGCTAAAATCTTCATGACTGACCGCACTGCAACTCCCTCAACCAGCCCGTGAGTGGGCGAACTATCATAATTCATCACTACGGCAAAAACGTAAAGCCAGATAATTCCAGGTCAATCTTTACTTATTATATTAAAAAACACAACACTAGGAAATTGATAGTTAAGAAAAAGTATTGTATGAAATAAAAAAACACATAGAGTAGAGAATAGAGAGAAATCAATTAGGATAGAGAAAAAGTAAAATTGGTAGTTAAGAAAAAGTCTTGTATGAAATAAAAAACAAATAGAGTAGGGAATAGAGAGAAATCAGTTTGAGATAGAGAAAAAGTAAATAAGAAAAGAGTAGAAGGGAAAAAAGAGTATACAAATAAAAAATAAGAAGAGAAATGCAATAATAATATGATAATTAATAATAAAACGATAATGAGTTTTTTTGAATAAGTAAATACGTATACGTAGCTATGCTGAATAAAACCGCTCCAGATCAGTGATGGCGTCGACGAGTGGGATTGTGAGTGGAAACATCAAAGTTATCAAGAGAGTTTCGTAGGTGGATTTTTACTTCGTTGTCATCTTTATTTTTTTTAATATAGACCAAGCCAATTTCTTACAGAAAACAGTAGACGTTCACGACGAAGCCGGAGAGCATGACGTAGCAAAGAGCTGTTCTCTTGAGTTAAGCTCTCATTGAGGTAAATGCGTCTTGTATAGTCCGTACAAAAACAGTTGGCCAACGGTCGATTGCGCAGAGAGAGGATTTAAGAGAACAAAAATGACGCGAAAGAGATTTAATCACTAAGCGTTTTTGCCTGTAATTTACTGTTGACTTCACAACAATGTGGAACGTGACGTCACTACAGTCCGATGCACCGAACGCACTCACTCACAAGAAATTTCCCAGACGAGGGATTTTCAAGCAGCTGTCAACGAATAACATATAGACAAAATTGTATATAAACGAGACGTTTTTCTTAAATAAAATAATTGCAGTTTTATAACGTAATAAGAAGCGGTCTTTTATTATTTGCGGAATTTCCAAGCGTTTTTTAGCAAACAGTAATTGCCAACAGTTTCATTTACATTTTTTTCTTTGTTCAACGCCCGAACATTTGGTCCATTCGAGCCAGATAACGAAATTATTCTTGGCTTTGATTTTTGTGTGTGAAATTTCATTTTTTGCCGTGCGTATTGTGTGCTGCGAATTCTTCAAGTGTGCTGGATTCAGATTTTGTGCTGCGAATTCTTGTCACCAAAAGATATTTGGATTGTTGGATCTGGATTTATTTTCATCAGAAGACATCAACTGTTCTGGATTTTGAGTGTGTGCTGCGGATTTCATCGCCATTAGAAGACACTGGAAACTCCATTTTGGTACTGCATTTGGAACTACAAGCTGTGAACTTCTGCTGAAACATCATCATTACACAAGTAAGTGCATTTGTTCGTACTTTTTTTTGTGTGTTCTGAAAAATATAATACAATATCAAACATGAAGCTTAATGAATTGAGTCGCATGTATGAGCAACTAAAGAAGGATATTATAAACTTTTCCAAAAGAAGCGCTACTAAACGCACCGAAAATTATTTGTTAGGCCGCTTATCGCTCTTGGAGAAGACGATCGAGTCGGCGTCAACGGTGTATGAAAAGTGTGTTATTGAGCTTGGGGAAGAGGAAGAGGATGCGAAATATCAGGAAATCGAAGTGATTTATGAAAATCTTCGCGAATCATACTTCGATTATAGGGCCGATATACTCGATGCAATGGACAAGGTCAAAAGGGACAAACCCAAAGAAGACACCACCAAAGCTGAATCCAGCACCTCAAATCAATCTCAAGGCGTTGATATACGGCTGAAAAATATACCAGTGCCAGTTTTCTCTGGAAGCTACGAGTGTTGGAGAAGTTTTCGGGATTTATTTGTCTCACTTGTGCATCACAACGCATCCTTATCTGAGATTCAGAAGATGCATTACCTGAAAACAAGTGTGTCCGGTGAAGCTGAAAAATTGTTAGCTCATTTAGCCATTGCAAATGACAACTATGCGAAGGCTTGGACAATTTTGCAGGACAGGTATGACCACAAGCGTTTTCTCGTCAATACTCAGCTGAAGTGCCTGTTCAACCAAACAGCGATAACGCAGGAGCGTTCCGAATCCATCAAGGAGCTATTGGACACATCGACGGAAGTGGTCCACAGCTTGGAGAACTTAAATGTTCCTGTTAAACAGTGGGACGTAGTGCTGGTTTATGTACTTCTACAGAAACTGCCTACAAAAACACAACAACTTTGGGAAGAGAAGCTGGGATCTAAAGAAAACAGCAAAGAATTACCTACCTTTTTGGAATTCGCACAATTCCTCGAAATGAGATTCCGAACATTAGAGGCCGTCAACTACCAGCAGGGTCGAACATCATCGGACTCATCCAAGAAGACATCTCAGCGAAACTCCTTCCATTCTCAAGCCAACACCTCCAAGTTCACTTGCAAGCTCTGCAACAAGGGTCAGCACGCCATCCGCAAATGCAATCGGTTCCTAAAAATGAATATTAATGATAGATGTCAGAACGTAACTAAATTAGGTCTATGTAGTAATTGCTTAGCTTACAGCCACTTGTCTGAGCAATGTCCAAGTAGTCGTAGATGCTATTACTGTCAGCAGCCACACCATTCACTTTTACACTACACACCTATTAACGCTTCTCATCCACACAATCATATTTCGCAATCTCACCCCTCTAATAACCCTTCCATTACAAACATTCAAACTCAAAATTCTGCACAACATCCATACCTGCAATCTCAAAACTGTCTCATCTCGTCCATTAATGTTGATGCTCCAAATTTTCAACCACACAGCGTAGTACACCCGTCAACCAGTTCGGCTGTCAACACTTATCACTCCACACCACAAACTAATACTCAGGTTTTGCTAGCCACTGCCATTGTCAATGTAAAGGCATCATCAGGGGAGATGTTTTCGCTTCGCGCACTACTGGACTCAGGCTCGGAAGCGAGTTTCATTACCGAGTCAGCAGTACAATTACTGCGTCTAAGGCCAAAGTCGACGCATGTCGAGGTTTCCGGGTTAGGGTTGGTCAGCAGTGGCACTTGCAAAAGGATGGTAGACATCAAGGTTGCTTCACACCAATCAGCCTTTGAAACCAACACTCAGGCTTTCGTTTTTAAGTCACTGTCTGGGCATCTCCCGGCCCGAATCCTTCCCGTTGGCGATTGGAAACACCTCAACGGCTTGAGTTTAGCCGACCCATCGTTTTACAAACCAGCCAAAATTGATCTACTGTTAGGCAGTGATGTCTTTGCCGATGTCCTCTTGCCCGAAATAATCCGACCTCAGGACGAAACCTTACCCGTCATCCAGAAGACCAGACTAGGTTGGATTTTGTTTGGTAGAGCACCAATCGAAGCCCGACCCATTAGGAGTTTCCTTCAAACAGCTGATCTTGATGCAGAACTTAGAAGATTCTGGGAACTGGAGGAGATTCCGTTCGAGAGTGGCGAAACCTCCGAAGACATCGCATGCGAAGAACATTTCGTCAAGAACGTTAAGCGTTTGGCTGATGGACACTATCAGGTAGCACTTCCTTTCAAGGGAAACGTTCACCCAGTCTTTGGTAGTTCAAGGGAAGGTGCTTTCCAACGTTTTAAGGCCCTGGAAAGGCGTTTGGTAACAAATCATCAATTACATGACCAGTACTCTGCCTGCATAGAGGAGTATTTGCAGCTGGGTCATATGAATGAAGTTGACGAAGGCTTCATATCCAACTCTGGGCATTATTTCTTACCACACCATGCGGTCTTGAAAGAAAGTAGCTCCACGACCAAACTGAGGGTAGTTTTTGACGCTTCGTACCGATCATCCGACGGAGTTTCCTTGAATGATCAGCTAATGACAGGTCCCTCACTCCAGCACAACGTCAGCGATGTTACTCTTCGGTGGAGGCTTTACCGATTTACGTTTTCAGCTGACGTCGAGAAAATGTACCGACAAATTTGGGTGACGGACCAAGACTCAAACTACCAGCTGATATTTTGGCGTAAGAATCCAATTGACGCATTGAAAGTTTTTCGGCTTAAGACGGTAACTTTTGGGACAGCTTCTGCTCCATATTTAGCAATCCGGACGATGTTGGAATTGGCGAAGGAGGCAGAAACTCAATATCCAATGGCTGCAAAAATGATTCGTACCGAAATGTACGTCGACGATTTGTTTTCAGGTGCAGACACCATCCAAGAAGCTGAAAAGAAAAGAAAAGAGGTTAAGGCGGTTTTAGAGGCAGCAGGGTTCAACTTACGCAAGTGGACTTCCAACGTCGACGAGCTTCTGCAAGAAATTCCGTTGCAAGACCGAGAGTCTTCGATCGCAGTACCCATGGAAGGTTCAGACCGCATCAAAACGTTGGGCATCCACTGGCTTCCTTTCGCTGACAGCTTTTCTTTTCGATTCACACCTCCAAGCAACCCCCAGTCAAGAAAGAGGTTCGTCCTTTCAACGATTGCACGTCTGTTTGACCCCATGGGATGGATCTCACCAAGCATTCTTAAGGCAAAAATGTTCCTGCAACTGCTATGGATTCGAAAAACGTCGTGGGACGAGCCGATAGAGACACATATGATGAAAGAGTGGAACATATTTTACAACGACTTACAATCAATCAACGAGATTCGTATTCCACGGTGGGTTAAAACAGTCGGGACGTCAAATCGAATTGAATTGCATGGATTCAGTGACGCTTCAGAAAAGGCCTACGGAGCAGCAGTCTATCTACGCGCAGAAGATGAGCTACATCAGGTACACATGCACCTACTGATGTCCAAAGCTAAAATAGCCCCTGTGCAACCGGTAAGTCTTCCCCGTTTGGAGTTATGCGGAGCAGTTACCTTGGCCAAACTACTGCACTATGTTGCTAAGGTACTCCAGCGGAAGGACATAAAGATGCACGCATGGACTGACTCCACCATAACGCTGTCTTGGATACAATCACCAGCCGCAAAATGGGAAACGTTCATCAGGAACAGAGTTGGGGAAATCCAACGTCTGACAGGAGCCCATATATGGAAACATGTTCCAACGCAACACAATCCAGCAGACTTGGCCTCTAGAGGTGTGCTGCCATCGGCATTGGTACGGGATACTCTATGGTGGAATGGTCCTTCTTTCTTACGCGCTGCTTGGGGTTTCGAGCTACCAGCTCAACCAACCAGTCTCACTACAGACGAAGGAAGAAGAAAGATCCAAGTTCATCGGACGGAAGTGTCGGAAGACGCGCTCAATCAGCTGATTCAGCGATCATCAAACATCACCAGACTGACTAGAGTCGTAGCTTGGTGCAAGCGATTCGCAACCAACACACGAAATGAGCGCCTTAACCGAACATTTGGATCTCTTCTACCAGTGGAACTGGACGCCGCTACCAAAACCGTTGTTCGCTACGCTCAACAGGAGATGTTCCCGGAAGCGATCTCTAAGTCCAGAGGAATGGGAACGCTTAATCCGTTTGTGGACGGTGAAGGCATCCTTCGAGTGGGCGGAAGGCTGAAGCATGCTAACATCTCATATGATCAACAGCACCCGATAATTTTAAGTCCGAATCATCATATCACAAAACTTATCATTCACGATTCCCACGAGAAAACACTGCATGGCGGAATACAATTGATGATGGTACACATACGACACAAATATTGGATCTTTCAGATCAAACGAGCGGTGAAGAAGCACCTACATAACTGCACCGTTTGTTACAGGTTCCGGAGCAAGACAGCCTATCAGCTAATGGGAGAACTACCAGCGCCCCGGGTTACGGTATCAAGACCTTTCTCTCACACAGGAATCGACTATGCAGGACCAATCACCATACGTGCATGGAAGGGTCGAGGAGCCAAATGCCACAAAGGGTACTTGGCCATTTTTATTTGCTTGGCCACCAAAGCAATACACTTGGAAGCGGTAAGCGACCTAACCACGCAAGCATTTCTGGCAGCGTTTCGTCGATTTGCTGCACGAAGAGGAGTCTGCGGCCAGGTATACAGTGACTGTGGCACAAACTTCGTAGGAGCTGAAGCGGAGCTGCGTCGCCTTCTGAACAGCGGAATCCAGGATTGGAAAGAGATTGCTGAAGTTTTAGCCAAACAAGGAACGAAGTGGAACTTCATTCCCCCAGCTTCTCCCCACTTTGGAGGATTATGGGAAGCTGGAGTGAAGAGTGTAAAGTATCACTTTAAAAGGATTGTCGGGAACGGGACACTCACTTATGAGGAACTCTCCACGCTTTTGACGCAAATCGAAGCGTGTTTAAATTCGAGGCCTCTTTGCCCTTTATCAGAAGATCCTGATGACTTCCAAGCGTTAACTCCGGCACACTTTTTAATTGGAGAAACTTTGTTCACAGTTCCAGAACCAGATCTCACCCTAGGCAAACAAGGCTACGTCGATCGATGGAAGGCAATCCAGGCGCACTTGCAGACATTTTGGAAGCATTGGCAACTGGAGTACCTGGCTCGTTTGCAGCAACGACCAAAATGGCTGAAACCGCAACCGCAGTTAAAGGTAGGAGATTTAGTACTGCTAAAGGACGAACGTCTTCCCCCTACAAAATGGAGTTTAGGTCGCATTCAACAAACTTACCCAGGAACGGACAACATCACCCGCGTTGTCAAGTTGAAAACGCAGCAAGGAGAATTCCGACGCCCGATCACGAAATTGTGTCCACTGCCTACAAACAAACCAGAAACAAATCATCAGATATAACAGTTTACTCAACTCATCTTTTAACATCATCGTTTCAAAAAAAAAAAATAATAATCAATTCATTCAACACGTCACACGAAATCATTCAAAATAATTATTTCAACAATTTAAACAGAATTCACACAAGATCGAGTATGTACACAACACACTCATTAAAACTACTCATTCAAACCACTCGAAATAAACTCATACTCACTACTCATTTATGCACAATGGCTACACCCAATACAGTCCGCTAACATCACAATTTATACACATATTTACCCTACTCATGCGAATCAAGAGCTTTCGACCGATTTCATTCATTGTTCACTGCACACACATGCACACACACATATGCAAAGCCTCGATCTCGCAAACAAACAAAAAAAACCAAAACAACACTACACTACAAAGCAAATTTACAATGAAATTTAATAATAATTAAATAATAATATTTCACTCACCTGGATTACACTGAAAAAATGCAACACACAATTAATAAATTACTAATATTTAACACAACACTCGAATTAATTCACGCACAAGTACAACTGAATTTCGCGAACAACTGTCATCGGCAGCATCGAAGACGTAAACAACAATCAACTACACCGAAGCAGAGCTTTCCTTGTTTCATTATCATCGCTGCAGCTGCAACAACAACACACGTTACACAGCTGCAAGCAATACCATTTAACAGCGCGAAGGTAAACGAAGCAAAGCAAGCAAAACAAATGAGCGCAAGATCACATACGGGATCTTGTGTAGTATTGGCTACTGGAGCAGTTATGAGAAATTTTCGTTTTCGACTTATTCTTCCGTTACACTGTTTCTTGTCTCACTGTCTGTTTGTAAACAAATTCAATAATATGTTTTTCTTTTCATGTACCTAAACAACAAACGTACATACATTATATGAGAAAGATTAACTAAGGGGCAGATTGGTCGGCAACAAGATGGTCAAATCAAAACATAGAAGAAGAAGAAGCAAGCTAAGAACTTCGTTCATCGGTGGGGGAGAATGTTGACTTCACAACAATGTGGAACGTGACGTCACTACAGTCCGATGCACCGAACGCACTCACTCACAAGAAATTTCCCAGACGATTGTATATAAACGAGACGTTTTTCTTAAATAAAATAATTGCAGTTTTATAACGTAATAAGAAGCGGTCTTTTATTATTTGCGGAATTTCCAAGCGTTTTTTAGCAAACAGTAATTGCCAACAGTTTCATTTACATTTTTTTCTTTGTTCAACGCCCGAACATTTACAATGCGTAACCCAACTTTACAGTGCTTAGAACTAAAATGCTGTTGAATATCTAAATAAACTTAATTTTTTATTATGAGGTCGACTTTTATACATTTCTACCTAAAAGTCCGATTGTATTTGAAAGGGTTCCCAACCCTTTTTATGGTTGAACATTTCGTGGTTTAGCGCTAGGTACCTGTATGGGTGGTGTGCTTGGTTAGCTTTAATTTTATGATGTTTGATTTTACCTGTTTGACTTAAGTGTAAAAGTTTTACGACATGATTAGTGTTTGCATTTGGTTACCTGTAGGGGCAAGGAATAAATTTGTTGCTTGGTTTTTAGAGTTTTTTATTTTAAGATAACGCATATATATTATGGATTTCCTATTTGGAATTCACTTTCACGAAAACAAAAGCATTGCTAGGACATAAGTTTATTAAAATAAAATAAATTGTCATGGATCTTTCAAGAAAAGGAAAACCAATAGGAAGTCTAGGACGTAAGATCGTTGTTAGGATATATTACAAAAAAATTGAAGAAGCTAGGAATTTATGTATAGATAATCCCATCACATACGCAAATTCACAGACAGAGGAGTTTACGGGAATTTCGGCCCGAACAATAAGAAGGATAATTAAAGAATATGAGAAGAAAGGCGCTATTGAATCTCCAACTAAAAGAGTACCACATACAAAATGGAAAACTGGATTGGACGAATTTGGTATCACAGCTGTTCGGCGAATTATATACAGCTTCCACAAGAAAAAATGATGATAACATTAAAAATGTTAAGACAACGGGTGCAGGAAGATTTTGAGCTGAACCTAAGCAATATGTCGCTACATAGGATTTTAAAAAGAAATGGATTTTCTTATAGGAAAACGGAGAACAACCGTAAATTTCTTTGCGAAAGAAATGAAATCAAACTTTTACGAGTGAAATATCTGAGGAAGGTGCGGGAGTACAGGTCAGAAGGATATGAGATTATTTATTTGGACGAGAGCTATATTCACAGCTCTCACACAAGGCCAAGGGCATGGACTGACGGCACCAGTCAAGGTTTAAAGGCGCCAATTTCAAAAGGCCAAAGGCTGATAATGGCGCAGGCAGGTGGAGCGAAGGGCTTCGTGAATAATGCCTTGCTTTTATTTAAATCTGGGTCGAAAACAGGAGATTATCACGATGAGATGAATTTTGAAAATTTCTCCAAATGGATGAAGGATCAAGTTTTAAATAACCTAGAGGAACCATCGGTTATTGTAATGGACAACGCATCATATCACAACAAATGGGAACACAAGCAAATCACTTCTGCTTCCGTTAAATCGGAGATGTTAGAATGGCTTTCCGTCAACAATATACCGCATTCTTCAAAAATGCTCAAAGTCGAACTTTATGACCTTATAAAGCGACATCGGACTAATCACCACCCCAAGCATAAGATTGACGATATGATTCACGGCGCGGGACACGAAGTACTACGATTGCCACCCTATCATCCAGATCTCAACCCTATTGAAAAGATCTGGGCAACAGTCAAGGGAAGAGTCGGAAGCCGAAATACAACGTTTAGATTATCGAATGTTCAGAAACTAGCTGAAGAAGAATTTTCAAAAATAACAGTTGAAGATTGGCGCAAAGTTTGTGAAAAAATTATAAGGACAGAGGAGGAATACTTTTCACACGAGCAGATGTGGGACACAATGTCGGATGCAATAATTATCAATCCAGGAGATGATTCTTCAACCGATTATGAAACTGACAGTTCTTCGAATTCAATTTAATATACATTAATATTAACTATTTCATATATAGGTAGCAAAATCAATAAATATTTTTATCTTAGTACTAAAACGTGTGTGTTTTTACTTCTTAATTCAAACCAAACCGAACCACCCATTTGGTATACTGGTGTTTTGTTTTGCTGCTCGCTGTAAATCTGTTTTATATTTGCAATTCATCGTCAATTTTATCTCGCTATAATTTACACTTTTAATCAAGGTTACAAATTTAAAAGTGGTGGGTAGTTCAAAATGTTTTAAAAACTGCATTACTTAAAAAAAATTATTGAAGAATCAAGAACGTTCACCATTTTGTCTTTAACGAACCGTTTAATACCCCATCCTCTTTTCTGTGACAGAAAATCGTGCCTATTGTTATTGGGCATAAAATCGTTTACGTTTCCAAAAAATTCCCAAATTGTAAATTTTTTATTAAATTTACCTACCTCGCCCAAATTCAATGATATAAACAAAAAAAATTTGGTGTGACACTGCAATTTACTTTACTTTGCGTGCCAATATCAGTACCTACATGATCAATATGCACGACACAATTAATAATGATCAACGAAAGCATAATGAGCAAATAGGGTTTAAATCTAAAACCGTACACCTTCATACAGACACAGTCACACAATCAATTCATGTGCAATGTTTTGCTTAATCTATCCGACCGTGATCACATCATACTCCTACAAAGAACCGACAAGACAAAAAACGAAACAATATATTTGCCTCCAAGTAAAGTTGACATATAATGGTCTATATTTTTCCTCCGCTCCTAATTTCAGTATAAAAGAAGGAAAATGAAGAAACCACCCTCAGTGAGATCGCGACAGCGATCTTGAACACAAGGCAGGGTATACGTCGTTTTTTATTATGGCTCCGCCCATTTTCGTCTCTTTATGCTTGTTTTTGCAATTTAAGAGATTGTAAAACACATTTTAAGAGACCTGCGCAGTAGAATGGCCAACTGTTTTGGTACGCACTATAGTTGAAGAAGTGGCATTGTTCTCCAACTGTTCAAGTGTTAAACCACCGTTCGCACGAAAGGCCGCTAGTAATGCAGTTTGCTCCACGTGAGAAGAGAGTCTGATAAGTAGCGGGCAATGACCATCTGTAGATTTTGTTTTCAGTCGAAAGGCATCAATGTGAGGAGTGATTTGGTGGTGTAGTTTGGCGGCAATAGTTTTTGCCACATCCATTGGCCGTTCGTTGGGTTTCACTGGTATGCCGCGCACAATGACATCACGAAGCCGTTCCTTACGATGCAGATCAGCTAGTTGCTCTTTCAGTTTCTGATTGTCATCACGCAGCTCAGAGATGTCACTCTCAAATTTTTGCACTTTGCTTTCAAGAGACGCGATAGCATCGCTTATTCTCTTGTTAAAGTTGAGTTCGAATTCGGAAAGTAAAGATTTAAATTTGTCAATTAAATTAGCCTCCAGATCTTGAAGTTGGTCAGCCAGGGATGATTTTTTATCTGCAATCCTCATTTGTGGTGGGTGAGACTTCGGTAAATTATTAACTGCCGGCGATTTGTTGGGAGTTAAAGCTGAGGTAACCAGAGACTTCTCTTTAATCGCTTGTAGCCGTGTGTGAGACATAGTAACGCAGTGGAATAATTTTCACACAAAAAACCAAAAGGTTTAATACTCCAGGTTATCGCAACTCTAATTTAGGAGGAAGTGCACTTCGAGAAAAATAGAAAAACACTATGACTTGAAACTTTGACTTTAAACTTTTGAATAAGTAAAACTGGTTATGATAGCTATACTTTATTAAACTGGAGCGAGTTCTGAACACGTCTATTCACTAGGCATACTCTTCATAGTTGTTGTCATTGTTAGCCAAGCGATGCGATGGCCATAGGCGTCCGCTATTTCGGCGGCGGGGTGAGCCAGCTTAGGGGAGATCCACCAGCTCTTACCTCCCCTGTTCTCGTCGTTCTCTCTTCTCAAACTCCTTCTCTCTCTCTCTCTCTCTCGCTCTATATTATTAGAAGCCCCCTTTTTACAGTATCGATACTCCTGGTGGTCCAGGATAGGGTTTGCGAACCTCTAGCGCGACCTCTTCGGGCCCGGATGAGGCTATCCTCAGGGATAGCGTGGGGCGTGCTTAGTTTCTGAGGTTACGGCGACATGTTACCCGGTCGTCCGATTCCAAGTGCGCCAAGAAAGTACAGGCATGTAAAAAACGAGGTAACCCCACGTTTGAGCTCACAGCAAGTCCCCGCTCCCGCCGACGAGCTAGCACGGGGCGGCCATGCCTGGCTGTGAGTGGTCGAACGAACCCTCTCCCTTCGTATATTCGGCGGAGGCGGTCTCCCGGCAGTCTGTAGGCCAGGAGTCGTCGTCCGTCCTTATTGGACGTCAGGTCCTAGTGGTGAAGCTTCGGCCGCCTTTTGGCAGCGAGGTTTGCGGGGAGAGGGATAGGCGCAGGCGGTATAGTGGTACGGATGGCACCCGTGGATGGTCCGCGGGGATGCTTATGCCGCTTAGCTGTGCCTACGTGTTGTTACAAAAGATCGGCAAAAAATAACTATAAATTTGTTAAAACAAGTTTTGTCATTTTAATTTCAATGCTTTCCTAACTTTCAACGACATTTATCTTTCTACACGACGCTTCAAAGTGTGATTGCATAAGTCATCTTAAACTGTTTTAAAGTTATGTTAAATTGAATATTATTCTCAATGTTCCAAATGCCTCAAATGTATTCACTATTTATTTGTTAAATCATCTTGTCACTTAAGAAACAGCGTTAACTTTTACACATCTTTTGCTAACAATGTTTTGTCGTACCAAAAACTTGAATTTATTGTCACAGATTCATAAACTAATTTATCATAGTACGCCTAGAATAGTAAAATGCGAATTTTTTTCCATATTTCATAAATGCATTAAAAGTGGCTTGCCTGTCATTTGGTTTTTGTTCGTTCGAGGTCAACAAATTGTACGAACAAAATTATTTTCAAACAACATAAGAATAATTGACAAAGAAATGATAATAATATAAGTCAAATGAATCAGTAAAAATAATTAGCACACATTTGCAACAATTTTTTTCTGTTCCATTGGTTATTTGTTTTCACAAAGCTACTTGCAGACACACCCTGAGAACCACTCAATTTCACCACGAAACAAAATCAAAAACTTTGGCAAACGTCAAACAGAAATCGTCAAGTCAAGTATTTATTTGTCGGGCGCAGTGGCTCAATGGTTAGTGTGTCTGCCTACTAATCGAAAAGTAACCGGTTCAATTCCGGGGCCAAATAACATCTTGAGTTTTTTTCCACTGCCCCACCTCTTGCGAACATCTGACAAACATCCAAGAGTATCAATTGTCATGAGAAGCTTCTCAAATTTGCCGTTCGGATTCGGCTTAAAATTGTAGGTCCCTTCCACTTCGCAAAGAGAGTGGTTGGAGAAGCTAGGTTTTAGGCCCTCTATGAGCCGTTAATGCCTAATTTTTTTATTTTTTTCTAAGTATTTATTTACTTTCGAAGTAGACATGTTTTGGCAAACGCAGCCGATATAGATTCCAGCAGTATAGAAGCAATTGCAGTTACAACCAAGCCAGGTTTTAATTATCATCTAAAATAAGCTACGAATTTATGCTACGAGAATTCCTTCCTTAAGGTTTACCGATGAGTCTTATGGTGGGCTTACGCTATGCAAAGTACTTGGCGCGTCAGGACCTACTCTAAGCCAATAATACCAGTTCATCACATGGAAGCTCATGCCTTAGCAGTGAGAAAGGAACACAGAGTAGACTTTCTGTTTCTGTGCCTCTTAATAAGCGGAGGACATAGTCAAATTGTGTTTGTTCGAAAAGCCTCAGACTTTTACCTACTCGGCGAGACTTTGGACGATGCACCTGGGGAGGCGTTTGATAAAATTGCTTGCCTGACTATGAATGTAGGTCATGCTACCCCTTGCTATATACATAGACGTCAACTTTAGTTTTTCAGGAATGAAAAACAACTCTATACGCTGCATCAAATCTGTGGAGAAGAAGAAAGTAAGTTCGTCCAACAAGTTTATTGTGCTGTAAACTCTATAGATTTTTTTTGTTGCTTATGTGGAAACACCTCCAAATGCTATTATTGCTCATTATAGCAATTTCTGTGCGGGATTATTAAAAGCAGCAACCAGACATTTATCTAATCGCACACAACGAGCGCTGGAATTTTGCATACGAAAGGGACTTTTCGATAATGTAATGTAATATATAATACTTGTGAATTGTAATTAATAAATTTTAAAATATTTTCTACTCTACTCGTATATGTCGATAGTTTACACAACCAGATGTCGAAAGCAGTAACTGAACGTAGAAAAGTTGAATACAAATTATATACAATTATTATTAACATTAACTATTAAATTTTATTTTAAATTTATTTGGGCTATTCAACATACACTCCGCTTCAACTGAATAAGCACAAACATTTTCTAAGCTACATTATCCATTTTTTCAAAATCTTGTGTGTTCATCATTTGATTATGCTAACTGTTTGTTTATGATGTTGACAAAATAAATCGGAAAGAATAATTCAAAAAGTACCGCTATTTTTTCCCTGGTTCCCTTGCAAAGCATTCATTATGGAAAAATGCAGTTTTATTTTGCGTCAACTGAATAGACACAAATATTGAATTGGAAATAAAAGTTATTGGGATTAAATGAAACAAGTTTTTCTTAATATAGTTAATTTATTGGTTAATTTTAGTAGTGGGTACTGCCGCCTTTATTCGTAATAGTTTCGTAAATTCGATCCGGCATGGAATCGTACAGCCTCTTTATGCAGTCCAGCGAAATTTCCCTCCAAGCCAATTTAATGGCTGCAATAAGGGATTCGCTGTCCTCAAACTGACGGCCAGACTCATAAACTTTTCGTACCAACCATCCCCAAACGTTTTCTATAAGGTTCAGGTTCGGTGAGTACGGCGGGCATTGAAGCAATTCCACATTCCGCTCCTCTATCCAATTTTATACTATCCGCGCAGTGTGGATGTTGGCGCTGTGATGCTCAAAAGTTCAGTTTATGGGTCCAAAAATGCCTGAAAATTTAAGGAAATTACTTTTTAAATTTCCTTTATAACTTAATGCAGTCTTTTTGAGGTTTGGAACTCAAGCTCAACAGTGCCATAGTAGCTAACTGGTCCCCATACCATAACACCACCTTCTCGACTATGATGCCGAGCTAAAAATCGTTCTTCTTTCCTCACATCGTGGAAGTAATAATTAAACCCAACAGGGCTATCAAAATTAAACTTCTTCCTATCCGAAAAAACTACGTGACGCCATTAATTTTTCCAACTCATATGGAGTCTAGAGAATTCTAAGCGCATACACTTCCGTTTCTCGTTTAATAGTGGTTTCTTTTGAATTTTCAACCGTTTTAGATGTTTGGCACTATTGATAACCCTTCGCACTGTTAAAACGCTTGCAGTAACACCGGCGTTCTGCTTTATTTTTGCCGCAGAGTCGCAGGAATTGGAAGCACATCTTAAAATTGCTCTTCGATCAACTGCTGTTGTTGCCGTTTTTTGACCTCCTTTCATGTTTTTTCCGTTCGAATCTTTGCTTCTTAAATAAGAATAGACCACACTAAAACTTCGTCCAATTTTGTCAGCTATAGAACGCCCGGTTAGTCCTTATTCTTTTAGTAAATCGATTTGAGCTCTTTCAACACTATTTAGAGATTTTGATCTACCTGTTTTTCTTTGAAATACAGTTATTCAAATAAAATTCACTTAAAGCACTTCAACTGTTGATCTAATGTGTCAATCTCCACAGAATACTCATAAGCAGTGAAAATAATGACCTTGTGTCTATTCAGTTGACGCAAAATAAAACTGAATTTTTCCATATTGATTGTTTTGCAAGGGAACGAGGGGAAAAATAGCGGTACTTTTTAAATTATTCTTTCCGATTTATTTTGTCTACATCATAAACAAACAGTTATCATCATCAAATGATATGTAACGGCACAAGGTTTGGAAAAAATGGACAACGTAGCTTAGAAAATTTGTGTGCTTATTCAGTTGAAGCGAAGTGTATGTTAAAGGCTCTAGTGTCCTAGTGAGTAAATAAAAAATTTGTATTATTAATCTAAAAAAAACGAAAAAACTATTGTATTTTTCTTGTTGTATTTTTGTCGTTCAGTTCACTAACAGTTTTTATCATTCATCTCGATAGGTAAAAATATCCTTACTTTTTGGCTTCAATATTGTTGACGACAACGATGACGATGACGGTGACGGTGACGGTGACGGTGACGTCATGTGAGGTGGAATGCACCCATTCGTCACAAAATTCACAGAATCCGCAAGGGAATTATGTAAATATTAATTACTAATGTCAAAGTGTACATACATTCTTTCTATATAAACAAAGGTATTTAAAGCCAAACGTAAGAGTTAAATATACAAGTCAAGTTTATAAAGTTGTGGAAAAATGGTGTTTTTATTCATTTACGGAGTTTAAATTTCTTTCCTTAGTTGCACAGTAATTGCAACTAATTTTTTACTTTGTTCAACGCCCGAACATTTTGGTCCTTCGAGCCGGATTTTTAAAGAAAATCAATTTTGTCTACACATAAAGTGAATAAACATTCGAATCCGCAAAATTATTTTATAAATATTATTAAAACTTGATGAGCTGCCGTAAAAAAATTGTTGCTGATAATTTGCTGCTGCATATTTTGCTGAAGGACAAAAGGTCAAGTCGTCAAACTACTGGACCAGGATATTTGCATGTAAGTGCATTCACTTTTTACTTTTTTTGTTGTTTTTATCTGCAAATTTAAAAAAAAATAAATAAATATGAAACAAAATAAACTCGAGCGAGCACTTACTCAATTGGAGAAAGATGTGATAAACTTTGGTAAAAGGGGATCCAGTAGTCGGACTGCCAACTATTTGTCTGGTCGTTTATCACAATTGGACAAAGCAATGGAATCAGCCGAAAATGCTTATGAGGTGTGCATAGGGTCGCTGTCGGACGGTGAGGAGGACAAGTGCTCTGAAATAGAGGAGGTTTATGAGAAGTTCCGCGAATTATATTTTGATTACCGTGGAGATCTGCTTGATGCAATGGACAAGGTTAAGGTGAAGGAATCCAAAGCCGACGGCAAAGAAACAGATCGGAACGCCACTACGTCCACTCACAATTCAGACATTAGGCTGAAAAATATTTCAATACCAGTTTTCGCAGGCATTTACGAATCTTGGAGAGGTTTTCGTGATCTTTTTATTTCTTTGGTTCATCACAATTCGTCATTGTCTGAGATACAAAAAATGCTTTACTTGAAAACCAGTATTTCGGGTGAAGCAGATAAAATTTTGTCTTATTACCTACTTCTAATGGCAATTATGCCAAAGCTTAGGCGATCTTGGGAGACATGTATGACCATCAGCGCTTTCTTGTCAATACGCAGTTGAAGTGCCTTTTCAATCAACCTGCAGTTAACCAGGAACGATCGGAAGCCATAAAAGAACTCCTGGATACATCAACGGAGATAGTTCACAGCCTCGACAACTTGAAGGTGTCGGTAGAACATTGGGATGTAATTATAATTTACGTTCTGTTGGAAAAACCGCCATTGAAAACGCAGCAGCTGTGGGAGGAGAAACTGGGGTCCAAGGAGAACACGAAGGAATTACCGACGTTTGCGGAATTTAAGCAGTTTCTCGAATCAAGGTTCCGTACGTTGGAGGCGGTCAACTACCAACAGGGAAAGGCGTCGTCAGAACCGTCCAAAAAGGTTCGCCAGCGAAATTATTTTCACGCGCAGACCACCACATCCAAGTTCGCCTGTAAGCTTTGTAATAGGTCAATTGTCAACATGCCATACGCAAATGCAACCGTTTTTTGAAAATGAGCATCAATGACCGCTGTCAAGCTATTTTAAAACTAGGTTTATGTAGGAACTGTTTAGCCTATAGCCATTTATCTGAAAGTTGTCCAAGTACCCGAAGATGTTATTATTGTCAGCAACCTCATCATTCCTTGCTACACAATTCTGTTCCACATGCCAATTATACGAGTTTGTCGAATCCACACCCCTGTAATACGTCAAATTGTAGTCAAAATTCACAGCAACAAAATATAAATTGTCATACCTCTGCAATTAACCCCAGAGCTCCGAGTTTCAAGCCCACTAATATGGAACAACCTCCTTTGAACCAACGAGATGTGCCGTTTGTTCAACCGTCGAATGAAGAACAGCCTTGTTGCAGCAAATCCGACCACACGTACCATTCTGTGCCACACACGGGTACCCAAGTGATGTTGGCCACAGCTATTGTCAAGGTCAGCGGTTCGTCAGGGGAAGTTGTTTCACTTCGAGCCTTATTGGACTCTGGTTCAGAGGCACCGTTTATTACTGAGTCAACAATTCAACTCCTGCGATTGCGACACAAATCAACCTCTGTCGAGGTGTCCGGGTTAGGTATGGTCAACAGCGGCACATGTAATAAGATCGTTGATATAACGATTGGTTTCCACCATTCATCGTTTGTAGTCAATACACAGGGCCCTCGTCTATAAGTCGTTGTCTGGGCATATCCCGGCCCGAACTCTTCCAGTTGCTGATTGGAGGCATTTCGACGGCTTGAGCTTAGCCGACCCTTCCTTCTTTAAAAGAGCCAAGGTTGATTTGTTGTTGGGCAGCGATATATTGGCTGACATACTTTTGCCGGAGTTAGTTAGGCCAAATAACACTAATTTGCCTATTGCTCAAAACAATAAACTCGAATGAATTCTATTCGGACGCGCTCCACTCGCGCCACAGCTTGTGAAGAATTTTCACCAAACATGCAATCTGGATGCGCCAGTTCTGGGAGATGGAAGAAGCACCGTTCCAAACAACAGAAACTCCAGAAAACTTTGCCTGCGAAGAACACTTCTTAAACAACATTAAGCGGGAAATAGATGGCCGGTTCGAAGTCGCGCTTCCCCATTCAAAGGTAACGTTCATCCAATACTTGGACATTCAAAAGAAGGTGCGCTTCAACGATTCAAGCAGCTAGAAGGACGGCTGATAAAAAACCAAGCCTTTCAGAAGGACTACGCTGCTTGTATTGAAGAATACTTACAAATAGGTCATATGAGTGAAGTTGACGCGCAGTATCTGGAAAACACACCTCATTATTTTCTTCCGCACCATGCTGTTGTTAAAGGAGCAGTTCATCGACCAAGTTGAGAGTAGTTTTTGATGCGTCTTTTAAAACATCGGATGGAACGTCACTCAACGATTTGGTCAAAATGAATCTCTTGTTGTCAAAAACTCGCGTCGCTCCACTTAAACCAGTGAGCATCCCCCGATTAGAATTGTGCGGTGCAATCATACTAGCGAGACTCCTTAGCCACGTCATAAGGGTTCTGAACCTAAGGGAGGCAAAGATTCATGCTTGGACCGACTCAACAATTACACTTTGCTGGATAAAGTCGCCGCCATCACGACTGTAAACTTTTGTCGGGAATCGAGTTGGAGAAATTCAACGGCTGACGAGTCCGTCCATCTGGAAGCACATTCCAACAGATGAGAATCCTGCAGATTTAGCGTCCCGAGGTGTACTGCCCTCCGCGCTAATACAGGATCGTCTATGGTGGAATGAACCGACATTTCTGCACACATCGTGGGACTTTCAGGTGCCGACACAACCAACGAATTTGACAACCGAGGAAGGACAGAAGCGTACGCGTTGTCTCAGACTGGAAACAGAAGACAACCAAATTCTACGACTTATCAGTAAGCAGTCAACGTTTCAAAAGTTGGTAAGAATTGTCGCGTATTGCCAGAAATTCATTAGCATCTTTCGCCAACACCACAATAAGTTCTGCAACTACGCACGAAGTCTTCGAAGGAACGCCAAAGCTATACCATTCACGCCAACGGAACTGGACGGAGCAACGACATCATTGATAAGGGTAGCACAGAGGCAGATGTTTCCAGACGGCATCACAAAAACGAGAGGTTTAAAATCTTTGAATCCATTTGTAGATGGTCAGGGTGTCATCCGAGTCGGCGGAAGACTCAGTCAGGCGAACATCCCGTACAACCAACAACACCCTATTATTTTGGATCCAAACAACCAGATCACGCTGTTAATTATACGTGATGCCCATCTAAATACTCTGCACGGAGGAATTCAATTAATGATGGCGCAGTTAAGAAACAAGTTCTGGATCCTCAAACTCAAAAGAGCTGTGAAAAAGCACATACACAGTTGTGTCATCTGCTACAGGTTTCGCGCTCAAAAATCGCAGCAACTAGTGGGAGAACTACCGACACCCCGAGTCACAATGTCAAGGCCCCTTACTCACACGGTTGTCGACTATGCACGACCCATTAATATTAAAGCCTGGAAGGTCGTGGAGCTAAGTGACACAAAGGGTACTGGGCTATCTTCATTTGCTTGGCTACCGAAGCAATTCATTTGGAAGCGGCCAGCGATTTAATAAGTCAGGCATTTATAGCTGCTTTTCGGAGATTCGTGGCGCGGCGCGGCATCTGCGTCCAGATATACAGCGACTGTGGAACAAACTTTGTGGGAGCTGACGTGGAACTGCGTCGCCTCCTGAAAAGCGGAACTCAAGACTTCAACCAAATAGCCAACGTCTTACCAACCGAAGGAACAAAGTGGAACTTCATTCCCTCGGCTTCTCCCCACTTTGGAGGACTATGGGAGGCGGGAGTCAAGAGTGTCAAATTCCATTTAAAACGAATTATAGGAAATGGGGCACTTACTTGCGAGGAGCTCGCCACGCTTTTGACACAAGTCGAAGCGTGTCTTAATTCGAGATCCCTCTGTCCCTTAACAGAAGATCCAGCGGACTTTCAGGCGTTAACACCAGCACACTTTCTCATAGGAGAAAGCCTATTTACAGTTACCGAAGCAGACCTGACCATAGGAAAGCAGAATTTGACCGACTGATGGAAAACAATACAGGCACATTTGCAAACATTTTGGAAGCAATGGCAGAGTGAGTACCTGAGTCGTCTCCAACACCGGCCAAAATGGTTAAAACCGCAGCCACAAATAAAGGAAGGTGATTTGGTACTCATAGGAGACGAACGACTTCCCGCGGCAGAATGGAGCTTAGGCCGCGTAGTCGAAACTTACCCCGGAGCAGACAAAATAACAAGGGTGGTACAGGTGAAAACAAGGCAAGGCGAATTCCGCAGACCAATTACAAAACTATGCCCCCTTCCTTGCAACGAGGCAAAACAATCAACAGATCACAGTAAATAAAAATCTGCATGAAAATTTACTGTCTTCATACCGATTACATCACAACACAAAATAATATCACTCAAATCAATATGGAATATACCCGCGCACCCATGCACACACTCATTCCAAATCCAACACTAACACTACGAAAGCATACAGTCCACTTGTTCTACACACACCCTACACAAAATAGAAAACAAAAAATACGCGCACAACATAACACAATATAAATCAAAACAAATGAAATTTAATTTTACACTACGGCCATATTATTCACTCCGGGTGTAATTCAAGTTTAAATTAATTTTACACCCGCCCATTAATCCGCATTTTTTAAGCCCGACAATTTAAACCTGTGTCCATATTATTCACTGGAAAACATGCGTTAAACCCGCTGGATTAAAGATGGATTTAAATGTGGATTTAAAACACTTTAAACCGTTTTTAATCCGTTTTAAACCTACGTAGTGTCAAAAGTCACATATAACGACATTTCTTTCTTGTTGTTTGTCAATTTTTTTTTGGAAATTTGTTATGTGCCAATAGTTTTGTATTTTTTCCATCTTTAGTAAAATAAATTGAGAAAAATCTTAAAATGAAAGGTGTTAGTAAGGTAAACGAAGGCCGGCAAAATCCTCCTCCAAACACTCCCCGTGGGTGCCAGCTGGTAATGGTCACTACAATTGTCTTGTGCGATGTCAAGACGGTGATCAGCTAAGGTCAGGGGGCATCACTGTGGTATTCCTTTACTCATCAATAGTTCAATACCCAGCTGATGCTTCTTTACCATAGGACAGAAGGTGCCTAATTTCAGTGGTCGTGCGAGCGTACATAGTACATAAATCCGTGCCGAAGAATGTAAGGCTGAGGGCCAAATCAGTCGATAACGAGCTCCTTCAGACGCCCGGGCAAGGTCTGTCGTACCCCTGTTGCCTTATCCCGGTATATCGGCTCTGCCGGGATGGACTTTTATTTCCGCCCTACTCGTGGGAACCAAATTCTTCAATTCAATTAAACATGCCAAACAAAGACGACATAGCAAACGAAAACCGACCTAACCGACCAAGACTTACCAGACAAGACGAACCTAGCCAACAAACACAGGACAAACGCGACGACCAACCCACAACCAGCGATTCGGACCTACTTACAGCAACCCTCCCCATTTTCAAAAGTCTAAATATTGAAAGCGCTGAGGAGGGGTCCCAATCCTCATTCAACACCGCTAACATAGGATCTGAGACTGAGAACGAATTGCTGGACGACAAGGAATCTGAGGACAACACCCTGAAACCACACGCAGTCTCCAAGGAGACAAGAAAGCGGAGCAACTACAGGGCCTCAAAACGATTCCTAAAAAAATGACTGAGAAAGATCCAACCTCTATCAACGATAGAGACAGGGCCTTGATCAGGAAGCACAAGAGAGCAATAAAGAGCTATGAAAATCCGAGGGCTCACAAACCCAACGAACCGTCAGCTCCCGAACTGCAAAAAGGAAAAACAGAAGTGGTGACAGGCAAATCCAAAGGTGCCCCTAATAAGGCCCATAAGGAACAGTCCAAAACCATCAGACCTGTGGAATCAAAGAACAAGGCACAGGCTTCGAGCAGGGTCTCTACTGGCACTAAGGCCGGAACCTCTGCCACCTCTTCGAAGAGGCAACGGTCAGAGGAAGAGAAAAAAGAAAGCCGACCGAAAAGACCCAAGGCTTCAACAAGCCTAGACAGCACTCCGACTAGCCTAATAGCAGCAGTCATTGACGAGCAAGATCCCGATGGGAAGATCACAGCTGAACACTGGCTGCTTGCAGAAAACGTCATCCTCAAGGCTATGATGGTCAATATCCGAAATGGGGGACCAGACTACGAGTTTGACGGGGCAGGATGGCACAAGGGCGTGAAGATAGTGGGGTGTGGAGACGGGAATACTCTTGAGTTTCTCTCCAAAACCATCGCCAGCATTGGCGAACTGTGGGAGGGAGCCAAACTCAAGGTCATACCAAGATCCGCACTTCCACTAAGACAGAAAGCCAAAGTCTGGATACCACCCCCCTTCGATAAAGAAGAGGACGAAAACATCGTGGTACTCCTCGCAGGTCAGAATAAAAACATCCCAATCAAGGAGTGGGTAAAGTTATACTCCAGAAGAAGTGGTCACGGCAAAGAGCTCTGCTTTGCGATCAACCAATCTTCTGCAACAAGCATAAGAAAGACCCCAGGCAGCAAACTGAAGTTCGGGCTAGGTGCCGTAAGGGCACGGCTGGAAGAAGATGAAGAGCCAAAGGTTGCAAAAGCTGCTAGTGGTGCAAATTAATTTGCATCACTGTAAAGCAGCAACACACGACCTACTGCTGTTCATGTCTGAGGTAAGCGTGGACGTGGCATTAATTCAGGAACCCTGGATTTTTAAAAATAAAATCCAAGGACTGAAATCGCCATACTACCATCTATTCCACACCAAAGAAGAAGGTAAAGTACGTAGCTGTATTCTAGTCAAAAAAACCGTTAGTAATACATTTTTTCTTCACAGGTACAGCAATGGAGACACAGTGGCTGTAAATATTGAAGCTTCAGGAAGGAATCTCATCCTCGCTTCAATTTATATGGCACACGAGGAGGTAAACCCACCATCCGATACAGTCCGGGAACTAGTGGAACACGCTAGCACACGGAACACATCCTTGGTGGTAGGTTGCGATGCGAATGCTCACCACACACTGTGGGGTAGTTCAGGAATAAATGAAAGAGGTGAGTCGTTGTTTGAATACATTCTTTCCACAAATCTAGTTTTGTGTAACAGGGGAAACCAGCCCACCTTCCAAAACAGAAACAGGGCAGAAATTCTAGACATAACTCTCAAAAGCAACAATGACCATGTTAGGGTAGAAGACTGGAGAGTTTGTCGAGAGAACTCATTCTCAGACCATAGCAGAATACTCTTTACAGTCAATCTACATTATATGGTACAACAAATTTTTAGGAACCCTAGGAAAACAAATTGGGCAGACTATGCGAAAACGGTTAGTGAGTACACACAGCATCCGAAAGAGGACAAGTTTGTCGACACTCACTCAATCGACAACGCAGTCTACTATATTACCAAAAATATGCACAAAGCCTTTGTTAAACATTGTCCCATCTCTCGCAATCGCAAACCCAAAAAGGCAACTTGGTGGACCAGCGAGCTTCAAAAGCGGCGAACATTGGTAAGACAACTGTTTAACAAAGCTGACTATTAGTCGCATGAGTAGAATCTATAATCTAAATGATCATGTGATTGACTTGCATGTTAGTAAAATTAAGCTAAAAAATATTTTGCGTAATAATGCTTTAATGTCTTAATTATTTGCATTATTTTGTGTCTGTGTTAGTACTCGTATTTTATAGGTAGGTACATAATTATTGTATTTTTAATTGTTTTGTCCTTACTAACACCTGCACTAAATGATGAGCCAGTGAGAGCACTTTTAGTGCCGGCAATTTCTGCTCGTGATAGTTGCTTGCTTTAAGCACTCCACGACACTGAGCTGATAGTGTAAAAAAAAAAAAAACCAAGACAGAGTAAGGCAGATGAATGTTACGTAGTTTAAATTTAATAAACAATACTTTATTTAAATGATAGTTAACGTATAATACTATAATAGGTATTTCACAGCGTGATTATCTGTATTAAAGGTTAGGTGCAACTGCTCGTGTGTCTACGTCCGAAAGTGTGACCAAAGTGAAGAGACGCCATTTTGAATTTTAATTGCTGTCCAAAACCGGGTTTGCATGTTTGTTAGATGTTACATTCCTCCTCTTCTTCAGATGAAATGTCTAGCGCGTATTGATTCAAAAACTTTGGTGGATGTCTAATACGGTTTGATTTTCTGGCTTCTACTGTTGTGAATGAACTGTTGATATTGTTGCATGTTTGCTTGAACTGTGTCATTAATTAGTCAACTACGCCATCTAGTAGAAAGTGGCCATATTACCGATTTTGGCAGCATTGGAATAGCAGTTTGAGTAGCTGTGGTATAACTTGGTATGTTGTTCTCGAACCTTCTGAACTTAACGAACCTTCTCAACGAATCTGGAAATTTCGAGAGGTGTCACTAGGAGATATAAATAGATGTCGCAGGAGCACCCAAGACATTCGAGTTGTGAACCGCGATAAAGAAGTACGATAGATGACAGTAGTGAAAAGTATAGAGAAAAAGTATAAGTATCCAGTAAGACAAAAGTGTTTGTGTATTTAAAGTGATTAATTGTGAAAGTGAATAGTTGAATTAAATAAGTGAATTATTAGAATAATAATCAAGAAGTAAAAGATATTGATAGAGAACTAATAAAGATTAATTAAATAGAATTACGTTTTATCTTTTCGAATCCTAGCCTGGATGTAACATTGGTGTCAGAAGTGGGATAAAACGTATTTAGTGTGAAATAAAAGTGAAGTGAATTAGTAAAAAAAAAAGAAAGAAAGAAAAATGGGCCGCACATTGAAATTACTACAGCTCAGTATACCGCAGTTAAAAGCTGAGCTAGAAAAGCGGAATCTCTCCACAGCTGGAGGAAAAAGTGATCTGGTGCTTCGACTGCAGGAAGCTGTTGAAAACGAAGGAGAAAACTCCAAGTCCGTTTTGTTCGACGTAGCAGAAGAACAAGCAAGTACAGGCATTGATATGACTGCCGTGATGGAATTACTTCTGGCCAAGTTTGATGAACAAAAGAATTCTCTAGAACAACAGACAAATTCTCTAGATTCCAAACTGCAATCAATGGACTCTAAATTTGATGAACAAAAGAATTCTCTAGAACAACAGAAGAATTCTCTAGATTCCAAATTCCAATCAATGGACTCTAAATTTGATGAACAAAAGAATTCTCTAGAACAACAGAAGAATTCTCTAGATTCCAAATTCCAATCAATGGACTCTAAATTTGATGAACAAAAGAATTCTATAGACTCTCAGTTCAATGAACAGAAGAATTCTCTGGATTCGAAATTGGAGTCAATGGACTCTAAATTCGAAGAACAAAAGAATTCTATAGTTGCCGCCCAAAAGAGCGCTGTGGAAGATTTTAAAAATGTTCTCGAAGGAAAACTCGAAGAAATTGACCACAAGTTCGAGAAGGTTGAAACCAAATTCGACGAAATCCATCAGACGTTTTGCAAGCATGAAACAAACTTCGAGAACTTGGCTAGAGAGCTCGAGAAAGTGAAGAAGCAGAAGGCTCGAGAAAATTCTGCGGACTGCCCGAGAAGGAAAGAGATGCAGCCTCCTGTTTTCGACGGTCAAACATCATGGCCAATTTATAAGAAACAGTTTGAAGCAGCTGCAATGGCGAACAGCTGGGACAACGAGGAAAAGTCGATTGCGCTAACGCTCGCACTAAGAGGTACAGCTGCGGAGTTACTCCAAACCGTCTCAGAAGAGAAGCAACACGACTACGACGCCCTGGTCAAGGCTATAGAGATGCGCTTCGGTGATGAGCATATGCAGCAAGTGTACAGGGTCCAGCTACGCAGTAGAGTCCAGAAGCGGGGAGAAACACTTCAACAGCTGCAAGCAGATATCGAACGTCTGGCACATTTGTCATATCCTAATGCTGGTGAGGTTCTCATCAATGAAATGGCTGTGGAGGCGTTTATCCAAGCCATTGAAGATAGACAACTGCAAATGGCCGTAAGAATGGCTGGAAAGAGAACTCTCGCTGAGGCCCTAGCATTTGCCTTGACAATGCAAGCTGCTGATCAGGCATCGCATGTGTTCCACCGCGTAAGGGAAATGACAGCCGTTGAATGTTCATGTCAAAGAGCAGACATCGTAGACCGGAGCAGAGATAACAGAGGTCAAATGCGCTGCTGGAACTGCAACAAAATAGGGCACCTACAGAGACAGTGCAGAGCTCCACCCAGACGAGGCAGTTGTCCGCATTGCGGGCCTAGGAGGGGCAAAGAAGAAGCATCTGGCAGGGATAACAACCATTCTGCAGATATAGCTCCGCATAACCAGCAGTCGGGAAACGTGTAAGGACCAGCTTCGTGGGGCAGAAGTTGGTTTCCGGAATCGACGACCCCAGGACCACAATTCAAGTCTCCCAAACCAAACGAGGAAACCAGAGTCTAACAATGGAAGCCTATATCGGACAAAATAAGTGCGTGGCAACCATCGACACCGGTGCCACCGCTTCCATCATAAGGAGGGACATCGTCCGTCAGTCTTGGCTGCACAACACCAGCAATTACTGTCTGAAAACAGCAACAGGAGCGACAGCGAAAGTGTATGGAGAGGTCATACTAACAATAAATTTGGCAGGATTAGTATTCTCCCACGCTTTCCTAGTAGCCGATATATGTGACGAATGCATCATTGGAATCGATTTCATGAAGGCGCATGATGTAGTATTGGACATTGGTATGCAAGTACTCAAGTATCGAAACGTAGAAATTCCGATGGTGTACGGGAACGAGAACGTCGCATCCCTGAGGACAGTCATTAGTAAGGACGAGGTCCTACCACCTTCTTCAGAGACACTGATTTGGACAAAGCTGGAAGGTGATCCTGGGGCCCACCGATTCTTTCTAGTCGAGCCAGAAGACAACCACTGCCGAAATTGCGTGGTTGGAAAAATGCTTGTCGAGCCGAAGAACAATATGGTTCCCGTACGAGTTCTTAATGCGGAACACAAAAGCGTCAAATTGAAGCAAGGTGAGGTGGTTGGAAAGTGTGTACCGGTTACTGCCATCACGAAACTATCACAGGAAGGTGTTGCGAAGCCTCGTTCACTAATGGGAATGACTGAGGTCAAACGAACTTTATTCCAGCACTGCGATCTGAATCGGGAGCAGCAAGCCATGGCAGGGAACCTCATCAACGAGTTTGCTGATATATTCGCTTCGCGGGACTGCGAGTATGGCCGAACACACCTTGTACAACACCGGATAGACACTGGAGATGCGAGACCGATTCGTCAGCCTCCCAGACGACTACCATTGGCTAAGCAGACGGAGGTTGCAGAGATGGTGTCGACGATGGAGAAGGAAGGAGTAATCGAATGCTCTAAAAGCCCATGGGCATCTCCAATTGTCCTAGTCAAAAAGAAAGATGGCAGCACTCGGTTCTGTGTAGACTATCGCCAACTGAATAATGCCACCAAAAAGGATAGCTACCCTCTACCAAGGATTGACGATACGCTGGATACACTGTCCGGAGCTCGATGGTTTTCCACTCTAGATCTGAAGAGTGGCTACTGGCAAGTGCAGATACATCCGGAAGACCGTGAGAAAACAGCTTTCACAGCAGGAAACGGGCTCTGGCAATTCACAGTAATGCCATTTGGACTGTGTAACGCGCCGGCAACCTTTGAGCGACTAATGGAGCGTGTTTTGTTGGGGCTAACATGGAAAACGTGTTTGGTCTACTTGGACGATGTCATCGTGGTTGGAAAAACGTTTGAAGAACATCGAGATAACTTGAAGGAAGTGTTCCAGAGACTACGAAGTGCACAATTAAAGCTTAACCCGAAAAAGTGTGATCTCTTTAGATCTGAGGTAAAATATCTGGGGCACATCATCTCGTCCGAGGGAGTAAGGACTGACCCAGAGAAGGTCGATACGGTGAAAAATTGGCCCGTTCCCAAAGACAAACACCAACTGAGAAGCTTCCTGGGACTTGCAACTTACTACAGACGGTTTGTGAAGGACTTCGCAAGGATCGCAAAGAGCTTGCATCAACTGACGGAAAAGGGAAAACCATTTAAATGGTCAGGTGAATGCGAAGCGAGTTTCAAGAGTCTCAAACACCAACTGTGTGATGCTTCAATTCTAGCGTACCCTACTCCAGGAAAGACATTTATTGTAGATGCCGACGCTAGTAATGTTGGGATCGGAGCCGTTCTTTCGCAGATCCATGATGGCCAAGAGAGAGTAGTTTCCTACTTCAGTAAAGTGCTATCCAAGCCGGAGAGGAACTATTGCGTGACCAGGCGGGAACTCCTGGCTTTGATCCTGGCAACAAAGCACTTCCACAAGTACTTATATGGGCAGAAATTCATCCTGCGTACAGATCATGCGTCTCTAAAGTGGCTGCTGCAGTTTAAGAACCCTGAAGGACAAGTCGCGAGGTGGATTGAGCGGCTGCAGATGTATGACTACGAGATACAGCACCGAAAGGGAACTCTTCACTCCAACGCAGATGCCCTCTCCCGGCGACCCTGCAAGGCTGATTGTAAACATTGCGTACGCCAGGAGGAAAAAGATAAAGTGTCAGTCCAACGGTTGAGAGCTGAGCCCATTAGCGGCTGGAGTGCACGGGAGATCCGGAATGCTCAACAGGAAGATCCGGATATCGAGCCGATTCTCGCCTGGAAGGAACATGAGGGCAAGCCGGACTGGCAGCAGATCTCCAATAGGAGTCCGGAATTGAAGGCATACTTGACACAATGGGACTCACTTCATGTCCAGGATGGCATTTTGAAAAGAAAATGGGAAAGTTCGGATGGAACATCAGCCGTGATGCAACTTGTGGTACCCAGATCGAAAGTCAACGAAGTACTTAGGGAACTACATGATGGAGTGTCCGGAGGTCACTTGGGAGTAAATAAGACACTGGAAAAAGTGCGAGAACACTTTTACTGGATCCACGCAAGAGACGATGTCGAAAACTGGTGCCGAAAATGCGCCGCTTGCGCAGCCAGTAAAGGCCCGAGAGTAAAAATGCAAGGCAAGATGCATCAATACAACGTTGGAGCGCCCTTTGAAAGGATTGCAGTTGACATCGCAGGACCGTTTCCAGAAACCAACAGTGGAAACCGCTATATCCTCGTAGTGATGGACTACTTCACTAAATGGCCTGAAGCCTTTGCTATACCTAACCAAGAAGCTAAAACCGTGGTAGAACAGATTGTCCACAACTGGGTAAGCAGATTTGGCGTACCAATGGAATTGCACTCGGACCAAGGCCGCAACTTCGAGTCGAAGATCTTTCAAGGAGTATGCCAGCTACTAGCGATTAAGAAGACAAGAACAACCCCGCTTCATCCACAATCGGACGGAATGGTGGAACGCTTCAATAGAACCTTAAACGAACACCTTTCTAAGGTTGTTGGCGACTGCCAGCGGGACTGGGACAAGCACATCCCCATGTTCCTATTAGCTTATCGAAGCGCAGTTCATAACACAACAGGACATACTCCATCCGAAATCCTTTTTGGTCGAACCATCCGGTTACCTAGTGAATTGATGTTTGGATCTCCGACTGATGAAGCAACGAATGAAGATGATTATGTGGCGGATCTCAGAGAAATCATCAGAAAAATTCATCGGAAAACTAGAGATAAGATTCGGATATCCAGCGACCGCATGAAGACGAGGTACGATACAAAAGCGACCACCACAGGATTCCAGGAAGGAGATCTGGTATGGCTATACAACCCTCATCGCCGAAAAGGTATGTCACCTAAACTACAGCAGGATTGGGAAGGACCCTATAAGATAGTGAAGCGCATCAACGATGTTGTCTACCGGATCCAGCGAGGAAGAGGCAAGCTAAAAGTTGTCCATGTGGATCGTCTCCATCGCTACCATGGCGAAAATATTGACGTGCTTGTTCGGGACGAACAAGTTTAAGAGGGGGATATTGTTGCATGTTTGCTTGAACTGTGTCATTAATTAGTCAACTACGCCATCTAGTAGAAAGTGGCCATATTACCGATTTTGGCAGCATTGGAATAGCAGTTTGAGTAGCTGTGGTATAACTTGGTATGTTGTTCTCGAACCTTCTGAACTTAACGAACCTTCTCAACGAATCTGGAAATTTCGAGAGGTGTCACTAGGAGATATAAATAGATGTCGCAGGAGCACCCAAGACATTCGAGTTGTGAACCGCGATAAAGAAGTACGATAGATGACAGTAGTGAAAAGTATAGAGAAAAAGTATAAGTATCCAGTAAGACAAAAGTGTTTGTGTATTTAAAGTGATTAATTGTGAAAGTGAATAGTTGAATTAAATAAGTGAATTATTAGAATAATAATCAAGAAGTAAAAGATATTGATAGAGAACTAATAAAGATTAATTAAATAGAATTACGTTTTATCTTTTCGAATCCTAGCCTGGATGTAACAATATTATTAGATGTTTCGCCTGCTATGGGAGTGACGTTGTTGTCTGAAGCTCGCCTGGTGTCACGACGATCAAAAGTTTCTCCTTGTACTAAAGATTGAGTTGTTGGTTGCGCCATCTTCCGTTGATAATAATCTTCTTCGTATGTTTGTGCTTTTAAATTAGTATTGATATCTATAGAGGATGGATGATATATCTGGAAGTTGGGATTGGGATCGCATTGACTGGAATGTGTATTGGGAATAAAACTGGAAGGACGTGTAACCACTGTGGCGACCTCGAAATACTGTGGCTACGCGAGGAAGCATTCCGTGGAACCACACACTAATCATAGATGTCGCAACGAACAACAACGAGAAATTCAAAACAGAACTGTGGCGACCTCGAAATACTGTGGCTACGCGAGGAAGCATTCCGTGGAACCACACACTAATCATAGATGTCGCAACGAACAACAACGAGAAATTCAAAACAGAACCAACGGTCGGGAGAGAGAAAACAATTCGTGTTTGTTCTTCGAGTTAGTCGCTTCATTATTTTTATAGTGTTTGTAATATTCAATAATTAAATATACATATATTAAATAAACTAATTGTTTTACTGTGGATAAATATCTGTGCACACACTTGTGCCTACAGTGGTGACCCCGACGTGATCCACAACAATTATAAATTTATTTAATTGGCAACAGCCGAACCAACTACGCACTTTATCTCTTGCACTTGTACATATGTATATTTATAAGTATGCAAGGCGAACAAAACACAAGGACGAATGCAGGCGTTTCTTCAGGACCACCAACTCCATCCGATGCGGAGATCCAGGAAATCAATGCTCTCAAAAACCTGAGGATTCCTCCGTTCTGGAAAATTAATCCAGCGCTATGGTTTGTACAGGTGGAAGCGCAATTCCACAATAATCGGATCATCAGCGACAACAGCCGATTCAACGCCATCATCGCTGGACTGGACCCAGAAGTGCTGAATGAGGTATCAGACTTAGTGCAGAAACCACCGGACACAGATAAGTACATTGCTTTTAAAAAACAAGTCATATCTAGGTTCACCGAGTCTAAGGAGAGGCAACTGAACAGATTGATGACGACCCTTAAACTTGGCGACAGACTTGCATCAAGTCTCCTCAGGGAAATGCGAAGACTGGCTGGTTCAAATGTTCCAGACGACATGTTGTCCACTCTATGGATGGCACGAATGCCCAGTCATGTGCGTGGAATACTTTCTGCCAGTCACGGAATCGACCTCACTGCGTTGTCTGAAATCGCAGACAAAATCGTTGATAACACATCCGCCCACGCTGTTTTCTCCACTGATGTTCATGAAGATGACCCTATACCACAATCCACCAACGCTGAAAGTGATCTGAACAGAAGACTAAATTCCATCGAGTCCACTCTGTCAACTCTAATGACGGCTATGCAATCACTGAAAACCAGTCACAGCCATGGCAGGTCTCGACCACAGTCAAGGAATAACAGATCGCTCTCAAGAGCATCAACTCCTAACGGAATGTGTTTCTTCCATGAGAAATTCGGCAGCGATGCCCGGAAGTGTAAGAAACCATGCAGCTACAAAGCAAAAAACTAAGTGAGCTGTTGTCCTCAGAGGCGGACGGCAACAGTCAAAGATTCCACAAGGAACACCGCCTCTACATCTTCGACAAGGAGACAAACCAAGAGTTTTTGCTCGACTCTGGATCAACTATATGTGTCTTACCTCGTTCCAGGGACTGCAAAAACAACAGAGGGGAAATAACACTCCTGGCAGTGAATAACTCACCGATTCACACCTACGGCGAGAAGATCCTCACACTCAACCTTGGTCTCCGGCGAGCTATCACTTGGCCGTTCGTTATTGCAGATGTTAAAACAGCAATAATTGGCGCAGACTTGCTCGCACACTACGGACTTGTCATTGATTTGAAAGCCAGACGTGTCATAGACAAAACAACATCATTAACGGTACAAGGCGAGATTTATACCAGTGATTTGTCAAAACTTCTGACTATCAGTGGTCCTGAACCATACATAAATCTCGTCAACGAATTCGTTCTGGCCAACAACAACGCACCTGATCCAAAATCAGGAGTCAACATCGTGCAACACTGCATCGTAACCACGGGCCAACCAGTGTCCGAACGACCACGACGACTTTCCGGCGACAAGCTGAAACAGGCCAAGGCTGAATTCGAGGATTTTCAAAAGAAGGGTTACTGCCGTCTATCCAGCAGTCCTTGGGCTAGCCCCATTCATCTTGTTGAAAAAAAGACTGGCGGTTGGAGATGCTGCGGTGACTACCGTCGTCTGAATTCCATAACACAACCAGATAGCTACCCCATTCCTCACATCATGGACTTTACTGAACAGTTGAACAACAAAAACTATTTCTCGATACTGGATCTAGACAAGGCATACTACCAGATCCCGATGACACCTGACGACATCCAAAAAACTGCGGTGACCACGCCTTTTGGTTTGTTTGAGTTTGTAGTCATGCCATTCGGACTCAAAAACGCAACTCAGACTTTCCAAAGGCACATGGATATGGTCCTACGTGGACTAGATTTCGTTTTTTGCTACGTTGACGACATCCTCATTGCCTCCGACTCAGAGGAAGAACATCGCCAACACGTCCGTATAGTTCTACAACGTCTCCACGAACATAGACTTATCATCAACATCAGGAAGTGCATTTTTGGGAAGTCTGAGGTTACGTACCTTGGACATACAATCAACCAAGCCGGATGCAGACCACCTGAAGCCAGAGTTGAGGCCATATCGAACTATCCAAAGCCATCCAACATCATGGAACTACGTCGTTTTCTTGGAGTCGTTAACTACTACCGACGATACATCCCTAATTGTGCCCATATTCAAGCACCGTTGAATGGACTCATCAGGGACTCCAAGAAAAACGACAAACGACCCGTTCCCTGGACTCCTTTGGCGGAAGAAGCCTTCGATGTATGCAAGGACAGTATCAAGCATGCTACACTACTCAACCACATCGATCCGAAGTCTACACTTGTCCTAACAACGGATGCTTCTGATATCGCAGTTGGTGCCAAATTGGAACAAAAACAAAATAACCAATATCAACCGATCGGACTGTTTTCATGCAAACTGTCACCTGCACAAAGTCGCTACAGCACATATGATCGCGAGTTGCTGGCAATATACCTAGCTATCCGATTCTTCCAACACATCTTGGACGGTCGACACTTTGTCGTGCAAACGGATCACAAGCCGCTCATATATGCGTTCCAGCAGAATTCGGACAAGGCCCCGCAACGTCGTCTAAGGCAATTAGACTACATATCGCAGTATACTACGGACATCGTTTACCTACCCGGCGACGACAACTCAGTAGCAGATGCATTATCGCGACTCAATTCGATAACCATGCCAATCCAATTTGATCTGAGAGAACTTCATTTATCTCAGCTACTCGATGTGGAACTTCAATCAATCCTGAAGCAACAAAATTCATCGCTCAAGTTAAAGAAACTCACTTTGGAACCTGAAATTAAAATTTACTGCGATGTTTCCGACAATATGATTCGACCATATCTACCAGCTTCCCTGCGACGGAAGGCCTTTGAATCCATCCATGGTCTTTCTCATCCAAGCGGAAGAACAACCAGTCGACAACTCAGAGAGAAGTACGTTTGGCCAAACATCGGGAAAGACGCATTGGAGTGGTCACGCACTTGCATCCAATGCCAACGATCCAAAGTTCATCGACATACGAGGCTTATCCCGGATTCAATTGCAGTTCCAGAGCACCGTTTCCAGCATGTCCACATAGACCTCATTGTGCTGCCACTCTGCAAAGGCAATAGGTATTGCCTAACTATGATCGATCGCTTCAGTAGATGGGTGGAAGCAGTACCTCTACAGGACATGTATGCGGACACAGTGGCCACGGCGTTTTATACGCACTGGGTTGCTCGTTTCGGTTCGCCAACAACATTAACCACCGACCAGGGAACTCAATTTGAGTCTGCACTGTTCAACGCACTGATCAACATGATTGGAACGGTGAGGATACGAACATCACCCTACCACCCAGCCTCAAATGGACTTGTTGAACGTTGGCATCGTTCACTGAAAGCCGCCCTGATGTGCCATGAAAAAACGAACTGGACTGATGCTCTTCCGACAGTGTTGTTGGGATTGCGAACGGCATACAAAGAGGACATCAAGGCCTCCGAAGCAGAGATGCTTTATGGAACATATCTCAGAGTTCCTGGTGAGTTCTTTACGAATAATAACTTTGTTCTAGATCCACAGATTTTCGTTGAGAAACACCGAGAAGCGATGCGCAAATTCCGTCCTACAGCAACTGCAAACCATGCAAAAGAAAAAATGTTTGTTTCACCAGATTTAAACAAATGTACACACGTGTTCCTACGCTGCGATGCTGTGAAGAAACCACTGCAACAACCATACACAGGTCCACATCAGGGCTGCCAAAGTGAGTACTAAGGGAGTATTCGTACTCCCCTAGCATTCACTGTACTCCTGTACTCCCCTCACCATGATTGTACTCCCCTCGAAAGTATCCAAAACTTTTTAAAAATTGATTTAATAATTGTGTCAGCAAAAAAAAATGTATTTAATTTAAGTGGCATCACCGATCTCATCTGATTCGTCCAATGCAAATGCTCTGAATGTTTTCATTTTTTATGAGCCTGAACTGGAACAAATGTCACTCTTGTCAGTTCAGTTGCATAAATAAAATAAAAGCTTCGCTGTTTGGGAATTTTGCAATCAGAATCAGAATTCACAAAGCGTACCTACCTACCTAAGAGGATTCAAAATGGAAAAGTAAGTTTAAAAATAATACAAAATAAACTTTTCTCATTGTTTTATCAAACACATATCATTTCTACATTATATAGATATCTTATTAAATATAAAAAGAATTCTTCTGCGACGCTTTCTTCAGTGGAAAATGCATGTGCAACATCAACGCCGGCGGTGCCAGCTTTGACTCCTTCTACAACAATATCTCTTCCAAGCCCATCTTCTGTTGAAAGATTTGCGACACCAACACCATTATCATCGTCAGCCGGGAAATCTACGATCGAGGAAACACCATCATCGTCATCAGCTCGAAATGAAAACACATCGAATAAGAGAAAGAACAGCAATTCCGACGACAGCGAAGAAGAAGCCACAACGACATCAAGCCGAAAGAAGAAGCAACAAATTTTCCGAAAATTATGGTTAGATACGTTTGACTGGATGGAAATGGTAAAAACCTCGAATGGAGTTGAAAAACCCTTCTGCAAATGGTGTAATAAGGTACTGACAAATAATATAAAACATATTGAACGACATGAAAATTCTGACTATCACAAACAGTCGATAAAGTCCTTAAAAAATCAGCCTAATATTTTCTCGAAGCAGCATCAAGAAGAACGCAATAAACAAAAAAAAAAAAATTGAACAAAATAAAGACGGCCGAGTTAAAAATAATTATGTTTATCTTAGAACATAATCTTCCTTTCATTTTGATAAGTCCGTTAATATTTTTAATTCAATCTGTAGCTGAAGATTCAGAAATAGTGAAAAGATTAAAATGTGGGAAAACCAAAGCTACTCAAACAACGAATACAGTTCTTTTGTCTGAAGGCCAAAAATCAATAGCAAGTATTTTAAAAAGTCAAAAGTTTTCATTGATAATTGACGAAACAACAGACACTAGCTGCAAAAAATGTCTCGTTCTTGTTGTCAGGTACTTTGACTATATACGACAAAAGGTCATCGATCGCTTTTTTGGATTGCTTGAGCTGCAGAATTCAAACGCTCAATCAATTTTCGAAGCCATGCTCGATTATTTTAAATTGTTGGATGTGCCGATAAATAATATGATTGGGTTTGCTGCTGATAACGCATCAGTGATGATGGGGCACAAAGGTGGGGTAAAGGCCCTGTTTCAAAGTATACTACCGCACATTTATGTCATTGGTTGTACTTGCCATTCGTTGCATTTATGCTCAAGTTCTGCTGCCAAAAAACTTCCGGGAGAAATAGAGGTCCTTGCGAGGAATATTTATTATTATTTTTCGCATAGTTGTAAGAGACAAGTAGAATATAAAGAGTTCCAAGAGTATTTTAATGTTAAAATTCACAAGATTTTGAAAACCTCTTCCACCAGATGGCTTTCATTAGAGCAAGTTGTTAATAGAATTTTAGAGCAATGGAATGCCTTGTTTCATTATTTTTTGTCATACAAATTAGACAAAAATGCAGGCATGGCCCATCAGATTTGTTTGGACATGAATGTGAAAAATAAAATTTATTTTAATTTTCTTTCATATATTTTAAAAATGACAAACAAGATAAATCTGGAGTTTCAATCCGAAGCGCCAAGAATACATGTTCTCCTTCCTACAATTAAAATGTACTATAAGATGGTTTTAACAAATTTTATAAAGCCTTCTTATATTGACGATGAAGAACTTAATAATCTTGATTTTTCAAATAATGACATTTTCCATTTTAAAGTATACATAGGTGCTAAGGCGAGTCTTTTGCTGTCAGACGAGCAGCTTTCACCAGATGACATTCAAGATATTCTTGACCACTGCCGTGCATACTATAAAATGCTCTGTATGGAAATTAGTTCAAGAATACATTTTGACGATAAAGTTTTAAAAGCACTTATCATTATTGACCAAAAATTTAGAAGTCCTTCTTTAGTGCCTCTAATAAAAATATTTCCAAACCTTTTAACGGGTGATAATGTTGAGGAACTGGATAAAGAATGGAGGCTTTTAAACAACAGTGAATTTATCAATAGAGATTGCAGTTTGGAAGAGTTCTGGCAAAATGTTTTCGTAACTAAAAACGCCCTTGGTGAGCCAATGTTTGGCACACTGAAAACATTTATTGGTTCATTGATCTCTTTACCTCACAGTAGTGCCAATGCTGAACGCATCTTCTCTCAATTATTTTTAATAAAGACCAAAAACAGAAACTGTTTGTCTATTGCCACAGTCAATGCCATTTTAATGGCAAAGTCAATTCTTCAAAATTCCCATGCATCACAATGGGTGCCTTCAAAAGAGCTCTTATGTAATTATTACAAATAGATTAGATATGTACAAAAAAGTCTGAAAAATACGAAAGTCTGATTTTATTTTATTTTTTCACATTGAATGTGAGTTATCTAAGTTCCTTTTATTTAATACATAAATGTTATTTTTTTATTGGTTTAAGTTATTTATGTTTTGTTTAGTTTTTCTTTATTAAATTAATGTATGATATGAATTGAATGCATTTGAATTGAAGTACAAATTAAAATTAATAATAAAGTTTATACTGTTAATATTAAGATTCATTTTTTTTGTGTACTCCCCTCAAACACGAAATACTCCCCTCTAATCCTCTGAAATACTCCTCTCCAAATTTACAAAACGGCAGCCCTGGTCCACATCCAATAATCCACCGAATCAGTAATCGACTCTTCACAATTAATGCAGATGGCAGAAAATTAAATGTTTCGGTAGACCGTTTGAAACCAGCTCACATCTATGTCGATTTTATCCCAGACGTTCATCCAGTTGTCAACAAAAATCCAACTTCACTGAAGAATCTGAAAAACAAAAATCAATTGGATAAAAATAAAACAGCTGTGAAACAAAAAGTAACATTTGACAGTTCATCGTAACTTCGTCACTGGAGGGGGAGTCATGTGGCGACCTCGAAATACTGTGGCTACGCGAGGAAGCATTCCGTGGAACCACACACTAATCATAGATGTCGCAACGAACAACAACGAGAAATTCAAAACAGAACTGTGGCGACCTCGAAATACTGTGGCTACGCGAGGAAGCATTCCGTGGAACCACACACTAATCATAGATGTCGCAACGAACAACAACGAGAAATTCAAAACAGAACCAACGGTCGGGAGAGAGAAAACAATTCGTGTTTGTTCTTCGAGTTAGTCGCTTCATTATTTTTATAGTGTTTGTAATATTCAATAATTAAATATACATATATTAAATAAACTAATTGTTTTACTGTGGATAAATATCTGTGCACACACTTGTGCCTACACCACTTTAAAAAAAGACGCATTTCTCTCAATGACTTTTCCTTCTCTTTTGGCAGTGATTCTTGTTCCTGTCATTTTTGTTACTACGAATGGGTTGGGGTTGAATGTCGGTGTGAGTTTGTCTGTTTTCTTCTGTTTACAGAGGTCTAAATCGCCGGTTTTAATGTTGTTGTGTTGTGTTCCTCGTCGCTTATCGGCGTATTCCTTGTGTTTTTGTTGATTCCTTTTTATCGACTCCCTTGCGCTGCTCCAGGATTTTCTTTCCTTCACTTCATTTGTTATAGCTGGTAGAAATGTTTTTATTTTTCGACCAAATACTATTTCGAATGGTGATACTCCAGTTGAGGAATGCGGCGCTGAGCGATAGTTGAACATGAAGTCGTGTAGTTGGAATGTGAAATTTTTATTTTCGAGCTCAGCACTCACTAAACATTTCTTCAAAGTCCGCACAAATCTTTCTGCTATGCCATTTGCTTCTGGCCAATATGGAGTAGTGCGGTGGTGTTTGAAATTGTATTGTTGTGCGAATTCTTCAAATTCTCTTCCGTGGAATGGGGGTCCATTGTCTGATGAAAGTCGTTCCGGAATTCCGAACTCGGCGAATACTTTCTGTAGGACTTCTTTCACACAGCTAAATTTGGTTGAGTGGACAATCTCTGCAATAGGATATTTCGAAAGGTCATCCACTATGACAAAGATGTATTTGTTGTTCTTGAAAGGTCCCGCGAAGTCAACTGAGATGTGCTCAAATGGATGTTTAGCTGGTTCTGGCATAAGTAAAGTATCCCTATGGCTAGTATTAGTGACTGCCTGGCAAACGTGACAAGTCTTTACTTTCTCCTCTACCATTTTGTCAATGTTTGGGAACCATACTTTACTGCGTATCAGTTGCTTCGTTTTCACCAAATGACCTTTATGCGCCAATTCGATTGCGCGTTGACGTAATTCAGTTGGGAGGACTATCTTAGTGCCTCGTAAAACTATTCCATTGTGTATAGAGACTTCTTTTTGAATAAGTTTGTATTCCTTTAGCTCATCATCGTTAAATGGTTTGTTGTCTGTAATAGCCTGAATAATTTTTGTTAAAACTGAATCATTTGCTGTTGATGATTTAACCTGTTCAACTGAAATAGCTTTCGGCATGTTCTCTTGGACAATGAAGTTTACATAGTTTTCAACTTTTATGCTTTCTGTTGTATCTGTTGCTGGTAATGGATGTCTTGATAGGTAATCGGCCGGGTTTGTTTCTCCTTTTTGATGTACAACTTCAAAATTGTACTGTTGAATTTTTAAATACAATCGTTAGATGCGTGCACTGGACATGTTTCTTGGGTTTTTTTAAAATCCCTAGCAGTGGCTTGTGATCGGTGTGTACAATGAAATTTGTTCCAAAAAGATAAATGTGAAAGTGTTGCATTGCCCAGCTGACAGCTAGCATCTCCTTTTCTATCTGGCTGTATCGTTGCTCTGTATTAGTTAGAGATCGGCTCGCATATGTCACTATTTCCACATTTTCATCATCGCCTTGACCCAATATGGCACCTAATCCATATGGTCCAGCATCCACGTATAGATGGGTAGGTTTCTTAACATCAAAGTAGGCTAATCTCTTAGCATCTACAAGAGTTGATTTTATTTGTTCGAAACCCGCTTGATGTTCTTTTGTCCATTTAAATTCGGTGTCTTTTTCTAAAAGATTTCTTATTAGTTTTGTATCATTGGCTAAGTTTTTCAAGAATCGTTGAAGGTAGTTAATCATTCCTAGAAAACTTCTTACCTCTGAGACAGTTTCTGGAGGTTTGAGGTCTTGTATTGATTCGACCTTCTGAGGATCCGGCTCAACTCCATTTTTTGAGAAAATATAGCCAAAAAACTGAATTTTTGTTTTGTTGAAAACGCTTTTTTCTTTATTTATAGTTAGACCGTTCTTGCTAAGCCGTTCAAGCACTATTTTCAAGGATTTGTCGTGATCTGCTTTTGATTTCCCATACACAAGAATATCGTCGCTGATGTTGAGTACTCCTGGAATGTTTATGAGTACCTGACGAATTGTGTCTTGGAAAATTTCTGCTGCCGAACTTATACCGAAACTTAGTCGCTTGTATCTAAATAAACCCACATGTGTTGAGAACGTAGTAATCGAACGAGACTCTTTGTCCAAAATGAGTTGATGGTAACCTTCATTTAAGTCGAGTTTGCTGAAAGTGTTGGAACCATTTAATGCTATAAAAATGTCGTCGATTGTTGGCGTAATGTGACGCTCTCTTTTGATGGCGGTGTTTGCTGCCCGCATATCCACGCACATTCTTATGACATCTGGTTTGTTTGGTTTCGTTACGACCACTATTGGAGACACCCACGGTGTTGGTCCGTCTGCTCTTTCGATGATGTCCCTTTCTTGCAGTCGCTGTATTTCCTTTTCCACCTTGTCTCTTAAATGTAATGGAATTCTTCGATGTTTTTGTGCGATTGGTTGCACGCTTTCATCGATGTGAAGATGTACTTGCAATTTTTTTTAATTTTCCGACTCCTTGAGTCATATTTGGGTATTTTTCTTCGATATATTTCATATTAATGGCGTTATCATTGTTTGTAATTTGGTAAGTTAACTTAACTATTTGCAGTTCTTCGCAAGTTTTGAAACCTAATATTGATTCGGCGTCTGTGTCAATCACCAAGATGTTTGCTAGTGTTTCATTATTTTTGTAGTTTAACTTGGTTCTAAATCTGCCTAGTATGGGTAGCTGTGCCCTAGAGTTGTATGAGAACACTTTTTCTTTTGTTGGTGTCAAACTCTTGAGGCTGACCCCTGTTTTGCAGAATGTTTTACGACCAATAATATTAACTGACGATCCTGTGTCTATAATGAAATCAACTTGATGTTTGTTCAGAACCAATTTCACTTTTGGTGTTTTTATTGCCTTTGTTGATAGGATGAATGCAGTGCTATCACTAGAAGAATCATCTTTTATATGTCTTGCTGAGCTGTGTGATTGTTTCTGCTGCGATTTGTTTTGCGATCTGCAAACTTTGCTCCAATGTCCCATTTTGTTGCACAAATTGCATTTTGATTTTCTAGCTGGACAGCTAGAGAGACCATTGTCATGCCATGCACCACCACAAAATTAGCACATGCGGTTGTTTTTGTTGCTATGTTTTCTATAGCCACTTGCATTAGGGCGATTGTTGTTTCGGTCACGCGAATACTTTTCTTTTGTATTGATCGCATTTGTGCCTTCATTTAGATCTTCGCTATTGCCTTCTATGCCACCTACTTGAAAATCGGTTGTTTCTAATGATTTGGCATATGTTAGAACTTGATCGAGAGTTGGTCGTTCTCTGACGCCATATCGTCGCACCATTGTTGACTTTGTCCCGTAGAGAATCTGCCGTTTGATTTCATTTTCTTTTTCCTCTCCATCCACATACCCGCAGTTTTCTGAGGCTTTTAGCAGCCTTGCATAAAATTGGGAAATTGTTTCTGTGGACTCTTGTTGCAATTTTCGGAACTTGAAAATCTCGTATTCCTTATTGCTAAGGGGTATGAAATGGTCAGAAAGTTTTTCTTTTGCCAATTCGTATTCATCTTTTGCTGCCAATGCGCCATCATTTTGGTTGCTTAGACTTTGGGGTTGGGAATCGGGAAGGGAATTATAGATATCTGATACTAACTCACCTGCTAGATGGAGAAGAATTGCTTTCTTCCGTTTCGCATCTGTTATTTGAGACGCCACCAGAAAGTTCTCGAACCTCCAAATCCATTTTTTCCATCTCTCACCAATATTGGTCGTCTCCAACGTATTGAATGGTGAGATGCTGTTTCCCCAAGTTGCTGCAAGCTCCATACTCGTCGCCAATTGTTACGTAGTTTAAATTTAATAAACAATACTTTATTTAAATGATAGTTAACGTATAATACTATAATAGGTATTTCACAGCGTGATTATCTGTATTAAAGGTTAGGTGCAACTGCTCGTGTGTCTACGTCCGAAAGTGTGACCAAAGTGAAGAGACGCCATTTTGAATTTTAATTGCTGTCCAAAACCGGGTTTGCATGTTTGTTAGATGTTACAATGAAGACTGGACTAAGTATAGGTCCGAACTTAATCTATACACTAAAGAAATAAGGAGAGCAAAACTCGAATCCTGGAACACGTTCTGCGAATCCATAGAGAGTACAAACGAGGCCGCCAGACTACGTAAAGTATTGTCCAATGACCCCACGGTCCCAGGCTATATTAAACGTGCTGACGACTCTTGGACAGAGTCTAGCCAAGAAACTCTACAAATATTAATGGATACCCACTTTCCGGAGTCTAGTGAAATCACTGGGTGTGAGATCAACTACACTCCTGTTCCGCCAGACACACAAACGGAAATAGCAATGGAAAGCATTATAACAGAGCACAAAATTGCTTGGGCAGTCAAATCAATAAAGCCCTACAAATCGGCGGGACCAGATAATGTCATACCAGCAATGATACAACAGGCTCTTAGTGTAATACTGCCATGGCTAAAAGTCATTTTCAAAAGCTGTATAAGACTCTGCTACAAACCGCAAAGCTGGAAAGAAGTTAAAGTGATATTCATTCCCAAAGCAGGGAGACATATACACTGCACAGCAAAAGATTATAGGCCGATAAGTCTCTCCTCTTTTCTCCTAAAGACACTGGAGAGAATAATCGACTTATACACAAGGGACCTTCTAAACGAAAACAACCTATGCAGCACTCAACACGCCTACCTCAAAGGGAAGTCCGTTGAAACAGCCCTGCACGAAGTTGTGTCAATAATTGAAAAAGGACTACACCACAAAGAATTCACCATGGCTGCATTTTTGGACATTGAGGGAGCCTTCAACAATATTAAAACAGCGGCCATAAAAACAGCGCTCGAAGACTTGGGAGCGAATAAAGAAATAACGAACTGGGTTTACGAAATGCTCAACAGCAGAGTAATTAACTCAGAGATCGGTGAGAGTTACATAAGGAAAACAGTGACCAGGGGCACCCCACAGGGAGGCGTCTTATCTCCCCTCCTGTGGCTCATAGTGGTCAACAAAATCCTAACGACTCTAAAGGCCAAAAGAACGAAAATAGTAGCATACGCAGACGATATTGTAATTCTAATAAGTGGCAAGTATCTCCCCACTATTAGTGAACTCATGGAATCTGCCCTAAAAGATCTATCCTCGTGGGCAAGACCGAACGGCCTTGGAGTCAATCCAGTCAAAACCGAATGTGTTCTGTTCACTAGGAAAAGAAAAATCGAGAAATTCGATATGCCGAAGCTAAACGGAACTCGTCTGAAACTTTCCCCGGAGGCAAAGTATCTGGGCATCATTCTAGACTCTAAGCTTACTTGGAAACGTAACACAGAAGAAAGAGCAAAAAAAGCACTATACGCCTTCTACGCATGCAAAAAGACCTTTGGCAAACGTTGGGGTATGCGCCCTTACATAACCCATTAGATGTACACAGCGATCATACGACCCATACTTACATACGGGTCAATTGTATGGTGGAAGGCAACAGAAAGGACTACCTATCTCCATAACCTCTCAAAGGTACAGAGATTAGCATGTATTGGTACAACGGGAGCAATGAGATCAACACCCCAAGCCGGGCTGGAAGTCATTTTAAACCACCCCCGCTTGGTGAATATATTCGCAGCATGGCAGCCAAAGGAGCCCTCCGCCTCAAGGAGGCAAACATCTGGAGGCACAGCTCCTATGGACACGGCTCTATAATTCACAACTACTTGGGTATCGATCTATCCAGGAAAACGGACTACTTAATTCCCAAACGAAACTTTGAGAAAAACTACTCCACATACATACCCCAAAGAGAGAACTGGAACACGCACGTCAACGTGCAAGAAATCCACATCTATACGGACGGGTCGAAAATGGATGTGGGGACAGGAGCGGGAGTTTTTTGCGAGCCCCTAGACATAAAGGACTCGTACAGACTTCCCAATGAATGCAGCGTCTTTCAAGCTGAGATTGTCGCCATCGACAAGGCAGCAGAAACTATCTCCGCGAAGAATCTGGATCCTTCCACGATCACAATCTTCGTAGACAGTCAGGCGGCTATCAAAGCACTAGACAGCGAAACTATAAAGTCAAAAACAGTCAGAAACTGCCAAAAATCCCTCAACAAAATAGGCGAACGACACAGGATCACTCTCTGCTGGGTCCCCGGTCATAGCGACATTGTTGGGAATGAAAAGGCAGACGAGCTAGCAAGAATCGGGTCAGAACTTGACGCAATAGACACCATTACGTCAATAGACATCCCAATTAGTGCAGCAAAAAGAAACATTGACCAAAAACTGAGGGAACAAATTAACACCACCTGGTCCCAAAGGCACGACTGTGTTATATCTCGCAGTCTATGGCCAAGAATTAACGAAAAAAGAACAAAAAGCATTCTGGAAATGAATAAGCTAGAAATACGTATCTTAACTGGCGTACTGACAGGCCACTGCACCATAGGTGTAATGGCAAACAGGCTGGGCATCAGCTCACCAGACTACTGCAGGAGCTGTCAAGATATAGAAGAAACCGAGACCATCAAACACCTGCTCTGCGAATGTCCAAACCTTCAGACATCTCGACTTCGCTATCTGGGCAACAGATTCTTCGAAGACTTAGAGGACGTAGCGCAGGTACCACTGACGGTCACTATCAGGTTTGTCAAGAACACAGGTTGGTTCCAACAGGCCAACCGGCAAGATTAACCTAAACTGAGTATGGTAAGTGTTTTATTGTAAATGTAGGTTTACCACATAAAACAATAAGGGATCACAATGGACCAATGGGCCCCCGTGCAAGCACAGCAGCTCTGCTGTGCACTTCCCTTCCAACCTAACCTAACCTAAGGTAAACGAAGAGGACAGCAGCAGTGATCGCGAAAATGAGCCGAAAGTAAGGGTAGCAAAAAGAGGAAAGTGGTTTGCACAGATGGAAACAGACCTTCTGTTGTCCAATGTAAATAGCATGGGGACAAATTGAATGAAAAGTAGGTATACCAATGTAATCGGCTGCAGTTTGCTCCATATTGCTGCACGCAAACAGACGCAACACAGCCAACAGCTTATGTACGGCTGAAAGCTCTCGTGACCTAAAATGAATACAAACTAAATAAACCGATAACGATATGTAGGTAATAAATAACATACCGACGTTCATCACCATCCAATTCCTGTCGAATCATTGAAAACTCCAAAATGCCTCTTTTTTTAGCCGGAAATATTTCCGGAAATCTAACATATCGTAATCCTTTACACAAGCCCGCTTGCGCATTCGATACGTTCGACAATTAGAACGATGTTGACTCACCATCTGCTGTTCCATCAGCTCTTCAATAAATTCATCGTCCGACGACGAAGACATCAACATTTCGTGAATATCACGAATGAAATCCATTTTTTCAGCGTTTTTATATGTACTTTTTTCCAGCTTTTTTCATTTTATTTTACTTTTTTATTTCCTGCCTCCTGCGAGCAAAGAAATGTGAAAAATGTGACCTACACAAAAACAGTGAATATTATGAAATAGAGTTTTAACCCGAGTTAAAGTACTTAAACTGGTCTCCGGAGTGCAGTTTAAATTAAATCGGATTTAACGCTGTCAAGTTTAAAAAAAAACTGGGTTTATGTTTGGGTTTAACGACTGAATATTATGGACTTGGGTTTAATTTTTGGGTTAAACTAGCTTTAATCCGGGTGTGACCTTTAACCCGGATTAAAGGGAGTGAATAATATGGCCGTTAAAATCATATTCAAATTTAATAAAACTTACCTGAATTACTCTGAAAAACAACTCAGCACAACCCAAATTAACTTTTCAAAACATAATTTGAAACTCGAATAAATTCGTACACAACACAAATTTCACAACGTAATAATAAAAACCGAATATAAGCAGCAAATAGCATTCATAAATGATGCATCGATGTCCCCCTCAACCTCACTTGGATTTCCAGTCCATCACCAACCAAAACAATATCTTCGTTTTCATACCTCATCTCAACTTCCAGTCCATCACCAACCAAAACAATATCTTCGTTTCACCCTTCATCTCAACTTCCAGTCCATAAACAACAAAAAAATTTCTTCGCAATAGAGATTCTCATTTGACTGTCAAATTTTTTGTTATTTGTTTTTGTTTTTCCCCTGACAAATGTCAGAAAACCAATGGAGGGTAAACAAACCAAATCATTTAGCAGTAATAGGCGGGAAAATACTAGGAATCAGCAAACAAAAGTAAGTTGTTTTATTAATAATCAATAGTTTGTCGATATATTTTCAGGAAAATGGATTCACTTAAGTATGCAAAGAAGTTGGGCAGTAAAGAGAAAGAACTGATCTGCAAAGTTGTCTTTATTTGCCAACTTTCAGGTGATGGCGAAGACGGAGCTGGGGTTTCGTGTGAATAAAGTATTAAAGGCAATCGTCTTGAAGATAAATTTAATCCAAATACCAAAATAGAGAGAAAATTCTCATTATTTTACAAACGGCTGGTCAATGAATTTGACAAAGACCTATATCGACCCGATAATCATCTCGTAGATTGACGTAGACGGGCATCGATTGGATTTTCAACTGCCCATCAAATCCGCATGCGGGTGGGTGCTGGGAACGAATAGTGCGGTCCGTAAAGAGGGTGCTATCGCACAGTCTAAATGAAGTGGCACCGAAAGCTGAGACCCTGCTCAGTGCTTTGATCGAAGCGGAGAACATAATCAACAGTCGTCCGCTTACGTACTTACAAGTTTCGGCTCAAGATGAGGAGCCTCTGACACCCAACCATTTCTTATTGGGTGGTCCGAATTCCACACAAACTCCAGGCCGCATTGATGAACGAGTCCGGTGTCTCCGCAAACAATGGCGGATTAGTCAACAGATCAAGGACCGATTCTGGAAAAGGTGGATGCAGGAGTACTTGCCGGTTCTGACAAGACGCTGTAAATGGTTCGAGAACGTGCCGCCCATTACGGTGGGAGCTCTGGTAATGGCGTGTGATAAGGACGCGCCGAGAAGTCAATGGAAAAGAGGACGAGTCATCAAGGTGTACCCTGGGATTGACAACCAAGTTCGCTCGGCCGATATTAAGACTGCAAACGAAGTTGTTCGAAGACCATCTGTCAAACTTGCCTTGTTGGACGTTGGTGAGGCTTCGGTAGGACCAGGGCACCTCACGGGTGGCGGGATGTTATAAAATATTGTAAGGGGACGACCTGGGCTACTAATGTGAACAGAGCCAAAGAATTTTGAACGAACCGAAGAATTTCGAACGAGCCCATGGCAATTGTCACTTGACATAAACACGTTTCTATACGATTTTATTTCATTGTCTGTCTCGTAGGAGCCCAGGTCGCCAACCCAGGAAACAAGAAAGTAAGGTGTCTAGGAATTAAATACATTATGTAATACTTTTAAATTACAGAGAATAAATCTCTCGTTATCACTTCCCATTTGTTAATTGGAGTTTTATTTGAGCCGCCGTGGGAAGAAGGAAGGAGGTTACACTTTTAACTGGGGGGCTTCAACGCGGCAACAAATTCACTTTCACAATTAATCACTTTAAATACACAATCACTTTTCTCTTACTCAATACTTATACTTTTCTCTATACTTTTCACTACTGTCATCTATCGCACTTCTTTATCGCGGTTCACAACTAGCATGTCTTGGGTGCTCCTGCGACATCTATTTATATCTCCTAGTGACACCTGTCGAAATTTCCAGATTCGTTGAGTTTAGAAGGTTTGAGAACAACATAATTATGTATGTACTAGTTATTCCACAGGTACTCAAACTGCTATTCTAATGTGGCCAAAATCGGTAATATGGCTACTTTCTACTAGATGGCGCTGCAACTTGACTAATTAATGCTCAATGACACAGTTTGAGCAAACATGCAAAATACATATTTAGTAAATTGGATTCCTTTGAGGCTGTAAAGGCAAAAAAGCTGTAAATGTGTCTTGTGTTGCTGCAGGTTCTAAAACAAATGAGTCTGCTGCTGTTCCTAAAAATTTAGCACCAATTAGCTACAAGAGCCAACGATATTGAGTTTTCAAATGCTGAAAAAGTATTTGCTGTTGAAGTTGATACACCAACAAATCAAAATATGTAAAGGCAAAAAAAGCTCCACCAGCCAACGTCAATGTGTCTTCTGTTGCTGGTAAAAACCAAATGAGTCTACTGCTGTTCCTGCAAATTCGGTTCCTGAATCCCCTGCCGCAAGAACCGACGATGTTGAGATTTCTGATCCTGATGAAGTTGATACACCAACCACATCTTCTTTAGAAATAGCAGAGTTTTGGTCAGAGATATTTGTCTTAAAGAATGCCGTAATGAAACACTTTTCCTTCTGACAAGGGATTTTGTGCTTTCTTCAGTATTCCGCACAGCAGCGCAGCGGCAGAACGAGTTTTTTCCCAACTGTTTCTCATTAAAGATAAAAAACTAAACAGATTGGAGGTAAATAAATTGAATGCGAATCAATTAAGCATTTTTAAATAAAGTTGCAAAAAAAAATTGTGTACCCACTTATTTTTGAAACCTAAAAATGGTTTGTACTACTATTTTTTTCAAAATACTCCCCATTTTTGGCTGCAGTACTACCTTATAATATTCTCTCCGGCAACACTGCTTGTGACGCTAAAATCTCTCATCAGATAAAAATCGATTTAACCAACTGTGTGTTATCTTTGTAGATTTATGTAAACATTTGTATACATTTTAACGAAAATTACAATAATCAATCAGGATAATGACTGAATATAAAGTCCTGGAGCTATTCAGTGGAATTGGAGGAATGCACTTGGCCTTTAAATGTAAGAAATCGTATTCTCAGTGACCGATAATACTTTAAAAATTTAAATTTTTAGATTCTAAACTCCCTGGAAAAGTTCTTGCCGCAATGGATATAAATACCGTCGCTAACCAAGTATATAAATTCAATCACCCGGAAGTTGAACTTTTGAACAACAACATTCAGAGTTTAACGCCGGAACTTGTAGAGAGGTTTGGTGCTAATATGATTCTCATGTCTCCACCATGCCAGCCCTTCACCAGGATGGGGAACAAGAAGGACGTTGGCGACCCTAGAACAGATGCTCTTATGCATATTAGTAATATTATTCCCAACTGTAAAAACATTCAATATATACTCATGGAGAATGTTAGGGGATTCGAAATATCCAAGGCAAGAGAAGTTTATTTGGAAATACTGAAACGTGCTGGTTTCTTTTATGAGGAGTTGATTCTAAGTCCATCACAATTTGGAGTTCCAAACACTCGGTATCGATACTATTGTTTAGCAAGAAAATCACAGTTTCCCTTTCAAGGAGAAACAATAAACGAAGAGCTGCTGCAGGAAGTTAATAAAACTAATTTTCTTGTTAAGGACATAATCGAACAAAAGAACTCAATTCTCAAAGAGCTGATGCTGAGCGATAAGGTTCTGAAAAAGCGAGTTTTGTTATTTGATATTGTTAACCCGGAATCATCGAACACAATTTGCTTTACAAAGGCTTACACTCATTACAGCGAGGGAACGGGATCTATATTCACCCCTCAAAGTCTTAAAAAAGTTGCCAATGTGTTTAAAGCTGTAACGAAAATCGATGCAAATGCAGAAGAATACTTAGAGCTACTCTCTACGCTACAGCTGCGTTACTTTAGCCCTCGAGAAGTCGCCAGGCTAATGAGCTTCCCAGATACGTTTGAGTTTCCCAATGTTACCACTCTGGCGCAAAAATATCGGCTTCTTGGGAACAGTATCAATGTTAGAGTCGTGGGTGAACTAATAAAACTTTTGAATTCATAGTCTCATTTGAGTAGTTTTATTTATTTTTCGGGCTAAACAAACAAGCAACATTAACAATAATTTACTGTTTATCCCTCTGTTATAACTTCGCCCCATTCTCGTGCCATCATGAGCACGCTCTTCTGGTTTAATCTCGGACCGATTAGTGGATTCATCTGGGCCATGTAGCAACACAGCCAGAAAAGCCAGCACGTAGCCCCAGTAAGCATTAGTAAACATTGCATCAATCCTCGGTTTGGTCCTTTCGGTGCCATCATCGGTAAAATAATTCCAACTCCACTAAAAACTAGTGTGAAGAACAAAATGGGAAGCACTGCCGCCGCCATGGTGGTATAGTTTTTCTATAATATAGGAATACTAGACGCACAGATAATCGATTTTAATTTTCCTTCACTGGGTTAGTGCTTAGTGCCACAGACTACCTATATTAGACAGCCAACTCTCACTACCCCGTCCGCCAATCAAATAGGAGAGCGGAATCCTCTCTCAAAATTTCCTATCGGTGAATACGTTTGAATCAATAAAAGTGAAGTCTTCTGTCTGGTTGTCAAATATGACAGATTGTGTGGTGAGTTTAATGGTGAATTTAATTTTCATTTGACAGAACTTTGTGATTATCTTTTATTCCAAAGCTCGCGAAGGTTGGTTTGTTTACTCTGCAGGAGGCAAGTGATGGTTTTATCGTATCCAATTCGGTTATTTTCGAGTACAAATCTAGTCCACATCCAGAGGCCACTTTCGATGGCACCACAAATGATTGTCTTTATAAATTTGAGCTGTTGAATCGATTGTCATCGATCGATGAGAAAATGCAAATCAATCAAACTGGAACCCAAGGATTCGGTGAGTTCAATTTGCAGACAAGTGTGATTTATGATAATAAGAATTTACATTCCTTTCAGCCTGAAGATGCTCCACTCATGATACAATCAAACTTTGAAGAAAGAATGGTGAACTACTGTCATCAGCTCACGAATAAGTTGTGGCGATCCAATGCTCCCGTCTCATGGTCATCAAGTGGTTTTAAGGGGATGACCCTATTGCACTTGGCAGCTGCACTGGGCTATGCAAAGCTGGTGTGTGCCATGCTGAATTGGAGATCGGAGAATCCAAATTTCATTCTAGAAACCGAAATCGATGCATTGAGTCAAGATGTGTATGGACACACACCAATGGTGGGTGTACTCTATTATTAGTAACAAATTTCTAATAAGAGGTTTTTTCTTTTCTACAGACTTGGGCATGTGCGCGCGGACACACCGAGACTGCTTTGACTCTATACAAATGGAAATGGACAACTTAGCACTGCAGACTGGTCAAGCTTGGTATGCGATTGGAAAGCGGTTAGGCTCAAAATCAGTCGCACTTCAGTTACATACAACCGCCGATCATACGACGATTAAGGGCATCTCTGAAGCTGTTCTCGACGTTATTGCTTTAAAAATATATTTTCATTAGACAATATTAAACCTTCTTCATAACAGAATGTCAAATCGGCGCTCAAAAAGTCTGAGAAGTTCTACATCATTGGCTATTCACATTCGGCACATTCATAGCCCTACACATTGCTGGCCTTCTCGAAAAGGCGGGTTACCGTGGACAACTTCTATTATTCGATGGTGCTCCCCATTTCCTGAAAAAACTAACGCTTGGTCATTTGGGTGAAAACTTTCAGGACGAAGATCTTTATAATTAAATCTTTTCCGGTGTTGTGAACCAAATTTTTCCTGATGAAACAACCGAATCAGCAGCGCAGATTTTCCTACCCTTCAAGACGTACAATGAAAAAATGGAGATATTCATGAAATTTGCGGAGAAACAAAAACTTTATAGCAAGGACTATGCTGAAGTTATGGTGCGGGCAATGTTCAATCGGGTTAAGATGGCTGCCGAAATTAATCTCGATAGTTTGGATGTGTTGAACACGCCAATAACATTGATTCGACCATCTGAAATAGTAATGCAGGGCATTGAGGAAGACTATTGCTTATCCAAAATCACTAAGGAAAAGGTGACACTAAGATTTGTGGAAGGAAATCACACAACGATGTTGGACAATCCTTCATTGGCAGATATTATCAACGACGTTGATCCAACGCTGCAGGAAGACAAAACCTTTGGGAAGTACCTCAAAGATTTCACAGAGGGAGCATAGTTGTAGATGTTCTTACAAAAAGTAAACCCTTTTTTGTTATTTTGGTTAATTCAATATATATACATATAAATAAATACACAGTTAATTAATTTAAAGTTATTAAATTAAACAAGTGAAACTCAATGTGATATTGATATTGTAACTCGGTAAGATATCTTAATTTGAATAGGACTTATAAGGTCCGCACTCGGTGACGGTCACAATACCAATAAACCCGCTGGGAGTGGGGAACCAGTTGATAATGCGTTCATTAGCAGCATTGCCAGTTCCCTATTGCACAGGTCTCCAGAGTATGCAATTAAACAATAGTTAGCAAGCTGAAAATCCTTGCTTAGCTACGGAATGTCGTTAATTTGAATTTTATGTGGAAGTCAAAGGATATCAATCAATTAATAACATCTTGTTAATGGACGGTCTGAAAAAATTCCAACAGCCACTGATCATAACTTCGTCTTTAATGAAAAATAAGAAATATTAACTTCGTAATGAAGTTAAAAAGTTTACTATGTAAAACTTTCACCTGCTGCCTTTTATCTTATCGAAAGCTTTGTACATCAGATAATTCCTTTCAATAGAGTAATTAATCTAACTTTTGAAAAATGCCAAAGAGGCGAGTGATGAGTGTCTTAAATGTTCCGCATTCACCATTTCAGCTCTCAGGGACCCAAGATTTGAAGCCTGGTTGGAGCAAATGCAGTGTAGTCACAAGTGAAATGTTGCTTTAGGTCGTACCTGCGAACCCCACAGGCGAAACAGTAAGGATGCAGTAAAGTAGGAGGGCTATGATATGCTTCGATATGTTAAATTTGTCACTAGGCTCACCTGGATGTAAAGTAAACACGTATACACTGGGCTGTTTTGTATTATTTTTGTCAAGATTTATTGTGTTCGTAATTTTAATAATAAACAATTTTAAAAATTAACTATGAAATCAAGCTCTTGTTCATCCGGGAAACAGGCTGGGAAACCAATAACTTGATTCTTTATCCTGTTCATCTATCCATCATAACCCTAAACTTAGGACCTTTTCAACGCATTGCTTAGCACGATACTCAGTTCACCTGAAGGAAGAACAAATGAAAAATAAGTTCGAAAGTAATATGAATAAACTTCACTCTTACCCCAATTGGCCAACAAGCAGTTGGATGGTTATGAATCCTTGAACAGTACTTAAAGCGGCAGTAAGTAACGAGGCTTCGTCTAAACTTAATTCAGTGGGTATTGATTGCACCATATACTTTCCCTTGTCGAAAGCTCCATTGTCTGAGCAAAACCGTTTAGAGGGACGAAATGTTTCCGCGTCATATATTCTGGACATGTTTTCTATGTTTCCGAACATGTAGTCGTTGTTTGCAACACCACCAAAGATAACTTTAGTCCGGGTTTGATCAATTAAAGTCGATTGTTTTTCAAATACAAAAACTACAGCACTTCACTTAGTTGTGAAACACTAGTCGGACATCATGCAATTTACCAAAAGCACTAAACAACGTTTCCACTTCTTCTTTTGTCACATCGGCTGGTAGTCCCTTGACGAAATTTTTTTTGGCTCGAGATCGGCTAAACAATAACAACATTTGATATCTTGCAAATCCCCTTGAAGCCAATGCATTTACCTGAAAATTTGAACTTCTGCCTCTTCTCTTTATCGCGAAGTACACTCGGTGAACCAGTTTATATTATAAATCCACTTAGTATTTTCCTATCGAGACGTATAGCTTTTTCCACCTCGGATTAATTTTCCAATTCCACGTAGCCGAACCCTCTGCTTCTACCATTATTTGATGATCTAATTAGAGTTAGATCTGTTATTCTTATTTTGGGAAGCTGTTCCTTTACATCTTCTTCACTTAAGCTGGAGAGAATATGACAATTTAGCAAAATCAAGCGCAGAAACACCGCAAACATACTTATAATCCAGGTTACTGATGAATATCCTCAAATGGTCCTTGGTAAGATCAATCTCCTGATTCTCATGCTCTTTGAATACTGCTGATTTTGTTTCTTTGCCTTTAAATTGCCGCACAGGTGCATCGTTCTCTCTATGACGTTTCTCAAGTGTGATTTCTTGCGAGAGATCAATTGATGACTGTGGTCCACAGCTCCTTGTCCTTTTTGGCATCCTGAAGTAGTCTATACTTGAGACGTCCCCAAAACTGCAAAATCTCGCAATTGCAGTCGGCCGATGCAGTGATGTCCAAGGTCCAACACAAGTTGAAATTGTTCCTCAGGATCTCGCATTCCCCTTCGTCTTTATAGTTAGTGAGTCGCCTAAGATAAGTCAAGTACTCCAGCCAAATAGCGACGACTGGATCGGCACTTTGGAACCCAACGGCCAAGGAACTTTCCAGAACTTCTTGGAGATGTAGGAGAAACCATAAACAAACTACATGTTTGACATTTGCCAAAGTTTTTGATTTTGTGTCGTGGTGAAATTGAGCGATGCACGGGGTGTGTTTACAGTGACTTTGTAAAAACAAATAACCAATGGAAAAGATAAAAATTGTTGCAAATATGTGGTAATTATTTTTACTGATTCAGTTGACTTATGTTATTATCATTTCTTTGTTAATTATTCTTATTTTGTTTGAAAATAATTTTTTTCGTACAATTTGTTGGCCTCGAACGAACAAAAACCAAATGGCAGGCAAGCCACTTTTAATGCATTTATGAAATATGAAAAAATTGCGCATTTTACTATTCTAATCGTAATATGATAAATTAGTTTATGAATCTGTGACAACAAATTCAAGTTTCTGGTACGACGAAATAGGTTAAGCAAAAGATGTGTAAAAGTCAACGCTGTTTCTTAAGTGACAAGATGATTTAACAAATAAATAGTGAATACATTTGGAGCATTTGGAACTTTGAGAATAATATTAAATTTAACATAACTTCAAAACAGCTTAAGTTGACTTATGCAATCACACTTTGAAGCGCCGTGTTGAAAAATAAATGTCGTTGAAAGTTAGGAAAGTAATGAAATAAAAATGACAAAACTTGTTTTAACAAATTTATAGTTATTTTTTTTTGCCGATATTTTCACATTACGATGAGAATAATTAAAAATAAATAAACTAGAGCGGCTTATATTGAAACAGCCGCATTGAAAGACGCATCAAGTGTAATAATAGGAAATCAGTAAACCCTACAAAGCTGCATTCTACTTCAATTTTCAAATAGTATTCGTAAAACCAAAATCTTATATTTTTTAATGTTGCTGTCAAGCGTTGTATGTCAATGCGAAGGCAGAGAATAGTATTGACTTAGGACTTGCGTGTTTTGTAATATTTGATACAGGTTGTTTTTCACTCTGTTATGAATGGTCATTAATTGTGTCCCACTCATATGTTTCAACAAAATCATAAACAAAATAAAAACTTTTATATATACGAACGTCAATCAACACACAATAACTATCCAATTATTGTAAGCCATAAATTCAAAATCATTTTCACCGATCATATGACCTGCATTATAATGTCATTGATATTTATAGTGTTGGTGTAACGAAAAGATTAGTAATGACAAACTTATTTCAGATGTTCGGACACATAAAACTCATTTCGTACGAATTACTGAAAATAATAATTTTGTTAGTAAGTAATCAGGCTTTAGTAATGACCGTGGGGAGTGGAGAGTTTCATCATTACTAGCAACAACATTATTTTTGACCATGTAGGAGCAGCCAGTACAAACTTTTATATACATTCGATTTATATACGACAAAAGATCCTACTTGCTACTGATTTAGGGGGTACATAGCGGACAAAATTAAACTATTTTCGTTATTGCTGTGATTTATATTTAAGTTTTTTAATTTTTATTTCTCTAAAAAAAGTATTATAAATGATTTAAAACATTATTATGTACAATTTATACTATATTTTACACTTATTACTAATTCACCACGGAACGAAGAAGTTTGCAGGTACTTTATTAAAATTCTACAAATCCACTTCGAAACGAGTCGGTTTGTTAACACAGCGCATTTTCCATCATTTTGAGAGAGGATTTCGATATTTTTCCTTATTTGCGCCTAACTTAATACTTGTCCCCACTAAATATCCTATCTGTATGCAAGCTTCCCATTTGATTTGCATGCAAACACTAATCAAGTTAAGCGTTTATCGGGGTTTTTCAGCTGTATTTAGCTTGTAGGCAAATCGAAAAAAATTCCTCTCAGTTGGCTGTCTAATATAGGTAGTCTGTGGAGTTGGCTGTCTAATATAGGTAGGCTGTGAAAAAGGATAGCACCACAGACTACTAGAGTTGAGCAAAAAATCACTACCTGTGAATTACGACCTGTGATTTAAAATTCTCAATCACGACCTGTGAACAAATTGCAAATTACCTGTGACAGTGACTTTTCATAATCCTTACTCATACTCATAGTTACACTGTAGCTCTCTCTTACTCTCAACACAAAGACCAAACTAAAAATCACGAATCACGAGTAAGGCTCTGGTTCGTGATTCGTGATTTTAAGTTCTCTTAACTCATTTCGTGTTCACCGTTTGCAAATCACAAGCCGGTTGAAAATCACGAAACATAAACAACTGTGTTTCTCTCATACTCCTTATCTTTACTCGTTTCACACTCACCGTCACCTCAGGTTGAAAATCACGAAAGTGTGTGCCTTCGCCTTATCTTGTCGGATGTGATATGAGTGTTTGGGTTTGTTTTTTCATTCATTATTTATTTTTATTTGCGTTCTATCTCGTTCTCTCCAATATGAGATATTTGGAATGAGGATTGGGAAAGAGAAGTAATTGATTACATAAAAAATGTATATGGACAGGCCAGGTATGATATGAGTTGAGCCGTGGTTCTGTTTCTAATTCTGTATTTGAATTTCTGATGGTCATCTAGGTTCTTGTTTCTGGGAAGTTAAGTTTTCTTTTCTCACTTTTTTCAGTGCAACTGTATTATGACAATAAAATGACGATCAGACCAGACAAACCTAACTTAGACTTACTAGATAAATAAGATGCAGATAGAGAAGAGAAGGAAAAAATAAAGAAATCTAATCTAATCTAAAAAAAAAAAAAGTGAAGTGAAACAAAACAGAAAAACTTACTAGATAGAGACTACAAAATAAAGTGAAAGGGTGTATTTTAATCGGCCCAGTCGGCGTTAACGGACCTTTAATGTTTATAAGTATGTACTTAATTTTTAATTTTTGTTCGAATGATTTTTTTTATTTCTTTATACCCTATTCGAAGGGTATATTAATTTTGACTCGAAGCTTGTAACATATCTTAATATTGCCCGTAGACCCCTAAAAGTTACTATATTTATGATCAGCATCGATAGTAATGTCGAGCTAGCCATGTCCCTCCGTCCGTCCGTCTGCCGGCAAAAATTAGGCCCTTAAACTGGACCTAGAGAGCTAAAATTTTAACCATATAGGTAGGTACTCTCTAGGGACCCGAAATATATATAACAAAAATATGTATGTAGGGCGAGACGCCCATGAAGGATAGGAATAAGAATATGGTATCAAACAGTTTGCCGAAGCGGACTGTATGTGTATCCCTGTTTTATTTTGTTTTTGAAAGTCTAAAATTTTGAAGTATGTTAACCGACCTTTAATATAGATAGTGTAACGAACTCCCCCTCCCTTTTATGGCCTCTCGTAATAGCAATAGTAGAAGCTCGAAGTTCGACTATGGGTACCGCCGAACAGGCCCACCACCACGGGCGCCACCTGTAACGTAACGCTACCCTCTTGGGTGCTGAATACACCTCGCCTCACTTCTACGAGATCCCTTGTGCGTTCCTCCGATGTTCGGGTATGTACCAGGATATCCGGACAGTCGCATACCTCGGGGCTGTCCGCTAGAATCGGCTGGTCCCCCGCTTACAGGCGCTTAGGGATCAGCTGACCTCCTGGGAACACTACAAAAGGGTGTCCGACCACTGGCTGCTAGGCACGACAACACTCCCACGCTAGCTCAACGGCGGGTGTGGATTCTTGCTGCCAGCTCGGACTGGTGTCACATTATTAACGTGCCATGTACATATCTGTCATTGCGGAAGGTTGACAGGTGTCAGTGTCATCCTTCCCTCCTCTTTCCAGCGTACGGTTGGTCTGTCGCTGCTAAGCCTCCATACAGGAGGTTGATCGCGGTGTGAACGACCGCCTTCTCCATCCGGACCTAAGAAGAGTACACCCCGGTACAAGCAGTACGATCCTGCAGCAACTCCCTGCTCCAGCTGAGCTGGAGGAGACGACGTCGGTAACCTCGAAGGGTTGGGGAGAAGAAAGATGAAAAAGTTTCTCCCCCGTGCTGGCCCACCCCGCCACGCCTGTGCGCGGACACCATGGCCGTCGCGCCGCACTATTGACGACGGCCCCTACTCCGAAAAGGGAGTAAGGTTCCCTTCACTACAGGAAAACTTTACCCCCGCATTATTGCTACTCCCTCACTCACCTTGACCCTTCATCGACCCTTACCTGAAAGATACTTTAAACCTCCATCTTAGTCTCTCTGACTAGGATTCAAAACTAAGTACAACTGTAACATTCATTTCCCGGTTCGTTGGGATTATTTATTTCCAAAAGAAGAAAATACTTAAGAAGAAATTGAAATATTAAGTACTATATTCTAATCTACAGAGAGCTTAACTTATGAACAAAAGAATGTCCGATCTAGGCCTTCGATGGCTTACGTCCTTAAAATTACCTTGCACAATAGGATACTATTCTTATCTTATAAAGTTAATTTAGTTCAGGCCTGCTCAGAAGGAGCTGTTCCAAAAATGAAACAAAACCGAACGTCTGCCCGAGAGGGGCTACAATGCAATAGCGGATGCATATTCTTAAATTAAAAAAAAACAAATACACAAACTCAATATCACGCTTCAGGTCCGGAAGGGACTTAAAATTCGCTTAGGCGGAATGGACAGACTAAACAACGGTCAATACAGGTAAAAGTATTTCGGTTATACCGTAACTAAACCTAACGTATACGACAAAAACGCAAATACACGACACGGATATTATTTGGACTACGAGTGGTGTTAATTCGACGGATAATTCTGTAACGCGGAACTCATTTACTAGAGGTAACCTCTATTCCTTTTCTAAACCTCTTCATATATATATATCTATCTATATATAGGTATTTACATATATTTCATCCGAACCGTTGAACGAAAACGTACTGAGTCAGCTCCTCGGGGCTCTGACCAATACTCGCTGGTGTTAAGCGATCGGGCTCTTCTAGCTTGGGGAGATTATAAATCTTCCTCGTCAGACAATTTCAAGGCAGGTGCGACGTTATATAATGGTTATTAAATGGTAAATGTAGTCAATTTAGCAACAATATAATGTAGTTATGCAATCGTACTTACATGGTAACTCCTCCTCGATGTGCGCACAGCGATGAAAGTACCTGTTTTAAATCTGTCAATAGTAGAGAAATGCTAAATTTACCACTTAAAAATTATGGTCTTGCCGACGCAAAATCTTAATTAACTCTCTCGATACGAGCATGAAGCAAAATGATCCTCAATCCCTAATGCTGAGACGTAATAAACATCTCATAAGTGAGAGTGTGTGTGAGTGAGCTGGTACAAGACCCACGAACAAATGATCCGAGTGCTCTTGACTCGAGTCGACGGGTGACGACACTAACTCAACAGTTGGACGTACCGTCCTATGTCTAATCCGTTCAGGAGTCGCGATGTAGTGGTTGGAAAAGCCACCACTACTACGAACGATGATTCCTCCGAGGAATCGAATTCACAATAAAGGAAAAGTTATGCCGAGCGGGGATATAAGTTTCTATAACCTCGCACTCGCGGACGTGCGGTGAGAATATTGGCCCGAAGGTCGTTGACCTTTACCGAGTGACATGAAATTCGCCCGAGCGAATGAATTAAAAGAAATGCAATTAAAAGAACATTCTCCGTGCGAATGTATTTGGAGAAAGAATAATGAAAAGTCACCTATATGGTGCCCACTCTACCCCACTGCTTAATGAAAACTACCCCACTATCACTGCATGCACTATAAAACTAATTTTATATAAAAAAATCACTGTAGCTGGATCGCCTAGCGCTGCTTGCTGCTGCTGGTGGTGCTGGGGCCGCTTGTGGCCGAATTAAGGGTGGGATCCCGTTGGGATCTACTAAAGCTGTGGTCTATACGACCAGAAGAATCGAGTTGGGGTGCTGTGGCCGCTTGTGGCCTAAATATAGGTGAGGTCGCTTGTGACCGAAATATCGTTGGGGTCGCGTAGACCAAAGTAGAGATGATGAGGTCGCTGTGGACCGAGTGAAATGATGAGGTCACTGTGGACCGAGAGAAATGATGAGGTCACTGTGGACCGAGAGAACCTGTGTGGAAAATTAGAAGCGCATTAGTATGCGAAGTTGCACCTCGTTCTCGAGTGGACTCGATGCTTACCTTCGACGTTGTACGTCTGGTGTCTTGAAAAATGAAAGGGATGCTGCTGATGATGCTTCGTCTACTCGCAATTTGGAGTAGTTGCGGTGGCTTCCTGCTTTTGTGGAGGTGAAAATCGTTTTCCAACTGTTCGCGTGGGGTTAAGACGGGGATACGCGTCCCACGTGACTGCTGCTACTCCCGAAATCTGCCTAATGTCGTGTGAAAAATAACGCTTCCTAGCGTGTGTACAGCTGCTCCTTCCTCTGGACTATTGGCCAGTCGCTTTCCCGGGTGATTCGTCGGGATTCTGCGCCGCCTGTCCACGGAGAAGTCGGAATAATTCGCAAAGAAAATGTGGGTTTTGGTTTCCGCGCTTTTTAGAGAAGACTGCTGGGAGCAATTTCCTCCAATCCTCGTATGTTGTCTGGACGCTTCGTGTGGCTGCTGCCGAGATGGCTTCGGATTAGTATTGTGTATTACCTTTAATGGATGTGCCTCCTCCAAAAGAAGAAGGGGTCCGTCCGTCCGAGTGGCTAATTGTGAAATGCCAATGGCTTCCTAGCCGTCACTGCATTTCCTCTTACTAGTTAGGTAACTGCGAGTGAGTGCATCCCATGCCTCTTAGGTGGATTTATGCGGTGTTTGCATGCGGAATTCGGTTCTCTTGCTGACGATGTTTCTGTCAGTAGGAATTCTGATGTAATCGTATTCCATTGGGGAGAATGTTGCATGCGAATGTCGTTTTCCTTTGGTAAAGGTGACATGGTTTGTTACACACCTTTAGGCTTTTCGAGACTTGCGATGGAAACCGTGAAGGAACACATAACCTGCACCTCAAACTCTATCGTGCCGAATGTTCGAGTCTCGTGCACGGGCTGAGCTGGTCGGGCCACGTCGTGTCCTGTTCTACTCGTCTAGCCTTCCGTGTCTGTCTCTCTCGTCTTCTTTACAATTTTTTTTTTTTTTTTTCTGTTCCTATTTCAAACCATAGGTGGTCGCTCTTGTACTGGGTTAGGTTTTGGTTTCTTATGGGGACGTTGGGATGAAATTTATGTTTACTCCGGGGATAGGATGGGATAAGGGTTCTGCAATCGGTGCTTAGCCGAATCGTCGTTGGAGAAGGCTAAAGCCGTCATCTCCGTATGTCCTTCGAATGCACCATTCCCAGGTCATTCCCTTGGTCATCTACCAATTGGTACAAGTTTCCAACTACCTTGGTTACTCTCGCTTTGATGAATTTGCGATTAAACTTTGCATTAATGCCTTGTAAGAAGTTACTCAGCGTATGGTTCCGCTTGTATACTTCGTCTCCTATTTTGTATCGGACCGGCTTACTTCGAAGGTTGTACTGCTGCTCGTACTTGGCGTGCGCTTTGGCCAGCGATTCTTTGACATGCGCGTGAAGGATGTTCATCCGAGTAGACTTGGGTAAGAGTTCGATTTCGGAGTTGTTGAGTCCGTTGAGCTGTCGAAGCAACTGATAGTCGCTGCCGTGCTCCATCATGCGTTGTCCAAAGACAGCCTCATATGGCGACATGCAAGTAGCGGCGTGGATTGAGGTTCTCAACGCCCTCCCTATGGGCTGGAGTTGAGCGTCCCAAGTCGAGTGATCGTTGCCGATATAGGCTCGAATCGCGCTTAAGATCGAGCGGTTTACTCGCTCGCTCGCATTCGCCTGAGGTGCATACGCTGCTGTCCTCAGATGCTTGATGCCATAGGCATCCGTAAATTTCTCAAATTCTTTACTCACGAATTGCTTCCCGTTATCTGATAGCATCGTTTCAGGTACACCGAAGATGGAAAAGACTTCGTCTCTCAGAAACTGTACCGCTGCCTCGGTCGTCGCTCGACGTATCGCACGAATCAAAACGAATTTGGAAAACTGATCCAGGGCGATGATAATGTGGGTATTCCCACGCTTCGATCGAGGGTATGGTCCTAAAAAGTCAGTGTAAATGTGCTGAAACGGACGGTCTACTTCAAATCCTTTGCCCATTTCCGCGCGTAAAGTGCGGTTGGACGCCTTGGTGGACTTGCAGATTTCACACTTGCTAATAAATTCTTTCACGTGCGCTGCCATGTTGGGCCAATAAAATTGCGCTCTCAACCGATACAAGGTCTTCACTATACCTCCATGCGAGGCTTCCGGCGGACAATGAGCTGGGCGGATCAGTTGGCTGGTCAGCGCGGCTGGAACCCAGAGCTTCCAAGGATGCTCTTCTTGTAAAGGGTTATTTGTGCTAGGTTGGATCTTCTTGTACACAAAATTGTTTGTGACCCGAAGATCCGGTAGCTGGTGTTTATTTTCGCCGACGCTGTCGATGATCTGACGGTATTGATCCGAATCGAAACTCGGGTCCGTCAGGTCTACATGCAGCACGTCGGTGAGCTCGCTCAACATAGAGTCGCCGGTTCGAAGAGCCTCCACTTCGTGTACGCGTGAAAGCGCGTCTGGTACGACGTGTAAGCTTCCCTTGCGGTGCTCGATATCGAACGTATAACCCTGGAGTTCGAGACTCCATCGCGCTAATCTTCCTTTAAGCTCTCGCCGACTCATGAGCCATTGCAAACTCGCGTGATCGGTGATAACTTTGAATCTATATCCTTCTATGTACGGTCGAAATTTTGCGATCCCCATGATCGCTGCTAGACATTCTCTCTCTGTCACGGTATAATTTCGCTGGGCGGAGTTCAACTTGTGCGAGTAATAGAAAACTGGTCGTTCGTTTCCTTCGTCGTCTAGTTGACTCAGCACTGCTCCGATGCCTGTGGAACTTGCGTCACACGAAATTATGAATTGACGTTTGAAGTCTGGGTTTGCCAGGACGGGTGCGCTCACTAACATTTCCTTGATGGCTTGGAAGGATGCGATTGCTTTCTCGCTGAATTGGAATTTAATACCCTTCTTCAACGTATCCGAAAGATCTCCTGACAGTGTGGAAAAGTCTCGGACGAATCTACGATACCATCCGGCCATTCCCAGAAATCTGCGAACTTGTCGTGCAGTCTGAGGGATCGGAAATTCTCGGATGGCTTGGACCTTACTGGGGTCTACTTTCAGTACTCCGCTTCCTACGATAAAGCCTAAATACTTCAATTCACGATAACAAAATTTGGATTTCTCCAAGTTGATGGTAAGGCCTGCTTCGCCTAATTTCTGTGCTACTCCGGACAATAGCTCGAGATGCTTCTCGAAGGAACTAGAAATGATGAGCAAATCGTCCAGATAAACGAATACTTTATGTCGCCATTCCACGGGGATGACTTGGTCCATCAGGCGGCATAAGCGCTGGGGCGCGTTGCACAACCCGAAGGGCATAACTTTGAACTGGTAAAGCGGTCTCCCTGGAAAGGTAAATGCTGTCTTTTCCCTGCTTTTCTCTTCCAGCGGAATCTGCCAAAATGCGTCTTTTAGGTCTACGCTAGACATGAAATAAGTGTCTGGCAGACGGGCGAGAAGACCTTCTATGTTTTGCAGCGGATACGCATCCTTTTTAGTGACGCGATTGAGCTCGCGCACGTCCAAGCACATGCGGTGCTTATCTCCTCTCCGTACTAAGACTACGGGAGAGCTCCACGCGCTTGGGCTGATCTCAATCACGTCCATAGAAAGCATGCGGTCCAGCTGCGCATAGAGAAGTTCCTCTACTGCTGGCGAAACTGGATAATGACGCCGTTTAATGGGGGCGGCGTCTCCGGTCTCAATCTCATGGGACATGAGGTGAGTTCGTCCTAAGCCTAGAGTGGCATAGGACGGAAATTTCTTCAGGGTATCCTCGAGGAGCTGATTCTCCTCGGGAGAAAGAGTGTGAGCGTGAGACAAGATCTCCGATTTGGGGATTGAGTCTCCGGTCATATCGATGCCGACTTTGATGCTGCTAACATCGAAAGAGTTGGACGGCGAACTCGGTATGATGCTCGGGGCTAGGTTGAACTTCTTCCAGAAGTCGACTCCTAGAATCAAACTTTGCGCTATGGAAGGGACCACGTATAGTGTGAGGTCTTCCTCCCGGTCGATATAGGATATCTTGGTGTGCAAGATCCCAACAATATTCTGCGCTCGGCCATCGGCAGTGGTAACTACCGAAGAAAAATCTTTCCACGGAATGTGGTTGGCCTTTACATAGTCTACTCCCGCTCCTCCTAACACGCTAATGCAGGCGCCTGTATCTAGGAGACCTGACCAGGATCGGTCGAAAAGTGTCACGGCCGCGTACGGTCGCGGATCTCCGTCTGTACGTGGCGAAACCTGCAGAGTTGTAGCTGCTATTGCGGCGATAGACTGTCTTCTTCGTTGGTAGCGCTTCCGAACTCGGCGTATGCGGCCTGAAGTCTTGGACTTGCCGAGAATGCGAGCTCTAGCGGCTTGGTAATCGGACCATCGTTGGTCGAAGGTCTTATAATGATGACTGGGTTCCCCTGAGACGTTGGTGCTAACGACGAGAGTCTTAGCTGAAGCTGTCTCGGGTTCCGGTGGACGTTCCGAAATTGTTTGTGACGAATCCCCGGTTGGATCGTCTGGTCTTTTACGGATGGTAATGTTGGTCGATAAGTCTGGTTGACTTACTGTTCTATAGCCGATTTCGTGTTCTTCGAACTGCCCTCCCCGGTACGAGAGTAGTTCGTCGTTGGGTTTTCCCGACATCTCGGACAATTAGCGGTAAATACGTTCTCTAATCCGCATCGGAAACAGAAGGGTTTTTGCGGTAGCTTTAGGCAGTCGAACATAGAATGTCCGGGCTCCCTACAAATCCAACAGATTAGAGCGCTGCGATCGCGCTGCCTGTAAGCTACTGCGTCCACTCCTACTTCGTCTGACTTGGAGTCGTTAAGATCATCTTCCCTGACTTCACACACGTTCCTCCGTACTGGAGCTCCCGAGGTGAATCTGGGTTTGCTTAAAGAGTCGCCTCTTGATTCTGCTAAAAAGCGTTCGATGCTTCTGCACACGTAGACAAGCTCTGCCATGTCTGAGGTGTTAAAGGTGAGCAGATACTGTCCTATTAGGCGCTTGACGTTGCGCTTGACAATTTCAATTAACTCTCGATTTGCCTTAGGGAACTTCAACTTAGCGTTGAGCCTTAGCAGCGTTCCGTAATAGGCGTCGAAAGTTTCTTGATCGCCCTGGAGGCGTGCTGACATTTGTCGAAAGATATCGAAGTCAGACTCCAGACTGCGAAACTGCTCTAGAAGAGCCAAACGTAGTGCTTCCCAAGTTGCCTGAGGATTCTTCTTGATCCACCCCCAGAACCAGAGCTTGGGTTGACCCTTCACCAAATGGTGAAAATTCAACACCACGTCTGCCCATGAAGCGTTACAAGCTTCGCGCTGTCTGCCTACTTGCAGCAGAAAATCATCTATTGACAATTCTTCGTTGTCGAAGTGAATATCCCACTTCGGGATATTATGGTACCTAGGATAAGAACTCGCCTGCGACGGCCCTTGAGAGGGTGCTTGCCTCTCGACGTTGGGTCGTGGCGACGATGAGTCTAAATTCATGTTGCTTAATTGCGCCAGGAAATTATCTACGTTGGCGCTCCTTGCCATGTGTACGGGGTACACAAGGGGTTCGTTAGCCTGAGGTTCTCCGGGTGGAGGACTCGAGCTAGGAATAAATTCTGGCCGGCGGGTGTTCTGCGCGGCTGCTGTCACATTCGGTTGGGTATATGGCTGGGTTACGGTGCCAGGAGGATCCATGCCTCTTCTCGCTTGCGCGATGCCAAGCCCTGAAGGACCTGGGTTGTATTGGGGCAAAGGCCTCAACACGGCTTCCCGCAAAATACTAGCCATGTCTTGCCGCATCACTGCTCGACTGCGGTCAAGTTCTTCTCTGATATGTCTGAGTTCTTCGGCGCGCCTTAACCCCACGGTAGCCGTAACGACTTGCTGGATATATTGCTCGAACTGAGCGCTATCGTTGGCTTCACCTGCGCCTGAACCGTTAGGTTCTGGAGCGCTCGACGGTCCGGGATGTCCTAAGACTTCCTGAATCGGTGCTGCTACGGCAGATGCTTGGCCCAAAGGCTGAATATCGTTAGACCCGTGTGGTGGCTCGTCAATGGGAAAAGGTCCTAGTCTCTCATACTGAGGTACTACTTCCACCTCCCTGGCTTGCCGAAATTCTGGATATGTCTGGTGACCCGAGGCATCCGAGGATACTCCCGGGTTGTCTGGATTGTCCTGTCGAGGGTTCCCCGGCTCGCTGGGCAGTCCCGATTGTTTTGGGATTGCTCCGCGGCTGGATGGAGTTCCTTCCCTTCCTAGACCTCTAGTGGAACGGCGGGTTGCTTTCCAAACGCCTTCCGGTCGGCCTGCGTTGGATGGGTTCGACATATTGACACTTCAAACTAAGCGGTCTGTATGCTCGCGTCGGACGGACTCAAACACGTACCGTTGCGAGCCAAAAGGGAAAAATCTTAAACTAATTTCACTTAAACTAATGAATTCTTAAAGGGGGGTTTCTTCCCTGTAATAGGAGCTGAGGTCTTTATTCAAGGTGACCCAGTTCCTAATACGGAATGAGATTATTGTCGAATTCCGTTCGAGTTCGACAAAAAAAAACTTCAAAAATAAATGTGTTGGTGATTAAATATATGGCTGTAGATATATGAAAACATACAAAAGAAATTCCCATATACTACAGTAAACTATTAAATGAATGTTGATGTTAGAAAAATAATTACTAAGTCCTATAAGCTTATACTATTTACAAAACTTAAACTGCTTAAATATCAAAAAAACTACTATTATCTTACATTGGTTGAGGTAAGGTCGAATACAAGGTTTCTCCGGGAGTTTAGAAAACTTCCGGTCCGTGAGTGAGAGAACTGTCTCTCTATCTCTTCGAGCTGCTGCAGATGAATTAATTCCGACATATAGGTTTTAGACTTGGTTAGGAAGCTGTGAGGAATGCAGAACTTCTTTTGCGTACGGCAACAGATGCGCGCGCGGGGAATAATATCAACCCACACGCCGAGCTCGCACGCGCCAAAGCTCCGCTACCTCCATCTGTGTGGATCCCTAAAACGCCGAGGCTCTACCTCGCCCGCTTGGGATCGAGTGGCGTCTTCGCACACGAGCTCTAGGCGAATTTACCATGCCCAAAGCTGGACTAAAGATCTCCCACTCCTCTTTAAGGATTGCACGAGGATGTTCTTGCTACCGCAGTACTCGCAACTAACGAACGCGGCGAACTGCTTCGGCCACGTTTAGGACTAAGCTGGGGTAACATGAAAAGATGGGTTCGCTCCGCACTGAGGAACGAATCTCGCGCCAATGGCTCCACTGCCAAAGTTCATCTTAAAGGAAGATGTTGTTACATCCTATAAACCGCAAAAGTAAACTTTTGAAAAACCCCATGCCGAAACAAAAGTTCCGAGGGAAAAATGAAAAAGTCTGAAAAAAATTCATCTCATCGGGTGCTACTGACACAAGTGTCGTAGACTGCTCTTCATCAGGCCCCACACTTCATCGGGCCCCGGTAATTCGGGCCCCACGTTGGGCCGTCACCTGGGACGACCTCCCCCTCCCTTTTATGGCCTCTCGTAGTAGCAATAGTAGAAGCTCGAAGTTCGACTATGGGTACCGCCGAACAGGCCCACCACCACGGGCGCCACCTGTAACGTAACGCTACCCTCTTGGGTGCTGAATACACCTCGCCTCACTTCTACGAGATCCCTTGTGCGTTCCTCCGATGTTCGGGTATGTACCAGGATATCCGGACAGTCGCATACCTCGGGGCTGTCCGCTAGAATCGGCTGGTCCCCCGCTTACAGGCGCTTAGGGATCAGCTGACCTCCTGGGAACACTACAAAAGGGTGTCCGACCACTGGCTGCTAGGCACGACAACACTCCCACGCTAGCTCAACGGCGGGTGTGGATTCTTGCTGCCAGCTCGGACTGGTGTCACATTATTAACGTGCCATGTACATATCTGTCATTGCGGAAGGTTGACAGGTGTCAGTGTCATCCTTCCCTCCTCTTTCCAGCGTACGGTTGGTCTGTCGCTGCTAAGCCTCCATACAGGAGGTTGATCGCGGTGTGAACGACCGCCTTCTCCATCCGGACCTAAGAAGAGTACACCCCGGTACAAGCAGTACGATCCTGCAGCAACTCCCTGCTCCAGCTGAGCTGGAGGAGACGACGTCGGTAACCTCGAAGGGTTGGGGAGAAAAAGATGAAAAAGTTTCTCCCCCGTGCTGGCCCACCCCGCCACGCCTGTGCGCGGACACCATGGCCGTCGCGCCGCACTATTGACGACGGCCCCTACTCCGAAAAGGGAGTAAGGTTCCCTTCACTACAGGAAAACTTTACCCCCGCATTATTGCTACTCCCTCACTCACCTTGACCCTTCATCGACCCTTACCTGAAAGATACTTTAAACCTCCATCTTAGTCTCTCTGACTAGGATTCAAAACTAAGTACAACTGTAACATTCATTTCCCGGTTCGTTGGGATTATTTATTTCCAAAAGAAGAAAATACTTAAGAAGAAATTGAAATATTAAGTACTATATTCTAATCTACAGAGAGCTTAACTTATGAACAAAAGAATGTCCGATCTAGGCCTTCGATGGCTTACGTCCTTAAAATTACCTTGCACAATAGGATACTATTCTTATCTTATAAAGTTAATTTAGTTCAGGCCTGCTCAGAAGGAGCTGTTCCAAAAATGAAACAAAACCGAACGTCTGCCCGAGAGGGGCTACAATGCAATAGCGGATGCATATTCTTAAATTAAAAAAAAACAAATACACAAACTCAATATCACGCTTCAGGTCCGGAAGGGACTTAAAATTCGCTTAGGCGGAATGGACAGACTAAACAACGGTCAATACAGGTAAAAGTATTTCGGTTATACCGTAACTAAACCTAACGTATACGACAAAAACGCAAATACACGACACGGATATTATTTGGACTACGAGTGGTGTTAATTCGACGGATAATTCTGTAACGCGGAACTCATTTACTAGAGGTAACCTCTATTCCTTTTCTAAACCTCTTCATATATATATATCTATCTATATATAGGTATTTACATATATTTCATCCGAACCGTTGAACGAAAACGTACTGAGTCAGCTCCTCGGGGCTCTGACCAATACTCGCTGGTGTTAAGCGATCGGGCTCTTCTAGCTTGGGGAGATTATAAATCTTCCTCGTCAGACAATTTCAAGGCAGGTGCGACGTTATATAATGGTTATTAAATGGTAAATGTAGTCAATTTAGCAACAATATAATGTAGTTATGCAATCGTACTTACATGGTAACTCCTCCTCGATGTGCGCACAGCGATGAAAGTACCTGTTTTAAATCTGTCAATAGTAGAGAAATGCTAAATTTACCACTTAAAAATTATGGTCTTGCCGACGCAAAATCTTAATTAACTCTCTCGATACGAGCATGAAGCAAAATGATCCTCAATCCCTAATGCTGAGACGTAATAAACATCTCATAAGTGAGAGTGTGTGTGAGTGAGCTGGTACAAGACCCACGAACAAATGATCCGAGTGCTCTTGACTCGAGTCGACGGGTGACGACACTAACTCAACAGTTGGACGTACCGTCCTATGTCTAATCCGTTCAGGAGTCGCGATGTAGTGGTTGGAAAAGCCACCACTACTACGAACGATGATTCCTCCGAGGAATCGAATTCACAATAAAGGAAAAGTTATGCCGAGCGGGGATATAAGTTTCTATAACCTCGCACTCGCGGACGTGCGGTGAGAATATTGGCCCGAAGGTCGTTGACCTTTACCGAGTGACATGAAATTCGCCCGAGCGAATGAATTAAAAGAAATGCAATTAAAAGAACATTCTCCGTGCGAATGTATTTGGAGAAAGAATAATGAAAAGTCACCTATATGGTGCCCACTCTACCCCACTGCTTAATGAAAACTACCCCACTATCACTGCATGCACTATAAAACTAATTTTATATAAAAAAATCACTGTAGCTGGATCGCCTAGCGCTGCTTGCTGCTGCTGGTGGTGCTGGGGCCGCTTGTGGCCGTATTAAGGGTGGGATCCCGTTGGGATCTACTAAAGCTGTGGTCTATACGACCAGAAGAATCGAGTTGGGGTGCTGTGGCCGCTTGTGGCCTAAATATAGGTGAGGTCGCTTGTGACCGAAATATCGTTGGGGTCGCGTAGACCAAAGTGGAGATGATGAGGTCGCTGTGGACCGAGTGAAATGATGAGGTCACTGTGGACCGAGAGAAATGATGAGGTCACTGTGGACCGAGAGAACCTGTGTGGAAAATTAGAAGCGCATTAGTATGCGAAGTTGCACCTCGTTCTCGAGTGGACTCGATGCTTACCTTCGACGTTGTACGTCTGGTGTCTTGAAAAATGAAAGGGATGCTGCTGATGATGCTTCGTCTACTCGCAATTTGGAGTAGTTGCGGTGGCTTCCTGCTTTTGTGGAGGTGAAAATCGTTTTCCAACTGTTCGCGTGGGGTTAAGACGGGGATACGCGTCCCACGTGACTGCTGCTACTCCCGAAATCTGCCTAATGTCGTGTGAAAAATAACGCTTCCTAGCGTGTGTACAGCTGCTCCTTCCTCTGGACTATTGGCCAGTCACTTTCCCGGGTGATTCGTCGGGATTCTGCGCCGCCTGTCCACGGAGAAGTCGGAATAATTCGCAAAGAAAATGTGGGTTTTGGTTTCCGCGCTTTTTAGAGAAGACTGCTGGGAGCAATTTCCTCCAATCCTCGTATGTTGTCTGGACGCTTCGTGTGGCTGCTGCCGAGATGGCTTCGGATTAGTATTGTGTATTACCTTTAATGGATGTGCCTCCTCCAAAAGAAGAAGGGGTCCGTCCGTCCGAGTGGCTAATTGTGAAATGCCAATGGCTTCCTAGCCGTCACTGCATTTCCTCTTACTAGTTAGGTAACTGCGAGTGAGTGCATCCCATGCCTCTTAGGTGGATTTATGCGGTGTTTGCATGCGGAATTCGGTTCTCTTGCTGACGATGTTGCTGTCAGTAGGAATTCTGATGTAATCGTATTCCATTGGGGAGAATGTTGCATGCGAATGTCGTTTTCCTTTGGTAAAGGTGACATGGTTTGTTACAATAGCTCTCAATTTTTAATTTTTGTTAAAATTAATTTTTTTTTAGATTTTGTGTTTTAAAGTAAAATAAAGCGCTGATTTGAATTTCCTTTCTTTACTGTTACATTGGGCGAATTATTACTACAAAACTATTTAAATGTTACAACATAGTTTTTGAAACACAAATAAGTTACATCCAACATGCAGTAAGTACCTCAAGAACTTGAACTTAGTATGTATGAAATTTGTAACGAACCCTGCCACTTGCCGACCGGCAAATCACCTACGGCTCCAGAATACGGCAACAGAACGTACAATTACCAAATGTAACCATGCCCAAATGTCGGACACTCTCGCGGCAAGTAAGTGAAACGAGGACTTTGTGAGTCTGAACGCCACCATCGCCAGCATCGCCCGAATAATAGAACAGAAAACGAAATGTCAAACGACGGGCTTGCTTTTGATTTCTGATCCCCAACACGACCTGACTGATTTCGGCGGGCCTTGACCTGAAGGAATTTTGATCCTGAGGCACACCCCGAATCAATCGGTACGCATCGTCCACGGGACGACCGAAGCACCTATACTCCCAGCGGGTACAGGCCCAGGAAGTGGAAGTCTCGCCTCGCGCGAACGCATTTTCCCAAAAAAGTGGAAAGGAAAAGGGGAATCGTGCGCATGGTTCTGGCCTAGGCAACCAACCGCCGGGCAAATTATCGCGGCGAAATCCTCCAGGATCGCAGCGTGCAGTCCACGAAACGAAGTGCAGTCCACGAAACGAAGTGCAGTCCACGAAACGAAGTGCAGTCCACGAAACGAAGTGCAGTTCGTCGAATACGACCCCAAACGCGCTAAGAAGCGCCTCGCAAGAGTAGATTGGGGCGGAAAACGAAACAAAACAACGAAAGAGGAGCGCCCAACAAGGCGAATCTACGACCAGCATCACCTGGGTAAGTGCTATTGGCTCGTCGCCCTCAGATTTCACTCATAACTGACCACCGAATATTCGTCCAGAAGCAGGATTCAACGGCGTCGGTACCCGACTGGAGTCGACGACAACGACACGCAGTGAATTCCCCAGGGACACTCCGGACGACCGCCACGGCGGGGCGATCCTACCCACACGGGGAAACCAGCTCAACCACGCGCATCCCAGAAGCTCCTAAAGGTAAGACTTAGTCGGATCGCGACGAAGGTGTTAGAGCGAGACTCGTATGGTCTATCACTCGCTAACATGCTTATTTTCCTTTTTCCTTGGTATAGAACGCCAGTCGAGCAGCAGTAACGACCCAGCATCACAATTACCAGACCAGGTACTGCAGCATCGGTACATTTACCAGTCCGGGTACCGCAGCCGCATCGGCCCCGTAACCAGCGACAGCCGCATCGGGACTTCAGCAACGGCGCACCAGCAGCAGCAACAGCCGCCGTTTAGTGTAGTGCGATTAAGTGAAGTAGTGCGGGCGCTGACTATCAGCCCCGAGTTTTTTTTTATTAGATTATATATATATATATAATTATAAATATGCTAGATACCTTAGGTATGTGAATTTTAATTCGCGGTAGTCGCAGTAGCATCCCCTAAGGAGGCGAGTTTATGATTTTTGCAATCTGTGCACACAGAGTAACCTCTGCGGTTCGGTTCGTTCGCGATTCGCGTCGGCTTTTTGAGGACCTTCAGTCCGATTAGGTTTTTAATTAATTTCACCCGAGTAATACATATGCATTACATTCGGATAACGTCTATATGCAGTTCATTCGGTTAACGTTCGGGAATAAGACCTTCGAAATTAATTCCGTCGCTAGTGCAAAAGCAACGCAAATCTTTTTCGCGGTACGTCCCACTTGCATAGTAGCATATACCCCTCTCGAGGGTTTGTTATTACCCACGGCTAAGGTTATAAACCCTCCGCGTTTGGTTTTGTTTCGGCACCAACAGTAGTGACCTCCACCACCCACTGGGGAGGTAAGTTCCGATTTCATACGATTTTTTTTGGGTCTTCTTCGTTGTGTTGAGGTCGTTGACTTGCAACGGCCTATATATCGGCTTCTCCGAGCGGCCTTTAATATCATCACGAGTACGCATTCAATCTGATAGCGGGGGTAGGTAAAGCAAAGTAGTGGCATTATATTTTTAATAACGATTCAACAGGATTAATGATTCATCATCGCTGTGCGCACACCGACGAGAGGAAATCCACGTAAGTCTTTTTCTACATTTGTCACTATAATATAATATCACTACACTATATTTACACTCCATTTATGTTTGCTATATAATATAACCCATAAACGGGGCATCGAGAGTGCATATTAACGACGAGCTAATCGGTATCTTTTACCGAGTATCTTGTACCTTTTATTGTGCTTGCTAATTTTATTTGGGTGTGAGGTTCTTGCTCACGTCAAGGTCAAGCCCACTCATCGTGGACTAAGTCCCGAAATTGTGGGATAAGAACATATCGAAGGAGGGTCAACGAGATTAGGTGAAAGTTCGTTTCGCGTATTTACGTAAAGTTTTTTTTTGTTGTGAAATTATCGGTAGGAGGATTGAACTATCCGCGTAGCGTATAGTAATCTGAGACTTCGTGTCTATCAGGGCATTGTACATGCCTTCATCGGCTAGGATATTTCGGTTATTTTGGTGTTTTATTGTGTATTCGATGTCGTCGTGTTTCGTTTTCAGATTATCTTTTGAACATCTGACGTAAGTTAATTTTAATATAGAACCAAGCGTTCGAACTCAGCATTAAGGATTTTAGTCTGTAAGTATTTCACGTTCCAAGTTCCGGAATTTCTCCGGATGTCGAACCGGAGGTTCTGTCCCTGTACGCAGTGGATTTTCTTGGACCGTAGGCCTAGAAGCATAATCATGCTTATCGGTGGAGGAGGATATCCCGCCGCAGCGCGAATCAGCGTTCGTAAATTTAAGAATAGTTCATAAGGAACGGTGTAGACTAGGATTAAGTTCGGTTATCTCTTTTTCGTTTATTATTATTTTTATTTTTATACTTTCGTAATAAAGGCCCAATGGAATTTGAAATGATGTTCGTTAAATTCTTTCGTTTCCGGATCGGATAGTGAACCGATTATGGAAGTTTAAATTTCTTTTTGGAAGGAGGGAGGTCGAGTGTTACCCGAGGTAAAGGAGCAAGGGAAGGCAAGGGGAGTAAAAGTCACCTGACGTAAGGGGTCTCTACTCCCGTTTCGGAGTTGGGGCCGTCGCTAACAGTGCGGCGCGGCGGCCATGGAGTCTGCGCCTATGCGCAGCGGGGAGGGCCAGCACAGGGGGAAATCTTTTCATCTCGCATCTTCCCCCCTCCCTTGTTTTTCAGGGGTGTATTACCTGTTCGGAAGTTCAGCTTGGCTGGAACTTCAATGCAGTTTCTCAAATTAGATCTGTTCGGGGTCTGCATTCATCGGGCCGACTGAAATTCGGTGGTTACCACACCACCTCCGCTTCTTATCGCGGTTAGCGGTGGCGTACCATCGAGCCACCGTATATAAGGAGTGAGGATTGTACGGCACATCAGTAGATTAGAGGACAGGCATGTAAAACTAAATGTGACCCCAGTCTGGGGCTCGCTGCAAGCTCCCACACCCGCCGGCGAGCTAGCGCGTGGTGGAGGTCATGCCTGGCAGCGAGTGGCCGGACACCCCTTCCTTGTTTTCAGGAGATTCACTGGACCCTAGTCGCCTGTAAGCGGGGGCCACTGGATTCGGGTCCGGCAGCCTTGGTAAGGATATCTGCCGGGGTCATTTATAATCCTTTTCGTATGAACATCGGAGGAACAAGGAAGGGTACGGTGCAAGTCGCAAGAGCAGGCGACGTAGAGGCAGGAAGTAGCCGGAAGCCGGAGGCATCGAGGATTATCCAGGCATAGACCTGGTGGCGACCCAAGACGAGGGATAAGAGGCGGGTTCTCCCGCGTGTGCGAATATCCTCCGCTGTTAGTCACGGACGACTCGGGATGGAAGGGGTCTGAAGTCTTTCAAGGAGATCGAATGGTCTCTGGGGTTGCGGAGGTTTCTCTTCTCTCTTGTTCCCTACTCTTACATTTCGCTTTCACCATCGTCCTCCCAGCGGCTTCTATACCAACGACTTCGGGGAGCTGTCACTCATATAGGTAACGAAGATCAGCGTGCTCAATAGAGGGCGCTGTTCTGACACCGAATTGCTGGCCGAGTTTGACCGGGCGTTACTGCCTTGTTAAGTGGGTTACAGGTGGCACCAACGTGGTGAGTTGAAGAAGTAAGTTGGCTTAAGGGACTTCCACAAGGCTTCCGCAGTCTAGTGCGCGACCGCTGTTACCGTGCACGTTACAAATTGAATTTAACAAAAAATAAGTACGCTACCAATGGTAGCCTACCATATTATATTCTTTTAAAATCACAATCACAGGTTAAAATCACCGTGATTCAAAAATCACGATCACATTTATACCCGTGATTGCAAAATCACGACCTAGCCCATCTCTACGGACTACCTACAACTAGACAGTCAACTGAGAGGATTTTTATTCGGATTGCCTACAAGCTGAAAACAGCCGAAAAACCCCGATAAACGCTTATCTGGATTAGGGTTTGTATGCAAATCAAATGGGAAGCTTGCATACAGATAGGATATTTAGTGGGGACAAGTGTGAAGTTGGCAGCTCTATCTCGAAATCACCTCAAAATGATGCAAAAGTGCGCTGTGTTAACAAAACTTGTCGTTTCGAGGTGGATTTGTAGAATTTTAATAAAGTTCCTGCAAACTTCTTCGTTCCGTGGTGAATTAGTAATAAGTGTAAAATATAGTATAAATTGTACATAATAATGTTTTAAATCATTTATAATACTTTTTTTAAAGAAATAAAAGTTAAAAAACTTAAATATAAATCACAGCATAAACAAAAATAGTTTAATTTTGTCCTCTTTGTACACCCTAAATCAGTAGCAAGTAGGATCGTTTGTCGTATATAGGTCGAATATATATAAAAGTTTGTACTGGCTGCTCCTACATGGTCAAAAATATTGTTGTTACTAGTAATGATAAAACTCTCCACTCATCACGGTCATTACTAAAGCCTGAATACATACTAACAAAATTATTATTTTCAGTAATTCGTTCGAAATGAGTTTTTTGTGTCCGAACATCTGAAATAAGTTTGTCATTACTAATCTTTTCGTTACACCAACACTATAAATATCAATGGCATTATAAATGCAGGTCATATGATCGGTGAAAATGATTTTGAATTTATGAGTTACAATAATTGGATAGTTATTGTTTGTTGATTGACGTTCGTATATATAAAGGTGAAGCAAATCGGTAATCCAAACATTTCGAACCGTTTTTATTTTGTTTATGATTTTATTGAAACATATGAGTGGGACACAATTAATGACCATTCATAACAGAGTGAAAAACAACCTGTATCAAATATTACAAAACACGCAAGTCCTAGGTCAATACTATTCTCTGCCTTCGCATTGACATATAACGCTTGACAGCAACATTAAAAAAATATAAGGTTTTGGTTTTACGAATACCATTTGGAAATTGAAGTAGAATGCAGCATTGTAGGGTTTACTCATTTCCTATTATTACTCTTGATGCGTCTTTCAATGCGGCTGTTTCAACATAAGCCGTTTTAAAATTTATTTCTTTTGAATTATTCTTGTGGTAATGTGAAAAGATCGGCAAAAAATAACCATAAATTTGTTAAAACAAGTTTTGTCATTTTTATTTCATTTCTTTCCTAACTTTCAACCACATTTATCTTTCAACACGACGCTTCAAAGTGTGATTGCATAAGTCAGCTTAAGCTGTTTTGAAGTTATGTTAAATTGAATATTATTCTCAAAGTTCCAAATGCTCCAAATGTATTCACTATTTATTTGTTAAATCATCTTGTCACTTAAGATACAGAGTTAACTTTTACACATCCTTTGCTAAACCTATTTCGTCGTACCAAAAAATAAAATTTATTGTCACAGATTTATAAACTAATTTAACATAGTAAGCCTAGAATAGTTAAATGCGCAATTTTATTTTCATTAATGCATTAAAAGTGCAAAGCACATTTGGTTTTTGTTCGGTTAAGGTCAACAAATTGTGTGAAAAAAAATTATTTTCAAACAAAATAGGAATAAATAACAAAGAATAACAAAGTTTCAGTAAAACAGATTACCACACATTTGCAATAGTTTTGATTTGTTGCATTGGTTATTTGTTTTTCCAAAGCTACCACTTTACTCAATACCCTGCAAACACACCCATTCTCACCACGACACAAAATCAAGAACTTTGGCAAACGTCAAACAGAAATCGTCATGCCAAGAATTTGTTTACTTTTAGAGTTTGTTTGTAGACATGTTTTGGCAAACGCTATTGACTCGCAAATCGCAATAAGATATTCCCTTGAGGTATACAGAATATTTTTTATTTTCAATCATTACAATAGCCAAAAATGGTGATATTTACTTTCAGATATTATACCACCCGGAGCTAGTGTAGAGAACATTCGTAAGGAATGTTTGCATGCAGCCGGTATAGATCCCAGCAGTGTAGGAACAATTACAGTTTTTAGCCAGGTTTTTATTATCATCTAATATAAACTACGAATTTATGCAACGAGAATTCCTTCCTTAAGGTTTACCGATGACTCTTATGGTGGGCTTACGCTATGCAAAGTACTTGGCACGTCAGTACGCCAATAATACCAGTTCATCACATGGAAGCTCATGCCTTAGCAGTGCGGGATTAATAAACGCAGCAACCAGACATTTATCTAATCGCACACAACTAGCGCTGGAATTTAGCATACGAATGGGACTTCAATAATGTAAGGCCGACTGTAGTTGTCTCTGGTGGTGTTGCAAACAACGCCTACATTTTCAAAAACATAGTAAACATGGCCAGGATATATAACGCGGAAACATTTCGTCACTCTAAACGGTTTTGCTCAGACAATGGAGCTACGAATGGGTAATGGAGAATCCATTTGGAAGACTGATTGGCTTTTAGTTAAATTTTTCATTAAATAATATATTTTATCGGCTAAAACTAAACATATTGCAGTTAGACCACGAAGACTGCTCATATTACGAATACAATAAATCTTGACAAAAATAATGCAAAACAGCCGAGTCTACATGTTTACTTTTTGCCGTTGCGATGGAATTTCGGCTTTGAGATTTGAGTTCTCCTTTCACATCTTCAATGGTAAGCTTCCATCTAAAAGATGTTGTCTGAGATTCGATATTGCATCGTTAGTCAGCTGTTCATAGTCATGAAGCTTCTGGATAAATCAATTTTTCTATAACAACAACATTAAATATGAATGAAGACATACATAGGTATTTACTTCTCAGACTGCAACAATGTATCTGTTGCTCCTAGCAACATTGAAAGACTTTTATACAGTAGGTTAATATTTATTGAAAGTATCAACTTAAATAACAAAACTATAACAAACTAAAAAATTAGTCTTCACCTCGCCATTTTGCAAGCCAACAACCAACGACAAGATTTGAATCCCACTTGTCCAAAAAAGAAAGAGAAAGAAAATTATAATAAGAAAGAGATGACTTCATCCGTCATCTTATAGGCAAGTTCAATGATAATTGTTCTTAAGCTGCCAACACATCAGCGACATTTCTCCCCCCCAGCAAGGGAGCTTCATCTTCTGCTGCCTTGCTTTCGGTCCCACAGCTGATGTCCAATACTGCAAGCTTCGCCACTGGTCGGTCAAAAACCCCGTTTGCCGTCCTCACCGTCGCTCTTCTCACCTGACCATCTTGGGCTATGATGGTACTGACAACAACCCCCTTAGGCCAAGTACATCTCGGTAGATTTTCGTCGATGATAATTACCACATTACCTTCCTTTACTTGGTCCACCTTCTCGAACCATTTCGTTCGCCTCGTAAGGGTGGGGAGGTACTCACGTACCCATCGCTTCCAGAAAACGTTTGCCACCTGCTGCACTTTCCTCCAGTCCTTGCGTGACATGAGTTCCCGATCCTGGAACTTGTTGGCAACGCAGACCTGATCGAATCTATCGTGGCTCCATCTAGTTGACAGGAACAAGTAAGAGCGAGGAAGCTAGGGAATCGCCATCTTAAGAGAAATGTGACAGGAGGTGTAAAAAGGGGGTTGATCAAGGAAGATAATCGGGTTGAGTTGTTAGAGTTGTTAGAGTAAGATTTAATTCTCTTTTAAGTAAATAAAGATTTGTTAAATAGAAAAAAGAAGTGTTGCGTTTTCATTGGACGGAACACAACAAAGTGGCGACGAGGATTCTGTTTTTTGAAACAGAAGGATCGAACAAATAAATCAAGATTACTTTTCAAAATTGTCCTAACAACACACTATGCCCAACGACAATCAACAACCTTTAGCCGGTTCATCCGCGGAGTCATCAGCGCAACAACGTGCCATGGACCCTATTCTGGTGCAGATAATTTCTCAAAACAGCGCTTTACTTGAACAAATTGTCCAAATGTCCTTGGGTACAGGAAATGGAACAGCCACGGAGTTGAAAATGGATGCATTAGCGAAAAATATAAATGAATTCCATAACGACCCAGAGAATGGCCAAACATTTCCAATATGGTACAGGCGTTATGAGGATCTTTTTGCCGAAGATGCAAAGGATTTCGACGACTCAAGCAAGGTAAGACTTTTACTGCGTAAAATGCATCCTATAGCTCACGACAAGTACGTGGATTACATTTTACCGCATCTACCACGAGATTTTAGTTTTGCCGAAACGATAGAGAAGTTATCCAATTTGTTTGGACGGTCCGAGTCAGTCTTCGCCTCGAGGTTCAATTGTCTCCAAATGACAAAAGGGGATATGGAAGACTATATCACATTCGCAGCGAAAGTGAACCGCAATTGTGAAAATTTCGAGCTCGAAAAGTTCACGAAGAATCAGCTCAAGTGCATCGTCTACGTTATGGGTCTCAAATCGTCGAAAGATGCTGATATCCGCATGAAACTTCTATCACTTCTCGACACACAGACCGATCTGACGGTGGATAAGCTGGTAGCAGAAATTCTTAGATGCGAAAATCTCAAAAAAGACACGTTCATGATAGAAGCAGGACCATCCAAAATTCAGCACATAGCGGCCAAACAAAGTCAACCAATCCGTCGATCATCTATGCAGAGGGAAGGAAAAAACAACCACAGGGAAAATAACACCAAACCCAGAACACCTTGCTGGAATTGCGGCGGTATGCATTTTTCGAGGGACTGCGCTTTCACAAGTCATAAGTGCAGAGAGTGTAACAAAGTGGGACACAAGGAAGGGTATTGTCCTTGTTTTAGGAAACCATTAAAGCAAGCGAACAGTACTGCACCCATTTCCAAGAAAAAGTCTCAACACGTACGATCGCACCCAGCCAAGAGCAATCGAGTTTTTGCCGTCAATCAACAACGGTGGGCACAGAAGCGCAAGCATGTCGACGTCAACATCAATGGCAACAAAGTGCGACTCCAAATCGACACGGGCTCGGATATCACGATTATTTCAAAGTCAGTTTGGTTATCAATCGGATCCCCAGCAATAATAAAAAGTCATCACACAGCCAAAGATGCCTCTTCAAATCAAATTCCAATCATTGGCGAATTCGACGCCCACATAACATTCGAAGGCAGTCATCAGGAAAATACAATCTATGTTTCCGAAATCAGCAATCTCAATATCTTCGGAGTAGATTTAATGGAAAAATTCAGCCTGTGGGACAAGCCAATTAGTGTTTTTTGCAAAACAATCAACACAGCCACAGTCATCACAGCAATCAAGAAACAATTTCCAGAAGTTTTCCGCGACGGCCCGGGGCACTGCACAAAGTTTAAAATTAATCTGCAAATGAAACAAAATGCAAAACCGGTTTTTGTACCGAAAAGACCAGTAGCTTATTCCGTGTTACCATTAGTGGACAAGGAACTAAATCGACTACAGGATGCTGGTATCATTACACCCATTAGCTACTCTGCCTGGGCAGCGCCAATCGTTGTAGTCAGACGGGCTAATGGGAGTATTCGCATCTGCGCAGATTACTCAACGGGGTTGAATGCCTGCGTGGAGCCACACAGTCATCCACTACCGCTTCCAGAGGAAATCTTTGCAAAAATGTCAAACTGCAAATGTTTTACCCGCATAGATTTGTCAGATGCCTACCTCCAAATGGAAGTTGATGATGACACCAAGAAAATACTAACCATTCACACTCATCGTGGCCTATACACTGTAAACCGGCTCGCACCAGGAGTCAAAGCAGCACCTGGAGCTTTTCAGAAAGCAATTGACACAATTCTGGCAGGAATACAACAAGCATCAGCCTACATCGACGACGTCATCGTGGCAACTAAAACGGAAAAAGAAAATGTCACCGCAGTTCAAGAAGTTCTTAGCAGATTTGCAGAGCATGGTCTTACAGTCAATTGGGACAAATGCCTTTTTTTCGCAAAGGAGTGCAAGTACTTGGGACATATCATCAGTCACGAAGGACTTCGACCAGATCCAAATAAGCTCACAGCGATCAAAACATTGCCACCGCCAACAAACATTACTGAGCTTCGATCATTTTTGGGAGCCGTAAATTATTACGGAAAATTCATCAAAGAAATGCGTTCTTTACGCGCACCTTTAGATGAACTTCTCAAAGGCAACTCAACGTGGGCATGGTCAACAGAATGCCAACAAAGTTTCGAAAAGTTCAAAACAATTCTTTCTTCTGATTTGGTAGTCACACACTACAATCCAGAACTTCCAATAGTCGTTGCAGCAGATGCATCAATCGTTGGGATTGGAGCTCGTATTTCACACAGCATGAAGGATGGAACCGAAAAAGTGATATACCACGTTTCCCGTTCGCTCACGGCAGCAGAGAAAAATTATAGCCAAATAGAGAAGGAAGCGTTGGCGTTAATCTTTGCGGTCACTAAGTTCCACCGAATGATATACGGGAGGAAATTTACCCTTCATACGGATCACAAACCACTGCTGTCAATTTTTGGATCTAAAAAGGGGATACCAACACATACGGCAAACAGACTGCAAAGATGGGCATTAACATTAATGTCTTACGACTTCGAAATAAAATATATTTCGACTCACGATTTTGGTTATGTCGACATGCTTTCCCGGCTCATCAATAATCAGAGGAAACCAGAGGAGGATTTCGTAGTAGCCAGTGCTAGACTAGAATCAGTCAATACTTCAGGACAACATCCAGTCATTGCATCTCACATTCCAAATGGTAAGTGCGGCTACACAAAAAGATAAATCTTTACAGAAAGTCTTATACTGCGTCTGCAATGGTTGGCCTAATAAACCGGATGATTCTACCCTATCGGCATTTTTCAATCGGAAGGATGCTATTTCAACAGTGGATAATTGTTTGCTATACGGCGAGCGCATCGTCATTCCGGATACCTATCGCAAGCGGGTTCTCACCCAAATCCACAAAGGACACCAGGGTATAGTGAGGATGAAGGAAATTGCGCGCTCACATGTCTATTGGCCCACAATCGACGCCGATATAACAAACTACGTGAGACAATGCCAAGGTTGTGCGTTAGAAGCGAGGACTCCAGTAAAATCACTACTAAGTTCATGGCCAGTAGCAACCTCACCCATGCAACGTCTTCACATCGACATCGCAGGGCCCGTCAACTCAAAATATTATTTTGTAATTGTTGATGCGTATTCAAAATATCCGGAAATTTTCCAGACGGACACCATCACTTCAGCAACAATAATACAAAAACTTTCCGAATTTTTCTCTCATTTTGGTCAGCCTTTAGAAATAGTCTCGGACAACGGCACTCAGTTTGTTAGCGCTTCGTTTCAGGAGTTCTGCAGATCCAGAGGCATAAAGCACACTCGTACCGCACCATACCACCCACAATCAAACGGGTAGGCAGAACGCTTTGTGGACACACTTAAAAGGGCATTGGCCAAATTTAAAGAAGGAGGGACGGATATGGAACATCTCCAAGAATTTTTATTGGCATACCGATCTACACCCAATCGAAATGCCCCAGACTCCAAATCACCAGCTGAAAGCTTCGTCGGAAGGAGGATCAGAACGAATATTGACCTCTTGAAGAAACCCGAGAAGTCGTCAATTATTCGTAACCGACAAATGGAGGAGGAATTTAACCGGAGAAACAAAGCAAAACACCGCAGCTTTAATCCAGGCGATCCAATCTATGCAAAGGTCTTCAAGAAAAATAAACAAATTTGGGTTCCTGGTGAAGTTGTCAATAAACAAGGGAATGTCAACTACGAAGTTAACGTCGCGTTAGATGGGCGGAAATGTTTAAGACGCAAACACATTAATCAGCTCCGTTTTCGTTATGCTGAAAATGGAATGGGTAATATGAATCCACTTCTTAATCATTTCGATTTCTTTGATAGATTTACACCTGTATCATCGGACATAAATCAGAGTCATGCAAATACTACGTCATCAGCATCGCAGCCAGAAATTAAAGTGCAAAGTACGCCGAGTTCTCCATCCCAATCGATTTCAACTGCAACAGAAATGAAAGACAACCGTAACTCTCATCGACCAGTCAGTTCAGATGAAAGTCCGCAAGAATCGTCTGCAATATCAGCGCATCGAAGGTCTACCCGAGCTCGACGTCCGCCTGATTGGCATGCCGACTATACTCAAGAATTCGAATAACTTTACAAGGGGGGATGTTGGCAACGCAGACCTGATCGAATCTATCGTGGCTCCATCTAGTTGACAGGAACAAGTAAGAGCGAGGAAGCTAGGGAATCGCCATCTTAAGAGAAATGTGACAGGAGGTGTAAAAAGGGGGTTGATCAAGGAAGATAATCGGGTTGAGTTGTTAGAGTTGTTAGAGTAAGATTTAATTCTCTTTTAAGTAAATAAAGATTTGTTAAATAGAAAAAAGAAGTGTTGCGTTTTCATTGGACGGAACACAACAGAACTCAACAAGCCCCTTATTTCCATTCGACGACCCGAGAAGAAAATGATTGGGTGTCAATGCTTCATCGTCCTCTGGTCCCAATGTGACGTAGGTAAGCGGGCGTGAGTTGACCACAGCCTCTATTTCGACTAATGCTGATTTTAACGTCTCATCATTTAAACGCTTGTTTCCCATGACTTCTTTCAGGATCTTCTTCACCGTACCGATAAGTCGCTCCCAACTGCCACCCATGTGTGGAGCAGCGGGGGGGTTGAAAAACCACTTTGTGCGCGGAGTTGTGAATTTGCGAGCAAGCGCCTCTTTGTTGATCAACTGGAACTGTTCTCGTAACTCCTTTTCCGTACCAACGAAATTCGTTCCATTGTCCGAATAAATTTGGACGGCGTTCCTCTCCTTGCAATAAAACGCTGTATACTCATAACGCAGGAATCGGTTGACAACGAAAACGCCACCTCAAGATGAATCGCTCTGCTTGTGAGGCAGGTGAATAACACCCCCCATCGCTTGACCTGACTCCTGCCCTGCACGACCAACATCGGTCCGAAGTAGTCGACACCGACGAACGTAAACGGCCTTCGAAATGGTCCAAGTCGGGCCCGAATTAACTGCGCCATCTGAGGAATCCTGGGAGTTGCATCCTTTATACAACAACGGCCACATTGTGATCTAACTGATCCTACTAAAGTGCGTAGTGCAGGGATAAAATATTGTTGCCTGACCTCGTTGTACACGTTGGCATCGCACTGGTGTCTAAAATGTCTGTGATAGAAATCGACAATTAGAAAACTCACCCTACTTTTCCTGGATAGAAGTACTGGTCGCCTGGTTTCTTCTTTGACAAATTCGGCGTAGTCAATTCGTCCTTCAAGGCGCAGGACTCCATTTTCGTCTATGTATGGGTTAACTTTACGAATATGGCTGGATTTCGGAATCGATTTTCCAATTTTCAGCATAGCCAACTCGTCAGCATACTCTGCCCACTGCGACATCTTCCATAAGATCACCTCCGCCTTTTGCAGCTCCTCTGAACGAATAGGACCCTTTACCATTTCGTCAAATTTTACTTTACTGATCGGCTCTAACAACAGTGGATCGCTCTTCAAAACATTTGCCTTCGCCCTTTTTTGAAGATTTCGGCAGTACCGTACAATCCATGCAACTACTCCACGAAGTCGTTCCCAAGTGGAAAAACGATCAAAATCCACCACCAGTGCCTGGATGCCTTTCTCCAATCGGCTTACGTCTTCCTTCATCACCAGCACGTATTTCGCTCGCAGTTCTTCTTCACAGACCTTTTTTTTGCCTCCAATTAACTTCCTCAGGCCAAGTTTCTTCCGGCTGGAGCAAAAACCCAGGTCCCGCAAACCACCTGCTCTCCTTGTCAAAAGAAGGTTCTTTCGTCCATTTTGTCGCTTCGTCTGCGACGTTCAGTTTGGTGGGTATCCATCGCCAGTCATCCACCTTGGTCTCCTCCTGTATCTCCCCGATACGAAACATCACGAACGGCTTGTACATCTTTGCATCCGAGCGCAACCAGTCCAATACTGTCTTCGAGTCCGTCCAGAAAAACTTCCTGTCTATTCTGAACCCATGACCCTTCACGATCGCCTTAGCAAGCCGTGTACCGATGAGGGCTGCCTGGAGCTCCAACCTGGGAATGGACACAGGGAGCAGTGGTGATACTTTGTTTTTTGCTGCCACCAGTGCACATTCGGTTGCGTAACCATCAGAGAACCTCAGATACGCCACCGCCGCCATAGCCTCCTCACTAGCGTCAACAAATATGTGCAGTTGCACTGAAGTAGCATCTCTCCTCGTCAACGTATTATAGCATCTCGGAATACGCACGAGCTCCACATTCTTCAACAATCGCCGCCATGTCTCCCACTTGGTTGCTAAAGAGCCATCGACCATTTCATCCCAGTCCAGGTTCTTCCGCCACACGTCTTGGAGTAGTGCTTTTATTTTCACCAAATAAAAAGCCAAGAACCCTAGAGGATCAAAGATGGACATTAAGATTCTAAGTAATTCACGCTTTGTTGGCAATCTGGCCCCAGACAAAATATCCTCCTGTGTTTTTATAAACCGCAAAGAAAATGTAAATTCGTCTTCACTCGGACTCCACCATAGACCCAAGACCTTAGCAATATTTTTTTCGTTGCCACAGTCTATTTTCCGACTTTCGCTCTCAACAGATTGCCCAAGAGCCTGAAGCACCTTCTCGGAATTCGACATCCAACTTCTCATTCGAAAACCTGCCTTGGAATGTATTTCTCTTACCTCTGTAGCCAGTTGCACAGCCTCTTCAATGGTATCTACGCTGTCCAGAAGATCGTCCATATAATGATGCTTCAAAATGCTTTCCACCGCCCGTGGATACTTCTCGGAAAACTCAGTAGCATTGATGTCCTTGACATATAGTGCGATGCTCGGAGAACAAGACGCTCCGAAAGTAAGTACCTTCATTTGATAGATGTCTGGATTGCGATCGCACTCACCATAACGCCAAAGGAACCTTTGTGCGCACTGATCCTCCTTGCGCACATGGATTTGGTGGAACATTTCTTCTATGTCCCCAGTGATGGCCACCTTATTCGATCGAAAACCATAGAGAACTTCAGGAAGCTCCGTCAGTTGGTCGGGACCCTTTAACAACATCTTGTTCAATGAAACACCTTGTGCTGAAGCGGCCGCGTCCCAAACCAACCGAACCTTTTCCGGCTTGTTCGGATTGGTTACGATGAATGTCGGCAAAAACCAAGTTCGTGGTGACACTTCATCTACTTCTTTCTTACTGCACCTTCTCGCATAGCCTTTCTGTAGCAAACTGGTCATCTGTTGATTGACGTTGGAACTAATCATAGGGTCAGAGCGCATTTTCCCCTCCAAACAGCATAGGCGCTTGAATGCCATTTGATAACTGCTCGGCATAGAAAAGTTGTCGTGCCGCCACAGAAGACCACACTCAAAAGCTCCATCGACTCGCTTTGTTGTAGCTGCAAGAATCTCCTTTGCTCTCACGTCATCGCCCGATGCCGTTCGCCCTTGAGCAACACCACTGCCCTCTAAAGCGAAATGTTGTTTCACCAATTCGTGCAAGTCCTTGTCGCACTCGCAGATCTGGAAGTTACCGTGAGACTCCAGCTCACTTTCAACGCCACCGCTGATACACCATCCCAATCTTGTCTTGATGGCAATCGCTTGGTTCCATTTGCCTTCCCGCACTTTCAATGCCACTGCTGCCCTCTCATTATTAAGACCTATGAGAATGCCACATTCAGCGTTAACGTATGGCATCAACGGCAGCCCCTTGAGATGATGGTACCTCTCCAACAACTCCTGTGATACTGATTGTGATGGAAGACCAAGCGACTTGACAGTCCTTACACCATTGAGCCGCAACCTTGGATACTCGTTTCTATCTATACCATGTGATGAAATCCCCAGCGACACAACCTCGGATTCTTCTTCACTACGAGTGGAGTTAGCCGTCCATCTGAGGCACAACGGTTTGGGAGTGCCTTCCAATCTGAGCTTCTTCGAAATCGACTCCTCCAACAAGGTAAGTGAGGACCCGCTATCCAGGAAAGCATACGTCCTAACCTCCTTACCATTGCCGTACAATACCACCGGCAAAATTCTGAATAGCGTTCCTATTTCCTTGTCGTGCTGATGAGAGTGGCACGCACCGACATCGTTTTCGCTCCCATAATGCAGCGATCGATGATGTTTTAATTTACAGCCTGCAATGCCGCACTCCTTCATATTGTTACATTTAGCTCTCCTAGAGTGCTTAAGACAGCGATCGCAAAGTGACGTTTCTGCAACCAGTTTGCGGCGATCCTGAACCGAGAGCTTCTTGAAAGCGTCGCAATCTGTCAAGCGATGACTCTGATTGCACACGTAACACTTTGCTCCAAAACCCTTTTTTGCACCTGCGTACCCATTGTCCTGTACGTGCGTATGGACATGCCCCGAACGTCTGTCCCCCTTGTTGCCATCACCCGAATACCTTGTGATTGTTGCAACTGCCTCTGCCCTTGCAAACAACCATTCGCCGAAACCCTTGATATTTCGCTCTATATCGTTTGTCTTTGTGCCCATCGCCCATTCCAACTTCATGGCAGATGGCAATTTATCGACCAATTTCTTGAGCAGCACCGGGTTATTAATGTGGTCCATCAGCTCCGACGCTTCCATGGTGGAACTTAAATTCCTAACCGCCAACGCATACGAAATTATGGTTTCCAAACGCTCTATTTTCGGAGACGGAAAATCCTCCACTTTCCTAATGAGCTCTTCGACGATGAGCTCCGGTCTACCAAAGAGCATTTCAAGAGTAGACATAACCGACGGTACAGATGTAGGAAGCAGTAATTGACTGCTTACTGCTTCGAATGCTTTACCCTTCAAAGCCCTCTGCAGCCGTATCAAATTCTCGTCGTTTGAATAATTGCACAGCACCGTGCTGTTGCGATAATTGCTTATGAAGACAGGCCATTCTTCCGACCTGCCAGAAAACGTAGGCAACTCCTTCGACAAACCCTTTCTTGACGCAATTTGATTCTGTGTAAGACACCCCTTTGTCGCCTCAGGCGGGACTTCCATCTTTGTGTGTGTGACCCAGTCCCTTGTCCGCCGAACAATAGTGCTCCCATCACCCTGGACACTGCCAACCCTGGAACTTAACACCACCGATCGCCCATCGCTGCAAATACTACTACCATCGTCATCCTGCTGTTCTCTTATTTTCAGTAATTCGAATTTCTTATCCAGGAACTCCTTCTCCAAATCCTTTTGCTCCTTCAGTCGAAGCAATTCGAGATCCAACACTCGTCGACTCCGGGAAGAAGCACCACTGCGAACACTCCTACTGGCTGGTACTAAAGTGATATTGGCGACCGAGGTCGGTGTGCATTGCACTGACCTGACGCTCTCTGCCGTCGCCAAAGACACTTCTGATTTACACTTTTGACAGAACCATTGTCGATTCTTAACCGAATCGTCCACTCCTGCGCATCCGTAGTGCAACCAGACCTTGCATCCATCACAACGTACCATGTTGTCCGCCGTATTTGGTTCCGTGCAGAAATTACAATCTGCTCTCTTCGACATTTTGTCAGGCAACAGGAACAAACACGAATGTTTTCCAGAAAATTTCCGAAACAGCTTAACGAATAGCTTTGCAACTATTTTCTGTTGGAATTCTTGCTAATTTTTTAGAATTGTTGCTCCTAGCAACATTGAAAGACTTTTATACAGTAGGTTAATATTTATTGAAAGTATCAACTTAAATAACAAAACTATAACAAACTAAAAAATTAGTCTTCACCTCGCCATTTTGCAAGCCAACAACCAACGACAAGATTTGAATCCCACTTGTCCAAAAAAGAAAGAGAAAGAAAATTATAATAAGAAAGAGATGACTTCATCCGTCATCTTATAGGCAAGTTCAATGATAATTGTTCTTAAGCTGCCAACACATCAGCGACAGTATCTGTCATAGTTAAACCAAAAGCTTTTGATTAATTTACACGTAATTAATTTTTCGTTCACTTTTGATTCAATTTCTAAACAAATTCGTAGGGTAGGTATTCCCAAAAAGGTCCAGTAAATATTTATATTTCTAAGTGAATAGAAGTTCTGTTTTATGTTATGGCAACAAGCGTCTCTATGGATAAATTAAATGTAACTAGGAAACAAGAATATAGTGTATGTATTTTTAAGCCCCTCAGAAATAGCTTGTATAATAAATTAAACACTTTTTGATTTATTCTTTAAAAGTCCGAGAAAGTTTAATAGTTTTTTTTTGTGGAAAAATATTTTGTCTATAATGCTATATATTTCAGAATGCCTCTTTTTAATAAGAAATTCGAGTCTAACACCATTCTTGCGAGGACAGGTCGATGTAATATAGGATGTCCACCTATAAGCGAAGATTTAGACGAATATAAAAATGTTTCCCTGATCCTGAGCACAGACTACCTATACTATAATAATAAATAATGTTCTAATGGAGCGGTTTAAGTGCTTAGGAGTAAACAGGAACTTTGTAGAACTAAAGAATAGAAATGATTTTATTAACAGTCTTTTTCAGAGAAAAAATACTTACTTATTATTGCCATATCGCTGGAAATGCATTGCGTGAAAAGTAGGTCACCAGCTAGCTTGTCATGGTTGGTTTTCGCTGTGTGAATGTGTTTGTGAAGGTAGTTTCGTAGCAGATTGTAAGTTGGTGGTTTTAGTTAATGCGAAAATGTATAGATTATCTATTTAAAAGGGAAAAATTAAATTACATGAAAAGAAAGATATGAAAATAGATACTTACACAATTTGTGTTACAATGTAGTCCATCATGAGTGCAATAGGTTGACCCTCGGCCGGAGAATGTGCATAGCTATATCCATGGAATTCAATTCGACTGACAAATAACTGCAGAAATAAATTTATCTAACAGTTTGTACACTTTAGAGTTTCTTACTTGAATCGTCTTATCGAACCGTCGATTACCACCGCACTTCTTGAACACACAGCCAAGAATTAATTACTATAATTTTTTTTCATTTGCACTCGGATCGTAACATCCAATGAGATGGCGAATAGTGATTTTTGGCTCTCCTCTACCAACTCTTGGTTTCATTTTACGGCTAGTAACTCCTTGTTCAAAGACAATGTCCGGATGTAGGGGTTTCAGTGCTTGAGAGCAAACAGGAACTTTGTAGAACTAAAGAATAGAAATGATTATTTACTATTATTTATGATTATTTATTATCAGTCCTTTTCAGATGGAAAATACTTACTTATCATAATCGAACTCATATTAAAGAGCCATTTAGACAAAACTGTCGGGACTGAGTTTCTGTTGCTTAAGGAAGCCTTTGTAATATCCCTGGAATTGCATTGCGTGCATATGTAGGTCATCAGCTAGCTTGTCAAGGTTGGTTTTTGCTAATTCAATGTGCTTGTCCACAGCTGGAGAGGAGTTTACAGGTCGTAACTATTTAAAAGAAAAAAAATAAATTACACGGAAAGAAAAATATGAAAATAAATATTTACACAATTTGTTTTACAATGTAGTTCATCATGAGTGCAATAGGTTCACCCTCGGCCGGAGAATGATCATAGTTATTTCCATGGAATCCAATTCGACTGAAAAATAACTGCAGAAATAAATTTTAACCAACACTTTGTAAACTTTAGAAAGAAGTTTCTTACTTGAATCGTCTTATCGAACCATCGATTACCACCGCACTTCTGAACACACAGCCATGAATAATTACTAGATAATTTTTTCATTTGCACTTTTAAGCTAGTTATTTTGTGTATTTGCATATTGTTCCTAAACTATACAACTTAAGAGTGTACAAATATATTATTAATCTTTGGAATAAAAGAATAACAAAGTTCTGTCAAATGACACAAAATTAAACTCACCACACAAACTTGTCATATTTGACAATCAGACAGAAGACTTCACTTTTATTGATTCACATGTATTCACCGATAGGAAATTTTGAGAGGATAACGCTCTCTTTTTTGAGGGGCGCAGCGGACGGGGGTAGTGAGAGTTGACTGTCTAGTTGTATGTAGTCTGTGGATAGCACTAAGCACAGACTACCTATTATCCCGTTTACATGAGAGATTCAATCCGGATTCAATCAGAATTGAATTCCATGTAAACGCAGATTGAAAGATTGAGGGATTCACTCAATCCGATCACAAAATTTTATGCGATTGGATTGAAAATCAGCATGTAAACGCAAATTGAAAGATCGAGAGATCGAGTGAGAGCGTGTGTGCGTGCCCTCTATGTTTTCTTTTGTGATGTTCACTTGACTGTGATTTTTGTTGCTATTAACACAAGGCTATCCAAAATACGTATTAAGTAGGAGGTGTATAACTGAATTCTACTTCAATTCAATCTCTCAATTCGGTGAGAGCGAAAACCCGCCTCGAAAACTAATTCAGTTTCAATTCGATCTTTCGATTCGGTCATGTAAACGTCCTATATATTAGACAGCCAACTGAGAGGAATTTTTTTCCATTTTCCTACAAGTTAAAAACAGCTGAAAAACCCCGATAAACGCTTATCTGTATTAGTGTTGCATGCAAATCAAATGGGAAGCTTGCATACAGATAGGATATTTAGTGGGGACAAGTGTTAAGTTAGGCGCAAATAAGGAAAAATATCGAAATCCTCTCTCAAAATGATGGAAAATGCGCTGTGTTAACAAACCGACTCGTTTCGAAGTGGATTTGTAGAATTTTAATAAAGTACCTGCAAACTTCTTCGTTCCGTGGTGAATTAGTACTAAGTGTAAAATATAGTATAAATTGTACATAATAATGTTTTAAATCATTTATAATACTTTTTTTAGAGAAATAAAAATTAAAAAACTTAAATATAAATCACAGCAATAACGAAAATAGTTTAATTTTGTCCGCTATGTACCCCCTAAATCAGTAGCAAGTAGGATCTTTTGTCGTATATAAATCGAATGTATATAAAAGTTTGTACTGGCTGCTCCTACATGGTCAAAAATAATGTTGTTGCTAGTAATGATGAAACTCTCCACTCCCCACGGTCATTACTAAAGCCTGATTACTTACTAACAAAATTATTATTTTCAGTAATTCGTACGAAATGAGTTTTATGTGTCCGAACATCTGAAATAAGTTTGTCATTACTAATCTTTTCGTTACACCAACACTATAAATATCAATGACATTATAATGCAGGTCATATGATCGGTGAAAATGATTTTGAATTTATGGCTTACAATAATTGGATAGTTATTGTGTGTTGATTGACGTTCGTATATATAAAAGTTTTTATTTTGTTTATGATTTTGTTGAAACATATGAGTGGGACACAATTAATGACCATTCATAACATAGTGAAAAACAACCTGTATCAAATATTACAAAACACGCAAGTCCTAAGTCATACTATTCTCTGCCTTCGCATTGACATACAACGCTTGACAGCAACATTAAAAAATATAAGATTTTGGTTTTACGAATACTATTTGAAAATTGAAGTAGAATGCAGCTTTGTAGGGTTTACTGATTTCCTATTATTACTCTTGATGCGTCTTTCAATGCGGCTGTTTCAATATAAGCCGCTCTAGTTTATTTATTTTTAATTATTCTCATCGTAATGTGAAAATATCGGCAAAAAAAATAACTATAAATTTGTTAAAACAAGTTTTGTCATTTTTATTTCATTACTTTCCTAACTTTCAACGACATTTATTTTTCAACACGGCGCTTCAAAGTGTGATTGCATAAGTCAACTTAAGCTGTTTTGAAGTTATGTTAAATTTAATATTATTCTCAAAGTTCCAAATGCTCCAAATGTATTCACTATTTATTTGTTAAATCATCTTGTCACTTAAGAAACAGCGTTGACTTTTACACATCTTTTGCTTAACCTATTTCGTCGTACCAGGAACTTGAATTTGTTGTCACAGATTCATAAACTAATTTATCATATTACGATTAGAATAGTAAAATGCGCAATTTTTTCATATTTCATAAATGCATTAAAAGTGGCTTGCCTGCCATTTGGTTTTTGTTCGTTCGAGGCCAACAAATTGTACGAAAAAAAATATTTTCAAACAAAATAAGAATAATTAACAAAGAAATGATAATAACATAAGTCAACTGAATCAGTAAAAATAATTACCACATATTTGCAACAATTTTTATCTTTTCCATTGGTTATTTATTTTTACAAAGTCACTGTAAACACACCCCGTGCATCGCTCAATTTCACCACGACACAAAATCAAAAACTTTGGCAAATGTCAAACATGTAGTTTGTTTATGGTTTCTCCTACATCTCCAAGAAGTTCTGGAAAGTTCCTTGGCCGTTGGGTTCCAAAGTGCCGATCCAGTCGTCGCTATTTGGCTGGAGTACTTGACTTATCTTAGGCGACTCACTAACTATAAAGACGAAGGGGAATGCGAGATCCTGAGGAACAATTTCAACTTGTGTTGGACCTTGGACATCACTGTATCGGCCGACTGCAATTGCGAGATTTTGCAGTTTTGGGGACGTCTCAAGTATGGACTACTTCAGGATGCCAAAAAGGACAAGGAGCTGTGGACCACAGTCATCAATTGATCTCTCGCAAGAAATCACACTTGAGAAACGTCATAGAGAGAACGATGCACCTGTGCGGCAATTTAAAGGCAAAGAAACAAAATCAGCAGTATTCAAAGAGCATGAGAATCAGGAGATTGATCTTACCAAGGACCATTTGAGGATATTCATCAGTAACCTGGATTATAAGTATGTTTGCGGTGTTTCTGCGCTTGATTTTGCTAAATTGTCATATTCTCTCCAGCTTAAGTGAAGAAGATGTAAAGGAACAGCTTCCCAAAATAAGAATAACAGATCTAACTCTAATTAGATCATCAAATAATGGTAGAAGCAGAGGGTTCGGCTACGTGGAATTGGAAAATTAATCCGAGGTGGAAAAAGCTATACGTCTCGATAGGAAAATACTAAGTGGATTTATAATATAAACTGGCCGTTCACCGAGTGTACTTCGCGATAAAGAGAAGAGGCAGAAGTTCAAATTTTCAGGTAAATGCATTGGCTTCAAGGGGATTTGCAAGATATCAAATGTTGTTATTGTTTAGCCGATCTCGAGCCAAAAAAAATTTCGTCAAGGGACTACCAGCCGATGTGACAAAAGAAGAAGTGGAAACGTTGTTTAGTGCTTTTGGTAAATTGCATGATGTCCGACTAGTGTTTCACAACTAAGTGAAGTGCTGTAGTTTTTGTATTTGAAAAACAATCGACTTTAATTGATCAAACCCGGACTAAAGTTATCTTTGGTGGTGTTGCAAACAACGACTGCATGTTCGGAAACATAGAAAACATGTCCAAAATATACGACGCGGAAACATTTCGTCCCTCTAAACGGTTTTGCTCAGACAATGGAGCTTTCGACAAGGGAAAGTATATGGTGCAATCAATACCCACTGAATTAAGTTTAGACGAAGCCTCGTTACTTACTGCCGCTTTAAGTACTGTTCAAGGATTCATAACCATCCAACTGCTTGTTGGCCAATTGGGGTAAGAGTGAAGTTTATTCATATTACTTTCGAACTTATTTTTCATTTGTTCTTCCTTCAGGTGAACTGAGTATCGTGCTAAGCAATGCGTTGAAAAGGTCCTAAGTTTAGGGTTATGATGGATAGATGAACAGGATAAAGAATCAAGTTATTGGTTTCCCAGCCTGTTTCCCGGATGAACAAGAGCTTGATTTCATAGTTAATTTTTAAAATTGTTTATTATTAAAATTACGAACACAATAAATCTTGACAAAAATAATGCAAAACAGCCCAGTGTATACGTGTTTACTTTACATCCAGGTGAGCCTAGTGACAAATTTAACATATCGAAGCATATCATAGCCCTCCTACTTTACTGCATCCTTACTGTTTCGCCTGTGGGGTTCGCAGGTACGACCTAAAGCAACATTTCACTTGTGACTACACTGCATTTGCTCCAACCAGGCTTCAAATCTTGGGTCCCTGAGAGCTGAAATGGTGAATGCGGAACATTTAAGACACTCATCACTCGCCTCTTTGGCATTTTTCAAAAGTTGGATTAATTACTCTATTGAAAGGAATTATCTGATGTACAAAGCTTTCGATAAGATAAAAGGCAGCAGGTGAAAGTTTTACATAGTAAACTTTTTAACTTCATTACGAAGTTAATATTTCTTATTTTTCATTAAAGACGAAGTTATGATCAGTGGCTGTTGGAATTTTTTCAGACCGTCCATTAACAAGATGTTATTAATTGATTGATATCCTTTGACTTCCACATAAAATTCAAATTAACGACATTCCGTAGCTAAGCAAGGATTTTCAGCTTGCTAACTATTGTTTAATTGCATACTCTGGAGACCTGTGCAATAGGGAACTGGCAATGCTGCTAATGAACGCATTATCAACTGGTTCCCCACTCCCAGCGGGTTTATTGGTATTGTGACCGTCACCGAGTGCGGACCTTATAAGTCCTATTCAAATTAAGATATCTTACCGAGTTACAATATCAATATCACATTGAGTTTCACTTGTTTAATTTAATAACTTTAAATTAGTTAACTGTGTATTTATTTATATGTATATATATTGAATTAACCAAAATAACAAAAAAGTGTTTACTTTTTGTAAGAACATCTACAACTATGCTCCCTCTGTGAAATCTTTGAGGTACTTCCCAAAGGTTTTGTCTTCCTGCAGCGTTGGACCAACGTCGTTGATAATATCTGCCAATGAAGGATTGTCCAACATCGTTGTGTGATTTCCTTCCACAAATCTTAGTGTCACCTTTTCCTTTGTGATTTTGGATAAGCAATAGTCTTCCTCAATGCCCTGCATTACTATTTCAGATGGTCGAATCAATGTTATTGGCGTGTTCAACACATCCAAACTATCGAGATTAATTTCGGCAGCCATCTTAACCCGATTGAACATTGCCCGCACCATAACTTCAGCATAGTCCTTGCTATAAAGTTTTTGTTTCTCCGCAAATTTCATGAATATCTCCATTTTTTCATTGTACGTCTTGAAGGGTAGGAAAATCTGCGCTGCTGATTCGGTTGTTTCATCAGGAAAAATTTGGTTCACAACACCGAAAAAGATTTAATTATAAAGATCTTCGTCCTGAAAGTTTTCACCCAAATGACCAAGCGTTAGTTTTTTCAGGAAATGGGGAGCACCATCGAATAATAGAAGTTGTCCACGGTAACCCGCCTTTTCGAGAAGGCCAGCAATGTGTAGGGCTATGAATGTGCCGAATGTGAATAGCCAATGATGTAGAACTTCTCAGACTTTTTGAGCGCCGATTTGACATTCTGTTATGAAGAAGGTTTAATATTGTCTAATGAAAATATATTTTTAAAGCAATAACGTCGAGAACAGCTTCAGAGATGCCCTTAATCGTCGTATGATCGGCGGTTGTATGTAACTGAAGTGCGACTGATTTTGAGCCTAACCGCTTTCCAATCGCATACCAAGCTTGACCAGTCTGCAGTGCTAAGTTGTCCATTTCCATTTGTATAGAGTCAAAGCAGTCTCGGTGTGTCCGCGCGCACATGCCCAAGTCTGTAGAAAAGAAAAAACCTCTTATTAGAAATTTGTTACTAATAATAGAGTACACCCACCATTGGTGTGTGTCCATACACATCTTGACTCAATGCATCGATTTCGGTTTCTAGAATGAAATTTGGATTCTCCGATCTCCAATTCAGCATGGCACACACCAGCTTTGCATAGCCCAGTGCAGCTGCCAAGTGCAATAGGGTCATCCCCTTAAAACCACTTGATGACCATGAGACGGGAGCATTGGATCGCCACAACTTATTCGTGAGCTGATGACAGTAGTTCACCATTCTTTCTTCAAAGTTTGATTGTATCATGAGTGGAGCATCTTCAGGCTGAAAGGAATGTAAATTCTTATTATCATAAATCACACTTGTCTGCAAATTGAACTCACCGAATCCTTGGGTTCCAGTTTGATTTGCATTTTCTCATCGATCGATGACAATCGATTCAACAGCTCAAATTTATAAAGACAATCATTTGTGGTGCCATCGAAAGTGGCCTCTGGATGTGGACTAGATTTGTACTCGAAAATAACCGAATTGGATACGATAAAACCATCACTTGCCTCCTGCAGAGCAGCCAAACCAACCTTCGCGAGCTTTGGAATAAAAGATAATCACAAAGTTCTGTCAAATGAAAATTAAATTCACCATTAAACTCACCACACAATCTGTCATATTTGACAACCAGACAGAAGACTTCACTTTTATTGATTCACACGTATTCACCGATAGGAAATTTTGAGAGAGGATTCCGCTCTCCTATTTGAATGGCAGACGGGGTAGTGGGAGTTGGCTGTCTAATATAGGTGGCTGTGGCACTAAGCACTAACCCAGTGAAGGAAAATTAAAATCGATTATCTGTGCGTCTAGTATTCCTATATTATAGAAAAACTATACCACCATGGCGGCGGCAGTGCTTCCCATTTTGTTCTTCACACTAGTTTTTAGTGGAGTTGGAATTATCTTACCGATGATGGCACCGAAAGGACCAAACCGAGGATTGATGCAATGTTTACTAATGCTTACTGGGGCTACGTGCTGGCTTTTCTGGCTGTGTTGCTACATGGCCCAGATGAATCCACTAATCGGTCCGAGATTAAACCAGAAGAGCGTGCTCATGATGGCACGAGAATGGGGCGAAGTTATAACAGAGGGATAAGCAGTAAATTATTGTTAATGTTGCTTGTTTGTTTAGCCCGAAAAATAAATAAAACTACTCAAATGAGACTATGAATTCAAAAGTTTTATTAGTTCACCCACGACTCTAACATTGATACTGTTCCCAAGAAGCCGATATTTTTGCGCCAGAGTGGTAACATTGAGAAACTCAAACGTATCTGGGAAGCTCATTAGCCTGGCGACTTCTCGAGGGCTAAAGTAACGCAGCTGTAGCGTAGAGAGTAGCTCTAAGTATTCTTCTGCATTTGCATCGATTTTCGTTACAGCTTTAAACACATTGGCAACTTTTTTAAGACTTTGAGGGGTGAATATAGATCCCGTTCCCTCGCTGTAATGAGTGTAAGCCTTTGTAAAGCAAATTGTGTTCGATGATTCCGGGTTAACAATATCAACAAAACTCGCTTTTTCATAACCTTATCGCTCAGCATCAGCTCTTTGAGAATTGAGTTCTTTTGTTCGATTATGTCCTTAACAAGAAAATTAGTTTTATTAACTTCCTGCAGCAGCTCTTCGTTCATTGTTTCTCCTTGAAAGGGAAACTGTGATTTTCTTGCTAAACAATAGTATCGATACCGGGTGTTTGGAACTCCAAATTGTGATGGACTTAGAATCAACTCCTCATAAAAGAAACCAGCACGTTTCAGTATTTCCAAATAAACTTCTCTTGCCTTGGATATTTCGAATCCCCTAACATTCTCCATGAGTATATATTGAATGTTTTTACAGTTGGGAATAATATTACTAATATGCATAAGAGCATCTGTTCTAGGGTCGTCAACGTCCTTCTTGTTCCCCATCCTGGTGAAGGGCTGGCATGGTGGAGACATGAGAATCATATTAGCACCAAGCCTCTCTACAAGTTCCGGCGTTAAACTCTGAATGTTGTTGTTCAAAAGTTCAACTTCCGGGTGATTAAAGAACTTTTCCAGGGAGTTTAGAATCTAAAAATTTAAATTTTTAAAGTATTATCGGTCACTGAGAATACGATTTCTTACATTTAAAGGCCAAGTGCATTCCTCCAATTCCACTGAATAGCTCCAGGACTTTATATTCAGTCATTATCCTGATTGATTATTGTAATTTTCGTTAAAATGTATACAAATATTTATATAAATCTACAAAGATAACGCACAGTTGGTCAAATCGATTTTTATCAGATGAGAGATTTTAGAGTCACAAGCAGTGTTGCAGTGGTTTTTTCCCCACATGTAACAGTTCCTATTCTGCTGGTGGTGTCGGTGTTTTTCTTAATAATAAATACGAGTACATTGGCTGTGATATTGCTAACACAAATTTGGAATCCGCGGATATTGTAAAAGTGTCACTCACTCTTAATAATGAGAAGCACTGTTTTTTGTGTATCTATAGACTCCATGATGGTAGTAGAGATGTTTTTCTTGAAGAACTTAACCTTTTGTTGTTGAATGAAAAATCTAAAAACCTTATTCTTCTTGGGGACATAAATATTGATCTTCTTTCGAAAACCCACTTTGTGGACAGTTATTTAATGCTTTTAGCTGCTAATGGTCTAGATTGCTATATAAGTGAGCCAACTAGAATTGGTGATAATTCAAGGACATGCATAGACCATATATTTTGTAGGAGGAGCTTGTCTCGGAATGTTAGATTAGTGAGTTCTATAGCGGACTTAGGAATTACGGATCATTGTATGACTAGCCTTCATTTTTTTAATATTGTAGATAAAGTTGAAACTGATATAAGCTATATGCATGTTAAAAAAATTGATTTTGATAAGCTAAATTTCCATTTGTGCTTTGAATTTTGAGATAGTGTCTATAATGAAACTGATCCTTCTGTTGCCTATGATAATTTCATTAAAATTTTGGGTTCTTGGCTGAAAAGTTGTACTACTAGTTCAGTCAAATCTAACAGTAAATCTAAACGCCTGAAGGAGTGGATGACTAGTTACCTTTTGGTTAAAGTAAATGAAAAAAACAAATTATGTCAAAAATGTAAGAAATACCCAAATAACATCCAACTAAAAGCTGAGTACAAAATTATATGCAAAAGGTTATCAAAAGAAATAAATACATGTAAAGAAAACTTTTATCTATCCGAGCTCGAAAAAAATAAAGGTAATGTTAAAGGTGAATGGAGTGTAGTTAACAAAATCTTAAATCGTAGTTCTCAATCTGAGAAGCCGTTAGTTATTGTAGAAGATAATATCAGGATTACTGATCCTACTGAATTAGCTAAACGCTTCAATGACTTCTTCATTTCAATAACCGAAAATGTATCAACTGAAGTTTTTGGGCACAACAATGAATGTTTTGGCGCTGGACTTATAGTCAATGACTTTTTCCTAAATAAAAGCTTATTTTTTGATCCTATTTCGTCTGGCGAACTACTTAGCATCATTAGATCCCTTAAAAAATCCAACTCCGTTACCAGCGATGGTTGCTCTAACTTAGTTTTCCAAAAAATTGCTTACAATATTGTCGATGTGCTTGCGCATGTGTTTAATAATAGTGTATATGGTGGAATTTTCCCAAGCGCGCTTAAGATTGCTGAAGTCATTCCTCTCCACAAAAAGTCAAACCCTTGTGATCTGAATAATTACAGACCGATATCTCTGCTTTCAGTTTGCTCAAAATTGTTTGAAAAGGCTATGAAAAGGAGAATCTTAACGTTCCTATATAAAAATAATTTTTTTAATAATTCCCAATATGGATTTCGTGCTGGTAGGTCAACCGAAGATGCGTTGCTGAAATTTTGCAGTGAGTTATATAGTTGCATGTTTGCTTGAACTGTGTCAATAATTAGTTAACTACGCCATCTAGTAGAAAGTGGCCATATTACCGATTTTGGCAGCATTGGAGTAGCAGTTTGAGTAGCTGTGGTATAACTTGGTATGTTGTTCTCGAACCTTCTGAACTTAACGAACCTTCTCAACGAATCTGGAAATTTCGAGAGGTGTCACTAGGAGATATAAATAGATGTCGCAGGAGCACCCAAGACATTCTAGTTGTGAACCGCGATAAAGAAGTACGATAGATGACAGTAGTGAAAAGTATAGAGAATAAGTATAAGTATCCAGTAAGGGAAAAGTGTTTGTGTATTTAAAGTGATTAATTGTGAAAGTGAATAGTTGAATTAAATAAGTGAATTATTAGAATAATAATCAAGAAGTAAAAGACATTGATAGAGAACTAATAAAGATTAATTAAATAGAATTACGTTTTATCTTTTCGAATCCTAGCCTGGATGTAACATTGGTGTCAGAAGTGGGATAAAACGTATTCAGTGTGAAATTAAAGTGAAGTGAATTAAAAAAAAAATGGGCCGCACATTAAAATTACTACAGCTCAGTATTCCGCAGTTAAAAGCTGAATTGGAAAAGCGGAATCTCTCCACAGCTGGAGGAAAAAGTGATCTTGTGCTTCGACTGCAGGAATCTGTTGAAAACGAAGGAGAAAACCCCAAGTCCGTTTTGTTCGACGTAGCAGAAGAACAAGTAAGTACAAGCGTTGATATGACTGCTATGATGGAATTACTTCTGGCCAAGTTAGATGAACAGAAGAATTCTATGGACTCTCAGTTCAATGAACAGAAGAATTCTATGGGCTCTCAGTTCAAGGAACAACAGAATTCTCTAGAACAACAGAAGAATTCTCTAGATTCCAAATTGCATTCAATGGACTCTAAATTTGATGAACAAAAGAATTCTCTAGATTCCAAATTGCAATCAATGGACTCTAAATTTGATGAACAAAAGAATTCTCTAGAACAACAGAACAATTCTCTGTTAGCAGATGAATAAATAAAGTTCGGATTGATTTAAGAAAGTAAAAAGTATTTATTCAGAATAATAAGAAAGACGCAAAAACAACCACACCGTGTTTGGAGAAAGAAAAAAGACAATCAACAAGTGTGTGTGTTGTAAGCGAAGTAAGTTGTAAGTTGAACAAGAAAGGTCCGGTATTTAATGGGGTGTGTTCATTGTAAACCAACACTCCTCCTCAATGAACAATCGCCTAACTCCCATCAGGGAGCAGCTTACAGAAGCTCCTTTGTTTGATCGGTCCCAGAGGTTTGGTGAAAATGTCTGCCATCATCTCGTTTGTTGAACAATATTTCAATTCGATCTCATTATTTGCACAGAGATCTTGAACAAAACGCTCCTTAGTTTCTATGTGCTTTGATCGCCTACTGATACGTTCAGTATTAACAAATGCTATGCAGCTCTGGTTGTCCTCGTTGATCAATGTCGGTTCGCGCTGAATCTCGCCAAAATCTCGCAGTAGTTTTAGTAGCCATATTACCTCTTGACAGGCATCACTGAGGGCCACGTACTCAGCTTCCATCGATGAAAGTGTAACGCATTCTTGTCGTCGACTAGCTCACGAAATTGGAGACTCTCCAAATAAAAACACGTATCCAGACGTTGATCTCCTAGTAGCTTGATCACCAGCCCAGTCTGCATCCGAATAACCAACTAGTTTCCACTCCTCAGCACCGCCGATGCATATTTTGTAGTCGATAGTCCCTTTTAGGTAACGTAAGATCCTTTTTGCAGCAATCCAATCAGCTTCCGTAGGATTTTGAAATTTTCTGCCTAAAATAGCAGTGCTTGCCGATATGTCAGGTCTAGCCAAATACAACAATGCGCCGACTAGACTTCGATATATTGTGCTGCTGTCTAATGAAGCGGTCTTATCTTCAGCTTTCATATAACCAGGGTCCATCGGTGAGTTAGAAACCTTAGCGTTCTCCATACCAAAACTTTTAAGTAGCTTTTTAATGTAATTTTTCAGATGTATTTCAAAAACGTTGTCCTTTCGATATATTTCCATTCCCAGAAAATACCGCACTTCTCCCAGGTTGACTATTTCGAATTTTCTTTGAAGTTCGTTATAAATCGTAATAATCTCACCTTCATCCATGCTTCCCACCAGCAAGTCATCTACATAAACAAGTAGAAATACCTTCTTGCCTCCGGTATCTTTGATGTACAAACATGGATCCGCAGCCGATGCCTTAAAATGCAGCTTCAACAAAAAGTTATGTAATGTCTGGTTCCAGCAGCGTGCCGATTGCTTAAGTCCATAAATACTCTTATTTAATCGGCAGACTAACCCTTCTTTTCCGGAAATTTCATAGCCAGGTGGTTGTCTCATAAAAATCTCCTCTTGGACAACTCCATGAAGATAGGCAGTTTTGACGTCGAAATGTTTGACCAGCATTCCATGCTTTGCAGCAACAGCCAAAAAAGTTCTTAGAGTTGTTAATTTCGTGACAGGAGCAAAGACTTCGTCGTAATCTACACCATACTTTTGCGTGTATCCTTGCGCGACAATTCGGGCCTTATGCCTTGTGATTTCGTTCTGCTCGTTTCTTTTTATTTTATAGACCCATTTCGAGCCGACAACCTTTCTGCCTTCTGGAAGTTTTTCGAGATCCCACGTATGATTACGTCGTTGTGACTTCATCTCCTCGTTCATTGCTTCTCTCCATTCAGGTACTTGAACTGCTTCCTTGTAGTCCTTCGGTTCATCCAAAACTAGAGATGCACTGCCTACTACGTACTCATTAAGATGAATTGGTGGTACTCCACGAGTAGTTCGCTCGGAACGCCTTGTCGTAGTTCGCTCTTCCTCATCCTCGGATGGCAATTCTTCTTCAAATCCGAAAAATTCGTCCTCTCGCGAACTCTCGTCATCAACAGAAACATCAAAACTTTCCGTTGGAATCACTTCCCCTTCAGGGATAGAACGGATTTGAACTTCATCAGACACAATATCCATATTAGAGTCTGGAACACCGATATCAGCTGTCCGTGTTTCACTTTCTAGGAAATGAGCATCTCGACTGATGGTAATCTTCATAGTTGAACGATCAAGAAAACGATACCCTTTATGTTGATCAGAGTATCCGACAAATATTAGCTTGTTAGCTTTGCAGTCCAGTTTATCACGTCTAACATCCGGTATATGCACATAAGCTTCGCAGCCAAACCTCCGTATATGCTTCAGAGATGGTTTCCTCTTATACCAGAGTTCAAACGGAGTTTTATCCACTGACTTGATGGCAAACGATTTTGAATATAAGTTGCCGTAAGCACAGCTTCACCCCAATATCGTTTCTCCAACCCAGCGTCTATTAACATGCACTTTGTCATTTCGATGAGAGATCTGTTTTTGCGTTCAGCAACACCGTTTTGTTGGGGAGAATATGCAGTAGTGAACTGCGGCTTGATACCTTCAGCAATGTAAAAATCTCGTAGATTATTATTGTCGTATTCTCCTCCTCCATCAGATCGTATGACGACTGGTTTTCGTCCAAACTGATTTTGAACTTGACGAACGTACTGTTTTATTCTGTCTGCTGCTTCCCATTTGTGTTTCAATAGATAAACCACTGTATAACGGCTAAAATCATCTATCATAGTCATCAGGTACCTATTTCCAGCTGGTGTTGGTGCTCTCATAGGGCCACATAAGTCGGTATGTACTATATCCAATAATTTGTTCGATTTTTGATGAACTATTCCAGGAAATGGTGTTCGAGTAAGTTTTCCTTTTAAAGAGCACTCGCAAACAACTTGCAGCCCACAGTTTCGTACATCTAATCCAGAAACCAACTGTTCCTTCATCATCCGCTCTAACACCGCAGTATCTCGATGACCCAAACGTCTATGCCATTGATGTTGACAATTAACATGATGTTTTCCTTCTAAAGCTTTTGATGACTGTTCCAGAACTTGAAGATGGTGAAGATTTCCACATCGATTACCCAGTAAAACAACTTTTCCCTCAGAATTTTTTATGCTACAGGTATATTTATCAAACCTAGCAGAAAAACCATTTTCGGCCAGCTTGCTCACTGACATTAGACTTCCTCCTAAATCCGGCACAAATAAAACATCTTGAAGTGTGACTCTGACACGTCTTTTATCGTCGTCAACGCCAACAATTACACCTTCTCCGCGACCAGCTGATGATATTTGTTTTCCGTCAGCCAAAACAATGCTTGCACCGTCAGATTCATTTAAGGAATTGAAAAAATGTTTATCATTTGTCATGTGCGAACTCGCACCACTGTCGATTAACCAAAACCCTGGTTTATCACGACCTGCAGCAAACGCTATATTTGTTTCCTCTGTGACCTTTGTACTAGGATTTCTTTTTCTTCCACTGCCCCTTTTGTTTGCCAAATAAGAACGACAACTTGAACGTAGATGTCCCGGCTTTTTGCAATGGAAACAAGTTCTAGTTTCCACACTGCGATTCGATTCGGTTTTCAGTGCCTTTTCCTGCTTAAAAGACTCACCAGCCCGCTCCAGCCTTCGATGGTACTCGTCGATTAATTTTGACTTGATGAATTCTAATGTCATGTCGTCATTCGAACGACTGTCTAGCGCCGAAACCAAATGCTCAAATGAATCTGGCAGGCTTTGCAAGATCAAACAGATTTTTGTGTCTTTATCAAACACATGTCCAGCAGCAGCCAAACGATCGAATAACTCCTCGACATCAAACAGATGCTTCTCAACATTTCCTCCTTCTTGTACTCTTGTTGAGCACAACTTCTTGAGAAGTGACACACGAACAGATCTCGAAATTTTTTCGTGAGTATTCTGAAGTGTAGTCCAGACATCTTTTGCATGTCGACAGTTCTTCACCAAAGGCAATTGGTTATCGCTGAGAAAAAGAATAATTGTACCTTTCGCCTTCCTGTCTTCCTTCCTCCACACATCTGTCCTCGAATTTTCGTCTGGGAGATCATCCTCAACTACTTTCCATAGATCTTCTCGAGACAGGAAACTTTCCACTCTAAATTTCCAAACTGTCCAATTTGTATTATTTAATTTCGGGATTGAAAATTTTTCATCCGCCATTTTCCAAAACACGATTAACAAAGTTTCCACACAAAAAACTTCTTCGCATATACAGCGGAACAACAGGTTTTTAAAATGTCTTTAAAATACTCTAATCCACTTTTAACTTTTACTACTGGGCCCATAACCCTGTTAGCAGATGAATAAATAAAGTTCGGATTGATTTAAGAAAGTAAAAAGTATTTATTCAGAATAATAAGAAAGACGCAAAAACAACCACACCGTGTTTGGAGAAAGAAAAAAGACAATCAACAAGTGTGTGTGTTGTAAGCGAAGTAAGTTGTAAGTTGAACAAGAAAGGTCCGGTATTTAATGGGGTGTGTTCATTGTAAACCAACATTCTCTAGATTCCAAATTGCAAGCAATGGACACTAAATTCGAAGAACAAAAGAATTCCATAGTTGCCGCCCAAAAGATCGCTGTGGAAGATTTTAAAAATGTTCTCGAAGGAAAACTCGGAGAAATTGACCAAAAGTTGGAGAAGGTTGAAACCAAATTCGACGAAATCGATACAAACATCGAGATTTTGGCTAAAGAGCTCGAGAAAGTGAAGAAGCAGAAGGCTCGAGAAAATTCTGCGGACTGCCCGAGAAGGAAAGAGATGCAGCCTCCTGTTTTCGATGGTCAAACATCATGGCCAATTTATAGGAAACAGTTTGAAGCAGCTGCAGTGGCGAACAGCTGGGACAACGAGGAAAAGTCGATTGCGCTAACGCTCGCACTAAGAGGTACAGCTGCGGAGTTACTCCAAACCGTCTCAGAAGAGAGGCAACACAACTACGACGCCCTGGTCAAGGCTATAGAGATGCGCTTCGGTGATGAGCATATGCAGCAAGTGTACAGGGTTCAGCTACGCAGTAGAGTCCAGAAGAGGGGAGAAACACTTCAACAGCTGCAAGCAGATATCGAACGTCTGGCACATTTGTCATATCCTAATGCTGGTGAGATTCTCATCAATGAAATGGCTGTGGAGGCGTTTATCCAAGCCATTGAAGATAGACAACTGCAAATGGCCGTAAGAATGGCTGGAAAGAGAACTCTCGCTGAGGCCCTAGCATTTGCCTTGACAATGCAGGCTGCTGATCAGGCATCGCATGTGTTCCACCGCGTAAGGGAAATGACAGCCGTTGAATTTTCATGCCAAAGAGCAGACATCGTATACCGGAGCAGAGATAACAGAGGTCAAATGCGCTGCTAGAACTGCAACAAAATGGGGCACCTACAGAGACAGTGCAGAGCTCCACCCAGACAAGGCAGTTGTCCACATTGCGGGCCTAGGAGGCGCAACGAAGAAGCATCTGGCAGATGTAGCTTCGCAGAACCAGCAATCGGGAAACGTGTAAGGGGCAGTTTCTCGGAGCAGAAGTGGGTTTCCGGAATCGACGACTCCAGGACCACAATTCAAGTCTCCCAAACCAAACAAGGAAACCAGAGTTTAACAGTGGAAGCCTATATCGGTCAAAATAAGTGCGTGGCAGCCATCGACACCGGTGCCACCGCTTCCATTATAAGGAGGGACATCGTCCGTCAGTCTTGGTTGCACAACACCAGCAGTAACTGTCTGAAAACAGCAACAGGAGCGACAGCGAAAGTGTATGAGATATCATGCTAACAATAAATTTGGCAGGATTAGCATTCTCCCACGCTTTCTTAGTAGCTGATATATGTGACGAATGCATCATTGGAATCGATTTCATGAAGGCGAATGATGTCGTATTGGACTTTGGTATGCAAGTACTCAAGTATCGAAACGTAGAGATTCCGATGGTGTACGGGAAAGTGAACGCCGCATCCCTGAGGACAGTCAATAGTGAGGACGAGGTCCTACCACCTTCTTCAGAGACAATAATTCGGACAAAGCTGGAAGGTGATCCTATGAGCCACCGATTCTCTCTAGTTGAGCCAAAAGACAACCACTACCGAAACTGCGTGGTTGGAAAAGTGCTTGTCGAGCAGAAGAACAATATTGTTCTCGTACGAGTTCTTAATGCTGAACACAAAAGCGTCAAATTGAAGCAAGGTGAGGTGGTTGGAAAGTGTGTACCGGGTACTGAAGTCCACCGAAATATTCATCCGATATCCAGCGACCGCATGAAGACGAGGTACGACACAAAAGCAACCACCATAGGATTCCAGGAAGGAGATCTGGTATGGCTATACAACCCTCATCGCCGAAAAGGTATGTCACCTAAACTACAGCAGGATTGGGAAGGACCCTATAAGATAGTGAAGCGCATAAACGATGTTGTCTACCGGATCCAGCGAGGAAGAGGCAAGTTAAAAGTTGTCCATGTGGATCGTCTCCATCGCTACCATGGGGAAAATATTGACGTGCTTGTTCGGGACGAACAAGTTTAAGAGGGGGATATTGTTGCATGTTTGGTTGAACTGTGTCATTAATTAGTCAACTACGCCATCTAGTAGAAAGTGGCCATATTACCGATTTTGGCAGCATTGGAGTAGCAGTTTGAGTAGCTGTGGTATAACTTGGTATGTTGTTCTCGAACCTTCTGAACTTAACGAACCTTCTCAACGAATCTGGAAATTTCGAGAGGTGTCACTAGGAGATATAAATAGATGTCGCAGGAGCACCCAAGACATTCTAGTTGTGAACCGCGATAAAGAAGTACGATAGATGACAGTAGTGAAAAGTATAGAGAATAAGTATAAGTATCCAGTAAGGGAAAAGTGTTTGTGTATTTAAAGTGATTAATTGTGAAAATGAATAGTTGAATTAAATAAGTGAATTATTAGAATAATAATCAAGAAGTAAAAGACATTGATAGAGAACTAATAAAGATTAATTAAATAGAATTACGTTTTATCTTTTCGAATCCTAGCCTGGATGTAACAATATGAAAACATAAACAATAACTTGCATACGGCTGGGCTTTTCATTGACTTAACCAAAGCTTTTAACTTAGTTGATCACAGAATTCTTTTGTCAAAATTATATAATGCTGGTATGCGTGGTTTTATTTATAACTGGTTAGCTTCTTACTTAAAAGATAGGTATCAGACAGTTAAAATAAAGGGTTCCTTGCTACATTACGCAACATAATTGTTGGTGTTCCGCAAGGTTCGGTACTTGGTCAACTGCTTTTCTTGATTTTAATCAATTCTATATTCATACAGAATTTTAAGGGCGGAATAACAGCCTTTGCTGATGACATGGCCTTCTCATATGGTTGCAGTTCTCGGCTTAACTTAATTTCCGACATCAACTCAGACTTGGATATTCTAAGACGCTGGTTTGCTGTTCATAAAATGGTGTTGAGCAATAAAACCAAACTAATGTACTTTAGTCTCTCAGAGTCGCCTACCGTTGATTGTGATTTTTTTTACCATTCTCCTGACTGTCAAAAATTCAATTTCAAATTAAGTGAGAATACTTCATTGCTTTCCAATGAACCCTGCTCGGTTCATTGTTTTAAGGTGAATTTTGTCCAGTCCTTCAAATACCTTGGAGTTATTCTTGACAGTAAGTTGAACTGGTCCGATCACACCAACTCGCTTAAAAAGTACCTTTTGTGTTGCACTAGGCAATTTTATAATCTTAATTTGTACTGCTCACAAAAATTACTAATTATGATCTATTACGGTATTGTTCACTCAAAGCTTCAGTACGGGATAACTTGTTGGGGTGGGACTTATTTGAACAAGATCAATCCACTTCTTGTTCTGCAAAAACGTATTGTGCGTATTATTTGTAAGAAAAATCGTTTTCATAAAAGTTTCATTTTGTTTCAGGAATTAAAAGTTCTTCCACTAAGGCATCTGTACTATTTTAAAGTTCTTAAACTATTTTTTATAAGGAGTGGATATCTTTCAGTAAGAAGAAATTCGCTTCATAATTTACGTGTAAATTCCGTCAATTTGGTCAATACTCCAGCGTTTAATAAAATCCACTTCAAAAGATTCTTCACAGTAGTTGCTCCATCAATTTTTAATAAATTACCTTTCTCTATCAGAAGTCTAAGGAATTTGTCACCTTTCCTATACAAAATTAAATCTTGGCTTTTTAATCATGATCACACACAAATCGAACACATAATTAATTCAATTAGGTAGTTAACATTATAATTTAAATCAATAAAAAACATTTTTTTTTTTTTTATTATTTTCCTTTATTTTTCTTGTTCACCCTGCACACACTTAGTCATACGATTGAATTATTATATTTTTGAAAGGACACTCGCCACTAGCTCTTGCTTAAGCATAACTAAAGAGTGTCTTCAACCTAATTTTGTTGGGTCTTACAATATATTTTTATACTTTTGGTTTTTTTTTTTGAAGAACGCTTTATAAATTTTTTAATTGTACTGCACACTACTTATTAATAATTCCTCTGAATAATTTCTAATAATCTAATAATAAATCTGAATTGTTCTTATAACATTTTATATATTGTACCTACCTAGCAAGATGAATAAATAAATACAAATACAATACAATACAATACAATGTTGCCGGAGAGAAATATTATAAGGTAGTACTGCAGCCAAAAATGGGGAGTATTTTGAAAAAATAGTAGTACAAACCATTTTTGGGCTTCAAAAATAAGTGGGTACACAATTTTTTTTTTGCAACTTTATTTAAAAATGCTTAATTGATTCGCATTCAATGTATTTACCTCCAATCTGTTCAGTTTTTTATCTTTAATGAGAAACAGTTGGGAAAAAACTCGTTCTGCCGCTGCGCTGCTGTGCGGAATACTGAAGAAAGCACAAAATCCCTTGTCAGAAGGAAAAGTGTTTCATTAAGGCATTCTTTAAGACAAATATCTCTGACCAAAATTCTGCTATTTCTAAAGAAGATGTGGTTGGTGTATCAACTTCATCAGCATCAGAAATCTCAACATCATCGGTTCTTGCGGCAGGGGATTCAGGAACCGAATTTGCAGGAACAGCAGCAGACTCATTTGGTTTTTACCAGCAACAGAAGACACATTGACATTGGCTGGTGGAGCTTTTTTGCCTTTACATATATTGATTTGTCGGTGTATCAACTTCAACAGCAAATACTTTTTCAGCATTTGAAAACTCAATATCGTTGGCTCTTGTAGCAAGTGATTTTGGTGCTAAATTTTTAGGAACAGCAGCAGACTCATTTGTTCTAGAACCTGCAGCAACACAAGACACAGGCCCCTATTGCGAGTGGCGATTACTGATAGATGAACGACATTTATCTATTGTCAATCGTCGATTGTAGATTTTGGTATTGCGAATGGCAATCGTGATTGACATTTGTCGCTTGTCTATCGTCGATTGCAGATTTTGGTATTGTGAATGGCAATTGTGATTGACATTTGTCGATTTGACAATCGCTTGTTGTCGTTTAAGTTTTTCTGATCGACTGTGTGAAAACGAAAACAAAAACATTATTTGCAATCATGTAAGTTGTTTAAATACAATTAAAGTGCATATTCTTCTTCATAACACGAATAATTATAGGTCGAAGGTAGTCAGCAACAAAAAACAGCTCGAGCAATTGGTGAAATATATGGAAGAAAACCCAGATATTGCAAAAGGAATTTGTGCTAAGACTCTGGCCAAGAAAAGATGGGAGCGGTTTGCCATACATCTGAATAGTTTAGGACCACCCACACGTACCTGGGAAAAATGGCTTAAGGTATCAAAAAAATGTGAATTATTTGAAACCAACACTTACATCGTTTCCTCTAATTCCAGGGGATTCGAGTTGTCCCTTAGCCACTTCCTATTGCTGGCAATCTCTATAAACTCGTTTGTAGAATTTTCTTCGTCTGAATCATGGAACCAGAACTAAAATGAAGTCATTTTATTATTATATGTATTATTATTATTTTATTTACTTGTACTCGTATTTTACGAATTTATTTGTTTTGAATGTGACATTAGCTACTGTCAAGAAACTGTCAAAGCATTTCGTAATTCACAGTAACCCAGATGTTATTCACAATAACTCAAACTTTTGTCGATTGTGTTGCACAATACCAACACGAAAATTAATCGACACAATCGACAATTGTCGTGTCGATTGCCAATTGACACTCGCAATAGGGGCCACATTTACAGTTTTTTTTTTGCCTTTATAGCCTCAAAGGAATCCAATTTACTAAATATGTATTTATAATACAAGTTTACTTTGAATTATTCTAACAAGAATTACAATTTCAAGTAAGTATATTAATTTAGCAATCGTTTTCATTTTATTGATTTACACATAAAAATTCACGGAGTTCAAACAAAAAAACGACCAACAAAATACCTACAATCTCAGGTAACAATAAAATAAATACCGAACTGACAGATAATAATTGAATGAAAAATGAAACCAACGAAACACAAAAACAAACAAGAAATAGGGAAATTCCCTTTTTGACGACAGTGTGGAAGAGGCCCTATTGCGAGTGGCGATTACTGATAGATGAGCGACATTTATCTATTGTCAATCGTCGATTGTAGATTTTGGTATTGTGAATGGTAATTGTGATTGACATTTGTAGATTGGCAATCGCTTGTTGTCGTTAAAATTTTTCTGATCGACTGTCTGTGAAAAAGAAAACAAAAATATTGTTTGCAAACATGTAAGTTGGTTAAATACAATTAAAGTGCATATTCTTCTTCATAACACGAATACCTAGACAGTCGATCAGAAAAATTTAAACAACAACAAGCGATTGCCAATCGACAAATGTCAATCACAATTACCATTCACAATAGGCGTTTTTCTTTTTTAGCCCCGAGCGGGCAACAGAGCGGGGCCCGAGCGATCAGAGCTCGCTCCGAGCTGGACATAACCTGAGCGCTCCGAGCTAATTAAGAAACAGAATTGGGCACTGAACTGTCATTAGATAATTTTTTTTCTATTAATTTTTAAAATAGTCAGGATTGCTTCTGAAATTGGTGTTTGTCAAGGATTGTTCCATTTAAATTATAATTTCTAGTAAATAAACTATGGAAAAAGCACAAATAATGAATGAAGTCAGCCGCGCTCAGCTTTTCGCTCTATGTGCTCGGTCATTTTTAATCGAGCTCATCGAGCGAGCCCTGAGCTAGCTCAGAGATAAAAAAGAAATACAAATTTTGTGCTCAGAGCGCTCCGAGCTAAAAAAGTAACACAGTTCTTTTTTTGACAGCTCAGTGCCCCGCTCGGAGCTAAAAAAGAAAAACGCCTAATACCAAAATCTACAAACGACGATTGACAATAGATAAATGTCGCTCATCTATCAGTAATCGCCACTCGCAATAGGGGCCAAAATTGCTGCCAAATTTGCATTAAATTTTAAGTGAATTAAATTTATTTAGGTTGACATTACACTTTGCTGCAAGTGTAACATATGAATATATGTAAATACGAGAGTGCTTTAGATTACACGACTGAAGTAAAACTTGATTGGGTCTCACTAGGTTTAAAATCTTGCCTTGAATATTTTGTCACACACTTTTTATGCACAATTTCCGTACGTAATTTCTTCTTAGTTGATGGTCCTGGAGCACCGCCGTCATATTCAGACTCCGTGTCACTTGCTGCCACAATTTGTTATTATTCACCCGAAAATACACAAAATATGAACTTTAAAATAAATTTACAACTTTATTCACTTCAAACGTATAATATTATGTATTGAATATTGAACTAAATATTAATTTATAAAATTGTTCAAGGACGAAATGAAATTACGAAATAATCAAGAAGTCAGCGTTCGTTTAACGCTAGTAAACTCGCAAATGAACTACTGACTGAGATATATATATATTTCATGCACTGGCTATGAGAAGAGGAGAAAAAGAAAATGTGCGCGACCACTGCTCTGTCTTGTTCCTACAGTCCGATACAGACATCATGCCTGCACCTGAACGAAACGTAACTAGCTATGACAGAAAGAGAGAAAGAAAATGTGTGCTCGCACCTTCCTCTCTTCTACAGCTGTTCATTTCGTCTGAAATTGTTTTTATTTTGTGCAAAAATGGATTCCGACGAGTTTTTGTCTTACTGTGTTGAGGAAAGTCTACACAACTCTCTACACAACTCTCTTTCAAAATTTAGCTGGAGTCTTTAGCTCGTGTTTGGAGAGAAGAATGTGAACTAAATTTTAGCTCGATCTGCGTACTACGCATTAGACAGCAATATAAGGTCCGTTCGCGTACTTTATGTGTAGAAAAATGAAGTGTCAAATCTCCAAAATCGAGAGGGAATCCTCTCATTTTTAAGAAAAGTACGCGAACGCTTTTGTGTCAAAAGGTGAAAAACGTCTTAGTTTGGCTTCAGAAGAAGCAACAGCTGTTTTTTTTTTGCTGGCAAACTCATTTCATTTTCTTACCAGCTGAAATTCAGTGGGAAGAAAAATTAACGAATGTACATTTCTCTTTCGTTCATCTTTTCACCATTTTCTCAGTACGCGAACGCCTTTGTGTAGTTTTGCACGAAAGTTTATATAAATTTTCGTTTGCATATGAGTTCGCGAACAGACCTATAGTTAAACCTTTTATTGGTTTGTTAAATTTTGATATTAGGTCCGTTCGCGTACTTTATGTGTAGAAAAATGAAAAGTGTCAAAGCTCCAAAGTCTTGAGAGAATCCTCTCATTTCTAAGAAAAGTACGCGAACGTGTAAAAAGGTGAAAACGTCTTAGTTTGGTTTGAAAAGAAGCAACAGCTGTTTTTTTGCTGGCAAACTCATAGGATTTCGTCATTTGACAGTTTTCATTTTCTTACCAGCTGAAATTCTGTGTACTTTCGTTCATTAAAAGGGTTATGGTTTCGCAAATAGGATTTCGAATTTCGAAAAACTGTTGATGTGGAAATATTTGTTATAACTTTAGAATATGTTCTGCATCAATTTTTACTTAAGGAAACTTATATTTGAAAATTTAAGGTTTTTCCATACAAATTTATTTAATTCATCACTAACAAATGTCAAAATGGTTACATGGGTGGGTATATATGATAAGTTTTTTTTTTTTTTTTTTTTTAGACTTTTATTTTTCATAAAAAACCTAACATTTTGTATACGTATCTGCGAAGCCTTTGGCTTATCTGCAGAAGATTAATCTTTTTCAATTTTAATTTATTTAGTAGCTTAGTATTTTAAAATTCAAGTTAACATTATGAATATGAAACTAGTTTATATTTCACGGATTTTAGCTTGAAAGAAAATATGTGTTTAAAAAATCTAGGTTTGCAAGTTTATTTCATTGTTCAAGAAAAAGTTTTTAATCGTTTTTTTCTAGTTTTAAAGTTTACAATGTTCGTTAGTTCACGGGAAAGGCTGTTGATTGTTGCAGGAACGCTGTATATGAGTTGTCTTCTACCATACTTATTAAAGGTGCTAGATACTTGCAGAATACCTTGACCACGTCGTCTAGTGTTTACCTCATGATTCAGTGGTCTAACAAACCGGATATCGTTACAGTATTCCAAAGTGAGCGTCATCTTGAAATTGTCTTCCACACTCAGAACTTTAAAGCTTAAATCGTTGTTTCGTGTATTCCAATTGACTTGCTTTAACGCGGATTTTTGAAGTTTTTCCAGCTTTTGGATGTGGGTTGTCGATGCGTTACCCCAAGCAAGAACACCATATCGCAGTTTGGACTCAATGAGTGCATAGTATACCTGCCTCAAAGCGGTCACCGTGGCATGGTATTTCAGGTGCGCTAGTGCAAAGACGGCCTTCTTTAAATCCATACGTAATTTATCGATGTGTTTGTTCCATAAGAAGTGACAGTCGATGAGGACTCCTAGATATTTATAGATATCAACATCTTCGATGACTTCTGAGATGGAACTAAGACATGCATCATTTCTCATAAAAACTGGTATTTGCGTCGATTTGAAACTTGGATTTCTGATGTGCATAATCTTTGTTTTCGATGCATTTATCACTAACCCGTTGTCGTGGCACCACTTTACTGCGACATCAAATTCTTCCTGCATCACTGCTGTAGCTCTTTCTAGGGACCTGTTACACACCACGATAGCTGTATAATCAGCAAAAGCAAACGGTATACTTTGTTTGAATGATCGGAGGAGCTCATTAGTATACAGGATGAATAGGATTGGCCCTAGTTTTGATCCCTGTGGGACACCATATTCCAGATTACTTCTGTCACTCTGTACATCACAAATTTTTACGCAAAATAGCCTGTTGGACAGGTAATCGGTCAACCAATCTGCCATTAATCCTCTTATACCAATACGTTGAAGCGCTTCAAGAAGTGTTTTGTGGTTTAAGGTAGCGAATGCCTCACTGAAATCCATGAAGAGTACCAACACGTGATGACATTTGTTCAAGCTCTGGTTGACACAATTCGCGAATTCTGCTAACAGTTTACACGTACTTTTATTTTTTTGAAAACCATATTGACTTTTATGAATCGGAGCATGATTGCTAATAAAGCTATTTATTCGTGCAGTGGTAACACTTTCCAGACATTTTTCTATTTCCGGAAGTATTGATATCGGTCTATAGTTACTGAGCTGACTTTTATTTCCTCCTTTGTAAATAGGCCTTACTACAGCTGTTTTCAAGATGGATGGTATCTTTGATTATGTCAGACTTATGTTAATGAACTTACCTATAATGGGTGCAAATATGTCGGCGTGTTTTCTGATTTCGGCCGCTCGAATTCCATCAATTCCTGGCGATTTATCTTCCCCCAGCAAACTTATTATACTATAAACTTCTCGAACGTTTGTTGGTTTTACGAACATAGTTTTTTCCAGGATTCTGTTCGGATTAACATATGTAATTGAGTCACAATGATGGATAATCTTCTTCGGCTGTGTTGAAAAGAATTTTGCAAAATCATTGAATAATACATGCGGTTCAGTAGAAAAGTTTTTATTCAATGACTCATCAATATTTAATTTTTTTCTTCCCGGTATTTCATTTATTAATCCCCACGTTTTCCTGGTGTCTGTCTTAAATTGAATGAACTGGTTTTTAAAATAATTGGATTTATGGGATGATATTTCTTTGTTTAATTGGTTTCTAAAATGCTTATATTCGACTTCAAAGCCTTTGTTAAGCCTGTTGTTTTTCCACCTAGATCGTCCCTTCTTTTGCATTTATCAATAAGACTCGCGGTCATCCAGGTGTTGTGATTTCTTTTATTTGTTATTGATTTTGTGCAGGTTGATTTTTTATATATATCTTTGAACTTTGTAACAATTTGTTCATACATGCTTTCAGCATCATTTTCGCTCATGATACTTTCCCAATTTGAGTTCTGTATTAGTTGGTTAACTTTCGTAATACATATATACTTTGTATTCACAACTTTTTCTATTACTGTTTTTGGAGTACAAGTGGCCTAAAGTACAGGGTAATGGTTGGTCATCCCGCTTTCTATTACTAACGAGCTCATCTGTACATCTGTTTTGCTTACCAGGATGTGATCAATCAATGACTTCGATCCTTTTTTAGGTTCAACTCTTGTGAACTCTGTTATAACGTTCATAAGCCTTGATGATGCTAGCGTCTCCAAATACTCTTTTACGTAATATGCATTAGTATCGCGAACGTTAATATTAATATCACCCATCACAATTATTTCCTCATTTTTACCCAATTTGGATAAATTACTACCCATCTCTTCAACAAACGCCTTCTTACTAAAACCTGGAGGTCTATATATTCCCAGGACATAGGTCGTTTTGTTATCTTCTGTAAAACTAATTTTTACATTTTCATAAGAAGCGGTAACGTGAGGTATGGACCTGTGATCTAGTTCTTGGCGAATAAACATCAAAACTCCACCACCTCTTCTTTTGTTTCTATTCGAAAACTCAGGCAGAAAGCCTTCTATTTTATAGAAAACTTTTTCTTCGTCTTTTATATTCGTTTCAACTAAAACAATGATTTTCGACTTTTCTTACAAAATGCCTTATACTTAAACAAAAACTATTCCAATTAGTATGCAGAGATCTTATATTGAAACATAAACAAGAAAAAATCGTATTCAAAAATTCATTTGCGTTTATACCGCTAAAACCTTGTACTACCCTACAATCAAGGTTAACTACCAATTCATCGTTTCTATTTGTGTTATCCATTTAGTCATAAACAGTTTCGCGTTTCTATTATATAGTTACACACCATTGAAAATTATTGTATGCGTGTTATTTTATCGACATCATTTGCTGTGCATATCATAATGGGTTGTGCAATGTGCACTCTCAACTCTTCGTGCTAAGATTTTACCCGAACTCTCCCACACAAATTTCCAGTTTTCCTGCTTTGCCTTCTCTTTCGCCATCCACAGCAGGTGCTTGTTTTGTTTTGTCAGCTGGTTGTTTATGTACACTGTCTTATCAGGCAGCGATGGCTTTGGACTCGGTTTTGCATTGCTATAATCGGTGTTCTGCATTACTGCACTCAGTCTAATGGGACGAGTTGCGCGCGCTTGCTTAACAAATTCAGTTTTGCAAATATTTGAAGCAAAAGAAGCGACGTGATAGATTTATCAGGGTTTTTATTTTTAGTTCTGTAAATGTCGGTGATATCCGTGTCTTTTATTTCATGGTTTATTGTTTTCCCTATTCCTTTAACTATTTCCACTAAATTTTCGTGGGTGGGTCGGAGGAATGTTTTTAATATCGATATTGTGCTTGATTAATTGTTGTTCCATGGTGTTAATTTGTGATTGCATATTGTCTATGATTTCGTCTTTCTTCTTGTTGTTTTCTTTCAGTTCATTCAAATCTTTCATGAAACTTTCAATTAGGCTGTTGTTTTTAGTCATATTAGTGTTGATGTCTTTGTATTTTGAGGCTAGAAAATCACAGCTTGATATTATATCTTTCATTTCTGATCTTATCAGACGAATCTCCGTCAGGATAGCTGTGTTCCCATTATCTATGATTTCATGTGACTTATCTGGGCTACTGGCTGGTCGCACTCTTTTTGCCGCTTGTGCCTTTGAATCCAGAACTGGTGTAGATAGTCCCACTTTGCTACTCGTATAAGCCGCACCTTGCTCATTTCCAGGGTTTCTGCAGGTTTGACACCTCCATGTGTCCCTTCTTGCGCCCATGTTTCTCCAATATTTCTCAGTAACCGTAGTGCATTCGAAGTGAAGCCTACGGTTGCACATCATACAAAATGCGAAATCTCCGTTGTTGGAGAGATTTTCACCGCAATGACCACACACAACCATTATAGAGGGATATGCAAGAAAAGAATGCAAAGTATACAAGGGCAATGGGAATAAAGAAAAATTTACAAATAAATTCACAAATAGATTTAATAATTACGCTTTAATTGCTTGTTTTTTTTTTCTTTTTTCTTATAAATTCACTGTCTTAATCAGGTTATACTACACTTCAGGGTATTTAACTTGATAACTTGTAAGAAGACCATTAGATTTACGAGCATATTAAAAACACGTCCAATCACTAAGCCAGCTGTAGCTACTATCTCTGCCATAAGTGAAGTTGATAACAAACTATTATTGTGGAAGCGTTCACACTTGAGCATGAAAATGTTATGTTTATTATATAGGTATGTATATATATTTATACATAAATATATTATATCTATATATATATATATAATTGATAACAACAATGTAAATAGGGTTAGTTATTGATTATTATGTTTTGGGATCTATTTGTGATTTCACAATGGACCTGGCACCTATCCCAAAGCTAACAGTGAACCCAAGCAGGGGGGTTGCAGGTGGGCAACATGGCCACCATGGACATTTTATGGGATCTACTTGTGATTTCACAACGTATTTCGCATCTATCTCAATTCTAACAGTAAACCTAAGCATACACATTGTACTGTATATGTGATTTATTTGTGATTTCACAATGTACCTCGCACCTATCCCAAAGCCAACAGTGAACCCAAGCAGGGGGGTTACAGGGGGGCAGCATGCCAACCCATACACATTGTACTGTTTATGGGATATACTAGTGATTTCACAACGTACTTCGCACCTATCCCAAATCTAACAGTCAACCGAAGCATGCACATTGTACTGTTTATGGAATGTATTTATGATTTCAGAATGGATTCGCACCTATCCCAAAGCTAACAGTGAACCCAAGCAGGGGGTACATTGTACTGTTTATGGGATCTACTTGTGATTTCACAATGTAACTAAACGCATTCTCAATCTAGAAAAGGAAAACCCAAAAGAAACACGATTGCCTCTAACGGCCATATTATTCACTCCCTTTAATCCGGGTTAAAGGTTACACCCGGATTAAAGATAGTTTAACCCAAAAATTAAACCCAAGTCCATAATATTTAGTCGTTAAACCCAAACATAAACCCAGTTTTTTAAACTTGACAGCGTTTAATCCGATTTAATTTAAACTGCACTCCGGAGACCAGTTTAAGTACTTTAACTCGGGTTAAAACTCTATTTCATAATATTCACTGTTTTTGTCTAGGTCACATTTTTGACATTTCTTTGCTCGCACGAGGTAGGAATTAAAAAAGTAAAAAAAAATTAAAAAAGCTGGAACAAAGTACCTATCAAGACGCTGGGAAAATGGATTTCATTCGTGATATTGACGAAATGTTTATGTCTTCGTCGTAGGACGATGAATTTATTGAAAAGCTGATGGAACAGCAGATGGGGAGTCAACATCGTCCTAATCGTCGAACGTATCGAATGCACAAGCGGGCTTGTGTAAAGGATTGAATACGTTAGATTTCCGGAAATATTTTCGGCTAAAAAAGAGGCATTTTGGAGGTTACAAAAATTGACAAACTACAAGAAACAAATGTCGTTATATGTGACTTTTGACACTACGTAGGTATAGGTAGTCTGTGGGGTGGGTAAGCTCTGGCGATTGCAAAGTGAATAAATGAAATAAAGAAATGTGTGCCGTTGGCCTTAAGGGCGATGACCCGTGTTGGGGCGTCAACATCCTGCCCGGTCGAATGGAGATTCGAAAGTAGGTGGTTCCAAGATGCGGCACAGCTTCTGTACTGGGCGCTGACAAAGACCAGTCGACGTCTTCAGGGTAACGTTGCGGGTAAGTCCATCACCGACCGGGACCTCTATCACCCGACCTAGGCGCCAGTGAGTGGGAGGTAGGTTCTCATTGCGGACGGTCACTATATCACCCGTCTGTATGTTGGGTTCACGACTTTCCCATTTGTTACGGGTCTGCAGAGTCGTAAGATACTCGTCGCTCCAAAGAGTCCAAAAGTCCTGGTGTATCTTCCGGAGCCATTGATATTGCTTCAGGCGGTTGAGCGGGACGTCTCCGACTGAAGGCTCGGGTACTGCGAGAAGTGGGACTCCGATTATTAAGTCTCCTGGCGTTAGAGCCAGTTTGTCCTCTGGATCGTCATGTAACGGCACCAACGGCCGCGAGTTGACGCAGGCCTCGATCCGATTCTATAATCGACGATTGACAATAGATAAATGTCGCTCATCTATCAGTAATCGCCACTCGCAATAGGGGCCAAAATTTGCTGCCAAATTTGCATTAAATTTTAAGTGAATTAAATTTATTTAGGTTGACATTACACTTTGCTGCAAGTGTAACATGTGAATATATGTAAATACGAGCGTGCTTTAGATTACACGACTGAAGTAAAACTTGATTGGGTCTCAAGAGGTTTAAAATCTTGCCTTGAATATTTTGTCACACACTTTTTATGCACAATTTCCGTACGTAATTTCTTCTTAGTTGATGGTCCTGGAGCACCGCTTTCATATTCAGACTCCGTGTCATTTGCTGCCACAATTTGTTATTATTCACCCGAAAATACACAAAATATGAACTTTAAAATAAATTTACAACTTTATTCACTTCAAACGTATAATATTATGTATTGAATATTGAACAAAATATTAATTTATAAAATTGTTCAAGGACGAAATGAAATTACGAAATAATCAAGAAATCAGCGTTCGTTTAACGCTAGCAAACTCGCAAATGAACTACTGACTGAGATATATATATATTTCATGCAATGGCTATGAGAAGAGGAGAGAAAGAAAATGTGCGCGACCACTGCTCTCTCTTGTTCCTACACTCCGAAACAGACAACATGCCTGCACCTGAACGAAACGTAACGAGAGAAAGAAAATGTGTGCTCGCACCTCCCTCTCTTCTACAGTAATATACGAAAAGTAAACTCTCTCTCTCTCTTTCTATCTTCACTAACTTATTACGATTACACTTTTCGTAACGCTTTCGTCACGCATTCACCAGCTTAGTCCCCAAGTCAAGCGTGCGTTAAGAAGTTTTACTTCAAAAAAATAGGAGTACGAATGTGAAAGGAGGAGTACGGGAGTACGGAGGTGTTGAAAGTAGTACAATACTCCTATGGGAGTACTTTCGGCAACATTGGTCACAAGGGATCCCATCGTTCAGGTTTTCACGGGTCGCTAATTCATTTGTTAAGCATAGTACGCAGCTCGAGCTAAAATTTAGCTCCCATACAAAATTCTCTCCAAAATTTAGCCAAGCTAAAATTTAGCAAAGCATTTTAGCCGATTGGTACGCAGCTCCAGCTAACATTTCAAACTTTTGTTTCGCGGTGTACATTGTTTAACTGTCAAAATTTAGCGAACCGATAAATTGCTCGGCACATTTATTTCGAGCTTAATTTTGACAGACAGCTGTTCATTTCGTCTGAAATTGTTTTTATTTTGTGCAAAAATGGATTCCGACGAGTTTTTGTCTTACTGTGTTGAGGAAAGTCTACACAACTCTCTACACAACTCTCTTTCAAAATTTAGCTGGAGTCTTTAGCTCGTGTTTGGAGAGAAGAATGTGAACTAAATTTTAGCTCGATCTGCGTACTACGCATTAGACAGCAATATAAGGTCCGTTCGCGTACTTTATGTGTAGAAAAATGAAATGTGTCAAATCTCCAAAATCGAGAGGGAATCATCTCATTTTTAAGAAAAGTACGCGAACGCTTTTGTGCCAAAAGGTGAAAAACGTCTTAGTTTGGCTTCAGAAGAAGCAACAGCTGTTTTTTTTTGCTGGCAAACTCATTTCATTTTCTTACCAGCTGAAATTCAGTGGGAAGAAAAATTAACGAATGTACATTTTTCTTTCGTTCATCTTTTTACCATTTTCTCAGTACGCGAACGCCTTTGTGTAGTTTTGCACGAAAGTTTATATAAATTTTCGTTTGCATATGAGTTCGCGAACAGACCTATAGTTAAACCTTTTATTGGTTTGTTAAATTTTGATATTAGGTCCGTTCGCGTACTTTATGTGTAGAAAAATGAAAAGTGTCAAAGCTCCAAAATCTTGAGAGAATCCTCTCATTTCTAAGAAAAGTACGTGAACGCTTTTGTGTAAAAAGGTGAAAACGTCTTAGTTTGGTTTGAAAAGAAGCAACAGCTGTTTTTTTTGCTGGCAAACTCATAGGATTTCGTCATTTGACAGTTTTCATTTTCTTACCAGCTGAAATTCTGTGTACTTTCGTTCATTTTTCTTTCGTTCATCTTTTTACCATTTTCTCAGTACGCGAACGCGTTTGTGTAGTTTTGCACGAAAGTTTATATAAATTTACGTTTGCATATTAGTTCGCGAACAGACCTATTGTTAATTAAAAGGGTTATGGTTTCGCAAATAGGATTTCGAATTTCGAAAAACTGTTGATGTGGAAATATTTGTTATAACTTTAGAATATGTTCTGCATCAATTTTTACTTAAGGAAACTTATATTTGAAAATTTAAGGTTTTTCCATACAAATTTATTTAATTCATCACTAACAAATGCCAAAATGGTTACTTTTATTTTTCATAAAAAACCTAACATTTTGTATACGTATCTGCGAAGCCTTTGGCTTATCTGCAGAAGATTAATCTTTTGCAATTTTAATTTATTTAGTAGCTTAGTATTTTAAAATTCAAGTTAACGTTATGAATATGAAACTAGTTTATATTTCACGGATTTTAGCTTGAAAGAAAATATGTGTTTAAAAAATCTAGGTTTGCAAGTTTATTTCATTGTTCAAGAAAAAGTTTTTAATCGCTTTTTTCTAGTTTTAAAGTTTACAATGTTCGTTAGTTCACGGGAAAGGCTGTTGATTGTTGCAGGAACGCTGTATATGAGTTGTCTTCTACCATACTTATTAAAGGTGCTAGATACTTGCAGAATACCTTGACCACGTCGTCTAGTGTTTACCTCATGATTCAGTGGTCTAACAAACCGGATATCGTTACAGTATTCCAAAGTGAGCGTCATCTTGAAATTGTCTTCCACACTCAGAACTTTAAAGCTTAAATCGTTGTTTCGTGTATTCCAATTGACTTGCTTTAACGCGGATTTTTGAAGTTTTTCCAGCTTTTGGATGTGGGTTGTCGATGCGTTACCCCAAGCAAGAACACCATATCGCAGTTTGGACTCAATGAGTGCATAGTATACCTGCCTCAAAGCGGGCACCGTGGCATGGTATTTCAGGTGAGCTAGTGCAAAGATGGCCTTCTTTAAATCCATACGTAATTTATCGATGTGTTTGTTCCATAAGAAGTGACAGTCGATGAGGACTCCTAGATATTTATAGATGTCAACAGCTTCGATGACTTCTGAGATGGAACTAAGACATGCATAATTTCTCATAAAAACTGGTATTTGCGTCGATTTGAAACTTGGATTTCTGATGTGCATAATCTTTGTTTTCGATGCATTTATCACTAACCCGTTGTCGTGGCACCACTTTACTGCGACATCAAATTCTTCCTGCATCACTGCTGTAGCTCTTTCTAGGGACCTGTTACACACCACGATAGCTGTATCATCAGCAAAAGCAAACGGTATACATTGTTTGAATGATCGGAGAAGCTCATTAGTATACAGGATGAATAGGATTGGCCCTAGTTTTGATCCCTGTGGGACACCATATTCCAGATTACTTCTGTCACTCTGTACATCACAAATTTTTACGCAAAATAGCCTGTTGGACAGGTAATCGGTCAACCAATCCGCCATTAATCCTCTTATACCAATACGTTGAAGCGCTTCAAGAGGTGTTTTGTGGTTTAAGGTAGCGAATGTCTTACTGAAATCCATGAAGAGTACCAACACGTGATGACATTTGTTCAAGCTCTGGTCGACACAATTCGCGAATTCTGCTAACAGTTTACACGTACTTTTATTTTTTTGAAAACCATATTGACTTTTATGAATCGGAGCATGATTGCCAATAAAGCTATTTATTCGTGCAGTGGTAACACTTTCTAGACATTTTTCTATTACCGGAAGTATTGATATCGGTCTATAGTTACTGAGCTGACTTTTATTTCCTCCTTTGTAAATAGGCCTTACTACAGCTGTTTTCAAGATGGATGGTATCTTTGATTATGTCAGACTTATGTTAATGAACTTACCTATAATGGGTGCAAATATGTCGGCGTGTTTTCTGATTTCGGCCGCTCGAATTCCATCAATTCCTGGCGATTTATCTTCCCCCAGCAAACTTATTATACTATAAACTTCTCGAACGTTTGTTGGTTTTACGAACATAGTTTTTTCTAGGATTCTGTTCGGATTAACATATGTAATTGAGTCACAATGATGGATAATCTTCTTCGGCTGTGTTGAAAAGAATTTTGCAAAATCATTGGATAATACATGCGGTTCAGTAGAAAAGTTTTTATTCAATGACTCATCAATATTTAATTTTTTTCTTCCCAGTATTTCATTTATTAATCCCCACGTTTTCCTGGTGTATGTCTTAAATTGAATGAACTGGTTTTTAAAATAATTGGATTTATGGGATGATATTTCTTTGTTTACTTGGTTTCTAAAATGCTTATATTCGACTTCAAAGCCTTTGTTAAACCTGTTATTTTTCCACCTACGGTATAGATCGTCCCTTCTTTTGCATTTATCAATAAGACTCGCGGTCATCCAGGTGTTGTGATTTCTTTTATTTGTTATTGATTTTGTGCAGGTTGATTTTTTATATATATCTTTGAACTTTGTAACAATTTGTTCATACATGCTTTCAGCTTCATTTTCGCTTATGATACTTTCCCAATTTGAGTTCTGTATTAGTTGGTTAACTTTCGTAATACATATATACTTTGTATTCACAACTTTTTCTATTACTGTTTTGGAGTACAAGTGGCCTAAAGTACAGGGTAATGGTTGGTGATCCCGCTTTCTATTACTAACGAGTTCATCTGTACATCTGTTTTGCTGACCAGGATGTGATCAATCAATGACTTCGATCCTTTTTTAGGTTCAACTCTGTTATAACGTTCATAAGCCTTGATGATGCTAGCGTCTCCAAATACTCTTTTATGTAATATGCATTAGTATCGCGAACGTTAATATTAATATCACCCATCACAATTATTTCCTCATTTTTACCCAATTTGGATAAATTACTTCCCATCTCTTCAACAAACGCCTTCTTACTAAAACCTGGAGGTCTATATATTCCCAGGACATAGGTCGTTTTGTTATCTTCTGTAAAACTAATTTTTACATTTTCCTAAGAAGCGGTAACGTGAGGTATGGGCGTGTGATCTAGTTCTTGGCGAATAAACATCAAAACTCCACCATCTCTTCTTTTGTTTCTATTCGAAAACTCAGGCAGAAAACCTTCTATTTTATAGAAAACTTTTTCTTCGTCTTTTATATTTGTTTCAACTAAAACAATGATTTTCGACTTTTCTACAAAATGCCTTATACTTAAACAAAAACTATTCCAATTAGTATGCAGAGATCTTATATTGAAACATAAACAAGAAAAATTCGTATTCAAAAATTCATTTGCGTTTATACCGCTAAAACCTTGTACTACCCTACAATCAAGGTTAACTACCAATTCATCGTTTCTATTTGTGTTATCCATTTAGTCATAAACAGTTTCGCGTTTCTATTATATAGTTACACACCATTGAAAATTATTGTATGCGTGTTATTTTATCGACATCATTTGCTGTGTATATCATAATGGGTTGTGCAATGTGCACTCTCAACTCTTCGTGCTAAGATTTTACCCGCACTCTCCCACACAAATTTCCAGTTTTCCTGCTTTGCCTTCTCTTTCGCCATCCACAGCAGGTGCTTGTTTTGTTTTGTCAGCTGGTTGTTTATCTACACTGTCTTATCAGGCAGCGATGGCTTTGGACTCGGTTTTGCATTGCTATAATCGGTGTTCTGCATTACTGCACTCAGTCTAATGGGACGAGTTGCGCGCGCTTGCTTAACAAATTCAGTTTTGCAAATATTTGAAGCAAAAGAAGCGACGTGATAGATTTATCAGGGTTTTTATTTTTAGTTCTGTAAATGTCGGTGATATCCGTGTCTTTTATTTCATGGTTTATTGTTTTCCCTATTCCTTTAACTATTTCCACTAAATTTTCGTGGGTGGGTCGGAGGAATGTTTTTAATATCGATATTGTGCTTGATTAATTGTTGTTCCATCGTGTTAATTTGTGATTGCATATTGTCTATGATTTCGTCTTTCTTCTTGTTGTTTTCTTTCAGTTTATTCAAATCTTTCATGAAACTTTCAATTAGGCTGTTGTTTTTAGTCATATTAGTGTTGATGTCTTTGTATTTTGAGGCTAGAAAATCACAGCTTGATATTATATCTTTCATTTCTGATCTTATCAGACGAATCTCCGTCAGGATAGCTGTGTTCCCATCATCTATGACTTATCTGGGATACTGCCTGGTCGCACTCTTTTTTCCGCTTGTGCCTTTGAATCCAGAACTGGTGTAGATAGTCCCACTTTGCTACTCGTATAAGCCGCACCTTGCTCATTTCCAGGGTTTCTGCAGGTTTGACACCTCCATGTGCCCCTTCTTGCGCCCATGTTTCTCCAATATTTCTCAGTAACCGTAGTGCATTGGAAGTGAAGCCTACGGTTGCACATCATACAAAATGCGAAATCTCCGTCGTTGGAGAGATTTTCACCGCAATTACCACACACAACCATTATAGAGGGATATGCAAGAAGAGAATGCAAAGTATACAAGGGCAATGGGAATAAAGAAAAATTTACAAATAAATTCACAAATAGATTTAATAATTACGCTTTAATTGTTTGTTTTTTTTTTCTTTTTTCTTATAAATTCACTGTCTTAATCAGGTTATACTACACCTCAGGGTATTTAACTTGATAACTTGTAAGAAGACCATTAGATTTAAGAGCATATTAAAAACACGTCCAATCACTAAGCTAGCTGTAGCTACTATCTCTGCCATAAGTGAAGTTGATAACAAACTATTATTGTGGAAGCGTTCACACTTGAGCATGAAAATGTTATGTTTATTATATAGGTATGTATATATATTTATACATAAATATATTATATCTATATATATATATATAATTGATAACAACAATGTAAATAGGGTTAGTTATTGATTATTATGTTTTGGGATCTATTTGTGATTTCACAATGGACCTGGCATCTATCCCAAAGCTAACAGTGAACCCAAGCAGGGGGGTTGCAGGTGGGCAACATGCCCCCCATGGACATTTTATGGGATCTACTTGTGATTTCACAACGTATTTCGCATCTATCTCAAATCTAACAGTAAACCTAAGCATACACATTGTACTGTATATGTGATTTATTTGTGATTTCACAATGTACCTCGCACCTATCCCAAAGCCAACAGTGAACCCAAGCAGGGGGGTTACAGGGGGGCAGCATGCCCACCCATACACATTGTACTGTTTATGGGATATACTAGTGATTTCACAACGTACTTCGCACCTATCCCAAATCTAACAGCCAACCGAAGAATGCACATTGTACTGTTTATGGGATGTATTTATGATTTCAGAATGGATTCACACCTATCCCAAAGCTAACAGTGAACCCAAGCAGGGGGTACATTGTACTGTTTATGGGATCTACTTGTGATTTCACAATGTAACTAAACGCATTCTCAATCTAGAAAAGGAAAACCCAAAAGAAACACGATTGCCTCTAACGGCCATATTATTTACTCCCTTTAATCCGGGTTAAAGGTTACACCCGGATTAAAGATAGTTTAACCCAAAAATTAAACCCAAGTCCATAATATTCAGTCGTTAAACCCAAACATAAACCCAGTTTTTTAAACTTGACAGCGTTTAATCCGATTTAATTTAAACTGCACTCCGGAGACCAGTTTAAGTACTTTAACTCGGGTTAAAACTCTATTTCATAATATTCACTGTTTTTGTCTAGGTCATATTTTTGACATTTCTTTGCTCGCACGAGGCAGGAATTAAAAAAGTAAAAAAAAATTAAAAATGCTGGAAAAAAGTACCTATCAAGACGCTGGGAAAATGGATTTCATTCGTGATATTGACGAAATGTTTATGTCTTCGTCGTAGGACGATTTTTTTTTTTTTTTTTTTTTTTTATAATTAGTGCGCACTAAAGGGATTTGTTGGGACCCTTATAATGTATTAGCTACACAGCGCGGGCGTTAAGGAAATTAGGGTGAGAGGAAAAGGAGAGATGCCGATGCACGTTGGTTTTGAATGTCTGTAGGTTATAATGTGTAGGAAAAATGGAGCGGGGAAGAGCATTCCACATTCGTGTTGTACGGCTGAGGAAAGATTCTTTGAACTTCACTGTACGTCCGAACACAGGCTTGAGGGTGAACTGATGAGCATTCCCTGCATGGCGGGTATTGCGGTTGAAATGTTCAAGGGGAGGAATGCAACTGGCTATTTCGTTTGAGCACTTATGGTGGAAATAACGATAAAATAACGACAGGCAGGAGACATTACGACGATGACTAAGAGAGTCAATCGATCTCGCGATGTCTCGGTCGCCAATAAGTTTTATCGCGCGTTTTTGGATCCTGTCAAGTAGCTCCAAATAAGTTATTGGTGCACCGGACCAGATATGAGCGTTGTACTCGAGTTTCGGGCGAATAAACGCCTTATAAATTGTAGCCAGATCAGAAGGGGTGAAATATTTCTTACAACGCTTAAGGAAGCCTAGACATTTCGCGGCGTTCTTGGCGACATCGAATATGTGGTCATTCCAACGAAGGTTGTCATTAACACACATACCGAGAATGGAAAGTCTTTCGGTTTCAGCGATGTAAGTGCCATTCATAGATAATGGCAGTGTGTGTGGGTTTTGCTTTAATGACAGGAGACAGCATTGAGTTTTGGAAGCATTAAATTCCACTCTATTGGTTTTACCCCACTGAGTTATGCTGTTAAGATCGGAATTTAATGAGCTTAACATACGTTGCCGTTCCAGTTCCACACCCGAAGATGAGGGGCGTGACCCAAGAAACGAATATGAGAAGCTGAGGGTACTGTCATCAGCAAAGGAATGGATTGGATTAGAAGTAACAGACAGTAGATCATTTATAAAAATGAGAAAGAGAGTCGGGGACAGAACAGAGCCTTGGGGGACACCAGCATTTATTTGGAGAGTTGCAGACTTGAAGCCGTCCAAAACAACTTGAATTGAACGGTCCGAAAGGTAATTTCTAATCCATTGAAGAAGAGTATCATCGATTCCAAATGCACGCATTTTCGACAAGAGAGCTTGGTGCCAAACTCTGTCAAATGCTTTTGAAATATCAAGCGCAACGATCTTACTTTCACCACCTTGGTGAAGAGATTGGTTCCACTTTTCGGTTAGATATGTCATCAAATCACCAGTGGACCTGTTGCTGCGAAAACCATACTGCCGGTCATTAAGAATTTTTCGCGATTCAAGATATTTCATTAGCTGACGGTTTATCAGCGTTTCCATGACCTTAGAAAGAAGGGACGTAAGTGCAATTGGTCGGTAGGAGGAGGGAGAAGAAGATTCGCCTTTTTTTGGTACAGGCTGGACAAATGCTGTTTTCCATCTTCCCGGGAAGAGTCCTGAAGAATAGGACAGATGGAAAAGCTTACGCAATGGTTTTGCCAGCGAAGAAGAACACCTCTTCAGAACGATAGGGGAAATACCATCTGGACCAGCGGATTTGTGAACGTCAAGATCTTGAAGTACTCTAGCCACTGTACGAGTGCGAAAGTGGATTGGTCCCATAGAGAATTCTACGCGCTCGAGTACAGGGGGAGACAAAGCACAATCTGGGAGCGTTGAGCTGACTGCAAAGTGAGCAGCAAGCAGATTGGCCTTATCTGTAGAGCTGACAGCTGGAATGTCGTTGTAAATGAGTGTCGGGATAGATGACGAGGCCGAATTCTTGATGTTTTTAACAAATGACCAAAAGTTTTTACTACCAGTGGGACTTTGTAGTATTTTTTGCCTCAACTTTTGGTCATTGGAGAATTTGACACGATTAATGTGGGCATTGCAGTCATTTCTGGCTCGTTTAAACTTTTTACGGCTTTCCTCAGATGGGTTGGCTTTGAATAGCCGAAAACTTACCTCTTTTAACCTGATAGCCTCTTTGCAGCTCGAGTCACACCACGCGTTAACCTTGGGTTTGATACTTTTAATCCTGTTAGGGATAAAAGTCTTCATACCCAGGTGAATTATGTTTGTGACCATATCAGCAGCAGCATCCACGTCGCTGTCGAGGAAGCACAGCGACCAGTTAAAACTCTTAAAGAAACCGTTTAATTTTTCCCAATTGGCTTTCTCGTACTGCCATACGGTTCTTTTAGGAGTTTGTTCTTTAACTATGTGGTTGGAGAACGAGAAATTTGCTGATATGATGCAATGGTCTGACGAACCTAGAGGCGATAATACGTTCAAAGCGTATTTATCAGGGTGAGAGGTAAGAAACAAGTCCAATGTGTTGGCAGTTTGGCTGCTAATGTCCGGTATTCGTGTCGGCTCATTTACAAGCTGAGTCAGGTTATTTACCTCAGCAAAGATCTCGACGTACCTTCCTTCGGGTGTTGTCTGACCAGAATGTCGAAGCCAGCTTGAATTGTGTATATTGAAATCGCCCGCAATAACGATTTCAGAACGAGGATGAAGGGTCACAATTCTTGTAATAGAATCAGACAGGGCATCAAACTCATTATAAGTTGAATGTCTGTCCAAGTTGGGGCTTCTGTAAATAAAACAGTAGTGTATTAATTGCCTACGGACATGGAGTTTTAGCCAAATGAAATTAAATTCTGGGTTGGCACATTGGCCATATTGAGGCTGAAGTTGGTAGGCTACGTCACTACGTATATAAACGGCGATACCGCGATGGGCAAAGAATAAAGGCACTAAGTTGTACCCAGGTAGACTAAACTCTGTTAAATCAGAGCCAACGCTAACCTGGGTTTCACTAAGTGCCAAAACAGCTGGTTTGTTGTGAAAAACATGGGCGTATAATGAAAAAAAATTCTTTCTCAACCCACGAATGTTGCTGATATCCACAACGAAATTCCTACACATTATAAAAAACAAACATAAAAAAAAACACAACTCCGACGCTAACTAAGCATAGGCCGTGAATTGAAAATATACGTTTCCAAAACGATTTCCAAAACAATCTACCGCAGGTGTTATGCCCGTACGGTAATTTGTTTGGTCCACTAACAGAATCAACAACTCACGACCCGCTATTCGCCCGATGCTGCCTTTACCCAAACATTGCAAGTGCACAAACGATAATCGATCGACACATGCAATAGTCAAGAAAGAGCAACAGTGATGAAGTGGGATGGGGGACGGAAGGAAGACCCTACGCTGTTGCTTTTTTTTCGCTTTTTTCGTTATCACTGCCACCGGCCACCGGCACTGGCTCTATGTGGATTTTTTTTTCTTTTTTCACACACACGCGATTTTGTATTTTTTTCGCGAAACGTATTGGCGAGCCGGTAGGTATTATGTTTGACGGTTTAGTGGCACCGAAATTGCGTTTAAAAGAGGCAACGCGTCCGCACGCGACGGGAGGCAAACAACAACTGACTGTCGTAGGACGATGAATTTATTGAAAAGCTGATGGAACAGCAGATGGTGAGTCAACATCGTCCTAATCGTCGAACGTATCGAATGCACAAGCGGGCTTGTGTAAAGGATTGAATACGTTAGATTTCCGGAAATATTTTCGGCTAAAAAAGAGGCATTTTGGAGGTTACAAAAATTGACAAACTACAAGAAGCAAATGTCGTTATATGTGACTTTTGACACTACGTAGGTATAGGTAGTGTGTAGGGTGGGTAAGCTCTGGCGATTGCAATGTGAATAAATGAATAAATGAAATAAAGAAATGTGTGCCGTTGGCCTTAAGGGCGATGACCCGTGTTGGGGCGTCAACATCCTGCCCGGTCGAATGGAGATTCGAAAGTAGGTGGTTCCAAGATGCGGCACAGCTTCTGTACTGGGCGCTGACAAAGACCAGTCGACGTCTTCAGGGTAACGTTGCGGGTAAGTCCATCACTGACCGGGACCTCTATCACCCGACCTAGGCGCCAGTGAGTGGGAGGTAGGTTCTCATTGCGGAACGGTCACTATATCACCCGTCTGTATGTTGGGTTCACGACTTTCTCATTTGTTACGGGTCTGCAGAGTCGTGAGATACTCGTCGCTCCAAAGAGTCCAAAAGTCCTGGTGTATCTTCCGGAGCCATTGATATTGCTTCAGGCGGTTGAGCGGGACGTCTCCGACTGAAGGCTCGGGTACTGCGAGAAGTGGGACTCCGATTATTAAGTCTCCTGGCGTTAGAGCCAGTTTGTCCTCTGGATCGTCATGTAACGGCACCAACGGCCGCGAGTTGAGGCAGGCCTCGATCCGAGTCGCCAGCGTGTGCAATTGGTGGTACCACAGGGATTGTGTACCGATGAGGCGAATCAGATGGTGTTTGGCTGATTTGACTGCAGCCTCCCAAAGTCCCCTTGGTGGGGGCACTCGGGACGATGAAATGCTAGGTTGTGCCGCTGTGGGCGAGAGTTTGCCTGTTGTGCTCGGTATAGAAGATGGCCAAGTCCTCCTTCAGGTGGCGGTTCCGTTATTACTGTATAAGTCCAGACATGGGCCTCGCCGGCTGACAAATCGAGTGAAGGCGTCAAGAAATGATTGCGCTGAAGGGTCCTCAATTACCTCGAGATGGACTGCTTTCGTTGTCATGCAGATGAAGACAGCCAGATATGCTTTAGTGGTAGTGCGGGAGCGTTTGGTCCCCACACTCAATGTAAAAGGGCCACAGTAGTCGACCCCTGACGCCAGGAACGGTCGGGCCGAGGTGACTCTGGGGCGCGGTAGTGAAACCATCTGCTGCTTAATGACGTTTCCTCGTTGGCGTCGACAAACCACGCACTTGCGAGTGGCGATTACTGATAGATGAGCGACATTTATCTATTGCCAATCGTCGATTGTAGATTTTCGTATTGTGAATGGTAATTGTGATTGACATTTGTCAATTGGCAATCGCTTGTTGTCGTTTAAATTTTTCTGATCGACTGTCTGTGAAAAAAAAAAAACAAAAATATTGTTTGCAATCATGTAAGTTGGTTAAATACAATTAAAGTGTATATTCTTCTTCATAACACGAATACCTAGACAGTCGATCAGAAAAATTTAAGCAACAACAAGCAATTGCCAATCGACAAATGTCAATCACAATTACCATTCACAATACCAAAATCTACAATCGACGATTGACAATAGATAAATGTCGCTCATCTATCAGTAATCGCCACTCGCAATAGGGGCCAAAATTGCTGCCAAATTTGCATTAAATTTTAAGTGAATTAAATTTATTTAGGTTGACATTGCACTTTGCTGCAAGTGTAACATGTGAATATATGTAAATACGAGCGTGCTTTAGATTACACGACTGAAGTAAAACTTGATTGGGTCTCACTAGGTTTAAAATCTTGCTTTGAATATTTTGTCACACACTTTTTATGCACAATTTCCGTACGTAATATCTTCTTAGTTGATGGTCCTGGAGCACCGCTTTCATATTCAGACTCCGTGTCATTTGCTGCCACAATTTGTTATTATTAACCCGAAAATACACAAAATATGAACTTTAAAATAAATTTACAACTTTATTCACTTCAAACGTATAATATTATGTATTGAATATTGAACAAAATATTAATTTATAAAATTGTTCAAGGACGAAATGAAATTACGAAATAATCAAGAAATCAGCGTTCGTTTAACGCTAGCAAACTCGCAAATGAACTACTGACTGAGATGTATATATATTTCATGCAATGGCTATGAGAAGAGGAGAGAAAGAAAATGTGCGCGACCACTGCTCTCTCTTGTTCCTACAGTCCGATACAGACAACATGCCTGCACCTGAACGAAACGTAACTAGCTATGAGAGAAAGAGAGAAAGAAAATGTGTGCTCGCACCTCCCTCTCTTCTACAGTAATATACGAAAACTAAACTCTCTCTCTCTTTCTATCTTCACTAACTTATTACGATTACACTTTTCGTAACGCTTTCGTCACGCATTCACCAGCTTAGTCCCCAAGTCAAGCGTGCGTTAAGAAGTTTTACTTCAAAAAAAAAAAGGAGTACGAATGTGAAAGGAGGAGTACGGGAGTACGGAGGTGTTGAAAGTAGTACAATACTCCTATGGGAGTACTTTCGGCAACATTGGTCACAAGGGATCCCATCGTTCAGGTTTTCACGGGTCGCTAATTCATTTGTTAAGCACAGTACGCAGCTCGAGCTAAAATTTAGCTCCCATACAAAATTCTCTCCAAAATTTAGCCAAGCTAAAATTTAGCAAAGCATTTTAGCTGATTGGTACGCAGCTCCAGCTAACATTTCAAACTTTTGTTTCGCGGTGTACATTGTTTAACTGTCAAAATTTAGCGGACCGATAAATTGCTCGGCACATTTATTTCGAGCTTAATTTTGACAGACAGCTGTATTTTGACAGACAGCTGTTCATTTCGTCTGAAATTGTTTTTATTTTGTGCAAAAATGGATTCCGACGAGTTTTTGTCTTACTGTGTTGAGGAAAGTCTACACAACTCTCTACACAACTCTCTTTCAAAATTTAGATGGAGTCTTTAGTTCGTGTTTGGAGAGAAGAATGTGAACTAAATTTTAGCTCGATCTGCGTACTACGCATTAGACAGCAATATAAGGTCCGTTCGCGTACTTTATGTGTAGAAAAATGAAAAGTGTCAAATCTCCAAAATCGAGAGGGAATCCTCTCATTTTTAAGAAAAGTACGCGAACGCTTTTGTGCCAAAAGGTGAAAAACGTCTTAGTTTGGCTTCAGAAGAAGCAACAGCTGTTTTTTTTTGCTGGCAAACTCATTTCATTTTCTTACCAGCTGAAATTCAGTGGGAAGAAAAATTAACGAATGTACATTTTTCTTTCGTTCATCTTTTTACCATTTTCTCAGTACGCGAACGCCTTTGTGTAGTTTTGCACGAAAGTTTATATAAATTTTCGTTTGCATATGAGTTCGCGAACAGACCTATAGTTAAACCTTTTATTGGTTTGTTAAATTTTGATATTAGGTCCGTTCGCATACTTTATGTGTAGAAAAATGAAAAGTGTCAAAGCTCAAAAATCTTGAGAGAATCCTCTCATTTTTAAGAAAAGTACGCGAACGCTTTTGTGTAAAAAGCGTCTTAGTTTGGTTTGAAAAGAAGCAACAGCTGTTTTTTTTGCTGGCAAACTCAAAGGATTTCGTCATTAGACAGTTTTCATTTTCTTACCAGCTGAAATTCTGTGTACTTTCGTTCATTTTTCTTTCGTTCATCTTTTTACCATTTTCTCAGTACGCGAACGCATTTGTGTAGTTTTGCACGAAAGTTTATATAAATTTACGTTTGCATATTAGTTCGCGAACAGACCTATTGTTAATTAAAAGGGTTATGGTTTCGCAAATAGAATTTCGAATTTCGAAAAACTGTTGATGTGGAAATATTTGTTATAACTTTAGAATATGTTCTGCATCAATTTTTGCTTAAGGAAACTTATATTTGAAAATTTAAGGTTTTTCCATACAAATTTATTTAATTCATCACTAACAAATGTCAAAATGGTTACTTTTATTTTTCATAAAAAACCTAATATTTTGTATACGTATCTGCGAAGCCTTTGGCTTATGTGCAGAAGATTAATCTTTTTCAATTTTAATTTATTTAGTAGCTTAGTATTTTAAAATTCAAGTTAACGTTATGAATATGAAACTAGATTATATTTCACGGATTTTAGCTTGAAAGAAAATATGTGTTTAAAAAATCTAGGTTTGCAAGTTTATTTCATTGTTCAAGAAAAAGTTTTTAATCGCTTTTTTCTAGTTTTAAAGTTTACAATGTTCGTTAGTTCACGGGAAAGGCTGTTGATTGTTGCAGGAACGCTGTATATGAGTTGTCTTCTACCATACTTATTAAAGGTGCTAGATACTTGCAGAATACCTTGACCACGTCGTCTAGTGTTTACCTCATGATTCAGTGGTCTAACAAACCGGATATCGTTACAGTATTCCAAAGTGAGCGTCATCTTGAAATTGTCTTCCACACTCAGAACTTTAAAGCTTAAATCGTTGTTTCGTGTATTCCAATTGACTTGCTTTAACGCGGATTTTTGAAGTTTTTCCAGCTTTTGGATGTGGGTTGTCGATGCGTTACCCCAAGCAAGAACACCATATCGCAGTTTGGACTCAATGAGTGCATAGTATACCTGCCTCAAAGCGGGCACCGTGGCATGGTATTTCAGGTGAGCTAGTGCAAAGATGGCCTTCTTTAAATCCATACGTAATTTATCGATGTGTTTGTTCCATAAGAAGTGACAGTCGATGAGGACTCCTAGATATTTATAGATGTCAACAGCTTCGATGACTTCTGAGATGGAACTAAGACATGCATAATTTCTCATAAAAACTGGTATTTGCGTCGATTTGAAACTTGGATTTCTGATGTGCATAATCTTTGTTTTCGATGCATTTATCACTAACCCGTTGTCGTGGCACCACTTTACTGCGACATCAAATTCTTCCTGCATCACTGCTGTAGCTCTTTCTAGGGACCTGTTACACACCACGATAGCTGTATCATCAGCAAAAGCAAACGGTATACTTTGTTTGAATGATCGGAGAAGCTCATTAGTATACAGGATGAATAGGATTGGCCCTAGTTTTGATCCCTGTGGGACACCATATTCCAGATTACTTCTGTCACTCTGTACATCACAAATTTTTACGCAAAATAGCCTGTTGGACAGGTAATCGGTCAACCAATCCGCCATTAATCCTCTTATACCAATACGTTGAAGCGCTTCAAGAGGTGTTTTGTGGTTTAAGGTAGCGAATGTCTTACTGAAATCCATGAAGAGTACCAACACGTGATGACATTTGTTCAAGCTCTGGTCGACACAATTCGCGAATTCTGCTAACAGTTTACACGTACTTTTATTTTTTTGAAAACCATATTGACTTTTATGAATCGGAGCATGATTGCCAATAAAGCTATTTATTCGTGCAGTGGTAACACTTTCTAGACATTTTTCTATTACCGGAAGTATTGATATCGGTCTATAGTTACTGAGCTGACTTTTATTTCCTCCTTTGTAAATAGGCCTTACTACAGCTGTTTTCAAGATGGATGGTATCTTTGATTATGTCAGACTTATGTTAATGAACTTACCTATAATGGGTGCAAATATGTCGGCGTGTTTTCTGATTTCGGCCGCTCGAATTCCATCAATTCCTGGCGATTTATCTTCCCCCAGCAAACTTATTATACTATAAACTTCTCGAACGTTTGTTGGTTTTACGAACATAGTTTTTTCTAGGATTCTGTTCGGATTAACATATGTAATTGAGTCACAATGATGGATAATCTTCTTCGGCTGTGTTGAAAAGAATTTTGCAAAATCATTGGATAATACATGCGGTTCAGTAGAAAAGTTTTTATTCAATGACTCATCAATATTTAATTTTTTTCTTCCCAGTATTTCATTTATTAATCCCCACGTTTTCCTGGTGTATGTCTTAAATTGAATGAACTGGTTTTTAAAATAATTGGATTTATGGGATGATATTTCTTTGTTTACTTGGTTTCTAAAATGCTTATATTCGACTTCAAAGCCTTTGTTAAACCTGTTATTTTTCCACCTACGGTATAGATCGTCCCTTCTTTTGCATTTATCAATAAGACTCGCGGTCATCCAGGTGTTGTGATTTCTTTTATTTGTTATTGATTTTGTGCAGGTTGATTTTTTATATATATCTTTGAACTTTGTAACAATTTGTTCATACATGCTTTCAGCTTCATTTTCGCTTATGATACTTTCCCAATTTGAGTTCTGTATTAGTTGGTTAACTTTCGTAATACATATATACTTTGTATTCACAACTTTTTCTATTACTGTTTTGGAGTACAAGTGGCCTAAAGTACAGGGTAATGGTTGGTCATCCCGCTTTCTATTACTAACGAGTTCATCTGTACATCTGTTTTGCTGACCAGGATGTGATCAATCAATGACTTCGATCCTTTTTTAGGTTCAACTCTTGTGAACTCTGTTATAACGTTCATAAGCCTTGATGATGCTAGCGTCTCCAAATACTCTTTTACGTAATATGCATTAGTATCGCGAACGTTAATATTAATATCACCCATCACAATTATTTCCTCATTTTTACCCAATTTGGATAAATTACTTCCCATCTCTTCAACAAACGCCTTCTTACTAAAACCTGGAGGTCTATATATTCCCAGGACATAGGTCGTTTTGTTATCTTCTGTAAAACTAATTTTTACATTTTCATAAGAAGCGGTAACGTGAGGTATGGACCTGTGATCTAGTTCTTGGCGAATAAACATCAAAACTCCACCACCTCTTCTTTTGTTTCTATTCGAAAACTCAGGCAGAAATCCTTCTATTTTATAGAAAACTTTTTCTTCGTCTTTTATATTCGTTTCAACTAAAACAATGATTTTCAACTTTTCTTACAAAATGCCTTATACTTAAACAAAAACTATTCCAATTAGTATGCAGAGATCTTATATTGAAAAAACAAGAAAAATTCGTATTCAAAAATTCATTTGCGTTTATACCGCTAAAACCTTGTACTACCCTACAATCATGGTTAACTACCAATTCATCGTTTCTATTTGTGTTATCCATTTAGTCATAAACAGTTTCGCGTTTCTATTATATAGTTACACACCATTGAAAATTATTGTATGTGTGTTATTTTATCGACATCATTTGCGGTGCATATCATAATGGGTTGTGCAATGTGCACTCTCAACTCTTCGTGCTAAGATTTTACCCGCACTCTCCCACACAAATTTCCCGTTTTCCTGCTTTGCCTTCTCTTTCGCCATCCACAGCAGGTGCTTGTTTTGTTTTGTCAGCTGGTTGTTTATGTACACTAGGGTGGGCCACATTTGTATGAACATTTTTTTTTTGATAGTTTTCGATTCTAATAGCCGTTAAAAGTTGCGAAATGATGTTGTGAATGAACACAAAAAATTTTATTGAGATCAGACAACTCCTTCTGCCTCCAATTTTTAATTAAAAAAGTATTGAGTAATAAATTTCCAAAGTAAGGTAAATCTATTTCTTAATTCATTATTTTCACTTAAAAATGCAACAAAAATTATTTTTTTATCACATTGGATTTATTAAAGGGAACTTTATAAATATTTGATTTTAAATTGACAATCATTTTACACAAAAGTCTTTTTTACTGTCAAATTTTGGCATTAATTTACGAGATACAATCTTAGATTGTATAAATCCTTCACGTGCTTCTTTTGTACATAAAGTTGCTGATGCTTCTGTGACGGTCTTAACTGCCCTCTCAACGGCCTGGGTGTGACATGTTAGCCGCAAAAATTCAATCTGGTTGTTTTCTTCCTGAGCAATAAAGTATTGAAGTTCATCGTTTGTAATATGTTTTAATATAGGTGGTTCAAAAATATCCTTTTGCCAATCGATGAGGTCATAGTACACTTTTGCATCCAATTTTATATTTGGCACTTCAAAAACTCTTAACCCAGTTGGTTTTTCGGTGCGAGCTTTTAAAATACGGCGCAGAGCCAATTCTCTGATATGTTTTCTTGGATCAGTTGAAATTGCCAGCAATACATTTTCTGAATGCGCAAAGAAACTGTTTCGTTTGATTACAGGATCAATAACAGTCTGATATTCAACGGAAAGATAGCGACTTTTCGAGATTAAACCCCATAAATGCCTGGCTCCATCTTTGCAGGTCGGTTGGCTTTTAATATTGAACCAAGTTGGAGCATACACCTTCACGACGTAAGTTGCTAACAATATCAAACTATCCGTAGGAGTTGCTGTTCCGATATACAGACGAAGAATACGATTAGCTTTAGTGAGCCACCTAGCATGGGACAACTTTCCGGGGGATTTATCACCTAGGTCATCGGGACAACTGCCGGTCAAAACCGCTGAAACGATCCTGAATAAATAAAGTTGGTCAGAGCTAAGGTTCTTCGTGTCCATTATCGGCAGCGACTCTCCTGGAATGCTCTTAAATTTAACTATGGACTTTTCTTCGCAATTTTCCAGATCCTTTCCAATCACTCCTGAAAATGTTCTTGGTCCCGAAGTTACGCCATCAATATGGGCAAATAAATGACGGAATGGCAGCTCATTCATATGTAACATGCAAACTATCCATTGTAATGGTCTTTTTAATCTTTTTTCCAACAGACGCATGATCCCTCCAAATTTCCCAACATTGACATTGGTACCATCACATCCAATAGCTACTAAATTTTCCAATGATATGTTTTCTGTCAGAAAATAGTTAAACAACTCTTGTTCAACACATTTAGCAGTTCCTGATGTTGGAGCGATGTAACCTAAGTATTTTGACTCTGGTTCGCTTATAAGTGAAATATGTTCTTCGATCACTTGTTCGCGATAATACTTTCCATTTCTTTTCCGGTTGACTAAAGTTTTGTCCTTTCGACCGTCGAAATACAAAGCACTGATCTCAGAAACAGATTCTTTATTTTGAACACTTTCTCTTGCCTTTTTTCGCTCCCTTCTTAGTTTATTTTTGTCAATAATGGGTAATTCAGATTCCTGTAAGATTACAGAAGCAATGGCAGCTGCCGCTCTGTCTGATACCCCATATCGGTCGCAGGTTTGAGATAACGCGGAGTAATTCAGTGTTACGGATTGCTGTTTTTTTTCCTTTTCTTTGGAGTCGTCAACTGTAAAAATATCTTCGCTATCTGAATCTTCACATGAATCCGATGGTACTTCTGTTGCAATATTGTTTAGAACAGAAGCAGAAACAGTTTTAGATGTTTTCGCAAGGCAAGTTGCTGATGTTTCTCTATCCATTTTTCTTTTCACACTTTTCAGATTATTTTTTGTAGCGAGTACATCTGTGTTCCCAATTATCATTTTCCTTGTCGTTCTTTGATCATTCAGAAAACTTCTTTCATTCAGTGGTACCTTTCTCTCTTTTGGACAGTTGCATTTTGAAAAATCGGAGCATTTACAAGATGAAATGTCAAATAAAACTTTGCTAGCAGAAACAAATTCCTCTAGCTTTTTTTTTGGAATGTTGGGATGGAACTTAAGAAGTTTTTTACACTTACCATGATAAGATTTTATCATTTGTAATGATCTCGTAGTCGAAACAACCGGTAGTGATGCCTGTTTCCAAACAAATTCGATTTTTTCACACACTATATCACTTATTTCCTTAAAAGTTGGTTCCTTTTTATTAATTTTCAAATTTTGCCTGTTCCATTCATAACATTTCATTACCTCTTCGTAAGTGGGGAGGACATTAGTTTTAAAATCACAAGTCTTGCCAAATATAGGACATTTGAAAGCCTTTCTAGTACGTTCCATTGCGACAGATTTAATTCAAGGAAATTTTAAAAGCAATCACAATCACAACTATAATATAAACTTAGCTTCAATTTTGCGACTACACTGAAGATGAAAAACTTTTTAAATGGATGCCAGTTACTGTGTTTTTTTTTTAATTTGGGTAACGGCCTACTTTGATTTTTTTAAAAATAAAGTTCAAATAACGAAATAAGCCCAACAGAAAGTCAAAGCCACCTCATTTAAAAATTTGAAAAATTTGAAAAAGAAAAAAATCAATTATGGTAAATAAGTTGAAAACGTCAAAATTTTAAAGATAAATTGGAGGCAGATAAAGTCAACCGATTTCAAAAATATTTTGCATATGTGCTATGGACACCAGATGGCCACTTTTTAGTGCTATTAGAACTCTCAATTCCAAAAAATAATTTTTTGACCCACCCTAATGTACACTGTCTTATCAGGCAGCGATGGCTTTGGACTCGGTTTTGCATTGCTATAATCGGTGTTCTGCATTACTGCACTCAGTCTAATGGGACGAGTTGCGCGCGCTTGCTTAACAAATTCAGTTTTGCAAATATTTGAAGCAAAAGAAGCGACGTGATAGATTTATCAGGGTTTTTATTTTTAGTTCTGTAAATGTCGGTGATATCCGTGTCTTTTATTTCATGGTTTATTGTTTTCCCTATTCCTTTAACTATTTCCACTAAATTTTCGTGGGTGGGTCGGAGGAATGTTTTTAATATCGATATTGTGCTTGATTAATTGTTGTTCCATGGTGTTAATTTGTGATTGCATATTGTCTATGATTTCGTCTTTCTTCTTGTTGTTTTCTTTCAGTTCATTCAAATCTTTCATGAAACTTTCAATTAGGCTGTTGTTTTTAGTCATATTAGTGTTGATGTCTTTGTATTTTGAGGCTAGAAAATCACAGCTTGATATTATATCTTTCATTTCTGATCTTATCAGACGAATCTCCGTCAGGATAGCTGTGTTCCCATTATCTATGATTTCATGTGACTTATCTGGGCTACTGGCTGGTCGCACTCTTTTTGCCGCTTGTGCCTTTGAATCCAGAACTGGTGTAGATAGTCCCACTTTGCTACTCGTATAAGCCGCACCTTGCTCATTTCCAGGGTTTCTGCAGGTTTGACACCTCCATGTGTCCCTTCTTGCGCCCATGTTTCTCCAATATTTCTCAGTAACCGTAGTGCATTCGAAGTGAAGCCTACGGTTGCACATCATACAAAATGCGAAATCTCCGTTGTTGGAGAGATTTTCACCGCAATGACCACACACAACCATTATAGAGGGATATGCAAGAAGAGAATGCAAAGTATACAAGGGCAATGGGAATAAAGAAAAATTTACAAATAAATTCACAAATAGATTTAATAATTACGCTTTAGTTGCTTGTTTTTTTTTTCTTTTTTCTTATAAATTCACTGTCTTAATCAGGTTATACTACACTTCAGGGTATTTAACTTGATAACTTGTAAGAAGACCATTAGATTTACGAGCATATTAAAAACACGTCCAATCACTAAGCTAGCTGTAGCTACTATCTCTGCCATAAGTGAAGTTGATAACAAACTATTATTGTGGAAGCGTTCACACTTGAGCATGAAAATGTTATGTTTATTATATAGGTATGTATATATATTTATACATAAATATATTATATCTATATATATATATATAATTGATAACAACAATGTAAATAGGGTTAGTTATTGATTATTATGTTTTGGGATCTATTTGTGATTTCACAATGGACCTGGCACCTATCCCAAAGCTAACAGTGAACCCAAGCAGGGGGGTTGCAGGTGGGCAACATGGCCCCCATGGACATTTTATGGGATCTACTTGTGATTTCACAACGTATTTCGCATCTATCTCAAATCTAACAGTAAACCTAAGCATACACATTGTACTGTATATGTGATTTATTTGTGATTTCACAATGTACCTCGCACCTATCCCAAAGTCAACAGTGAACCCAAGCAGTGGGGTTACAGGGGGGCAGCATGCCCACCCATACACATTGTACTGTTTATGGGATACACTAGTGATTTCACAACGTACTTCGCACCTATCCCAAATCTAACAATCAACCGATGCATGCACATTGTACTGTTTATGGTATGTATTTATGATTTCAGAATGGATTCGCACCTATCCCAAAGCTAACAGTGAACCCAAGCAGAGGGTACATTGTACTGTTTATGGGATCTACTTTTGATTTCACAATGTAACTAAACGCATTCTCAATCTAGAAAAGGAAAACCCAAAAGAAACACAATTGCCTCTAACGGCCATATTATTCACTCCCTTTAATCCGGGTTAAAGGTGTTGCACTATAATATACCGCGATCAAACTACTTTCTAATAGGCTAAATTGGCGGAAAACAAACGCAATAAATTGAATAGAAATTTGCGGCCGCCACCGCCGAATCAAAAATCACCGAACTGTCAGTCCAAGCAACAAAAAAAGAAGAGCGCGAGTGCAACCATCAGCAGATAGAGTGCTGATTTGCCGGTAGCTCAGCACGGGGTGGGTTCAGGAAGAAAAATACTAATTTTGGTACCTGTGCCAAAGGAAAGCGTAGGTACTTACGGTGGTAGTTTAAATTAAACTTTTGATTCACTTCACAATGCAAGACCTGAAAAATATGGAGAAAAATGGGCGCCACACAATTTTAAGGAGAATTGTGAAACCGAAATATTCGACCAAAACGAGCGGAACCAAAAAAAAAATAAAAGAGAAAAAGTTTTTTTTGTAGCACGTTATAAAAACTCCGTTGGAGTACGGCAAAATTTTATTACGGTTACTGGACAGCCGTTTGGGATGAAAGAAAAAGAAATTCCCAGGATACCACACGATCGCGTTCTCCCGAGAGGTGGAAAATATTTCGTAATTAATGGGTCGCGTGTCCCGTCGTTAACCGGGAATTTCGAAACACAATCCTACCGAGGTTATAATTTATCACCAGCACTACCTAACTATCACGACTAATCTATTGATATATCAATATATTTCACAAAAATACTTAGCTTTTCTTTCTCAACTCCTTAGTCCTCGTCCGGCAAGTGGGTGGGTCTAGTCCCGCCACGACAATCGTCCTATCGTTCCTTAAAATTATCCCGAGATCCCTTTACGTGATCCTTGCTCCTACTTCCTTCCTCGAAATTCGCTTTTATTCACTTTTAGGTTCTTTTTGTTACAATCAAAAGTCCCTCCTGGACGCTTTCACAACTTCAAACTATCTCATTCTCTGGCCAACCAAGAAGTGATTTACCAGCTGGCTTTGTCCATTCGGCCGGCCGACATCCTCACTCACACATCCATACATTCGTGGGGAAGTAGAGCCAACGACAGTTCTAACGCGACCATTCAGCTGTGGCGCTGAAGAGGTCAACTGTTTCGTACTCCCCCACACTCACACATACTTGGACATTTGGCGGTCCATGTCTTCTTCTGCTACACTATGTACTCTCACATCAATGCGCTGACATGAACCTGCTAATGTTCTCACGCCCTTCAGGCGACCTCTCTCTCAGTGAATTCGCCCATTGCTCTAACTCAGCAATGAACAAACCCTCCGACCGACCCTGGATCTGCCTTTATTCAGCCCATGCCCTTTCTGACGTTTCGCGAAGTAAACAAAAGCATTCGAGCAAGGAAATAGTTTGCAAAAGAACATGCCAACTGCAAAATGTTGTTTTTTTTGATGAAATTGTCCCCGCAAAAGACGAAACAACCTCAGGGATAATTTCAGGATACGGAGAATAACAATCTTGTTCAAGATGTCCATCCCTAGGATCAGTCCCAGCGACTATTTGGGATCGCAGAACTAAGGAGTTGGTATGAAAATTTCTATTTCTACTACGAATTTTCCCTATGCTACCTCGGTAGAGTCGTGCGCAGATTTTGGGGAAAAGGGATACGCAAATCGCGTGGCATTCTTCACATAAATTGAAGTTATGTTGGGCACGCAGCCGTCATTACCTTATTTGTGTCTCGACCGAATTTGTTCTTGTTGACACGTCCTGGGGCGTTCGTCTACAATCCCCGTCTCGGTTCAAGGTGTTGTGTTTGTTTGTGTTGTTTTTCGCGCCGGTCTTGTTTTTCTTTTTTTGGATGCGCGATTGGTGGTGTTTCACGTCCTGTGTCGCTCGTTTATTGTGAGGGTGTTTTACAGGGCCGCCCGCCCGCACTCCTCTGCTGCTCCTACGGTGCTCCCACGACGGAGTTGGGTCAAAAGGGAGCGTCGTCCCTTCCCTCATCGAACCAAACTCACTACCGTGTCGGTGGTAGATCGATATTCGCTTTGGGGCCTTTGACTTATTCGGACAGTCCGTCCGCGCCCGCGAATTACATTTGTATTTGCAGGGTGGATGTTTCAGTGGGTTGTATTGGTTCCACCCTGCCGTTGCAGACACTTCGTCTGGTTGCGGAGTGCTTTTTACTTGCACCCCGCCTTTACAGACGGTCCGTCTGAAGTCGTCACCACAGACCGCCCGTCTGTCTTGCTTTCCACAGACAGTCCGTCTGTATCTGTCTCCACAGACCGTCCGTTTGGATTCGTCTCTACAGACCGTCCGTCTGTGTTCGTCTTCACAGACCGTCCGTCTGTATTGGGTTTGGGCCTGGGCCTCCTGCCCTTCCAGTCACCTGTGGTGGTTGCTCCCCAAGGCTCCAGAGACGTGGACCAATGGCTGATGGAACCATGGTTGCCCCTCCACTTCTTTAGACCCTGGAAACGCAGACCAATAGAAGAGGGAAATGTCAAGGAGGGTCAAGGGAAAAGAGAATGGTTCTTGTTGCGGGCGATTTGACCGCAATAAATCCCACCCTCACCTCCAAGGAAATGTGCTTGGTTTTCAAAGAACCCCAAGCCATTTCCAGAGGCTAAGGAAAACAACACAACAGCGGAAGGGTTTTTCCATCAGTGGCCAATATGCCTGTCTAGACTTCAAAAAAAAAAAACGATAAAATGCGTTACTCTAATAAACTAAATTGGGGGCTTGCTAGACTAGTCGTCGGCGGCTCTGTGATAGGGCTTAAGGTCCTTCACATGCCATGTGCCGCGATCTCTTTCATTCTCATCGGTCAAAGTATAAGTCCACGGGGAAACGCGTTTCTTGATTATAAACGGGCCGATAAATTTCGGCGCAAGTTTCGCGGCATAAAAGTTAGCGGCATCGGACAACGCGAAGTTTCTTCGCCATACAATCTCATTCGGGAGATATTGAACATCTCTCCGCCTGAGATTGTAGGTTTTCGCGGACTTCTTAGCTGCGGCAGTTAATTTCCTACCGATAACTTCCCTAAGCTCGCTAAATCGGTTCTCTACCGCGTTCCTACCATTTTCCCCGTCGCTTCTAACTAGACCCTGCTCTGGACCTACGCTCCGACTACCTGAACCTTCTCTCCTACCAAGAGTGGCTGCTCTGTCGTCGTCGCCTAGCTCCCCGAGTTGATCGCTTACGGGAGTTATAACCCGTCCGCAAGTGACCATCTCCCTACCAAAATTTGCATAATATGGAGTTATGCCTAATACGTCGTGCTGGGCGGTGCGTATTGCACATGCTACCTTCGCCAGCTGCGAATCCCAACCTCGATGATTTTCGGAGACATACGCCCTCAGCGTTGTCTTTATAATTTGAGTTATGCGCTCTGCAGGATTAGCCTGCGGATGGTAATGCGCTGTATATTTAAGTTGTGACGCGTACGCCTGGCAAAGCGCTTTCAATTCCCTACTCCGGAATTGTGGGCCGTTGTCACATACGGCCACCGACGGAACGCCAAAAAGAAGGAAGACATTGTCTTCAAGTTCTCTACAGACTGCTTTAGCGGTAGCAGATCTCAACGCGAAAAGGAGAGGACATTTTGTAAAATAATCTACCACAGTCAGAATATAAACGAAACCCCTACTGGACTTGGGAAGTGGGCCTACCAGATCTACACAAATCATTTCCCAAGGCCTCGAAATTCCAACTCTCTCTTTCATTAAACCAGCCGGTTTCTCGTTCACCGGCTTCACCTGTTGGCAAACGCTACAACGCTTAACGTAATTAGTGATATCTTTTTTCATTTTCGGCCAATAATATTTACTCCCTACCCTAGCATATGTTTTACGGACCACCATATGCCCTGCTAACGGACTATCGTGACATTCTCTTAAAATTCCTAATCTGCCTGCTTTCCCCACTACTAATTTCCATTCGTTGTTGTCCGCGTGGACCACGATATGGTTCGCTTTAATGAATTTGAAAAGTCGACCGTTGTCGACTCTCCATGCTGGGTAAGCCAGTGGGTTCGACTCAACAGCTGACACCATTTTCGCCACCCAAGGGTCCATATCCGCTTCTGAGACCTCGGCTACCACCGGAACTCCTCGCGACAACATATCCGGAACGACATGTTCTTTCCCCTTTCTGTGGACGATTTGGAAATCAAACTGTTGTAGTCTAACTGCCCAGCGCGCTAACCTACCCGACGGATCCTTAAGGTTACTTAACGATACCAACGAGTGATGATCCGTCACGACCGTGAACCGAATTCCTTCGATGTACGGTCGCAACTTCTCAATTGCCCATAGTACCGCCAAGCACTCCTTTTCGGTCGTCGAATAATTTCTCTCGCATCTATTGAGGGATCTGCTAAGGTAGCAAATTACCTTCTCGCCCTCATCAAATTCCTGTGACAGTACGGCCCCGATACCAAAGTCTGACGCGTCGGTTTGCACCATAAAAGGTCGTTGAAAATCCGGACACGTCAGGATCGGTGCTGTCACAAGGCATTCCTTCGCCTTTCGGAAGCTTTCCTCGCATTCTGCGGACCAAAGAAACTTCTTACTCTTCTTCAACAAATCTGTCAAAGGGCGAACTAATTCTGCGAATATGGGTACAAAGCGCCGGTACCAAGAAATTGTCCCTACAAAGCTCCTAACTTCCTTCACATTTTTCGGTGCAGGAATCCTAACCATGCTTTCCACCTTTTCAGGATCGACGTGAAGTCCGTTTCTATCAACAACGTACCCTAGAAATTTAAGAGAGGACCTACAAAAGTTGCACTTTTCCCTGCTAACTTTCAACCCCGCCGCACATAATCGTTTAAAGACTTCTTCCAGTATTTCAAGATGTTGTTCGAAGGAATTGGTGACGATGATGATATCGTCCAAATACACGAAGACGTGTGGCTCGAGATCGGCACCAAGAACGCTGTCGATGAATCTCTGCCACGTCGCCGGTGCATTACGCAAGCCGAAAGGCATTCGCTTGAACTGGAACAAGCCCCTATTCGGAACCGTGAAGGCTGTGAGCGGTCGTGATCCCTCCTCCATGGGTATCTGCCAGTAGGCCGACTTGATATCTAAAGACGTGAGATATTTTGCATCTCGAAGTTTTTCTAGGGTCGTTGAAATGTAAGGCAGTGGATAAGCATCCCTATCTGTAACCTTATTTAGTTTTCTGTAGTCGACGCAGAACCGAAAAGACCCATCCTTTTTCCTGATAAGAACAATTGGAGACGCCCACGGACTGCTTTTCAATAACTCCCGCGTCTAGCATCTCCTTCAGCTCTTTATCAATATGGACTTGCATTGCAGGCGAAACCGGGTAATATCGCTGTTTAATCGGTTCGGCCGACGTCCTAATTTGGTGTTCAACCAATTGGGTACAACCTAATCCCTGTGGCATATCCCTGAAGATTTTCTCTTCCAAAATCTCCAATTGCCTTGCTTGATTTTCGTCCAATTCGGACTTTTCCTTAAGAGTGGAAATCGAGCCAACCGACTGCTGACTTGAGAAGTTCCACACGCCTGATCGCAAATCCGGGACTACACCCGACAGTGCCCAAAAATCTGCACCAAGGATCATCACGTGTGGTAGAGCTGGTATTACCAAACACTCTAAAAAGACTGATTTATCCTGTACCACAATTGGAAGAGATACTACCCCCAAAACTTCTATACCCGCCCCATCTGCTAAAGCTACTGAGCTTATTCTACTCTTTGACAAAACTAACCCTAAATGTTTAAGAATATCCCACCAGTCCCTACAGACAATGGTGCGTGAAGCACCTGAATCCAGTAAACCTAGGAACTGAATTCCATAAATAGAAATGTTTAAAAATGGCCGATTGTCTAACCCGTTTGCCTCGAGAGTGAAACCTAAATGAACTTGAGGTACCAGCTGGTCGTCAGCAGGCGACCTAACTAGTTGCGACGGCGCTTCTGTCCTGCTGTTCCAGGAGTCCGTTGCGCGTTTCCCGTACAACGTCGGCAATCCCTACGATAAACCCCTGCTGCACCACAACCGTAACACTTTTTCGGAGCAGAACATCGGTTTGAAAAATGGCCCTCGCTACCACAATTGAAACAACGCATTTGCCGACGTTGTTGGTTGTCTTGAGTGACAACCGAAATCCTTGGTTCTTCTACGCTGATGTACGCCAAATCTGGCTCCAGCAAATGTCTATTGCGCGTCGTTGGTGGTGGAGCAAATGTTTCCACATTCGCCCGCACCGTTTCCAACTTGCGCCCCAACGCCACCAAATCACTGACACACTTGGGATCCGCCAATCCCAATTGCGTCTGATAAAATGGCGCAAGGTTCCGTTGCAGAATCGAAAGCTTTCTCCGCTCCGAAATCGGTTCCGAAAGTCTTCCGAACATATTCTGCATCGTTGCGACGTAAACACCTATCGATTCCTCCTTCCCTTGGGTTCGACGCCTGATCTCTTCTAATAAGAGATCATCATAATTGTGCGGGAGAAACTCCAGTTTCAATTCCCGAACAAGTTCCTGCCAAGAAAAGACCGACCTCCTAATCGCCCTAAACCACAGAAGAGCCTTCCCTTCGAAGAGTTCCACTGCCGACCTAAACAACTGCTGGACTGAAACCCCCCTTGCTTCACGAAGTTCGTCAACCCTTTCCAAAAAGGCGTTGACGGAAGCACCGCATCGCTCTCCTGAAAACCGTAATTGCCATTTGGACAAGTTTTCAACCCTTTCGTTCGTGAAAGGCTGTTCACTTCGCCCATCATCGTTTGACTGGGAATTCCTATTCCTGCCAAAGGCGGAGTTCGGTGGTGGCGAAGGGTCCCGGGTCGTCCGTCTGGGTGGAGGTGAGTCCGCCCGTGTTTGCCGCTTCAATCTGAGTTTGCCATCGTCCTGGCTTTGGTCGTCGAGGCTTTCATCGTCATCGCTCTCTTCGATGTCCCCGAGTAAGCCCAAGAGTTCCGTCTTCAGACTCTTCTTCTCTTCACCATCTTCGGGTCTTGAAGCGTGTGACCTGCCAATTCTGGTGGTCGCCCACTCAATCTTTGTTACGAGCTTTTTAAACTCGGGAGATCCCCGCTCGGGGCGGCTCGCTATGAGTGCTCTGATCTCCATTATCTTTCTGACAACCGCATCCCGGTCTTGTTCAAAAGTAAAAGGGTAATCCTCGAAGCTAGCTACTTGGGACCCCCGCCGCTCAAGAGCTCTGGCCGCTCGTAGAGACTTACGCATGGGATCCACTTCCCCCGTCGACAAACCCCTACACTCGACCTCATAGATTAATTCTTCCTTCGATAGACGATTGATATCCATGGCCGAATAGCAATGCGAATCAATTATGAATTGAACAACAGAATTGGGTTAGTAAAAGGAGAAACGAAGAATTGGTCGTACCAAAACGACAAACTTGAAGGTGGTGATAAGCAGCAACTACAATAAAACAACCCAGTAAAAAGAACACCAATGGTTTTATTTCGAATCTAAAACAAAATGAACGATGTATTCAGAGCAGGTTTATCCTCTATGAATACGGATAGATGTTAGCCTCAAACCAAAAAAATTACGCAAAGATTCGCTTTAGTCCCTCGATACGAAATTAGGAACTCTGAATTTAAACACGGAACTATAAAACTCAAGAATGAAGAAAACAGAAGTCAAGAAATAAGCACAATTTACCCAGACTAAAATCAAAATGTAATATGGTCTCAGAGCAAGAAAGACGAAAAAGAAATTGGAAGAAAACACTTCACTGAAACAACGTCACGAGAGTGTAACGATCTACGAGAAGCCCCAAAATTAATTCACAGAATAATTTCTAAAAACTCCGAGAAATATGTTCCAACAAAACACGAGAAAATGTTTTAGATAATCCAAATTTACTGTGATCGCAAAAACAAACAAAAGTAATCGAAACAGATGCTCCAACAAAACAGCTTCACGAGAATATAAAAGTTTCCTCAACCAAAATTAAATTCAAAAACTCCACTGAATGGCTGCCTATCGATAACCAAGAGCCGATGGTAACCCTAATCGAAACAAATAAAATATTCCTAACCGAAAACAACAGTATAGGGGTATTCACGATTCGATGCAACTGGTCTTGTATCATTGCGAAAATGCGAAAGTGTAACTTTTTTTTGCACTACAACAACAAAGTATACAGAATAAAATTTCGCAACACTTTTACACTTTAACTATACCCTGACCCTATTGCAACCGAAAAATACAACAGAGTAGCCTTATGAAGTTGACAGTTCATTTAAATTCTTGATTCCTGTGTATAGCTAACAGAAAAAAATAAAGAGAATGGAAAACAAATGTAAGCGCCGCAGAAGGGAAAATCCAGTGAAAAAATGGACAGAAAAGGAAGTTTTCCTGATATTAGACTACATTCTAGAAGCAGGAAAATTCGAGGTTAGTATACGACATCAAATTTATCAATTGTTATCTATGAATTGAAACTATTTATTAATTATAGAAGCCTACAGCACAAATTTTTTATAGAAAATTTTTGGAGCACAATCAACTGAAGAATGCCACCTGGGAGTTAATTCGTTGGAAAATGAGAAGCTTGAAAACATCATTTGTTAAGGCAATGGAGTGGACAAAATCTACCGGTGCCGGTCTCCTGGAAACTGAAAAAAGAGTTGGATGTGTTCAAGGTAAAATAACAATAAATTTACACGTATTATTTTTTCACATACTTACATTTCATATTTATTTTTTCATTATATAGCAAAAATTCTTAAAATCTGTCCGTATTACGACAGACTTAAAGAAATCTTCGGCGACAAGAGTGATAGAGGAAGTTCTTTTAATACTTATGAAGTTGCAGACTTCATCATTTCTGAAGAGGAACAGGAACTTGTTCTTGAACAGGAACTTGGCCTTGAACCAGAATTTGAAATATACGAAGAGCAAGAATTCCCAAATTATCAAATAGAGCTTTCACCAACAATAGCCAGGCCAGCAACACCATCATCACAAGCTAACTCCACTTCCGGGAAAGGGCACTTAAGTGAGTCCTTAAAATGCGCAGAAAGGCTTCGGAAGTTTGCACCAAAAACAGCTATCGGCCAGCTTTCACAGCTACATGGTGAAGAAATATAACTCATAGACTGTCATAGCTTGACGTTGTTCTGTTTTGTGCACGTTTTATTTCTTTTATTTAGCTTCTTTTCTGTGAAAAAATTAGTGTTTTAGTGTAGTGTTCTAAACATTTTTAATATCTGATCATTTAGTTTATTTTAATTGTTTATTTTGGTTGGCTTTTTGTGTAATAAAAGTTATCTCTTTGTATTTTTGGTAAGCGGTTGTTACTGTTCTTTTTCTCTCTTCCTCTTCAATAATATGTATATATGTGCAGTTTATTTTTTTGTACATACTTATTTCTAAATTTTGTTCGTAGTTATTACTGACCTCCTTGGTGCAGGTGGCTAACGTGTCGTGCATGTAATTTATAGTGTTGCGAGTTCAATACTGGTTATAACATATCAGCAATTTTTTGTCTTTTTTCTGTTTCCATTGTTTTTCTTTTTTTTTCCTGTCTAAAATCCCAGTTTAAAAATGGATTGCAGCGCTTATAAATGTTTGGAATCTAAAAATTCCTCCAATCCACTCTTTGCTTGTTATGGCCCTTGTGGCATGATGTTCCATGCCAAATGTGTTGGTTCAACCAATGCATTTATGGATAAAGTTAAAGCTTCAGAGATCGCCTTATGGTATTGCTCCCCATGTCGAAAATTGTCACTGTCTACCCTTGCTTTCAAAATGTCAGTAGTCAAGGCTGACATGCTGAAATTATCTAAGGGGTTTAAAGACTTATTCGACATTTTTAATACCACCGTCCTCAACGTATCAACATTCTCTGATCTTCATGTTTCGGCAGACGCCTCAACGTCTACTGACCTTGAGTTGCCGATTACTGAAGTAAAGCAGTGTACCCAACGGGCCATGGATACATTGACTTCATTTGACACAACAGGTTCCCCAACTGTTGAAGCTACCCCTGAGCCCATTGTTAATTTAGCATCGCCCTCATCTAATCTACCCGCAGGCAAACGAAAACGTGATATAACTTCATCTGTGTTGAATCCAAAGGCAAAGCGGTTTAACCTTAGGAGTCAGCGAAAAAACTCTAACGAGGCGCCCACTCTTAATGTTAGCCCCACATATATAAATCATTCCTTAGGTACAGAATCTGGAACTATTGAATCGATTCCCAGGCCGAAATCTATTTTCATTTCTCGACTAAAACCAAACACTTCTTCAGACGATGTCTTGAACCATTTGGTCTCGAGAAACTTGATCCCAAAAGATGACTCAATCAAATGCACCAAAATCAGCAAGGCTAAAGGGTTTGTTGCGTCTTTCAAAATTGTCGCCCCTTCAGTATATTTCGAAAAGCTGTGCAATAGCACTGCATGGCCTGAAAATACGTTAGTTAAAGAATTTACACCCCGTTCGACAAAAAGTCGCAGGAAAGATTGTCCGTCCAAGTTAAAAAACCAAGTAGGCTGTCCCTCTACTATCAAAATGTAAGGGGACTCCGCACAAAAACCGCTGAATTATATATAAACTCGCAAGCCCTCTCTCATGATATCTTCTCCTTGACGGAAACATGGCTAAATGCCGGAATTCTAGACACGGAACTCTTCAATCATGAGTTCTCCGTATTCAGAAACGACCGTCATAACAATGACCTGAAAGCGCTTGGAGGAGGTGTTCTGATCGCTGTTCGTTCCAACCTTGAGTCACGCAAGATTGACTTTCCATTTCAACTTAATGTCGAACTTATCTGTGTAAAAATTACACTTAAGAACAAACATTTATATGTTGTTAATGCGTACATTCCATCGTCTCGTCTATGTTCTTTGTATTCGGAACTCTCTATGGCACTAGACCATATTTTTGACATATCTTGTTGTGACAGCACTGTCTTACTTATAGGCGACTTCAATCTGCCACATATTGGATGGGTACCTTCTGAGGATGATTCTCATTTCATTCCATCCTTTGACTCTGCCCAACAAGAGCTCGCTTTACTTGACAACATTTTGTCTTTTGACTTACAGCAAACAAGCTGTATAAAAAATTTCAGAAATCGAACTCTCGATCTTGTTTTCTCTTCTGACTCTGTTAGTACTGTGGTTCTGGAATCTCATCTCAGTATAACTAACATAGATGACAATCATCCACCCTTGGATGTATTTATTGAACTGGGCGCACATCTGTACGAAAACAGTAATTCGTATGACCGTTCGCAATCTTTTGACTTTCGGAAAGCAAATTTTCAAAGGCTTTCTGATGAAATTAACAGCTTTAATTTTAACCTTACTGCCTTATCTAATATTGAAGATGCAGTAGGTTCTTTTTATTCTCTGATGGATAACTGCATGAAAAAAGTGATTCCTGTGAAATCCTCTAGGAATCTGAAAACGTCCCACCCCTGGTACACTAAAGAGCTAAAATCGATACGAAACAGACGTAATAGGGCTTGGAAGAACTATTTAAAAAGTCTCTGCCATTCAGATCTTGAACTCTATTTCACATTATTCAATGAATTCAAATCTTTATCCTGCAACTTATATATTGACTATATAAGTAAAATGGAATGCTCTTTAAAATCGAACCCCAAACTTTTTTGGGGTTTTGTCAATTCTAAGAAAAAAACTGATGGTTATCCATCGAAGCTTACTTACAATAGTTCTACAACTGCTGATTCAGTAGATGCAAGCAATATGTTTGCAGATCATTTCAGTAAATCATTTAGGGGGACCCCTCTTCACATTGATGATCAATATTTTAGTTATCTAACTAGCTGTTCCCAAATAAGTTTTAGTAGTATCTCATTCGATTTGGAAACAATTTTAAAATGTATTTCTTCTCTCAAGAATGATTATTCATCAGGTCCTGATGGCATTGCACCGATCGTTCTTAAAAAATGTAGTCATGCAATTGCTCCATATCTTATGTATCTGTTTGAATTGTCCATCAGTACTGGTAAATTCCCTAATCTATGGAAAAGTGCTTTTATCACACCTGTATTTAAAAAAGGCGAACGTGGTGATATCACTAATTATAGGCCTATTTCAAAGCTTTCGTGTATCCCTAAGCTTTTTGAACAAATTGTTTGCGAAAAGTTAATATTTCTTTGTCGCAATTTAATTTGTAATGAACAGCATGGATTTGTAAGAAACAGATCCACTGTCACTAATCTGTTAAGTTTCTTGCATGATTGTTCTAATACCTTAGAGAATAAGGACGAAATGGATTGCATATACACTGACTTCTCTAAAGCTTTCGACCAGCTGTCCCATGAAATAATCGAGTTTAAGCTCAGGGCTTTTGGCTTCCCACCAAGTTTCATAAAATGGGTTAATTCATACCTTAGATCAAGGGTTTATCAAGTGAAATTTAGAGGATCGCTATCCGTATCTTTCACAGCGCAGTCTGGAGTTCCCCAAGGAAGTCACCTCGGACCAATATTATTTATACTTGCCATTAATGATGTTAAGGCATATATAAATCACAGTAATATCCTGATCTACGCTGATGATATGAAAATATATAAATCTATCACTAGTCAGCAAGACAGAATGTTTCTTCAATCTGACATTAATAGCTTCGCCAATTGGTGTGATAAAAACGGTTTATCCCTGAACCCAACTAAATGTCAACATATGACATTCTCTAGAAAGAATATCCCTTCCACCTTTCAATACTCTCTGTCTCAACATATTCTTTGTAGTGTTGATAATTTTAAGGATCTTGGGGTTTATTTCGACCCCAAACTGGATTTTGCTAAGCATATTAATTCTATTATTAATAAATCTAATTCTATGTTGGGCTTCGTAAAACGGTGGGCCAAAGAATTTAATGACCCTTATGTTTCTAAGTCATTGTACAATTGTTTTGTCCGTCCGATTCTAGAGTATGCCTCTCAAGTTTGGACACCGTTCTACAACATTCATTCAAATCGAATAGAGGCCATTCAACGTAAATTTATTCGATTTGCACTTAGAGGACTTCCATGGGATGATCCATTTAACCTTCCTCCCTACAGTCAACGTATCAAGCTTCTTCAAATGTTACCCCTTTCTCAACGAAGGCTTAATAGCGATATCATTTTTTTACAGCAGCTTATATCCGGTCAAATAGATGCACCTGACTTGCTGTCGTCTATTTTCTTTAATTTTCGTGGTGGTGCCCATAATTTACGCAGTGTTGAATTATTGTTCAGCCCCCATCATAGAACGAATTATGGAAGGCATGAGCCTATTAGTCGCATGAGTAGAATCTATAATCTAAATGATCATGTGATTGACTTGCATGTTAGTAAAATTAAGCTAAAAAATATTTTGCGTAATAATGCTTTAATGTCTTAATTGTTTGCATTATTTTGTGTCTGTGTTAGTACTCGTATTTTATAGGTACATAATTATTGTATTTTTAATTGTTTTGTCCTTACTAACACCTGCACTAAATGATGAGCCAGTGAGAGCACTTTTAGTGCCGGCAATTTCTGCTCGTGATAGTTGCTTGCTTTAAGCACTCCACGACACTGAGCTGATAGTGTATTAAAAAAAAAAAAAAAAAAAAAAAAAAAAAAGGCAAGCGTTTCAAGAAGAAAAATTAAAATTAGAAAGAGATAAACTTCTTCAACTTTCCGATATCGAAGAAAAAAAGATAGAGTGGAAAAACCTAAAAATGCAGAAGCAATTGGAAATGGAGGAAAGAAAACTAAAACTCGAAGAAGATAAAATTAGAAATAATTTTGAACTGAGGAAGCTCGAAATTGCAAAAGAAGAAAGAATTGCTATGAAGGAACTTGATATGAAGTATGCAAATAAATAAGTATGCCTAGACCTACCTAGTTATTCTTTGATTATTTTTAGTTTTGAAATGAATTACAAAAATAGATTTATTTATTCATATTTATTTGAACATGTAATTTATTTGAATTAACAAAAATAGAGTACAAATACATGAAAATTATATTAATCGAACATCAGATAATATAACCCCTGTCTTTTGATTTCAAACTGTTTTTTGTTTACATAATTTTCATAGGGACAATCTTCAGCATCTTCAATGTGCCCATTTTCAAAACAATTGCTCAAATCCAAATCGGAGTCAGTTAACAAGATGTTATGTAGAATGCAGCAGACCATTATCCATTTACAACAAAATTTGTGACTGTTTTTATCGCGAATGCGCATCCTAAGTTCCTTTAGGCTACCGAACTTCTCTTTAAGGAGACCGAAACAGTGTTCTACTCTTACCCGATACTTGCCGTGTCATAAATTAAATGCTTTTCGTTTTGAGCTGTCCAGTTGTTCCGAGTTGCTTCTAAATGGCGTTATAATAAAGTTATTTAAAGGGTATGCAGAGTCTCCAGCTATCCATTGTTGTGTCGACACATAATTCTCATTTTGTTTGAAAATTGAGCAGTTTCTAAAAAATTTTGCATCATGACTGCTGCCAGGGCTTCCTACTACAACGTCGCGAATTCTCAGCTTGTAGTCACATACAACTTGAGCTTTTATTGAGTAGACGTGATTTCTTGAGAAATATGATTCATGGTCTATAACTGGTGCCTCTGCCAATTTTATTTCTGTACCGTCAATGTAACCAATACACAATGGCAGCTCATGATACGTTTCCGCTACAATGCGTTTTCTTTCTTCATTGTTTGGCCAATATATATACTTGTTTGTCAATTTTAGAACAATTCGAAAAATTCTATTTGTTATTTTACTCAATGTACCTCCATCTCCAACACCAAAAGTTGTTGCAATTTTTCTGACTGCAGCATTTTCACCTGATGAACCCAAACGGTAAAGCACAATAGCTAGTTGGAGTTCAATTGAAAATTGTTTACAAGCATGTGGTTTTTGGAATTCGATATCATCACGTATTAATGAAAGCAAATGTGCAAACTGACTTCTTTCCATTCTCAGCATTTGGCGGAAGCGATCTTCGTCCATAGCAGCTAAAATGTTCTCACGCCAGTCAATCGATTTAGGTATTGTGCTGTAAGAACCACGACGAGATGCTTGGACGAATAGAATATCCTCGTCAAGATCAAAAAGTACTTCATCGATATCATCATCGTCTATCTCTCCATTATCTAAAATAAAATAATAAAACAATTTTTTTTTGTCTTTTTCATCGTTTATTTCTTCATACCTTCAATCCACATAATTTTCTCTGCAGCATCTTCCAATAAACATTGAAGTATTTTTTCTTTTTCGCTTTTTTTCGGCATAGTTAACAATTAAAAACAAATTTTCCTCCTTCAAAAAATTGTAAATTTTTTTTTCAAAACAAATGTCAATTGTCCAGCTGGAGCTGTCATTTGTTTCAGTTTTGCTAGACATGAGAAAAAGTGCGTTCACGATCCGATAAAAAAAAATAAAATTTCGCAATTTTACTAGGCCTTTTACATCGAATCGTGAATACCCCATATGTATGTATCACGGTAGGTCAGTGCCCGAGGTACGAAAACGATAACAACCGTACCCAGGAAATATATGTATGGGCGTATATGAAACCCAACGCACCACGGAAAATATGTAATTAGATGGGGTACAACTAAGAAAACAATTTTATTCACTAAAGTGTAAAGATGTAACGATATGTATGTATCAACGCTGAGAAATCTTGTCCGGATAACTTTGTATGTTGGGGTATGAAGAAACACCAAGAAAAAATGGGTAAAATAGATATAGGTAAATATGTGGGTGATTATATTGGTATTTATCAATATACTGTATGAAAAGGGGTATGACGAAATGGGAAAAAATGTATGCAAATATGTAAATATTTGTTGGTATTTATATATATAAATGTTTTTATGCAAGGGTTACGACGAATTGAAAAAAATGATGCAAATATGTAAATAATTATGGATGTTTATATATATGTATTAATGGTTTATAAAGGTGTAACAAAATCAAAAAGATTTATGCGAATATGTAAATTGTTATTCGTATTTATGTATGTATTATATTTGTATGAAAGGGGTATGGGCAATTAAGACAAAATGTAGGTATATATAATGGTTGTATGAAAGGGTATGAGAAAATCAAAAAAAATAATTGAACGACTAAGATAGATATGTATATTTGAAACTATTGGTCTGATTATATGTTTATATATTTTGTAAATATGTGTCTACTCTGCATAGACAAAAGAAATCAAAATTAAACAATTGCACCTACTTGTGTGTAACCAGGCGTTTTACCTCTGGTTATCTCCCTCACTCCCGCTATAACCAACCGTTGAACCAAACCCGTACACTGCACCGAATAACTGCTCACAAAATTCCACTGCCTAATAGCGGTTGTTTTAGGGAAATGCCTCACAAATCTTTTTTTCTTATGCAGCCACTCGAAATTCTGTGAAAAAAAAATAAAATAAAAAAGTAAATAGCACTTTGAAATGTTTGCACACAAACTTCCCTAAACACATGTATGTCGGTACACTGGACCCCCCAGCTTGTACCGACAATTTACCTAAATATATTTTTTTTCCTCCACAATACGCGCGCGCGAACACGACAAAAAAAATCACGAAAATCCAAAAGAAAAAGCCCCACGTTGGCCGTCAATTTGTTGCACTATAATATACCGCGATCAAACTACTTTCTAATAGGCTAAATTGGCGGAAAACAAACGCAATAAATTGAATAGAAATTTGCGGCCGCCACCGCCGAATCAAAAATCACCGAACTGTCAGTCCAAGCAACAAAAAAAGAAGAGCGCGAGTGCAACCATCAGCAGATAGAGTGCTGATTTGCCGGTAGCTCAGCACGGGGTGGGTTCAGGAAGAAAAATACTAATTTTGGTACCTGTGCCAAAGGAAAGCGTAGGTACTTACGGTGGTAGTTTAAATTAAACTTTTGATTCACTTCACAATGCAAGACCTGAAAAATATGGAGAAAAATGGGCGCCACACAATTTTAAGGAGAATTGTGAAACCGAAATATTCGACCAAAACGAGCGGAACCAAAAAAAAAATAAAAGAGAAAAAGTTTTTTTTGTAGCACGTTATAAAAACTCCGTTGGAGTACGGCAAAATTTTATTACGGTTACTGGACAGCCGTTTGGGATGAAAGAAAAAGAAATTCCCAGGATACCACACGATCGCGTTCTCCCGAGAGGTGGAAAATATTTCGTAATTAATGGGTCGCGTGTCCCGTCGTTAACCGGGAATTTCGAAACACAATCCTACCGAGGTTATAATTTATCACCAGCACTACCTAACTATCACGACTAATCTATTGATATATCAATATATTTCACAAAAATACTTAGCTTTTCTTTCTCAACTCCTTAGTCCTCGTCCGGCAAGTGGGTGGGTCTAGTCCCGCCACGACAATCGTCCTATCGTTCCTTAAAATTATCCCGAGCTCCCTTTACGTGATCCTTGCTCCTACTTCCTTCCTCGAAATTCGCTTTTATTCACTTTTAGGTTCTTTTTGTTACAATCAAAAGTCCCTCCTGGACGCTTTCACAACTTCAAACTATCTCGTTCTCTGGCCAACCAAGAAGTGATTTACCAGCTGGCTTTGTCCATTCGGCCGGCCGGCATCCTCACTCACACATCCATACATTCGTGGGGAAGCAGAGCCAACGACAGTTCTAACGCGACCATTCAGCTGTGGCGCTGAAGAATTCAACTGTTTCGTACTCCCCACACTCACACATACTTGGACATTTGGCGGTCCATGTCTTCTTCTGCTACACTATGTACTCTCACATCAATGCGCTGACATGAACCCGCTAATGTTCTCACGCCCTTCAGGCGACCTCTCTCTCAGTGAATTCGCCCATTGCTCTAACTCAGCAATGAACAAACCCTCCGACCGACCCTGGATCTGCATTTATTCAGCCCATGCCCTTTCTGACGTTTCGCGAAGTAAACAAAAGCATTCGAGCAAGGAAATAGTTTGCAAAAGAACATGCCAACTGCAAAATGTTGTTTTTTTTGATGAAATTATCCCCTCAAAAGACGAAACAACCTCAGGGATAATTTCAGGATACGGAGAATAACAATCTTGTTCAAGATGTCCATCCCTAGGATCAGGCCCAGCGACTATTTGGGATCGCAGAACTAAGGAGTTGGTATGAAAATTTCTATTTCTATTACGAATTTTCCCTATGCTACCTCGGTAGAGTCGTGCGCAGATTTTGGGGAAAAGGGATACGCAAATCGCGTGGCATTCTTCACATAAATTGAAGTTATGTTGGGCACGCAGCCGTCATTACCTTATTTGTGTCTCGACCGAATTTGTTCTTGTTGACACGTCCTGGGGCGTTCGTCTACAATCCCCGTCTCGGTTAAAGGTGTTGTGTTTGTTTGTGTTGTTTTTCGCGCCAGTCTTGTTTTTCTTTTTTTGGATGCGCGATTGGTGGTGTTTCACGTCCTGTGTCGCTCGTTTATTGTGAGGGTGTTTTACAGGGCCGCCCGCCCGCACTCCTCTGCTGCTCCTACGGTGCTCCCACGACGGAGTTGGGTCAAAAGGGAGCGTCGTCCCTTCCCTCATCGAACCAAACTCACTACCGTGTCGGTGGTAGATCGATATTCGCTTTTGGGCCTTTGACTTATTCGGACAGGCCGTCCGCGCCCGCGAATTACATTTGTATTTGCAGGGTGGATGTTTCAGTGGGTTGTATTGGTTCCACCCTGCCGTTGCAGACACTTCGTCTGGTTGCGGAGTGCTTTTTACTTGCACCCCGCCTTTACAGACGGTCCGTCTGAAGTCGTCACCACAGACCGCCCGTCTGTCTTGGTTTCCACAGACAGTCCGTCTGTATCTGTCTCCACAGACCGTCCGTCTGGATTCGTCTCTACAGACCGTCCGTCTGTGTTCGTCTTCACAGACCGTCCGTCTGTATTGGGTTTGGGCCTGGGCCTCCTGCCCTTCCAGTCACCTGTGGTGGTTGCTCCCCAAGGCTCCAGAGACGTGGACCAATGGCTGATGGAACCATGGTTGCCCCTCCACTTCTTTAGACCCTAGAAACGCAGACCGATAGAAGAGGGAAATTTCAAGGATGGTCAAGGGAAAAGAGAATGGTTCTTGTTGCGGGCGATTTGACCGCAATAAAGGTTACACCCGGATTAAAGATAGTTTAACCCAAAAATTAAACCCAAGTCCATAATATTCAGTCGTTAAACCCAAACATAAACCCAGTTTTTTAAACTTGGCAGCGTTTAATCCGATTTAATTTAAACTGCACTCCGGAGACCAGTTTAAGTACTTTAACTCGGGTTAAAACTCTATTTCATAATATTCACTGTTTTTGTCTAGGTCACATTTTTGACATTTCTTTGCTCGAACGAGGCAGGAATTAAAAAAGTAAAAAAAAATTAAAAAAGCTGGAAAAAGTACCTATGAAGACGCTGGGAAAATGGATTTCATTCGTGATATTGACGAAATGTTTATGTCTTCGTCGTAGGACGATGAATTTATTGAAAAGCTGATGGAACAGCAGATGGTGAGTCAACATCGTCCTAATCGTCGAACGTATCGAATGCACAAGCGGGCTTGTGTAAAGGATTGAATATGTTAGATTTCCGGAAATATTTTCGGCTAAAAAAGAGGCATTTTGGAGGTTACAAAAATTGACAAACTACAAGAAGCAAATGTCGTTATATGTGACTTTTGACACTACGTAGGTATAGGTAGTGTGTAGGGTGGGTAAGCTCTGGCGATTGCAATGTGAATAAATGAATAAATGAAATAAAGAAATGTGTGCCGTTGGCCTTAAGGGCGATGACTCGTGTTGGGGCGTCAACATCCTGCCCGGTCGAATGGAGATTCGAAAGTAGGTGGTTCCAAGATGCGGCACAGCTTCTGTACTGGGCGCTGACAAAGACCAGTCGACGTCTTCAGGGTAACGTTGCGGGTAAGTCCATCACCGACCGGGACCTCTATCACCCGACCTAGGCGCCAGTGAGTGGGAGGTAGGTTCTCATTGCGGACGGTCACTATATCACCCGTCTGTATGTTGGGTTCACGACTTTCAAATTTGTTACGGGTCTGCAGAGTCGTTAGATACCCGTCGCTCCAAAGAGTCCAAAAGTCCTGGTGTATCTTCCGGAGCCATTGATATTGCTTCAGGCGGTTGAGCGGGACGTCTCCGACTGAAGGCTCGGGTACTGCGAGAAGTGGGACTCCGATTATTAAGTCTCCTGGCGTTAGAGCCAGTTTGTCCTCTGGATCGTCATGTAACGGCACCAACGGCCGCGAGTTGACGCAGGCCTCGATCCGATTCTATAATCGACGATTGACAATAGATAAATGTCGCTTATCTATCAGTAATCGCCACTCGCAATAGGGGCCAAAATTGCTGCCAAATTTGCATTAAATTTTAAGTGAATTAAATTTATTTAGGTTGACATTACACTTTGCTGCAAGTGTAACATGTGAATATATGTAAATACGAGCGTGCTTTAGATTACACGACTGAAGTAAAACTTGATTGGGTCTCACTAGGTTTAAAATTTTGCCTTGAATATTTTGTCACACACTTTTTATGCACAATTTCCGTACGTAATTTCTTCTTAGTTGATGGGCCTGGAGCACCGCTTTCATATTCAGACTCCGTGTCATTTGCTGCCACAATTTGTTATTATTCACCCGAAAATACACAAAATATGAACTTTAAATTAAATTTACAACTTTATTCACTTCAAACGTATAATATTATGTATTGAATATTGAACAAAATATTAATTTATAATATTGTTCAAGGACGAAATGAAATTACGAAATAATCAAGAAATCAGCGTTCGTTTAACGCTAGCAAACTCGCAAATGAACTACTGACTGAGATATATATATACTCGTATTTCATGCAATGGCTATGAGAAGAGGAGAGAAAGAAAATGTGCGCGACCACTGCTCTCTCTTGTTCCTACACTCCGAAACAGACAACATGCCTGCACCTGAACGTAACGTAACTAGCTATGAGAGAAAGAGAGAAAGAAAATGTGTGCTCGCATCTCCCTCTCTTCTACAGTAATATACGAAAAGTAAACTCTCTCTCTCTTTCTATCTTCACTAACTTATTACGATTACACTTTTCGTAACGCTTTCGTCACGCATTCACCAGCTTAGTCCCCAAGTCAAGCGTGCGTTAAGAAGTTTTACTTCAAAAAAATAGGAGTACGAATGTGAAAGGAGGAGTACGGGAGTACGGAGGTGTTGAAAGTAGTACAATACTCCTATGGGAGTACTTTCGGCAACACTGGTCACAAGGGATCCCATCGTTCAGGTTTTCACGGGTCGCTAATTCATTTGTTAAGCATAGTACGCAGCTCGAGCTAAAATTTAGCTCCCATACAAAATTCTCTCCAAAATTTAGCCAAGCTAAAATTTAGCAAAGCATTTTAGCTGATTGGTACGCAGCTCCAGCTAACATTTCAAACTTTTGTTTCGCGGTGTACATTGTTTAACTGTCAAAATTTAGCGGACCGATAAATTGCTCGGCACATTTATTTCGAGCTTAATTTTGACAGACAGCTGTATTTTGACAGACAGCTGTTCATTTCGTCTGAAATTGTTTTTATTTTGTGCAAAAATGGATTCCGACGAGTTTTTGTCTTACTGTGTTGAGGAAAGTCTACACAACTCTCTACACAACTCTCTTTCAAAATTTAGCTGGAGTCTTTAGCTCGTGTTTGGAGAGAAGAATGTGAACTAAATTTTAGCTCGATCTGCGTACTATGCATTAGACAGCAAATTAAGGTCCGTTCGCGTACTTTATGTGTAGAAAAATGAAAAGTGTCAAATCTCCAAAATCGAGAGGGAATCCTCTCATTTTAAAGAAAAGTACGCGAACGCTTTTGTGCCAAAAGGTGAAAAACGTCTTAGTTTGGCTTCAGAAGAAGCAACAGCTGTTTTTTTTTGCTGGCAAACTCATTTCATTTTCTTACCAGCTGAAATTCAGTGGGTAGAAAAATTAACGAATGTACATTTTTCTTTCGTTCATGTTTTTACCATTTTCTCAGTACGCGAACGCCTTTGTGTAGTTTTGCACGAAAGTTTATATAAATTTTCGTTTGCATATGAGTTCGCGAACAGACCTATAGTTAAACCTTTTATTGGTTTGTTAAATTTTGATATTAGGTCCGTTCGCGTACTTTATGTGTAGAAAAATGAAAAGTGTCAAAGCTCAAAAATCTTGAGAGAATCTTCTCATTTTTAAGAAAAGTACGTGAACGCTTTTGTGTAAAAAGCGTCTTAGTTTGGTTTGAAAAGAAACAACAGCTGTTTTTTTTGCTGGCAAACTCAAAGGATTTCGTCATTTGACAGTTTTCATTTTCTTACCATCTGAAATTCTGTGTACTTTCGTTCATTTTTCTTTCGTTCATCTTTTTACCATTTTCTCAGTACGCGAACGCGTTTGTGTAGTTTTGCACGAAAGTTTATATAAATTTACGTTTGCATATTAGTTCGCGAACAGACCTATTGTTAATTAAAAGGGTTATGGTTTCGCAAATAGGATTTCGAATTTCGAAAAACTGTTGATGTGGAAATATTTGTTATAACTTTAGAATATTGTTGCATCCAATTCGAAAAGATAAAACGTAATTCTATTTAATTAATCTTTATTAGTTCTCTTTCAATGTCTTTTACTTCTTGATTATTATTCTAATAATTCACTTATTTAATTCAACAATTCACTTTCACAATTAATCACTTTAAATAAACAATCACTTCTCTTATTCAATATTCTCTATACTTTTCACTACTGTCATCTATCGCCCTTCTTTATCGCGGTTCACAACTCGAATGTCTTGGGTGCTCCTGCGACATCTATTTATATCTCCTAGTGACACCTCTCGAAATTTCCAGATTCGTTGAGAAGGTTCGTTAAGTTCAGAAGGTTCGAGAACAACATACCAAGTTATGCCACAGCTACTCAAACTGCTATTCCAATGCTGCCAAAATCGGTAATATGGCCACTTTCTACTAAATGGCGTAGTTGACTAATTAATGACACAGTTCAAGCAAACATGCAACAATATCCCCCTCTTAAACTTGTTCGTCCCGAACAAGCACGTCAATATTTTCCCCATGGTAGCGATGGAGACGATCCACATGGACAACTTTCAGCTTGCCTCTTCCTCGCTGGATCCGGTAGACGACATCGTTGATGCGCTTCACTATCTTATAGGGTCCTTCCCAATCCTGCTGTAGTTTAGGTGACATACCTTTTCGGCGATGAGGGTTGTATAGCCATACCAGATCTCCTTCCTGGAATCCTGTGGTGGTCGCTTTTGTATCGTACCTCGTCTTCATGCGGTCGCTGGATATCCGAATCTTATCTCTAGTTTTCCGATGAATGTTTCTGATGATTTCTCTGAGATCCGCCACATAATCATCTTCATTCGTTGCTTCATCAGTCGGAGATCCAAACATCAATTCACTAAGTAACCGGATGGTTCGACCAAAAAGGATTTCGGATGGAGTATGTCCTGTTGTGTTATGAACTGCGCTTCGATAAGCTAATAGGAACATGGGGATGTGCTTGTCCCAGTCCCGCTGGCAGTCGCCAACAACCTTAGAAAGGTGTTCGTTTAAGGTTCTATTGAAGCGTTCCACCATTCCGTCCGATTGTGGATGAAGCGGGGTTGTTCTTGTCTTCCTAATCCCTAGTAGCTGGCATAGTCCTTGAAAGATCTTCGACTCGAAGTTGCGACCTTGGTCCGAGTGCAATTCCATTGGTACGCCAAATCTGCTTACCCAGTTGTGGACAATCTGCTCTACCACGGTTTTAGCTTCTTGGTTAGGTATAGCAAAGGCTTCAGGCCATTTAGTGAAGTAGTCCATCACTACGAGGATATAGCGGTTTCCACTGTTGGTTTCTGGAAACGGTCCTGCGATGTCAACTGCAATCCTTTCAAAGGGCGCTCCAACGTTGTATTGATGCATCTTGCCTTGCATTTTTACTCTCGGGCCTTTACTGGCTGCGCAAGCGGCGCATTTTCGGCACCAGTTTTCGACATCGTCTCTTGCGTGGATCCAGTAAAAGTGTTCTCGCACTTTTTCGAGTGTCTTATTTACTCCCAAGTGACCTCCGGACACTCCATCATGTAGTTCCCTAAGTACTTCGTTGACTTTCGATCTGGGTACCACAAGTTGCATCACGGCTGATGTTCCATCCGAACTTTCCCATTTTCTTTTCAAAATGCCATCCTGGACATGAAGTGAGTCCCATTGTGCCAAGTATGCCTTCAATTCCGGACTCCTATTGGAGATCTGCTGCCAGTCCGGCTTGCCCTCATGTTCCTTCCAGGCGAGAATCGGCTCGATATCCGGATCTTCCTGTTGAGCATTCCGGATCTCCCGTGCACTCCAGCCGCTAATGGGCTCAGCTCTCAACCGTTGGACTTACACTTTATCTTTTTCCTCCTGGCGTACGCAATGTTTACAATCAGCCTTGCAGGGTCGCCGGGAGAGGGCATCTGCGTTGGAGTGAAGAGTTCCCTTTCGGTGCTGTATCTCGTAGTCATACATCTGCAGCCGCTCAATCCACCTCGCGACTTGCCCTTCAGGGTTCTTAAACTGCAGCAGCCACTTTAGAGACGCATGATCTGTACGCAGGATGAATTTCTGCCCATATAAGTACTTGTGGAAGTGCTTTGTTGCCAGGATCAAAGCCAGGAGTTCCCGCCTGGTTACGCAATAGTTCCTCTCCGGCTTGGATAGCACTTTACTGAAGTAGGAAACTACTCTCTCTTGACCATCATGGATCTGCGAAAGAACGGCTCCGATCCCAACATTACTAGCGTCGGCATCTACAATAAATGTCCTTCCTGGAGTAGGGTACGCTAGAATTGAAGCATCACACAGTTGGTGTTTGAGACTCTTGAAACTCGCTTCGCATTCACCTGACCATTTAAATGGTTTTCCCTTTTCCGTCAGTTGATGCGAGCTCTTTGCGATCCTTGCGAAGTCCTTCACAAACCGTCTGTAGTAAGTTGCAAGTCCCAGGAAGCTTCTCAGTTGGTGTTTGTCTTTGGGAACGGGCCAATTTTTCACCGCATCGACCTTCTCTGGGTCAGTCCTTACTCCTTCGGACGAGATGATGTGCCCCAGATATTTTACCTCAGATCTAAAGAGATCACACTTTTTCGGGTTAAGCTTTAATTGTGCACTTCGTAGTCTCTGGAACACTTCCTTCAAGTTATTTCGATGTTCTTCAAACGTTTTTCCAACCACAATGACATCGTCCAAGTAGACCAAACACGTTTTCCATGTTAGCCCCAACAAAACACGCTCCATTAGTCGCTCAAAGGTTGCCGGCGCGTTACACAGTCCAAATGGCATTACTGTGAATTGCCACAGCCCGTTTCCTGCTGTGAAAGCTGTTTTCTCACGGTCTTTCGGATGTATCTGCACTTGCCAGTAGCCACTCTTCAGATCTAGAGTGGAAAACCATCGAGCTCCGGACAGTGTATCCAGCGTATCGTCAATCCTTGGTAGAGGGTAGCTATCCTTTTTGGTGACATTATTCAGTTGGCGATAGTCTACACAGAACCGAGTGCTGCCATCTTTCTTTTTGACTAGGACAATTGGAGATGCCCATGGGCTTTTAGAGCATTCGATTACTCCTTCCTTCCCCATCGTCGACACCATCTCTGCAACCTCCGTCTGCTTAGCCAATGGTAATCGTCTGGGAGGCTGGCGAATCGGTCTCGCATCTCCAGTGTCTATCCGGTGTTGTACAAGGTGTGTTCGGCCATACTCGCAGTCCCGCGAAGCGAATATATCAGCAAACTCGTTGATGAGGTTCCCTGCCAAGGCTTGCTGCTCCTGATTCAGATCGCAGTGCTGGAATAAAGTTCTTTTGACCTCAGTCATTCCCATTAGTGAACGAGGCTTCGCAACACCTTCCTGTGATAGTTTCGTGATGGCAGTAACCGGTACACACTTTCCAACCACCTCACCTTGCTTCAATTTGACGCTTTTGTGTTCCGCATTAAGAACTCGTACGGGAACCATATTGTTCTTCGGCTCGACAAGCATTTTTCCAACCACGCAATTTCGGCAGTGGTTGTCTTCTGGCTCGACTAGAAAGAATCGGTGGGCCCCAGGATCACCTTCCAGCTTTGTCCAAATCAGTGTCTCTGAAGAAGGTGGTAGGACCTCGTCCTTACTAATGACTGTCCTCAGGGATGCGACTTTCTCGTTCCCGTACACCATCGGAATTTCTACGTTTCGATACTTAAGTACTTGTATACCAATGTCCAATACTACATCATGCGCCTTCATGAAATCGATTCCAATGATGCATTCGTCACATATATCGGCTACTAGGAAAGCGTGGGAGAATACTAATCCTGCCAAATTTATTGTTAGTATGACCTCTCCATACACTTTCGCTGTCGCTCCTGTTGCTGTTTTCAGACAGTAATTGCTGGTGTTGTGCAGCCAAGACTGACGAACGATGTCCCTCCTTATGATGGAAGCGGTGGCACCGGTGTCGATGGTTGCCACGCACTTATTTTGTCCGATATAGGCTTCCACTGTTAGACTCTGGTTTCCTCGTTTCGTTTGGGAGACTTGAATTGTGGTCCTGGGGTCGTCGATTCCGGAAACCAACTTCTGCCCCACGAAGCTGGTCCTTACACGTTTCCCGACTGCTGGTTATGCGAAGCTATATCTGCAGGATGATTGTTATCCCTGCCAGATGCTTCTTCGTTGCCCCTCCTAGGCCCGCAATGCGGACAACTGCCTCGTCTGGGTGGAGCTCTGCACTGTCTCTGTAGGTGCCCTATTTTGTTGCAGTTCCAGCAGCGCATTTGACCTCTGTTATCTCTGCTCCGGTCTACGATGTCTGCTCTTTGACACGAGCATTCAACAGCTGTAATTTCCCTTACGCGGTGGAACACATTCGATGCCTGATCAGCAGCTTGCATTGTCAAGGCAAATGCTAGGGCCTCAGCGAGAGTTCTCTTTCCAGCCATTCTTACGGCCATTTGCAGTTGTCTATCTTCAATGGCTTGGATAAACGCCTCCACAGCCATTTCATTGATGAGAATCTCACCAGCATTAGGATATGACAAATGTGCCAGACGTTCGATATCTGCTTGCAGCTGTTGAAGTGTTTCTCCCCTCTTCTGGACTCTACTGCGTAGCTGAACCCTGTACACTTGCTGCATATGCTCATCACCGAAGCGCATCTCTATAGCCTTGACCAGGGCGTCGTAGTTGTGTTGCTTCTCTTCTGAGACGGTTTGGAGTAACTCCGCAGCTGTACCTCTTAGTGCGAGCGTTAGCGCAATCGACTTTTCCTCGTTGTCCCAGCTGTTCGCCACTGCAGCTGCTTCAAACTGTTTCTTATAAATTGGCCATGATGTTTGACCATCGAAAACAGGAGGCTGCATCTCTTTCCTTCTCGGCCAGTCCGCAGAATTTTCTCGAGCCTTCTGCTTCTTCACTTTCTCGAGCTCTTTAACCAAGTTCTCGATGTTTGTATCGATTTCGTCGAATTTGGTTTCAACCTTCTCGAACTTTTGGTCAATTTCTTCGAGTTTTCCTTCGAGAACATTTTTAAAATCTTCCACAGCGCTCTTTTGGGCGGCAACTATGGAATTCTTTTGTTCTTCAAATTTAGTGTCCATTGCTTGCAATTTGGAATCTAGAGAATTCTTCTGTTGTTCTAGAGAATTCTTTTGTTCATCAAATTTAGAGTCCATTGATTGCAATTTGGAATCTAAAGAATTCTTCTGTTGTTCTAGAGAATTCTTTTGTTCATCAAATTTAGAGTCCATTGATTGCAATTTGGAATCTAGAGAATTCTTCTGTTGCTCTAGAGAATTCTTTTGTTCATCAAATTTGGCCAGAAGTAATTCCATCATAGCAGTCATATCAACGCTTGTACTTACTTGTTCTTCTGCAACGTCGAACAAAACGGACTTGGGGTTTTCGCCTTCGTTTTCAACAGATTCCTGCAATCGAAGCACAAGATCACTTTTTCCTCCAGCTGTGGAGAGGTTCCGCTTTTCCAATTCAGCTTTTAACTGCGGTATACTGAGCTGTAGTAATTTTAATGTGCGGCCCATTTTTTTTTTTTTTTTAATTCACTTCACTTTAATTTCACACTGAATACGTTTTATCCCACTTCTGACACCAATGTTGCATCCAGGCTAGGATTCGAAAAGATAAAACGTAATTCTATTTAATTAATCTTTATTAGTTCTCTTTCAATGTCTTTTACTTCTTGATTATTATTCTAATAATTCACTTATTTAATTCAACAATTCACTTTCACAATTAATCACTTTAAATAAACAATCACTTCTCTTATTCAATATTCTCTATACTTTTCACTACTGTCATCTATAGCCCTTCTTTATCGCGGTTCACAACTCGAATGTCTTGGGTGCTCCTGCGACATCTATTTATATCTCCTAGTGACACCTCTCGAAATTTCCAGATTCGTTGAGAAGGTTCGTTAAGTTCAGAAGGTTCGAGAACAACATACCAAGTTATACCACAGCTACTGAAACTGCTATTCCAATGCTGCCAAAATCGGTAATATGGCCACTTTCTACTAGATGGCGTAGTTGACTAATTAATGACACAGTTCAAGCAAACATGCAACAATATGTTCTGCATCAATTTTTACTTAAGGAAACTTATATTTGAAAATTTAAGGTTTTTCCATACAAATTTATTTAATTCATCACTAACAAATGTCAAAATGGTTACATGGGTGGGTATATATGATAAGTTTTTTTTTTTTTTTTTAGACTTTTATTTTTCATAAAAAACCTAACATTTTGTATACGTATCTGCGAAGCCTTTGGCTTATCTGCACAAGATTAATCTTTTTCAATTTTAATTTATTTAGTAGCTTAGTATTTTAAAATTCAAGTTAACGTTATGAATATGAAACTAGTTTATATTTCACGGATTTTAGCTTGAAAGAAAATATGTGTTTAAAAAATCTAGGTTTGCAAGTTTATTTCATTGTTCAAGAAAAAGTTTTTAATCGCTTTTTTTCTAGTTTTAAAGTTTACAATGTTCGTTAGTTCACGGGGAAGGCTGTTGATTATTGCAGGAACGCTGTATATGAGTTGTCTTCTACCATACTTATTAAAGGTGCTAGATACTTGCAGCATACCTTGACCACGTCGTCTAGTGTTTACCTCATGATTCAGTGGTCTAACAAACCGGATATCGTTACAGTATTCCAAAGTGAGCGTCATCTTGAAATTGTCTTCCACACTCAGAACTTTAAAGCTTAAATCGTTGTTTCGTGTATTGCAATTGACTTGCTTTAACGCGGATTTTTGAAGTTTTTCCAGCTTTTGGATGTGGGTTGTCGATGCGTTACCCCAAGCAAGAACACCATATCGCAGTTTGGACTCAATAAGTGCATAGTATACCTACCTCAAAGCGGGCACCGTGGCATGGTATTTCAGGTGAGCTAGTGCAAAGATGGCCTTCTTTAAATCCATACGTAATTTATCGATGTGTTTGTTCCATAAGAAGTGACAGTCGATGAGGACTCCTAGATATTTATAGATGTCAACAGCTTCGATGACTTCTGAGATGGAACTAAGACATGCATAATTTCTCATAAAAACTGGTATTTGCGTCGATTTGAAACTTGGATTTCTGATGTGCATAATCTTTGTTTTCGATGCATTTATCACTAACCCGTTGTCGTGGCACCACTTTACTGCGACATCAAATTCTTCCTGCATCACTGCTGTAGCTCTTTCTAGGGACCTGTTACACACCACGATAGCTGTATCATCAGCAAAAGCAAACGGTATACTTTGTTTGAATGATCGGAGAAGCTCATTAGTATACAGGATGAATAGGATTGGCCCTAGTTTTGATCCCTGTGGGACACCATATTCCAGATTACTTCTGTCACTCTGTACATCACAAATTTTTACGCAAAATAGCCTGTTGGACAGGTAATCGGTCAACCAATCCGCCATTAATCCTCTTATACCAATACGTTGAAGCGCTTCAAGAGGTGTTTTGTGGTTTAAGGTAGCGAATGTCTTACTGAAATCCATGAAGAGTACCAACACGTGATGACATTTGTTCAAGCTCTGGTCGACACAATTCGCGAATTCTGCTAACAGTTTACACGTACTTTTATTTTTTTGAAAACCATATTGACTTTTATGAATCGGAGCATGATTGCCAATAAAGCTATTTATTCGTGCAGTGGTAACACTTTCTAGACATTTTTCTATTACCGGAAGTATTGATATCGGTCTATAGTTACTGAGCTGACTTTTATTTCCTCCTTTGTAAATAGGCCTTACTACAGCTGTTTTCAAGATGGATGGTATCTTTGATTATGTCAGACTTATGTTAATGAACTTACCTATAATGGGTGCAAATATGTCGGCGTGTTTTCTGATATCGGCCGCTCGATTTCCATCAATTCCTGGCGATTTATCTTCACCCAGCAAACTTATTATACTATAAACTTCTTGAACGTTTGTTGGTTTTACGAACATAGTTTTTTCCAGGATTCTGTTCGGATTAACATATGTAATTGAGTCACAATGATGGATAATCTTCTTCGTCTGTGTTGAAAAGAATTTTGCAAAATCATTGGATAATACATGCGGTTCAGTAGAAAAGTTTTTATTCAATGACTCATCAATATTTAATTTTTTTCTTCCCAGTATTTCATTTATTAATCCCCACGTTTTCCTGGTGTCTGTCTTAAATTGAATGAACTGGTTTTTAATATAATTGGATTTATGGGATGATATATCTTTGTTTAATTGGTTTCTAAAATGCTTATATTCGACTTCAAAGCATTTGTTAAACCTGTTGTTTTTCCACCTACGGTATAGATCGTCCCTTCTTTTACATTTATCAATAAGACTCGCGGTCATCCAGGTGTTGTGATTTCTTTTATTTGTTATTGATTTTGTGCAGGTTGATTTTTTATATATATCTTTGAACTTTGTAACAATTTGTTCATACATGCTTTCAGCTTCATTTTCGCTCATGATACTTTCCCAATTTGAGTTCTGTATTAGTTGGTTAACTTTCGTAATACATATATACTTTGTATTCACAACTTTTTCTATTACTGTTTTTGGAGTACAAGTGGCGTAAAGTACAGGGTAATGGTTGGTGATCCCGCTTTCTATTACTAACGAGTTCATCTGTACATCTGTTTTGCTGACCAGGATGTGATCAATCAATGACTTCGATCCTTTTTTAGGTTCAACTCTGTTATAACGTTCATAAGCCTTGATGATGCTAGCGTCTCCAAATACTCTTTTATGTAATATGCATTAGTATCGCGAACGTTAATATTAATATCACCCATCACAATTATTTCCTCATTTTTACCCAATTTGGATAAATTACTTCCCATCTCTTCAACAAACGCCTTCTTACTAAAACCTGGAGGTCTATATATTCCCAGGACATAGGTCGTTTTGTTATCTTCTGTAAAACTAATTTTTACATTTTCCTAAGAAGCGGTAACGTGAGGTATGGGCGTGTGATCTAGTTCTTGGCGAATAAACATCAAAACTCCACCATCTCTTCTTTTGTTTCTATTCGAAAACTCAGGCAGAAAACCTTCTATTTTATAGAAAACTTTTTCTTCGTCTTTTATATTTGTTTCAACTAAAACAATGATTTTCGACTTTTCTACAAAATGCCTTATACTTAAACAAAAACTATTCCAATTAGTATGCAGAGATCTTATATTGAAACATAAACAAGAAAAATTCGTATTCAAAAATTCATTTGCGTTTATACCGCTAAAACCTTGTACTACCCTACAATCAAGGTTAACTACCAATTCATCGTTTCTATTTGTGTTATCCATTTAGTCATAAACAGTTTCGCGTTTCTATTATATAGTTACACACCATTGAAAATTATTGTATGCGTGTTATTTTATCGACATCATTTGCTGTGTATATCATAATGGGTTGTGCAATGTGCACTCTCAACTCTTCGTGCTAAGATTTTACCCGCACTCTCCCACACAAATTTCCAGTTTTCCTGCTTTGCCTTCTCTTTCGCCATCCACAGCAGGTGCTTGTTTTGTTTTGTCAGCTGGTTGTTTATCTACACTGTCTTATCAGGCAGCGATGGCTTTGGACTCGGTTTTGCATTGCTATAATCGGTGTTCTGCATTACTGCACTCAGTCTAATGGGACGAGTTGCGCGCGCTTGCTTAACAAATTCAGTTTTGCAAATATTTGAAGCAAAAGAAGCGACGTGATAGATTTATCAGGGTTTTTATTTTTAGTTCTGTAAATGTCGGTGATATCCGTGTCTTTTATTTCATGGTTTATTGTTTTCCCTATTCCTTTAACTATTTCCACTAAATTTTCGTGGGTGGGTCGGAGGAATGTTTTTAATATCGATATTGTGCTTGATTAATTGTTGTTCCATCGTGTTAATTTGTGATTGCATATTGTCTATGATTTCGTCTTTCTTCTTGTTGTTTTCTTTCAGTTTATTCAAATCTTTCATGAAACTTTCAATTAGGCTGTTGTTTTTAGTCATATTAGTGTTGATGTCTTTGTATTTTGAGGCTAGAAAATCACAGCTTGATATTATATCTTTCATTTCTGATCTTATCAGACGAATCTCCGTCAGGATAGCTGTGTTCCCATCATCTATGACTTATCTGGGATACTGCCTGGTCGCACTCTTTTTTCCGCTTGTGCCTTTGAATCCAGAACTGGTGTAGATAGTCCCACTTTGCTACTCGTATAAGCCGCACCTTGCTCATTTCCAGGGTTTCTGCAGGTTTGACACCTCCATATGCCCCTTCTTGCGCCCATGTTTCTCCAATATTTCTCAGTAACCGTAGTGCATTGGAAGTGAAGCCTACGGTTGCACATCATACAAAATGCGAAATCTCCGTCGTTGGAGAGATTTTCACCGCAATTACCACACACAACCATTATAGAGGGATATGCAAGAAGAGAATGCAAAGTATACAAGGGCAATGGGAATAAAGAAAAATTTACAAATAAATTCACAAATAGATTTAATAATTACGCTTTAATTGTTTGTTTTTTTTTTCTTTTTTCTTATAAATTCACTGTCTTAATCAGGTTATACTACACCTCAGGGTATTTAACTTGATAACTTGTAAGAAGACCATTAGATTTAAGAGCATATTAAAAACACGTCCAATCACTAAGCTAGCTGTAGCTACTATCTCTGCCATAAGTGAAGTTGATAACAAACTATTATTGTGGAAGCGTTCACACTTGAGCATGAAAATGTTATGTTTATTATATAGGTATGTATATATATTTATACATAAATATATTATATCTATATATATATATATAATTGATAACAACAATGTAAATAGGGTTAGTTATTGATTATTATGTTTTGGGATCTATTTGTGATTTCACAATGGACCTGGCATCTATCCCAAAGCTAACAGTGAACCCAAGCAGGGGGGTTGCAGGTGGGCAACATGCCCCCCATGGACATTTTATGGGATCTACTTGTGATTTCACAACGTATTTCGCATCTATCTCAAATCTAACAGTAAACCTAAGCATACACATTGTACTGTATATGTGATTTATTTGTGATTTCACAATGTACCTCGCACCTATCCCAAAGCCAACAGTGAACCCAAGCAGGGGGGTTACAGGGGGGCAGCATGCCCACCCATACACATTGTACTGTTTATGGGATATACTAGTGATTTCACAACGTACTTCGCACCTATCCCAAATCTAACAGCCAACCGAAGAATGCACATTGTACTGTTTATGGGATGTATTTATGATTTCAGAATGGATTCACACCTATCCCAAAGCTAACAGTGAACCCAAGCAGGGGGTACATTGTACTGTTTATGGGATCTACTTGTGATTTCACAATGTAACTAAACGCATTCTCAATCTAGAAAAGGAAAACCCAAAAGAAACACGATTGCCTCTAACGGCCATATTATTTACTCCCTTTAATCCGGGTTAAAGGTTACACCCGGATTAAAGATAGTTTAACCCAAAAATTAAACCCAAGTCCATAATATTCAGTCGTTAAACCCAAACATAAACCCAGTTTTTTAAACTTGACAGCGTTTAATCCGATTTAATTTAAACTGCACTCCGGAGACCAGTTTAAGTACTTTAACTCGGGTTAAAACTCTATTTCATAATATTCACTGTTTTTGTCTAGGTCATATTTTTGACATTTCTTTGCTCGCACGAGGCAGGAATTAAAAAAGTAAAAAAAAATTAAAAATGCTGGAAAAAAGTACCTATCAAGACGCCGGGAAAATGGATTTCATTCGTGATATTGACGAAATGTTTATGTCTTCGTCGTAGGACGATTTTTTTTTTTTTTTTTTTTTTTTATAATTAGTGCGCACTAAAGGGATTTGTTGGGACCCTTATAATGTATTAGCTACACAGCGCGGGCGTTAAGGAAATTAGGGTGAGAGGAAAAGGAGAGATGCCGATGCACGTTGGTTTTGAATGTCTGTAGGTTATAATGTGTAGGAAAAATGGAGCGGGGAAGAGCATTCCACATTCGTGTTGTACGGCTGAGGAAAGATTCTTTGAACTTCACTGTACGTCCGAACACAGGCTTGAGGGTGAACTGATGAGCATTCCCTGCATGGCGGGTATTGCGGTTGAAATGTTCAAGGGGAGGAATGCAACTGGCTATTTCGTTTGAGCACTTATGGTGGAAATAACGATAAAATAACGACAGGCAGGAGACATTACGACGATGACTAAGAGAGTCAATCGATCTCGCGATGTCTCGGTCGCCAATAAGTTTTATCGCGCGTTTTTGGATCCTGTCAAGTAGCTCCAAATAAGTTATTGGTGCACCGGACCAGATATGAGCGTTGTACTCGAGTTTCGGGCGAATAAACGCCTTATAAATTGTAGCCAGATCAGAAGGGGTGAAATATTTCTTACAACGCTTAAGGAAGCCTAGACATTTCGCGGCGTTCTTGGCGACATCGAATATGTGGTCATTCCAACGAAGGTTGTCATTAACACACATACCGAGAATGGAAAGTCTTTCGGTTTCAGCGATGTAAGTGCCATTCATAGATAATGGCAGTGTGTGTGGGTTTTGCTTTAATGACAGGAGACAGCATTGAGTTTTGGAAGCATTAAATTCCACTCTATTGGTTTTACCCCACTGAGTTATGCTGTTAAGATCGGAATTTAATGAGCTTAACATACGTTGCCGTTCCAGTTCCACACCCGAAGATGAGGGGCGTGACCCAAGAAACGAATATGAGAAGCTGAGGGTACTGTCATCAGCAAAGGAATGGATTGGATTAGAAGTAACAGACAGTAGATCATTTATAAAAATGAGAAAGAGAGTCGGGGACAGAACAGAGCCTTGGGGGACACCAGCATTTATTTGGAGAGTTGCAGACTTGAAGCCGTCCAAAACAACTTGAATTGAACGGTCCGAAAGGTAATTTCTAATCCATTGAAGAAGAGTATCATCGATTCCAAATGCACGCATTTTCGACAAGAGAGCTTGGTGCCAAACTCTGTCAAATGCTTTTGAAATATCAAGCGCAACGATCTTACTTTCACCACCTTGGTGAAGAGATTGGTTCCACTTTTCGGTTAGATATGTCATCAAATCACCAGTGGACCTGTTGCTGCGAAAACCATACTGCCGGTCATTAAGAATTTTTCGCGATTCAAGATATTTCATTAGCTGACGGTTTATCAGCGTTTCCATGACCTTAGAAAGAAGGGACGTAAGTGCAATTGGTCGGTAGGAGGAGGGAGAAGAAGATTCGCCTTTTTTTGGTACAGGCTGGACAAATGCTGTTTTCCATCTTCCCGGGAAGAGTCCTGAAGAATAGGACAGATGGAAAAGCTTACGCAATGGTTTTGCCAGCGAAGAAGAACACCTCTTCAGAACGATAGGGGAAATACCATCTGGACCAGCGGATTTGTGAACGTCAAGATCTTGAAGTACTCTAGCCACTGTACGAGTGCGAAAGTGGATTGGTCCCATAGAGAATTCTACGCGCTCGAGTACAGGGGGAGACAAAGCACAATCTGGGAGCGTTGAGCTGACTGCAAAGTGAGCAGCAAGCAGATTGGCCTTATCTGTAGAGCTGACAGCTGGAATGTCGTTGTAAATGAGTGTCGGGATAGATGACGAGGCCGAATTCTTGATGTTTTTAACAAATGACCAAAAGTTTTTACTACCAGTGGGACTTTGTAGTATTTTTTGCCTCAACTTTTGGTCATTGGAGAATTTGACACGATTAATGTGGGCATTGCAGTCATTTCTGGCTCGTTTAAACTTTTTACGGCTTTCCTCAGATGGGTTGGCTTTGAATAGCCGAAAACTTACCTCTTTTAACCTGATAGCCTCTTTGCAGCTCGAGTCACACCACGCGTTAACCTTGGGTTTGATACTTTTAATCCTGTTAGGGATAAAAGTCTTCATACCCAGGTGAATTATGTTTGTGACCATATCAGCAGCAGCATCCACGTCGCTGTCGAGGAAGCACAGCGACCAGTTAAAACTCTTAAAGAAACCGTTTAATTTTTCCCAATTGGCTTTCTCGTACTGCCATACGGTTCTTTTAGGAGTTTGTTCTTTAACTATGTGGTTGGAGAACGAGAAATTTGCTGATATGATGCAATGGTCTGACGAACCTAGAGGCGATAATACGTTCAAAGCGTATTTATCAGGGTGAGAGGTAAGAAACAAGTCCAATGTGTTGGCAGTTTGGCTGCTAATGTCCGGTATTCGTGTCGGCTCATTTACAAGCTGAGTCAGGTTATTTACCTCAGCAAAGATCTCGACGTACCTTCCTTCGGGTGTTGTCTGACCAGAATGTCGAAGCCAGCTTGAATTGTGTATATTGAAATCGCCCGCAATAACGATTTCAGAACGAGGATGAAGGGTCACAATTCTTGTAATAGAATCAGACAGGGCATCAAACTCATTATAAGTTGAATGTCTGTCCAAGTTGGGGCTTCTGTAAATAAAACAGTAGTGTATTAATTGCCTACGGACATGGAGTTTTAGCCAAATGAAATTAAATTCTGGGTTGGCACATTGGCCATATTGAGGCTGAAGTTGGTAGGCTACGTCACTACGTATATAAACGGCGATACCGCGATGGGCAAAGAATAAAGGCACTAAGTTGTACCCAGGTAGACTAAACTCTGTTAAATCAGAGCCAACGCTAACCTGGGTTTCACTAAGTGCCAAAACAGCTGGTTTGTTGTGAAAAACATGGGCGTATAATGAAAAAAAATTCTTTCTCAACCCACGAATGTTGCTGATATCCACAACGAAATTCCTACACATTATAAAAAACAAACATAAAAAAAAACACAACTCCGACGCTAACTAAGCATAGGCCGTGAATTGAAAATATACGTTAGATTTCCAAAACAATCTACCGCAGGTGTTATGCCCGTACGGTAATTTGTTTGGTCCACTAACAGAATCAACAACTCACGACCCGCTATTCGCCCGATGCTGCCTTTACCCAAACATTGCAAGTGCACAAACGATAATCGATCGACACATGCAATAGTCAAGAAAGAGCAACAGTGATGAAGTGGGATGGGGGACGGAAGGAAGACCCTACGCTGTTGCTTTTTTTTCGCTTTTTTCGTTATCACTGCCACCGGCCACCGGCACTGGCTCTATGTGGATTTTTTTTTCTTTTTTCACACACACGCGATTTTGTATTTTTTTCGCGAAACGTATTGGCGAGGTATTATGTTTGACGGTTTAGTGGCACCGAAATTGCGTTTAAAAGAGGCAACGCGTCCGCACGCGACGGGAGGCAAACAACAACTGACTGTCGTAGGTAGGAACGTATCGAATGCACAAGCGGGCTTGTGTAAAGATACGTTAGATTTCCGGAAATATTTTCGGCTAAAAAAGAGGCATTTTGGAGGTTACAAAAATTGACAAACTACAAGAAACAAATGTCGTTATATGTGACTTTTGACACTACGTAGGTATAGGTAGTGTGTGGGGTGGGTAAGCTCTGGCGATTGCAATGTGAATAAATGAATAAATGAAATAAAGAAATGTGTGCCGTTGGCCTTAAGGGCGATGACCCGTGTTGGGGCGTCAACATCCTGCCCGGTCGAATGGAGATTCGAAAGTAGGTGGTTCCAAGATGCGGCACAGCTTCTGTACTGGGCGCTGACAAAGACCAGTCGACGTCTTCAGGGTAACGTTGCGGGTAAGTCCATCACTGACCGGGACCTCTATCACCCGACCTAGGCGCCAGTGAGTGGGAGGTAGGTTCTCATTGCGGAACGGTCACTATATCACCCGTCTGTATGTTGGGTTCACGACTTTCTCATTTGTTACGGGTCTGCAGAGTCGTGAGATACTCGTCGCTCCAAAGAGTCCAAAAGTCCTGGTGTATCTTCCGGAGCCATTGATATTGCTTCAGGCGGTTGAGCGGGACGTCTCCGACTGAAGGCTCGGGTACTGCGAGAAGTGGGACTCCGATTATTAAGTCTCCTGGCGTTAGAGCCAGTTTGTCCTCTGGATCGTCATGTAACGGCACCAACGGCCGCGAGTTGAGGCAGGCCTCGATCCGAGTCGCCAGCGTGTGCAATTGGTGGTACCACAGGGATTGTGTACCGATGAGGCGAATCAGATGGTGTTTGGCTGATTTGACTGCAGCCTCCCAAAGTCCCCTTGGTGGGGGCACTCGGGACGATGAAATGCTAGGTTGTGCCGCTGTGGGCGAGAGTTTGCCTGTTGTGCTCGGTATAGAAGATGGCCAAGTCCTCCTTCAGGTGGCGGTTCCGTTATTACTGTATAAGTCCAGACATGGGCCTCGCCGGCTGACAAATCGAGTGAAGGCATCAAGAAATGATTGCGCTGAAGGGTCCTCAATTACCTCGAGATGGACTGCTTTCGTTGTCATGCAGATGAAGACAGCCAGATATGCTTTAGTGGTAGTGCGGGAGCGTTTGGTCCCCACACGCAATGTAAAAGGGCCACAGTAGTCGACCATTGACGCCAGGAACGGTCGGGCCGAGGTGACTCTGGGGCGCGGTAGTGAAGCCATCTGCTGCTTAATGACGTTTCCTCGTTGGCGTCGACAAACCACGCACTTGCGAGTGGCGATTACTGATAGATGAGCGACATTTATCTATTGTCAATCGTCGATTGTAGATTTTGGTATTGTGAATGGTAATTGTGATTGACATTTGTCGATTGGCAATCGCTTGTTGTCGTTTAAATTTTTCTGATCGACTGTCTGTGAAAAAAAAAACAAAAATATTGTTTGCAATCATGTAAGTTGGTTAAATACAATTAAAGTGCATATTCTTCTTCATAACACGAATACCTAGACAGTCGATCAGAAAAATTTAAGCAACAACAAGCGATTGCCAATCGACAAATGTCAATCACAATTACCATTCACAATACCAAAATCCACAATCGACGATTGACAATAGATAAATGTCGCTCATCTATCAGTAATCGCCACTCGCAATAGGGGCCAAAATTGCTGCCAAATTTGCATTAAATTTTAAGTGAATTAAATTTATTTAGGTTGACATTGCACTTTGCTGCAAGTGTAACATGTGAATATATGTAAATACGAGCGTGCTTTAGATTACACGACTGAAGTAAAACTTGATTGGGTCTCACTAGGTTTAAAATCTTGCCTTGAATATTTTGTCACACACTTTTTATGCACAATTTCCGTACGTAATTTCTTCTTAGTTGATGGTCCTGGAGCACCGCTTTCATATTCAGACTCCGTGTCATTTGCTGCCACAATTTGTTATTATTAACCCGAAAATACACAAAATATGAACTTTAAAATAAATTTACAACTTTATTCACTTCAAACGTATAATATTATGTATTGAATATCGAACAAAATATTAATTTATAAAATTGTTCAAGGACGAAATGAAATTACGAAATAATCAAGAAATTAGCGTTCGTTTAACGCTAGCAAACTCGCAAATAAACTACTGACTGAGATATATATATTTCATGCAATCGCTATGAGAAGAGGAGAGAAGGAAAATGTGCGCGACCACTGCTCTCTCTTGTTCCTACAGTCCGATACAGACAACATGCCTGCACCTGAACGAAACGTAACTAGCTATGAGAGAAAGAGAGAAAGAAAATGTGTGCTCGCACCTCCCTCTCTTCTACAGTAATATACGAAAAGTAAACTCTCTCTCTCTTTCTATCTTCACTAACTTATTACGATTACACTTTTCGTAACGTTTTCGTCACGCATTCACCAGCTTAGTCCCCAAGTCAAGCGTGCGTTAAGAAGTTTTACTTCAAAAAAATAGGAGTACGAATGTGAAAGGAGGAGTACGGGAGTACGGAGGAGTTGAAAGTAGTACAATACTCCTATGGGAGTACTTTCGGCAACACTGGTCATAAGGGATCCCATCGTTCAGGTTTTCACGGGTCGCTAATTCATTTGTTAAGCATAGTACGCAGCTCGAGCTAAAATTTAGCTCCCATACAAAATTTTCTCCAAAATTTAGCCAAGCTAAAATTTAGCAAAGCATTTTAGCTTATTGGTACGCAGCTCCAGCTAACATTTCAAACTTTTGTTTCGCGGTGTACATTGTTTAACTGTCAAAATTTAGCGGACCGATAAATTGCTCGGCACATTTATTTTGAGCTTAATTTTGACAGACAGCTGTTCATTTCGTCTGAAATTGTTTTTATTTTGTGCAAAAATGGATTCCGACGAGTTTTTGTCTTACTGTGTTGAGGAAAGTCTACACAACTCTCTACACAACTCTCTTTCAAAATTTAGCTGGAGTCTTTAGCTCGTGTTTGGAGAGAAGAATGTGAACTAAATTTTAGCTCGATCTGCGTACTACGCATTAGACAGCAATATAAGGTCCGTTCGCGTACTTTATGTGTAGAAAAATGAAAAGTGTCAAATCTCCAAAATCGAGAGGGAATCCTCTCATTTTTAAGAAAAGTACGCGAACGCTTTTGTGCCAAAAGGTGAAAAACGTCTTAGTTTGGCTTCAGAAGAAGCAACAGCTGTTTTTTTTTGCTGGCAAACTCATTTCATTTTCTTACCAGCTGAAATTCAGTGGGAAGAAAAATTAACGAATGTACATTTTTCTTTCGTTCATCTTTTTACCATTTTCTCAGTACGCGAACGCCTTTGTGTAGTTTTGCACGAAAGTTTATATAAATTTTCGTTTGCATATGAGTTCGCGAACAGACCTATAGTTAAACCTTTTATTGGTTTGTTAAATTTTGATATTAGGTCCGTTCGCGTACTTTATGTGTAGAAAAATGAAAAGTGTCAAAGCTCCAAAATCTTGAGAGAATCCTCTCATTTCTAAGAAAAGTACGTGAACGCTTTTGTGTAAAAAGGTGAAAACGTCTTAGTTTGGTTTGAAAAGAAGCAACAGCTGTTTTTTTTGCTGGCAAACTCATAGGATTTCGTCATTTGACAGTTTTCATTTTCTTACCAGCTGAAATTCTGTGTACTTTCGTTCATTTTTCTTTCGTTCATCTTTTTACCATTTTCTCAGTACGCGAACGCGTTTGTGTAGTTTTGCACGAAAGTTTATATAAATTTACGTTTGCATATTAGTTCGCGAACAGACCTATTGTTAATTAAAAGGGTTATGGTTTCGCAAATAGGATTTCGAATTTCGAAAAACTGTTGATGTGGAAATATTTGTTATAACTTTAGAATATGTTCTGCATCAATTTTTACTTAAGGAAACTTATATTTGAAAATTTAAGGTTTTTCCATACAAATTTATTTAATTCATCACTAACAAATGCCAAAATGGTTACTTTTATTTTTCATAAAAAACCTAACATTTTGTATACGTATCTGCGAAGCCTTTGGCTTATCTGCAGAAGATTAATCTTTTTCAATTTTAATTTATTTAGTAGCTTAGTATTTTAAAATTCAAGTTAACGTTATGAATATGAAACTAGTTTATATTTCACGGATTTTAGCTTGAAAGAAAATATGTGTTTAAAAAATCTAGGTTTGCAAGTTTATTTCATTGTTCAAAAAAAAGTTTTTAATCGCTTTTTTTCTAGTTTTAAAGTTTACAATGTTCGTTAGTTCACGGGGAAGGCTGTTGATTGTTGCAGGAACGCTGTATATGAGTTGTCTTCTACCATACTTATTAAAGGTGCTAGATACTTGCAGCATACCTTGACCACGTCGTCTAGTGTTTACCTCATGATTCAGTGGTCTAACAAACCGGATATCGTTACAGTATTTCAAAGTGAGCGTCATCTTGAAATTGTCTTCCACACTCAGAACTTTAAAGCTTAAATCGTTGTTTCGTGTATTGCAATTGACTTGCTTTAACGCGGATTTTTGAAGTTTTTCCAGCTTTTGGATGTGGGTTGTCGATGCGTTACCCCAAGCAAGAACACCATATCGCAGTTTGGACTCAATGAGTGCATAGTATACCTACCTCAAAGCGGGCACCGTGGCATGGTATTTCAGGTGAGCTAGTTCAAAGATGGCCTTCTTTAAATCCATACGTAATTTATCGATGTGTTTGTTCCATAAGAAGTGACAGTCGATGAGGACTCCTAGATATTTATAGATGTCAACAGCTTCGATGACTTCTGAGATGGAACTAAGACATGCATCATTTCTCATAAAAACTGGTATTTGCGTCGATTTGAAACTTGGATTTCTGATGTGCATAATCTTTGTTTTCGATGCATTTATCACTAACCCGTTGTCGTGGCACCACTTTACTGCGACATCAAATTCTTCCTGCATCACTGCTGTAGCTCTTTCTAGGGACCTGTTACACACCAAGATAGCTGTATCATCAGCAAAAGCAAACGGTACACTTTGTTTGAATGATCGGAGAAGGTCATTAGTATACAGGATGAATAGGATTGGCCCTAGTTTTGATCTCTGTGGGACACCATATTCCAGATTACTTCTGTCACTCTGTACATCACAAATTTTTACGCAAAATAGCCTGTTGGACAGGTAATCGGTCAATCAATCCGCCATTAATCCTTTTATACCTATACGTTGAAGCGCTTCAAGAAGTGTTTTGTGGTTTAAGGTATCGAATGCCTTACTGAAATCCATGAAGAGTACCAACACGTGATGACATTTGTTCAAGCTCTGGTTGACACAATTCGCGAATTCTGCTAAGAGTTTACACGTACTTTTATTTTTTTGAAAACCATATTGACTTTTATGAATCGGAGCATGATTGCCAATAAAGCTATTTATTCGTGCAGTGGTAACACTTTCTAGACATTTTTCTATTACCGGAAGTATTGATATCGGTCTATAGTTACTGAGCTGACTTTTATTTCCTCCTTTGTAAATAGGCCTTACTACAGCTGTTTTCAAGATGGATGGTATCTTTGATTATGTCAGACTTATGTTAATGATCTTACCTATAATGGGTGCAAATATGTCGGCGTGTTTTCTGATATCGGCCGCTCGATTTCCATCAATTCCTGGCGATTTATCTTCACCCAGCAAACTTATTATACTATAAACTTCTTGAACGTTTGTTGGTTTTACGAACATAGTTTTTTCCAGGATTCTGTTCGGATTAACATATGTAATTGAGTCACAATGATGGATAATCTTCTTCGTCTGTGTTGAAAAGAATTTTGCAAAATCATTGGATAATACATGCGGTTCAGTAGAAAAGTTTTTATTCAATGACTCATCAATATTTAATTTTTTTCTTCCCGGTATTTCATTTATTAATCCCCACGTTTTCCTGGTGTCTGTCTTAAATTGAATGAACTGGTTTTTAAAATAATTGGATTTATGGGATGATACTTCTTTGTTTAATTGGTTTCTAAAATGCTTATATTCGACTTCAAAGCCTTTGTTAAACCTGTTGTTTTTCCACCTTCGGTATAGATCGTCCCTTCTTTTGCATTTATCAATAAGACTCGCGGTCATCCAGGTGTTGTGATTTCTTTTATTTGTTATTGATTTTGTGCAGGTTGATTTTATATATATCTTTGAACTTTGTCGACAAACCACGCACTTGCGAGTGGCGATTACTGATAGATGAGCGACATTTATCTATTGTCAATCGTCGATTGTAGATTTTGGTATTGTGAATGGTAATTGTGATTGACATTTGTCGATTGGCAATCGCTTGTTGTCGTTTAAATTTTTCTGATCGACTGTCTGTGAAAAAGAAAACAAAAATATTGTTTGCAATCATGTAAGTTGGTTCTTCTTCATAACACGAATACCTAGACAGTCGATCAGAAAAATTTAAACAACAACAAGCGATTGCCAATCGACAAATGTCAATCACAATTACCATTCACAATACCAAAATCTACAATCGACGATTGACAATAGATAAATGTCGCTCATCTATCAGTAATCGCCACTCGCAATAGGGGCCAAAATTGCTGCCAAATTTGCATTAAATTTTAAGTGAATTAAATTTATTTAGGTTGACATTGCACTTTGCTGCAAGTGTAACATGTGAATATATGTAAATACGAGCGTGCTTTAGATTACACGACTGAAGTAAAACTTGATTGGGTCTCACTAGGTTTAAAATCTTGCCTTGAATATTTTGTCACACACTTTTTATGCACAATTTCCGTACGTAATTTCTTCTTAGTTGATGGTCCTGGAGCACCGCTTTCATATTCAGACTCCGTGTCATTTGCTGCCACAATTTGTTATTATTAACCCCGCGAAGGTCAGTCACCTTGACGTGTGTACCATCATTGCCTTCGATGGTGCTGGTGCGGCGGCTTACGGCGCAAAGATTCAACGGGCTATGCTGTCGACGACTTCTGTCGTCAGAAGGGTCACCCATGGCAGACAGACCGACTGATGAGCGCTAACCAAGAGCTGGCCAGGACATTCCGTCCGATCCCATGCCCCCCCTCGCCATTCCCAATATCCTTACTCCCCCCCAATGCCCCCCTACCCCTGTTCCTATCCCTACCCAAACCTAACTCCAGTGGTGGTGTGAGCGAATTAGTAAACCGTGCCCAGGGATGAAAGGTTGGGGGTTAAACCAACCGTTAACTGAGCTCCCTCAGGCGCCTTGGCGCGGGCCTGTTGTATATAGCCTTACCCAGGTATGGCGGCGCTGCCTGGGCTGACCTTGTTTTTTCCGGCCTTACTCGTGGGAATCTAAACTAAAAACTAAAAATGGAACAAACAAAACAAAATCAAAATCAAAAAAAACAAAAAAAAATTATAAAAAAACAAAATGCAATTCCTGTCAAGGGGGAGAAGGAGATATGTGAGGACGATTTATCATCTTCATCTATCTCTCTTCTAGCACAGGAATTGGATGAAACGGCGCTTTTGGCTAGCGACAGTGAGGAGTCGGTTAAAACCCTCACTAGCGACAGCGAAGTCACCGGTGAGCAGGCTGGAACTCTCATCGGTGACATAGACACACAGGGCAAGAAGGCAGCCGAAGAGATGCCCGGGACAGCAGGATCATCCGCTGTTCCTGGGACCATCTTGGAAGCAGCGTCAACAAAGACAGGAAGAATAGAGGGAAAAGTAGACACAGCTGGCTCAGCCGCTGCGTCTGCAGTTTCCTCTAATATAACAACGAAGAGTGCGAAACAGAGCGCACAAAAAAGGGCTAAGGCTTTGCTACGTAATGCAAATCGCAAGGTAGCCAAGTATGGGAGCTGTGAACCCAGCACCCTCAGTGACTGGGAAAAGGCAGCTTTTGCGAGGGCCAAGACTTTTCTGGCCGACCTGAAAAAAGCAAAGGAGGGGAAAAAGCTGGCCAATGAGGAGGTGGAGGTTGAACTGACTGCACCCTCCACCTCCTACGCAGCAAAAGCTAAGGAAGGGAAAAATGACTCGGGAAGGAAGACGAGTTTCAACAGCAAGAGAGGCAGATCCGACGATGCCGCCGAGTCCAACGCAGCGAAAAAGGTGAAGGCTGCGACCACACCGGCAATGCGTCGCGTACACAGCGACCCGAAGGACGAGCATCTCGTTGCTGTGATAAACGAGCTGGAGCCTTGCGGTCGTCTCACAATCGACCAGTGGAAAAACGTCGAGGAGAGGTTCCAAGACGCCCTGTGGAAGGAACTATCCGCCGCAGGAAACGGGGAGCTTCAATTTGATGGCGCTGGTTGGGAAGGCGGGCGCAAAGTTGTTGCTTGTGGAAACAAGCTTTCGGTAGTTTTCCTCAGACACTTCGTCACGGAGGTATCCGATGCATGGGAAGGTATTAAGCTAAAATGCTTAACGGTTGCCGAGTTGGCAAAGTACAATCCGCCAACAGCCTGGGTTTGGGTACCTAGTCCCTACACATACCCGGAGAAGCTCCTAGGGCTCCTACATGTTCAAAATCGGGAACTTAAAGCCGATACATGGAGGGTCCTAAAGACGGGGCCTAGACGGCAATACGGCCAACACTTCCTACTGGCCCTAAATAAGGATTGTCTTCCATACCTGGAGAAATCCAATGGGATGGTAAGATACAGCATGGGGAGGTTGATGGTCAAAACATCGACCAAGGGCAGAGATGAGGAGGAGCCCCCCCATGATGATGATGGAAGTGCTGCAGATAAACCTGCACCACAGTAGGGCTGCGACGGCCTGTCTGATGGAGTACGTCATTAGGCAGGACATTGCAGCCGTACTCATACAGGAGCCCTGGATCAATAAGAACGTGATTCAGGGGCTCCGGCAAAAGAACTATACATTGTTCTACAAGGCGGAAGGTAAAATCAGGACTTGTATCCTTATTAAAAACCACATAAAGGCATTTCTTTTGAATAATTACAGCTCTGGCGACTTGACGGCGGTCATCTGCGAGAGGGAAGATGGAAAATCTCTGTGTCTGACCTCGGCCTATCTTCCCTACGACTCTGCGGTCGTAATAGCGGAAGATCTAAAGGACTTGGCTGGTCAAAACTGGATGCACGTACTGGGCTGTGATGCAAACGCCCATCATACCCAATGGGGTAGTGGAGACACAAATTCAAGGGGTGAGTGTCTTTATGATTTTATTATATTGTCCAACCTTACGGTATGTAATAGAGGGAATTCACCTACTTTTGTTACACGTAACAGACAGGAGGTTTTAGACGTTACACTTGTCTCCAACACAGACAAAATGGAAATCAGGGAGTGGAGGGTAGTTGATGAGGCATCTCTGTCTGACCACAGATGGATACGCTTCAAAATTAATTTTCAGCATAGGGCGTGTAATTTCTATAGAAACCCAAGAAAGGCAGACTGGGATAAATACATAGATTTCATTAATCTACGTTTAGATACCCAGCCGATCACCGGCGAAAATATGGTGGACTTAGATAGGGCAGTAGAAGCCGTGAGCAGAACCCTAAACACAGCGTTCGAAAAGGCATGCCCGGCAAACAAAAAGCCAAAAAGGGCTCAACCGAAGTGGTGGAATAAGGAAATCGGCCTTAAAAGAAGGGAGGTAAGAAAACTTTATAATAGGGCAAAACTCATTAAAAACGATACCACATGGGACGAGTATAGCGAAAGCAAGAGGGAATTTAAATACTTAGTGAGGAAATCCAAGAGATCTTCATGGAAAAAGTTCTGTGAATCTATTGAGTCAACTGAAGAGGCGTCGAGACTGCGTAAAATGCTCTCAAAGGAGGCTAGCGTACCTAGCTACCTAAAAAATAGCAACGGGACATGGGCCGTGAGTAGTCAGGAGGTTCTGGCTACCCTGGTGGAAACCCATTTCCCCGGTTCCACAACCACAACGGACCTAGGCCTACAGGGGCAGGAGGAAGTCGACTGTCCCTCTTTCGAGTGGGAAGAAATTGACAATATCATCAACCGAAAAAAGTTACGGTGGGCCATGCATACATTCAAACCGTATAAATCTCCAGGGCCGGATGGTATTCTACCGATCATGCTCCAAAAAGCGCCAGAGCATGCAAAACAAAAGATTTTGGATATACTGAGATTCAGCCTAAGAACAGGGCATATTCCAACAGCCTGGAGAGAAGTCCGGGTTGTTTTTATACCCAAAGCCGGCAAGCAGGGTCACACGACGGCTAAGGACTTCAGACCAATCAGTTTGTCGTCCTTTTTGCTCAAAACCCTTGAGCGTCTGGTGGAAGCTCACATTAGAAATAAATGTAGCAATGGTTTCTTATGCGAGTCACAGCACGCATACTTAAAGGGTAGATCAGTAGAAACTGCTCTACACAACGTAGTGGGTAAAATTGAAAATAGTCTACACTGCGGCGAATTTGCTTTGGCCTCTTTTCTCGATATAGAAGGAGCCTTCAATAACGTTGAGTGTAGAGCTATAAAAAGCGCATTAACAGGCGCTAACATAGAACAGGGAATCATAAATTGGGTATGCAACATGCTCGCCAACAGGAACATAAACTGCTCCCTTGGTCAAAGCTCCATAAGGATGTCTGCAACCAGAGGAACCCCGCAGGGGGGAGTCATATCGCCACTGCTGTGGGTACTGGTCATTGACAACGTCCTAAAGGAAATTAAGTCAATGGGTATAAGTGCCACAGCGTATGCGGACGACGTGGTCATAGTAGTGCAGGGAAAATATTTGAATACCTTAAGTGAGATCACAGAGACCGCCTTAAGGAAAATTAGTAATTGGGCCAAGGGCTGCGGACTAAATGTCAATCCCTCGAAAACAGAGTTAGTCCTGTTCACGAGACGACACAAATTACCGCACTTCAATCTCCCGAAACTTGACGGAGAGGAACTGCTCCTCAAGGACAGTGCGAAGTATCTGGGCGTAATCCTAGATAGAAAATTAAATTGGAATCTTAACATAAGGGAACGAATGAAGAAAGCGTATAATGCCCTCTTTATTTGTAAGAGAACAATAGGCAAAACATGGGGCCTGAAACCCGCCATGGTACACTGGATATATACAGTAGTGGTGATACCCATACTTACATATGGCTCACTTGTGTGGTGGAGGGCAACAAATAAAAGAACCATAATTGGAAAACTAGCAACGGTGCAGAGAACGGCAAGCATAGCCATCACTGGTGCAATCCGTACCACTCCTACGGCAGCACTGGATGCCTTCCTGCACTTTATCCCGCTAGATTTAAAAATAAAGCAACTTGCTGGCAACAGCGCTTTGCGCCTAAAAAATTTAGGCCAGTTTAAGGACTGTAGTTTTGGGCATTGCACGATCTTAGCTGATGTGCTACCCGGAAATCCTATACGGACTGATGAGATTTGCCCCTTGGTGGACCATGACATCCCCTATGAGGTGTCATACCCGCGAAGGGAGGAGTGGCAAAGAGATGCAGTCATAATAGCAAACGAGGTTGCTATCTACACTGACGGCTCTAAGACGGGGGAGAGAACGGGTTCTGGCATTTTTTCTGCTGATCCAGACCTGAGAGAGTCTATACGACTCCCGGACACAAGCAGTGTCTTCCAATCGGAAGTTCTTGCTGTTCTAAGGGCGGCAGAGATAGTGCAGATGAGATCATTGTCGGGAAGAGACATTGCCATCTATATTGACAGTCAGGCGACACTTATGGCACTTGAATCTGCTAACATTAACTCTGAGATAGTCAGAAACTGTCGCACAATGCTTAAAGCAGCATGTAGACGGAATCGGGTAAGACTGTGCTGGGTACCGGGACACTGCGGTATAGAGGGAAATGAGCAAGCCGATGAGCTAGCAAGAAAGGGAGGGGAGCTGGAAAACAGCGGAGGTGTGAACATTAAACCACCCCTGGGCGTCTTTAAGGGAAAAATCAATGAAAAGATCTTAAAAATGGCTGACCTCAGATGGCAGAACATAGTGGGACATAGGGTGTCTAGAGCCCTTTGGCCCCATTTGGATAAGAACAGATCTAAGGAAATTCTAAAATTGAGCAGGGAACAGCTTAGAACAGTAATTGGGATTATGTCTGGGCACTGTCTTCTAAGAAAGCATGCTAGGCGACTTGGTCTGGTGGATGTGGACACGTGCAGGTTCTGTGGTGATCTACAAGCCGAGGAAGACATAACACACATATTGTGTGAGTGCGAGGGTATAGCACGGAATCGTAGGAGGATTCTAGGGGAATACTTCTTCGAGGAACTAGGGGAGCTGAGCGGCATAGACCATAGGAAGCTGGTTAAGTTCTGCAGGAGGATTGGGCTCTGTCTAGGAAAAGTTTTTTAGGTTTTTAGGTTTTTCTCCAATTGAAGTTTTTTCAAGTGGTTCCCTAGGGATCGCGATGGGCCCTTCTGGTGCCTAGTGCTGTGTGCAAATTGCATACCCCTTTTTAACCTATAACCTATAACCTAACCCGAAAATACACAAAATATGAACTTTAAAATAAATTTACAACTTTATTCACTTCAAACGTATAATATTATGCTTTGAATATTGAACAAAATATTAATTTATAAAATTGTTCAAGGACGAAATGAAATTACACGAAATAATCAAGAAATCAGCGTTCGTTTAACGCTAGCAAACTCGCAAATGAACTACTGACTGAGATATATATATATTTCATGCAATGGCTATGAGAAGAGGAGAGAAAGAAAATGTGCGCGACCACTGTTCTCTCTTGTTCCTACAGTCCGATACAGACAACATGCCTGCACCTGAACGAAACGTAACTAGCTATGAGAGAAAGAGAGAAAGAAAATTTGTGCTCGCACCTCCCTCTCTTCTACAGTAATATACGAAAAGTAAAGTCTCTCTCTCTCTCTCTATCTTCACTAACTTATTACGATTACACTTTTCGTAACGCTTTCGTCACGCATTCACCAGCTTAGTCCCCAAGTCAAGCGTGCGTTAAGAAGTTTTACTTCAAAAAAATAGGAGTACGAATGTGAAAGGAGGAGTACGGGAGTACGGAGGTGTTGAAAGTAGTACAATACTCCTATGGGAGTACTTTCGGCAACATTGGTCACAAGGGATCCCATCGTTCAGGTTTTCACGGGTCGCTAATTCATTTGTTAAGCATAGTACGCAGCTCGAGCTAAAATTTAGCTCCCATACAAAATTCTCTCCAAAATTTAGCCAAGCTAAAATTTAGCAAAGCATTTTAGCCGATTGGTACGCAGCTCCAGCTAACATTTCAAACTTTTGTTTCGCGGTGTACATTGTTTAACTGTCAAAATTTAGCGAACCGATAAATTGCTCGGCACATTTATTTCGAGCTTAATTTTGACAGACAGCTGTTCATTTCGTCTGAAATTGTTTTTACTTTGTGCAAAAATGGATTCCGACGAGTTTTTGTCTTACTGTGTTGAGGAAAGTCTACACAACTCTCTACACAACTCTCTTTCAAAATTTAGCTGGAGTCTTTAGCTCGTGTTTGGAGAGAAGAATGTGAACTAAATTTTAGCTCGATCTGCGTACTACGCATTAGACAGCAATATAAGGTCCGTTCGCGTACTTTATGTGTAGAAAAATGAAATGTGTCAAATCTCCAAAATCGAGAGGGAATCATCTCATTTTTAAGAAAAGTACGCGAACGCTTTTGTGCCAAAAGGTGAAAAACGTCTTAGTTTGGCTTCAGAAGAAGCAACAGCTGTTTTTTTTTGCTGGCAAACTCATTTCATTTTCTTACCAGCTGAAATTCAGTGGGAAGAAAAATTAACGAATGTACATTTTTCTTTCGTTCATCTTTTTACCATTTTCTCAGTACGCGAACGCCTTTGTGTAGTTTTGCACGAAAGTTTATATAAATTTTCGTTTGCATATGAGTTCGCGAACAGACCTATAGTTAAACCTTTTATTGGTTTGTTAAATTTTGATATTAGGTCCGTTCGCGTACTTTATGTGTAGAAAAATGAAAAGTGTCAAAGCTCCAAAATCTTGAGAGAATCCTCTCATTTCTAAGAAAAGTACGTGAACGCTTTTGTGTAAAAAGGTGAAAACGTCTTAGTTTGGTTTGAAAAGAAGCAACAGCTGTTTTTTTTGCTGGCAAACTCATAGGATTTCGTCATTTGACAGTTTTCATTTTCTTACCAGCTGAAATTCTGTGTACTTTCGTTCATTTTTCTTTCGTTCATCTTTTTACCATTTTCTCAGTACGCGAACGCGTTTGTGTAGTTTTGCACGAAAGTTTATATAAATTTACGTTTGCATATTAGTTCGCGAACAGACCTATTGTTAATTAAAAGGGTTATGGTTTCGCAAATAGGATTTCGAATTTCGAAAAACTGTTGATGTGGAAATATTTGTTATAACTTTAGAATATGTTCTGCATCAATTTTTACTTAAGGAAACTTATATTTGAAAATTTAAGGTTTTTCCATACAAATTTATTTAATTCATCACTAACAAATGCCAAAATGGTTACTTTTATTTTTCATAAAAAACCTAACATTTTGTATACGTATCTGCGAAGCCTTTGGCTTATCTGCAGAAGATTAATCTTTTGCAATTTTAATTTATTTAGTAGCTTAGTATTTTAAAATTCAAGTTAACGTTATGAATATGAAACTAGTTTATATTTCACGGATTTTAGCTTGAAAGAAAATATGTGTTTAAAAAATCTAGGTTTGCAAGTTTATTTCATTGTTCAAGAAAAAGTTTTTAATCGCTTTTTTTCTAGTTTTAAAGTTTACAATGTTCGTTAGTTCACGGGGAAGGCTGTTGATTGTTGCAGGAACGCTGTATATGAGTTGTCTTCTACCATACTTATTAAAGGTGCTAGATACTTGCAGCATACCTTGACCACGTCGTCTAGTGTTTACCTCATGATTCTGTGGTCTAACAAACCGGATATCGTTACAGTATTCCAAAGTGAGCGTCATCTTGAAATTGTCTTCCACACTCAGAACTTTAAAGCTTAAATCGTTGTTTCGTGTATTGCAATTGACTTGCTTTAACGCGGATTTTTGAAGTTTTTCCAGCTTTTGGATGTGGGTTGTCGATGCGTTACCCCAAGCAAGAACACCATATCGCAGTTTGGACTCAATGAGTGCATAGTATACCTACCTCAAAGCGGGCACCGTGGCATGGTATTTCAGGTGAGCTAGTGCAAAGATGGCCTTCTTTAAATCCATACGTAATTTATCGATGTGTTTGTTCCATAAGAAGTGACAGTCGATGAGGACTCCTAGATATTTATAGATGTCAACAGCTTCGATGACTTCTGAGATGAAACTAAGACATGCATCATTTCTCATAAAAACTGGTATTTGCGTCGATTTGAAACTTGGATTTCTGATGTGCATAATCTTTGTTTTCGATGCATTTATCACTAACCCGTTGTCGTGGCACCACTTTACTGCGACATCAAATTCTTCCTGCATCACTGCTGTAGCTCTTTCTAGGGACCTGTTACACACCACGATAGCTGTATCATCAGCAAAAGCAAACGGTATACTTTGTTTGAATGATCGGAGAAGCTCATTAGTATACAGGATGAATAGGATTCGCCCTAGTTTTGATCCCTGTGGGACACCATATTCCAGATTACTTCTGTCACTCTGTACAGCACAAATTTTTACGCAAAATAGCCTGTTGGACAGGTAATCGGTCAACAAATCCGCCATTAATCCTCTTATACCAATACGTTGAAGCGCTTCAAGAAGTGTTTTGTGGTTTAAGGTATCGAATGCCTTACTGAAATCCATGAAGAGTACCAACACGTGATGACATTTCTTCAAGCTCTGGTTGACACAATTCGCGAATTCTGCTAACAGTTTACACGTACTTTTATTTTTTTGAAAACCATATTGATTTTTATGAATCGGAGCATGATTGCCAATAAAGCTATTTATTCGTGCAGTGGTAACACTTTCTAGATATTTTTCTATTACCGGAAGTATTGATATCGGTCTATAGTTACTGAGCTGACTTTTATTTCCTCCTTTGTAAATAGGCCTTACTACAGCTGTTTTCAAGATGGATGGTATCTTTGATTATGTCAGACTTATGTTAATGAACTTACCTATAATGGGTGCAAATATGTCGGCGTGTTTTCTGATATCGGCCGCTCGATTTCCATCAATTCCTGGCGATTTATCTTCACCCAGCAAACTTATTATACTATAAACTTCTTGAACGTTTGTTGGTTTTACGAACATAGTTTTTTGCAGGATTCTGTTCGGATTAACATATGTAATTGAGTCACAATGATGGATAATCTTCTTCGTCTGTGTTGAAAAGAATTTTGCAAAGTCATTGGATAATACATGCGGTTCAGTAGAAAAGTTTTTATTCAATGGCTCATCAATATTTAATTTTTTTCTTCCCGGTATTTCATTTATTAATCCCCACGTTTTCCTGGTGTCTGTCTTAAATTGAATGAACTGGTTTTTAAAATAATTGGATTTATGGGATGATATATCTTTGTTTAATTGGTTTCTAAAATGCTTATATTCGACTTCAAAGCCTTTGTTAAACCTGTTGTTTTTCCACCTACGGTATAGATCGTCCCTTCTTTTACATTTATCAATAAGACTCGCGGTCATCCAGGTGTTGTGATTTCTTTTATTTGTTATTGATTTTGTGCAGGTTGATTTTTTATATATATCTTTGAACTTTGTAACAATTTGTTCATACATGCTTTCAGCTTCATTTTCGCTCATGATACTTTCCCAATTTGAGTTCTGTATTAGTTGGTTAATTTTCGTAATACATATATACTTTGTATTCACAACTTTTTCTATTACTGTTTTTGGAGTACAAGTGGCGTAAAGTACAGGGTAATGGTTGGTGATCCCGCTTTCTATTACTAACGAGTTCATCTGTACATCTGTTTTGCTGACCAGGATGTGATCAATCAATGACTTCGATCCTTTTTTAGGTTCAACTCTTGTGAACTCTGTTATAACGTTCATAAGCCTTGATGATGCTAGCGTCTCCAAATACTCTTTTACGTAATATGCATTAGTATCGCGAACGTTAATATTAATATCACCCATCACAATTATTTCCTCATTTTTACCCAATTTGGATAAATTACTTCCCATCTCTTCAACAAACGCCTTCTTACTAAAACCTGGAGGTCTATATATTCCCAGGACATAGGTCGTTTTGTTATCTTCTGTAAAACTATTTTTTACATTTTCATAAGAAGCGGTAACGTGAGGTATGGGCGTGTGATCTAGTTCTTGGCGAATAAACATCAAAACTCCACCACCTCTTCTTTTGTTTCTATTCGAAAACTCAGGCAGAAAGCCTTCTATTTTATAGAAAAGTTTTTCTTCGTCTTTTATATTTGTTTCAACTAAAACAATGATTTTCAACTTTTCTACAGCCTTATACTTAAACAAAAACTATTCCAATTAGTACGCAGAGATCTTATATTGAAACATAAACAAGAAAAATTCGTATTCAAAAATTCATTTGCGTTTATACCGCTAAAACCTTGTACTACCCTACAATCAAGGTTAACTACCAATTCATCGTTTCTATTTGTGTTATCCATTTTAGAGCTGTGTCAATCGTTCAAATCGTTCAAGTATTGGTTGAAAAAATGATTCGGTCATTTCAATCAATCATTCAATCAATCAATGACAGATGGGACATGGGAGTATTGTATTGCTCCATTCAATTTCAATACAATCAAAAACACCAATCATCATTCGTTCAATTTAGTTTCGATAGAGACAGATACATTCGAATTTCGAATGGATTGTAAGAGTGAATACACTCAATAACAACAAACTGCAACTGCAACAAATAATTAGGAAATGGAGATTATTGAACAGAAGCGATATTTTCGTAGAACAAATATGTGTTGGTAAAACGAAATAAGCCGAAATAAATAAAAATATTTTAATATATTAACACATTTATTGGTTCAGTAGATAAGAAATCAGTAATCAGTAATGCCCCTATTGTGTAAAACAGTTGAGTTGTCTCTTGGTTGTAATTCAAAATTCGGTATTGCCAAACACAACCTTAAGCGAAAAGTTGACTGTCAACAGACAACCAAGATGGCGGTGGTTGTCTGTGTGTATGCATATGCAACGCTTCACGATTGCAACTGAAAAAGGTTGTCTTGCTCTTGCATAATACGAAAAAATAGTTTGGTTGTGTGAAAGTTGAGTTGTATTGAGTTGTGTTATACAATAGGGGCATAATAAAGAAATGAAGTAGTCAGAACAGAACAAAAGTATTGACTCGATGAACGATTGACTTCGGGCATTGTGATTGCAATCACCAATACTTTATTGTGATCGGGTCAAAAAGATCGAATCAATCACGATTGACACAGCTCTAATCCATTTGGTCATAAACAGTTTCGCGTTTCTATTATATAGTTACACACCATTGAAAATTATTGTATGCGTGTTATTTTATCGACATCATTTGCGGTGCATATCATAATGGGTTGTGCAATGTGCACTCTCAACTCTTCGTGCTAAGATTTTACCCGCACTCTCCCACACAAATTTCCAGTTTTCCTGCTTTGCCTTCTCTTTCGCCATCCACAGCAGGTGCTTGTTTTGTTTTGTCAGCTGGTTGTTTATGTACACTGTCTTATCAGGCAGCGATGGCTTTGGACTCGGTCTTGCATTGCTATAATCGGTGTTCTGCATTACTGCACTCAGTCTAATGGGACGAGTTGCGCGCGCTTGCTTAACAAATTCAGTTTTGCAAATATTTGAAGCAAAAGAAGCGACGTGATAGATTTATCAGGGTTTTTATTTTTAGTTCTGTAAATGTCGGTGATATCCGTGTCTTTTATTTCATGGTTTATTGTTTTCCCTATTCCTTTAACTATTTCCACTAAATTTTCGTGACGAGTTGAGTCGGAGGAATGTTTTTAATATCGATATTGTGCTTGATTAATTGTTGTTCCATGGTCTTAATTTGTGATTGCATATTGTCTATGATTTCGTCTTTCTTCTTGTTGTTTTCTTTCAGTTCATTCAAATCTTTCATGAAACTTTCAATTAGGCTGTTGTTTGTAGTCATATTAGTGTCGATGGCTTTGTATTTTGAGGCTAGAAAATCACAGCTTGATATTATATCTTTCATTTCTGATCTTATCAGACGAATCTCCGTCAGGATAGCTGTGTTCCCATTATCTATGATTTCATGTGACTTATCTGGGCTACTGGCTGGTCGTACTCTTTTTGCCGCTTGTGCCTTTGAATCCAGAACTGGTGTAGATAGTCCCACTTTGCTATAAGCCGCACCTTGCTCATTTCCAGGGTTTCTGCAGGTTTGACACCTCCATGTGTCCCTTCTTGCGCCCATGTTTCTCCAATATTTCTCAGTAACCGTAGTGCATTCGAAGTGAAGCCTACGGTTGCACATCATACAAAATGCGAAATCTCCGTCGTTGGAGAGATTTTCACCGCAATGACCACACACAACCATTATAGAGGGATATGCAAGAAGAGAATGCAAAGTATACAAGGGCAATGGGAATAAAGAAAAATTTACAAATAAATTCACAAATAGATTTAATAATTACGCTTTAATTGCTTGTTTTTTTTTCTTTTTTCTTATAAATTCACTGTCTTAATCAGGTTATGCTACACTTCATCAGGTTATACAACTTGATAACTTGTAAGAAGACCATTAGATTTAAGAGCATATTAAAAACACGTCCAATCACTAAGCTAGCTGTAGCTACTATCTCTGCCATAAGTGAAGTTGATAACAAACTATTAGTGTGGAAGCGTTCACACTTGAGCATGAAAATGTTATGTTTATTATATAGGTATGTATATATATTTATACATAAATATATTATATCTATATATATATATATAATTGATAACAACAATGTAAATAGGGTTAGTTATTGATTATTATGTTTTGGGATCTATTTGTGATTTCACAATGGACCTGGCGCCTATCCCAAAGCTAACAGTGAACCCAGCAGGGGGGTTGCAGGTGGGCAGCATGCCCACCCATACACATTGTACTGTTTATGGGATATACTAGTGATTTCACAACGTACTTCGCACCTATCCCAAATCTAACAGTCAACCGAGGCATGCACATTGTACTGTTTATGGGATGTATTTATGATTTCAGAATAGATTCGCACCTATCCCAAAGCTAACAGTGAACCCAAGCAGGGGGTACATTGTACTGTTTATGGGATCTACTTGTGATTTCACAATGTAACTAAACGCATTCTCAATCTAGAAAAGGAAAACCCAAAAGAAACACGATTGCCTCTAACGGCCATATTATTCACTCCCTTTAATCCGGGTTAAAGGTTACACCCGGATTAAAGATAGTTTAACCCAAAAATTAAACCCAAGTCCATAATATTCAGTCGTTAAACCCAAACATAAATCCTGTTTTTTAAACTTGACAGCGTTTAATCCGATTTAATTTAAACTGCACTCCGGAGACCAGTTTAAATACTTTAACTCGGGTTAAAACTCTATTTCATAATATTCACTGTTTTTGTCTAGGTCACATTTTTGACATTTCTTTGCTCGCACGAGGCAGGAATTAAAAAAGTAAAAAAAAATTAAAAAAGCTGGAAAAAAGTACCTATCAAGACGCTGGGAAAATGGATTTCATTCGTGATATTGACGAAATGTTTATGTCTTCGTCGTAGGACGATGAATTTATTGAAAAGCTGATGGAACAGCAGATGGTGAGTCAACATCGTCCTAATCGTCGAACGTATCGAATGCACAAGCGGGCTTGTGTAAAGGATTGAATACGTTAGATTTCCGGAAATATTTTCGGCTAAAAAAGAGGCATTTTGGAGGTTACAAAAATTGACAAACTACAAGAAACAAATGTCGTTATATGTGACTTTTGACACTACGTAGGTATAGGTAGTGTGTGAGGTGGGTAAGCTCTGGCGATTGCAATGTGAATAAATGAATAAATGAAATAAAGAAATGTGTGCCGTTGGCCTTAAGGGCGATGACCCGTGTTGGGGCGTCAACATCCTGCCCGGTCGAATGGAGATTCGAAAGTAGGTGGTTCCAAGATGCGGCACAGCTTCTGTACTGGGCGCTGACAAAGACCAGTCGACGTCTTCAGGGTAACGTTGCGGGTAAGTCCATCACCGACCGGGACCTCTATCACCCGACCTAGGCGCCAGTGAGTGGGAGGTAGGTTCTCATTGCGGACGGTCACTATATCACCCGTCTGTATGTTGGGTTCACGACTTTCCCATTTGTTACGGGTCTGCAGAGTCGTAAGATACTCGTCGCTCCAAAGAGTCCAAAAGTCCTGGTGTATCTTCCGGAGCCATTGATATTGCTTCAGGCGGTTGAGCGGGACGTCTCCGACTGAAGGCTCGGGTACTGCGAGAAGTGGGACTCCGATTATTAAGTCTCCTGGCGTTAGAGCCAGTTTGTCCTCTGGATCGTCATGTAACGGCACCAACGGCCGCGAGTTGACGCAGGCCTCGATCCGATTCTATAATCGACGATTGACAATAGATAAATGTCGCTCATCTATCAGTAATCGCCACTCGCAATAGGGGCCAAAATTTGCTGCCAAATTTGCATTAAATTTTAAGTGAATTACATTTATTTAGGTTGACATTACACTTTGCTGCAAGTGTAACATGTGAATATATGTAAATACGAGCGTGCTTTAGATTACACGACTGAAGTAAAACTTGATTGGGTCTCAAGAGGTTTAAAATCTTGCCTTGAATATTTTGTCACACACTTTTTATGCACAATTTCCGTACGTAATTTCTTCTTAGTTGATGGTCCTGGAGCACCGCTTTCATATTCAGACTCCGTGTCATTTGCTGCCACAATTTGTTATTATTCACCCGAAAATACACAAAATATGAACTTTAAAATAAATTTACAACTTTATTCACTTCAAACGTATAATATTATGTATTGAATATTGAACAAAATATTAATTTATAAAATTGTTCAAGGACGAAATGAAATTACGAAATAATCAAGAAATCAGCGTTCGTTTAACGCTAGCAAACTCGCAAATGAACTACTGACTGAGATATATATATATTTCATGCAATGGCTATGAGAAGAGGAGAGAAAGAAAATGTGCGCGACCACTGCTCTCTCTTGTTCCTACACTCCGAAACAGACAACATGCCTGCACCTGAACGAAACGTAACGAGAGAAAGAAAATGTGTGCTCGCACCTCCCTCTCTTCTACAGTAATATACGAAAAGTAAACTCTCTCTCTCTCTTTCTATCTTCACTAACTTATTACGATTACACTTTTCGTAACGCTTTCGTCACGCATTCACCAGCTTAGTCCCCAAGTCAAGCGTGCGTTAAGAAGTTTTACTTCAAAAAAATAGGAGTACGAATGTGAAAGGAGGAGTACGGGAGTACGGAGGTGTTGAAAGTAGTACAATACTCCTATGGGAGTGGTCTTTGTCAGCGCCCAGTACAGAAGCTGTGCCGCATCTTGGAACCACCTACTTTCGAATCTCCATTCGACCGGGCAGGATGTTGACGCCCCAACACGGGTCATCGCCCTTAAGGCCAACGGCACACATTTCTTTATTTCATTTATTCATTTATTCACATTGCAATCGCCAGAGCTTACCCACCTCACACACTACCTATACCTACGTAGTGTCAAAAGTCACATATAACGACATTTGTTTCTTGTAGTTTGTCAATTTTTGTAACCTCCAAAATGCCTCTTTTTTAGCCGAAAATATTTCCGGAAATCTAACGTATTCAATCCTTTACACAAGCCCGCTTGTGCATTCGATACGTTCGACGATTAGGACGATGTTGACTCACCATCTGCTGTTCCATCAGCTTTTCAATAAATTCATCGTCCTACGACGAAGACATAAACATTTCGTCAATATCACGAATGAAATCCATTTTCCCAGCGTCTTGATAGGTACTTTTTTCCAGCTTTTTTAATTTTTTTTTACTTTTTTAATTCCTGCCTCGTGCGAGCAAAGAAATGTCAAAAATGTGACCTAGACAAAAACAGTGAATATTATGAAATAGAGTTTTAACCCGAGTTAAAGTACTTAAACTGGTCTCCGGAGTGCAGTTTAAATTAAATCGGATTAAACGCTGTCAAGTTTAAAAAACAGGATTTATGTTTGGGTTTAACGACTGAATATTATGGACTTGGGTTTAATTTTTGGGTTAAACTATCTTTAATCCGGGTGTAACCTTTAACCCGGATTAAAGGGAGTGAATAATATGGCCGTTAGAGGCAATCGTGTTTCTTTTGGGTTTTCCTTTTCTAGATTGAGAATGCGTTTAGTTACATTGTGAAATCAGAAGTAGATCCCATAAACAGTACAATGTACCCCCTGCTTGGGTTCACTGTTAGCTTTGGGATAGGTGCGAATCTATTCTGAAATCATAAATACATCCCATAAACAGTACAATGTGCTGTGCATGCTTCGGTTGACTGTTAGATTTGGGATAGGTGCGAAGTACGTTGTGAAATCACTAGTATATCCCATAAATAGTACAATGTGTATGGGTGGGCATGTTGCCCACCTGCAACCCCCCTGCTGGGTTCACTGTTAGCTTTGGGATAGGCGCCAGGTCCATTGTGAAATCACAAATAGATCCCAAAACATAATAATCAATAACTAACCCTATTTACATTGTTGTTATCAATTATATATATATATATAGATATAATATATTTATGTATAAATATATATACATACCTATATAATAAACATAACATTTTCATGCTCAAGTGTGAACGCTTCCACACTAATAGTTTGTTATCAACTTCACTTATGGCAGAGATAGTAGCTACAGCTAGCTTAGTGATTGGACGTGTTTTTAATATGCTCTTAAATCTAATGGTCTTCTTACAAGTTATCAAGTTGTATAACCTGATGAAGTGAAGCATAACCTGATTAAGACAGTGAATTTATAAGAAAAAAGAAAAAAAAAACAAGCAATTAAAGCGTAATTATTAAATCTATTTGTGAATTTATTTGTAAATTTTTCTTTATTCCCATTGCCCTTGTATACTTTGCATTCTCTTCTTGCATATCCCTCTATAATGGTTGTGTGTGGTCATTGCGGTGAAAATCTCTCCAACGACGGAGATTTCGCATTTTGTATGATGTGCAACCGTAGGCTTCACTTCGAATGCACTACGGTTACTGAGAAATATTGGAGAAACATGGGCGCAAGAAGGGACACATGGAGGTGTCAAACCTGCAGAAACCCTGGAAATGAGCAAGGTGCGGCTTATAGCAAAGTGGGACTATCTACGCCAGTTCTGGATTCAAAGACACAAGCGGCAAAAAGAGTACGACCAGCCAGTAGCCCAGATAAGTCACATGAAATCATAGATAATGGGAACACAGCTATCCTGACGGAGATTCGTCTGATAAGATCAGAAATGAAAGATATAATATCAAGCTGTGATTTTCTAGCCTCAAAATACAAAGCCATCAACACTAATATGACTACAAACAACAGCCTAATTGAAAGTTTCATGAAAGATTTGAATGAACTGAAAGAAAACAACAAGTAGAAAGACGAAATCATAGACAATATGCAATCACAAATTAACACCATGGAACAACAATTAATCAAGCACAATATCGATATTAAAAACATTCCTCCGACTCAACTCGTCACGAAAATTTAGTGGAAATAGTTAAAGGAATAGGGAAAACAATAAACCATGAAATAAAAGACACGGATATCACCGACATTTACAGAACTAAAAATAAAAACCCTGATAAATCTATCACGTCGCTTCTTTTGCTTCAAATATTTGCAAAACTGAATTTGTTAAGCAAGCGCGCGCAACTCGTCCCATTAGACTGAGTGCAGTAATGCAGAACACCGATTATAGCAATGCAAGACCGAGTCCAAAGCCATCGCTGCCTGATAAGACAGTGTACATAAACAACCAGCTGACAAAACAAAACAAGCACCTGCTGTGGATGGCGAAAGAGAAGGCAAAGCAGGAAAACTGGAAATTTGTGTGGGAGAGTGCGGGTAAAATCTTAGCACGAAGAGTTGAGAGTGCACATTGCACAACCCATTATGATATGCACCGCAAATGATGTCGATAAAATAACACGCATACAATAATTTTCAATGGTGTGTAACTATATAATAGAAACGCGAAACTGTTTATGACCAAATGGATTAGAGCTGTGTCAATCGTGATTGATTCGATCTTTTTGACCCGATCACAATAAAGTATTGGTGATTGCAATCACAATGCCCGAAGTCAATCGTTCATCGAGTCAATACTTTTGTTCTGTTCTGACTACTTCATTTCTTTATCATGCCCCTATTGTATAACACAACTCAATACAACTCAACTTTCACACAACCAAACTATTTTTTCGTATTATGCAAGAGCAAGACAACCTTTTTCAGTTGCAATCGTGAAGCGTTGCATATGCATACACACAGACAACCACCGCCATCTTGGTTGTCTGTTGACAGTCAACTTTTCGCTTAAGGTTGTGTTTGGCAATACCGAATTTTGAATTACAACCAAGAGACAACTCAACTGTTTTACACAATAGGGGCATTACTGATTACTGATTTCTTATCTACTGAACCAATAAATGTGTTAATATATTAAAATATTTTTATTTATTTCGGCTTATTTCGTTTTACCAACACATATTTGTTCTACGAAAATATCGCTTCTGTTCAATAATCTCCATTTCCTAATTATTTGTTGCAGTTGCAGTTTGTTGTTATTGAGTGTATTCACTCTTACAATCCATTCGAAATTCGAATGTATCTGTCTCTATCGAAACTAAATTGAACGAATGATGATTGGTGTTTTTGATTGTATTGAAATTGAATGGAGCAATACAATACTCCCATGTCCCATCTGTCATTGATTGATTGAATGATTGATTGAAATGACCGAATCATTTTTTCAACCAATACTTGAACGATTTGAACGATTGACACAGCTCTAAAATGGATAACACAAATAGAAACGATGAATTGGTAGTTAACCTTGATTGTAGGGTAGTACAAGGTTTTAGCGGTATAAACGCAAATGAATTTTTGAATACTAATTTTTCTTGTTTATGTTTCAATATAAGATCTCTGCGTACTAATTGGAATAGTTTTTGTTTAAGTATAAGGCTGTAGAAAAGTTGAAAATCATTGTTTTAGTTGAAACAAATATAAAAGACGAAGAAAAACTTTTCTATAAAATAGAAGGCTTTCTGCCTGAGTTTTCGAATAGAAACAAAAGAAGAGGTGGTGGAGTTTTGATGTTTATTCGCCAAGAACTAGATCACACGCCCATACCTCACGTTACCGCTTCTTATGAAAATGTAAAAAAATAGTTTTACAGAAGATAACAAAACGACCTATGTCCTGGGAATATATAGACCTCCAGGTTTTAGTAGGTTTTTTTTACTCCTATGGGAGTACTTTCGGCAACACTGGTTACAAGGGATCCCATCGTTCAGGTTTTCACGGGTCCCTAATTCATTTGTTAAGCATAGTACGCAGCTCGAGCTAAAATTTAGCTCCCATACAAAATTCTCTCCAAAATTTAGCCAAGCTAAAATTTAGCAAAGCATTTTGGCTGATTGGTACGCAGCTCCAGCTAACATTTCAAACTTTTGTTTCGCGGTGTACATTGTTTAACTGTCAAAATTTAGCGGACAGATAAATTGCTCGGCACATTTATTTCGAGCTTAATTTTGACAGACAGCTGTATTTTGACAGACAGCTGTTCATTTCGTCTGAAATTGTTTTTATTTTGTGCAAAAATGGATTCCGACGAGTTTTTGTCTTACTGTGTTGAGGAAAGTCTACACAACTCTCTACACAACTCTCTTTCAAAATTTAGCTGGAGTCTTTAGCTCGTGTTTGGAGAGAAGAATGTGAACTAAATTTTAGCTCGATCTGCGTACTACCATTGTATATGAGACTTATAGTAGTATCATCACGGCTATTTTTTTATTTCTGTCTCCAGCCGCCTAGAAGGTGATCGATCGTTTCTCCCGAGAGAAGAAACATTTGCTCACTCCTTCTAAATAGAGTACATATAAGCGTTATAAGTGAGTTTATGAGTGACTTGAAGAGTGCAAACAACAACAAACCGGTTTTGTCGTACTCGCACTAAATAAGATAATTAGCAATATATAACTAACTCTGTGGGTTACATAACTCTGTGGGTTACATTTGGTTTATATAGGGTGGGTGAAAATATCAAGTTTATAGCTATATGCAGTTTATAGTTTATATGCACATATTTGAATGTAGCGATGTCTGTAGGATAACTTCAATATACTTTTCCACGTCACCCAAAGAGGTAGCATATTAGACGCGTTTTTTTTCTCGAGGTGTCCCGTGTAGGCCTAATCCTCGCCCATTAGTAAAGGGTACAATATGTAAAATAAAAAAAAGTTTGTTATAAATATGAGAAAAAGTAATAATGTTAAAAAACAGAAAACATATAATTCAATAAACATACAAAACTTAATAAACACGAAAGTGGGGATCTTAGTTCCTCGTACATGTTAGGGTCTCGCAGACTGCCATTTTTAATGTGGGTATCAGCAAAGTCTCGATTAGGTGTTCTTTATGACGCACTTCTGTGAACTGCCTTTCAAAAAGTGTTTGCACACCTTTCACTAACTCTTCAAATTTCACAGAAGGCACAGTTAATTTTCCAAATTGGGAAGAGGTGGTACATGTGTCATAAGCTCGTAATTTAATCAAGAGAGCTTGTTCTCGGAATTTGTCTGTTTTGTCGATCATAAACAGAGTGCAATTTGAGCAATTAAGTTTCTTATCTAACTTAAAAGCTGCAAAGCCGGCATAAAACGTAAGTGCAGCTGCTTGCAGCTTCTCTGAACATCCTTTAGATATAATCATTTCCGTTTTATTGGTTTCATCATCAATCTCGTCATCGCAGCCAACATGGTACTCGATATTGTTCAAAATATCTTCCCTCATAATATGATCTTCAACAGGAACTTCAATGTGGAATTCTTCGCTGTCATCACACTTTAGATCATCGCAGTCTGCTTCGAGTATCAACGATTCAGCTCCAGAATCTTCGTAGCCTGAATTCTCTGACGATTTTAGATTTTTAAAAATTATTTGTTTTAAATTCCTAATATCGATTATTGAGTTAAAGCAGAATGCATGCTGTACGTGGACGAAGATGATAGGGGATGGGGAACAGCATAGCTCATGGGGAACATCATAGCTCATCATATCATACATTATACATCATTATGGAGTAAAACATCTTGCTGCATTATTCACTCAGGCTCAAATTTTTGTACATTAAGTAAATTAACAAAAAATACGAAAATAAAATTTTAATCTGAGTGAAATATGAAACAAGACATGTACAACCCTCCATAGCAAATGGCTGTGCAGCACTGAGATTGAGATATGAAATTCGATTGTTCTTTGTTCAGGTCGACACACTCGCGACTCGCAACAAAGTAACTCACTTCGCTTTCGTATTTGGCAAAATAAGGGAGAAAGAAATAGCATATTGGCATGTGATTGATTTAATTTTAGAGTAGAACTGCGTAAATTATGTGAGTGGATCTCCATTAAATTTAATAAAGAGAGCGTAATATTTTCAACCCTCTTTGGCCTAGTAGTATCTCGCGCCGTTAGAGGCATCACCATCGATTTGCCAAAGTGATAGTACTATTAGCTTCATATACAATGGTACTACGCATTAGACAGCAATATAAGGTCCGTTCGCGTACTTTATGTGTAGAAAAATGAAATGTGTCAAATCTCCAAAATCGAGAGGGAATCCTCTCATTTTTAAGAAAAGTACGCGAACGCTTTTGTGCCGAAAGGTGAAAAACGTCTTAGTTTGGCTTCAGAAGAAGCAACAGCTGTTTTTTTTTTGCTGGCAAACTCATTTCATTTTCTTACCAGCTGAAATTCAGTGGGAAGAAAAATTAACGAATGTACATTTTTCTTTCGTTCATCTTTTTACAATTTTCTCATTACGCGAACGCCTTTGTGTAGTTTTGCACGAAAGTTTATATAAATTTTCGTTTGCATATGAGTTCGCGAACAGACCTATAGTTAAACCTTTTATTGGTTTGTTAAATTTTGATATTAGGTCCGTTCGCGTACTTTATGTGTAGAAAAATGAAAAGTGTCAAAGCTCCAAAATCTTGAGAGAATCCTCTCATTTCTAAGAAAAGTACGCGAACGCTTTTGTGTAAAAAGGTGAAACGTAGTTTGGTTTGAAAAGAAGCAACAGCTGTTTTTTTTTTGCTGGCAAACTCATAGGATTTCGTCATTAGACAGTTTTCATTTTCTTACCAGCTGAAATTCTGTGTACTTTCGTTCATTTTTCTTTCGTTCATCTTTTTACCATTTTCTCAGTACGCGAACGCGTTTGTGTAGTTTTGCACGAAAGTTTATATAAATTTACGTTTGCATATTAGTTCGCAAACAGACCTATTGTTAATTAAAAGGGTTATGGTTTCGCAAATAGGATTTCGAATTTCGAAAAACTGTTGATGTGGAAATATTTGTTATAACTTTAGAATATGTTCTGCATCAATTTTTACTTAAGGAAACTTATATTTGAAAATTTAAGGTTTTTCCATACAAATTTATTTAATTAATCACTAACAAATGTCAAAATGGTTATATGGGTGGGTATATATTAACGATGGGAACTATCGAATGAATTGCACTATCGATAGTTAGTAACTGAATGATTTCAACTATCGAATAGTTTTATTCATTCATTCAATTCATTTCATCGCTCGCAAAAATGTTCGGGGGGGGGGGGGGGGGGGGGGGTGTGCTAACATCTCCTTTTCCACATCACCTTTTGAGGTAGGAGCTTCAATGCGTTTTTTTTTAGGTTCCCCATTAGGCCTAATCCACAGTACATTTTTATTTTATTACAAAAAAACAGTACAATCTACTTAACACGAATTCATGAAAATATCACACAACTAAAAAAAAAGCCTATGTAAGTTAAAAAAGGCTGCTTCCATGTCTTTTACTGTAAGGGTGCTTTTTTAATGTGAGTTCCCTCTGCCTCTCACGTCACAACAAACAAAAAAATTAAAAAATCAAATGCCGTTTATGTTTTATTAAATTCATATTTCATACTAAATACATTCCATTCATTTATATAAATAAAATACTAACTAAACTACATCCCGCATTCCAGTGCTTTACTATTCTTACTTACTTGAGATGGCGCTTACAGTCCGGGGTGGACCACGGCCTCAACCAACAACTTAACTATTAGTCCATCATTAATAAGCCGGAATTGCTATTTAAAAAAATTATTTGATTGAGTTTTTCTCCCTTAAGGCGGTTTCTTCTGTCATTTATTATTTCACCTGCCTTTGAAAATACTCTCTCTGAAGGGACAGACGTTGCAGGAATACACAAATATTTTTGGGAAAGCTCGAAAAGTTCTGGATGTACTGCCTTTTGAGAGTTCCAAAAAATTAGAGGGTCGAGCGAACGGTCCAAATAGTCGCATCGTAGATATTGTTCTATGGAAAGATTTGCCATAACGCTAGGTGCATTATTACGAGTCGTCTTGACTTCGCTTATTTTTTGATCAAGCATTGCCCATAGCGATATTTGTTTTGGTACAGTTATTTCGGGAACTATTTCATCTTGTTCCATGTTCCTGGTGGTAACGCTTCTATTATTTAAAAGATATGTGACTTCCTCCGTCAACCACTTTCGCGCATTTGTAGCATTTGCTTCATTTCCAAAAGCAATCTTCTTAAATCTGGGATCCAGGAAAGTTGCTTTCGCACAGGTTTTGTCCGCTTCCAATTGACCAAGTCGTCTTTTTATGACATCGAGTAGAGTTGCTTTAAGTTGAATTCCGCAGGAAGTTTCCTCAGTTATATGGGCGATGCTATACTGGAGTCCTCTTATCAATGGTATTATCATCGACATGGTTGAATATTTTGCCACAGATAATTCGGTGGTCATAGTTTCTACTGGCTTCAGAATTGCTATGCAATCAGGTATTATCCCCCACTCTGAAGTAGTTAAGAACTCTGGAGAATTTGGTAAAGATGTAATGATGGCTGATAACGGCTCCTTTACTAAAAGAATGCGCTCCAGCATTATCAACGAAGAATTCCACCGTGTGGGAACATCCTGCTTTAACTTTAAAATTGTTGATCCCATTTGTCTCTGCATGCTCCTAAGTTTTTCAGTTGTAAGAGTACTATGTCTAAAATGTGACACGATTGATCTACATTTGACAAGTAATTGTGCAACATCTGAAACATTTTTAATTGCGTCGCCTACGCACAAGTTCAATGTATGAGCGACACATGGATGGTGATGTTTCCTTAAATTATCTATAGCCTTTTTAATATTGGCTCCATTGTCACTTACGATAGTGACTACTTTTGTCGATATACACCATTCCTCAAAAATATTTGATAAAACTGCTGCTATATTTTCTCCAGTATGTTTCTCAGGAACTTCCCTTGTTGCCAGAACTGCTGAATACATTTTCGCTTGGAAAATAAAGTGGCTGGTAGCTGTTAAAAAAGCGCTGTTGCTATCCGATGTCCACATATCCGTTGTAACAGATACATGGTTAACGTTTTCCAGTATACCCTGTAGTCTCTTGCGAATTTCTGAATATTTTGATGGTAGCATTGTATTCGACAAAAGTTTTCGATTGGGAACTCGATACAAAGGTTGCATCTTCTGCGAGTATTCTAAAAACCCAGCGTTTTCTACAATGGAGAGTGGCTGTAGGTCTGTCGTTATCATTTTTATTAAGGAATCGTCGATGCTCTTTGCCTCCGATTCCGAAAGTTCTAAACGCTTGTCTGTCACAAAAAGTCTAGACTGCACCGTCCTTTTAATTTTTGGAATTGCACCCGTTGTTGTTTCGGCTACTTGCGGAATATTTATGCCTGAAGTGCCTGATGTTTGTGGTTGTTGTGTTATCACAGACACTGAAGGTGTGGCATCCATTGCAGTTGGAGTTGCTGCATCATTTCCTGTTAAATAGCCGGGATGTCTACGGCGTAAATGGTCGTTTAAATTCGACGTATTGCCAGCAAATTTCAGCTCTTTCTTACATATTGTTGCATCCAGGCTAGGATTCGAAAAGATAAAACGTAATTCTATTTAATTAATCTTTATTAGTTCTCTTTCAATGTCTTTTACTTCTTGATTATTATTCTAATAATTCACTTATTTAATTCAACAATTCACTTTCACAATTAATCACTTTAAATAAACAATCACTTCTCTTATTCAATATTCTCTATACTTTTCACTACTGTCATCTATCGCCCTTCTTTATCGCGGTTCACAACTCGAATGTCTTGGGTGCTCCTGCGACATCTATTTATATCTCCTAGTGACACCTCTCGAAATTTCCAGATTCGTTGAGAAGGTTCGTTAAGTTCAGAAGGTTCGAGAACAACATACCAAGTTATGCCACAGCTACTCAAACTGCTATTCCAATGCTGCCAAAATCGGTAATATGGCCACTTTCTACTAGATGGCGTAGTTGACTAATTAATGACACAGTTCAAGCAAACATGCAACAATATCCCCCTCTTAAACTTGTTCGTCCCGAACAAGCACGTCAATATTTTCCCCATGGTAGCGATGGAGACGATCCACAAGGACAACTTTCAACTTGCCTCTTCCTCGCTGGATCCGGTAGACAACATCGTTGATGCGCTTCACTATCTTATAGGGTCCTTCCCAATCCTGCTGTAGTTTAGGTGACATACCTTTTCGGCGATGAGGGTTGTATAGCCATACCAGATCTCCTTCCTGGAATCCTGTGGTGGTCGCTTTTGTATCGTACCTCGTCTTCATGCGGTCGCTGGATATCCGAATCTTATCTCTAGTTTTCCGATGAATGTTTCTGATGATTTCTCTGAGATCCGCCACATAATCACCTTCATTCGTTGCTTCATCAGTCGGAGATCCAAACATCATTTCACTAGGTAACCGGATGGTTCGACCAAAAAGGATTTCGGATGGAGTATGTCCTGTTGTGTTATGAACTGCGCTTCGATAAGCTAATAGGAACATGGGGATGTGCTTGTCCCAGTCCCGCTGGCAGTCGCCAACAACCTTAGAAAGGTGTTCGTTTAAGGTTCTATTGAAGCGTTCCACCATTCCGTCCGATTGTGGATGAAGCGGGGTTGTTCTTGTCTTTTTAATCCCTAGTAGCTGGCATACTCCTTGAAAGATCTTCGACTCGAAGTTGCGACCTTGGTCCGAGTGCAATTCCATTGGTACGCCAAATCTGCTTACCCAGTTGTGGACAATCTGCTTCTTGGTTAGGTATAGCAAAGGCTTCAGGCCATTTAGTGAAGTAGTCCATCACTACGAGGATATAGCGGTTTCCACTGTTGGTTTCTGGAAACGGTCCTGCGATGTCAACTGCAATCCTTTCAAAGGGCGCTCCAACGTTGTATTGATGCATCTTGCCTTGCATTTTTACTCTCGGGCCTTTACTGGCTGCGCAAGCGGCGCATTTTCGGCACCAGTTTTCGACATCGTCTCTTGCGTGGATCCAGTAAAAGTGTTCTCGCACTTTTTCGAGTGTCTTATTTACTCCCAAGTGACCTCCGGACACTCCATCATGTAGTTCCCTAAGTACTTCGTTGACTTTCGATCTGGGTACCACAAGTTGCATCACGGCTGATGTTCCATCCGAACTTTCCCATTTTCTTTTCAAAATGCCATCCTGGACATGAAGTGAGTCCCATTGTGCCAAGTATGCCTTCAATTCCGGACTCCTATTGGAGATCTGCTGCCAGTCCGGCTTGCCCTCATGTTCCTTCCAGGCGAGAATCGGCTCGATATCCGGATCTTCCTGTTGAGCATTCCGGATCTCCCGTGCACTCCAGCCGCTAATGGGCCCAGCTTTCAACCGTTGGACTGACACTTTATCTTTTTCCTCCTGGCGTACGCAATGTTTACAATCAGCCTTGCAGGGTCGCCGGGAGAGGGCATCTGCGTTGGAGTGAAGAGTTCCCTTTCGGTGCTGTATCTCGTAGTCATACATCTGCAGCCGCTCAATCCACCTCGCGACTTGTCCTTCAGGGTTCTTAAACTGCAGCAGCCACTTTAGAGACGCATGATCTGTACGCAGGATGAATTTCTGCCCATATAAGTACTTGTGGAAGTGCTTTGTTGCCAGGATCAAAGTCAGGAGTTCCCGCCTGGTTACGCAATAGTTCCTCTCCGGCTTGGATAGCACTTTACTGAAGTAGGAAACTACTCTCTCTTGACCATCATGGATCTGCGAAAGAACGGCTCCGATCCCAACATTACTAGCGTCGGCATCTACAATAAATGTCCTTCCTGGAGTAGGGTACGCTAGAATTGAAGCATCACACAGTTGGTGTTTGAGACTCTTGAAACTCGCTTCGCATTCACCTGACCATTTAAATGGTTTTCCCTTTTCCGTCAGTTGATGCAAGCTCTTTGCGATCCTTGCGAAGTCCTTCACAAACCGTCTGTAGTAAGTTGCAAGTCCCAGGAAGCTTCTCAGTTGGTGTTTGTCTTTGGGAACGGGCCAATTTTTCACCGCATCGACCTTCTCTGGGTCAGTCCTTACTCCTTCGGACGAGATGATGTGCCCCAGATATTTTACCTCAGATCTAAAGAGATCACACTTTTTTGGGTTAAGCTTTAATTGTGCACTTCGTAGTCTCTGGAACACTTCCTTCAAGTTATCTCGATGTTCTTCAAACGTTTTTCCAACCACGATGACATCGTCCAAGTAGACCAAACACGTTTTCCATGTTAGCCCCAACAAAACACGCTCCATTAGTCGCTCAAATTTTGCCGGCGCGTTACACAATCCAAATGGCATTACTGTGAATTGCCAGAGCCCGTTTCCTGCTGTGAAAGCTGTTTTCTCACGGTCTTTCGGATGTATCTGCACTTGCCAGTAGCCACTCTTCAGATCTAGAGTGGCAAACCATCGAGCTCCGGACAGTGTATCCAGCGTATCGTCAATCCTTGGTAGAGGGTAGCTATCCTTTTTGGTGACATTATTCAGTTGGCGATAGTCTACACAGAACCGAGTGCTGCCATCTTTCTTTTTGACTAGGACAATTGGAGATGCCCATGTGCTTTTAGAGCATTCGATTACTCCTTCATTCTCCATCGTCGACACCATCTCTGCAACCTCCGTCTGCTTAGCCAATGGTAATCGTCTGGGAGGCTGACGAATCGGTCTCGCATCTCCAGTGTCTATCCGGTGTTGTACAAGGTGTGTTCGGCCATACTCGCCGTCCCGCGAAGCGAATATATCAGCAAACTCGTTGATGAGGTTCCCTGCCAAGGCTTACTGCTCCTGATTCAGATCGCAGTGCTGGAATAAAGTTCTTTTGACCTCAGTCATTCCCATTGGTGAACGAGGCTTCGAAACACCTTCCTGTGATAGTTTCGTGATGGCAGTAACCGGTACACACTTTCCAACCACCCCACCTTGCTTCAATTTGACGCTTTTGTGTTCCGCATTAAGAACTCGTACGGGAACCATATTGTTCTACGGCTCGACAAGCATTTTTCCAACCACGCAATTTCGGCAGTGGTTGTCTTCTGGCTGGACTAGAAAGAATCGGTGGGCCCCAGGATCACCTTCCAGCTTTGTCCAAATCAGTGTCTCTGAAGAAGGTGGTAGGACCTCGTCCTTACTAATGACTGTCCTCAGGGATGCGACTTTCTCGTTCCCGTACACCATCGGAATTTCTACGTTTCGATACTTGAGTACTTGCATACCAATGTCCAATACTACATCATGCGCCTTCATGAAATCGATTCCAATGATGCATTCGTCACATATATCGGCTACTAGGAAAGCGTGGGAGAATACTAATCCTGCCAAATTTATTGTTAGTATGACCTCTCCATACACTTTCGCTGTCGCTCCTGTTGCTGTTTTCAGACAGTAATTGCTGGTGTTGTGCAGCCAAGACTGACGGACGATGTCCCTCCTTATGATGGAAGCGGTGGCACCGGTGTCGATGGTTGCCACGCACTTATTTTGTCCGATATAGGCTTCCACTGTTAGACTCTGGTTTCCTCGTTTGGTTTGGGAGACTTGAATTGTGGTCCTGGGGTCGTCGATTCCGGAAACCAACTTCTGCCCCACGAAGCTGGTCCTTACACGTTTCCCGACTGCTGGTTATGCGAAGCTATATCTGCAGGATGGATGTTATCCCTGCCAGATGCTTCTTCGTTGCGCCTCCTAGGCCCGCAATGTGGACAACTGCCTTGTCTGGGTGGAGCTCTGCACTGTCTCTGTAGGTGCCCTATTTTGTTGCAGTTCCATCAGCGCATTTGACCTCTGTTATCTCTGCTCCGGTCTACGATGTCTGCTCTTTGACATGAGCATTCAACAGCTGTAATTTCCCTTACGCGGTGGAACACATTCGATGCCTGATCAGCAGCTTGCATTGTCAAGGCAAATGCTAGGGCCTCAGCGAGAGTTCTCTTTCCAGCCATTCTTACGGCCATTTGCAGTTGTCTATCTTCAATGGCTTGGACAAACGCCTCCACAGCCATTTCATTGATGAGAATCTCACCAGCATTAGGATATGACAAATGTGCCAGACGTTCGATATCTGCTTGCAGCTGTTGAAGTGTTTCTCCCCTCTTCTGGACTCTACTGCGTAGCTGAACCCTGTACACTTGCTGCATATGCTCATCACCGAAGCGCATCTCTATAGCCTTGACCAGGGCGTCGTAGTTGTGTTGCTTCTCTTCTGAGACGGTTTGGAGTAACTCCGCAGCTGTACCTCTTAGTGCGAGCGTTAGCGCAATCGACTTTTCCTCGTTGTCCCAGCTGTTCGCCACTGCAGCTGCTTCAAACTGTTTCTTATAAATTGGCCATGATGTTTGACCATCGAAAACAGGAGGCTGCATCTCTTTCCTTCTCGGGCAGTCCGCAGAATTTTCTCGAGCCTTCTGCTTCTTCACTTTCTCGAGCTCTTTAGCCAAGTTCTCGATGTTTGTATCGATTTCGTCGAATTTGGTTTCAACCTTCTCGAACTTTTGGTCAATTTCTTCGAGTTTTCCTTCGAGAACATTTTTAAAATCTTCCACAGCGCTCTTTTGGGCGGCAACTATGGAATTCTTTTGTTCTTCGAATTTAGTGTCCATTGCTTGCAATCTGGAATCTAGAGAATTCTTCTGTTGTTCTAGAGAATTCTTTTGTTCATCAAAATTAGAGTCCATTGATTGCAATTTGGAATCTAAAGAATTCTTCTGTTGTTCTAGAGAATTCTTTTGTTCATCAAATTTAGAGTCCATTGCTTGCAATTTGGAATCTAGAGAATTCTTCTGTTGTTCTAGAGAATTCTTTTGTTCATCAAATTTGGCCAGAAGTAATTCCATCATAGCAGTCATATCAACGCTTGTACTTACTTGTTCTTCTGCAACGTCGAACAAAACGGACTTGGGGTTTTCGCCTTCGTTTTCAACAGATTCCTGCAGTCGAAGCACAAGATCACTTTTTCCTCCAGCTGTGGAGAGGTTCCGCTTTTCCAATTCAGCTTTTAACTGCGGTTTACTGAGCTGTAGTAATTTTAATGTGCGGCCCATTTTTTTTTTTAATTCACTTCACTTTAATTTCACACTGAATACGTTTTATCCCACTTCTGACACCAATGTTGCATCCAGGCTAGGATTCGAAAAGATAAAACGTAATTCTATTTAATTAATTTTTATTAGTTCTCTTTCAATGTCTTTTACTTCTTGATTATTATTCTAATAATTCACTTATTTAATTCAACAATTCACTTTCACAATTAATCACTTTAAATAAACAATCACTTCTCTTATTCAATATTCTCTATACTTTTCACTACTGTCATCTATCGCCCTTCTTTATCGCGGTTCACAACTCGAATGTCTTGGGTGCTCCTGCGACATCTATTTATATCTCCTAGTGACACCTCTCGAAATTTCCAGATTCGTTGAGAAGGTTCGTTAAGTTCAGAAGGTTCGAGAACAACATACCAAGTTATGCCACAGCTACTCAAACTGCTATTCCAATGCTGCCAAAATCGGTAATATGGCCACTTTCTACTAGATGGCGTAGTTGACTAATTAATGACACAGTTCAAGCAAACATGCAACAATATATTGCAAATTCTTCCTGCATCACTGCTGTAGCTCTTTCTAGGGACCTGTTACACACCACGATAGCTGTATCATCAGCAAAAGCAAACGGTATACTTTGTTTGAATGATCGGAGGAGCTCATTAGTATACAGGATGAATAGGATTGGCCCTAGTTTTGATCCCTGTGGGACACCATATTCCAGATTACTTCTGTCACTCTGTACATCACAAATTTTTACGCAAAATAGCCTGTTGGACAGGTAATCGGTCAACCAATCCGCCATTAATCCTCTTATACCAATACGTTGAAGCGCTTCAAGAAGTATTTTGTGGTTTAAGGTATCGAATGCCTTACTGAAATCCATGAAGAGTACCAACACGTGATGACATTTCTTCAAGCTCTGGTTGACACAATTCGCGAATTCTGCTAACAGTTTACACGTACTTTTATTTTTTTGAAAACCGTATTGACTTTTATGAATCGGAACATGATTGCCAATAAAGCTATTTATTCGTGCAGTGGTAACACTTTCTAGACATTTTTCTATTACCGGAAGTATTGATATCGGTCTATAGTTACTGAGCTGACTTTTATTTCCTCCTTTGTAAATAGGCCTTACTACAGCTGTTTTCAAGATGGATGGTATCTTTGATTATGTCAGACTTATGTTAATGAACTTACCTATAATGGGTGCAAATATGTCGGCGTGTTTTCTGATATCGGCCGCTCGATTTCCATCAATTCCTGGCGATTTATCTTCACCCAGCAAACTTATTATACTATAAACTTCTTGAACGTTTGTTGGTTTTACGAACATAGTTTTTTCCAGGATTCTGTTCGGATTAACATATGTAATTGAGTCACAATGATGGATAATCTTCTTCGTCTGTGTTGAAAAGAATTTTGCAAAATCATTGGATAATACATGCGGTTCAGAAGAAAAGTTTTTATTCAATGACTCATCAATATTTAATTTTTTTCTTCCCAGTATTTCATTTATTAATCCCCACGTTTTCCTGGTGTCTGTCTTCAATTGAATGAACTGGTTTTTAAAATAATTGGATTTATGGGATGATATTTCTTTGTTTAATTGGTTTCTAAAATGCTTATATTCGACTTCAAAGCCTTTGTTAAACCTGTTGTTTTTCCACCTACGGTATAGATCGTCCCTTCTTTTGCATTTATCAATAAGACTCGCGGTCATCCAGGTGTTGTGATTTCTTTTATTTGTTATTGATTTTGTGCAGGTTGATTTTTTATATATATCTTTGAACTTTGTAACAATTTGTTCATACATGCTTTCAGCTTCATTTTCGCTCATGATACTTTCCCAATTTGAGTTCTGTATTAGTTGGTTATCTTTCGTATTACATATATACTTTGTATTCACAACTTTTTCTATTACTGTTTTTGGAGTACAAGTGGCGTAAAGTACAGGGTAATGGTTGGTCATCCCGCATTCTATTACTAACGAGTTCATCTGTACATCTGTTTTGCTGACCAGGATGTGATCAATCAATGACTTCGATCCTTTTTTAGGTTCAACTCTTGTGAACTCTGTTATAACGTTCATAAGCCTTGATGATGCTAGCGTCTCCAAATACTCTTTTACGTAATATGCATTAGTATCGCGAACGTTAATATTAATATCACCCATCACAATTATTTCCTCATTTTTACCCAATTTGGATAAATTACTTCCCATCTCTTCAACAAACGCCTTCTTACTAAAACCTGGAGGTCTATATATTCCCAGGACATAGGTCGTTTTGTTATCTTCTGTAAAACTAATTTTTACATTTTCATAAGAAGCGGTAACGTGAGGTATGGACGTGTGATCTAGTTCTTGGCGAATAAACATCAAAACTCCACCACCTCTTCTTTTGTTTCTATTCGAAAACTCAGGCAGAAAGCCTTCTATTTTATAGAAAACTTTTTCTTCGTCTTTTATATTCGTTTCAACTAAAACAATGATTTTCAACTTTTCTTACAAAATGCCTTATACTTAAACAAAAACTATTCCAATTAGTATGCAGAGATCTTATATTGAAACATAAACAAGAAAAATTCGTATTCAAAAATTCATTTGCGTTTATACCGCTAAAACCTTGTACTACCCTACAATCAAGGTTAACTACCAATTCATCGTTTCTATTTGTGTTACCCATTTAGTCATAAACAGTTTCGCGTTTCTATTATATAGTTACACACCATTGAAAATTATTGTATGTGTGTTATTTTATCGACATCATTTGCGGTGCATATCATAATGGGTTGTGCAATGTGCACTCTCAACTCTTCGTGCTAAGATTTTACCCGCACTCTCCCACACAAATTTCCAGTTTTCCTGCTTTGCCTTCTCTTTCGCCATCCACAGCAGGTGCTTGTTTTGTTTTGTCAGCTGGTTGTTTATGTACACTGTCTTATCAGGCAGCGATGGCTTTGGACTCGGTTTTGCATTGCTATAATCGGTGTTCTGCATTACTGCACTCAGTCTAATGGGACGAGTTGCGCGAGTTACAACAGTATCCCACGATCAACCCCAGCAGCAGGAACAACAACAACAATAACAGCCCCAGCAGCAACACACAACATTGATGCCTTGATTAACATTGTAATAAACACTACATCATAATCGACCAGAGATCCCATCAACAACATTGATGCCTTGGCGGCATTCCATATTAACATTGTAATAAACACTACATCATAATCGACCAGAGATCCCATCAACAACATTGATGCCTTGGCGGCATTCCATATTAACATTGTAATAAACACTACATCATAATCGACCAGAGATCCCATCAACAACATTGATGCCTTGGTGGCATTCCATATTAACATTGTAATATCACGCAGTCAGCATTTCCTCCGATCAATCTAATCGTAAGATATATATTTAAGTAAAGAATTGTATTTTCAAGTAGTCTCTTGTTAGCATCTAAAGAATAAAGTTGTATTTTTTTGAGTAAAGTGCGGGTTGAACCTATAATTGGCGCAGTCGTTTAGGCCGGTTTCGATGGACACTTAGTACATATAAAATTATTATAAATCGGCGGATTACCGAAAAATTAGTAGTAAAAGTAACTAAGTGACAGTGAGTTTTAACTCTTAGCGACCGGGAAAGGACAATTTCGAGTGAATATCGAATAAGTTTGAATCCGAGAGAAAATCGGAAAAGAAAAAAAAAAAAAAAAAAAAAATCATCAGTTTTAACCCAATCTGCAAACTCAATCATCGAGGGACCACACCATCATCGGGGGAACACCGAAAATAATCATCGAGGGAACATCGTTGACATAATGAAAACTATTCTCATATTTTTGGGGTACATGTAAGTTTTTTTAATCTATTTTAAGTAAGTGATAAATAAATAAAATCTAATTTAATTGAAAATTTTTTTTGTGTTACCATCAAATTGTGTACATTTAAAGTAAATTACCTTTGTTATTGATTATAATAAAACAAATAAAATAAAAACTAGAGATGTATAAGTAAACTAGAATTTAATGCCTAACGATAAGAAATATATAAAAAAATCATCCCTATTTCCGTATCCCAAATGTGGAAGATTATTTAAAAGCCTAAGCCCCATTTCAGAAAATATAGAAAAAGAAAAATTATCTATCTCGTTTAACGAATTAAATCATCACACAATTGTTAATTCAATCATGAATCAATCTCACATTCAGCCTACTCAAAATGTTGATCAACCAACGCAACCAAGCTTGAGAGACATATTTGAGGCACTAAAAATTCCTGATGCGGTCAAGGATCTGCCTCGTTTTGATGGCAATCCAAGACTCCTTTATGAATTCATCAACAATGTCGAAGAAATTCTTTTGTTCGTGCGAGGCCTTGAAGGATCTCCGTACGCTCAGATTATTTTAAGATCTATAAGAAATAAGATAGATGGTCAAGCCAACGAGGTTTTGAATATGTATGGCACTGCCTTGGTATGGGAAGAAATTAAGAGCAATTTAATTCTTCATTATTCGGACAAGCGCAACGAGACATCATTAATTAGAGATCTTTACACGTTGAAGCAAAGCAATAGAACGGTAGAGCAATTCTACAGCGATATTGTGGAAATTCAGGCAACAATGAATAACAACGTTTTAATTCACGAACACGACCTTAATGTCATAAAAGCAAAGAAAGACTTGTATTCACAAATGTGCCTAAATGCTTTCTTGTCGGGTCTGAGAGAACCTCTTGGATCTAGTATACGAGCAATGAGGCCCGTCACACTAGCAGAAGCGTTAGCCTTCTGTATACAAGAACAAAATATGTTCTATATAAAATCGGATTTTAATAGAACCAACACTTATAGAAGATCAGAGACATTCCTAATGCCTACTTACCCTAGAATTACAACTCCAAATTTTAATATGAACCCATTTAACCGTATATTTAAGAACCCGCCTTTTAGTGGAAACAATGTAGCTCAAAATAATGCATTCCACCCATTTGCTAATAATTATGCCTCAAATGCAAATCGATACAACCAATCCACCTCTTTTGGTACCCATAACAGATACAATAATGAAAATCCTATGAGACCCCGAAACAACCTACCCAACACCTTCATTCCTAGAAATAATACGAATTCGTTTAACGTACCTAACAACTACAACACTCAAAATACGTCACGTCCACTACCCCCTCCAGAGCCAATGGACACTACCTCCGTCCGTACCAACCTAGGAAGACCAGACGCATTTCGATCCAATACAATGAACTCCAGAATAACACAAAGAACAAATAGACCAAATATAAACCAACAATACTATCACCCACAACCCAGATACACAGTAGAAGAACTTCATAATCTTAACGCATTAGAACGGAATGACTATTTGTATAAACCAGATTTAGACGGTTACTATGACTACTACGACAATACTGACCCTACGATTCAGAACGAACAATTAACTGATCCTTACGAAGACTACGGAAACTTCGACGAACAAGATGGGCAACTCCTTAATACATTACACGAACTAGATACAGGAAATTTTCAATCAACCGCCTCACCGAATCAACCGGTTACATAGATGTCAATAAACATGGCACAACCTTACCATACATTAATATATCCTCACCTTTTGGTAGACCCCTGAAGTTCTTTATAGATACAGGAGCATCAGCATCATTTCTAAATCCAGAGTTCACCCATTTCCTTACACACAAAAAATGCATCCCAATTAACATTTCAACAATCCTTAACAAATATCAGCTTGAGGAAAAAGTAACACTACCCACATTCTCAGAGTTTAATGAACATGGTCAATTCGACTTTCTAATTTTTAAATTCCATGCTTATTTCGATGGCCTGCTTGGACTTGATATTTTGTCTCAGTTAGGTGCAAATGTCGACTTAAAAAACAAATTGCTTGTTACAGAATACGCAACAATCCCATTAAGATTTAAACCTAATTTTAGCTCCGGAAGACACCTAATTCCACCCAACACCAAATCTATTATCAAAATTCCTGTCGATATAGAGAACGGTAACACATTTATTAGGAAAACTATTGTTAAACCGGATCTCATTGTTTCAGAGGGAATATACACGGCAAGAAATTGGTATTGCTTTGTAGAAGTTTGCAACGAGTCCAAGAAAGAGCAAACACTCTATGTGGAACAACCACTAAAATCAGAACCATACGACGAATTTAACTTTATCGAAGTCAATAATTTCAACTTAAACTACGAACATATTTCTACGGACGACAGTATAACGAACTTATTACGTACTTCACATTTAAATGAGGAAGAAAAGAAACACATTTCTAGATTATGTAAGGAATTTGACGATATTTTCTTGAGAGAAAGGCATAGTCTCACTTTCACTAATAATGTAAAACATCGAATCCATACAACCGATAACTTACCTACTTATACCAAAACATATAGATATCCATACTTCCACAAAGAAAAAGTAAGGAAACAAATCAACGATATGCTTGAGCAAGGCATTATTCAACACAGCTACTCTCCTTGGAGCTCACCCGTCTGGGTAGTCCCAAAAAAAAGAGACGCTAGTGGCAGACAAAAATGGAGGCTAGTGATAGACTTTAGAAAAGTCAATGAAAAGACGGTTTCTGACCGTTATCCGATACCGAACATAACGGAAATCCTCGACAAATTGGGAAAAAGCATGTATTTTTCCACACTCGACTTGGCGAGTGGTTTCCATCAAATTGAGATGGACCCTAGAGATGTAGAAAAAACTGCGTTTACAGTTGAAGGAGGACATTACGAGTATGTACGGATGCCTTTTGGCCTCAAAAACGCTCCGTCAACCTTTCAACGTGTAATGGACAACGTTTTAAAGGATTTAATCGGAAAGGTATGCTTAGTATACATGGACGATATAATAATTTATTCTACATCGCTCCAAGAGCACTTAGAAAATCTGAAAAAGGTTTTTAGCAGACTCCGCGAGCACAATTTAAAAGTCCAAATAGACAAATCGTACTTCCTACAAAAAGAGATCGCTTTCTTAGGTCATATCGTCACGACAGAAGGTATTAAGCCTAATCCCGAAAAAATTCTTGCCATAAAAAAATTTCCACTTCCCCGCACGCAGAAAGATATACGAGGTTTCTTAGGACTACTAGGTTACTACAGGAAGTTTATAAAGGACTTTGCTAAACTAGTTAAACCCCTGACCGAATGCCTTAAGAAAGACCGTAAAGTAGAAATAAATGACCGGTACATAAAAACTTTTGAAACTTGCAAAAATCTTCTTATTAATGATCCCATACTCCAGTATCCAGATTTCTCAAAGTCGTTTAACCTCACCACGGACGCCAGTAATTTTGCCTTGGGTGCAATTCTTTCGCAAGGTCCAATTGGCAGCGATAAGCCAATCTGCTTTGCCAGCAGAACGTTGACCGACTCGGAAATTAACTATTCCACAATAGAAAAAGAACTATTGGCAATAGTCTGGGCGACAAAATATTTCCGTCCATACCTTTATGGACAAAAGTTTAAAATAATCACAGACCACAAACCCCTTACTTGGGCAATGAATCTAAAAGACCCAAACTCAAAGTTAATTCGTTGGAGATTAAAATTAGAGGAATTCGATTATGAAATAATATATAAAAAAGGACAACACAATACCAATGCTGACGCTCTCAGCAGAATAAAAATAGAAACCCCAAGAAACATTGAAATAAACGTAAACGATACCATGTCTATTCAAGGCACAAGTGGAACGACCGTTCATTCCGCAGAAGAAAATTTAAACGATGGTATACTTATTTCCGAAAAACCATTGAATGAGTTCAATCTGCAAACTATTTTTCAAAAATCAAGCAGAGGTGTACCCATGACACTTGAGACAATTTTTAAAAATAAACAACGACGAACGTTAAGGAAAGCATCCTTCACCGAAGACCACATAGTTGACATTTTCAAGAAATTTCTATCACCAAACAAGCTTAACGCTGTGTACGCAGACGACGAAACTTTTCGGACTATACAATCAGTGTACTCTAAATATTTCTCCCAAAACAAACCCTTTCGCCTAATTAGATGCACCGAAAAACTAGAAGATATAAGACAGATCGAAGAACAGGAAAAAATAATAAACGAGTATCACATTGAACACAACCATAGAGGAATCGAGGAAACTCTTTTACACCTTAAAAGAGAATTCTATTTTCCGTATATGAGAAACAAAATCACTCAAACCATAAACAATTGCGATAAGTGTCAGACATTAAAGTACGACAGACATCCACCAAAAATAAAATTCGAAAAGCCTGAAACACCACTGAAACCTTTAGATATCATACACATCGATATTTACACAATTAGAAACCAACACATATTAACAATAATAGACAAATTTTCCAAATTTGCTGCAGGTTACACTATACCTGCTAGAAACAGCATTTCAGTTCTCAAGGCACTCAAGAATTTCATAAGCCTTCACGGCATCCCTAGAAAAATAGTCTGTGACCAGGGCACGGAATTTAATTCGAATATATTCAAGGATTTCTGTAGGAATTATCATATCAATTTAAACATGACTTCATTCCAACAGACTTCCAGCAATTCGCCCGTAGAGCGGTTGCATTCTACTCTTACAGAGATATATAGAATAATTTTAACTACCCTTAAAGAAAAGAAAATAGAAATGGACCACGAGGAAATTTTCTCAGAAACAATAATTACATATAATAACGCCATCCATTCAGCAACCCAATTTACTCCTTATGAGCTATTTTATGGAAGAACTTATAAATTCAACAAAAACATCAATTTCAAAAACGAACATGAATACCTCGATAAAATAAAAAGGTTTCAAGAAGAATTGTTTCCAACCATTAAAGACAGATTAGAACAATCCACCAGTCGACGAATAGATAAGCTTAACGAAGATCGCGAAAAACCAGAAAAAAGAGAAAACAATGAAGTAATATATAGGAAAGAGTGTCGACGAAATAAAATAACTCCTCGATTTACTAAACATGTAATTAAGAAAAATAATAAAGTTACGGTATTAACTCATGATAACAGGAAACTCCATAAGTGTAGAATTAAAAGAAAAAGAAAATATGAATTGCATAATACCTATACCAAAACATAGCTGCACACGATTTAAACTTTTCTGTATTTCCTTTCTACCAACAGGTACACCCTAGTCAACACACAAAGATTAGAAGTTCACGACCTCACTAAAACACAGGGTATTCTTCCCTTAAAGCTAGGCTCTGCTAGAATTATTGAAAATTATCAAAACCTCATCCATATGGTCGACTTAGATGAGTACTTAACAAACATTGACAACATTGAACAAACTTTGACGAATTTTAGCCATTACCACAGTCTACAACCTTCAATCAAAATAACAAAGTATAAACTTAAGGAACTCTATAATAAGCTTGAAACTTTGACGCCGACAAGAAGACAAAAGAGAGGACTAATAAACGGACTAGGTTCAGTTATAAAACTCATAACAGGCAATATGGACGCGAACGACGCAGACGAACTTAATAAGAGAATCGAAAGCCTTAATCAAAATGAAAAAGAGCTTAATAACAAAGTTAATTCTCAAATTAGTCTAAACTTACAAATGATTGAAAGGTTCGAAAATATTACCAGACATATTAATTATGAACAAAACGAGATAAGTAAATACTTGACATATTTTCATAAACAAACAAAAAAATCTATTCGATCCAATACGAATGCCATCTTACACATGCAATATCTTAACCAGTTAAATCTTAATATTGACCTTCTCACTAACCATATTGTAAACATAGCCGAAGCAATAGTACTTGCCAAACTAAATATCATCCCTAAAATGATTTTGAATAAAAATGAACTTCACGAGATCCGAAGTACTTTCATTAACCAATCAATTGAAATAAAATCCGATGAACATTTATACGAATTACTAGAGCTGCAAGCATATTACAATGGCTCCAAAATAATCTTCAACATTCGCATCCCAATTTTATCTCATGAAGACTTTTCCCTATTCCATATAATCCCACTTCCTGTAAACGAAACAAAAGTAATTATAGCAAAACCATATATTGTAACCAGTAAAAACAGCATCATGTACTTTGATAACATTTGCCCCAAAATAGAGAATATTTTCCTTTGTAAGAAACCAATCCAGAAGCAGTCAATACTCGAGTCCAATTGTATCGGAAACCTCATGAGAAATCAAGCCGCTGACTGCCCAATAAAGGAAGTCGGAGAAATCAAGGAAATCACACAGCCCGAGCCAAACTATATTCTTTTATTGAATGTTCCCGCAACACGCATTAATTCAACCTGCAACAATCTTCAGCAAACTATTAAAGGATCTGTATTACTACATTACAACGATTGCAAAGTCGAAATCAATGGAATTCTATACGGAAGCAACCCTAACATATACTTTGATGAAGTTCACATATTCCCTGTGTCAAATTCAGAAATTCGCCCAGCATACACTGTCGAAACATTAAATCTAAGGAAATTTAACGAATTCCAATTCAAAAACCACCAGGCAATAGATATTCTAAGCACCGAAAGTCAAAGACGGGACAAATACATTATCATAACTCTAATAACTTTCATATGCATTTCAATAATAGTAATTTATCTTTGCAGAAGCAAATTTAACATTAACCTAGACGACATTTCTTTCGCTCGAGCCACAGCAACTACTCAGCCACTTTGGCCCTCACTCAAATCTAAGGGGGGAGGAGTTACAACAGTATCCCACGATCAACCCCAGCAGCAGGAACAACAACAACAATAACAGCCCCAGCAGCAACACACAACATTGATGCCTTGATTAACATTGTAATAAACACTACATCATAATCGACCAGAGATCCCATCAACAACATTGATGCCTTGGCGGCATTCCATATTAACATTGTAATAAACACTACATCATAATCGACCAGAGATCCCATCAACAACATTGATGCCTTGGCGGCATTCCATATTAACATTGTAATAAACACTACATCATAATCGACCAGAGATCCCATCAACAACATTGATGCCTTGGTGGCATTCCATATTAACATTGTAATATCACGCAGTCAGCATTTCCTCCGATCAATCTAATCGTAAGATATATATTTAAGTAAAGAATTGTATTTTCAAGTAGTCTCTTGTTAGCATCTAAAGAATAAAGTTGTATTTTTTTGAGTAAAGTGCGGGTTGAACCTATAATTCGCGCGCTTGCTTAACAAATTCAGTTTTGCAAATATTTGAAGCAAAAGAAGCGACGTGATAGATTTATCAGGGTTTTTATTTTTAGTTCTGTAAATGTCGGTGATATCCGTGTCTTTTATTTCATGGTTTATTGTTTTCCCTATTCCTTTAACTATTTCCACTAAATTTTCGTGATGAGTTGAGTCGGAGGAATGTTTTTAATATCGATATTATGCTTGATTAATTGTTGTTCCATGGTGTTAATTTGTGATTGCATATTGTCTATGATTTCGTCTTTCTTCTTGTTGTTTTCTTTCAGTTCATTCAAATCTTTCATGAAACTTTCAATTAGGCTGTTGTTTTTAGTCATATTAGTGTTGATGTCTTTGTATTTTGAGGCTAGAAAATCACAACTTGATATTATATCTTTCATTTCTGATCTTATCAGACGAATCTCCGTCAGGATAGCTGTGTTCCCATTATCTATGATTTCATGTGACTTATCTGGGCTACTGGCTGGTCGCACTCTTTTTGTCGCTTGTGCCTTTGAATCCAGAACTGGTGTTGATAGTCCCACTTTGCTATAAGCCGCACCTTGCTCATTTCCAGGGTTTCTGCAGCTTTGACACCTCCATGTGTCCCTTCTTGCGCCCATGTTTCTCCAATATTTCTCAGTAACCGTAGTGCATTCGAAGTGAAGCCTACGGTCGCACATCATACAAAATGCGAAATCTCCGTCGTTGGAGAGATTTTCACCGCAATGACCACACACAACCATTATAGAGGGATATGCAAGAAGAGAATGCAAAGTATACAAGGGCAATGGGAATAAAGAAAAATTTACAAATAAATTCACAAATAGATTTAATAATTACGCTTTAATTGCTTGTTTTTTTTTTCTTTTTTCTTATAAATTCACTGTCTTAATCAGGTTATACTACACTTCAGGGTATTTAACTTGATAACTTGTAAGAAGACCATTAGATTTAATAGCATATTAAAAACACGTCCAATCACTAAGCTAGCTGTAGCTACTATCTCTGCCATAAGTGAAGTTGGTAACAAACTATTAGTCTGGAAGCGTTCACACTTGAGCATGAAAATGTTATGTTTATTATATAGGTATGTATATATATTTATACATAAATATATTATATCTATATATATATATATAATTGATAACAACAATGTAAATAGGGTTAGTTATTGATTATTATGTTTTGGGATCTATTTGTGATTTCACAATGGACCTGGCACCTATCCCAAAGCTAACAGTAAACCCAAGCAGGGGGGTTGCAGGTGGGCAACATGCCCCCCATGGATATTTTATGGGATCTACTTGTGATTTCACAACGTATTTCGCATCTATCTCAAATCTAACAGTAAACCTAAGCATACACATTGTACTGTATATGTGATTTATTTGTGATTTCACAATGTACCTCGCACCTATCCCAAAGCCAACAGTGAACCCATGCAGGGGGGTTACAGGGGGGCAGCATGCCCACCCATACACATTGTACTGTTTATGGGATATACTAGTGATTTCACAACGTACTTCGCACCTATCCCAAATCTAACAGTCAACCGAAGCATGCACATTGTACTGTTTATGGGATGTATTTATGATTTCAGAATGGATTCGCACCTATCCCAAAGCTAACAGTGAACCCAAGCAGGGGGTACATTGTACTGTTTATGGGATCTACTTCTGATTTCACAATGTAACTAAACGCATTCTCAATCTAGAAAAGGAAAACCGAAAAGAAACACGATTGCCTCTAACGGCCATATTATTCACTCCCTTTAATCCGGGTTAAAGGTTACACCCGGATTAAAGATAGTTTAACCCACAAATTAAACCCAAGTCCATAATTCAATCGTTAAACCCAAACATAAACCCAGTTTTTTAAACTTGACAGCGTTTAATCCGATTTAATTTAAACTGCACTCTGGAGACCAGTTTAAGTACTTTAACTCGGGTTAAAACTCTATTTCATAATATTCACTGTTTTTGTCTAGGTCGCATTTTTGACATTTCTTTGCTCGCACGAGGCAGGAATTAAAAAAGTAAAAAAAAATTAAAAAAGCTGGAAAAAAGTACCTATCAAGACGCTGGGAAAATGGATTTCATTCGTGATATTGACGAAATGTTTATGTCTTCGTCGTAGGACGATGAATTTATTGAAAAGCTGATGGAACAGCAGATGGTGAGTCAACATCGTCCTAATCGTCGAACGTATCGAATGCACAAGCGGGCTTGTGTAAAGGATTGAATACGTTAGATTTCCGGAAATATTTTCGGCTAAAAAAGAGGCATTTTGGAGGTTACAAAAATTGACAAACTACAAGAAACAAATGTCGTTATATGTGACTTTTGACACTACGTAGGTATAGGTAGTGTGTGAGGTGGGTAAGCTGTGGCGATTGCAATGTGAATAAATGAATAAATGAAATAAAGAAATGTGTGCCGTTGGCCTTAAGGGCGATGACCCGTGGTGGGGCGTTAACATCCTGGCCGGTCGAATGGAGATTCGAAAGTAGGTGGTTCCAAGATGCGGCACAGCTTCTGTACTGGGCCCCGACAAAGACCAGTCGACGTCTTCAGGGTAACGTTGCGGGTAAGTCCATCACTGACCGGGACCTCTATCACCCGACCTAGGCGCCAGTGAGTGGGAGGTAGGTTCTCATTGCGGACGGTCACTATATCACCCGTCTGTATGTTGGGTTCACGACTTTCCCATTTGTTACGGGTCTGCAGAGTCGTAAGATACTCGTCGCTCCAAAGAGTCCAAAAGTCCTGGTGTATCTTCCGGAGCCATTGATATTGCTTCAGGCGGTTGAGCGGGACGTCTCCGACTGAAGGCTCGGGTACTGCGAGAAGTGGGTCTCCGATTATTAAGTCTCCTGGCGTTAGAGCCAATTTGTCCTCTGGATCGTCATGTAACGGCACCAACGGCCGCGAGTTGAGGCAGGCCTCGATCCGAGTCGCCAGCGTGTGCAATTGGTGGTACCACAGGGATTGTGTACCGATGAGGCGAATCAGATGGTGTTTGTCTGATTTGACTGCAGCCTCCCAAAAACCCCCTTGGTGGGGGCACTCGGGACGATGAGATGCTAGGTTGTGCCGCTGTGGGCGAGAGTTTGCCTGTTGTGCTCGGTATGGAAGATGGCCAAGTCCTCCTTCAGGTGGCGGTTCCGTTATTACTGTATAAGTCCAGACATATGCCTCGCCGGCTGACAAATCGAGTGAAGGCATCAAGAAATGATTGCGCTGAAGGGTCCTCAATTACCTCGAGATGGACTGCTTTCGTTGTCATGCAGATGAAGACAGCCAGATATGCTTTAGTGGTAGTGCGGGAGCGTTTGGTCCCCACACGCAATGTAAAAGGGCCACAGTAGTGGACCCCTGACGCCAGGAACGGTCGGGCCGAGGTGACTCTGGGGCGCGGTAGTGAAGCAATCTGCTGCTTAATGACGTTTCGTCGTTGCCGTCGACAAACCACGCACTTGTGGAGGTAGCTTCGGACTGCTTGACGGCCATGCAGGATCCTGTATCGTCGCCTGAGGGTGTGGAGCATGAGCTGGGTGCCACCATGCAGTGTTGTCCAATGCGCATCAGCAATTAAGAGGGTCATCAATGCGCCGGACCGTGGTAGTATGATCGGGAATCGGTGGTCCTGAGGAAGGGCGGAGTTCGCTAGTCGCCCTACCAGTCGGACGATACCCTTGCGTCCAGGAACGGGTTTAAGGAGAATAGTCGACTGGAGCAAGAGAGGCTGACCCCGTTAGCGATGCGTTGTCGATTATCTAGAAATTCGTTCTGTTGTTCCAGGCGGATGAGGGTGCTGAGAGCTCGGTCGAGTTCATCTGCCCCCACCACGGGTTTTTTCCACAGGTCTTTGTTTACGCGGTGCCACCGCCAACGAAATAAATATGCCACCGTATGGAGCAAGCGCTGGAGGGAGCTGAAGCGCTCTGTCACGGGAATAACCTGTCCGTCCCGGCGCCGTGTCATTAGGCGGGGTTGCTCGAAAGCGACGTTTGAGAGGACGACAAGCTTCCGTTCGCTGTTGAACTCCTCTTCATCGTCCGGAGTTAGTTGAACGGGTTCAGTGGTAGAGAGAGGACCCTGTATGAGCCAATTTGGACCCCTCCACCATAGGGGATGTGTGATGAGTTCCTCTGCCCGGATGCCGCGGCTTGCACAGTCGGCTGGATTCTGTGATGTTCGGACGTGATGCCACCGGTCCGGTGACGTCAGCTCTTGGATCTGTCGGACTCGGTTTTCAACGTATGGCTTGAGTGTGGCGGGCTCCTTCTTCAGCCAGCAGAGGACCATGCTCGAGTAGGACCACAACTGGTAGGAAGTGTCCCTGAGGTCGAGGACATCTCGGAGTCGATCGAGCGTGAGCGCCAGTAGCTGAGCGGCACATAGCTCGAGTCTTGGTGTGGTAGCACCCTTGAGCGGGGCCACCTTGGTGCGTGCCGTAAGTAAAGACACACGGACCTGATTGTCAGCGTAAACAGTTAGGACGTAGATGAAGCTGCATAGGATTTGGATTTGGTCGACGTTGGTTGCCAGGGTGATGGCTTCGGACTCATTGCTGTAACTGGTCAGTAGATCATCAACATAGAAGGCCTTCTCAATCGCCTGTCGGGCTGAGGCGGATCGCACCGGTTCCTGGATCAAGTGCGAGTTGTCCCGAGCACATTGTTGTAGGGCACACACTGCATTGTATGGGCTGCATGCCATGCTGTAGGTCACGGTTGTGAGTCGGAAGACGGCTAATTCGTCCGAAGGTGATTCTCGCCAGAGAATGCGTTGGAAATCTCTATGTTCGGCGGCCACCAGTATTTGCCGGAACAACTTCTCGACGTCTGCCGTGAGGGCAACTGCGGAAAGCCGAAACCGGAAAATGATGTTGACCAAGGTATCCTGGATGGTCGGTCCAACCAGATGAGTGAGACCCCGGTGGTGGTCCCGGCAGAGGCGTTGAATAACACCCGGAACTTCTCCGTGACAGCATGATGTGGAATGTAGTAGCATCCAGAGTGGTTGCCAGCATTCGGGACACGTTCCATGTGTCCAAGGTTGAAGTACTCGCGCATGAAGGCGACATACTGAGGCTTCAGGTCTGGATTGCGGGCAAGACGCCGCTCCAAACAATAGAATTGCCGTAGTGAGCTGGCGAAGGAATCGCCTAGTTGAGGGGCTTCACGGCGAAAGGGGATCTGTACCACGTAACGGCCGTCTTCGGTACGCCAATGGGTGGATGAGAAGATCAGGCTGCACTCATCATCCGCTTCTTTGAAATCTGGGACTTCCTCGAGCATCCAAAATCTGCGAACGAGTTCTTCAAGGCGCGCGTCATCATCATCAACATGAGCGCTTAGTGTCTAATGGCTTGTGGGTGGGTGTGGTTGTTGTCGCCGGACCAAATATGACCCAACCAAGACGAGTGCGTTGGGCGTAGGGCTCATGATCTCGCCCGTGGATAACCGCACCCTCAACAATGAGTCCCCAGACATCGGAGCCGATAAGGACATCAATAGGGCCAGGAGTGCCGAACTTGGGATCGGCCCATTGTTTCACGTTCACTCGTACCGCTGGCGTCGTTGACACAATGGATGGTATGATGAGCACGTTGAATGTGAGTGCGAATTCCGAAGCCGAGAGCGGCGGTTCCAGTCGTTGGTTGGTGGCGGGCATCCCGGCAGAGGAGAGTGTTGTGCTGCTGTCCACAATTCCGGCACATTCCCGAGGAACACTGTTGCGAACTATGTCCAGGGCGCAGGCAGTTGAAGCAGACCCCACACGACCGGATGGCCTTGAAGCGCTGGTCGATCGCCATGGACTGCAATGTGGGACATCTCGTAATACGATGCAGGTTGTGGCAGTGTGGGCACCGACTATCCCTGTGTGTGGTAGTGGCCACATTCGACCGGATGGCTTGTTGATTCCTCTTCTGCTGGCGGCCGGACTATTCACCTCGACCCGGTGTTCGGACCAGCTCCGTTGCCAGACTGTGGGCACGCTGCTCCAGGTGAGCGATGAGTTCAGCTAGTTTCGGGATCTCCTTGGGTTTGCACCGCAAGCACCACGACTGTTGGGTGTCGCTGGGTAGTTTGGCCATGATAATAGGAACGGTTAAGGCATCCCACTGGTCCACAGGCAGCTGCATCACCTTTGATGCACGTAGGGATTCTTGCACGGTGTCGATGATGGTCCTCAGGGACTGAGACGTCTCGTTCTGAGCCGGTCGCATGTTCATGAACCGTGCGACATGGATTTCGGCCAATAGTTTGGGGTTGTCGTAGCGTTCCGTTAAGGCCGCCCAGACCTCCTCGTAGCCGCCGGAATACATGCTCCCAACCAGCGGCACCTTAGATGCGCTCACGGCTTGGCGTAGTTTTCCCAGTTTGAACGCTTCTGGGAGCTCGACGTTGTTGTATACCAGCGTGACTAATGCGTCCTTGAACGCCAGCCAGCTGCTAAGATTTCCGTCAAATATAGACACCTGTAGGGGATCCAGTTTCATATCCATTCGTGTGGCCTGACCGAGGCCTTGGTCGTCCGTACGGGGTAGTGGAGGTTTCTCACCCTCCAATTGTCGGATGCGACGGTTCAGCACAATGTGCACCTCACCAGCCATCTTTTCCACACGTATCCATTGATCGGTATGTGCGCTCAGCTCGCCCGGCTTCGCCTGGCCCACTAGGATGTCATGGGTCTCCGTGAACCTGTTAAACGTCGCGCGGATCATGGTGAGCTCCTGCTCCACTTGCGCCCAGTCCCAGGTGCGGACGTGCGCGGCCAGCACCCGCTCGTAGGTACGCGAGATCGTCGTCACCGCTGCCGATCGCAGGTTTAATTCGGCCATTTCCAAAGTTTAATGCACTAATCAACAACACGAGAGCCAAGTAAATTACGACAGTCAGGCACCGCGCACAAAAGCAACAGGCCATTTGACTTGGGCGTGGGGTATACTCAGGGTCACTCAGGGGTCACTCAGTATAAGTTCAATCCTCACAGGAGGCACCAAATGTTCGGGAAATGATACTCCGAAACGTCACTGTTATTTACAAATATTTTATTTTTCTTTAACTCGTATAATTTAATGCTTTCAAATATCTCTAATTGTCGCGAGGCGGAGCTGGATGCTGCCTAAGAACAAAAGTCACTGAATGCTGCCGTAGTTTTCCTGTCATTTCGATGCCATCTTGATTTATTGAAGATAAAACAGAAGCTGAGTGACAGGGAAAACTGCGGTAAGCAAATATTTTTAATTCAGCTATTACTTGTATAACTATGTACTTATTTATTCTATTAATTACAGAAATAAATAAACATTCATTTCAAGAAACTTTGCTCGGCAACAATCTTTATTTCGCATTTCCATTGCGAATTCATTTCGAATTTATTTGGAAATCTGCAATTTGTCGATAGTGCAAATCCACCATTTTGGCTTTAATGCGAAGAAGCCAGCGAAAAAGTAAAGGAAAACACCCGAAATACCAGGACTACGCAATGAGTGACGACGAAAGCTTGGACGACACAATGGTTGATGAGAACCAAAAGGATTTAAGAGTGCAGCTGGAGTATATTCAGGATCAGCTGAAAAAACTTCAGATGGAGACCGCCGCCGCTAAAGCATCTACAGAATCCGAGCGTCTACTTCGTCTGCAGTTTCAAGAACAGGCTGCTGCCGCTGTCGCTGCAGCAGAAGCATCTGCTGCCACCGTACACTCATTACGCGTGGAATTAAAAAAGCAAGTAGCGGCTACAAGAGATACGTCTACCGAAGGTGAACATGTTTTGCGATTGCAACAGCAAGCGGCTGCCGCCGTACAATCAGGGAACGCTGTTGCAACCGAGAGCGTTCCACACACACAACATAAGGAATTGCCACCACGGCCGTTGACGTCAACAATTCCAAGGACTGCCGATTGTGTGGAAGCCGCCAGAACACAGTCGCCATTGACGTCATCGATGTCGGTGAGACAGATCAGTAATACAGCAACAGGAACATCTATCGATGTTATGCGCAATATTTACCTGGGTCTGCCACAATGTTCGACATCAATTAGCTGCAATGAATATGAAAAAGTAGCTGTGGGTTCATCTGCCGATGTTTTCTGCCGATGTTTTCCGCGGTATACAATCCCCATGTACAGTTGTACAGGCCTGTGCAACCACATAGCCGCAAAATATACGACCTGCCAAACTATGACGGAAGTCCGGAAGACTGGCCGATGTTTTCGACCGCCTTTGTGGAGTCGACAAATGTGTACCAGTACGCCGATGACACAACGAATCGAGTGGGCTCATCATTCATACAATATACAGCCGTATGCAACTGTAACTGACCTAAGCGAGTGGTTGAACCAAAAATCGAACTATGTCAGTATGGTTACCGTCACATCCAGTCAACAGCCATATGATCACAACAAATTGACTCCAACCAAGAAAAGTCAGCATCGAGTGCAACATGTGTCAGAAGCCACCGATGGAAAGCCGCAGTGCGTTCTATGTGACAAATCACATCAGATAGGAGAGTGTTCCAATTTTCTGAATCGTTGCGTCGCTGATCGCTGGAGTATCGCAAAGCGTAATCGGCTATGCTTTTGTTGCTTAAAAATGGGGCATAACACCACTGCTTGTCACAACAAAAAGATGTGCACTTATAAAGACTGCGATAGGTTCCATAGCCGGCTATTACATGATGTCGTGCAGAAAACTCCAAATATCAAACAGCCGAAACCAGAGAGTAAGATATCGTAGAAAAACCGGAGTCCGTGAATTGCTCAAACGAGTCAGATGTCAACATACTGTTTCGAGTTGTGCCGGTCACTTTATACGGCCCGAAGAAAAGTGTAAATACTTACGCTCTTTTGGACGATGGCTCGTCAATATCAATGATCGACGAGTCGCTGGCTACGGCACTGGGAGTACAAGGAGAGTCGACTTCACTTACACTGCAATGGGTAAAAGAGAATACCACAACAAGGGAACCATCGATGTCTATCGATGTTGAAATTAGCGGTAAGGGGAAAGGCGCGTCAAAGTTCCTACTTCGTGGTGCGCGAACGGTCAAGAATATATGTTTGCCGAAGCAAACCTTTAAGATGTCTGACCTGCACACGAGGTATCATCATTTAAAACACCTACCGATACGTGACTACGTAAATGCTAAGCCAATGCTGCTGATTGGCTTAGATAATTGTCGCCCTGGGTTGGCAAAGAAGACTTACTTGAGTCCAAATGACGGACCAATAGTAATAAAGACGAAATTGGGCTGGGTTGTATTTGGACCCACCAGAGCTGATGATGCCAAGGATTGTGGGCACGTCCGAGCAGTGTGTATGCACGCAAGAGAGCCAACAGGAGATGGATTGGAGAAATTGGTCGGCGAATACTTTACCACCGAGAATTTTGGCGTGAAGGAGCCAATAACGCCACTGGAATCAGCTGCAGATACTCGAGCACTTCAAATCGTTTCCACCACCACTGCTAGGATTGGCAATCGGTATCAATGTGAACTTTTATGGAAGTCGAACGATGTTGAATTGCCAGAAAGTTTCGAAATGTCCAGAAGGAGGTTGCTGAGTATCGAAAAGAAAATGAAAAGGCAGCCGGATTTCGCCGCAGCATACAATCGGCTTATCTCAGAATACATAGAGAAGGGTTACGCCAGGCGACTACCCGTCGACGAAGCAAACTCCATCAGTTCGCGGATATGGTACCGGCCACACTTTGGCGTACAAAATCTAAACAAGCCAAAAAAGATACGCCTAGTGTTTGATGCCGCAGCCGAGTCAAATGGAGTGTCATTAAACTCAGAGCTCCTAAAGGGTCCAGACGAACAACAGCCGCTGCCAGGAGTTTTATTTAATTTTCGGATGGATAATATCGCCGTGTGTGCGGATATTAAAGAAATGTTCAATACTCATCCGCCCAGAAGATCGTTGGCCCAGAGATTCTTATGGCGTTGGTGAGACCAATCAAAGCCCGTAGAGATTTTTGAAATGGTAGCTATGACCTTTGGGGCGACATGCTCGCCGTACATAGCACAATCAGTAAAAAACACCAATGCATTGAAGTTGAGTGAGGAGTATCCTAGAGCAGTCAAATCAATTCTTCACCATCACTATGTTGATGACTTCGTGGACAGTTTCACCACCGAGGATGAGCCAATCCATGTCTCTATGGCCTTCAGAAACATTCACCGAGCTGCGGGTTTCGAGTTACGGAATTTTGTCTCCAACTCAAGCAAGGCTGTTATTGCTCTTGAGGGGACGAGCTCATCTGGAGATTCGGTAGTTAATCTCAAAAAGGACATCGATATCGCTGCTGAAAAAATACTCGGAATGTATTGGTGCACTTCTGAAGACGTCTTCACGTTCAAGCTGAACTTTCATCGTGTATCTCCAGATGTGCTTTGGAAAATAGAAGGCCAAGTAAGCGCGAACTGCTCAGCATAGCTATGTCGATATTTGACCCGTTTGGGCTGCTTGCTAACATCATAGTCTACATAAAGATAGTTTTGCGTGAGGTATGGAGATATAACATACAGTGGGACGAGCGTATACCCGATGGACTTTATTAGAGATGGCTTCTTTGGAAAAACGCTATAAGTCATGTTTGCACTTTGCGTCTTCAACGCCGTTACTTTTTGCACTCTCAGCTGTAGCATACTGGAGATGGACCTCACCAGATGGGAACATTGGCGTTTCATTCGTGGCAGGGAAGACCAGCTGTGCTCCCACAAAACTATTATCAATTCCACGTTTGGAACTGCAATCTGCGGTACTTGGAACCCGACTCCAAAGGTCAATATTGAAGCGCCATGATGTTACTGTTGCCAAGAATATCTTTTGGAGTGACTCCAGAACTGTCATCAGTTGGATACGTTCTGAACATCGTCGCTATAAGCCATTTGTGGCACATAGAGTCTCTGAAATATTGGAAGCAACAAAACCGTCGGAATGGCGATGGGTTCCATCCGATCTTAATGCAGCAGATGACGCTACTCGGGGAACGATGCCGCCATTCTTTGATCCAAGAAGCCGTTGGTTGTACGGGCCAGATTTTTTGAAAGAAAGCGCATCTCTCTGGCCTGAAGAAATTCAAGTAAAGCTGTATGACGACTGTCAGGAGGAACTTCGTCCCAAGTTCTTGTTGCTTGCTCAGTCTGTAAGTAGTGACATCGTCAACATATCCAAATTCTCCGACTACCTTAGACTGAAACGGGTAGCAGCCTACGTTCGAAGATTTCTTGATAACTTTGTGGCGAAACATCACTTGAGGACAAAGATGAACAATGGAGAAGTCAGTACACAGGAACTGGACGAAGCCGAAATTTGGATTTCTAAAATTGCACAAAAGGATGCCTTCTCTAAAGAGGTGGCAATTATACAAGAAGGAGGGTCAATTCCGAATGAAAGTCATTTGCTTAAACTATGCCCTTATCTGGACGAACATGCTGTTCTCAGAGTATATGGTCGAATTGATGCAGCTACTTCAGTGCCTTTCATGACCAGGAGGCCAATAATTCTGCCAAAGACTCACGCCTTGACCAATCTGGTAGCCGCTTACTACCACCGAAAACTACATCACCAGAACGAGGAAACTATAATCAACGAGATTCGTGGAAAGTTTTGGGTCTCTCATCTACGGCAATTGGTTCGAAGCATCAGACTGTCATGTGTGGTCTGTAAACTGCGATCTGCAAAGCCACATACTCCGATGATGGGACAGTTTACCCATGTGCGGATCGGAAAGCCCAATATTGAAATTGAGGCTTGCTATCTCAGCAGAAAGGGATACCATTCCAAAAATGTTCAATTGGTGTGATTATATGTACATTTTTTTTAAATAACCAATTTATAAAATTTTACTCCAGATAAATGATTTCGACCTTCGAATATTTGGCGTGTATGCCAGGTTTGGAGGTACGAATCATGATGCATACGCATGTTAATGTTCCCAAACCAAAGCACTGTTAGAACGGCGCTATGAAGCTTCCGATCCTGGACAATATAGCTCTTGGCTATTAGATATGTATAATCTTATTTTATTGATCTATTTATGAAATTCTTGATTTTTTTTTGTTTTTCTTAACCGAGACTCGGGATACCCACTGCGTCAGGCTCAACGGAGTCCTCAAAGCAGTTTTCCGTTGCCTAAAACTAGGGCTTTCTTACTCCCCTCAAGCTTCAGGAAGCATAAAAAATGCGTGCACAACTTTCGTGTAAAACACAGACTCCTTGACGATGTTCCAGAAGACCCGGAGAGTGAAGAAGAAGATGATGATATTTATCATGAGCAGAATTCAGTCTACCATCGAGCAGCATTGGTGATTCGAGATCGCCTCAAAATGTATTTTGCATCAATTTCTTAAGAATGTGACAAAACAAGGCTCTGTGATTCTATACGCCACTAACTGAAACAAGAAGTAAAAGACTAACCTTTTTTTGTACTGTAATTTCATGGCAGATTTGGTTAATTATAAAGAATTGTTTTATTATTAATATATTGTAAGCGATATGCATGTGCATATGCCCTTAGATTGTGAGAGATATATGCATCTGCATGCGCCTTTAGTTTTTAAGGAGAGTTCAGTGTATCATTGGAAAATGGAGTTTTTGAGTCTTTTTTTTGGAAGAAAACTAACTAAAAAGAAGAGCGAACTAGAAGTTAAATAAAAATCTGATATTATCGTTGAAAATTGAGTCTGTTATAACTCAGAAGTGGGATATACCAATAAAACAATTAAAATTGAAAGTGAACAAACCGATATTTTATCGATTCCTGCCGAAATTGCGGACAATTCGACGAAATACAAAATGGTGATCGTGACAAAGGAAATGATTCTCATGGCATTACAATCTGCAGAAATTATCGTGCCACCGACTGCAACAATGAAGCAAATTAAAGGCTTATATTTCCAGCTACCGTCAGCTGGTGCCACTGCCGACCTGTCTGATATATCCGACACTGAGGAAAAGGTGCATAACCAACAAATGGAGGCGGTCAACGTGTCTTCTACCGCCACTGATGCAATATCTTCTGAAACAGATGCCGCGAATGCAACCGCTGTACCACCGACGTTGGCCACCGATGAAACCATTGATCAACAACTGCAGCGATTACGCAAACAACGTGATCTTTTGTTGCTGCAAAACGAAATTGAGGCACTTTCACGGCAAACACTTCAGCCAAACCTGCAGCAAAACCGATTAGCTGACGTCAGTGCAATTGAATCCATGGTGCCGAAATTTTCTGCCGACAACTTTTACGAAGTCCAAAAATGGTTTGAGGATTTAGAAGATGCTTGCACAATTCTTCAGTTTGATGAACGCTTACGCGTTGTCACCTGCCGCCGTATGCTTGAGGGAACTGTAAAAATCTTTGTACGCACGATTTTCGCTTTTCAATATTCCGAATTGAAACTGCACTTATGCGAGAGTTTGGCAGAAGACGCTCTGTACAAGAAGTGTATGCTCAGTTGAGCAGACGCCGTTTGAAGTCTGATGAGAAAATTCATCGCTACATTATCGAAATGCAAGAAATTGCAATGCGGTCGAACATACCCGAAGCCGAACTTGTCGATTTTATCATTGAAGGCATCGGGGATACATCCGCGAATGCCAGTTTATTGTATTCAGCATCCACCATTGCTGAACTGAAGCAAAACGTGGAACGTCATGAACGCAAACGCTTGCGACCTTCAGTATCTGCGGCCAATCGAAATGTGTCAACTGCTGTACGATCCGCCATCACAACTTCAGGCAAAACTGGATCAACAAGTGCCACTTCTTCAACCAATCAATCCGAGCTACCCCGATGTTACAACTGCTCAAAGTTTGGCCACTACCAGAACCAATGCCCACAACCAAAACGACCACCGAACTCGTGCTTCAAATGAGCATCTACAGAACATGCGTACCGTCATTGCCCCAACCGTGCCACTGCTGCTATTGTTTCCGCCGTCGAACCAGATGAGAAGGACGTTCTCGCTGAATCTATTGAATCTTTAAGAATGGTAAGTGTTGCTTTTCGGAATGAGTGTGAACACAGTGAGTTTAAGGAGTTTTTTTGCCTTTTCGATTCCGGTAGTCCTAGAAGTTTCATTCGATGTGCTGAGGTACCTTACACTTACACCAAACTGAAGCCAAACATCAGTTACCGCAGCATTGGGAATCACCCACTTAAGCAATTAGGATCAGTTCAATGTGACATCAGATTCTTAGATCAAAATATCAACCATGAATTAATAGTACTTCCAACTGAAGATATGCCTTATGCAATCTTATTGGGTCGAGATTTTTTTAAAAAAAGCAAAGATCCAACTGTGTAGAATGAAATATAAGTATGGCAAAGATCGTTTAATTGAATTAAATAAAAATGTAAAAAACTTAAGTTTAGATTCGAAACTCACTGATGTTCTTCACTCACTTGGTTTATTTAATCATTGCTTCAGTCATAACACAGTTCAAGATGAAAAATCGCTTAAATTGTTAAAAACACTGCCTTTTGCAAGTACCTCTGATCCGTTTGCGGTCAATGATGCTAATGATGAGTTTCTGGAACTATGTGCTATTAATATTGAAAACCTCTTTTCTGGTGTTATGGAAGGTTCACTTGACATCAATCCGTCCCTTTCGGCTGAGTGTATTTCAGAGATTCAAAATATTATTGCAAAGTCATATTACAATCTTCCTTCAGACAAAGTGCAAAATTTAAATTATAATATGAGGATCAACGTAACGCATGACACACCGATTTTCTGCCGACCTCGCCGCTTATCACACTATGAAAAAATAGAAATTAGAAAAATAATACAGTCCCTCCTTGAAGAGAACATTATTCGAGAAAGTAATTCACCTTACGCTTCTGCCATCGTACCGGTTGAAAAGAAAAACGGTGAAATTCGTCTATGCATAGATTATAGGCCTTTAAATAAAATTACCATACGTGACAATTATCCACTGCCGTTGATGGAAGAGTGTATTGAGCATTTGGGAGGCAAACATTTCTTTTCGGTAATTGATTTGAAAAATGGCTTTCATCACGTTAAAATGCACCCTGATTCAATCAAGTATACTTCTTTTGTTACGCCTGACGGTCAATATGAATATCTGTTTATGCCCTTCGGCTTACGCAATGGGCCTCCTGAATTTCAACGCTTCATTAACTTAATTCTGAGGAAGTTCATTAACGCTGGACAATTAGTCATTTATATGGACGACATATTAATTGCATCAGAAGATTACCGAAGCCATTTACAAACCTTACGTGATGTTTTATGTACCTTACGTCAAAATGGTTTACGTCTTCAGCTCAAAAAATGTAAATTCGCATATACCGAATTGGAATATTTGGGCCACTTAGCAAATTCAGCAGGCATCGCACCTAAACGAGCACATATGAAAGCCATTTCGGATTACCCTGAACCAACTAATCGTAAGGAATTAGAGCGATGTCTTTGGCTCTTTTCTTACTTCAGACGTTTTGTTCCTAATTTTTCCACAATTGCAGCACCAATGAGTAAACTCTTAAGAAAGGATACCCCCTATGTTTTTAATTCCGAATGCAAACAAGCCTTTTGCAACTTACGTGGGAAATTATTAGAAGCCCCTATCCTGTCCATCTATAGCCCCTATGCCGAAACCGAACTTCATTGTGATGCCAGTTCCCTAGGCTTTGGTTCAGTACTTATGCAAAAGCAAACCGACGGAAAACTTCATCCAGTGTCATTTTTCTCGAAAACCACTTCAGCCTCTGAATCAAAATTACATAGTTATGAACTTGAAACATTGGCCATCGTTTATGCGCTTAAGAGATTTCATACTTATTTGATTAGAATTCCATTTAAATTAGTAACTGATTGCAATTCCTTAGCACTTACGTTGCAAAATCAAAGTTATTCGGCCAAAATAGCGAGGTGGGCATTAATGTTGGAAAAATATGATTACACTATCATTTATCGCCCAGGCGCCACTATGGCTCATGTTGATGCACTTAGTCGTTCTGGGGTCATAGGTTATATCGACAATGCGGATCTTGATTTTCATCTCCAAATCACTCAAAACCGGGACCCCTACATTCTTAATTTACGGGATAAATTAGAACAGATTGCATTAAAAGACTTCGAGTTAAAAGACGGATTAGTCTTTCACAAATCACCTGCCGGTCATCTTCAGCTTTGTGTCCCTTCTGAAATGATTAACAATGTTATACACATAACCCATGAAAAAATATGCCATTTAGCGACCGATAAGTGTTGTAGCAAAATCAAAAAACATTACTGGTTTCCGCATATAAAAGCGCGTGTTAAGAATTTCGTGTCCAATTGTTTAAAGTGCATTTATTATTCCGCATCACCCTATGAAAACAATGCGAACCTTCATTCTATACCTAAGAAACCGGAACCTTTTGATACAATTCATGTTGACCACTTGGGTCCACTTCCGTCAATTAATTCAAAGAAAAAATACCTGTTGGCTGTTATTGATGCATTTACCAAACACGTTAAGCTTTTTCCGACGGCAACTACAAATGCACGTGAATTGTGTTCAGCGTTGAAAAATTATTATTTCCCATTTTATAGTAGACCGAGACGAATAATTAGCGACCGCGGAACCTGTTTCACTTCCTCCGAATTTGAAGAATTTGTAAACTTCAATAATATCAAACATGTAAAAAATGCTACGGCTTCGCCACGTGCAAATGGCCAAATTGAACGCATTAATCGTGTCCTAAGCCCTATGCTAAGTAAACTTTCCGAACCACTTAGCCATTCAGACTGGGTAAGCCAGCTCCCTAAAATAGAATATGCTCTAAATAATTCCAAGTAGTATATGTACATTCACGACTCGAGATCGAGTGTGAATTGTTTTTTCCACTTCAAATGTTTCTTCAATTCGAAGTATTAACATAGGAAATGATTATTCAGCCTGTATGTGGCTATGACTGAAAGTCAAAAATTGGGTATATAAAGTCAACTATTTCTAGTCTGACTATATAAAATTGGCGTTTCACCCAGATGTGGTGGTTTGGGATCATCAGTGGATTACCACAAACACATCAAATCCATACGCAATATTTTGCAAGTTATACAAGTAGTATATGTACATTCACGACTCGAGATCGAGTGTGAATTGTTTTTTCCACTTCAAATGTTTCTTCAATTCGAAGAATTAACATAGGAAATGATTATTCAGCCTGTATGTGGCTATGACTGAAAGTCAAAAATTGGGTATATAAAGTCAACTATTTCTAGTCTGACTATATAAAATTGGCGTTTCACCCAGATGTGGTGGTTTGGGATCATCAGTGGATTACCACAAACACATCAAATCCATACGCTAATAGTAATCCACTGATGATCCCAAACCACCACATCTGGGTGAAACGCCAATTTTATATAGTCAGACTAGAAATAGTTGACTTTATATACCCAATTTTTGACTTTCAGTCATAGCCACATACAGGCTGAATAATCATTTCCTATGTTAATTCTTCGAATTGAAGAAACATTTGAAGTGGAAAAAACAATTCACACTCGATCTCGAGTCGTGAATGTACATATACTACTTGTATAACTTGCAAAATATTGCGTATGGATTTGATGTGTTTGTGGTAATCCACTGACGATCCCAAACCACCACATCTGGGTGAAACGCCAATTTTATATAGTCAGACTAAATAATTCCGTCCAATCTTCCACGAAAAAGAGCCCTTCGGTACTTATGTTCGGTGTTGAGCAACGTGGCCCCATGGTTGATGAACTTACGGAATACCTTGATGAAATTGATGATACGTCTGAGATTGACCTGCCGAAAGTGAGGGAAGAAGCATATCAAAACATTTGTAAAGCACAAGAAGCAAGCGCTAGACAATTCGCATCGCATCATAGACCTGCAAGGACCTTTGCAGTGGGTAATTATGTCGTAATCAAGAATGTAGACACTACAATAGGCACAAACAAAAAACTTATTCAGCGATTCCTAGGTCCATATGTCATTCATAAATGTTTACCCAATGATCGTTATGTCATTCGAGACATTGATGGGTGTCAAATAACTCAATTACCTTACGACGGTGTACTTGAAGCATCAAAATTAAAATTATGGTTAAAACCATCCCTTGATTATATGACTGAGGCCCCTAAAGCAACACTTCTGGAATTAGATATAACACCTATGTATCCTAAAATTTGATAATGATTGTAACATAAAATGAAGTCGAGTTCCTTGTCAGAACGGCCGAGTTGTAAGCGATATGCATGTGCATATGCCCTTAGATTGTGAGAGATATATGCATCTGCATGCGCCTTTAGTTTTTAAGGAGAGTTCAGTGTATCATTGGAAAATGGAGTTTTTGAGTTTTTTTTTGGAAGAAAACTAACTAAAAAGAAGAGCGAACTAGAAGTAAAATAAAAATCTGATATTATCGTTGAAAATTGAGTCTGTTATAATATAATTATTTTTGTTGTCCAAGAGTCTGAAGCAAAATGCAGCAACTTCAATATCATCTGCTGTTGGTAAATCCAATGACTTCGTGTTGTGCAGCCCGGGTAAGTATACCTAGAAAAGTATTGATTAAAATAATAATTGTTGTCACAATGCATTATTAAACGCTTTTACAAATATTAATTCTTTTATTTACCCTTTTTTGTTCAGCCATGCTTTCTTTTCGCGTGCTCGTTGTAAGGCGATGAAATTTGACGTTTGAAATGAAAAACTTAACGCACTTCGATGATACAGAACACTGATTTATCGCTTTTTCCAGTTGTTTTATTCCGATGTGTTCAATGCGATAAAATTATCGCCTGTCAAAGTTACAGAACCTCATGATTGCGATAAAATGAGTTTTGTTTCAGTTTTGGACGTTTCGCGATAAATTATAGCGATGCGATAATTACAGAACATTGGCACTGGTATTGATAGGCAAAGTCAACAACAGGCATTCGAATTCGACAATTCACAGTGCGAAGCATCTGCGTTACAATCACTAACACATGCTCGCCCGCACACAGAGTTTATTCCAAGGACACAACAAACCGCTTATGCTCCAACACCGCAAGGAAACGTCGATTCACATTGCAGAGTATCGCTATCGTATTGTACTCAGACGCATAAAGAATCAATTTCCGAATAGGAATTACAGTACACTCTAATTGGAGCTGAGGATTCACAGTGCAGGCGCAAGGTATACCCATTTAATCCATACGCTCGACCGCACACAGAATCGACTCCACAGACAAAGATCGTATCCGTAGATAGTTTGGGTGCTGCAAATTTGAGCAGACATAGTGGATATGACGACGTTCTATCTGCTAAAAAGAAAGAGATACACATTACCTCGCAGCCGTATGCAGTGAATGAAATGGAATTGAATCGCGGAAGTAATGACAACATCAATATTATGCGTAACTGATGGTCTCTTTCACCAATATCTAACACAAACAAGAAATTCAGTGATGCATACCAGTGCCCGTGTTCTGTAACTATCGCATCGTTATATTTATCACATGAACGATGTGAATTGAAACAAAATTTCATTATATCACATTTCGGTGTTCTGTAACTATTCGATGCGAAAACTATACCACAATGAACATTGTGAAATGAAACCTCTGGAAATATGTGATAAATCGGTGTTCTGTAACTTTCGAATGCGATAAATTATTCACTTCAACTGTCAAAATTTATCACATTTCAATTGGCTTGCGAGAAAGAGATATTGAACAGTTTTAAACGGATAGTGGACAGTGAACATTTTTGATTTTTTTATTTAACAAAATATACAGTTCGTTGATTAAGTTCAATGTTTAAAAAAATGCAAAAGAAATAAAAAATAACTAATAAAAACAGTCAGAATTAGTGGAGAAGAATATACTAGGTATCTACAATTCAGCAAGCACTTAAATAAGATTCATTTTGAACATTCTTGGAACTGTGTTGCTATAAAAATAAACAGCTTGGTTCTTGGTACATCCAACAAGAGAAAAGGTTCTTGTTTAAAACAAAAAATTATTTCATTTATTTTTTTCATCGACAGACAAAATAAATCCAAAATTTGAACTTCATTAAATTCATCAACATAATCTTGTCTGAAATCAGTGTTAGGATCAGATTAATTTCAAAAAATTTCGTCTGAGTCTAGAAGAACGAGCGATCATCGTATTTTTGAAAAATCAACAGAAACACGTAATTTTCCGATAATCCGCTAAAAAGCCGCGCTACACCACTCCTATCCCAACATGTAAATACACACTGAATTTCCTCGCCAAGACGCTAAACTACCCTTCGATTTCCAGTATTTTGACAATCCTTCCAATTTCCCATGATATTAAAAGTTACCAAGGTATATTTTATCGCATAGAGTTACAGAACACGACTTCTTTCCACATGCGATGGGCACAGTGCCCACGTTCTGTAACTCATGCGATAACTCTTCGCATCGAAAACTTTGGAACACAAAATTCCACCGTTTATCGTGTGGAAAGAAGTTGTGTTCTGTAACTCTATGCGATAAAATATACCTTGGTAGCTTTTAATATCATGGGAAATTGGAAGGATTGTCAAAATACTGGAAATCGAAGGGTAGTTTGGCGAGGAAATTCAGTGTGTAGGAGCGGTGTAGCGCGACTTTTTAGCGGATTATCGGAAAATTACGTGTTTCTGTTGAATTTTCAAAAATATGATGATCGCTCGTTCTGCTAGACTCAGACAATTTTTTTTGAAATTAATCTGATCCTAACGCTGATTTAAGACAACATTATGTTCTATGTTGATGAATTTAATGAAATTAAAATTTTGCATTTATTTTGTCTGTCTATGAAAAAAATAAATGAAATATTTTTTTTTAAATAAGAACCTTTTACTCTCTCTTGTTGGATGTACCAAGCTGTTTATTTTTATAGCAACACAGTTCCAAGAATGTTCAAAATGGATCTTATTTAAGTGCTTGCTGAAATCTTTCGACAGAATGTAGGTACCTACCTACATTCTTCTCCACTAATTCTGACTGTGTTTATTTGTTATTTTTTATTTCTTTTGCATTTTTTTAAACGTTGAACTTTATCAACGAACTGTATATTTTGTTAAATAAAAAATCAAAAATGTTCACTGCCCACTATCCGTTTTAAATTGTTCAATATCCCTTTCTCGCAAGCCAATTGAAATGTGATAAATTTTGACAGTTGAAGTGAATAATTTATCGCATTCGAAAGTTACAGAACACCGATTTATCACATATTTCCAGGAGTTTCATTTCACAATGTTCCATGTGGTATAGTTTTCGCATCGCATAGTTACAGAACACGGAAATGTGATATAATGAAATTTTGTTTCGATTCACATCGTTCATGTGATAAATATAACGATGCGATAGTTCCAGAACACGGGCACTGGAATATAAATCACAAAAATGCATAATATGTAAAGGCCAATGTTCTACTGTCGCAAGCTGCTCTACTTTCAGTGGTATGAGTGTTGATGACCGATGAAAGCAAGTTAAAACTCACAAGTTATGCTTTTCTTGTTTTAAACAAAATCACAATTCTAGGCAATGCAGAAGAAAATCAGAGTTTCAGCAAGAAGGATGCGTTAAATCTCACAATAAATTGTTGCATAAGTGGTAGTTGCAGTAAATGCGAATGATAACGCTGAGATATGTGGGTATGGTACAATAAAGGCCGTGTCGACGAAATTAAGAGTCATACCAGTCATATTAAAGAGCCCATATAAAGCTATAAAAACGTTTGCACTTCTTGATCCGGGATCTATAACAACAATGATTAATAAAGATATAGCCGACCAGCTTAAACTGGCGGGTCCTACGACTAGATTCACTGTAGAGTGGGCAAATGGTGACATAGTAACAGTTGAGGATTCTTGCTTGGTGAATGTAGACATTTGCGGCACGTATAGTGGTGCCAGAACCTCTACTATGAAGAACGTTAGGTCAATGAACTCAATTTTGTATGCCACTCAAACAGTTGATAAAGAAAACCTTGCAAAGTATCCTTATCTACGTCAAATAGAGTTTGATGGATTCAATGACCTCCGTTCGACGATTCTTATTGGGGAATATAATGCATTACTGAATGCATCAAGGCAGGTCATTCATACGACCAGAAACTGTCCGATAGCCAGCAAAACATGGCTTGGCTGGGTAATTAGCGGAAATGATAGGGTTCGAAGAGGGTCAAGCGCCCACAGCTTTGTTAACATGGTAGAAGCTAGAGAACCGGAAGACGACATGACACTCCACAACTTAGTATAGAAGTCATTTCTAATAGACGACATGGTGAGACCAAACACAGATAAGGAAAGGTCGCGAGAGGATGATAAGGAGCTCACGATGATGATCGATACCACGAAGAAGGTTGAAATGAATCAATGGGAGACTGGACTGCTTTCGAAGCACCAGAATGTTTCTCTTCCAGCGAGCAAGATTATGTCCTTGCACCGACTTTACCATTTAGAGCGAAAACTCGACAAGAATCCGGAACTGAAAACTATTTACAAGAACATTATTGATGACTATATTAAAAAGGGCTACCTTCAAGTGACAGACGAGTCGAAACTAAAAAGTAGTAGGGCCTAGGTTCTACCACATTTTTGTGTGATGAATCCGATGAAGCCAGGTAAAGTTAGGATCGTTTTTGATGCCGCTGAAAAATCGAATGGGGTATCGCTCAATGATGTTTTGATGCAAGGACCTGACTTATTAAAATCCCTTCTGGGAGTTTTGTTCAAATTTCGTCAAGGTCGAATTGGATTCATAGTTGACATAAAGGAGATGTTTCACCGAATTAAAATTAGATAGGAGGACAGTCAAAGTCAACTTATACTTTTGCGAGGAGAGTGTAGAGATGGAAACCCGGACATTTATGAAATGAAGACGATGACTTTCTGGGCCAAATGCTCGCCTAGTTCGGCAATCTATTCTGAACAACACACCGCGACCCATCCGGCAGCAGTACAGGCTATCAGGGAAAATCATTATATGAACGACTATTTGGGGTACGCCGATGACATTCTATCTGCGGTACAGCTAATAAATGATGTCATTTGTATTCATCGCTCCGGCAAGTTCGAGATCAGGAATTGGAGTTGTTCATCACCGACAGTAACTCAGCATATACCTGAAGAACTTCGTGGACAAAGGGGTTAGGTGGACATTCAGACAGTTGAAGTTGGTCGAGTACAGGGCATTAAGTGGTTGATAAGCGAAGACAGTTTTACGTTTAGCACACATTTTGCTTAGATAGATCCTGAGTTGGTAAGAGGAGTTAAATGTCCAACTAAGAGGGAAGTTTTGAGGATAGTGATGTCTGCCTTTGATCCGCTGGGTTTTTTGGCATCCTTGATCGTAAACGCTTGAATAATATTGCAGAAAATCTGGAGGAAACAAACCGACTGGGACGACGAAATCGGGGATGGCCTGCACATCTTATGGAGGAAGTGGTTGGATAACTTGCATATGATTGCTGCAATAAAAATTCCGCGTTGCTATTGTTTAAATTTATGTAAAGCGGGAAGGACCCAATTACATGTATTTGTGGATGCGAGCGAGGAGGCCATGGCCGCAGTCGCTTATCTTCGCGTCGAATATAAAGGCACGTTGCGTTGTTGATTGCAGCCAAAGTTAAAGTCTCACCTCTGAAACCAACGACAATACCAAGTTTGGAATTGCATGCCGCGGTAATAGGAGGTCGACTAGCAGCAGTAATAAAGTCGGAGCATAACATAACATTCAGCAGGACATTCTTCTGGAGCGATTCAACTACAGTCCTTCATTAGATTGGATCGGAGCATAGGCCATTTAAGCAATTCGTCGCGCATCGGTTAGGAGAAATTTCGGAGTCTACCAACATCAATGACTGGAACTGGGTTCCGACTAAGGAAAACGTAGGAGACGATGCTACACTATTGGACTTCAGGAATTTAGAAGTCACCAGCCGATGATTCAGGGGTCCTTCCTTTTTATATGAGGATGAAAGTCAGTGGCCCAAACGTGTGATCCGACCTTCTTCTCGCGAGGGCGAAGAACATGTTGAAGTTGTTGGACTGGTGATTACTTCAATTAGGTCAATGAAATCTGAAATTGAACGGTTTTCTTCTTGGATGAGACTCATCAGGACTACAGCGTGGATTCATCGGTATCCTTATCTACGGTTTATACGCAATTGTCGAAAAAGACAGCGTAACGGTGGAGAACTGAGCGTCAACGAATTCCAGGACACCGAGCTGCTATGGATTAAGGAATCGCAACAGATTTCATTTTCGAAAGAAATATTGAACTTCAGTCGATCCACGCTGATCCATACAAGCAGTCGAATTTATAAATTGTCGCCAGCATTGATGGATGGAATAATACGAGTTAAAGGACGTTAGGATAACCTGCCGAATTCCGACCTCTGGCAGAGGTATCCTGCGATTCTAGATGGACGAGAATTGTATACGCGTCTCTTAATTAAACATTACCATGAGACTTCCAGCCATTTGGGATATGAACGAGTTTTGAACGAGTTAAGTCAGCGGTACTGCATTCTTAAGGTGCGCCCTATTCTTCGCAGAGTAATTTTCGATTGCAACGAATGCAAAATAAGAACAGCGCGACCCCGGCCAACAATAATGGGACGACTACCTGCTGTGCGATTAACACCATATGTACCGGCGTTCACTTACACCGGCGTAAACTTCTTTGGACCCATCACGGTGAAAACTGGAAGAAGGCGAGAAAAGCGCTATGGAGCTCTTTTCACATGTTTAACAATTCTGGCGGTGCACGTGGAGATAACACCATCGCTGGAAACGGATACCTTTATCAACGCTATGCGGAGATTCATTGCGCGACGGGGGTGTCCAAAAAAGATGTTTTCAGATAATGGGACCAACTTGAAGGGAGCCGAACGAGAGCTTCGCGAATGTCTTGACATATTGGATCAGGACGAAATACTAGGGTCGTTAACAATGCACAGAATAAAATGGAATTTCATTCCTCCAGTAAGTTCACACATGGGAGGTTGCTGGGAGCGCTTAGTGCGATCGATAAAAATTGTTTTGTATGCGGTGCTGAATGCTGCCTATCCATCGGATGATATGTGGTTGACAGTGATGGCTGATGTCGAACAGATGACAAATTCCAGGCCCTTTGTGGAAGTATCTCATAGCCCTGAAGATCCGGAAGCTTTGACTCCAAATCATTTTTTGATCGGACCATCATCCGCTACAGCACCGATAAGTGAATTCGACGACAAGGATTTAATCCTACGCAAACAATGGCGGGCAGCTCAACGTGTTGCTGATCATTTCTGGGTTCGTTGGCGAAAAGCGTTCTTGCCAAACTCAAATCGTCGAGCGAAGTGGTTCCAACCGAGCCGTAAGCTACGGATTGGTGATGTAGTTTTGGTTTATGATGAAAAGCAACAAAGGAGCCTGTGGCCAAAGGGCGTTATTACGCGGGTCTATGGTGGGCAAGATGCCGAAATTCGTGTTGCTGATGTTAGACTCTCGAATGGAAAGATCTATACGCGACCAGCGGTAAAGTTATGCGTCCTAAATTTTGAGGAGGGTAATGCATCGGATCCGATGGCTTGCTGCAATACCGGCGGGCAGAATGTTGATTAAATTTGAAGCGCACCCTGTACTTTGTACACATATGATCCATTCGTGGAAGAGAAGAACTTTGTGGACAGAGGGGAATAGGTGGAACCTGGACAGTCGTTTTGAAAAAAGAGAATGTAGCGCATGCTTTTAAAGAAAATATTAAAAGTAAAGAAAAATATTAAAAGTGTTAAAGCCTTCTTAATTTTTAGTGGTGTAGGCCGGCCGGACGGGCAAATAAACCTACATAAACTTTTTACATAATATTTTCGCAAAACTAATCTCCCACCATACTAATTTGCCATTGTTTTCCTTCATTTCATGCAGCTGCAAGTTTTTTTTTTAATTGCCACTGACGTTGTTGCGAAGTACTCTATTGATAGTTGATTAAATCGTCTGACATTAAGATATAAGTGTATTTGGTCAGTTAGTTGGACTTAGGTTAGCAAAAGATTTCTGAATGCGCCTATTGTCGTCTTGTTTTATTTACATTTCAATGATTTGACAGCTTCGTATGTATATGTCAAAGGGAGTGGCTAACAGGCTAGATGTAACCGTCAGTAGTTTTTAACAAATAGGGAGATTGCGTATTACAGTTGACAGTGATATTAAATTTATTTTGAAAAAGACCATGCGACTTTGGAAAATTTGTTTATTTTCTATTTTAGGGCTATACTTTTGCACCGATGGTAAAGCAATTGTCTTCAAATAATGCACATACAAATTTAATGTCTTACTCCACAGTGCAATATGTTTCGGGGCTCGAGTGTTATGTTTGCTCCAATCAGACTGGAAACACTGAAAAATGTCTGAACACAATTAAGACCTGTGAGCCAGGTGAAGATGTTTGTTTTACAGAAATTCGATGGGGAAGTCAGCCGTATTTCTCACAAGGAGCTCTTAAGCAGTATTATGTCTCCAAACGTTGCATGTCCAAGAACCACTGTCAAAAGATGAGAAAACGCTATATGCCATACTGCACACACATTTGGTACGAGGATTGGTCATGCGCCGAATGCTGCCAGGGCGACAGATGCAATTATTTCGTAATTGTGAGTGATTGTAACGAAATTTTGTCCTTAAACCTAATAAGTCAATTTCAGAGTGGTTCGTCCAGAGTAGCAGCACTATCTACATTATCAATGGTTCTTGCTTTTCTCATTACTTTCACTTTTTTTTTTAAGTAACTACACATTGGTCTCCTACGTAAAACCAAGAATAGTCGAATAATCTCAAATACATACAATAAGCGCCTTAGTGAACAATTTGTTTTCGAATTTGTCAACAGTGCTTATAGGATACAACAAACAATAGAATGTCCGTCCATATCGATAGTTTTTTTTATAAACTTTCCAAACAAATTAAGTACCTACATCCATACGAAGCTTTTAAGACTTCGAATAAAGAATGTAAATTTTCTAATTTTTCCACGTTGTATTTAATCGCTAATAATTCGCAGCGACAAAAAGCCTTACGCTAGTGGATTCAGCTCGCATTCAATCTGAGATCTGCAGCCGGAGGTTGTTAGTGTGTGATTTGAAATTTGTTTCGCATTTTTTTTAAGTCATCGTTGGCAAATGGAACTTCAAGGGTATTATGTCTGAACATGCTTAACGGGAACTTGGAAACAGAGAATCTAATGTGGTGGAAATGTTTGTTTCAATTTTAAGACATGTTTGGCACTAATTTTAAGGCGTGTTCCCTTACTTTTGCAAGTGAATTCTCACATTTCGTGGAGAGGGGATAAATTCTCTGAGAGATTTAACAAGTGAAAAAGTAAGGGAACACTTTTGTAGTAAGATTTAGTACCTAAATAGTCAGGAACTTGGCATATGGATTTGGAAAAGACTGCGGATGGAACTGAAAATCTTCAAAAAGAGGAAAACCGTTTTGCTCGATGGATAAGAACTGAATAATCCGCCATGGCATGCTATCAATATCAATGACCTTCACCGAAAAATTCGAAACAAGGTTCGCCGAACGAGAGAAGCAGAAAAAATCGGAAATAAAGTAGCACATGTAACTTTGTCGCGCATACGATTGATTCCTAGAGTCATCGACATCAGCATTATGAGTTAAATACCTCGCGCACATAGTTGCGAAATGCGAAATGGAAAGAATAGATGACTAAACAAACATTTTATTTAGGTCGGAAGTGTTGGGCATTTACTTTGGAAGTGGCAAGCTGAAATATCGATTTCGGAGGAAATGTATTGTTTCTCAACACATTTTTCTTCTTTGTTTTGTTCAAGAAGAGCCCTGTTAATAAATAGTATCTAATTAGATTGAGATTTATAAATCTGGTTGGGTAATGGTTTGGTTTCTGAATTGTCACAAAGGAAATGAAATTTGAATAAAGGTCTGTTTCGTATGTTGTCTTTGAGATAAGTATTTATTTATTGTGATTGGAAGTCGTTGCGTATAAGCCAACAAAGTCGATGAAATTTTTTGAAAAGATATTTGGCAGTTGGAGTTATGACCATAGGTACCATGGTGTATTTGGGTAGCTTTGTTGTTCTGATAAGGTTCACACCTTTTAATATACTCTTTTATGTCTTGGAAAATATTTTTCCAATTATGATATAATTTTATGCGTTTGAAGATTCGATTGACTCCGCAATGTCCTCCGATAGGGTTTAAGTGAAATTCTTTTAATATTCACCCCAATCATAGAATCCGGCGGATTAGCTGCGGAGGGAGTAGCACATCAATTTGTATGCTATCATTGAAAACGCCGTAATGTAAGTGATCGGATGTCGGTATGGAAGTTTTCGAACATAGGTATGATTGTAAACGCAGACCATCCGCAGCTCATACACTTGTTTATGTTTTCAATCCGCACCAAAGTAGCTGCGGATTTCAAAAAAGAAGAATAGTTTTTTATTGCTTAATTAAAAAAATGAGCAGGAAGTGAGTAAACGTGTAAAATGTTTGCAAGTACAGATAAATAACATCCTTTTTTTAAGGAAACAAACAACTCATCCACAATTCCTAGTGAGTAGTGATAGTGAATCACATGAAAAAAATTCTGACATTGCTAGGAATTTCACAAAAAATGATCCGAAGACAATCCAAAAGTTTTGGGAAAATTTAAGAAACAAGCTGAACAGCTTGGGGCCGCCTGCTAAGGAAGTTTCAGAATGGACCTTTTCGATTGTAAAAGAGGTGTGTATTTTCGCCAGTGGGCTTTGAAATTTGTATCATCAATGCACATTACGATCCCTGGAATTCCTGACTTCTCGTAAAAATAGAATGGTATTTGGCTTCCATTTTTTCCTCCTCTGATATTTTTAGGCTTTTCTATTTGGGATTGGGACATAAACTATCTCTTAAAATGTTTAAGACTTCCGATATCGTTGTTGATACTGTTGATTGTGCCATTCCAATATTAAAGTCTTGTTTAGTACCAGTTTGCAGTTTGGTAACCTCTTTCTGACAGAAACCGTAAACACGCCACTAACTTACATTTAGGTGTAGATGAAGATCTAACCAGTTGTGGAAGTTTGCTTTCTAACTCACTTAAAACATACTGGAATGCAGATTTATTGAGCCTGAAGTTTTTAATAAATCTAAAAATAAATTGTGACGTAATGATGGGAAAGAAATTCGTTATTTTCAATTTACGTACTGAGTATCAGTACTCTGCTCGCATACTTATGCTCCTTCGAATGCGTCTGCTATCAGTTTCATTTTCACTTTCCAAATTTAAGTAAAACTCAACAGTATCCATTTCGTCTTTAAAATTTATAAAAAAAACTGAACAATATTTTTTTTGAAAATATCTCCATTTGACAGCAGAAAAGCTGATTTCGAATTTTTCGATAATCAAGTTTAGCGGACCGGTATTGCAGTTCATCCGCCGGTTTCTATAATAGGGCAAGTATGCGGATGCGGATCGGATGAAATCCGTCGGATTCAATCCGCCGGATTCTATGATTGGGATGACTGTATTTACTTCTTCGCGATAGAGTTCACGAGTAGCAGTAGGGTTGGTTAATGAATTAGAGAGCGAAGAGGAAGTGCAAGGATCCTGAGAGGAAGTATTAGTTAAGTTAGGTGAAGATATAGTAGACGATTTTAGGAGACAAAATATTAAACGATGTAGTAGACGATATAGAAGACGGATTAGCACACGATACATTAGATTGATTAGAAAACGATATACTAGATGAATTGGAACAAGATTAAGTAGGAATGTGGGAATGAACTGGAAGACGAATTTGGAAACGATTAGAAGATGATTGAAGATCTATCTTTACAATCCTGCTAAGGCAGTCGGCGTTCGTATTTTGTTCGCTTTCTTTGTGAATAATTCTGTAATCGAACTCTTTCAGTTGGAGGCGATATCGCATAAATCTAGAACTAATATCTTTGCAATTATACCTAAATGAAGATGAGAGGCTTGTGGTCTGTTATAAGAATGACATTTCTTCCATACAGATATGGCGGAAATGCCGGACTGACCAAACAATCGCAAGCAATACCTTATCTGTAGTGGAAAAGTTCTTTTCACTCCGATTCAGCGTGCGGGAGGCATATGCGATAGGCACGTCATTTCATAGCTTACCCTGGCAATATCAACATCACTAGCATCTGTTGTTAGAATACACATTTTCGTAAAATCGCGATATTGGAGAAGAGGATCACTAATGAGTTTTTCATTTAATCCATGAAAGGAATTAGTACAAAGAGGTGTCCAGTCGAAAGGGAAGTCCTTGCGTAGGAGGTTGGTAAGGGGTTATTAAATCTTTGCAAAATCCTTTATGAGCGGAGATAGTATCCAGCGAGACCCAAGAAACTCTTAATTTCTTTGGTGTTTTATGTACACTAAGTTTTCATACCTTGCAGATCAGTCAAAACATAATTCATTAACTTTTAGAAACTGGCGGGTGCCTTTTAATCCATATGATGAGTTTGAGAGAGTAGTGACAGTTTTAGCTCCGCAATAAATTCTTAATTTTCTACATTTAACCAGTGATTTACCAGTCAGTCATTCCGTTGTGGTGTTTAAACAATTAAACAACAGACTTTAACGCTAAAATACCTAATAGTTTCAAGTGTAAACCACCATCTTCAAATAAAATACGCAATAGTTTGTCTCGTCGATTCTGTGAGTACATATAAATTATAAAAACCTTTGTAAAATGTCCACTTTAAAAGATCAACAAATAAAGCTGAGATCGGCAGAAAAATTTGGCTCATTTGGCTCTCCACCAACACATTTGTCATCAGCAAAGTTATGGGACAAAATTAAGGCACGATTGGAAGAGCTGATAAAAAACATGGCTGATGGCATTGTATCGCAGTTAAAAACTGAGTTATATAAAAATAATTATGTTCAACAGTTTATCTGAACGTATCAACAAAATTGAGAGTGACTTCAGGACAAAAATTATATCGCTTGGAACACGAAGATACAGCTCTATAAACCACTCAGTGTTTACCATTCAAAATAGTGTAGATAATGCAATGGTCCAATGTTCTTGTGTTTGTGGTGTTGTTGTCTATTATTAAGTGTTGTAAATAACTTTCTTTGCTTGTAATCAATCACGTCCGTTCTTGTTCAACTCTTTATTTCCAATTCCAATCCCGTTTGCCGTTTGCACGTACCCAGATTATAGTCTCTATATTTGGTATAATGTGAATGCTGCCAAATTACTTAAACATTACATTTCCTACCTTGCTTATTATTTAAATTTAAATAAAATAAATATAGGGTGACGTGGTCATAGATGCACCACCCTTTTTTTTAAATAATCATAACATTTTGTAAAGTAACTATTTTTGGTTTGTTTTTTGATATCGTTTTGATGGATTAATTATGAAACTAGGTACGTACAAAGCTAATTTCTTGATACCACTTGAATATTTTAAGTAAGCATCAGTTGTTCGAAAAATGAGAAATGGTGCATGGTATGTACTAAATGCACCAGTCGTGTGTGTACAATGCACCGGGAGGGTACTTAATGCACCACCAATTTATTTAAAGAATTAAAACAAACATTTCAACTAATAAAAGAATTTTTATTATAACAAAATAACAAAAGAAGCTAAAATAAAAATAAATAAAAAGACTTCATACTCAGAAAAAAATAAATTAATAATAACGCAGCATTTAACGAAAATAGACTATTCAAAGAAAAACAAAACAAAAACTTAAAACTAATTATGCATATTTTTTTTGTGATGAAGTAAACGAATATTTAATTTACACAAAGATTCGGCAAATTTGTATAATGATTGCTGCCGCTTAGTTGATCCCGATACAGTAGGGTCCTTAAAAACGTATTTTATGTCTTCCGCATTGACCAAAGCAAAATCTGGAACTTGTGGCATACAAAAAGTCTCATTGGTCTTTGATTTGAGTCTCAAGAATGAGATAAACCACTCGTTACGACTGTTTTTGGGTTCTAAAATTTTTCCCACATAGCAAACATTAATTTTTTTTGCTTTAAAAGTCACTAGACCAAAATTGTTTACTAATGGAGGTTCAATCAAAGAGCGATCAAGAATTTGATACGTTAATCTAATCGACGTATTTGTAGGACTATCTTCTTCATCAGATAAGTCAAAGTTGTCGTCTGAATCCTCGAGTTGCAGTGAAGTATCAGTGTCGCTGTCACTATCATTAAGAACTTTTCGTTTAGCAATATTTTTTGCGTTTTTCTTAAAGTGGTTTGCATGTTTTTTTTTCAGCCAATTCGCCTTTTTCGGGAGTGTCGGTTGCAATTATGCTTCGACCAGCAGTGCGTTTTCTGGTGTTCTTACGAGGATCAAATGGGGTCAAGAATAGTTTGGATTTGCTGCAATGGGGTTGGGGATCTTCTTCTGGTTCATAATATGTTGGCTGTACATTTCCTGATTCCTGATGCTGATCCAGCGCCTCGTCCTGGTGATCAAAGAAAAGAACTGTTTCATTTTCGGTAGTAATTGTCATTCCGTTTGTGGTGTCAACGTTTGGATCTCCATAATGCGCAATTTCCTGCTGTCCTGATGGAACTAGTTGAAAATTTGTTTGTATGGAGACCGAAGGATCTGGCCGATCAGTAACAGAACTTGGTAGATATTGTTAATCAGCGAAGATATTTTTATCAAAAGGAAAAATTCCTGTTTTTTTAAATGCGTTTACTATATTTACAGGTGTCATAGCTTTATGAAATGATTTTCCAATTATTTCAGCAATGTGGTAAATAGTAACTGGCTGTCCAGGCATACGCAACATAAACGAGTCCATTTCACAGTTGCAAAATTTTTTAAATGGTCCGAACACACCTACATCCAGTGGCTGCATTTTAGAAATTGTGTGAGGATGAAATGTAAGAACTCTAACGCCTGAATTTTTATCCAAGTTAAGGGCTTCTATCGCTAGATGTGATTCGTGGTTATCCATGATGAGTAAACTCGGGTTCGTGATGCTGCTATTGGTGTTTTTTTTATAAAATGTTTCATTACCTCCAAAAATAACTCTGAGTTCATCCAGCCGGAAGATGTTGCTAATCCCAAGGATCCTGGTGGTGCTCCATTAAGCATGTGGCTCTTAAAAATCTTCCGTGGAAACACAATAACTGGAGGTAAAGCGTTGCCACTAGCACTAATAATGCAGCATGTTGTCACTAAAATACCCCTTTCTCCACTAGTCACTTTGGATACATTTTTTGAGTTTTTTGGTGCAAGTACTTTTTGATGTTTCTGCTCTGTTGTAGTTGCAGTTTCATCGAGGTTAAAAATCCTTGTTCCATCAGAAAATGCAGGTTGCCTCTCGAGAATGTTAAATAAATTATCGGAAAATACTTTTACCGAATTTTTGTTAAATGATGTGGCCCGTGCTAAGCTGCACGCTTCAGGTTTTTTTTAATGAAAGATCAGGGTGCCTTCCCCGGAATCCTCGAAGTCAATCCAAGGCAGCCATTGAATGCGTTTTCCAGTTGTCTGGTATATTTTCCATCTTGTTTATTGAAGCAAGTTGAAACGCTAATTTTCGGCGTTCAGTGGCGGTTGTGCCATAAAAAATATTAGCACAGTATGTTATATAGGATCTGAGCATTTCTTCTTGCTCGTCCGAGAAAAACTTTCTGTGAGTATAAATTGATGTTAAGGGCAATGTTGAAGTTTGACACCTCTTAGATTTAAGAAAGTATCGCCGAACAATGTGATAAGAAGTACCAACATCGTTGGCAGCCTCTCGAATCGACATTCCGCCTTCGATACTTGTGAGTGCTTTTTCCATTTGATCTTTCATATGGGTTCCCTTCTTCCGCTCTGAAACTGGCTTTCGTGGCATCATTAACAAAAACAGAGAAGCTTATTTTCGTTGTATTCGTGCAAAGTTTAAGATCGTTTTATCGAAACAGGTTTTAAAATCGATCGAAATAAATGGGTCTAAATAACAATTGTCTAGGTGCACAATGCACCACGGTGCGTTTAACACTATGCTTATCTGGTGCATTATGCACCACTAAGTAATTTTTATTAAAAATTAAAATAATCCAAAAACAAAGTAACTAAACTATAAACAATTTATCTTAAAATATTATTAAAAAAAAAAATAACCGTATTATTAATGTCAAACGAAGAAACTCTTGATTTCCACTTAGACATTAAAAAAATAAACTCACCCTTAATTTTTTGTTTTTCACTTGATATTTATAAAAAACTTCGCACACGTCTGCCAACAAAGAGCAACCAGACTGAAATCTAAGGAAGTTATTTAAAGTAGCGGTTATATTTGAAAAAGGTTGCCACCCATACAGTTGCCGGTAAGGTACATACAGCTGTGGTGCATTTATGACCACGTCCCTACACAATATTTACATTTTTTTTTTTAGAAAAAAGTTATTCTAAAACTTAATCTTGAAAACGTAGCGGATTCTTGCACCTGGTGCTTCGCTTGTGTTCACAACTTAATATTTCATTTCTTTTCTATGATGAAATGAAAGATTTATCATTTCAACACGACGCTTCAAAGTATGATTGCATAAGTCAGCTTAAGCTGTTTTGAAGTTATGTTAAATTGAATATCATTATCAAAGTTCCAAATGTTCCAAATGTATTCACTATTTATTTGTTAAATCATCTTGTCACTTAAGAAACAGCATTAACTTTTACACATCTTTTGCTAAACATGTTTTGTCGTACCAAAATCTTGAATTTATTGTCACAGATTCACAAACTAATTTATTATAGTACGCCTATAATAGTAAAATGCGCATTTTTTTTTTAATATTTCATAAATGCATTAAAAGTGGCTTGCCTGTCATTTGTCTTTTGTTCGTTCGAGGTTAACAAATTGTACGAACAAAATTATTTTCAAACAAAATAAGAATAATTAACAAAGAAATGATAATAACCTAAGTCAACTAAATCAGTAAAAATAATTAGCACACATTTGCAACAATTTTTATCTTTTCCATTGGTTATTTGTTTTCACCAAGTCACTGTAAACACCCGTGCACCGCTCAATTTCACCACGACACAAAATCAAAAACTTTGGGAAATGTCAAACACGTCGTTTGTTTATGTTTTCTACAACTTGTTTCAGCGAAGTGTATTTCATCTTTATAGTTCTGTGCCCATGTTCTGTAACTCATGCGATAACTCTTCGCATCGAAAACTTTGGAACACAAAATTCCACCGTTTATCGCATGTGGAAAGAAGTTGTGTTCTGTAACTCTATGCGATAAAATATACCTTGGTTACTTTTATTATCATGGGAAATTGGAAGGATTGTCAAAATACTGGAAATCGAAGGGTAGTTTGGCAAGGAAATTCAGTCAGTGTGTATTTACATGTCGTTGGGATAGGAGCGGTGTAGCGCGACTTTTTAGCGGATTATCGGAAAATTACGTGTTTCTGTTGAATTTTCAAAAATACGATGATCGCTCGTTCTGCTAGACTCAGACAATTTTTTTTGAAATTAATCTGATCCTAACGCTATGTTCTATGTTCATGAATTTAATGAAGTTAAAATTTTGCATTTATTTTGTCTGTCTATGAAAAAAATAAATGAAATATATTTTTTCTTTTAAAACAAGAACCTTTAGTCTCTCTTGTTGGATGTACCAAGCTGTTTATTTTTATAGCAACACAGTTCCAAGAATGTTCAAAATGGATCTTATTTAAGTGCTTGCTGAATTCTTTCGACAGAATGTACATACATAGGTACCTATACCTACATTCTTCTCCACTAATTCTGACTGATTTTATTAGCTATTTTTTTATTTCTTTTGCATTTTTTTAAACGTTGAATTTGATCAACTAACTGTATATTTTGTTAAATAAAAAATCAAAAATGTTCACTGTCCACTATCCTTTTAAAATTGTTCAATATCCCTTTCTCGCAAGCCAATTGAAATGTGATAAATTTTGACAGTTGAAGTGAATAATTTATCGCATTCGAAAGTTACAGAACACCGATTTATCACATATTTCCAGGAGTTTCATTTCACAATGTTCCATGTGGTATAGTTTTCGCATCGCATAGTTACAGAACACGGAAATGTGATATAATGAAAGTTTGTTTCGATTCACATCGTTCATGTGATAAATATAACGATGCGATAGTTACAGAACACGGGCACTGGTATGCTTCATTCAGAATTCCATTGGGAACAGATAATTCTCTAACGGATTTGTTGGTGAACCTAGCAAAATTCCTCTTGTCCACCGTGGTCGAGAGCCTTCCGAGAAATGGTTAAACCAAATTCTTAACCACATAAATCAATCAAAGTATCCCCTTTGGCAACAAGTAAGTTCGAAATTCATCACAGTTTTGTTTTTTACAATAATTTCCATTCTTAGAGGTATTTCGTCAACGATGAATACTACAAACCTGGTGGACCCATTTTCTTAATGATTGGCGGCGAAGACAAGGCTACCATCAATATTTTTCTTAGATTTGCGATGTTATGTTAAACACAACTATTGGAACCCTAGTACAACGTCTTGATGAAGTAAATCAACTCATATTGGTGGAAAACAAAGAAAAGTGTCTGTACTACAAGCATGACAAAATGATTGCTCACATGCAAAACACAACTTGGGATGAGAGGAAGGCTTCGTCAGTGGACCTATCAAACTTGCAATGAATTCGGTTTTTATCAGACTTCTAACAAAAATTATGGCCTTTTTGGTGATCGATTTCCAGTCGACTTTTGTATCAAACTGTGCATGGATATCTACTCAAACAAGTCGGTAAAATAATTTTAAATTCAAATTGCCGTCTAAGAATGGATTCGAATTACTTACAAGAAGTGGTGGGACAGACGAATAACTTCTATGGAGCATTAAATCGGAACACGACAAATGTTTTGTATTTCCATGGTTCAATTGACCCATGGCATGCCTTGTTATTGACTTCATCCTCAAATCCAAATACGGCAACGATATATATTGAAGGTAAGCTTATTTTGTTTTTCGTACAGACGAGCTGAACTTTTTATTTTCTAGGAACTGCACACTGTGCCATTATGTACGAACCTATCCCACAAGATCTGCCATCGTTGGTTGAAGCTCGCAATAAAATAAGAGCTTATCTAAGAACATTGCTCGAGTAGTTTAAGAATTGCATTTTGCTATATTTAACTCGATATTCCTTCTAAGTAATTTTGGTTGGAAAGAATTGCCTCTAAAGTTGTAGGTTATAAATACTTGATTTTATATTCGTTTTTCATTTCTTCACATATTTACTACTGTTGGTAATTGCTGGTCTTAGGTCAGACTTGTCTTCTACTACTCTCCGTGTTTAAGATGTTTGCAACAAATAACTTCAATAGTAAACATTTCTAAAAAGTCAACATGCAACAAAACAAATAAAATCCTCAATATTAGTTCTTTCTGGCGTCTTCAAGTTTCTGATTAAATGTTCTCCAATACGCTTGGACTGTAGGATTAAAAATTAAATGCTTTTTTAGCATTGACCAGGCCCACGAAGTTATCTTCCAAACGACATCCCAAATAACAACGGTTACCTTGAAGAAAACCTCAAAAGGAATAATAAAAATAATCAATTAATTGAACATAATATATTTAGTTTCTAAAAAAACTGGTTATTAATGATGATAATGATATTTGCTCCTAAGCTTCCAGTTGATTGTTGATTTATCGTTGGACTATTACCACAGACTACCTATACTCATTGAATAAAGGGGCAATAGGAATAGCTCTTTTTCCCACACACAGTATGTGTGAGTGAACCATTTTTCCATTGAATAAATAAGAGACAAGGAATAGCTCTTTTTCACACACACAGTATGTGTGCTATGCTAAAAAACTATGTGTAGAAAATCGCGCCAAAACAACCCTTCAAGCAAGAGACTCTGTTTTACGTCCGCAAACGGAGTCAATGACATATGGACTACTCCGCATACGGCTCCGCATACGGGTCCGAAAAACGACGTTTTTCGGATCCAATTAGTATGGAAATTTTAATAGCCGCGGACTCACATGTGTATGTATTGTGACAGATTGAGTTCGCTTTGGTCAGCAAAAAACGAATCCAAAACTGATCCAAAAAAGGCACAAATCGAGGCTAGATAAGAAGAGAAACGAGAATCGAGTATCGCTAAAATAAAAATCAGAAATGTTTGTCATGTTTATTTTATTTCTTAAAAACAATACATTTTTCCATTTGCCATTTGAAATACCTGCTACCATTTCTCCTTCTCCTGCAAAATAAATGAATCAAATAAATGTGTATGTTATCTATACATATGTATGTTACTTACTTTCAGCATGAATTTGTGCCGGTAGCATTAAAATCATCGAAATTTGGACCACGATTGGTAGTCTCACCTTCATCGGTTGCTATTTTTTTCTTTGATTTTGATAAATCTAAATTCAAACAAAGTTTAATTAAGCAAATAATTGTGTGCAATAATAAATTCAATTTTAGTTTACCTTTCAAAGAAAATTATATCTGCAGCTGCAGCCAGATGACAGATGAACGAATCGCCATTACAAATAACTACTCTCGACTCTCGCTCTTCTTCTTATTGGCAATGTAGTTACAGTCAATTTACAAATGTGTGCGTGGAACGCCTCATATATCGCGGATCCAAAAATGACGGGAAAAGTTGGGTCAGTGTTTTTGCTTGAAGGGAACCCTTCAAGCAAGAGACTCCGTTTTACGTCCGCAAACGGAGTCAATGACATATGGACTACTCCGCATACGGCTCCGCAAACGTCGTTTTTCGGATCCAATTAGTATGGAAATTTTAATAGCCGCGGACTCACATGTGTATGTATTGTGACAGATTGAGTTCGCTTTGGTCAGTAAAAAACGAATCCAAAACTGATCCAAAAAAAAGGTACAAATCGAGGCTAGATAAGAAGAAAAACGAGAATCGAGTATCGCTAAAATAAAAATCAGAAATGTTTGTTCATGTTTATTTTATTTCTTAAAAACAATACATTTTTCCATTTCGTATACCTGTAACCATTTCTCCTTCTCCTGCTAAATAAATGATAAATGTGCATGTTATCTATACATATGTATGTTACTTACTTTCAGCATGAATTATTTGTGCCGGTAGCATTTAAATCATCGAAATGCGGCCCACAAATGGTAGTTTCGCCTTCATCGCTTGCTATTTTTTTTTTGGTTTTGATAAATCTAAATTCAAACAAAGTTTAATTAAGCAAATAATTGTGTACAATAATAAATTCAATTTTAGTTTACCTTTCAAAGAAAATTATATCTGCAGCTACAGCCAGAGACAGTGTCAGTGACAGATGAACGAATCGCCATTACAAATAACTACTCTCGACTCTCGCTCTTCTTCTTATTGGTAATATAGTTACAGTCCATTTACAAATATGTGCGTGGAACGCCTCATATATCGCGGATCCAAAAATGACGGGAAAAGTTGGGTCAGTGTTTTTGCTTGAAGGGAAATGTTGGACTCCCTTCAAGCAAGATACTCCGATTTACGTCCGCAAATGGAGTCAATGACATATGGACGACTCCGCATACGGCTCCGCATACGGAAATTGTAATAGCCGCGGACTCACATGTGTATGTATTGTGACAGATTGAGCTCGCTGTGCTCAGCAAAAAACGAATCCAAAACTGATCCAAAAAAAAGATACAAATCGAGGCTATTTAAGAAGAGAATCGAGAATCGAGTATCGTTAAAATAAAAATCAGAAATGTTTGTTCACGTTTATTTTATTTCTAAGAACAATACATGTTTTTATTTGGTATACGTGCTATCATTTCTCCAACAAATTCTTCTGCAAAAGAAAAGAAGCAAATAAATGTGTACGTTATCTATACCAATGGATGTTACTTACTTTCAGCATGAATTTGTGCCGGTAGCAAGAAAATCATAAAAATTCGTCACACGGTTGGTAGTTTCATCTTCATCGGTTGGCAATTTTGTTATTTCGATAAATCTAAATTCAAACAAAGTTTAATTAAGCAAATAATTGTGTGCAATAGTAAATTCAATTTTAGTTTACCTTTCGAAGAAAATTATATCTGCAGCTGCAGCCAGAGACAGTGTCAGTGACAGATGAACGAATCGCCATTACAAATAACTACTCTCGACTCTCGCTCTTCTTCTTATTGGCAATGTAGTTACAGTCAATTTGCAAATGTGTGCGTGGAACGCCTCATATATCGCGGATCCAAAAATGACGGGAAAAGTTGGGTCAGTGTTTTTGCTTGAAGGGCTAATGTCACTTTAACTCAGTGACATTCAGGGTTGTTATAAACAGTAATGCAAATTTACAGAGATGCAATAATTGGCAGGAATGTAACCTGAGGGTTTTCAAATTTTTAATGTAGTGTTTTTGCTAAAGGTTTTATTCACCAGAAATTTTAAAAATTCTTTAAAAAAACGTAAACAAATGGGTGTTGTAAGGAAAAGACTAATGCCGTCTGCAGTATCATCTCTCGATGGAACCTCGGAAAGGTATTTTGCTAATGTTGTGTACATCAAAATTTATGTTATGCGTTTTGATCTTTTTGCGTCAACTTCCTTGTTGGTTGATCCTTGTGACAGTAAAGTGATTGAGTAATTGTGTGATGTCTTTTTCCACTTCGTCCTCTCGCGATGGTCAGTCACCTTGACGTGTGTACCATCATTGCATTCTATGGTACCGGTGCGGAGGCTTACGGTGCAAAGATTCAACGGGCTATGCTCTCTAAGGGCCACCCATGGCAGACAGGCCGATTGATGAGCGCCAACCAAGAACTGGCCAGGACTTAACGTCCATCCACCCCTAATCCAGAGTGTCATGCGACCCGTGCTTATAGGATGGTTTGCAGCCAGCGGTATCCGGCTGTATTTTAGCGGAGCCTCTCTGATACCGGGCCACCTCAGAGAGTAACCATGACCTTACCACGCTAATGCGGGGCTCTGGCGTGGTTGACCGTCTTTCCCGCGCTACTCGTGGGATATGCCCAAACAAAACAAAAAAAAAACAAAAACAAACTGAACAAAATGCGGTGACAGACCGCAGACGAAGTCATTGGTCGGATGGAGCAGGACATCCATGACGACCGCCTGGCACAAGACAGACCCGGAACAAGTCGAGAGGGAGGCTCTAAACTGGTGCAACCCAGCACCAGTCAAAGAACCATCGTCACCTCATGACAAGCCACGGAGGTGCCAAAAGGCCCGAGAAGTAGTCCGGTAGCACAGACAGGTGCATGCAGTGGGGATGGGAGCCAAATCCTAATCCCCTCCCTGTCCGGGAAAGTATTGATGGAGGGAACTAGGGCAGATGGAACGAGCATAGCTCAAGTACCAGCCCCTGAACCCCCCGGGAACAATACCGGAAGGAAGAGGAATAAGCCAGCCTTACCTCCACCTGGGAAACCAGGCGCGAGGGACGACCCTCTGCGAAGGGGACTTAGCGGTGCTGGCACTAAATGGTACCTCCGCTACCTCAATAATGGCTTCGGGCCTGAGGAAGCCAAAAGGTGGGCTGAGGAACATCGGCCCAAGCCCGAAAGTACAGAAGTGGCAGCGGGGAAAGGGGGGAACAACAACCTCCCTCCGCCCACAAAAAATAAAGCCAAGAAGCAGAAGGTGGATGAAGGTACCGAGAGGGCCACGGGAAAGCCTGCAAAAGCGAGCGCCACCGTGGTCGGTCGAAGCTATGCTACGGCGGTGAAAACCTTCCCGGCTAGCGGTAGACACGGCACAGGTGCGATTGCTGAGCAGGTTGCTGTACTCCCGGTGAAATATCCGCAGGAGATCCTCAGCAACCCAGACCTCACGGCACTTGAAGACGCCATTGTGTTGGAAATGGCCTTGGGATGGGAGCATAAGCTCAAATTCCAGGGCATACATTTCAAACATGGAATGCTCTCAGTTGACTGCGAGACTCCGCAGGCAGCTAAGTGGCTAAAGGCAGTAGCCCCAAAGCTGGGGAAATGGAAGGGGACATGCCTCATGGCATGCAGTCGGACATATATATCACGGTCCTACTCCATAACCTACTCCTTGGCACTGCTGGAAGCACTGAATGTGGGACTTAACGTCCAGGCGTGGAAGGTTCTCAACTGTCGAAAAGAGGAAACCGGGCAGGTACTGGCTCTTGGCATCGACCGAGAATCCTTCGACGCCATAAAATCCCAAAAAGGATCCCTGAGCTACCGATTCGGGAGGGTTGCGGTGTGCGGATTCAAGAGGTCGGACGAGATCTCTGGGCAATCAGCACAGTTAGAGCATACCGCTCCCCCGAAGATTAAAGCACCTTCTTCCGTTGTCCAATCGGCGGAGCAGGCTCCTGAGGAGACCGAGGAGTCTATGACCATCTCGCAGAGAATGACCTCTGAGGGGGAAATGGACAACACGGTCATCGACCTCTTCCAGGAAATCACCCAGGAGGAGGAAGATTCGTTGCTGAAGGAGGACGGGGCAATTGCCCCGCGCGAGCAATAGCTCGTTGAACCCCGGCAACAGAAAAATCGAACTAGCACAGGTAAATATCCACAATTCTATAGCCAGCTCGGAGACTATATCTAGGATGTTTACCTGCCAAAGCCTAGGGCTAGTACTGATCCAGGAGTCGTGGATCCTGAAAGGACAAGTCAGAGGATTGGCGAGCAAGGATGCAAAGGTAATATGGGACACTCGGGCCGAGAAACCGAGAGCTTGCATTCTACATCTGGACGTTGAAGGATGTAACCGCACCATTGTCATCGCGTCGGCGTATTGTGCAGGGGATGAGCCGGTTGTATCATCCCAAATGCAGCGACTGGTGGAGCATTGCAACAAGCTCCGCATGCCGCTCCTCATAGGGTGCGAAGCAAATGCCCACAACATCATATGGGGGAGCACCGACGCCAACATCAGGGGTGAGTACCTACTAGAATTTATTATGAGTCCGTCTCTTGATATTATAAACGTGGGAAATACCCCCAGTTTTGTAACTAGGGTCAGGGAGGAGGTACTCGACCTCACGCTTGGTAGCCCAAGCGTAAGTAAACTAATTAGCAACTGAAGAGTATCTAGTGAGCCGTCATTGTCTGACCATCGAATAATAGTGTTCGACCTGGACAGCACAAGTATCACGAGAAATCCAGTAAGGAACCCAAGGAAAACCAACCGGGAGACTTATAGAAATGCTCTAGAGAGCAATCTGGGGCGCCCTGTTTTGAGGAAGGCTCCGGGCCACCCCCTAGAGCTAGAGAGCGTAGTGGAAAGTGTAACAAACGCCATCATCACTGCGTTCGAAGAAAACTGTCCCCTTAGTAGAGAAAGGGACAGGAAACAGACGCCATGGTGGAACAATAACTTGTCAAAACTGAGATCCGACGTGCGGAAGCTATTCAACAAAGCAAAGCGCAACGGAGACTGGCAAAGCTACCAGATGGCCCTTACAACATATAATAAGGAAATTAGAAAAGCTAACAGAAATAGCTTCAGGAAATTCTGTGAGACAATCAACAGCACTTCTACTGCGGCAAGGCTATATAAAACTCTTGCGAAGTCAGGAGGAGTACCGATGTCTCTGAGGAAACCAAATGGCGAGTTCATGGAAGACGAGGATCAAAGGGCACTATTGCTACTAGAAACTCACTTTCCTGGCAGCTCGCCTAGTACTGAGCTAGGAATCAGTATCACTTCAATCAGACCTCGGAGAGATGACTGGGAAAGAACATCAACCATCTGTTCTGAGGGTCGACTGAAATGCGCAATAAATTCCTTTCAGCCTTTTAAATATGCCGGAGTGGACGGTATTATACCCGCCCTACTACAAGAAGGGCAAGGGGTACTAATACCACACCTGCTAAAAATAACAAGGAGCAGTATTGCCTTGGGCCACATACCAATGCAATGGAGACGAGCTAGGGTTGTGTTTATACCAAAAGCAGGGAAAAAAGACCCCACTCGGCCAAAATCGTACAGGCCCATCAGCCTTACGTCATTTCTTCTGAAGATGACAAAAAAGGTTATGGACAATTATTTAAGGGAAGATGTACTGAGCACATCCCCTTTAAATCATCGTCAGCATGCATACAGAGCGGGCAGATCAACAGAGACCGCCCTATATCAGCTGACGGAGATAATTCAAAGTGCTTTGGAAGCAAAAGAAATAGTACTGTGCTTTTTCATAGACATAGAGGGAGCATTTGACAACACCTCACATGAGGCAATTAAACGATCCCTGGATAGGAAAGGAGTTAACAGTACAGTATCAAATGGATGTGTGAGCTGCTGAGCACTAGATCAGCAGAGACTCAAACACCATCTGGAACCATCAGAGTGAACACAACAAGAGGATGTCCACAGGGAGGGGTACTATCACCCTTAATGTGGAGCCTAGTTGTAGACGAACTGCTGGAAAAATTAACCAACCTTGGCATCAACTGTCAGGCGTACGCTGATGACATTGTATTGATTGCCAGGGGCAAGTTCGAAGAAACCCTTGGGGACATTATACAAAGGGGGCTTAAAGTAACCAAGGAATGGTGCCATACTGTCGGACTTAAGATCAATTAGGCGAAAACAACGATAGTACCATTCACAAGGAAAAGACAACTTCAAAGACTTAAGGACATTAGCCTATCAGGCACGACACTGATACCAGTCAAAGAAGTAAAATATCTAGGACTCCATCTAGATAGTAAACTCCTCTGGCGAAAACATACAGAGGAGATATCCAAGAAGGCCACCCGCGCTATCATGATATGTAGGAGCCTAGCGGGGAAGGCATGGGGATGCAGCCCAAACATCCTGCGATGGATGCACACTGCAATCGTGAGACCAATGATTAGCATGGGCGAAACGAACCAGTCTAGTCGCAACACGAGAAACACTCGGCAAAGTGCAAAGACTGGCGTGCCTGTGCATTACCGGAGCAATGCGTAGCTGCCCAACCGCAGCCACGGAGGTGTTATTGGAATTGACCCCTCTACACATCATGGTGATGAACAAGGCAGACAAAACAATCCTTAGGATGGCAAAGGAGGGAATTGGGAGAGGGAAATGCATCGGTTCGAAAGAACACGGTGACTTACTCTAAAACCTCCCACTTCTTGGGATACCTAGGGACGATAGCATCAGGAAATTCAACTTCGAAAAGAATTTCCAGATAAAGATCAGCAATAAGGAGAACTGGAACAATGAATCCACAACTTATGGACTGAGCAACCACACAACAAAGTGGTACACGGACGGCTTCCAGGCAGAAATATGTGCCATAGACAAGTGCGTTCGAATCAACCTCGAGAAAAACTACAGGAATTGCAACATAGCAATAATGTCTAACAGGCAAACAGCCATAAAGGCTCTTGACGCCTATTATCAAGTCAAAACTCGTGTGGGAATGCCTACACGGACTGAATAGACTAGGCAGGAATAACAGAATTTCCATCTGCTGGGTACCTGGCCATGTTGGCATTACAGGCAATGAGGCAGCGGACTCTCTGGCAAGAATAGGGGCAGAGGAACCCGTCATAGGACCTGAACCATTCTGCGGGATAGGAGAACACACTATATGCGAAGAGTTCAGGAGACTGGAGGAAGAAACAAGGGCAAAAGCCTTTCTCAACCTCCAAGGTCTGAGGCAAGCAAAGAAACTATTAGGAAATTACAACCAAAAGAGATTCAAAGCTTGTATCGGCCTTAACAAAAACAACATAAGAATCCTAACAGGCCTCCTCACGGGGCATTGCAGACTCAAGGAGCACCTGAGGAAAATGGGCATATCGGAGGATGGGCTCTGCAGATTATGCAGTGAAACCGCCGAAACTCCAGACCACATACTGGAATCCTGTGGGGCACTATCCCACAAAAGGATGAAATATTTGGGCAGGCACCAAATAACAGACAAGGACATACAAACCATGGACCCACAGCTCATTCTCAGATTCATCAAAGAAACTGGACTGGATGCTGTGCTCTAAGGAGTGTGACCTGCCAAGGATAAGCCAGAACAATACCTCGACATGCTTCACAAAGAAGTATCCAGAGAGGCTCTGAAAGAGGGCACGAACCTCTCCGAGGCACAAGCAAGGGGACACAATAGACCAACAGGTCGCAGTGTAATATACCCTAACATAATAATTATTATTATTATTATTCCACTTCGTGTGTACCTTTTTCTGTTTGTTGTTGTGGTGGATTCCCTCGTTCAAAGTCTTCAAAGTGCAAAACCAGGTAAATGTTGTGTGTTTAAAACATGGTGAGTCATTACATTTTAACTTTTTTTCATTAGCCAAGACATTTCAAGCTGCAGTAATATGGACCACCAAGGTGTGGAGGAAGTTTCGATTATTGCGCCGAGAGTAGTACATTCTTTCTACAGGATCGCTGTGTTGGACCGGCTGTAGAAGATACCGCTAATCTTATAGTAGAAGAAATAGTCCCAGAGTGCGTTTCTATTTTCCCACCAACAGCTGGAACAACTCATGATCCAGCTCTGGTTGTAAGTCAAGTGCTAATATATTATTTAAAATTTATTAACTTATGTATTTAAAATTTACGAAGAATCGGAAAATAACTTTAAAAAGAGCAATGGTCTCTTCTGATGGGACATCATCTTTAAATACTTCACCAAGAAGCAAAAAGATGAAAACAAAAATAGTTTTTTTTTTTTTTTTATAATAAGCACTAAAGGGATTTGTTGGGACCCTTATAATGTATTAGCTACACAGCGCGCGCGTTAAGGAAATTAGTTGACTAAAGATAAAGACAGAAAAATGAAAGTACGAGTACTTAGGTAATCAAAAAGTTCGCCGCAAATCGAAAAAAAATAGCTTCATTAAAAGAAGTTTTGCTTAAAATAAAGCAGAATAATCTAATCAATGAAGAAACTTCTGAAATTTTGGAAGGAATTGGTGGCATGAATGCAGATCTTTTTGAAAGAAAAATGAAAAAAGGAAAGGGAATGAAAAATCGAAAAAGTTTGAGTTTGAGAAAATGAAAATAATTCAGTAACATCCAAATTAAATAATATTGTTCATTTTAAGGGGTTGTGATGGTTTTTTGTTTTTGAAACCATTTATAAAATAAAAAAATTCTAACTGAAAAAATTTCGTGTTTCATTAATGTTAATATGCAATTGGAAAGGATTGTTCCGGGTTTATAGAAATCTTAAAAAAAAATTAATTTAGCTACAAATAAAATATGCGAAATCATTTGGTTATCAATCAAATGGGCCAATGGCAAAAGAATATGAGTTCAGCAATAATTTCCAAAAATACCCAGGAAACTCAAGTTATGGACAAATTGATAAAAAAAATGTCTCGTTTAAATTAGACTCGGAAAGGTAGACTTTTTTCACAAGATAGGCTGCAATAGATAAAGAAGTGTAGGTAGACATTTGAGTAAGTATATGAATTCTGCAAACAATTCCATACACTTCATGGAAATCGATAAAATATAAATAAATAAATTATATTCGAATAATAAATAAATGTTTGAATCTTTGAAAGATGCTGCAAATAATGTTAAAAAGGTAAGTGAAATATTTAACACTTTCATATGGGTTCTCATTCAAAACTCATTCAAGATTACCTCATGCCATATCTGGTCGGATTGAGAAAAAAGCACTTAAACAGATATTTCACTTTTCTCCCAGAACGCCGCTTCCTTGTCTCTTTATTCATTGCATTTTTCTTACAAATTTTTGACATTAATACCCCACAGAGTCACAGAAAACTATGTTAAAAAACTATGTGTAGAAAATCGCGCCAAAACCAATTGGGGACTAATGTCACTTTAACTCAGTGACCCTCAGGGATGTTATAAACAGTAATGCAAATTTACAGTGATGTTATTATTGGCAGGGATGTTTCCTCAGGATTTTAAAATTTTTAATGAAAGTGTTTTTGCTAAAGGTTTTATTCTCCAGAAATTTTAAAAATTCTTTAAAAAACGTAAACAAATGGGTGTTGTATGGCAAAGGAGACGCAAGTAATTATCTAGTTATTCAGTAATTTATGGCTTTTACTTTTCCGTTCGTGTTTAAGGTTTCCTCAGTGTGCATTCAAAAGAAATCTTTGGATATCTACCGTGAACCTTAAAATTGAAGACAAAACGATTCGTAGTGTTGTGTGTTCGAAACACTTTAATGCCAGCGATTTTATTTTCAATGTGAAGAGGAAAAGACTAATGCCGTCTGCAGTATCATCTCTCGATGGAACCTCGGCATATGAAAGGTATTATTGCAAATGTTGTGTACCTACATCAAAATTTGTGTTATGGGTTTTGATCGTTTCGCATCAACTTCCTTGTTAGTTGATTCTCGTGACAGTAAAGTGATTGAGTGATTGTGTGATGTCTTATTCCACTTCATGTGTACCTTTTTCTGTTTGTTGTTATGGTGGATTCCCTCGTTCAAAGTCTTGTAAGTGCAAATCCAGGTAGGTAAATGTTGTGTGTTTAAAACATAGTGTGCCATTACTTTTTAACTTTTTTTCATTAGCCAAGACATTTCAAGCTGCAGTAATATGGACCACCATGGTGTGGAGGAAGTTTCGATTATTGCGCCGAGAATAGTACATTTTGAGGATCGCTGTGTTAGACCGGCTGTAGAAGATACCGCTAATCTTATAGTAGAAGAAATAGTCCCAGAGTGCTAATATATTATTTAAAATTTATTAACTTATGTATTGTCACATTCTGGCTAGGATTCGAAAAGATAAAACGTAATTCTATTTAATTAATCTTTATTAGTTCTCTTTCGGTTTAATTCTTGATTATTATTCTAATAATTTACTTAGCTAATTCAACAATTCACTTTCACAATTAATCACTTTAAATACACAATCACTTTTCTCTTACTCAATACTTATACTTTTTCTCTATACTTTTCACTACTGTCATCTATCGCACTTCCTAATCGCGGTTCACAATTAGAATGTCTTGGGTGCTCCTGCGACATCTATTTATATCTCCTAGTGACACTCAACGAATCTTGTTCGGGTCCAACAAGTTTGAGAGGGGGATATTGTTGCTTGTTTGCTCAAATTGTTCCATTCAGCATCCATTAGGTCCTCGCACCGCGATCTAGTAGAAAGTAGCTATATTACTGATTTTGGCAGCATTTGAATAGGAGTTTGAGTAGCTGTGCAATAATTAGTTCATACAAAATTATGTTGTTCTCGAACCTTAGTTGAGTTCAGAAGAACATTGGTGTCAGAAGTGGGATAAAACGTATTCAGTGTGAAATTAAAGTGAAGTGAATTAGTTTAAAAACAAAAGGATGGGCCGCACATTGAAATTACTACAGCTCAGTATACCGCAGTTAAAAGCTGAACTAGAACAGCGGAATCTCTCCACAGCTGGAGGAAAAAGTGATCTGGTGCTCCGACTGCAGGAAGCTGTTGAAAACGAAGGAGAAAACCCCAAGTCCGTTTTGTTCGACTTAGCAGAAGAACAAGTAAGTACAATCGTTGATATGACTGCTATGATGGAATTACTTCTGGTCAAGTTCGATCAGAAATTCGACTCCATGGACTCTAAGTTAGATGAGCAGAAGAATTCCCTAGAGCTACAGGCAAATTCTATTGATTCTAAATTTGATGAACAGAAGAATTCTATGGACTATCAGTTCAATGAACAGAAGAATTCTCTAGATTCGATAGTTGCCGCCCAAAAGAGCGCTATGGAAGATTTTAAAAATGTTCTCGAAGGAAAACTCGAAGAAATTGACCACAAGTTCGAGAAGAGCATGAGACAAACTTCGAGAACTTGGCTAAAGAGCTCCGGAAAGTGAAGAAGCAGAAGGCTCGAGAATATTCTGCGGCTGCCGGAGAAGGAAAGAGATGCAGCCTCCTGTTTTCGATGGTCAAACATCATGGCCAATTTATAAGAAACAGTTTGAAGCAGCTGCAATGCAAGTGTACAGGGCGCAGCTACGCAGCAGAGTCCAGAAGAGGGGAGAAACACTTCAACAGCTGCAAGCAGATATTGAACGTCTGGCACATTTGTCGTATCTTAATGTTGGTGAGGTTCTCATCAATGAAATGGCTGTGGAGGCGTTTATCCAAGCCATTGAAGATAGACAACTGCAAATGGCCGTAAGAATGGCTGGAAAGAGAACTCTCGCTGAGGCCCTAGCATTTGCCTTTGCAATGCAAGCTGCTGATCAGGCATAGCATGTTTTCCACCGCGTAAGGGAAATGACAGCCGTTGAATGCTCATGTCAAAGAGCAGATATCGTAGAAAGGAACAGAGACAACAGAGGTCGAATGCGCTGCTGGAACTGCAACAAAATAGGGCACTTACAGAGACAGTGCAGAGCTCCACCCAGACAAGGCAGTTGTCCACATTGCGGGCCTAGGAGGCGCAACGAAGAAGCGTCTGGCAGATATAGCTTCGCAGAACCAGCAGTAGGGAAACGTTTAAGGAGCAGCTTCTCGGGGCAGAAGTGGGTTTCCGGAATCGACGACTCCAGGACCACAATTCAAATCTCCCAAACCAAACGAGGAAACCAGAGTCTAACAGTGGAAGCCTATATCGGTCAAAATAAGTGCGTGACAGCCATCGACATCGGTGCCACCGCTTCCATTATAAGGAGGGACATCGTCCGTCAGTCTTGGTTGCACAACACCAGCAGTTACTGCCTAAAAACAGCAACAGGAGCGACAGCGAAAGTGTATGGAGAGGTCATGCTAACAATAAATCTGGCAGGATTAGCATTCTCCCACGCTTTCCTAGTAGCCGATATATAGACGAATGCATCATTGGAATCGATTTCATGAAGGCGCATGATGTAGTATTGGACTTTGGTATGCAAGTAATCAAGTATCGAAACGTAGAGATTCCGATGGTGTACGGGAACGAGAACGCCGCATCGCTGAGGACAGTCATTAGTGAGGACGAGGTCCTACCACCTTCTTCAGAGACACTCATTCGGACAAAGCTGGCAGGTGATCCTATGAGCCACAGATTCTCTCTAGTTGAGCCAAAAGACAACCACTACCGAAACTGCGTGGTTGGAAAAGTGCTTGTCGAGCCGAAGAACAATATTGTTCCTGTACGAGTTCTTAATGCAGAACACAAAAAGCGTTAAATTGAAGCAAGGTGAGGTGGTTGGGAATTGCGTACCGGGTACTGAAATCCACAGAAACATTCATCGGATATTCAGCGACCACATGAAGACGAGGTACGATACAAAAGCAACCACTACAGGATTCCAGGAAGGAGATCTGGTATGGCTATACAACCCTCATCGCCGAAAAGGCATGTCACCTAAACTACAGCAGGATTGGGAAGGACCCTATAAGATAGTGAATCGCATCAACGATGTTGTCTACCGGATCCAGCGAGGAAGAGGCAAGCTGAAAGTTATCCATGTGGATCGTCTCCATCGGTACCATGGTGAAAATATTGACGTGCTTGTTCGGGACGAACAAGTTTAATAGGGGGATATTGTTGCATGTTTGCTCAAACTGTGACATTCAGCATCAATTAGTCAACTTTCTGCGCCATCTAGTAGAAACTAGCTATATTACCGATTTTGGCAGCATTTGAATAGCAGTTTGAGTAGCTGTGGAATAACTAGTACATACATAATTATGTTGTTCTCGAACCTTCTAAACTCAACGAATCTTTAAATTTCGAGAGGTGTCACGAGGAGATATAAATAGATGTCGCAGGAGCACCCAAGATATTCTAGTTGTGAACCGCGATAAAGAAGTTCGATAGATGACAGTGGTGAAAAGTATAGAGAAAAAGTATAAGTATTGAGTAAGAGAAAAGTGATTGTGTATTGAAACATCTAGCTAATCTATGCCAATATTTATTTGCACATACCTAAGCAGGAAAGTGTCTGTGCAATCTGGTACGATTTACTTTGAAATGTTGGTGGCACTGACTTGAATTCCAGCAGTTATTTTTTAGCCTAGTGTGCTATCTGACCATTTCCTTTCGGAGGATTCGGCCATTTCAGCTTCAATTGTGTAAGCACAACCATGTACAGTACATCGGCACTAAGTTTCTTTTAAAGTGTCATAGTTAAAGTACTCTTTCTAAGTGACCGTATATTAAGACGCATACCCATAAGGATTTTAGTCTAAGGAAATCTAGTTTAAATCAAACTTAGCTTATCTGCACTTATACACCTAAATACATGCAAGACAACTCATCACGTGCACGAAGAAACATACAACATTAAAAAAAACGAAGCATGCAACTACAGCATTGAACATAAAACATAAAAAGCAACACACCAACAAGCTTAAACCATCCACAACACACAAAGCTACAAACACGCATCTTCGAAACACACAAAAATCACATGTTATCACAGCACAGTTTATGAATATCACGATCTTTTATGTATAATTGTGTATATTTGCCTAACTATATACTATAAAATTACATACTACGTCTAGCTACTAACTAATCCTTAATCTAGTATCACAGTCAATATCACAGTTCAGTGTAGTTCCAGGGAAGACTGTCTTCCACACATCAAGTTCCTGTTTTAAGATACATACTGGCGCATTATATTACACATGCGTAAGGTTTAGTGTGTAGAAAGTTGTACTCTGTCGTCCTAAGCTAAGAATTATGTACTTGAATCATTATTTACTTCGAAAATACATAATCATGAATTGTTAAATATTTTGTTTCGGGTCAATTTTTCGTCCGTATCCACAGCAGCAGTAACCCTCACAGCTCTCATTGGAACTTAGTTCTTCCCACCCCCAAGCCCTGAGCAAGCCGGAAGAAAAAAATAAAAGAGAGTACCAAACAAGAACTAAGTTTCATTAAAATCAAAATCACTCTCTTCAATTAATAATTGTGGCCATACGCCACATTATTATGGCGCCCAACGTGGGGCACAGCAAAAAAAAAAAAAAAAAAAAAAAAATCGTTGACACAATCCCTAGATCTTCCAAGATCATGGAACAACGGAAAAAACAATTGCAAAGAGAATTGTGAGAGTACCCATAACATACGGTGCATTGCGCAAGTCCGATTTGGCAAATATGTAATTTAGTTAGTTATTTAGTGCGAGTGGGTTAGACATGTGGGGAGCGCGATGCTCCACACAAATCCCCAAATATGTAAAGTTCGGTTTTTTTTAACTCGCGAAGTTAGATTTTTGTCAGTGTTCTTTATATGAACTTGAAATTTCCTTCGTTAGTTAGTTAGGCGGTTAGGAAGTTCGCAAATGGTAATCCAATGAGTTACCAAGTGATCATCCCGCATTAGGTTTAATATAAGTTATTTGCCAAATTCGCTTTTGTTCGTACCGATATAGTAAGTCGCTATAGTCATCTCGCGCTAAGCTTCTGTTGTGTTTTTGTGTTGAGTTGACCCAAAAAAATATTCTATGAATATATAAAATTAAAAATATATTGTCGAAATCTTGTAAAAAAATATTAAAGATAAAAGAAATTGTAAAAAAAAAAAAAAATCATTAATCAGTTACGGTAGTAATACCTATATATTATAAGTGCAGTGATATATGTTATATATTTGTGTACCGGTTCAGCAAATCAAGAGCGTGATTGCAGATAGTACGGAATACGGATTCACATTCAAACGGTAACATTTTTATTTTGATATTATGTTAACATCTTCATCTTAGCTTTTGTTTTGTTGTTTTTAATGCTACATTGCTACCCTACAATTTTCTTATTTGAGCAATTCTATTTTAATCGTGAAATTATTCATAATTTTTGTTGGTGAACATATAGATAGTGACGAGATCAGGTATGAGTGTCAGGTCAGAGGTATGTCGGCAGAAGGTAGTGTCAGGAATTTAACAGTGCAATTAGTCGAAAAGTATGAGGCAGAATGTGAGGGAAAAGTGGTGTTCACACCTAAGGTTGTATACAATTCAGCAAAAGAATTAGAGTTATGTCAGGAGAAGGTATACATGCTTGGCAATTTTGCAAAGGCAGTGTCTAAAACAGGAGATGCACGTGCAACCGAGCGCATCAAAGTTAAGGTGAGGCACATTGAGAGTAGGTTGAGGGTTTTACTTCAAAGAAATCCTGCATTCGAAGTGACCATTCTCAGGCTTTTGAAGGATTTGAAAGCGGTAGAAGAGAGGTATTGTCAGAGTAGGATTCAGTCTAAAGTAGTTGATGCATCTGAGGGAGCAGGTGCGATAGTCATAGCCACCGAAAATATTTCCGTACCAGTAATCATTGGTGGAAGTAAAGGTGCAAACGGCGGTCAACAGATGACGATCGAAGACCGAATTATCCCAACTGATAATCAGTTTCATTCCCTTGAAGCTTTACGTAGAGTAGAAATTAATACAAACGAGACAAATGCACGGGAAAATCCTCCCACCACATGAACTGGGGCCATTCCAAAGCTGGTTCCACGATCACTTGCTTCGCAGTTCTGTGAGATGAACCTTAGCAGACCTTTGGCACATAATTATGGCACCACAAGTGGCTATCATTCTTCCAACATTCCTTCTTTTGCTGCTCAGCAAAGCGTATTTCCTCCTCTTAATGGACATATTCGCCTAGATAACCAATCTTTCCAGGGTGCAGATCCACTTCATCACACGGGTGATAGAAATGAAGCTGCTAGTTCAAAGCCACAATTAAACGCGTTCTATGAAGCACCTGCTTTTAATCGAAATCCAAACTTTGACTTCAGCCCGCAAATCCGTAACATTTCGAATTGGGGCATCAAATTTAATGGTACGCCTACTCCACTAAGCGTTGAGCAATTTATGTTTAGGGTCGAGATGTTGGCTAGGAGCGAAGGCATTTTGGGTGATAACTTAGTTTTGGCAATGCATCAGTTGCTGGAGGGACATGCTAAGACGTGGTTTTGGATTTTTATCTAGAAACATCATTCGCCAACCTGGGTTCTTTTCCGAGCTTCACTTATAAATGAATTTCAGTCTCTTAATACCGATCATGAGTTGCGGCGACAAATCGAAGCTCGAAAACAAAAGCCTCGAGAATCGTTTTGCCAATTTAAATTAGCAATTGAGTCAATGGACTCATTGTTAAGAGTGCCATACTCTGAGGCTGAAAAGATTAGTCTTCTCAGAACAAATATGCATCCCACACTTCGCAAACATTTGATTTTGGAGCAGCCAGTAACAGTCAACCAATTAAGGCTTATGTGTATGAGAATTGAGAAGGGTCTATCAGATATTGGAGAATCATTGGATGACCAGTTTCATTTTAGAAGAAGAGTAATGAATGAAATTCAAGCTCCAGTTGATCCACTAGCCTACCTTCCGCATCAATTTGGTGGTGATGAAGGATACAACGTGGAGGAGAACAATTTCATCATTTGTTGGAACTGCGATGACATAGGTCATGGATTCGTACAGTGTCCATCTGATCAACGTAACCTATTTTGCTACAGTTGTGGGGCAAAGAATGTAAAAAAACCTAAACCTAAACCTGCACTAACTGCAATAGTTTAAACTCAAAGTCGGATGTCAGACAAAAGGGCTACCGGCATCCATATCAAAGTCCCCCAGCCCAACCCAGTCATCACCTACTCACACGTCAAAAGTCCAGCCAATGTTGCCAAACCGACTTTTAAGAAAAAACATTCAACCTCTTTCTCCTAGGTGCGTCGACTATTTCAAGAAAAGGAAACATGATTGCATGTTATTAAGATCTTTAGTCCTCTCAGACAGGTTCGATGGAAGACCTTTTGCCGAAATCCTTATTGAGGGAAAACAATTTAGGGCTCTTTTGGATAGTGGGGCATCTGTTTCCGTTTTGGGAGAAGGTGCTCTGGATCTGTTGAGTGAACTAAAAGTTCCTTATTCGAGAATAGACTCTAAGCTTCATACTGCTGATGGAGTCGCTCAGCAGATAATAGGTTTTGTTTATTTAAATGTCAGTTTTCAATCTACCTCCAAAGCAATCAAGTTTTTTTATCAGTCCTTCACTTAAACGACAAATAACATTAGGAATAAACTTTTGGAACGAGTTTAGTCTTTTTCCTGCAGTGATAAGCGAGATTAATAGTGGCACTGACACCGACATGAACATACAAGTACTAACTGTGGAGCAAAAGTGTTTGTTGGAAGATGTTGTAAGCTCGATTCCATCATTCAGTGCCTTGGGCCTGGGTAAAACATCCCTTGTTGAACACGAGATTGATGTTGGTAACGCAAAGCCAGTCAAGCAACGCCATTTCCCGATCTCTCCCGCTAAGTAAAAGGTCATGGATAGTGAGATTGACCGAATGTTAGAGCTGGGCGTCATCGAGAAGAGCTCAAGCTGTTGGTCATCTCCTGCCGTGATTACAATGAGGTCGAATGGTAAGCCCAGATTTTGCTTGGATGCCCGAGTGATCAACCAACACACCCTTAAAGACGCTTACCCTCTTCCAATAATAGATGGAATTCTCGCTCGTCTGAAGAAGGCCAAATTTATTTCATCCCTTGATCTTAAGGAAAGTTTTTGGCAAATTCCCCTTGCTGAGACCTCTCGCGACAAAACTACTTTCCCAGTACCTGGTAGAGGGTTGTACCAATTTAAAGTAATGCCGTTTTTGCTCAAAAACGCAACTCAAACTATGTGCAAACTGATAGATCGTGTGATTCCCTATGAATTTCATGAAGACGTGTTCACATAAGTGGATGATCTCCTTATAATATCAGATAGTTTTCAGGCGCACATAGATCTGCTATCTAAAGTTGCGAGTTGTTTGAGAGAGGCCAATCTCACCGTAAACTTAGAAAAAAGTAAGTTTTGCCAAAAGGAGATTAGTTATCTGGGATACATTGTCGGGGAGGATGGTTTGCGAACTGATCCAGATAAGATTAGAGCTATTTCGGAATTTCCGCGACCAAAGACATTGAAGCAACTGCGACGGTTTTTAGGCATGTGTCAATGGTATATGAAAATGGTACCTAACTTCGCGAACGTAGCAGCTCCTCTGACAGACTTGACCGGAAAAAAATTCACACCGAACTGGACAAATGAGGCCCTTAATTCTTTTGAAAAGTTGAAGCAAATGCTTACTGCGGCGCCTGTTCTTTCTGCTCCAGACTTTGATAAGACTTTTTACATCCAATGCGATGCGTCCTCACAAGGAGTCGGAGGCGCGCTTGTTCAGCTTGATGGTGAGGGAAACGAAAAACCAGTCCATTCATGTCAAAAAAATTAAATTCGGCGCAAAAAAAGTATTCGGTTACTGAACTGGAGTGTCTAGCTGCAGTGCTCAGTATCCAAAAGTTCAGGCCTTACGTGGACGGCACTCATTTCGTGGTGGTGACCGATCACGCTAGCCTCAAATGGTTAATGTCCCAAAAGGATCTTCATGGTAGACTAGCTCGTTGGGCTCTAAAATTACAGCCATATGATATTGAAATTGTTCACCGAAGTGGAAAGTTAAATGTTGTTCCAGACGCTTTGTCTCGCGTCGAGATGGAAGAGGTTGAGCTAGTGAACAATTGTTCCGCTGAGATAGACTTTCAGTCCAACGCATTTGCCGATGCAGAGTATGTAGACTTGTTGAAGTTAGTGGGTAAATCACCGTCAAAATTTCCAGACTTAAAGGTTTCCGAGTCAAAACTGTTCAAACGCGTTCACTTCCGTAATGTTGATATTGAAGCGGAGGCTGAATGTTGGAGACTCTGGGTTCCCAAGCCTATTAGAATCGGCTTAATTGAGAAGCTTCACTGTCCACCAAATTCAGCGCATCCGGGGTGAACAAGTTGGTAGAGAAATTAAAGCGTCTCTATTACAGGCCAAGTATGGTTACGGATGTGAGTACTTACGTAAGTGGATGTGAGACGTGCAAGGTTTCGAAGACTGCGAACAATATTTTAAAGCCACCTATGCAGATAAGAACTCCGTCTCTACGACCCTGGCAGGAGCTACATATTGACTTTGTAGGGCCTTTTCCAATGTCGAAAAGAGGAAACATTCATGCTTTGGTTATACTGGATAACTTTTCCAAGTACCTTATTATTAGGCCACTACGAAAAGCAACAACTCAGCATGTCATCCAAACGTTGCAGGCGAATGTGTTCGATCTATTTGGTGTGCCAGAGAAAATTCTTTCTGATAACGCTAGCCAATTCGTGTCTAAGGAGTTCAAGCATTTCTTAGCTGAAAATGGGATTAGACAATTGCTCACTGCCTTTTACTCACCTCAAGCTAATGCTGCTGAGCGAGCGAACAAAACCATATTCACTGCAGTTAGGCTCTACATCGACAATAACCTTCGGGAGTGGGATAATCATCTGGGGCAGATAGCCGCAGCATTGAGAAACGTTTCACATGACTCCATGGGATTCAGTCCGTTTAATGTACTCTTTGGCTTTCATATGGTCACACATGGTTCCCAATATGACGTGCTTAGAAGGCTTGAAGGTCTTTCTGGCTATTCTGAAGAAATTTCACCTACGGAGGATCGCTTGGTGAAAATAAGGGAGAAGGTGTTCGGGCTCTAAGTGCTCAGCAAAAACACGCTCAGGGATACAATCTGAGAACTCGAAATGTTACATTTTCTGTAGGTCAAACTGTTTACAAGCGTAATTTCATTCAAAGTAATGCAGGGAAATATTTCAGTGCGAAACTAGCTCCAAAGTTCGTCAAGTGCCGTGCCAAGGAAAAGATCAGTGATTGCAGGTATATTTTGGAAGATTTTGACGGCAAGCCTTTGGGTGTTACACACGCCAAAGACATCACTGTTTGAAGTGCCCGGCTACATAGAGCATGATCTCAGGGTGTGGGCCTGTCCCGCGTTGAGCATCAAACCAAACATTAGCTAGCTTCCAAATGCAACATTTCGCAGGCTGCAGTCCTTGCACTCGTTTTGAAACATCTAGCTAATCTATGCCAATATTTATTTGCACATACCTAAGAAGGAAAGTGTCTGTGCAATCTGGTACGATTTACTTTGAAATGTTGGTGGCACTGACTTGAATTCCAGCAGTTATTTTTTAGCCTAGTGTGCTATCTGACCATTTCCTTTCGGAGGATTCTGACATTTTAGCTTCAATTGTGTAAGCACAACCATGTACAGTACATCGGTACTAAGTTTCTTTTAAAGTGTCATAGTTAAAGTACTCTTTTTAAGTGACCGTATATTAAGACGCATACCCATAAGGATTTTAGTCTAAGGAAATCTAGTTTAAATCAAACTTAGTTTATCTGCACTTATACACCTAAATACATGCAAGTCAACTCATCACGTGCACGAAGAAACATACAACATTAAAAAAACGAAGCATGCAACTACAGCATTGAACATAAAACATAAAAAGCAACACACCAACAAGCTTAAACCATCCACAACACACAAAGCTACAAACACGCATCTTCGAAACACACAAAAATCACATGTTATCACAGCACAGTTTATGAATATCACGATCTTTTATGTATAATTGTGTATATTTGCCTAACTATATACTATAAAATTACATACTACGTCTAGCTACTAACTAATCCTTAATCTAGTATCACAGTCAATATCACAGTTCAGTGTAGTTCCAGGGAAGCCTGTCTTCCACACATCAAGTTCCTGTTTTAAGATACATACTGGCGCATTATATTACACATGCGTAAGGTTTAGTGTGTAGAAAGTTGTACTCTGTCGTCCTAAGCTAAGAATTATGTACTTGAATCATTATTTACTTCGAAAATACATAATCATGAATTGTTAAATATTTTGTTTCGGGTCAATTTTTCGTCCGTATCCACAGCAGCAGTAACCCTCACAGCTCTCATTGGAACTTAGTTCTTCCCACCCCCAAGCCCTGAGCAAGCCGGAAGAAAAAAATAAAAGAGAGTACCAAACAAGAACTAAGTTTCATTAAAATCAAAATCACTCTCTTCAATTAATAATTGTGGCCATACGCCACAATATTTAAAGTGATTAATTGTGAAAGTGAATTGTTGAATTAAATAAGTGAATTATTAGAATAATAATCAAGAATTAAATTGAAAGAGAACTTTTTTTTTTTTTTTTTTTTCGGGGTGTGTGAGACTTTCTGCATTGGAACACTCAGACTCAATACTGGTCCATTGTACTACCAGGCAGACACACCACATTTTACTATGCGAATTTACTCGTTTTTCTAAGAAAAACCAGAAGGCGCTTCAATGATAAGGAGCTTAGGTTTACAGCACTCACCATATCCCCCCAAATACCTGCCACCTGATACGAGGAAAAGCAGGACAATCACAGAGGAAATGTTCCGCAGTGTCGTCGCTTTCTCCACCGGCTTCGCAGTTGCTGGTATCGCTTAGGCCTAGCACCTTAAGGTGCTTGGCAAAAACGTAGTGTCCCGTAAGAACGCCAGTGGTCTCTCTGCAGTCTTTTCTGTTCAGAGACAACAAGAATGCCGCGGATTTCCCACAGACGTCGGGGAGCATTTGCTTAGTCTGTCTGCACCCTGGAGAGTCATGCCAACGGCGATTGTGTTCATAGGAAACTCAACCGTCAATGGAAGCCCTGACCGAGGACGCAGGCAGACAGATCGCTGGTTCAGGTCCTGAGAAGTCCCCCTCTGAGCCTTGTCTGGCAAGTTCGTCGGAGATCTCATTTCCCGTGATCCCGTTATGACCCGGGACCCAGACAAGTTTAAGTGAATTCAGCCTTCCGACCGAATTCAGAGATATCTTGCATTCACGTACTATTTTGGAGGTAGTTAAGGGTTTGAGTAAGGCCTTAAGCGCAGCCTGACTGTCGCTACATACGCAGATACTTCGCCCCCTCCACCTGTTCCTCGCAACATAGTCCATGGCCATTAGGATAGCATAAGTCTCTGTTTGGAAGACTGATGCATATTTGCCTAACGGAAAGAAAAGTCTAACGTTATCGCTCTCCACGAAGACACCAGCACCTGATCCTTGATCGGTGTTGGAGCCATCCGTGAAGATTCGACTGCATTCCCTTCCAGGTTCAGAGTCCGGCCAGAGCCAGTCTTGGACGCGAGGAAAGTCGACCTCGTAGTTGCGCTTTAGCCGGAGTTCCGGTGTCATCGCATCAGACGGCATATCCATAAGACAGGAGTCGAAGGACAACCGTTGCGCAAGTTCATCAAAACTCCAGTGCGAGTTATACCAAAAGCCACCTCTTCTAAGACGTGAGATAGCCTTGATTGTACAGCCCATGATGTAAACATCAAGGGGCGGAAGGTTCAATAGTGCATCTAGGCCGGAGCCAGGCGTACTGGGGAAGGCCCCCGTGCAGCCGAGACATACCTGCCTTTGGAGTTTGGCAAAAGCAGCAGTGACGTATTTACGTGAAAGCTTATTCCACCAAACAACCGATGCGTATGCTATAAATGGTCTTATCATAGCCGTATAAATCCATAGGACTCTTTTCGGTGATAAGCCCCATGTCTTGCCGAAAATGCCTTTGCACTGCCAGAAAACAGACAGCGCCTTGGCAGTCTTCAGCTCAACATGTTTGGACCAAAGAAGTTTGCTATCCAGGATGACTCCCAGATACTTTGCTTCATTGGAGAGTTGGATTGTGATTGTGAAAGAGAACTAATAAAGATTAATTAAAGAGAAATACGTTTTATCTTTTCGAATCCCAGCCTGGATGTAACAGTACTTAATCAAAAAGTTCGACGCAAATAAAAAAAAATAGCTTCATTAAAAGAAGTTTTGCTTAAAATAAAGCAGAATAATCTAATCAATGAAGAAACTTCTGAAATTTTGGAAGGAATTGTTGCCATGAATGCAGATCTTTTTGAAAGAAAAATGAAAAAAGGAAAGGGAATGGAAAATCGAAAAAGTTTGAGTTTGAGAAAATGAAAATAATTCAGTAAGATCCAAATTAAATAAGATTGTTCATTTTAAGGGGATGTGATCGTTTTTTTTTAAACCATTTATGATTGATATATTGTTAATTTGCAATGGGAAAGGATTGTTCCGGGCTTATAAAAATCTTAAAAAAAATAATTTAGCTACAAATAAAATATGCGAAATCATGTGGTTATCAATCAAATGGACCAATGGCAAAAGATTATGAGTTCAGCAATATTTTCCAAAAATACCCAGGAAACAAAAGTTATGGACAAATTGATAAAATAAAATGTCTCGTTGAAATTAGACGGGTGTACTCGAAAAGGTAGACCTTTTTCACAAGACAGGCTGCAATAGATAAAGATGTGTAGGTAGACATTTGAGTAAGTATGTATATGAATTCTGCAAACAATTCCATACACTTCATGGAAATCGATAAAATATATATAAATTATATTCGAATAATAAATAAATGTTCGAATCTTTGATGCTGCAAATAATGATAAAAATTTAAGTGAAATGTTTAACACTTTCATATGGGTCCTCATTCAAAACTGCAGATTGCCTCATGTCATATCTGGTCGGATTGAGAAAAACGCTCTTGTATTAGTAAACACTCACACCACTTAAACAGATGCTTCACTTTTCTCCCGGAACACCGCTTCCTTGTCTCTTTATTCATTGCCTATACTATAATTGTTGACGGGAATGTATCCAGTTTAATAATTTGACAACTACACTTTATTTAGTAACAATTTCTTTATTTAAAAAATCAAATTGTTTGAACACTTTAAAAAATTATAGTTTTTCTCGTGGCATCTAGATACATTCTGGCGGGTTCGCTCATCGAAACTTGCTTTCTTTCTCGTGGTGGATTTCTTCGTTCAGTCTGAGCAGCTGCAAGGTGGTTGATGAGCTGCCATGAAAAAATGTGCTACCAAGTTCTCAAATATTTATACTGTACCGTCAGCGTCGCCAACACACCCCCCCCCCCCCCCCAGTAAGGCAGAAGTGGGGTCTGGCTTACTACCCCTTTCAGCGGCGTCTCTGACATCCCAAACGGCCAGCTTCACTGCAGGCCTTGTGTAGATACCGGTTGATATTCGTATAATTGCTTGTCGCGCTTGGTTGTCTTTGCTGACTACGGTGCCTAAAACTATTCCATTCGGCCAAGAGCTCCTGGGTAGATTTCGTTCGATGATAACGACGACGTCTCCTTTCTCCACTGGTTTGGAAGGCAGCACCCATTTTGTTCTCCTCGTAAGAGTCGGATGATATTCTAGCGTCCAACGCTTCCAAAACGGCAGCATATGCGCTATCGCTAGCGTCTACAAATATATGCAGCTGGCTGTTTGTATATTTTGTTATAGTTTCTTGCACGAAGCCTCGAGGTATGTGAATGCTTTCCACCTGTGGCAGTAGTCGCAGCCAATGCTTCCACTTCGTCAGCTGTTCAACTTGAATAGGATCGTCCCAGTGGATATTCGACCTCCAGATATCCTGTAGAATGATTTTTGCATATATCAAGAAGTGTGCGAGTAGACCGAACGCATCGTAGATGGACATCAGCACTCGGAGAACTTCTCGTTTTGTTGGTGTCCTTTGGCCTGTGAGGATATCCTTATTTTTCCCTGCGAATGCAATGGTGAAAGTAAAGGTGTCAGTTTTTGTTGACCACCACATTCCCAGCACCTTTTCAGTTCCTTGTTCAGACCCTATACTCAAATTTTTCTTATTGGTATCTGGATCACTAAATTTGTCCATGAACTTTATTGAGTTGGAAAGCCAATGGTGTATTTTGAATCCTCCTTGTTTATGGATGTATCGCACCTCCTTAGCAAGTTGAATTGCTTCTGTCTCTGTATCCACACTGTAAAGGAGATCATCAATATAGTGGTTCTCAGCAATCGCCTCGGCTGCACGTTGGAAATGGCCTTTGAAATTCATAGCGTTCAAATTCTTAATAAACTGCGCGGTACTGGGGGAACATGTGGCTCCAAACGTCATTACCTTCATAATGTATTTATCGGGTTCCTCATCAGCCTCATTTGTTCGCCATAGGAAACGTTGCGAGTGCTGATCTTCATCCTTGATTGTTATTTGATGGAACATCTCTCTGATATCTGCACAGACAGAAACGAGTCTCTGTCGAAATCGCAGAAGAATGGATGTTAGCGATGGCAGCTGGTCAGGTTATTTGAGCAACACATCATTCAGTGATATGCCATTCACCTTTGCGGCAGCATCCCACACGATACGAATTTTCCCTGGCTTATTGGGGTTGGACACAGGAAAGATAGGAAGATACCATGTTCGGGCGTGCGGTTCGGTCAATTCCATCTCGCTCAGTCGTCTGATGTATCCCTTATCGATGTGGTCTGCTACGCGTTGTAACATCACTCTTCTTAAATCTGGATCTCTAGCTAGCCTTTTTTCCAAACATAGGAATCGTCGTTTGGCCATCTCATAATTGTCCGGCAGATTTATTGATGAGTACTTCCATAAGAGGCCCGTCTCATAGCGACCACACTTACGCTGTGTTGTGGTTCGAAGAATTTCCAACGCGTGCTGTTCATCTTTGGACATACTCATCAACTCCGATTTTTCAGCTCCCAAACTTTCGAGCGCGAAGTAGCTCTTTACCAATTGATGTAGATTTTGGTCATCTTGTTGAGTGCTATCGCATAAGTGAGGATGATATTACATCTGGCAACAGCTCTTCTCTGCATGGTCCATAGACCGTCCAACCAAGTCTTGTTTTCGAAGCTATTGGATCATCTGTCCGTCCTTCTATGGATTTGATTGGAAGTCCTAAGTGCCAATTATCCAATCCGATGAGAATTCTTGGAATCGCTTTGCTGTAAGATTTTATGGGTATACCTCTAAGATGGTGGAATCTTTTGGTTAGACGTTCGACATCGATGCTGTGAATAGGCAAATTAAGATCATGCACGGTGTGAACATTTGCGATCGTATTGTTACATCCAGGCTAGGATTCGAAAAGATAAAACGTAATTCTATTTAATTAATCTTTATTAGTTCTCTTTCAATTTAATTCTTGATTATTATTCTAATAATTCACTTATTCACAACAATTCACTTTCACAATTAATCACTTTAAATACACAATCACTTTTCTCTTACTCAATACTTATACTTTTTCTCTATACTTTTCGCTACTGTCATCTATCGCACTTCTTTATCGCGGTTCACTACTAGAATGTCTTGGGTGCTCCTGCGACATCTATTTATATCTCCTAGTGACGCCTCTCGAAATTTCCAGATTCGTTGAGTTTAGAAGGTTCGAGAACAACATAATTATGTATGTACTAGTTATTCCACAGCTACTCAAACTGCTATTCAAATGCTGCCAAAATCGTTAATATAGCTATTTTCTACTAGATGGCGCTACAAGTTGACCAATTGATACTGAATGACACAGTTTGAGCAAACATGCAACAATATCCCCCTCTTAAACTTGTTCGTCCCGAACAAGCACGTCAGTATTTTCGCCATGGTAGCGATGGAGACGATCCACATGGACAACTTTCAGCTTGCCTCTTCCTCGCTGGATCCGGTAGACAACATCGTTGATGCGCTTCACTATCTTAAATGGTCCTTCCCAATCCGTCTGTAGTTTAGGTGACATGCCTTTTCGGTGATGAGAGTTGTATAGCCATACCAGATCTCCTTCCCGGAATCCTGTGGTGGGTGCTTTGGTATCGTACCTCGTCTTCATGCGGTCACTGGATATCCGAATCTTATTCCTAGTTTTCCGACGAATGTTTCTGTGGATTTCAGTACCCGGATCACACTTTCCAACCACCTCACCTTGCTTCAATTTGACGCTTTTGTGTTCCGCATGGAGAACTCGTACGGGAACAGCACTTTTCCAACCACGCAGTTTCGGTAGTGGTTGTCTTTTGGCTCAACTAGAAAGAATCGGTGGCTCGTAGGATCACATTCCAGATTTGTCCAAATCAGTGTCTCTGAAGAAGGTGGTAGGACCTCGTCCTCACTAATGACTGTCCTCAGGGATGCGACGTTCTCGTTCCCGTACACCATCGGAATCTCTACGTTTCGATACTTGATTACTTGCATACCAAAGTCCAATACTACATCATGCGCCTTCATGAAATCGATTCCAATGATGCATTCGTCATATATATCGGCTACTAGGAAAGCGTGGGAGAATGCTAATCCTGCCAGATTAATTGTTAGCATGACCTCTCCATACACTTTCGCTGTCGCTCCTGTTGCTGTTTTCAGACAGTAACTGCTGGTGTTGTGCAACCAAGACTGACGGACGATGTCCCTCCTTATAATGGAAGCGGTGGCACCGGTGTCGATGGCTGTCACGCACTTATTTTGACCGATATAGGCTTCCACTGTTAGACTCTGGTTTCCTCATTTGGTTTGGGAGATTTGAATTGTGGTCCTGGGGTCGTCGGTTCCGGAAACCCACTTCTGCCCCGAGAAGCTGGTCCTTACACGTTTCCCGACTGCGGGTTTTGCGAAGCTATATCTGCCAGATGCTTCTTCATTGCGCCTCCTAGGCCCGCAATGTTTACAACTGCCTTGTCTGGGTGGAGCTCTGCACTGTCTCTGTAGGTGTCCTATTTTGTTGCAGTTCCAGCAGCGCACTCGAACTCTTTTATCTCTGTTCCGGTCTACGATGTCCGCTCTTTGACATGAGCATTCAAAGGCTGTCATTTCCCTTACGCGGTGAACACATGCGATGCCTGATCAGCAGCTTGCATTGTCAAGGCAAATGCTATGGACTCAGCGAGAGTTCTCTTTCCAGCCATTCTTTCGGCCATTTGCAGTTGCCTATCTTCAATGGCTTGGATAAACGCCTCCACAGCCATTTCATTGATGAGAACCTCACCAGCATTAGGATATGACAAATGTTCCAGGCGTTCGATATCTGCTTGCAGCTGTTGGAGTGTTTCTCCCCTCTTCTGGACTCTACTGTGTAGCTGGACCCTGTACACTTGCTGCATATGCTCATCACCGAAGCGCATCTCTATAGCCTTGACCTGGGCGTCGCAGTTGTGTTGCTTCTCTTCTGAGACGGTTTGGAGTAACTCCGCAGCTGTACCTCTTAGTGCGAGCGTTAGCGCAATCGACTTTTCCTCGTTGTCACCGCTGTTCGCTATTGCAGCTGCTTCAAACTGTTTCTTATAAATTGGCCATAATGTTTGACCATCGAAAACAGGAGGCTGCATCGCTTTTCTTTCGGGCAGTCCGCAGAATATTCTCGAGCCTTCTGCTTCTTCACTTTCCCGAGCTCTTTAGCTGAGTTCTCGAAGTTTGTTTCATGCTTGCAAAACGTCTGAAGCATTTCGTCGCATTTGGTTTCAACCTTCTCGAACATGTGGTCAATTTCGTCGAGTTTTCCTTTGAGAACACTTTTAAAATTTTCCACAGCGCTCTTTTGGGCGGCAACTATGGAATTCTTTTGTTCTTCGAATTTAGAGTCCATTGATTCCAATTTGGAATCTAGAGAATTCTTCTGTTCATCAAATTTAGAGTCTATTGATTCCAATTTGGAATCTAGAGAATTCGTCTGTTCATCAAATTTGGAATCTAGAGAATTCTTCTGTTCATTGAACTGAGAGCCCATAGAATTCTTCTGTTCATCTAACTTGGCCAGAAGTAATTCCATCATAGCAGTCATATCAACGCTTGTACTTACTTGTTCTTCTGCTACGTCGAACAAAACGGAATTGGGGTTTTCTCCTTCGTTTTCAATAGATTCCTGCAGTCGAAGCACGAGATCACTTTTTCCTCCAGCTGTGGGGAGATTCCGCTTTTCCAATTCAGCTTTTAACTGCGGTATACTAAGCTTTAGTAATTTTAATATGCGGCCCATTTTTTTTTTTAAACTAATTCACTTAACTTTAATTTCACACTCAATACGTTTTATCCCACTTCTGACACCAATGTTATATCCAGGCTAGGATTCGAATAGATAGAACGTAATTCTATTTAATTAATCTTTATTAGTTCTCTTTCAATTTAATTCTTGATTATTATTCTAATAATTCACTTATTCACAACAATTCACTTTCACAATTAATCACTTTAAATACACAATCACTTTTCTCTTACTCAATACTTTTTTTCTATACTTTTCACTACTGTCATCTACCGCACTTCTTTATCGCGGTTCACAACTAAAATGTCTTGGGTGTTCCTGCGACATCTTTTTTTTTTTTTTTTTTGTTATTTTTTTATTTTATTTCATTTCATCAACAAGCTTAGCTTAAGATTACGAATGTATTTTTTTAAAACAAGAATAAAATAACGTAATAAGAGATAATAAATAAGAAATAATAATAGGAAATTAAGCAAGCAATGTAAATAAAATTGACTTAAAACGCTCCCTTGAAATATGAAAATCGACATGTCTACTGATTTCATTAACTGATTTCAGGGATCTAGTAATTGGCTCATTCTGCCCGTAATTTGTTCGATGCCCCACACAGTAAAAGAAGTGACGATCCCTTAAAACCCTCTCAGGAGCATAAATAGGTAGCATCGATAAAAGTGCAGGACTCTTTATACGAGAAGATAGAATATCTCTAACAAACATAGTGTCATGTACATACCTTCTTGCGCTAAGTGTCATATACCTAATAATTGACATCTAGCTTTATAAGAAGGCGCAAAGGGCCAACGCATTTTAAAGAAAATGTATTTTGTAAAACGCCTCTGTACTCTTTCAATGCGATCAGAAAGGTATAGATAGTTAGGATTCGAAACTACATCAGCGTATTCAAGAATTGACCTGACAAGGGCAATGAAAAGGGACAGAAATGTATAAGGATCAGAGAAATCTCTTGAGTTTCTTTTAATGAAACCAACTAGGGAACTAGCTTTAGAAACTATATACTCGACATGGGATACAAATGTTAATTTAGTATCAAGAAGTACGTCGAGATCCTTAATTTTGTCGTATGGAATAAATACAGTAATTAAAACATTTTTGTATTTGAGATCTATTAAAAGATATAGTTGAGCATTTACGAACATTTTTTTTTTTTTTTTTTTTATAATTTGCGTGCGCTAAAGGGATTTCTTTTTCTGTAGTGACACAGTACCCTTATAATGGTAAAACCACAGCGCAGGCATTTAGTTTATTCCGCAAGTAGCTCCCAGCAATTCATTGCCTATTTTTGGGTGCTACTTACTGAAAGAATAGAAGGATAGGAAAGAAGTTTGGTGCGATGGGATTTTTTTTTCTCAACAGCTGGCGCCTAAATTGCTTTAGGGAGATCAGTTTTTGTCGTTTGTATTCAATTTATTAAAATCATGGACCTGGTCGGGATTCGAACGCACGACCTGCCCATCACTTTAGTGAATACACTACCATCCCACCATTGCCACCTGCTTTAAACAATTGCTAACACACCAAGTTGACAAATTTTTAAGGTCAATCTGGATCTTTGCACAATCATCGAAACATTTTATTTTGAGGAATAATTTAAGATCATCCGCATACAGTAGATAACTACAAAATTCGAATTGACGAACAACGTCATCAATAAAAATAATAAATAGGAGGGGCCCTAAATGACTTCCTTGAGGAACTCCAGAAGTGCAAGAAATTAATCTAGAGTAGTTATTGCCAAGGCATACTTTTTGAAACCTTCCGATTAAAAATGAAGAAATCCAGTTCAACATTGCTGAATGAAATTCAAAATTTTCTAGCTTTTTTAACAGCAACACATGGTTCACAGAATCAAAAGCTTTGCTGAAGTCAGTGTATACGGCGTCGACCTGGCATCCACTTTCAACAGCATTAATTACAAAAGATGTAAAGTGGACCAGATTAGATGTTGTCGAACGGCCAGAAACAAAACCATGCTGAAACTCAGATATATGCTCTTTTGTGTGGAATTCAAGCTTATTTTTTACAATACATTCAAAAAGCTTTGGTATAGCGGAAAGTTTGCATATACCTCTATAGTTTTCGATATCATTCTTGGAACCAGATTTAAAGATAGGCACCAAAAATGAGATCTTCCACTCATCAAGGAACAAACCAGAACTCAACGATTGATTAAAAATCCTTAACAGAGGTTTGCAGATGGCGTTGGAACAGTTTTTTAAAACTATTGCAGGAATCCCATCAGCCCCAGGTATAGGATTCGGCTTAAGGCCACAGATAGCAGTCTCGATATCATGAACATTCAAAACTAATTCCCCAAAATCAATTTTGGGCATTGCGCTTAGTTCAGGCAAAGTAGAAATCACTGGGTGAGAAAAGACGGATTCAAAAAACTGAGCAAATAATTCGACGGAGTTTTTAATGTCACTAGACGCACAATTCTTATAGAACATTTCCTTAGGCAATCCATTGGAACACCTTTTTTGGTTAATGAAAGACCAAAATAATTTGGAGTCATGTTTAAGTTTGATTTCAATGTTATTTATGAAAATGTTACGAGTATATAAAAATGTACTTAAGACCGTAAATTCTCTACGCAACTTAATGAAGATAACTCTATCACTATAGTTTCCAGATTTTTTTACTCTTTTATTAGCTTTGTTTTTTAAGTTTTTCAGGTGCAAAAGTCGCTTATTATACCATGGGGGCTTGGTATAATATTTCCTAGTGGAGCACGGAACAAACAAAGAGAAACCGACATTAATTATTGAGACAAAGTGGTTATACATATCGCGTAGACATAGATTTTCAAATTCACTATCCCAATTGTAAGCGTTAAGATACTCATTTAAACTTGCAAAATTACAACTATTACATCTATTTATATCTCCTAGTGACACCTCTCGAAATTTCCAGATTCGTGGAGTTTAGAAGGTTCGAGAACAACATAATTATGTATGTACTAGTTATTCCACAGCTACTCAAACTGCTATTCAAATGCTGCTATGGCTACTTTCTACTAGATGGCGCTACAAGTTGACTTATTGATGTTGAATGACACAGTTTGAGCAAACATATGCATTGAATTGGGAAAATCTTCCCCTATCCAGTGCCCGTGTTCTGTAACTATCGCATCTTTATATTTATCACGTGAACGATGTGAATCGAAACAAAATTTCATTATATCACATTTCCGTGTTCTGTAACTATGCGATGCGAAAACTATACCACATGGAACATTGTGAAATGAAACTACGACGAATAGATATTCACCTTTATTCTACGTGGCGTTTATATTAAACGACAAATGGCGTTTTTTGAAACCGGTATTACATGTGGCGTGTTTCTATGCGTTTAATGTCGTTAAACGACATGTGGCGTTTAAGTAGTGTGGAACACAAGTTCTACAAACGTCAAACCAGTTTTTCGCATTCTGACAAGTCGTTTTAGTTGCACAAAACGACTCATAAAACGCCGATTATTGGCGTTTACAAATTCGTACACGACTAGGAGGCAACTTTAAAAAAAAATCATGTGAGTTTTGGTAATTGTTTATATTGATGCAGTGATTTCATAGTTCTCTTATAATTAAGGGTGAAAATAACAAACTCCGATCAAATGAAACGTTTGGTGGAAATAATGGAAAGCAATTTAGCGTTGCCAACAAATTTTAGAAGAGGTGTACCACAGAGCGATGATGTAAAAATTGGGTGGGAGTCGGTAGATGCAACCCTCAACTATTTAGGACCACCTGTGAGAACAGAAAAAGAGTGGCAGAAGGTAAGCATATGATCAAAATTGAAATGATATGATTTATAACTTTTTATTTAACAGGTTTGGTTCGATGCTAAATTTAAAGTTAAGCAGAAACTTCTTTACAACAAAAAGCAGTTGGAGACCACAGGAAGAGGGCCTTTCAAGCAAAAATATTTAAACCAATTAGATACAGTGATAGCACAAATCCTTGACCTAAACAGCTTAGTGAATCCGAAGGGAAAAGTTTTTGGGAATACAAAACCGCCAAAGTCTGCAGGTACCATTGTGTGTCATCCACTACCTATAGTTCCTGCATCGAGTTCCATACTTTTAGGTCCATCCACATCAAGCTATCAAAAGACAACTCCGACCACATCAAGCTTCCTAGCAGCAACTCCCTCCACATCAACCTATTCACTCACAAATCCGACCACATCAAGTTTCCTAGCAGCAACTCCCTCCACATCAAACTATTCACTCACAAATCCGACCGCATCAAGCTTCCTAGCAGCAAGTCCCTCCACATCAAACTATTCACTCACAAATCCGACCACATCAAGCTTCCTAGCAGCAACTCCCTCCACATCAAACTATTCACTCACAAATCCGACCACATCAAGCTTCCTAGCAGCAACTCCCTCCACATCAAACTATTCACCCACAAATCCGACCACATCAAGCTTCCTAGCAGCAACTCCCTCCACATCAAACTATTCACTCACAAATCCGACCACATCAAGCTTCCTAGCAGAAATTCCCTCCACATCAAGCGACCTACCTACCTTTTCGTCTGCAAATTTACATCCACCACCCACGATTCCAATAAGATCGACGAACCTTTCACCAACAACATCACCGATTTTTAATCCTGTTGAGACAGATACCGCTGCCGAGGTGAGCTTTGCAGAACCAATTAATGAACACCGTTCAAGGTCCAAAAAATTATCCACTAACAAAATGTTGGAGAGACAAACTAAAGTGCAGGAGGCCTTATATAATGAAGTTAAGGAATCTTTAAAGCGTATTGAGGGCCATCAAAAAGAATGTTCCAGATATCAAAGAAAGCTGTTTTATTTAGAAGAGGAAAAGCTTAAACTTTACAAAGTCCAATTGGAGCGCGAAGAAAATCAAAGACTTAAATATAACAAATTTAAGATAATGGATTTAAAAATCAGGAAGAAGCAATTGGAGCTTGAAGAACGCAAACTGAATCCCAAGGACTGATCCAATCAAAGTAAAAATATAAACTTGATATAGATATTTAATTTCCTTTTAAGCTTACCTTTATTTATCTTTATATTCTTATTTATTTACCTGTGTTCTGTGACTTTCATTAAATAAATAATAGTAAAAAAAAGTAAACATTAAATTCAGTTTAATAATTGATTTCTTATATTTACAGCCACTTGATTTTCACTATTTACATTTGAATACATATCTATATCTATATCTAGATCCGATACGTTTTCCACTACAAGATCTGGATCTAATGGTGGCTCTAATTGGTAATGCCATTGTATATAAACTCTATAGTAAAATCATCAACACGATTTCAAAAAGCTCAACCTCCACGAATTTGGAGACCAAAAGGATGGAGTGATTGCTTCTCAATTTAAGCATACAATATTTGTATGAGCTTTGAATTAAGAAAAGAGAATCAAATAAACTGTTGGTTAGGAAACAGAGCGAAGAGTTTATTTGATCCTCTTTTCTTCCATAAGGTATTTCGTAAGGATTTCTGACAAAAATAAGAATTCTATCATTGTATGGAATTTTGTTATATTATATTGTATATAGGTACAATATGGATATCTCGCATTTTCAACTGTCTGCCTCTGGTCGCGCCATATGATTTTCATTCGCATGGACGTGTAAGTATTTATTTTTTCTGTGTAACAGCGTAACAGCCGAATACTTTTTGGTAAATGGAATGAATGATGAGAGGCAGATGGTGTAAGGGGAAAGGAAACATTTTTCTACAGGATATTGAATAAAAGCTGATTTTGGTATTTTGGTATTTTCCATCAAACAAGGAATTATGAGTTTATGATTTTTTAGGGTTTTGCTATTTTCGCTGTATCTCGTCCAAAAATGCACCGATTTCTATCATTTCTTCAGTATTTGATTCAGAAATATTCAATTTGTTTGTATCAGCCGTTATTCAAAGAAATAGTTGTTGGATAAGTATATTTAACTATTAGGGAATCGATCACCTACAATAATGTTGAGGCAGGTCACTTGTAATTTAACAGTTTTTTTTTGTAAAATATTCGTGATCAGCATCGATAGTAACGTGTATCTACTATCTCAAACTCAAGCTAAAAAGCTGAAATCTTAACCATTTACTCTACGTGCCCGAAATAATAAATGTTAAGAATTTTTAAAATCTGCCCACTACGGCCGTAGCCAGGACATAATGTATGGGTGAGTTCCATTTTTTTTGGGTGAGCTGACATTTTTTTTAAAAGAAAGTTAAAATGTATAGTCTAAAAAAATTTAATTTTTATTAAAACCGGACACCTCTAATAAGCGGACAAATTTCTTGGTACCGTCAGTGTCCGCTTATGAGAGAGTTCACTGTACTTAGAATTAAAAAAGGTTGTATTCCTCGGTATTTTTATATAAAATATTATTTATTATATTATATTATTATACTTTCACCCCTTTTGTGGTCATTGGTCATCGATGACCTGCTTCACAAGATGAGCAATTTGGGCTACACTACAATTGGGTACGCCGATGATATTGTCATCTTAGTAGATATAGGTATATATAAATATATTAAAATTTATAAAAACGTAACAAAATATATAAATATGAATATAATAAAATATATGAAAAAGAATGAAATAATGATATAATAATGATAAATAATTTGATACTTATCAGAATGAAAGTCTTGAAATCGGATAAAAACTCTTATTCACTTTGTTTCACTTTGTAAGTTAAAATTTGTGGCTTTGCAAAAGTACGAAGTCCAACCGACGGAAATTTGTCTTTTTCAAATACAGCAGGCTGCTTGCAATATGAGATAACCTACCCCAAAATTCCTTGAAAACCAACACATAATACACCAACCATATCCCCCACGCCCTCTCAGGATCACATCATATTCATATCCTGAGAAGTAAAGAAAAATTAAAGTGACAAAACACACACTTATGGAAATCTTCTTTATTATCGAAGGAAATAGTAGCTACTTAAAGAGTATGCATTGCAAATATTAACGATAGTGGAAGCCAACAGAAATAACTACCAAAATGCATAATTAAATATGTATACCCCACACCTCTCACCAATTCCCATCATGAGAAGTAAAGAAAAATTAAAGTGACAAAACACACACTTTTGGAAATCTTCTTTATTATCAAAGGAAAGAGTACTAAAGAGTACGCACTGCAAATATAAACGAGAATGGGAAAAGACAACAGAAATAACTACAAAAATGCATAAAAGCTTTTGGAAGGTTCTTTTTTACGGCGTTTGGTGGCGTATCGTCGTATACACGAAGTGAGAATACTATAAAGTTCATATACAATGGTAGTCATTAAGAATTTTTAAAATCTGCCCACTACGGCCGTAGCCAGGACATAATGTATGGGCGAGTTCCATTTTTTTTGGGTGAGCTGACATTTTTTTTAAAAGAAAGTTAAAATGTATAGTCTAGAAAAATTTAATTTTTATTAAAACGGTAGGTATAAGCAAATATAAGCAAAAAAAACCATTTGGGCAAATATGGCTCTTTGTTAGCTTGAAGAAATCTTCTTTATTATCAAAGGAAAGAGTACTAAAGAGTACGCACTGCAAATATAAACGAGAATGGGAAAAGACAACAGAAATAACTACAAAAATGCATAACAGCTTTCTGAAGGTTCTTTTTTACGGCGTTTGGTGGCGTATTGTCGTATACACGAAGTGAGAATACTATAAAGTTCATATACAATGGTACAAGATAACAAAATTCCATACAATGATAGAATTCTTATTTTTGTCAGAAATCCTTACGAAATACCTTATCGAAGAAAAGAGGATCAAATAAACTCTTCGCTCTGTTTCCTAACCAACAGTTTATTTGATTCTCTTTTCTTAATTCAAAGCTCATACAAATATTGTATGCTTAAATTGAGAAGCAATCACTCCATCCTTTTGGTCTCCAAATTCGTGGAGGTTGAGCTTTTTGAAATCGTGTTGATGATTTTACTATAGAGTTTATATACAATGCTTATACATAAAAATTTAAATTTTGTTAGAAAAGGCCGGTTAAGGGTCATTGTCCGATTTTAATCCAACTGTGCTGTTTACCAGTAACTGAAAGTAAGAGGTTTTCTTGGATGAACAAAATTTTTGTGACGACTATCCGCGAAACAAAAGAGATTTCCGCAGAGAAGAAAAGAAGTTGTAGTATTCAACAAAAACAAAATTTAAAAAAAAACACAGATCGGTGAGTTAGAAATAATTATAGAGACACTAAACATAAGTCACACTAAGCGCCGTACATCACCCTAGGTACTCACATACGGATAGTTACATCTATCCAAGCTCCAGGCTCCGAGGCCAAATTGAAAAACAAATAAATATTAAAGACCATATTAGAGGTAGGTTATTTGATACAGTTCGAGTAGTGAGCCGATGATAACATGATTGTCTCCACCAGGTATTGGGTTGAGGCATTAAGTCGAAAGACGACCCTCACCTCTGCAGATTTTTTTTTCGTCCTGGGATCTTTAAAGCCGCTATTGTCACCCATGGGCACCCCATTAGCACTTAGCTGTGCTTGAGTGCAAACGACGCAAGAACAGCGTAGAAGCACAACAGTGAGCAACGGACACCACAAAAGAAAGTACAAAGAATACAGAAACTTTGTCCTTCAAAAAGGTCAACGCGGTCAGAAGGCGCTCCGCTTGCCATCAGCCATTGTCTCCAGTTGGGTTATATCCCCCTCAATAGTGAATAGTACAGCAAGAAGAACATATGAGAACAGAAGTGAAGTAGTGAACAACCTGAAAGATAGTGTTAGTGAAGTAGTTTAGCGAATTTTCCTTAGTTTTTTTGATTAGTTTTATTGAGTTTTTATATGAGTTTAATTTTAACAAATTTGTAAGGATATAGTGTTCCAAAGGTGAATACGCGGAAAAGAGGCGGTAAAGCCCAACATTTTTGGTGAATTCCAGATCATCGCTCAAAGTGCTGCCGGCAGGACGAAGAGGGACGACAATTAATAAGCCGTAAGTTTTTTTACATGTTATTTCTTTTGTTTTATTTGCGGGCAGGAATTCTGCCACATTGAATTCAAATCCAGTAAAGTTAGGGAATCCTCGTTACGGTGAACACCGGTATCCGTTAGTTTGAATTTAGTTTTAAAGTATTTTAAGATCTACATATGAATTATATTGGATTTAAAAAGTGAAATGCAGTTCTTTGTTTTAATGGAGTAGAAACAGAAGTGATTTGGTGTGTGAAGCGATTGGGAAGGCCGTCCTTCCGCTTGTGCAATGATGTAGACAGTACGTAGACGACCAACGAACATGAGGACGCGACGTGACGACGTACGAACTCTCCACTACTAGTACACGGACGTACGAGTGACTGGATTCTGGCGTTAAGGGGCTGTCTCTCGTTGTTTTCGGCCAGAGAGATAGCCAAAGGAGTGTCGTCCGACACATAGGGTGGGTAGGCCGAGCCAGAGCCAACATCATCTGGCAAGTCTGAGGAACGAGACGAACCTTACCGGGGAGCGACATCAGGAAGCAGTGGATGCAAAGGAGATTAGAATTAGGTTAGATATAAGTTAGATTAGGGACTTATATTAAGGTTTAGCTTACGTTTTAGATTAGAATAGGATTAGTTAGCATAGTTAGGGTAGTTAAGATGCATCTGACTTCCTGTACTCTCTCCTTGGTAGGGCAAAGGTATTGAGATTTTCTTTCGTCTATCCTATCTTTCTCTTCTCTTTCCTTTCTTTTATTGTCCGTCCGATTAGTTCTCTGCCTGGCGCCATCAAGTTTCAGCTTGAGTGCAAGTATAACTCAAATGACCATGTGGGTCATCTGAAAATACTCAACTCAATCCAAAACTTGGACATGTTTTACACCATCCCTGACGTAATGGTAAGGGAATATAGTTTCGATAAACTATTTGTGGTAGAAATACTAGACCGGTCTCGAGAGTTCCAGCTGTGGACCCAAAAAGTCTGGTATGGTACACCGACGGATCAAAAATGGAGTCTGGAGTTGGTGCTGGTGTCCTTGGACCCAACACCAGGGTCTCGATACCTATGGGGATGTGCCCTACAGTGTTCCAGGCGGAAATCCATGCCATTGAGATCTGCGCTATCTTAAACTCCAACAAAGGAATTAAGGGCGCAAAGATACATATATTTTCAGACAGTCAGGAGGCACTTCAGGCACTGTCGTCCAATACAATACACTCTCTGACTGTATGAAACTGCTGCTTCGCCTTACAAAAGCTAGCCAAAAACAACAAAGTTAAACTCGGATGGGTGCCTGGCCATCGAGGTTTTGTAGGGAATGAATCCGTAGATGAACTCGCCAGAGCCGGTTCTGAAGCCGCTTTCGTCGGTCCCGAACCGTACTGCAGTGTCAACTGGACCACTGCTCTAGGGCTTATCAAAGATTGGGAGCAACAGACCCGCCTTAAACTTTGGGAAAGCTCCCCTGATCTGAGACAGTCCAAACGCTTGATTAAGCCCTACTCCTATAAGGAAATCCTTACACTAAATAAGGAAAACATTAGATTGCTGGTTGGCTTTCTCACTGGCCACTGCGGTCTAAAATATCATCTCAACAAAATAAACCTTAGTCCAACGTCAGAATGTAGATTCTGCATGGAGGACGAGGAAACCTCAGAACACATACTCAGTGAATGTCCGGCTCTGCACTGGCTGAGACGACGCCTTCTACACAGAGAGGTGTTATCACTGGTGGAGATTCGCAACTCTACCACCAAAGACGTGCTGAGTTTCATTAGGGAAGTCAGTCGCATTTTGGTGTACGTAAACCTTGTGACACAAAAGATCTTTTAGGTCGCAGTGTCGGGCGTTGGGCAAGGGTTAAAAAAAAAAAAAAAATAGTTCTCTGCCTATCTTCTTCTTCCTTTTTTTCTCCGGCACGATAATTTTTGTTTGTGAGCAAGTGGTTTAGTGTGAGGGGTGACAAGAACTACCCCTGTCCGACGAGCAATAGCCGTGCAACCGCGAGCGTGCCACCGTCCTCCTCCACTAGTCCGAAGATGCCCATGTGGCCAAGCCTCGACTCATAACAATGGCGCCCAACGTTTAAAGACTGTCAAGTTGCGCTTCCAAGGGAACGATTTTTAGTTGCAAAGGTCGTTACCTTGGACCCGCAACAGATTTGTTAAATTTTTTTAAACTTTTTATACCCTATTCTAAGGGTATATTAATTTTGACGCATAGTTTGTAACATACCTTAATATTGCCCGTAGACCCCTAAAAGTTACTATATTTATGATCAGCATCGATAGTAACGTCGATCTAGCCATGTCCGTCCGTCCGTCCGTCCGTCTGTCGGCAAAAATTAGGCCTTTAAACTAGACCTAGAGAGCTGAAATTTTAACCATATACTCTCTAGGGTCCCGAAATAATCAAGTTTACGAAATCCACCCACAGACACGCCCACAAACTCAAAAAAACAAAATTTTGGAAAAAATCGAATTTTGAGCTAGAAAGCTGAAATTATTATTATTATAAATGATCTATGACTCCTAAAACTGCTCGGGATAAAAAATTTTCAAAATCCGCCCACTGACACGCCCACAAATAAATAAAATAATTTGTTTATGCCCTATTCTAAGGGTATATTAATTTTCGAAAATCCAAAGTTTGAGCTAGGAAGCTGAAATTTATAATATATACTCTCTATGGGCGCTTTATGCTCATGTGTAAATATTTTCAAAATCCGCCCACTGACACGCCCACAATTTTTTTTTTTTTTGAAATTCAAAGTTTGAGCTAGGGAGCTGAAATTTATAATATATACTCTCTAGGGGCCCTTTATTCTCATGTGTTAATTTTTTTTTAAATCCGCCTACTGACACGCCCACAATTAAATAAAACAATTTTATTGAAACACCCAAGTTTGAGCTAGGGAGCGTTTTTTTTTTATAAAATCCTTTAAATGTTATATAACAAAATATGTAGAGCGTTCTTAACAATTCAACCATACTTAGACTTTTGTCACGCCCACTTATGAGGGATAGGAATAAGAATATGGTATCCAACAGTTCGCCCAAGCGGACTGTAGCCCGTCCCTATGTTTTTAATTTTTTTTCTTTCGCGATTTTTAGTTTATTTTCCCTTTTCATTTCTTTTAAATTTTACGTTTCTGTCTTTCTTCTAGCTCTGAGTTCTTAATATGAACGGAAGACGGCTGTCCAATCTGAAGGCCAAGCGCCAAAGGATCATGTGAGGTAATTGGAAGTTCATATTAGAACGCAGAGCGGATCGGGGTGGACAGACCCGTGTTCTAATTGCTATCCAATGAGCAAGTGCCAAGAGTACGGCTCATCGTGAGGTAAGAACATTGGTCTGAAAGCCTTTAATCAGGTTATTCACCAGATGGCAAGTAGTGGTAAGGAGCAGAAAGGCATACTTTCAACACTCGTTGAGTTCCTGAGACCCAGTCACGACTAGACTAGACTAGGACAAACTAACGTAACAGGACAAACAGAAACGCCAACGACAAAACAAATGCACCGGTGGAATGGTACAGGAGAACCGACCAATAACTTCACACACCATCACAATTACCTAGAATAAAGTAAAACATTAAGACATTCCGATTACTCAGAGAGGATCTTTCTTTAACTTTTATTATTAGTTTTTTTGAAATACACAACAGTTTTTAATTTTTTTACTTTCTAATTCTTTTTGAATTTATTTATCATTTTGTTTACATCTTTATTTTTATTTCCTTTTATTATTAACAGTTCTTATATATAGCGTATTAACCTTTTTTTATTATTTAGTTTTGATTTTTTTTTGAATTTGCTTTGATTTTGTTAAGACCTTTTGGTAGGATTTTTGAGTTCTTCCAAATTTTTTGAATTTCTGAAACTTTTCTTTTTTTAATTTATTTACTATCTTTACATTTACACAAGTTTATTTTCTTATTTTTAACAGTTTTTCTACATTTTTATTAAGCCATATTTTCTAATTTTTTATTTATTTTCTTGTTTTTTTTAAAATCTCCTTTTTTTAATTAAGATTTTAGTTTTAGAGAGGCTAGGAGACTTTCATTTTCCAAAAAGATATGGAAGGTAAAGGGGCAGTTGCTAAGGCGACGTTGGCTCAACAAGCGGAGCCGCCAGCAGGGACTCGATCGCTAGAAGACTGAATTTCGAGACAGGTACAAAGGGAGGTCTCGTTAGCGATCAGGGAAAATAGGGCAGAACTGCTGACGATATTCGCCGGAGGTTTGAAGGGGGTTCAAAACACCCCCCACGAAGAATTGAAAGCTCTTCAAGAGAGCATAGCGCAGTTAGCTACCTCAAGAGCACAGTCCAATAACAGGCCATCACCTCCTCAAACCTTCCGCAATGTTGAGGGCGATAGGCAGTCGTCACTCCAGCAGCACCTAATGACCGGCTCTCCACACGGTTTTGGTCGGGGAGAGTCCCATAGGGAGGAGTCTTCCCGAGATGAGTCTTCACGCTCCGATGTAGGGAGAAGAAAAGACGTCCACAAATGGGGCATCAAATTTGATGGAAAAAACAAAAGTATGTCCGTGGAGAGCTTTATCTTTAGGATAGAGACTCTCCAACGTCAGAGCGGTCTGTCAAGCGATCAGGTTTTCGCGAACTTTCACCATTTGGTGACAGGGCCAGCCGAGGTTTGGTATTGGCAGTACATGGAGGAGAACGCCGGTGACACTCTAATAAATTATTTCGACCTCAAGGCCGAACTGCTCCATCAATTTAAAAACAGTAGGGGGGACCATGAGATACTTCGGCAAATCATGGACAGGAGGCAGTTGCCCCACGAAACATTTGACGACTTCCACAGCGACATACGGACCTTGGCATTACAAATGCGACAAAGACCAAACGAGAGGGATTTGCTGGCCATTCTTCGCCAGAACTTGAAGGACAGGGTAGCAAACCTTATCTTTGGATGCAATATTTTGACGATCCGGGAATAACGCGAGGAGTGTAAAAAAGCAGAAAGTCATATCGCTGCACGAGATAGTAGGGCTCGGAGAAATGTGAGCGAAGTCGAAAGGGTAGGGCTTGAGGAAGGTAAAAATACCGAGCCGGATGAAGACGAATTCGAAGTAGAGGCGCTCCAACAGAAACGACCGAACAGACCTACTAACTACACTGATAACGACAGATCGACTCATTCGATAAGAGCCCAGAGGCAGGAAAATAGAGCGAGAGACGCACCACAAACTCAAGCAACGTGCACTTCACATTTTCATACCTTGACGTGCTTCAGTTGTGGGCAAGGAAGTCTGGCCTTCAACTGTGAGAAGTGCCAGGGAAACTCGAAGATCGGCGGTGCATCCGGGAGCAAACCGTCGACGACAAACCCGATCCCGGGGATACAGATGGACGCGGGCCAGTCCGAATCCTAAGAAGGGACCCCAACTTGACGATTCACGCCAATGAAAATGAAGTTCCGGCCAAAAAGAGCCTACATAGACGATTGCAAGAATACGAAGATGCTAGGAAGAGAATTTTCGGAGAAGAATTGACGCGGCCTAAGAAAGATAGGAATTTTAAGAAAATTTCAAGGCTAAGGGAGAAATGTGCAATATTTAGACGACGAAAGAGTAGGATAGAATCGACAGTACTTAATACCACGGACGACAATAAACCTTACGCCATAGTTTTTTTTTTTTTTTTTTTTCAATTCAATAGGATTTTATTTGCACATAAATGTTCGTTTACATTGTTTTACCTGCAAAGCAAAGTGCTTATCTGCAGGTGGTTGGACATAACATTAAGATTAGTTTTGAAGTGATTTCAAATTGAAAACGTTAAGTTTAAATACAATTAATTAATTTATGAAGTTAAAAGTATTTTAGAGGTTTTAATATTTACTAATGTTTCCTTAAATTACATGATGAAATTCAATGAAATGTTTTTTAATCTCTTATTTCCTTTTTTTGAAATTTGGAATAATTTTCAGTGACGGTGGGAGCGAATTTAACAATTTAGGAACACTGCATCGTAGTTCTCTGTCTCTATACGAGTTGTAAGCTGTCGGAACTTCTAGCATCCCTTGGGCTCGTCTTCGGGTGTTTAATGTGTGGCTGATGGGTTGAAGAAACCGTCGGTCGTCCATATAGCTTAGAAGTGTTGTCATCTTGAAGATTGCTTTTACATCTAAAACTTTAAAACTTGAATTAGTATGTCTAATTATTTTAACGAGACAATGTTGTAGGTTAGATATCTTCTCCAGGTGGGTCTTAGCTGCATTTCCCCAGGCCAGAATCCCGTATCTAATGCGTGACTCTGTCAATGAGTAGTACACTTTATTTTGTACTTCGATATGCGAGTAACGTTTAAGATAAACCATTGCGAATATAGCGCTCTTAAGTTGAAGACGCAGGACATTGATGTGCTCACGCCAGAGGAATTTCTCGTCGATGGTAACTCCGAGGTACTTAATTGTTTTAACTACCTCAATTCTGCTGCTGCTTCTCAGTAGTGGACAACGATCATTTCGATGAAAGATTTCGATGACTTCCGTTGGCTTCGATGTAGTCCGAATATGCATTAACTTGGTTTTATTTGCTTTGATCACCAGGCCGTTGTCATGAAACCATTCAGATACAAGGTTGAACTCATCTTGCAGTATCTTTATGGCTAATTGCAAGTCCTTGTATTTTACGACGATTGCGATGTCATCCGCATAGGCATACACAGTAGCTTTCTTAAATATTTTTAATAGTTCACTTGTGAATAGTATAAACAAAATAGGGCCCAGTTTGGAACCTTGTGGCACACCGTATTTACTTGTTATTTTTTTGCTTAATGTGTCAGACACCTTGACTTGTATTACTCTATCACTCAAATAGCTTTTAAGCCAGTTTGACAGCACTCCTCTCAGTCCTAATCTGTTGACACTCTCCGAAAGTTTTTCATGTGTCAGGATATCAAATGCTTTGCTGAAATCTACAAAAAGCACAAGTACGTGGTGGTTTTTATTCAGTCCAGCATTTACGACATTGGTAAATTCCCCTAGTAGCGATTGTGTGCTCTTGCCCTTTTGAAAACCATATTGGTTTGGATGAATCAATTTATGCTTCGACATAAAACAATTAACACGATTTACAACTACCTCTTCTAAACATTTTCAACCGCTGGTAGAATTGAAATCGGTCTATAATTCTCTGTATCTTTTTTTATTCCTCCCTTGTATATCGGGCGAATTATTGAGGTTTTCATTAGTTTTGGCACACAGGACTGACATAGACTACGGTTTACGATCTTCGTGATTATGGGAGTGAGACACATAGCATTCAATTTGAGATCAACTGGTCTAATGTTGTCTGCTCCAGGACCTTTTTTGTTACTCAGTTGACACAATATCTTGTAAACTTCAGGCTCAGTAGCTTCCTCTATGTAGATACTTTGTTGTAATTGCGTTCTCGTGGTTTGAGGTTTTTGTATCACAGGCATGAATGATGTTTGCCGTTTGTTTCGAAAACTGTTCCGCAAATTCCTCAACAATGTCTTTTAAGCCTTTATCAGCATTTGGAAAATTGATTTTGATTACTTCGTCTACAGAGCGTTTCTTTCTTCCAAGTAGTTCATTCACAATACTCCACGTTTTCCTGGGATCGTTCTTGGCATTTAAGAACTTTTGTTTGTAGTAATTGGCTTTTATAAGTTGAATGTTCTTAGTTACTGTGTTTCGATTCCTTTTGTATTCGTCTTCAAACGTCTTACATCTGGGGCTGTTTTTCCACCTCCTATATAACTCATCCCTTTTTTTGCACATTGGAACTATTTCTGGAGTGGTCCATGGCTTATTCTTCCGGGCTCTTTTCCTCGTGGTTATTTTACTTGCTTCAGAATATATCTAATTCATTTCTCCTGCGAATTTATTGTAGAGTGCTTCAACGTCATTTTCTTGGAGTATAAGTTGCCAGTCTGTACTCTGAATAAGCTCATTAACTTTTTGTTGATTAATGTTTTTAACATCGGTTTCACAAGGTGTTTCAGAGCTATTAAGACTTTTCGTTGCATATAAAACAGCGTAATGGTCAGAGAGATCGGTTTCAATTACTGTTGAGAATATTTCACGTTTAGTTATACTAACATATACGTGGTCAATTATCGTCGCTGTGTTATTTAAAACATCAATACGCGTGGGACATTTAATCACACTTGTTAACCCTTTGGAAGCCATCATCTCCATGTATTTTAAAACAAGTAAGTTATTCTCATCTCGGATGTTGATATTGATATCTCCCAACACGATATTTTCATTATTCCCTTTTAATATTAAATCTAATTCTTCAATAAACCTTACAACACTCGAGCTAGGTCGCCTGTATATTGCATGTACATGCTTTTGTTCACCGTTATGGTATATTTCTAGGTGCAAGCCCTCGTAGTTTATTGGACTAGCTGGTAATATTTTGTAATATTATATTTTTTTTTATAAATATTGCAACTCCACCTCCTTTCGTCGCATCACGGTTAACAAATTCAGGATAAAAACCGTCAATGCTATAGAAATCATTTTTTCCTTTCGGTATATTAATTTCGTTCAATACTATAATATCGACGTAGCATAGCACATTTTCAATTTCCGCTATAAATACATCCCAAGTTTTTGAGATCGATCTAATATTAAAACTGACACAACAAAAATTCATATTTGAAGATAGATGGAGAAGAACTTTTAGGCCTTTTAGAGAGTGGTGCGTCGATTAGTTGCATAGGAAAGGGGCAGACGAAATTTTTAAAAAGACACAACGTGACTATAACTAAAATGATAACAGACCTTAAGACAGCAGACGGAAACCCACAACGCATACAGGGACGGTTTACGACACAAGTTTCGTGGGGTAACAAAACTCAAGAGATCGAGCTCGTTGTGGTCCCAAACCTGCAACAACAACTCTATCTGGGTGTAGATTCTGGAGTGCGTTTAGGGTCGCTCCAAATGTGATCAGCGAGATCGATGCTCTGTTGTGACCCACTATGTACGACCAGTACGACACCTTGTATTATCACTCACCGGTTTCCATTCCTAAAACGCATACCATTAATCGTCTGGTATCAACTTTCCTGTCATTCGCGCAACCGATCAAAAAACACATTAAACCGTTTAACGTCCAATGAGTGTGTCATCCTCCAAAAACCCATTCACAAAAGTAACCTTACACTGCACTTGTTAAACATTTGTCGCCTGATTGTGTATTTGCATTTATGCCTCACATACCTACTCTAGAATAGCAGATACACAATTATATGGGCCAGTGTAAGGCGAAGCGAAGGGTATATGGAAATGCATAATGTTCCATATAAAGCGTCATCTACCAAAATTCATTGTCACCATGCACTGCAATTATGAATTGTTGCTTGTTGTGTATTTGGCACCGGCATAGCTATGGCTATGGGTATGGGTAGCAGATACACACTCAATAGAGCCGGTGTAAAGTGCATGAATACGGGAAATGACCGTAGGAAGCATTGCACTGTAATTGGGGCAAAACATGTCAGCGTTATTTTCGATTATTGGTGCCGATTGACAGAGGTATTGATATTTATGATGAGGACGCATTTTACCTATGAACATGCGGTATAACGTATAACGCATTTTCATATGGACAGTTTCAAATATCGTATGTGCGTGTTGGGGATGGGGCCCATGAGTGAAAATTGGTATAAAAGGACAAGGAATGGAATAGGGAAGCCAGAAGACGTTTGATTTAGAACGATAATCTACTAAAGATACTACTCGAAAGGTCGCAGCCAACACATTGAGACAGCGGGCTCTATAGCTAATAAAACATAAAATAATAAAAACAAAGGTTAGTTTTTCTTGAAATCAACGATTCTCCCGGTATCGACTCTTCTCCTCACTCACGAGGAAAGCACGGTCGAATCTCCGGGTATAACATTGCTGGCAGCGGTGGGATACCTACTAAGGTCCCGACTACCAACTAAAAAAAAAAAACCCCACAACACAGTTTTTAGCGGTAAGGTCCTGGCTTTATAAGGAACCTTATAAAAGTAAAAGTGAAAGTGAAAAGTGTTAGAAGTCCCAAAACCATAAGTCCTTGCCAGCTCTAGAGCGAAGGTATTTGGCCAACCTTGGGCAGTGCAAAAAGACCAGGCCGTAACATCAACTATAGGGCACGAGGCCTGCCTGGCAACCTTAGAAGATCCAGAGCAAAAACAGAGGACGCTCACACTACAGACGGCAGCGCAATCGGAAACAACTACCCCAAGAAGACAAGCTACAGTTTCACCCGAAAGCAAACACAACTACCACGAGAAGAAAAACTACAGTAAGTTAAGATTAAGAACATTATATTTCTGTTTACTATTATACCTGTGTGCTCCCCTTTAAGTTTTCCCTGTATAAGCCATCCCTATTCTTCAAAAAAAATATATATATATATATAAAAGGAAAGAAAGAGAAATATAAATAATAATACGTATTTCGAATCACTCTAAAATTATTTGTGATTCATATCTACTAGCGACTAGTCTCAGTATTTGTCATCATTTTAACCTGAAGAAACCGCCGCATAGCGGAGTTGTTCGAATCCCTGCCCTTTTCCAATCCAGACCCATCTGAAAAAATTAACTTCAAAATTAACGTCAGTGACATTTACTAAATTGTTCCTTTATTTAATGGCAACCCAAAGGATCTTAACCGATTCATAGCCTGCGGAACCACTCTGTTCGCCTCTGCCAAAACTCCCGAGGAACAAACCTTCTATCTGGACATTGTTAAAACCAGGTTAGAAGGTCCCGCTTTCGAACTAATTCAGTTCAAATCTTTTTTCAGATGGACTGATCTGGTACAGGAACTAGAGAGTCAATACAAGGAACATAAATCCCGTTCCTCCGTTCACAACGCGCTAATAGGTTCAAAACAACTTCCTAGGGAAACAGTTACAGAATTCGGAGAGCGAATATCCGTTCTCCTCAACCAACTTAACCCAGCTACTTTCGCTGGAATAAGCGAAGAAGCCGTAAGAACATATCTCGTTAGAGAGAATGAGAAATTGGCCACTAGGACATTAGAGGACCACCTCAATAATGAAAGCCTTCGTCTGATACTTCAAACGCACGAAGCATCAGATCTTAGAAGAGCAATTGAGTACGCGGAAGACCATTCAACTCGTTTAGAGAGATGCGCTATGGCACACAAAACCACCCCTTCACGACCTTCTTACCCCTCATATCTTCCTAAACCGGTATGTCAACTTTGCCACAAAACGGGACATACCCGAGAAACTTGTTTTTCAAACCTCCCAAATGTTGCCCCTAGGATCAAGAACGAAGTAAACTTCGTGAGATGCGGGTATTGTAATAAGCCATACCATATGCAAGACGTTTGCCGACTAAGATTAGCGCACCCACATGCAAACCAATCCCACAATTTCACTCCAGGGACAACTTCCCAAATCATAACTCTCCACACACTCTTCCTCCCAATAACTCTTACGTCCAGCACCCTAACTCACACTTTCTCACACCAACACACCAAAGACAAAATAATAATGGTAACAGACGAGTGAATCTTCAACAACTCCACGAAAATTCCGAAATACCCCCTGACCATCCGGGAAACGATCACCCTCGGGAAGGAGAAACCGGCAACCTCACCCGAGTAAATACGACAGCCGACATCCACAGGAATTAAAATCTACACTTAAACTACACGTTTCCCTTATCCCTAATAACGAACTTTTCACGATCAGAATACCGCTCAAGAACGGTACTATAAAAAATCTATTAATAGACACCGGAGCGGAAATCTGCATCATCAAATCCCCATCCTTCACTACCAAATCATTCCCCGGCAACATGATCATCTCCAATATTTTCGGAGAAGAGGTTTAACTCTCTCAAACGAAACTCTACTATTCCAAGCAGAGACACATTGCTATGAGTTGAAGCACCCTTTCCATGTCTTAGAAGGTAATACGCACTTTTTTGACGGAATAATCGGCAACGATTTTCTTAAGAAATATTCATGCTCGATAAATTACGCTGACAACACTCTGGAAATAAATCCATTCACGATATCCGGCCCCACCGAAACGATCTATAACTCTGAAGGAGAACATAGTATGGTTCATCCGATCGAACAGAATGATCACACACTATCGGAAAAGGGAATGTCGGGTGAAATACGGATAAGACCCAGGAGTGAGCAGGTGGTAGAAATACCGTTTAACTGCAAAAATGATGTAGTGTTTCGGAAAAAACAGGTCCGCCCTGGAGTCTATATTGCCTCTTCCGTAGCTAAAGCTCATCAGCAGAAAGTTAAAATTCTACTACTTAACGTCAACGAAAATGAGACCATATTGCGTATACCCGATCTAGAACTAGAATGGGACGACCTCAACGACTTCGAGCACGTCAACGCCCAACCCAAGCTGGATCCTATCCACAAGAAATTGGAGCATTTGCAGAAATTTATTAAGCTCGACCATTGCAACTCTGAAGAAAAGAGAGAGCTCACAAAAATTTGTAGAAATTACAATGATCTATTCTTTCTCCCTGGGGATACCCTCACTTACACAAACGCCATAATGCATACTCTCGAAACAGAACCAAATAAGCCCCCTATATACATTCGTCCATATAGACTTCCTGAAGCAAACAAGAACGAAATCAATACTCAAGTAAATGAAATGCTAACCGAGAACATAATAAGACCTAGCTACAGCCCCTGGAACTCCCCCTTGCTGCTCGTACCGAAAAAACCCGACGCTCAAGGCAACAAACAATGGAGAGTAGTCGTAGACTATTGCCGGTTAAACGACGCCACCGTATGCGATGCATACCCTCTTCCCAACATAACTGACATTTTGGACCAACTAGGCAAAGCGAAATATTTTAGCACGCTCGACCTAGCCAATGGATTTCATCAAATCCTCGTTGAAGACTCAGACCCCGGGAAAACTGCATTCAGCACCCCATCCGGACATTTTGAGTATAATAGAATGCCGTTTGGATTAAAAAATGCCCCGGCAACGTTCCAACGAATGATGAATAACGTCTTAATGGGAATGATCGCAATAGGCTGCTTCGTCTACGTGGATGACATCGTCATTTACGGCGCGAACTTGGACGACCATAACCAGAAGTTAGTCGGAGTCCTCAACCGATTACGACATTATAATCTTAAACTCCAGCCTGAAAAATGCCACTTCATGCGACAAGAATTGATGTACCTCGGGCACGTAATCAGCGAGGCGGGAATTCAACCTGATCCAGAAAAGATAAAAGCCGTAAAAACTTATCCCACACCCAAAAACGCTAAAGGCATAAAATCATTTCTAGGATTCGTCGGTTATTACCGGAGATTTATTGACAACTTCTCTGCCATAGGGAAACCCCTTACCCAGCTTTAAAAAAAAATTCTACTTTCAAATGGGACACGTTCTGTGACGAAGCCTTTTCTATGTTAAAAAACCAATTTATAAACCCTCCTATACTCTCATATCCCGACTTCACTAAAGAATTCATCATTACTACGGATGCTAGCGACATAGGTTTAGGAGCCATTCTATCCCAAGGAACCATCGGCAAAGACAAACCAATTTGTTTCTCTAGTCGCACCCTCAACGACGCCGAAACCAGGTACACCACTACGGAGAAAGAACTCTTAGCCATAGTCTTCGCGGTAAAACAATTCCGACCCTATGTTTATGGTAGACAGTTTACTATCTGCACTGACCATAAACCTCTAAAATGGTTAATGAGCCTGAAAGATCCTACCTCCCGTCCAGCACGTTGGAGAATTTTGCTTGAAGAATATGAATATAAAATTATCTACAAAGCCGGCAAATCTAATTCAAATGCCGATGCTATTAGTAGAATACCTACTGTAGCAATGGTAACTACTAGGGGCCAAACACAGAACAAGACGGCTGCTCAACAGTCACCTCAAGATGAAACCGATACTATACAACCACTTTCCAGTTTTACCGTTCAAGAAGATAAAGGGTCTATTTATAAAAACAGAGACATAAAACTCAAATTAATCATATTACGCATTATCGAGACTGACGACGAAGCAGTCCTCAAACAAAAAATTCCCCAATTCAAAAAACCCCCTATTGGAAAAACGATTATTTATCCTCTAAATAACTCCACAATCTGTGTCGCCACCCTTCCCTTACCAAACCGAAGTACGAGTGACGAAAGAATAACCACGGCATGTTTTAATAAAATCAAAGAGTTCTGCACTAATGACAATATCCAGGATTTAGGTATAGCCCTACCACTTATGGAGATCTCCTCCAAAAGAGACATTAAACTCCTTCTGGAGAACACTTTCCAAACCATGACTATCGTCATACACATCTTCTCTGACGAGCGGACTTTTCTCGACGGCAAAGAGAAGATAAATCAGGTACTGCTCGAGTATCACGACTCCCCATTTGGAGGACACCAAGGGATATCTCGAACTATCCAGCGCATAAAGTCAAAGTATTACTGGCCGACAATGGCGCAAGACGTCGCCACTTACATTAATAGATGTAGCTCTTGCCAACTTAACAAGAGTAAGAAAAACCCGCCTATCCCTATGAGAATAACCACTACCAGCTCGACACTGTTTGAAAGAGTTGCGTTAGACATTGTCGCGCCATTACCCGTAAGCTATACCGACCAAAAATATATTTTGACTTTCCAAGACGACCTTACCAAACTCTCAGAGGCATACGCTCTCCCCAACGCCGAAGCACCCACGGTAGCCAGAGCCTTCGTGGAAAACATTATCTGCCGTCACGGCATACCCTCGTCCCTACTAACTGATCAAGGGACTAACTTCCTAAGCAATTTATTTAAAGAAATATGTACTCTGATGAAAATCAAGAAACTTAATACCACCCCATATCACCCACAAACAAACGGAGCATTGGAAAGAAGCCATAGAACTCTGGCGGAATACTTACGCCACTATGTTAACAAGGATCCCTTACGCTATGTTTGTATATAATACTACTCCTCACAGTAGTACCGGTTTTACACCGTATGAACTACTCTACGGTTTCCCCGCCAATATTCCCAGTATCCTCGAGCAAAAGTCAAAAACCTCCTATAATTATGAAAATTATGCAAATGAGCTGCGAGCCAGATTACAGTACGGCTACCAAGCAGCAAATACTATCCTCCAAAGAAAAAAGGAGTGTTCCAAAAGGCAATACGACAAGAAATCCGAAACCAAACAATTCAATGTAGGAGACAAAGTCTTGCTAAAGAAGCACGTACGTAAGAGCAAATTCTCCTCACTATGGGAAGGACCCTACGAAATTTCTAGAATATTATCCAACGAAAACAGCCTAATAACTATAAGGAACAAAGTTAAAGCGGTCCACAACAATGACCTAAAATCCTTCACGGAATAACGCCAGCATTCCTCTCTCCTACGACTTTATACCCAACGTCTCGCCATCCTCCCTCTAACTTCGCAAACTCTACCCAAACTCTATACACATTTTTTTTACAGGATGGAGTCGATATTCTACTCAGCCAACTCCCAATGATGCTTATTAAACGTCACCTCTTTTTAAAAACTATCAACTTTTTAAAGTAATGCCATTCCCTACTAAAATTAAAAACAAATTCCTATTCATTCAACCGCGTGTAAATTACATATCCATCCATTATGATAAAAGACATTTCTACGATCTAACATCAGACGATATTAAGGAATGTACCAAACAAACTGACACTGTATTATTATGCAAATTGATACACCCACTTTATGACTTTAGTTCAAACCAAGACCATTGAGACGAGAAGTTAACCCCACGTCCTGTATTGTGCAAGAATATCCAGGAACTACTATCTGGATACAACTCTCACAACCAGGAAGGTGGCTGTTCTCCTCGCGTGAGGACTACCTATTGGAAGAAGTCTGCGGAAATCAATTGACAGCCCACACTCTTTCCGGTGCTGGTACAGTAGAACTGTCCGGACCATGTTACTTTCGAAATGAATATCTAACGATCTTTGGTCATAACTTAGGTGAAACAACCCTAAAGAAATCGTCTATCCCCTCAATTAACATATCCCATTTCACCCGAAAAACCAAAAACCCCATCCTGATTCGCAATAACACCGTTACGCTACTGAGGTAAAATGATGACAACATACTCTCAAAGCTAGCATCAGATACCCAAACGTTAGAGAACGAAGAGAATAAAGGTCTACACCCATTAACTAAACATGATGTACACCATTATACTCTAAATTACGCCACCATAGCAATCCTTATAACCTCAATTTACATTATATACAAATATCTAAAAATTAAAAACACAAAAAACAAACAAACAAACAATTTGAAGTTAAACGAAATACCGGTAACCCTAAAAATAGATACAATTCCCACTAACAATTTAACCACTACTCCTAAAACTGAATCCTCAACCATTAACTTACAAAACACTTCCCCAATGCCCGTCCCTCGTATGGTACTAGATACACGAACATAACATCTTTCCTTCATACCTTTAAGAAAACCCCAAACCTCTTCAAGGCTGGAGTTTTCTTTCTCCATGTTCAACAATTTAGTATGTAAGCTCATAACCTTGTTCACTAGAAAAGGAATGTTACACTAAACTATTTAGTACGTAAGCTCAAAAAAAAAAAAAAAACATATTCACCAGAAAAGGAATGTTATACTAAATAATTTAGAACGTAAGCTCAAAATCATGTTCACTAGAAACAACAAAAAACTCAATAATACTAATTAGTAGGTAAGCTCAAAAACATGTTCACTAGAAATACAAAAAAAACGCAATAATATAAGTTCTATCTCTGGATACGAACGCGATCTGATCGTCCCCTGGGATTCAACGCAAATAAAGCAAAAGTATATTGAAAGCAACAAAAATGCACAATCACTTCAAAATATAAATTACATACTTATACATACTTAGAATGTAACTAAAACTATGTTACGTAAATTATATAAAAGAAAAAAAAAACAATAATATGTTCTATCCCTGGATACGAACGCGATTTGATCGTCCCCTGGGAATCAACGCACATATGGGTAGCAGATACACACTCAATAGAGCCGGTGTAAAGTGCATGAATACGGGAAATGACCGTAGGAAGCATTGCACTGTAATTGGGGCAAAACATGTCAGCGTTATTTTCGATTATTGGTGTCGATTGACAGAGGTATTGATATTTATGATGAGGACGCATTTTACCTATGAAAATGCGGTATAACGCATTTTCATATGGACAGTGTCAAATATCGTATGTGCGTGTTGGGGATGGGGCCCATGAGTGAAAATTGGCATAAAAGGACAAGGAATGGAATAGGGAAGCCAGAAGACGTTTGATTTAGAACGATAATCTACTAAAGATACTACTCGAAAGGTCGCAGCCAACGCATTGAGACAGCGGGCCCTAGAGCTAATAAAGCATAAAATAATAAAAACAAAGGTTAGTTTTTCTTGAAATCAACGATTCTCCCGGTATCGACTCTTCTCCTCACTCACGAGGAAAGCACGGTCGAATCTCCGGTTATAACAGCTCCATCACCGACAGCAGAAGCTCCTGCAGTCCAGGCACTCTCACCAGCGCAAGCACAGCGGCTAGAGCAAATCAAACAGCTCTTTCCATCATTTGCGGTGCGGGGGTTGGGTAAAACCAGTCTCGAAGAACATGTGATAGAGGTGGATGACGACAAAATTCCCATCAAACAGAGACACTACCCGATCTCACCCGCGATACAGAAATTGCTGTTTGAAGAGCTCTACCGTACGCTGTCATTAGGTGTGATCGAGGAGAGCAATAGCGCCTGGAGTTCTCCTGTTGTGTTGGTGAGGAAGCCAGGCAAAAACAGATTGTGCCTGGACTCAAGGAAAGTAAATGCAGTAACTAAGAAAGATATCCGCTTCCCCACATTGAGGGCCTGCTTAGTCGCCTACAAGAAACAAGGTACATCTCTGGGATAGACCTCAAAGACGCTTTCTGGCAGATTCCTCTGGAGAAGGAATCAAGAGAGAAGACGGCTTTTACAGTCCCAGGGCGGCCGTTGTACCAATTCACGGTTATGCCGTTCGGATTGTGCAACGCTGCCCAGAGAATGTGTAGGCTTATGGATAAAGTCATACCCTCCAAGTTAAAGGAGCATGTCTTTGTCTACCTCGATGAACTCTTGGTTTGTTCTCCAGACTTCGAGTCACATGCCCGATCGCTAGAGGAGGTTTCCATGTACTTACGGGATGCGGGGCTTACCATCAATTTGGAGAAAAGTAAGTTTTGCTACAAAGAAATCAAGTACTTAGGGTATATAGTCGGTGATGGATGCTTACAAACCGACAAAGACAAAGTGTCGGCAGTCGAGAACTTCCCGGTCCCAAGGACTCCCAAGCAACTCCGTCGATTCCTAGGGATGACAGGGTGGTACAGGCGGTTCATACCGAACTTTGCTACTCTATCAAGCCCCATGACAGACTGCTTGAAAAAAGGACAAACATTTAACATGACGGACGAGGCGCTTAGAGCTTTCAAAAAGCTCAAAATGTCACTGGTTACCGCGCCAATACTGACCAACCCTGATTTTACAAAACACTTTTACATACAATGCGACGCTTCGACAACTGGTGTAGGAAGTGTTCTCCTCCAGAAGTATGCGGAGAATAGCGAGCGACCGATAGCATTCATGTCCCAGAAGCTTAATTCCGCACAACGGAACTATAGCGTTACGAAACTTGAATGCTATACGGCCGTCCTGTCAGTGAAGAAGTTCCGAGCCTATGTGGAAGGATTGCCTTTCACTATTATCACGGATCACGCTAGCCTCAAGTGGCTTATGACCCAGAAAGACCTGTCAGGCCGCTTGGCTAGATGGAGCCTCAAGCTCCAAGTGGAACTTGGAAGTCGATCTCAAGTCGCCATACTTCTCTTCAGAAGAGTACGACGAGTTGAGGAAGCCGATCGAGAAGAACCAAGACAGACTACCTGACCTATGTATATCAGACGGCTACGTTTACAAACGGACAGACATACGAACTGGTGACGAACTACAGGAAGATAGGGCCTGGAAACTCTGGGTACCTAAGGAGTTGCGTGGGAGCCTTTTGTTAACAGCCCACGACTCCCCATCGGCCGGACATGGCGGGGTGAACAAAACTTTAGCCAAGCTAAAGCAAAAATATTTCTGGCCAGGAATGTCGTCAGACGTGCAAAAACACGTGCAATCCTGCGAAATTTGCAAGTGCAATAAGCCACTTAACGTGGTATCCCGACCGTCGATGGGGCAGCAAACGATCACTGAGCGACCCAATCAGCGACTCTACATCGATTTCTTGGGACCCTACCCACGAAATAAGACAGGACATACCCATATCTTCATCGTGTTAGACCACTTCAGTAAGTATGTTTTATTGCGGCCTATCCGGAAGCAACGGCAGTTGAGGTAGTGAAGTATTTAGAAGATAGTGTTTTCCATGTGTTTGGTGTCCCAGAATATGTCCATTCCGACAACGGAAAACAATTCGTTTCAGAATTGTTCTCCAGCTTTCTCAAAAAGTATGGAGTCAGACACGTCCGGACCGCGTTGTACTCTCCTCAAGCGAATGCTTTCGAGAGGGCTAACCGTTCGCTGCTGACCAAAATTCGGTCATACATAGACGGCGACCAAAGTAATTGGGACCTGCATGTCAGCAATGCGGCATTTGCCTTGAGGAGCGTAGTGCACGACGCCACCGGACTAGAGCCATATTACGCTGTATTTGGCGTACCAATGATTCAGCATGCAAGCGCGTATAAAATTCTTCGCCGACTGGACATGCTTAAGGACACTGGAATACGAATCACCAATAAGACTGATAGGTCAGGATTAATTAGGACTAAAATATATGACAACTTGAGGCTAGCGCATAACAAGGCTACAAAAGTCTATAATACGAGAAATAGGGACATAAAATACACGGTAGGACAAGTCGTTTATCGACGGAACTTCAAACAGAGTAGCCAATCCGATGGCTATAATACAAAATTGGGACCAAAATTCCTAAAAGCAATAGTGCTTAAGGCTATTGGAAACTCTCTTTACGAGATAGGGAATCAGAGAGACGAGAAGGTCGGAGTGTTCCATGCGAAGGACCTCCACGCATAACAACACCAAAGAAAGATGACGCACTCATGCTGCCGTTGTTAAGTTAGTGTCTATTTTAATGTTATTTGTTAAATTATTTATAGTATCGTCCATAGATATATTTTATTTTAATTAGATGTATTATTTATATTATTTATTTGATTAGTTTTAGGCGTAGAAAAAGTTTATGTATCTAGTTTAAGTATTTATTGATTTATTTATTTGTATTGTTTTTTCTATTTTTCTGTGTAGGTATATGACTAAGACTGACTAGGCCTCTCGCGCGGTTAGTCACCTTGTCGAGTGCATCATCCAGGAAGGGATGGTGCCGGTGCGGAGGCTTAAGTCGCGGAGATTCAACGGACTATGCTGTCGACGACTGCGATCGTCACTAGGGCCACCCATGGCAGATAGACCGTCTGATGAGCGATGATCAAGAACTAACCAAAAGGACACTCCGGTCCATCCCCCCCAACCCCACCCCTTCCTCTGTCACCCCCCCCACACCCACCACACACCAATCCTAATTCCAGGGGTGGAGCGAGCAAGTAGTAAACCGTGCCCAAGGATGAAAGGTTGGGGGTCCAACCAACCGCCCACGAGCTCCCTCAGGTGATCTGGCGAAGACCTGCAGGTACCTTAATGCCTTACCCCGGCATGGCGGCGCTGCCGGGGCGGACTACCCTTTCCGGCCATAATCGTGGGAACCAAAATTTCTAAAACAACAAACAAAAACAAGGATGAGGGAGTGGGTATGTTAGATACCGAGAGTGCGACAGACACACTGCCGGTGGAAAAGCACATTAGAGATGAGGCCCTAGAGGCCGGTGCAACTGATGAGGAGATATCGGAGGAAAGGGAAGAACAGCTCTTAGCTGAACCCTCCGAAGAGAATCTCGCAACGGACAAGGCGAGGAAGAAGAAAAAACTCTCTCCAGGTCTGCTAAGGAAGAGGGAGTTTAAAAAGGCCAAACATATATATGGCATTCTTACCGCCAAGGAAAGATCCTCTCTCACTGAGAAGGAGGTAGCATCGCTAGGATGGGCCAGAGAAACCATAGCACAGGACATTCTCAGAAGGCCCCCAGAACCGAGAACCAGGACGGCTAATAAGGATGTGACCGGCAAGAAAGGCGATAACACAAGGCGGAGGGATGACGTCGTTAAGATGGACCCCAATGGCAGAAACAGAAGACCCGAAGTACGTAAGGAGGTTCAGCCAGTCCCAAGGGAGCCTAGCGATAAGCCGGGCCCCAGCGGACTTCAGCGGAAACCGACGGAAAAAACGGGTGGAAAGAGAAGTGTGTTTGCCTCGAAGAGGATGAGGTCGTCGGAAGACGTACCAAATGCCCCCAAGAAGATCAAACAGACCACAACGACCACGGGGAGCCCCAAAAAGGCATCAGGCGCGTGAGGAACCAACCAAAGGAGCAGCTACAGCGAGGTGACGAGAAATCCGTTGCAGCTGGCTGTGGTGGACATCAAAAAGCCGAGCGGGCAGTACACAGTAGAATGTGGGAAGAGAATCGAGCAGACCTTGGGCTCTGCAATCGTATCTCACATTCCAAAGAACGCCGGCGTAAATGCCCCAGCCTATGGCAAGATGAGGTGGATCAAGGGTATCACCTACATCGACTGCAAGGACCAGGCATCCAACGACTTCGCCAAGACCGTTATAGACGGCCTAGAACTCTGGGAAGGAGCCATGCTCAAGGCCGTCCCGCCCAGAGAAGTCCCTAGGAAGGCGAAGGGACGAATAGTCATCCCCGAAATGGGGGTGGACAAGAATGACGTGCTCCGCGTCCTGCAAAACCCGCAGATCCCCATGCAGGGATGGGAAATCGTAAGCGCGGAAGAGCCCAAAAACGGTGCAAGAGGCTATATCGTCGTCTTCGACGAAACGCCATCACGTTATCATTTCCAGCGAGCGAGGTTACCCTCAAGCTGCCTAAACGCACTGCATCGGACGCACAGGCGACCGACAATGTGGGAGGAGAAAATATGGCCATCGATGAAGATAGTCCAGATCAACCTCCACCACAGTAAAGTCGCCTCGGACAACTTGAGGCTGCTCCTGGAAAGGGAGCAGCTGGACCTGGCCCTAGTCCAGGAACCATGGATCCATAATGATCGCGTGATGGGATTAGGGTCATACAAATTTAACACCTTTTACAGATCCGATAAGGGAAAGGTGAGATCGTGTATCGTGGCAAATAAAAACCTTCATGTATTAATGTTGTCTCATTTCAGCACGGGCGACGTGACGGCGGTGGAGGTTAGAGGAAAGGACGAGAGCTGTACTGTGGCGTCAGTGTACATGCCCCACAATGACGACACATCTGTCCCCCCGGATTCGGTAAGGACGCTAGTAGCAGCGTCCGAGAAAGGTAAGAAGAACTTAGTCTTAGGCGGTGACGTAAATGCCCTTCATACTATCTGGGGCAGCTCAGATATTAATGCAAGGGGCGAGGCTTTGTTCGACTTTTTACTCAGTTCCAATCTAATCCTATGTAACAGGGGTAATGACCCTACCTTCATAACAGCGAATAGAAGGGAAGTTCTAGACGCTACATTTGTATCTCAGAGCAGTTCCGTCCAGGTCGTGAACTGGAGAGTGTCCAGCAAGGCATCGTTCTCAGACCACTGCTGGATACTCTTTGACCTACAAATTCAATCTCAGGCTAGGGAAATTTTCAGGAACCCAAGAAGAGCAGACTGGGACAGGTTCACTACAGAACTACAGATGTTGGAAAACGTCTGCCCGGTAAAAAACCACAGCACTGAACAAGAGATCGACAAAGCAGTTGAGTCTCTAACTGAGGTGCTCTCAAAATCCTTCGAAAAATCCTGCCCAGTAAGCAGAACGAACGGAAAAAAACGCCCTCGCTGGTGGAACTCCAAGATCGGGGAGCTTATGCAAGCATCAAGATCTAGATGGAACCTCGCAAAGGAGGGACTAATCGAATGGAGGACCTACAAGCAGAGCGTTAAATTCCTAAAAAAGGAGATAAGATTCGCCAAGAAGAACTCATGGAGAAATTTCTGCGAATCGATCGAATCTACGACTGAGGCGTCGCGACTCACAAAAGTTCTGGCTAAAGCACCGATACCGATATCCTCGCTAAGAAATATCGACGGTAGCTGGACTGAATCACACGAGCAGACGCTGGTCGTTTTGACAGAAACCCATTTCCCAGGATGCGCCGACGTGCCTAGAGTATACGATACAGTTACACATGACACGAGGCAGGGAATGGATCAAAACACAATCGACGCAATAATCGACGAAAGAAAAATAGCATGGGCGATCAACTCATTCGCCCCCTTCAAAGCACCAGGAATAGATAATATTCGACCTATAATGCTTCAGAAGGCTAAGGATACCACTATCCCAAGACTGAAACGCATCTATATGGGCTGCTTAAGGCTTTGCTATGTTCCCAAAGCATGGCATGAGGTGAGGGTAATATTTATCCCTAAAGCAGGGAAAGCTACCAACACCACAGCAAAGGACTACAGACCTATTATTTTATCATTCATGCTAAAAATACTGGAAAGACTAATTGATGTGCATGTCAGAGAAGCGATCAGCGATAATTACATTTCCAAATCGCAGCACGCATACATCAAAGGTAGATCTGTAGACACCGCACTACATAAAGTAGTTTCCGTGGTGGAAAGATCCCTGGAATTCAAGGAATTTACTTTGAGTGCGCTCCTAGACATAGAGGGAGCCTTCAATAATATCGAGGCTGACGCAATTCTGCGCGGCCTTAGAAGGGCCCGGGTCAATAACAGTCTATGTGAATGGATTAGACTAATGCTAGGCACACGACGAATCAAGTCCTATCTAGGAGACGTTTGTATAGAACGGAAAGTAAGCAGAGGTACCCCACAAGGAAGCGTCCTCTCTCCGCTCATATGGATCCTAGTCATGGACGAACTCTTAAAAATACTAGAGCGGGAAGGCTTTATCGTGAGCGCTTACGCCGACGATGTAGCAATCCTGGTCCAGGGTAAATTCATCCCAGTCCTCAGTGAGCGACTCAGCTATGCACTCCTGCTGGTCAGCAAATGGGTTGCGGAAAAAGGACTCGGAGTAAACCCAGACAAGACAGAAATCCTGCTTTTCACAAGGAAAAGGGCAATACCGGCCTTTGAACTACCAAGGATGAATGGAGTGCACCTGCAAGTATCCAAGACGGCAAGTTACTTGGGGGTTATACTAGATTCCAAACCCAACTGGAAGGAAAATATAGAAGACCGGGTGAAAAAGGCATACGTGGCACTTTATGCCTGCAGAAGAACATTCGGCAACACATGGGGATTTAAACCACATGTGGTACACTGGCTGTAGCGGTGTAAGATGGTAAGATCCATTCTAAAATATGGCGCAGCTGTATGGTGGAAGGCTACTGAGAAGAAATGCCATCTCTCAAGCCTTACTAAGATACGAAGGACGGCTTGCATTGGGATAACAGGGTCACTGAGGACCACACCCACTGCAGCCATGGAGGTAATACTTAACCTCACACCCCTGGACATACACTGCAGCAGCATAGCGGTTAAAACGGTCGTTAGACTCAGGGAGTCGGGACTATGGTCTTTCAGGCCCTACGGACACGCATCGGTCGAGGCAAGATGGAGAGCCTCGAAATAAACAAAATCCATTGACTACCTACCACACACCTTCGCCTTCAAAAAGGGATTCGTTACCAGAATCCAAGAAAGAAGCGAATGGATCAATATAACAGTCACGGAAGAAGGCGAAATAGCTATCTATACCGACGGATCCAAAATGGATGCGGGTACAGGTGCAGGCATCTTCTGTGAGACTCTGGGCCTGGGTATGTCCTTCAGAACCAACGATGAATGCAGCGTCTTTCAGGCAGAGACAGCTGCAATCACTCAAGCCGCTAAGGAGGTGAAGAAGCGTAAACTGGCCGATAAGCAGATCACCATATACTCTGACAGCCAAGCGGCCATAATGGCCATGGAGTCAGCAGTTGTTAAATCAAGGACGGTGTTACAGTGCAGAAAACACCTGGACGAGATATCAACCGTAAACTCGGTGACCCTATGCTGGGTACCGGGGCACAAGGACATCTCGGGCAACGAAGAAGCAGACAAGCTGGCAAGATGCGGATCGGAGATGGATGCATCTCTGAAATCTTTACAAACTCCGCTCAGTATACTGTCGCGGAAAATCGACGCCGAATCCATGAGTAGAACAAACCTACGTTGGACCAGCCTTGAAACATGCAGACACACGAGGGAGCTTTGGCCAGCGGTAAACAAAAGGAAATCTAAGGCCATAATCGGGCTAAACCGCAGAGACATACGCACACTGACAGGGGTCCTTACAGGACACTGCGTGGTGGGCCTACACGCGGAGCGGCTGGGCATAGCGCACAACGATTACTGCAGGAGCTGTAGAGACGTCGAAGAGACAGAATCTATTCGTCACCTATTAAGTGAATGCCCTGCCCTTAGTACTAAGAGATTCAAGATTCTTGGCACCTACTTTTTTGAGGAGCTGGAGGATCTGACCGACATTGAGCTTAACAAACTCCTGAGAGTTACATATAGATCCGGGTGGTTCTAATAAAGCGGATCACTGAGCTGTTTAACAGCGGCATATCTTTTGTATTTGCAGGTTCAAAATTTTGGAAACCCCAACAGCAATGGACACAATGGACCCAAACAGATGGTCTAAGTGAGCCGTGACAACAGTCACAAGGGCATCCATCTACCTACCTACCTACCTAAGACTGACTAGGGTTCAGTATATTTATTTAAGTGTTTATCCCACCATGCAATACCGGATAGGATGAAAAAAACTCACCAAAGATGCCCGGCTTGGAGACGTCTCAAGGCGTAGGCCCTTGCCACACGTTCGGCACAGAGACGAGACCACACTCGCGGTGTAATAAGCAAAGGCAGCGTATATTCGCCCGTGACCCTCATTTCTACGAGGTCGGTAGGCTCGCGACCACTCGCCGACCGAAGTCGATCCTGCATGCATCATGCCTCCCACCTTGGGTGAAATTCATTCAGCCTGCCTAAAAGAAATAAAAATATAATTAGTACCTGCGTTAAGAGGTATGAAATTCAAGAAAAAAATGTATATTACAATTACCTGTGACGGCGCTGAAAGTCCACGAATATTAAATATTGGTCAATAGAGGGTATGGGTGGGGGTAGCATCCTGAAACATAAAATAAATAATAAGAATCAAACAAAATAAAAACTCAAAGAAACGAATTCTACAACAACAACACGCACATACAAACACAGCAATGTGCATGTGCAACCCAATTGTACCTGTCTTTACCCGACCCAAAAAGAAAATGTTATTTCAATTTGGAAATTCCAAGTTCCAAGTACAAATGATAGACATGGTTTATTATAGACGAGCACAAGTATGCACTTACCTGTAGATTAAAGTCATTTCACCGAAGATTCCGTGAATTTTTTTTTGATGACCATCCACCACCAGCACGTGAAGGGTTGGCTCCGTTGAATGTGATTCACATTCCACTTAGAAATGAACTATCTCCATCGGTGATACAGCATCGTAAAACCGATAAACAAAAAGACATTAAATGGCTGTACACAATAAATAATAGACAATAAAACAAACTATATTTACCTGTCGACTAAATTCAGCAATTCCCACGACGCGAATCAAAACAAAACTTTAATGACATTTAATGAAAACAAGACTGCACTCACTCGATGCTTGCCTGTTCGCACCTCGCACATAATGTTAAAGGTTATCGACTACGCGGACAATTGGATGTTGCAATAATAGGTATGATAAGGTAGGTATAAGTATAGTTACATATTTTTAAAATAATAAACGCCGGTTAAACGACGCCACCGTATGCGATTCATACCCTCTTCCCAACATAACTGGCATTTTGGACCAACTAGGCAAAGCGAAATATTTTAGCACGCTCGACCTAGCCAATGGATTTCATCAAATCCTCGTTGAAGACTCAGACCCCGGGAAAACTGAATTCAGCACCCCATCCGGACATTTTGAGTATAATAGAATGCCGTTTGGATTAAAAAATGCGCCGGCAACGTTCCAACGAATGATGAATAACGTCTTAATGGGAATAATCGGAATAGGCTGCTTTGTCTACGTGGATGACACCGTCATTTACGACGCGAACTTGGACGACCATAACCAGAAGTTAGTCGGAGTCCTCAACCGATTACGACATTATAATCTTAAACTCCAGCCCGAAAAATGCCACTTCATGCGACAAGAATTGATGTACCTCGGGCACGTAATCAGCGAGGCGGGAATTCAACCTGATCCAGAAAAGATAAAAGCCGTAAAAACTTATCCCACACCCAAAAACGCTAAAGGCACAAAATCATTTCTAGGATTCGTCGGTTATTACCGCAGATTTATTGACAACTTCTCTGCCATAGGGAAACCCCTTACCCAGCTTTAAAAAAAAAATACTGCTTTCAAATGGGACACGTTCTGTGACGAAGCCTTTTCTATTTTAAAAAACCAATTTATAAACCCTCTCATATCCCGACTTCACTAAAGAATTCATCGTTACTACGGATGCTAGCGACATAGGTTTAGGAGCCATTCTATCCCAAGGAACCATCGGCAAAGACAAACCAATTTGTTTCTCTAGTCGCACCCTCAACGACGCCGAAACCAGGTACACCACTACGGAGAAAGAACTCTTAGCCATACTCTTCGCGGTAAAGCAATTCCGACCCTATGTTTATGGTAGCCAGTTTACTATCTGCACTGACCATAAACCTCTAAAATGGTTAATGAGCCTGAAAGATCCTACCTCCCGTCCAGCACGTTGGAGAATTTTGCTTGAAGAATATGAATATAAAATTATCTACAAAGCCGGCAAATCTAATTCAAATGCCGATGCTATTAGTAGAATACCTACTGTAGCAATGGTAACTACTAGGGGCCAAACACAGAACAAGACGGCTGCTCAACAGTCACCTCAAGATGAAACCGATACTATACAACCACTTTCCAGTTTTACCGTTCAAGAAGATAAAGGGTCTATTTATAAAAACAGAGACATAAAACTCAAATTAATCATATTACCCATTATCGAGACTGACGACGAAGCAGTCCTCAAACAAAAAATTCCCCAATTCAAAAAACCCCCTATTGGAAAAACGATTACTTATCCTCTAAATAACTCCACAATCTGTGTCGCCACCCTTCCCTTACCAAACCGAAGTACGAGTGACGAAAGAATAACCACGGCATGTTTTAATAAAATCAAAGAGTTCTGCACTAATGACAATATCCAGAATTTAGGTATAGCCCTACCACTTATGGAGATCTCCTCCAAAAGAGACATTAAACTCCTTCTGGAGAACACTTTCCAAACCATGACTATCGTCATACACATCTTCTCTGACGAGCGGACTTTTCTCGACGGCAAAGAGAAGATAAATCAGGTACTGTTCGAGTATCACGACTCCCCATTTAGAGGACACCAAGGGATATCTCGAACTATCCAGCGCATAAAACTGGCCGACAATGGCGCAAGACGTCGCCACTTACATTAATAGATGTAGCTCTTGCCAACTTAACAAGAGTAAGAAAAACCCGCCTATCCCTATGAGAATAACCACTACCAGCTCGAAACCGTTTGAAAGAGTTGCGTTAGACATTGTCGGGCCATTACCCGTAAGCTATACCGACCAAAAATATATTTTGACTTTCCAAGACGACCTTACCAAACTCTCAGAGGCATACCCTCTCCCCAACGCCGAAGCACCCACGGTAGCCAGAGCCTTCGTGGAAAACATTATCACGGCATACCCTCGTCCCTACTAACTGATCAAGGGACTAACTTCCAAAGCAATTAATTTAAAGAATTATGTACTCTGATGAAAATCAAGAAACTTAATACCACCCCATATCACCCACAAACAAACGGAGCATTGGAAAGAAGCCATAGAACTCTGGCGGAATACTTACGCCACTATGTTAACAAGGATCCTCTAACCTGGGACTCCTGGATCCATTACGCTATGTTTGTATATAATACTACTCCTCACAGTAGTACCGGTTTTATACCGTATGAACTACTCTACGGTTTCCCCGCCAATATGCCCAGTATCCTCGAGCAAAAGTCAAAAACCTCCTATAATTATGAAAATTATGCAAATGAGCTGCGAGCCAGATTACAGTACGGCTACCAAGCAGCAAATACTATCCTCCAAAGAAAAAAGGAGTGTTCCAAAAGGCAATACGACAAGAAATCCGAAATCAAACAATTCAATGTAGGAGACAAAGTCTTGCTAAAGAAGCACGTACGTAAGAGCAAATTCTCCTCACTATGGGAAGGACCCTACGAAATTTCTAGAATATTATCCAACGAAAACAGCCTAATAACTATAAGGAACAAAGTTAAAGCGGTCCACAACAATGACCTAAAATCCTTCACGGAATAACGCCAGCATTCCTCTCTCCTACGACTTTATACCCAACGTCTCGCCATCCTCCCTCTAACTTCGCAAACTCTACCCAAAGTCTATACACATTTTTTTTACAGGATGGAGTCGATATTCTACTCAGCCAACTCCCAATGATGCTTATTAAACGTCACCTCTTTTTAAAAACTACCAACTTTTTAAAGTAATGCCATTCCCTACTAAAATTAAAAAAAAATTCCTATTCATTCAACCGCGTATAAATTACATATCCATCGATTATGATAAAAGACATTTCTACGATCTAACATCAGACGATATTAAGGAATGTACCAAACAAACTGACACTCTATTATTATGCAAATTGATACACCCACTTTATGACTTTAGTTCAAACCAAGACCATTGAGACGAGAAGTTAACCCCACGTCCTGTATTGTGCAAGAATATCCATGAACTACTATCTGGATACAACTCTCACAACCAGGAAGGTGGCTGTTCTCCTCGCGTGAGGACTACCTATTGGATGAAGTCTGCGGAAATCAATTGACAGCCCACACTCTTTCCGGTGCTGGTACAGTAGAACTGTCCGGACCATGTTACTTTCGAAATGAATATCTAACGATCTTTGGTCATAACTTAGGTGAAACAACCCTAAAGAAATCGTTTATCCCCTCAATTAACATATCCCATTTCACCCGAAAAACCAAAAACCCCATCCCGATTCGCAATAACACCGTTACGCTACTGAGGTACAATGATGACAACATACTCTCAAAGCTAGCATCAGATATCCAAACGTTAGAGAACGAAGAGAATAAAGGTCTACACCCATTAACTAAACATGATGTACACCATTATACTCTAAATTACGCCACCATAGCAATCCTTATAACCTCAATTTACATTATATACAAATATCTAAAAATTAAAAACACAAAAAACAAACAAACAAACAATTTGAAGTTAAACGAAATACCGGTAACCCTAAAAATAGATACAATTCCCACTAACAATTTAACCACTACTCCTAAAACTGAATCCTCAACCATTAACTTACAAAACACTTCCCCAATGCCCGTCCCTCGTATGGTACTAGATACACGAACATAACATCTTTCCTTCCTACCTTTAAGAAAACACCAAACCTCTTCAAGGCTGGAGTTTTCTTTCTCCATGTTCAACAATTTAGTATGTAAGCTCATAACCTTGTTCACTAGAAAAGGAATGTTACACTAAACTATTTAGTACGTAAGCTCAAAAAAAAAAAAAAACATATTCACCAGAAAAGGAATGTTATACTAAATAATTTAGAACGTAAGCTCAAAATCATGTTCACTAGAAACAACAAAAAACTCAATAATACTAAATAGTAGGTAAGCTCAAAAACATGTTCACTAGAAATACAAAAAAAACGCAATAATATAAGTTCTATCTCTGGATACGAACGCGATCTGATCGTCCCCTGGGATTCAACGCAAATAAGGCAAAAGTATATTGAAAGCAACAAAAATGCACAATCACTTCAAAATATAAATTACATACTTATACACTATTACATTCTAAAACTATGTTACGTAAATTATATAAAAGAAAAAAAAAAAACAATAATATGTTCTATCCCTGGATACGAACGCGATTTGATCGTCCGCTGGGAATCAACGCACATAAAAGCAAAGTATATGATATGTACAATCACAAAAAAAAAATATTTCTTACTTACACTATTGTAACTATTTATATTCTAAACTATTGTAAGACTTTCCTCTTCCATTCGCCTATAGAAAATTCTAACCCTTCAGGTAAGAATTTTCCTTTTTCAAGGGGGGTGGGATGTTGTGACCCACTACGTACGACCAGTACGACACCCCTTTTTTTATTATCACTCACCGGTTTCCATTCCTAAAACGCATACCATTAATCGTCTGGTATCATCTTTCCTGTCATTCGCGCAACCGATCAAAAAAACACATTAAAACGTTTAATGTCCAATGAGTGTGTCATCCTCCAAAAACCCATTCACAAAAGTAACCTTACACTGCACTTGTTAAACATTTGTCGCCTGATTGTGTATCTGCATTTATGCCTCACATACCTACTCTAGAATAGCAGATACACAATTATATGGGCCAGTGTAATAGTGTTGGGTAGGACACGTTTTTTTTATGAGTTTGTATGAGGTGCTCATTTTGGAATATGAGGTGGTACAATGTCCCACCTCAAATGAGGTACTCACCTCAATTGAGGTTTGTGCTCATATAATGTAGTAGGTACAAAAAAATAAAATATTAGGTATTATGTAGGTAGGTAAGTTTACATACCTCAAGAAAATTTTATTCGTATGAAGTATATCTATGTATTTAAGAGAACTAATTGTATGGTCCAGTCCAAATTGCCTAAAAATTCCTTTAAAAGTTAAAACAAAATGATAGCATCTACATTTGCATTTTCACAAAGTGTATGTAATGTAAATCCATACCCGCAGTCGCGCCACACAATTTATAAATGATGTAGAGAGAGTGACCAGACAATAGACAATAGTTTTTCTCACTTTGTCACACTCACCTCATTGCCTCAGTTCTGCTATCGCACTACAAAAGTACAAATGAGGCAATGAGTTATTCCTTACTTTTACCTCAAAAGTCCCATGTCCCACACAAATGAGGCAATGAGTTATTGCTTACTTTTACCTCAAAAGTCCCATGTCCCACACAAATGAGGTTATGAGTTATTGCTTACCTTTACCTCAAAAGTCCCATGTCCCACACAAATGAGGCAATGAGTTATTGCTTACCTTTACCTCAAAAGTCCCATGTCCCATACAAATGAGGCAATGAGAATGAGCTATGAGGATTCACTCTATTCATTACTTTTACCTCAATGTCACAGTCCAAATACCCCAACTCAATTGAAGTGTTACCTATATTGTACGTATCTATATCCTCCCTCAAAACTCAAATGAAAGGAAAAGAGAAAGAGACGCTTTTGGATATATGTGTGTACCCTTTTTTAAACGAGTTTAACTGCTACTGCAGGAAATAATGTGAATGTGTGAAGTCGTGAGTAATTTTCCGTGTGCTTGTATTATTGACATGACATTTTATTTTGTGCTCTTCGATGTGAGTTTGTAACACATTTGAGAGGTGGTACAAAAATTATTTTTGAGGTGTTGGGACATTTAGATCTTTTGTATGGGACATTTGTACCACCTCATGTATGAGTTACCCAACACTACAGTGTAAGGCGAAGCGAAGGGTATATGGAAATGCATAATGTTCCATATAAAGCGTCATCTACCAAAATTCATTGTCACCATGCACTGCAATTATGAATTGTCGCTTGTTGTGTATCTGGCACCGGCATAGCTATGGCTATGGGTATGGGTAGCAGATACACACTCAATAGAGCCGGTGTAAAGTGCATGAATACGGGAAATGACCGGAGGAAGCATTGCACTGTAATTGGGGCAAAACATGTCAGCGTTATTTTCGATTATTGGTGCCGATTGACAGAGGTATTGATATTTATGATGAGGACGCATTTTACCTATGAAAATGCGGTATAACGCATTTTCATATGGACAGTGTCAAATATCGTATGTGCGTGTTGGGGATGGGGCCCATGAGTGAAAATTGGTATAAAAGGACAAGGAATGGAATAGGGAAGCCAGAAGACGTTTGATTTAGAACGATAATCTACTAAAGATACTACTCGAAAGGTCACAGCCAACGTATTGAGGCAGCGGGCTCTATAGCTAATAAAGCATAAAATAATAAAAACAAAGGTTAGTTTTTCTTGAAATCAACGATTCTCCCGGTATCGACTCTTCTCCTCACTCACGAGGAAAGCACGGTCGAATCTCCGGTTATAACAGCTCCATCACCGACAGCAGAAGCTCCTGCAGTCCAGGCACTCTCACCAGCGCAAGCACAGCGGCTAGAGCAAATCAAACAGCTCTTTCCATCATTTGCGGTGCGGGGGTTGGGTAAAACCAGTCTCGAAGAACATGTGATAGAGGTGGATGACGACAAAATTCCCATCAAACAGAGACACTACCCGATCTCACCCGCGATACAGAAATTGCTGTTTGAAGAGCTCTACCGTACGCTGTCATTAGGTGTGATCGAGGAGAGCAATAGCGCCTGGAGTTCTCCTGTTGTGTTGGTGAGGAAGCCAGGTAAAAACAGATTGTGCCTGGACTCAAGGAAAGTAAATGCAGTAACTAAGAAAGATATCCGCTTCCCCACATTGAGGGCCTGCTTAGTCGCCTACAAGAAACAAGGTACATCTCTGGGATAGACCTCAAAGACGCTTTCTGGCAGATTCCTCTGGAGAAGGAATCAAGAGAGAAGACGGCTTTTACAGTCCCAGGGCGGCCGTTGTACCAATTCACGGTTATGCCGTTCGGATTGTGCAACGCTGCCCAGAGAATGTGTAGGCTTATGGATAAAGTCATACCCTCCAAGTTAAAGGAGCATGTCTTTGTCTACCTCGATGAACTCTTGGTTTGTTCTCCAGACTTCGAGTCACATGCCCGATCGCTAGAGGAGGTTTCCATGTACTTACGGGATGCGGGGCTTACCATCAATTTGGAGAAAAGTAAGTTTTGCTACAAAGAAATCAAGTACTTAGGGTATATAGTCGGTGATGGATGCTTACAAACCGACAAAGACAAAGTGTCGGCAGTCGAGAACTTCCCGGTCCCAAGGACTCCCAAGCAACTCCGTCGATTCCTAGGGATGACAGGGTGGTACAGGCGGTTCATACCGAACTTTGCTACTCTATCAAGCCCCATGACAGACTGCTTGAAAAAAGGACAAACATTTAACATGACGGACGAGGCGCTTAGAGCTTTCAAAAAGCTCAAAATGTCACTGGTTACCGCGCCAATACTGACCAACCCTGATTTTACAAAACACTTTTACATACAATGCGACGCTTCGACAACTGGTGTAGGAAGTGTTCTCCTCCAGAAGTATGCGGAGAATAGCGAGCGACCGATAGCATTCATGTCCCAGAAGCTTAATTCCGCACAACGGAACTATAGCGTTACGAAACTTGAATGCTATACGGCCGTCCTGTCAGTGAAGAAGTTCCGAGCCTATGTGGAAGGATTGCCTTTCACTATTATCACGGATCACGCTAGCCTCAAGTGGCTTATGACCCAGAAAGACCTGTCAGGCCGCTTGGCTAGATGGAGCCTCAAGCTCCAAGTGGAACTTGGAAGTCGATCTCAAGTCGCCATACTTCTCTTCAGAAGAGTACGACGAGTTGAGGAAGCCGATCGAGAAGAACCAAGACAGACTACCTGACGTGTGTATATCAGACGGCTACGTTTACAAACGGACAGACATACGAACTGGTGACGAACTACAGGAAGATAGGGCCTGGAAACTCTGGGTACCTAAGGAGTTGCGTGGGAGCCTTTTGTTAACAGCCCACGACTCCCCATCGGCCGGACATGGCGGGGTGAACAAAACTTTAGCCAAGCTAAAGCAAAAATATTTCTGGCCAGGAATGTCGTCAGACGTGCAAAAACACGTGCAATCCTGCGAAATTTGCAAGTGCAATAAGCCACTTAACGTGGTATCCCGACCGCCGATGGGGCAGCAAACGATCACTGAGCGACCCTATCAGCGACTCTAGATCGATTTCTTAGGACCCTACCCACGAAATAAGACAGGACATACCCATATCTTCATCGTGTTAGACCACTTCAGTAAGTATGTTTTATTGCGGCCTATCCGGAAGCAACGACAGTTGAGGAAGTGAAGTATTTAGAAGATAGTGTTTTCCATGTGTTTGGTGTCCCAGAATATCCGACAATTTTCCGACAACGGAAAACAATTCGTTTCAGAATTGTTCTCCAGCTTTCTCAAAAAGTATCGAGTCAGACACGTCCGGACCGCGTTGTACTCTCCTCAAGCGAATGCTTTCGAGAGGGTTAACCGATCGCTGCTGACCAAAATTCGGTCATACATAGACGGCGACCAAAGTAATTGGGACCTGCATGTCAGCAATGCGGCATTTGCCTTGAGGAGCGTAGTGCACGACGCCACCGGACTAGAGCCATATTACGCTGTATTTAGCGTACCAATGATTCAGCATGCAAGCGCGTATGAAATTCTTCGCCGACTGGACATGCTTAAGGACACTGGAATACGAATCACCAATAAGACTGATAGGTCAGGATTAATTAGGACTAAAATATATGACAACTTGAGGCTAGCGCATAACAAGGCTACAAAAGTCTATAATACGAGAAGTAGGGACATAAAATACACGGTAGGACAAGTCGTTTATCGACGGAACTTCAAACAGAGTAGCCAACCCGATGGCTATAATACAAAATTGGGACCAAAATTCCTAAAAGCAATAGTGCTTAAGGCTATTGGAAACTCTCTTTACGAGATAGGGAATCAGAGAGGCGAGAAGGTCGGAGTGTTCCATGCGAAGGACCTCCACGCATAACAACACCAAAGAAAGATGACGCACTCATGCTGCCGTTGTTAAGTTAGTGTCTATTTTAATGTTATTTGTTAAATTATTTATAGTATCGTCCATAGATATATTTTATTTTAATTAGATGTATTATTTATATTATTTATTTGATTAGTTTTAGGCGTAGAAAAAGTTTATGTATCTAGTTTAAGTATTTATTGATTTATTTATTTGTATTGTTTTTTCTATTTTTCTGTGTAGGTATATGACTAAGACTGACTAGGCCTCTCGCGCGGTTAGTCACCTTGTCGAGTGCATCATCCAGGAAGGGATGGTGCCGGTGCGGAGGCTTAAGTCGCGGAGATTCAACGGACTATGCTGTCGACGACTGCGATCGTCACTAGGGCCACCCATGGCAGATAGACCGTCTGATGAGCGATGATCAAGAACTAACCAAAAGGACACTCCGGTCCATCCCCCCCAACCCCACCCCTTCCTCTGTCACCCCCCCCCACACCCACCACACACCAATCCTAATTCCAGGGGTGGAGCGAGCAAGTAGTAAACCGTGCCCAAGGATGAAAGGTTGGGGGTCAAACCAACCGCCCACGAGCTCCCTCAGGTGATCTGGCGAAGACCTGCAGGTACCTTAATGCCTTACCCCGGCATGGCGGCGCTGCCGGGGCGGCCTACTATTTCCGGCCATAATCGTGGGAACCAAAATTTCTAAAACAACAAACAAAAACAAGGATGAGGGAGTGGGTATGTTAGATACCGAGAGTGCGACAGACACACTGCCGGTGGAAAAGCACATTAGAGATGAGGCCCTAGAGGCCGGTGCAACTGATGAGGAGATATCGGAGGAAAGGGAAGAACAGCTCTTAGCTGAACCCTCCGAAGAGAATCTCGCAACGGACAAGGCGAGGAAGAAGAAAAAACTCTCTCCAGGTCTGCTAAGGAAGAGGGAGGTTAAAAAGGCCAAACATATATATGGCATTCTTACCGCCAAGGAAAGATCCTCTCTCACTGAGAAGGAGGTAGCATCGCTAGGATGGGCCAGAGAAACCATAGTACAGGACATTCTCACAAGGCCCCCAGAACCGAGAACCAGGACGGCTAATAACGACGTGACCGGCAAGAAAGGCGATTACACAAGGCGGAGGGATGACGTCGTTAAGATGGACCCCAATGCCAGAAACAGGAGACCCGAAGTACGTAAGGAGGTTCAGCCAGTCCCAAGGGAGCCTAGCGATAAGCCGGGCCCCAGCGGACTTCAGCGGAAACCGACGGAAAAAACGGGTGGAAAGAGAAGTGTGTTTGCCTCGAAGAGGATGAGGTCGTCGGAAGACGTACCAAATGCCCCCAAGAAGATCAAACAGACCACAACGACCACGGGGAGCCCCAAAAAGGCATCAGGCGCGTGAGGAACCAACCAAAGGAGCAGCTACAGCGAGGTGACGAGAAATCCGTTGCAGCTGGCTGTGGTGGACATCAAAAAGCCGAGCGGGCAGTACACAGTAGAATGTGGGAAGAGAATCGAGCAGACCTTGGCCTCTGCAATCGTATCTCACATTCTAAAGAACGCCGGCGTAAATGCCCCAGCCTATGGCAAGATGAGGTGGATCAAGGGTATCACCTACATCGACTGCAAGGACCAGGCATCCAACGACTTCGCCAAGACCGTTATAGACGGCCTAGAACTCTGGGAAGGAGCCATGCTCAAGGCCGTCCCGCCCAGAGAAGTCCCTAGGAAGGCGAAGGGACGAATAGTCATCCCCGAAATGGGGGTGGACAAGAATGACGTGCTCCGCGTCCTGCAAGCGCAAAACCCGCAGATCCCCATGCAGGGATGGGCAATCGTAAGCGCGGAAGAGCCCAAAAACGGTGCAAGAGGCTATATCGTCGTCTTCGACGAAACGCCATCACGTTATCATTTGCAGCGAGCGAGGTTACCCTCAAGCTGCTTAAACGCACTGCATCGGACGCACAGGCGACCGACAATGTGGGAGGAGGAGATATGGTCATCGATGAAGATAGTCCAGATCAACCTCCACCACAGTAAAGTCGCCTCGGACAACTTGAGGCTGCTCCTGGAAAGGGAGCAGCTGGACCTGGCCCTAGTCCAGGAACTATGGATCCATAACGATCGCGTGATGGGATTAGGGTCATACAAATTTAACACCTTTTACAGATCTGATAAGGGAAAGGTGAGATCGTGTATCGTGGCAAATAAAAACCTTCATGTATTAATGTTGTCTCATTTCAGCACGGGCGACGTGACGGCGGTGGAGGTTAGAGGAAAGGACGAGAGCTGTACTGTGGCGTCAGTGTACATGCCCCACAATGACGACACGTCTGTCCCCCCGGATTCGGTAAGGACGCTAGTAGCAGCGTCCGAGAAAGGTAAGAAGAACTTAGTCTTAGGCGGTGACGTAAATGCCCATCATACTATCTGGGGCAGCTCAGATATTAATGCAAGGGGCGAGGCTTTGTTCGACTTTTTACTCAGTTCCAATCTAATCCTATGTAACAGGGGTAATGACCCTACCTTCATAACAGCGAATAGAAGGGAAGTTCTAGACGCTACATTTGTATTTCAGAGCAGTTCCGTCCAGGTCGTGAACTGGAGAGTGTTCAGCAAGGCATCGTTCTCAGACCACTGCTGGATACTCTTTGACCTACAAATTCAATCTCAGGCTAGGGAAATTTTCAGGAACCCAAGAAGAGCAGACTGGGACAGGTTCACTACAGAACTACAGATGTTGGAAAACGTCTGCCCGGTAAAAAACCACAGCACTGAACAAGAGATCGACAAAGCAGTTGAGTCTCTAACTGAGGTGCTCTCAAAATCCTTCGAAAAATCCTGCCCAGTAAGCAGAACGAACGGAAAAAACGCCCTCGCTGGTGCAACTCCAAGATCGGGGAGCTTATGCAAGCATCAAGATCTAGATGGAACCTCGCAAAGGAGGGACTAATCGAATGGACGACCTACAAGCAGAGCGTTAAATTCCTAAAAAAGGAGATAAGATTCGCCAAGAAGAACTCATGGAGAAATTTCTGCGAATCGATCGAATCTACGACTGAGGCGTCGCGACTCACAAAAGTTCTGGCTAAAGCACCGATACCGATATCCTCGCTAAGAAATATCGACGGTAGCTGGACTGAATCACACGAGCAGACGCTGGTCGTTTTGACAGAAACCCATTTCCCAGGATGCGCCGACGTGCCTAGAGTATACGATACAGTTACACATGACACGAGGCAGGGAATGGATCAAAACACAATCGACGCAATAATCGACGAAAGAAAAATAGCATGGGCGATCAACTCATTCGCCCCCTTCAAAGCACCAGGAATAGATAATATTCGACCTATAATGCTTCAGAAGGCTAAGGATACCACTATCCCAAGACTGAAACGCATCTATATGGGCTGCTTAAGGCTTTGCTATGTTCCCAAAGCATGGCATGAGGTGAGGGTAATATTTATCCCTAAAGCAGGGAAAGCTACCAACACCACAGCAAAGGACTACAGACCTATTATTTTATCATTCATGCTAAAAATACTGGAAAGACTAATTGATGTGCATGTCAGAGAAGCGATCAGCGATAATTACATTTCCAAATCGCAGCACGCATACATCAAAGGTAGATCTGTAGACACCGCACTACATAAAGTAGTTTCCGTGGTGGAAAGATCCCTGGAATTCAAGGAATTTACTTTGAGTGCGCTCCTAGACATAGAGGGAGCCTTCAATAATATCGAGGCTGACGCAATTCTGCGCGGCCTTAGAAGGGCCCGGGTCAATAACAGTCTATGTGAATGGATTAGACTAATGCTAGGCACACGACGAATCAAGTCCTATCTAGGAGACGTTTGTATAGAACGGAAAGTCAGCAGAGGTACCCCACAAGGAAGCGTCCTCTCTCCGCTCATATGGATCCTAGTCATGGACGAACTCTTAAAAATACTAGAGCGGGAAGGCTTTATCGTGAGCGCTTACGCCGACGATGTAGCAATCCTGGTCCCGGGTAAATTCATTCCAGTCCTCAGTGAGCGACTCAGCTATGCACTCCTACTGGTCAGCAAATGGGTTGCGGAAAAAGGACTCGGAGTAAACCCAGACAAGACAGAAATCCTGCTTTTCACAAGGAAAAGGGCAATACCGGCCTTTGAACTACCAAGAATGAATGGAGTGCACCTGCAAGTATCCAAGACGGCAAGTTACTTGGGGGTTATACTAGATTCCAAACCCAACTGGAAGGAAAATATAGAAGACCGGGTGAAAAAGGCATACGTGGCACTTTATGCCTGCAGAAGAACATTCGGCAACACATGGGGATTTAAACCACATGTGGTACACTGGCTGTACACAGCGGTGGTAAGATCCAATCTAAAACATGGCGCAGCTGTATGGTGTTAGGCTACTGAGAAGAAATGCCATCTCTCAAGCCTTACTAAGATACAAAGGACGGCTTGCATTGGGATAACAGGGTCACTAAGGACCACACCCACTGCAGCCATGGAGGTAATACTTAACCTCACACCCCTGGACATACACTGCAGCAGCATAGCGGTTAAAACGGTCGTTAGACTCAGGGAGTCGGGACTATGGTCTTTCAGGCCCTACGGACACGCATCGGTCGAGGCAAGATGGAGAGCCTCGAAATAAACAAAATCCATTGACTACCTACCACACACCTTCGCCTTCAAAAAGGGATTCGTTACCAGAATCCCAGAAAGAAGCGAATGGATCAATAGAACAGTCACGGAAGAAGGCGAAATAGCTATCTATACCGACGGATCCAAAATGGATGCGGGTACAGGTGCAGGCATCTTCTGTGAGACTCTGGGCCTGGGTATGTCCTTCAGAACCAACGATGAATGCAGCATCTTTCAGGCAGAGACAGCTGCAATCACTCAAGCCGCTAAGGAGGTGAAGAAGCGTAAACTGGCCGATAAGCAGATCACCATATACTCTGACAGCCAAGCGGCCATAATGGCCATGGAGTCAGCAGTTGTTAAATCAAGGACGGTGTTACAGTGCAGAAAACTTCGTTGAAATTCTGACGTAATAGCTCTAATGTCAGTGACCTCTTCTTGAACAGGTGGAGGATATCCCTTAATATCTCGTCGCTCATTACTGTCTTCACTATTGTGGTTACTTGCCTGACTGGATTGCATTGCTGCAGGAGGGTTAGTACCAGCTGTGGTAAAATCTTATCCTGGCTTAAGCCTACACTACCCCCAGGTGGAGTACGACTAACTATTGGCCTGGATTCCATTGCTTCTGAACGGGAGTTATATTTCGAAAAGTGGACGAATTTCTCAAATTACTCGGTCTTCCTCTAGAACGTGAATGTGGAACTCTATTATCCATAATAGGAAATTTCGGATTTTAAATACAACTTCAAAAACTTTTAACTTTCAATATCTTTTAATAAATCTGTTTTAAAAAAAAAATTAATACCTACATGCGCGGTTAGTGCTAAATTCAATATTAAATTTGATAATATTAGATACAATATGCTTAAGAGCAAGATATATATGGTAAACAGACGAACTGTGCAAATCAATGCACACAATACGAACAGCACTGTATATAATTGGCAACTACAGGTAATATAGTAGCAACATAGTTCACTGTTATAACTACCAGACAATGGACTATACTATAAAAGAATTAGGATTTATATATTATAAAAATATTCATATGCACAACTTATCCTTTCACGAATAAAATTAGACCAATATGAATACAAAAAGCAGTTCAACTCTTTCTGATATCCAATAGTCGCAACGCGGATTACAATTAAAACTATGAATATCCTGGGACTATAGTAATGAAATTCATACTGAACTTGAACCGCCAAGAGACACAATAGAACACTCTTCGATTGCTGGAGCTTAGCTAAAAGCTCTAGAGTTAGCCAGCATAATCTTTGTAGTGACGTTCTTAATGCCTCGAAGTATATCTAATGTTAGAACATGTTTAATGCATAAGAGAAACAAGCAAGCAACCTCCATTAAGCAAAAAATAACAACAAGTGACCTTCCTCAATGCTTCATTGAAAAGGTACATGGACTTTAAAATATATACCAACAATTTTACATGTTGATTAAAGATAAATAAACTTGCGCAATACTCCAATTTAGCAATCTAGCTCTACGTAAAACAACGAAAATTCTTGTTATCCATATAAATATTCATCGTATAGGTACCTATTGGCACTTCTTGGTGGTGCGGAATGGCACAATACTGACAAAAAATAAATTATGTCATTGCTTTATAAATTAGACTGAATATTTCTAAATCAATTACAAAAAGAATGATATAAATCGGTACATTTTTCGACAAGATATAGCCAAAATAGCGAGAATCTAAAATGCGATAAATTCATAATTTCTCATTTGAAAGAAAAATACCCAAATCAAATTTTATTAAATTTTTCGTTTCAAACGAATCGCCCCTTCCATCCATCCAGTCGATAATGCGAAATCCATTATCCATACAAATAATAACTTATAGTGCGTACCAAAACAGTTGGCCATTCTACTGCGCAGGTCTCTTAAAATGTGTTTTACAATCTCTTAAATTGCAAAAACAAGCATAAAGAGACGAAAATGGGCGGAGCCATAATAAAAAACGACGTATACCCTGCCTTGTGTTCAAGATCGCTGTCGCGATCTCACTGAGGGTGGTTTCTTCATTTTCCTTCTTTTATACTGAAATTAGGAGCGGAGGAAAAATATAGACCATTATATGTCAACTTTACTTGGAGGCAAATATATTGTTTCGTTTTTTGTCTTGTCGGTTCTTTGTAGGAGTATGATGTGATCACGGTCGGATAGATTAAGCAAAACATTGCACATGAATTGATTGTGTGACTGTGTCTGTATGAAGGTGTACGGTTTTAGATTTAAACCCTATTTGCTCATTATGCTTTCGTTGATCATTATTAATTGTGTCGTGCATATTGATCATGTAGGTACTGATATTGGCACGCAAAGTAAAGTAAATTGCAGTGTCACACCAAATTTTTTTTGTTTATATCATTGAATTTGGGCGAGGTAGGTAAATTTAATAAAAAATTTACAATTTGGGAATTTTTTGGAAACGTAAACGATTTTATGCCCAATAACAATAGGCACGATTTTCTGTCACAAAAAAGAGGATGGGGTATTAAACGGTTCGTTAAAGACAAAATGGTGAACGTTCTTGATTCTTCAATAATTTTTTTTAAGAAATGCAGTTTTTAAAACTTTTTGAACTACCCACCACTTTTAAATTTGTAACCTTGATTAAAAGTGTAAATTATAGCGAGATAAAATTGACGATGAATTGCAAATATAAAACAGATTTACAGCGAGCAGCAAAACAAAACACCAGTATACCAAATGGGTGGTTCGGTTTGGTTTGAATTAAGAAGTAAAAACACACACGTTTTAGTACTAAGATAAAAATATTTATTGATTTTGCTACCTATATATGAAATAGTTAATATTAATGTATATTAAATTGAATTCGAAGAACTGTCAGTTTCATAATCGGTTGAAGAATCATCTCCTGGATTGATAATTATTGCATCCGACATTGTGTCCCACATCTGCTCGTGTGAAAAGTATTCATCCTCTGTCCTTATAATTTTTTCACAAACTTTGCGCCAATCTTCAACTGTTATTTTTGAAAATTCTTCTTCAGCTAGTTTCTGAACATCCGATAATCTAAACGTTGTATTTCGGCTTCCGACTCTTCCCTTGACTGTTGCCCAGATCTTTTCAATAGGGTTGAGATCTGGATGATAGGGTGGCAATCGTAGTACTTCGTGTCCCGCGCCGTGAATCATATCGTCAATCTTATGCTTGGGGTGGTGATTAGTCCGATGTCACTTTATAAGGTCATAAAGTTCGACTTTGAGCATTTTTGAAGAATTCGGTATATTGTTGACGGAAAGCCATTCTAACATCTCCGATTTAACGGAAGCAGAAGTGATTTGCTTGTGTTCCCATTTGTTGTGATATGATGCGTTGTCCATTACAATAACCGATGGTTCCTCTAGGTTATTTAAAACTTGATCCTTCATCCATTTGGAGAAATTTTCAAAATTCATCTCATCGTGATAATCTCCTGTTTTTGACCCAGATTTAAATAAAAGCAAGGCATTATTCACGAAGCCCTTCGCTCCACCTGCATGCGCCATTATCAGCCTTTGGCCTTTTGAAATTGGCGCCATTAAACCTTGACTGGTGCCGTCAGTCCATGCCCTTGGCCTTGTGTGAGAGCTGTGAATATAGCTCTCGTCCAAATAAATAATCTCATATCCTTCTGACCTGTACTCCCGCACCTTCCTCAGATATTTCACTCGTAAAAGTTTGATTTCATTTCTTTCGCAAAGAAATTTACGGTTGTTCTCCGTTTTCCTATAAGAAAATCCATTTCTTTTTAAAATCCTATGTAGCGACATATTGCTTAGGTTCAGCTCCAAATCTTCCTGCACCCGTTGTCTTAACATTTTTAATGTTATCATCATTTTTTCTTCAATGTGGAAGTTGTATATAATTCGCCGAACAGCTGTGATACCAAATTCGTCCAATCCAGTTTTCCATTTTGTATGTGGTACTCTTTTAGTTGGAGATTCAATAGCGCCTTTCTTCTCATATTCTTTAATTATCCTTCTTATTGTTCGGGCCGAAATTCCCGTAAACTCCTCTGTCTGTGAATTTGCGTATGTGATGGGATTATCTATACATAAATTCCTAACTTCTTCAATTTTTTTTGTAATATATCCTAAAAACGATCTTACGTCCTAGACTTCCTATTGGTTTTCCTTTTCTTGAAAGATCCATGACAATTTATTTTATTTTAATAAACTTATGTCCTAGCAATGCTTTTGTTTTCGTGAAAGTGAATTCCAAATAGGAAATCCATAATATATATGCGTTATCTTAAAATAAAAAACTCTAAAAACCAAGCAACAAATTTATTCCTTGCCCCTACAGGTAACCTAATGCAAACAATAATCATGTCGTAAAACTTTTACACTTAAGTCAAACAGGTAAAATCAAACATCATAAAATTAATGCTAACCAAGCACACCACCCATACAGGTACCTAGCGCTAAACCACGAAATGTTCAACCATAAAAAGGGTTGGGAACCCTTTCAAATACAATCCGACTTCTAGGTAGAAATGTATAAAAGTCGACCTCATAATAAAAAAATAAGTTTATTTAGATATTCAACAGCATTTTAGTTCTAAGCACTGTAAAGTTGGGTTACGCATTGTAAATTACAGGCAAAAACGCTTAGTGATTAAATCTCTTTCGCGTCATTTTTGTTCTCTTAAATCCTCTCTCTGCGCAATCGACCGTTGGCCAACTGTTTTGGTACGGACTATACGCACTATAGTTGTATAGCTCAAACCAAATCACTTGGCTAATGGTCGGTTGCGCGGTGAGAGGATGTAAGAGAACAAAAATGGTGCGGAAGAGATTTAATGAGTGAAGTCCTCCTAAATTTTACAATGCCTAACTCAACTTTGCTTTTCTTTTTAATTAAAATGCTGTTGCATATATGCATTTTATTTTTATAACGGGGTTGGAAAAATTTCGGCCAACTTCTAATAAAAAAAATTAATCTTGCAATGCAATTAAATATATTAAGCTACTTGTGACCTAGGACGTGACTAATAAAGAGTTGAGGGCTATTGTTTGTTTCTGTTTTATGGTTTTATAATTTTTTGTTAGCACCGGGCACATATTTTTTTACCGGGGTTTTTTGGAAAAACATTAATAGGTGTTTACAGGTTTTCAAAATGTTTTCACTGCTGGTTTTTATGAATGAAAATCCAACGTATTCAAACGACTTTTTCTGTATATACTATCGCAAAATTGAAACAAAAAATAATAATTTACATTATTTTATTTTACTACGCCATACAATAATTATACATTTTTATTGCATAGATTTTTAAGAACTACTATCGGTTTCATAATCGGTTGAAGAATCATCACCTGTACTAATGATAATCTATTGAACTATCCCTCTTATCGATCGGTCCAAAATTCCAGATTGTCCGCCGCGAGTCTGCGCAACTCACAGGATATCCAAACATAAACTCGATTGGCTTCCTCCGATTTCCGTGTATATGTAATGAATCCATGATGAAAATGTGTTATACATATTTGTTTTCAAGTTCTTTTTTTTTTTTTTGTGTTGGGAATTCGCTGGAAGAAAAAAATCATCGAAAGACATTGCAGAGCTAGTACGCGAGGGATGCTTCTGCAATAGTGAAAAACTTTAACCCATCTATAAAAACTCCCGGGGGACTGACATTCGCCATCCCGAAGATATTGCACCTAGTCGACGACTAATCGGCAATTTGTTTTTGAACTACATATTTGTTGAATTTAACAGATAAATCCGCCGTTTGTCGGATTTCTAAACTTTTTTCTTGTTTGAAATCAATACCTGATTTCTTAGCCCTAGCTAACTCTTATAGATCAAGAGGTTTTACCCGTCTCAATCTCCTGATTGCATTGTCATTATTTAATAGTTCTGTTATTTCTGTGTTTACGTGGTTGAGAAGTCTACTTCTATGCTTTTGAGCAACTTTCTTAACTTCATCTTCAACCATTTCAACATTTAGATCTTTATGCAGATCTGCATTGCGTATGTACCAAGGTGCATTAACTATGTTCCTTAGTACTTTATTTTGGAAAACCTGAATTGTTTGTAAATTTGTTTGGCATGTGCATGCCCACAACTGGAGCCCGTAGGTCCATACTGGTTTCAGAACTTGCGTGTATAGCAATAACTTGTTGTAGTTAGACAGGGATGAAAATCTCCCAATAAGCCAATACATTTTACTCTATCACATGTTCAACTCATCTTTTTTTTCTTTACGTGTGCTTTCCAACGCAGTTTAGCGTCTAGAGTCATGCCTAGATATTTGGCTGTGTTTGAATATTTCAATACATTGTTGTTAATGTAGACTGGAATGTGTGGTACGTTTTTATACGGAAAATTAATATGGACTGACTTAAGGTCATTTAATCTATTCTGCCATTTCTTAGTCCAATCTGAAATATTGTTTATTGCTGTTTGAAGCTTTTTTGTTGCTTTTTAGACAGTTGCTCCAACAGCAAGGACAGTTGTGTCATCTGCAAAAGTAGCTATGGTGGTTTCTTCACTTTCAGGAAGATCGCTAGTGAAAAGTAGGTATAGAACTGGACCTAGTACACTGCCTTGTGGTACACCAGCTTTAATCTCTCTTAATGTTGAGTACTCTGCCTCTTGTTTAATTCTGAAGAATCTATCTGATATAAATATAAGACTCCAGAATGGTCGCATACTGCTTCGGCACTTGCTTTTGTAGTTTGTGTATCAGTCCTTTGTGCCAGACTTTATCGAAAGCTTGTGCTATATCAAGAAATACTGTAGACCACACATTTTTCTCTTCAAATGCTTTTTCGATTCTATCTGTGATTCTATGCACCTGATCAGTGGTAGAGTGCTTATTTCTAAATCCAAATTGGTGAATTGGGACTAGCGATTTTTCATTTATTATTTTTTGTAGACGTGTTACCAGCACTTTTTCGAATAACTTGGACAACATTGGTAGAATAGATATTGGGCGATATGAGGTAACTTCGTTAGGTGGTTTGCCTGGTTTAGGTATCATTATTACCTCCGCGACTTTCCACATGCTTGGCACATATCTTAATTTAAATGCAGCATTAATAATCTGCGCTAGTTTTTTTAAACATTTTCGTGGAAATTGCTTCAAAATTTCTCCCGTAATTAAATCAAACCCTGGGGCCTTTTTTATATTTATGCTTTCTTTAATTTCTTTAGCAAGTTCTTTAGCTGTTACCGGCCGAATAGGTGTATCTTCTTCGCAACTTATTTCGAGTCCTTGATAACCTTTATCTTCATAAGGTTTGAATACGTCTTCAAGATACTCAGCGAAAGTGTTTGCTTTCTCTTGGTTGCTTTTCGCCCAGTTACCTTCTCTGGTTTTTACTGGCGGAATGTGAGCTATTGGCCTGTTCATTTTATTCGTTGCCTTCCAGAGCGAGTAGTCGGTACTAGCATCATTGGTAAGACTTGTGAGGTAAGTTTTCAAAGACTCATTATTGAATTCTCTTACAGATTTTTTGCGCTTATAATTTAAGTTGTTCAGTGTGGTCTTGTCGCTTGGCGCCCTTGTCTGTTGCCAGCGTTTTCTGATCTGATTGAAGATCAGGTCCTTCCTCTATGCTTATTTTATTTGAAGATACATTTTTTGATAGAAAGAAGTCGACAAGATCTGGGGTTTTATTTCTATCTATTGGCCAATAGGTAGGATTTCCCGTTGTGATATTTGCGCCATCTTCTTTAATTGCTTCATATAGTTCTCTGCCTATAGTATTAGTTAATCTAGATCCCCAATACTTATTTTTGGCGTTAAAATCCCCTCCAGCGATTAATCTATTGTGAAATATGCGGAAAAGACTTTTAAAATCATTTTTCTTTAGTCTATAGCTAGGAGGGCAGTAGATATACTGCTGCAACAGATATTTGTCCACTGCTCGTTTCTACACATATGGAAATTTCTTGGATGGCACATGATTGGAATTTTGCTCATATACCTATGGTGTTTCAAGTTCTAAAACTTAATTCCAAACCAAAACAAATATCATTTAAATACGTAGGATGACTCATAAAATAATTTCGCTGATGCAAAAATTTCATTCTTAAAAACTCCTAGGTACAAAATTATTAAAACCTGTTACACTCATCCATTAATATTTTCCCCATTGCATTGTGCAAAAGCTTTATTTTTCTATTAGGTACAAGTGCGCTGAAATTTATCAACCCTAATGAAAAAATTTTTAGCCCAGAATTTTTTATTTTCGAAGTAAAGTTGACATGTGAAGATCTTCTTTTTTTCCACACAAACTCTATACTTTTGAAAACTGGATATTAAACGGTGGCCATACTATTATGTACTCTATTATGGAGTAGATTATTCAATTATTATTATAATTATATATTGTGAATTATATTATTGTAAATATGTCATTAGCTTTAAGCCATCATGCACTTGGCAGCAACTGAAATAAAGCCAGCTTCATTATTCATTGTGTGAACTCGAACAACGTGGCAAATCTTATTTCCTCCCCTTTTCGGTAAAGCAGGTCAGGATCTATCAGGATTTTAAGATTAAGGAAAATCTTAGCGATGGAATCTACGCAACAAATAATACAAGCTTTAACAGAGGCACTGCACAATTTATAACCACACTCAAGTACACCTAACTTGAATTTTGAGCAATTCAATGAAAACGAGGAGCCCTTTCCGAACTATGTAAAAAGGCTGGAAAACTATTTGGCGCTAAAAAACATCACTGATCCTACAAAAAAGCGGCAAGTATTAATAAACTGTATCGGCGCAAAATACTATCAGCTTTTATCAAATTTAACAGCACCAGATGAACAAGAGACAAAACCTTACGAGTCACCTTAGCCCGAGACCCAATGAGATTACGGAACAGCACAAGTTTCTACTCAGATTGCAGCACGAAGGAGAATCAGTAGCTAATTATATAGCAGAGCTGAAAATTCTAAGCGCATATTGCAATTTCTCTTGTGAGGCATGCCAGAAATCTACACTAAATACCCATTTACGCTCACAATTTATGGGGATTGCGGGACTCCGATATAAAAGAAAAGCTCTTACGAGAAATAAATATTGATCTGGACAAAACAGTCGAAATTGCTCTCACGATGGAAGCATTAAAAACGGAGAACCGCACATCGCATAGTGTTCACCAGGTACAAGTCAAGGGGCATCCGCGAAGAAAGTTAATCCCACATTCGAACTCAAGAAAATCAACAAATTCTCCGCTCTCTGCCAAAAGTAGCCGGTCATCATCTGCGGAGGGCAAAATCATATGCTTCAGGTGTGGAAGAGAAAATCACATGGCCAACAAATGTCGAGCGACAAACCTATTCTGCAAGAAATGTAGAAAAACAGGTCATGCCGCCGCAGTTTGCATTAAATCGGGATCAATCAAGTCACGTTCAAGTTCCTTTTCACGCCGCCACCGCAAGAAACCAATGCTCTCAACATCATACAGTCAGAAGAATCATCCCAAGAAAATCTACACGAAATAAATAAATTAGATCTTGTTAAAGACACAAGTAAACCTGTGTACTCGATAGAAAAAAAAATTGTGTTGACTCACGCGGTGGTAAGTATAGGGTTTTTCAATAAAAGCGCTACAAAAGTTTTTTTTTAAATAAAACAAAAACGGTTTTGGATATCAATGAAATTCTTTATTCCTGTGAAAGTACGTTCGATGCCATTATGCATTATGTATGGAACTCGATTTCTTTTGCATGGCCACCACGGGCACGCTTGCAGAAGTCCAGACGCTGAACCCAATTTTCGACGGTTTTCAAGCATAAATCGGCCGATACTGCTGCAATTTCACGTTCGATATTCGCACGAAGTTCATCAATCGTCGCTGGCTTGTTGGCATAGACCATAGACTTGACGTAGCCCCACAGGAAATAGTCTAACGGCGTCTACTACTACTACTACATTGCGAAAATACCTTACACTTAAACAAATAAAAATGCAAGCTATTCAAGAAGAGTGCCATCTACTTGGGGCATAAGATTAACAAAGAGGGCTTACATAAGACCCCGGAGAAAGTGAATATATCAATAATTCAACCGCCTACACACTTAATTCAACTACGTCAGTTTCTAGGTATGGTAAACTACTACTACAAATTTATACCAGATTTATCGACAAAATTACGTACTAACCGCGCCCAATTAAACGACGTTGGGCGCGGTTAGTACGTAGATGGGGGACCGTTTGAGAACAACCGCGTGTCGTTGGCCAGTCCCATCTACAGAGTTGAGGTAGATAATTATACGTGGTATCACAATGGACCTAAATTGGTCTAAGTGTGTCGGCTTCTGCCGACAGCCACATAAACCTAACCTAACCTATCGACAAAATTGCATCCCCTATACTAACTACGAGTATTAAGGAAAGATCATAAATACGTGTGGACTTCAGAGTGTCAGCATTCGTTTGACGGTCTAAAAAAGGAAATAATGAGTGACAACGTATTGATCCCATTTGACGAAAACCTTCCACTCATTCTGGCAACAGACGCGTCACCAGTCGGGTTGTTGGCCATATTATTCCATGCGACCGAACGAGGTGAAAGGCCAATAGCATTTGCTTCAAGGAGTTTGAGTAAATCAGAGGTTAATTAATGCCAATTGGACAAGCAAGCCACAGCGATCTATTGGGGACTTCATAAATTCTTCCATTACTGCTACGGAAGGGATTTCGTGCTTATAACGGATAACAAGTCTTTAGTTTCAGTTTTTAACCCTTCGAAAAATTTCCCATTGCTAACAGCGCAAAGGCTTCTGCATTATGCCCAATTCCTTAGCGGTTTCAAATATTATGATTAGGTACAAAAATACAAAGGAACATTCTAATGACGATTTTCTTTCCAGAAATCCATTAGCTGTACAGGGGGAAGTATCCAACGAAACATACGACGTTTATCAATCTGGGATGATTACTTACCGATTACCGGTTGTTCTCCGTTTTCCTATAAGAAAATCCATTTCTTTTTAAAATCCTATGTAGCGACATATTGCTTAGGTTCAGCTCCAAATCTTCCTGCACCCGTTGTCTTAACATTTTTAATGTTATCATCATTTTTTCTTCAATGTGGAAGTTGTATATAATTCGCCGAACAGCTGTGATACCAAATTCGTCCAATCCAGTTTTCCATTTTGTATGTGGTACTCTTTTAGTTGGAGATTCAATAGCGCCTTTCTTCTCATATTCTTTAATTATCCTTCTTATTGTTCGGGCCGAAATTCCCGTAAACTCCTCTGTCTGTGAATTTGCGTATGTGATGGGATTATCTATACATAAATTCCTAGCTTCTTCAATTTTTTTGTAATATATCCTAAAAACGATCTTACGTCCTAGACTTCCTATTGGTTTTCCTTTTCTTGAAAGATCCATGACAATTTATTTTATTTTAATAAACTTATGTCCTAGCAATGCTTTTGTTTTCGTGAAAGTGAATTCCAAATAGGAAATCCATAATATATATGCGTTATCTTAAAATAAAAAACTCTAAAAACCAAGCAACAAATTTATTCCTTGCCCCTACATGTAACCAAATGCAAACACTAATCATGTCGTAAAACTTTTACACTTAAGTCAAACAGGTAAAATCAAACATCATAAAATTAATGCTAACCAAGCACACCACCCATACAGGTACCTAGCGCTAAACCACGAAATGTTCAACCATAAAAAGGGTTGGGAACCCTTTCAAATACAATCCGACTTCTAGGTAGAAATGTATAAAAGTCGACCTCATAATAAAAAAATAAGTTTATTTAGATATTCAACAGCATTTTAGTTCTAAGCACTGTAAAGTTGGGTTACGCATTGTAAATTACAGGCAAAAACGCTTAGTGATTAAATCTCTTTCGCGTCATTTTTGTTCTCTTAAATCCTCTCTCTGCGCAATCGACCGTTGGCCAACTGTTTTGGTACGGACTATACTTGGTTTCCATCATCAACCTCTGCTACTTGCAAAGCATACGTACATGAACATGCTACCTGCGCTGCCTACGCCTATGCTCCTTCTTACAATGAAAAAAAATGCATACACAATGGAATGAAATTCGTTCGGCGGAAAGATTCGAGAGAGACAAACCGGTTTATTTGGTCTTGCTTTCTTCGTTTTCAAAGTGTGTATTTAAAATGAAGATGACAGCAAAAGTTTAGACACAAACATTCTAGCTCAATTCATAACGCCATCTGCATTTAGTCGGCTAAAACAAAAAATTCGACATGATGGCACTACTATAAAGTGTATATACAATGATATTATATATTAATCACACAAACATAACACGAACACAACCATCTTTACTTCTGGTTTGTTGCTGCAGCATCAAGCAGCACTGGTTCAAATACATCGATTCTTACATTTTTAATTTTAATATAAAAGTGAGTGCATTCCACATCGATCTAGATCGTATCGCTCCGTCTCGCTACTTTCTTCATGTTCATTATTCTCGCAGTGAACATTCGCATTGGTTTTTAAATTAGAATAAACCGAATTGAATTAAGTGGTATTGCCGCAATTTTGCGAACTTTTTCACTATATAAAAAGCTTACCCATTCACAAATACGATTGCTTAAAAAAATTAGTCTTCGCTCGACACTATACAACATCGTTTGGATAATTTGTTAGTGTTTGTAGAAAGTTGTTGAGTTCGACCAGTCTTCACTTTTTGTTAATATTTGGCTACTTGCGAACAGTTTAGCAGACTCAATACTGGTCCATTGTACTACCAGGCAGACACACCACATTTTGGCAATTTACTCGTTTTTTTCAGAAAAAGCTTAGGTTTACAGCACTCACCATATCCGCACCAAATACCTGCCACCTGATACGAGCAAAAGCAGGACAATCACAGAGGAGATATTCCGCAGTGTCGTCGCTTTCTCCACAGGCTTCGCAGTTGGTGGTATCACTTAGGCCTAGCACCTTAAGGTGCTTGGGAAAAATGTAGTGTCCCGTAAGAACGCCAGTGGTCTGTCTGCAGTATTTTCTGTTGAGAGACAACAAAAATGCCGCGCATTTCCCACAGACGTCGGGGAGTATTAGCTTAGTCTGTCTGCACCCTGGAGAGTCATGCCAACGGCGATTGTGTTCATAGGAAACCCAACCGTCAATGGAAGCCCTGACCGAGGACCCTGTCTAGCAAGTTCATCGGAGATATCATTTCCCGTGATCCCGTTATGAAACGGGACCCAGACAAGTCTAAGTGAATTCATCCTTCCGACCGAACTCAGAGAGATCTTGCATTCACGGACTATTTTGGAGGTGGTTAAGGGGTTGAGCAAGGCCTTAAGCGCAGCCTGACTGTCGCTACAGACGCAGATACTTCGCCCCTCCACCTGTTCCTCGCAACATAGTCCATGGCCATAAGGATAGCACAAATCTCCGTTTGGAAGACTGATGCATGTTTGCCTAAGGAGAAGAAAAGTCTAATGTTGTCGCTCTCCATGAAAACACCAGCACCAGATCCTTGATCGGTTTTGGAGCCATCCGTGAAGATTCGACTGCATTCCTTTCCAGGCTCAGAGTCTGGCCAGAGCCAGTCCTGAACACGAGGAAAGTCGACTTCATAGTTGCGCTTCAGCCGAAGTTCCGGTGTCATTGCATCAGACGGCATATCCATAAGATAGGAGTCGAACGACAGCCGTTGCGCAAGTTCATCAAAACCCCAGTGCGAGTTATACCAAAAGCCATCTCTTTTTAAACGTGAGATAGCTTTGATTGTGCAACCTATAATGTAAACATGAAGGGGCGGGAGGTTCAATAGTGCGTCTAGGCCGGAGCCAGGCGTGCTGGGGAAGGCCCCCGTGCAGCCGAGACATACCTGTCTTTGGAGTTTGGCAAAAGCAGCAGTAACGTATTTACGTGAAAGCTTATTCGACCAAACAACCGATTCGTATGCTATAAATGGTCTTATCATAGCCGTATAAATCCATAGGACTCTTTTCGGTGATAAGCCCTATGTCTTGCCGAAAATGCCTTTGCACTGCAACGGCAACATCATCTGCGTATGCCTGAGCGAATACATTAGAACTGTTGAGTGCGTTCAACAGAGAGTCGACCAGCATACACCACAGCAGTGAAGACAGAACGCCGCCTTGCGGGCAGACTCTGTTTTCCTCCGCCATTACACAGCGGCCGCAATCCGCATCCGCAACCAATGTTCTAGTCATTAGCATTGCTTTAATCGACAACACCAATGGTTCGTCTAGGCCGTGTTGTCTGGCGGAGCTGCACATGCTATCAAAAGTCGCATTGTCAAAAGCACCCTCAATATCGATGAAAATGCCCATCGCGTATTCTTTTCTGTCAAGCGCGCCCTCAACCAACTAGATTTTGGAGCGCAGTCTCGCAGGATTTTCCGCGTTGATAGGCATATTGCATCTGAGATAGTGGATGCAATCGCAAAGCAGTTTTGCGCACGTGAAGCTCAACCAGCCTTTCCATGCTTTTCAGCAAGAAGGAAGTCAGACTGATTGGTCTGAAGCTCTTGGCGAGCGAGTAGTCACTTCTGCCAATATTGGTATAAATGCCACTCTAACTGTACGCCAGGGTGTTGGAATGTATGCCAGTGCTAGGACAGCGGTGAAGATTTTCTTCATAGTCGGTAGCAACTGGTTTGTACATTGTTGCAGCATGGCTGTGTATATTCCGTCCGCACCAGGTGACTTGAAGCTGTCAAAAGACGCAAAGACGTATTTAATGGATAGATGAGATAGATAGATAGATTCTTTATTTTTTCATCATAAAGTTTACAAATTGGTATACTTAAGAATAAGGACATGGCAATACTGCCGTCTGATAATATGATTTAAAAATAAAAGAAATAATAAAAAGCTAAAATTTTAAAATATAAAGAAAAGGAAAAAACAAAAAAAAAAAACAAAAAATGTTTAACAAAAGATATGAAGAAATATTATTATAAAGCAATGCTATCAATTTTAACGTGATTTGAAATACAAAATATTATACAATTTGGTTAATTTGATTAGCTGTTTATACAAAATTTTATCAATTTTAACATGATTTGAAACCCAAGATAATACACAATTTGGTTAGAAATAGCTGTTTATACAATATTATCAATTTTAACGTGATTTGAAACACAAAAGAGATATTATCAAATTTAGTACTCGTATGATCAGCAACAAAACAATAAATAGTTAGGTATAAAATTTGGTCAAAACTGCAATAAGCGGGTAATCGACTAAGTTTAATATGTGAAACTGTTACGGTAAGAAAGAGCATGTTGGCAATATTTAAAGAGGCTGAGCCAGCCCATTGCTCCATTTAAAATTTCAAAAAGTTTGTCCAAAGATATAAAACTTTCCCGAAAATGCAACCGGCGAATTTCTTGTAGAATAGGACAAGCAGCAACGAAATGGTATATATCTTCATTCACTCTTCCGTTACATAGATCACATAGCTGGGGCAAGTCTGATCGATGAGGTATAAAGTTCAAATTTAAAATTTCAACTCTTGCTCTAAAAATAATACTTATAACCGAGGCTGAAAAGTCATTACTAAAGTAAGAGACTTCCGAGGGCAGTTCATGGTTTAAATGACTATAAATAGCTCTTGAAGTAGATGAAGATGCTCTGGAAAGGTTATCCAGAAACATTTTGTGATCCACCTTAGCAATCACATCAGAAAACTGAGCCTGCCAATCGGTCACATTAGTTTCTGTTAAGTTTAAACTTGTTTCGTAAGATAAAGCTAGTTCGTTCCAGTTTTTAAACGGGGAAGCATTCACTCGAAGTAATTTTGTTAAGATGATTTTGTGAAGACAAGTTTCACTTCTTTTCATCACTCTAGTAATGAAGTTCGCATTTGCCTTCAAATTTTGTATATATATAGGGACTATTCCTGACTCTACATATATGGCGTAGTTGGGTGTTGACTTAGGCAAACGAAATATCCTCTTAAAAAAGTTCCTTTGTACAGTTTCAAAAGCTTCGAAGTGTGTGTATCCGACGGGTTGGACGCCATATGCCATGCATGCATTTACTGTCGCGTTGAAAACTTTGTACTTGGACGTTAAATCAACATTTTGGTTCGAAAAAAACTTTGGCCACATTATATTAAGAGCCAATTTAGCTTCGTTGCTTTTTTCTTTGGAGTGCTTTAGATAGCTTAAATTGTAGGTCAAGAGGACACCCAAATATTTAAACTCTTGTAAAACCTCAATGTGTGTATTGTTTAGAGACCATTTTTCTTCCGCTCGCCTTCTTGATTGTCTCTTTTCAAATATAACAATCTTAGTTTTTTGGGTATTAATTTGCAAGCCCCAAGACTCGCAAAATGAACTTAGACGGTTTATTTGCAATTGTAGCGTGAAAGGATTATCAGCAAGCATAACTAGATCGTCCGCGTACAACAGGACTTTGATTATAATGTTAGCAAAATTAACTCCACCCGGAAGAAGCTCGCAGACATCATCTATGAACAGGGCAAATAATAATGGGCTGAGGATACAACCCTGAGGAACACCTGTAATTGTATCAAATCGATTTGAAAATGTGAAACCGTCCCATACCCTTGCATTTGTTGACGAAATAAGACTTGCATACACTTCGAGAAACTTTCTTGACAAACCAATGCAAGAATGTTTGTATATTAAAGCTTGTCTATTGACTTTATCGAATGCAGCTTTAAAATTAACAAAGCAAGTGTATAGTTTCTTTTTTCTATCTATAAATTGTTGAGCAATGCTTGAAATGGCCAAGATATGATCCATGGTTGAAAAACCTGGGCGGAAACCGGCTTAAAAGAAGCTCAAAAGACTGTTATCCTCAATCCATTTTGAGAGCCTTTCATATAGGATTGCAGTGAAAGTTTTTCTTATTGAATTTAAAATTGAAATACCTCTATAATTTTCCGCAGCGTTAGCATCACCTTTTTTAAAAATGGCAAAAATTACAGATTCGTTGAAACTGTTAGGGACACATCCATCATTGTACACTTTGTTATAGAAAGACACGAGGTAGTTTTCAAAATCAATAGTGCTGTTTTTATAAAACTCGACTGGTATGCCGTCTAGGCCAGGAGCCTTGCTGTTTTTCAATCTTTGGAGCGTTACTTCCAATTCGGGCAATGAGAATTCTAAATCCAGCTCGTTGACTCTAGTATCAGGTAGCGCGTAATAAAAGGTATGAAGGTCTTCATCAGCTGAGAGTAGAGTTTTAAAATGAGCTGCTAACGTCTCAGCTTCTAAAGAGAACTTCATACCCTGATTGCGCCCACCAAGATTGCGCACTGTCTCCCAAAATATCTTCGAGTTTGTGCAGTTTTCCAATTTCTTAGCCACGTTTTTTAAATAGGTGATTTTCTTAACTGAGCACATTTTTTTAAAATCATTATTAACGCGAAGATAGATGTTTTTGAAAAATTGAGAATTGGTCGTTCTAAACAGTTTTAAGTAAACGAACGAAAGTTTACGGAGATTTCTGCAATCCTTATCAAACCATACATTTTTAGCTACAAAAGTGTGTGTACTCTTCAACGCAAAAGGGGCTGCGGTCTTTATAACCCGTTCTATACTTTCACATACCACTTCAGACGAGACTGCGGATTGTTGGGGCAGAGATAGTAAGTGCCGAGAAAGGAGGCTTCTATAGAGGGTTGCATTGTTCTCCGACCACTTCAGCTTATTAAAACTAGAAGGTGTAGCTTGCTGATTTAACTCCTTTAGGTGAATTTTAATTACAATTGGAAAATGAGCCGAGTAGTTGACTAGTGCAACTTCAAAGTCATCGATAATGTTCAGCCAGTCCCCTGAAATCGCAGCAAAGTCAATCACGGATTGTCCCTGCCCGCTAACAAAAGTGAATTCGCCAGATGCATCACTAATAGAAGACCCATTCAAAACAAATAGACCGAAAACTTCAAAAAATTCTGTTAAACTCCCCCCGTTGCGGTTATAAATTTTATCCTTAGAACATCTACTCTCGGCCAGTGCAACTCGTGCTCGTAAAATATTGGCGGAAGAATTTTGATGTTCACCAATCCTAGCATTTAAATCACCGACGATTAACACATGGTCAAGAGAAGTGTTATTCATAAATTCCACTAGTTCATCGAAGTCGCTAAGCCAATGATTGCAATTTAAATAAATAGGAATAATATAATAGTTTAGGTTGTTGCTAACCATATGAAAAATAATTTTAGATTCAATAATTTTAAAATTAATAAGATTACCCCATAAAGATTTTTTAATCCCATATAGAATACCCCCACTGGCTCTTCCATGCAAATTAGATCTTATCGCGGGTGTAAACATTACTTTAAAGTCTTTGAAATATTTTAGAAATTCATTTTGATTCTTTTCTTCAATAAAAGTTTCTATAAGAATTATAACATCAAATTGGTGTAAATATTTAAAAAAATCGGAATGTAAAAGCTTACTTTTGAGACCGGTTATATTATACGAGCATATATTTAATTTTTGAAAAATAGTTGTGTTATGGCAGACGACAGAATTTACCTATTGTGTTTTATCCCTAACATGGTGTGAACTCTGATTTCCAAATGGCGCTCGCTGCGGTTGGAGGCCAAAAGCGGAAGAAGAGCTTGGAACCACGGCCAACCTCGCTCCCTCGCTGCAGTCAAAGTACTCGTAACCACTGTCACCAAATAGTTCACTAATGAGTGACATGTCCGCTGCTGATTTGACAACTAAACCTCGTGAAATTTGATAAACAAAAAGTTGATTGTTGATTTGCAATTTGTTGTCTCCTTTAACGAAAATTCGGGCGTTTGGATTTATCTGCCGCAGTTTGTTTTTTATTTCTATTAGTGTTTTTCTTTTTCTTCTTGATAAAAGTGATTGCTCGCGAAATATACTTATTCCGGAGCCTTTGAGCGTGTGCGCGGAGGTAATAAGTTTATCGGTGATCGCCGCTGTTGGAAGTTCGATGATGACAGTTGCTCTTTCAGTGTTGTTGTTGCGTATTTGTCTGGAGCTCTTAAATTGGATTTCTTCGTCTTCATTTAACTTCAGAAGCCCCTTGCAAGTCTGTTTAGCTAATTGGATTGCATCGGTTTCTAGGAAGGTGTACCACAATAGACTTATCGTTTGATTTCCGTGAGAGAATTTCCAATTGGGTTTCAAGCAAATCGCATCTTTCTGTCATTAAAGTGAGTTTTCTGCTGAGTTGGGTGCTAAGTGTCTTCAAAGAAAGTATCTCGTTCGAGAGCACCAACAAGTCATTTTTTGTGACTAGATCTTTAAGCTTTTCTTCGAGACTCTCATTTAAGATAGTTTTTAGATCATCAACTGATAAATCGCCTATTCCCATATTTGCTGCTTTTAGATGAGAAATCGTTTTGTTGGTAGTGTTTTGTTCAGGAGAAATTTCAAATAAGTATCGCTTGCGGTTCATCGGCAAATCGTTGTACCGCAATTTGATTTCGATGCAACACGGAGAAAATTTTTTTTTTTATTTTTTGTTTTCTTTTTTGAGCTTATTTACTTGAGTAAATTTAACTAGCAATTTGCGGTGTTAGTTCAAAGTGATTAAATGAGTGTTTTTACGTGGTTTTTCTTAGGAAGTTACTTGGATTTATAATTTAATTTGAAAAAAAAATACGGAGCTTCGAAAATTTTTGCAATTCCACTTTGACAGTTGAAACGTCACTCGTATTTAATGGCCTCGTCCGTTACCACGGCCTTCGCAATATACCAGCTACACCGAGTTGTTTGTCTTGGCTCACTCATAGTCTCGGTAATCGGGGCTGGTTGTGTACCAATTGTAATCTGGTTACCCGGAAAGTGAGACTCCAGCAGATAACTAAGAGTTTCCGCTTTCGTCTCAGTGAAGGTGCCATCAAGTTTTCTAAGTGAGTCCAGTTTAGCTGGTTTGCCCTTTTTCAGAAATTTAACCAACCTACTAGTTTCACCCAGTGTTTCAATCTTTTCACAGAAATTCCTATAAGAAGCACTTTTCGATACCCGAATTAGCCTCTTATATTCCTTCTGCTTCGATCGGTAGAAATTCCAGTCTGTCTCTAAATCAGTCTTGAGTGACCTATTTAGAAGCTTTCTAGCTTCTCTTCGGATTCTTTGCAGTTCCGAGCTTCACCAGGGAACCGGCGTTCTGCCAGGGGGTTTACTTACTTGGCACGTCAGTTCGAAACAGCTAGTAATGGCACTATTCAGGTTTTGAACAGCATCCTCTACCTTTTGTCTCGTCCTGAGTTTGGTTGGAGTTTTGAGAGTTTTTCCCATTTCCTCCCTGAAGCGTATCCAGTTGGTTTTTCTTGGATTCCTCCCCTCCTGCAAAGTTATGGCTTCGCATTCGATTTGGAATTCGATATATCTATGATCTGAGAGGGATGCCTCCGAAGAGACCCTCCAGTTGGTAACCGCCTTAAAGTATCTATTTGATAAAGTCTGGTCGATCACCTTCTGTCTTCTTGACGTCACAAAACTTGGCTGCGAGCCAACATTGTTGATAGTAAGATCAGATGATAGAATGAAATCCAGGAGATGGTTGCATTTTCTGCTGCCCCAAACAATGTTCTGAGCATTGGCATCGCAACATATAACTAGGCCCATCTTCCCAGTGTCGCAATAGTCTATGAGTTCAGCAATTGCCCTTGGTGGTAGGCACTACCGAATCATAGGGGAGCTAAGCTGACGCCACGACGAAGGTCTTCCAATCTCCATTCGTTTCGTAGCTTATGACTGCAGCAACCAAATCTTGGCCACAAAATTGTCCATGCTTAGTCGCTGAGAGAAGGTTCGACACAGCAAGACAAGCCCTGGGCCTTTCGGACCGCTCGTCACAGAGTATCGTGGTGCCACGAACACCTCCAAGGCCACAGATGCGATTTTCCACACGCTTGGCTCCTGCATGGATGTTATGTGGGGTTTTGTACTCAACCCGGAAAGCTTCTTGCTGATTAGAGCAGTAGCAGCCTTCGAATGTTGAAGGTTAATCTGGGTAAATATAATTACCGTGTTTTTCTTCGCGACAGCCAATTTCTGTCCACTGGTGGTGCAAGCATTGCTGGTTGCAGAAAATGGGGACCTCCATGAGTTAGAGGTATTACAGTGGAAGGGAACGCAGAAGGTGCGTACACAGGTCCACCGGTAGGAGTGCTCGAAGCCTTCATGCTCTCTTTATTCCTGTTCGAGCTATTGGAAGAGGAGGCAGCGTTGGTCTCAATCCGCTGGTGCGTTTCGGTTGGGGTAACCTCTGCCCGCCTGCATCAGTCAGCCGTCGCCGCTGAGGTAGTGCAGCTCTCAGCGCTTGCGCCTTCACCTGTCTATTGGAATGAATATTAAACGTATCAGGTTGAACCTCTCCGCTACTTTCTCAATTTTTCCAGGAGTCTTCGGAGGTAAGCGTTCTTACAGCTCCTAAGTTGTAACCGGGGGGGTAGGGGTGTTAGGAATCCCTGTAGCAGAGGGTGGCACGCTTGCGGAAGGTCGGGCAAAAACTCGTCGGAGTGGGGGTTCTTCCTGCTACACCCAGTACAAAATAATCGTGACAAATATCTACTCGATATCGAACCGGTTGGGAGAAGTCCTTGAAGGTTTTGGGTTTTTTTTTTCTTTCTTCTAAGGCAAGAGGTCTGTCCGGACGAGGGGATCCATCATTATGATTGCTTAAGAAGCCAACCGTATGAAGATAAAAAAATAAGTTGAGCAGGTAGTAATAAATAAGGGAGGATTTGGAAAGTTAGAAGATATTATAGGAAGAAGAAAATTAGTAAAAGTGCAGAGAATAAAGTAGAGGTATGATCAGATGTTATCGACCTAGCGATGACTGAAAGGAGATCTCTTTCTTTGGTTCATCGTTCATCGGCTGTCTGTACCCGCCCTTTGCTGCCGACTTATGTCGCAAGCTCCTTGGCCTCTCCTTTCCGGAAACATACTAGTTGAAGGCCCCTTTATGGGCTACGCTATTCCTTAATTCATTAGGCAGTCAGTCTTCACCCCTCAATATCGACAACAACAGAGAATCACCACCTCATCTTACGCAAATGAAAGAGATGATTATATTTTCGCAAAAACACAGGAATTTATTCATTTAAAAAAAAAATAGGAATATACTTATAAGAGTCAGAACTCTCTGTAGTGTGACTCAATACAGGCACAAAGTAAACAATGAAAACGATTGCGTAACATTGAATCGCTGCGCTTTGCTTCGAATACGGAAGGTATCAAATGGCATCCAAGTAATAGCGACAGTGATTCATGCTATGCAGTAGTTCAACACGGTACATGTGTCTGTTATTGTTTTCATTTGCATTCATTGACCCAGGTAATAGAAATTAGGACAATTAATTGATTGTAATAATGAAATGTGAGCATGAATGTTTTATGAATAATGTAGGTTAAAAGGATTATGTTTATTCTTATGGTATGCATCAGTGGCGTGGCGTGGATAATTTTAAAAGGGAAGACGTTGAAAAATTTAGTCACCTATAAAAATAAAAATCTTTAAAACCTGAAATAAAATAATTTTTAATGGGGATATTGTATCTACATAATATGCATTCCACATTGACTTAGCAAAAATATTCTAGCCACATTTTTTATACTTCAAGACATTAATATTTCAATCAACAATGAGCTTAAAGCATAACAAAAGTGGCTTCAAAAGAAGCCGGTCTTGACAGACGCATGATACAATAACTTAAAAAAATTCAGCATAATGTGGATAGTAATTTTAAAATAAAAAAATTCAGAAGAATTATATGGATAATTCTTTATATTTGTTAAAATATAAAAACGATACAAATAATAATGTCAGCAATAAAAATAAATCAAAATTAAAAACAGCTAAAATTCACACACTTAAAAAAAAAAAAGTGAAAAGTTTTGTTAAAATATTAGTTCTTTATAATTATTTGTATTCTAATGCTATTCGACGATCTTTTTTTGATAAACTCTGCCAATACCCTTTCATAGAAGTTTGGTCTATTTTTAATTTTAAGAGGAAATCTTCTTTCTATCGATATGAGGGCTAAATCAGAGAGCCTATCCTCGCCCTGTGAGTTTCTTAAATAAGTATGAATTCTTTTTAAAGCAGAAAAAGACCTCTCAACGGAGGCGACGGAAATGGGAAGTGTTAAAAGTAAACTACTTAAGTTTAAGACTTGAGGGAACACTTCTTTCAATGCTTCACTATTCAAATGGTTGTGAAGGTCGAGAACCTCAAACTGCCGAAGTGACGACGAAGAATATAAAACATTAAGTTCATTTTTTAATGCCGTGAAGTCAAAAATTCTAGGAAAAAACTTAATTAGGGAAGATATTTTTACATCTGGACTGGAACGAGAAAAAGTGTCATACTTCAAATTATTTAGTAAATCCAAAAATGTAAGATTACTAAATGATTTATATCTGGCATTTATTTGGCTAACTATATTGTCTTTAATTTCAACAAAAAGGCGCTTATAATTCGTCTTCAAATCGAAGTCAAGCAACCTGCGTTTACGTGGAGGTTCGATGCAATCATTTACGCTGTCATAAATAACTTCAAACATATTTAAAAAGTCAGAGCTTATCCATGACTCAAAACGTTCGATTTCTTGCTTGGCATAACTAACGTCTGTTTGTTTTTTTTGAATTAAATTAAATAATACATCGGTCTTTGCAAATATTTCAGAAAGGGTATGAAGCAAAAAACAGAATTCCTTGCTCTCTAATTTATTTAATAAACTTTCTGCCATCGAAAGTGTGTCAGTATCCCATTCCCTAGAGTCATTAATTATTTTACTAAAAGTTTCAATTATATCTATTCTACAGTTAAAGATTACGTTTATTATTCTTGAATGATAATGCCATCGAGTTTCCGATACTCCTGGCATGCGTCGATTGGAAATTCGTTTTAAAAGATTGGACCGCTTTGTGGATTTATTAAAAAATCGAACGATGCTATTAGTATAGCCAAAAAATAGTTTAAGTTCTGCTATGTTTTCTAGAGATCGGGATAGTACTAAATTTAAAACATGTGCATAACAAGGAATAAAATTTGCCATCGGGCATTCATCAAGGACCTTCTTTTGAACACAACCCCCCTCGCCGGACATAACTGCGGCACCATCGTAGGATTGTCCTATTAACTTTTCCTTGCAGTCGTATGTTTCAAGAATTTTAAATATATGATTGGATAACTCATTTGCATTACGACTTGCGCTAACATCAAAAAATCCAAGAAATCTTTCTTGTATACCATCCTCTGACAAGTACCGAAATATGGCACTCAGTTGTTCCCTATGACTCAAATCTGGTGTTTCGTCGATCATAATCGACACGAACCGAGCATCCTTGATTTCCGTTTTAATTTCGGATTTAATAACCGCCGCGATACTATGTATCAAATCGTTTTGAATATCGTTGGATAAACCTGAAAAAATTGGATTGTGTGTACTTGAACACTGCTCTAAATGGGATTCCAATTAAGTGTCATATTTAGATAAAAAATAAACCGCTTCGACATAATTGCCACGATTATCTGAACTAGACCTTTCATCATGACCGCGAAATGCTAACTCCTGTCTGCCTAATAAAATGACCGTGTCAATAAAACGTTCCATTAGTTTCCGATTTTTATCTACTTTTTTATTATGAACAACGAAAGAATTTCCTAAAGAAGTTTCAATGCGATTCGTGCCGAATTCGTGTAGGGATAAACAACAACGAATATGTTTTTCTGTCTTAATATGTTTTTTCGAAGAATTAACTAAATTATTTATATCAGTGAAACCCGTTCGGCTCCAAACACTGGCGGAGTTTGAAAAAAGAAGACAAGGAAAACAAAACATTTTATTAAGCTTGCAACTCCCAGTTAGCCACTTATATTTTTGGTATAAGGAAACATTAAAATGTGTCACAAAACCATCTCTCCTTTGGTTATTAATATTTATAAAAGATAGCTTACTAAAACTATTTGAATCCTTGTTATGTTGGGAACCAGGGTCGAGCCACAGGGGCAACTTCGATACAGGTGAGGAGGACGCGGCATGCTTGTGGTTGCTCGGCTCAGCTCGTCGGACGGGGGTAGTTCTTGTCCCCTCACCATATACCACCTGCTCAACAAACGTTTTGTCCATGCCAAAAAGTTGTAAAAAGAGAGAAAAAAAGGAAGGAAGCTACTCTACGTAGACCACGGACGGACAAAAAGGATAGAAAAGCAAAAATGAAGGAAAAGAAAATGTCCAAGGACCTGGGCCGATACCCAAGAGAGAGAAGGGAAGGAGCACGCGAACTAACCTAACTAGCCTAAGCTTAAGCTAACTAATCTGACATTAAAAGCTAAGCCCTAAAATATAACTAAGCTAACTTAAAACTACACTAAAACTATCTTACCCTAACCGCAACTCGCTTTCCCTAAATCTCTCTTTGATACCGGGTTCGTCATGAACCCGAAACATGCCAGATATTATTGGCAAAGGTTGGCCAGCCCACCCTTGTGTCTTTCGACACAACCTTAGCTATCACTCTGGCCGATGTTGTGAGTGATAGCCCCTCGACGAACCCTCCAGTCTCAATTTATGTCAGTATGTACGTAGTGGAAAGTTCGTATGTCGTCGCGTCATGTCGTCAAAGTTTGTATTGTCCTGTTATGTCATTGTCGACCTATAGAAGGACGGCCTTCACAGCCGTTCACACACCAAATGCAAAAAAAAACTTTAGCCGCGCATCGTTAAATGCATATCAAACGCAAAAAAAAAATGTAATGCCATGACAGGCTAATCCAAAATTTATTAAATATAAAAAGCTTAAAACTATCGCAGACGAAATCATAAACTTCAAAAAAACTAAATCTAAAATTCCGCACTTAAAGGAGCTTAAAAACTAAAAAAAAAAAGGAATCCAAAAAAAAAATATGTAAAAACTTAAAACTACTCACGGTTTTATACGGTCCCCCGTTGTCCTGGTACCAGCACGACGAAGAACGTAGATTGATGATGACCAATACGGCCGATGATACGCGCACTATCAAAAGTTTTAAGGGCAGAATTCACAAAAAAAATGTTTTCCTAACCTTATCTTAAACTCGAATTCAAAAAAAAAATAATTAAAACTAAACTAAAACTAAGATTGGAAAAAAAACAATTCAAAAGAAGCAAAAAAAAAAAAAAGGAATTCAATGAAAACTAAAACAAAAAAAAAAAAATAAGGCTTCCAGAGAAATCAAAAATGAAAATTAAACTAAAATCCTAATCTAAAGTTAAAACTTTACGCCACTGCGTTTTACGGGGTGAGTTTCGGCACTTCTTGGCGCGTTTTGTTGTTGTTAGCACAACCTAGGGGGGCGGAGCACTTCGGCGCACTGCACTCTATGTTTATTGTATATGTTTTGTTTGTGTTTAGTCACTGTTTAATGTTTTTCACTTTTGTAATCTTGTTATTTTATTCAAATTGTCTTTGTTCACTGTCGTTGTTGTTATGTATGTTGGTAGGTTGCGGCTCTGTGGCCGTACAACCCGAACCTGGTGAAGCGGTTTCGCTGGCCTCCACGGGAGATTGTCCTAGCACCGCACTTAGATGCTAAAGCCCAAGGTTAACAGGGGCAGAGGTCCGAGCACCAGGCCAAAAGTGGTGGCCCAAATACGACCCAAACCTCTGCAGCGACTTTTTTCCGTATCCCCTGACCTTTTCGCCCTTCAAAATCCACCAGACCAGAGTTCGAATTTGTATCCAAGAATAATTTGCACAATTATTTCTCGCCGTGTATTGGCGTATTACCGAAAGAAACTTTCAAAAAAAAACAATTAACTTTGAGGGCATCGACCGCTCATAAAGATTAAAAGTCAACAGCTGTGACTAGTTGACCGTGAAAGTTTGTATATATGTATAATATTGTATGTACATATTATTTCATTCTTGTTATCCCTCTCTTTGTTTTCTGAGTCACTTGTCCGCCTATTTCTGTTCTTTCTTTCTTTGTCCTCTGTCTATACCCTATTCCTTCTCTTTTTTTTCTATCCATACCTTTCTAATTTCCCTTTCTGTTCAGCAAATTCTGGAAGGAGACAGAAATAGTTCACCTTCCAGTCGTCAAGATTCGTTGTTTCGTCTTGTCTAGTCAATAAAATAAATAATCCTGGTACTAAAATACATATTCTAATCCTAAAACAAAATAAAATAAAATAAAATAAAAACATATATGTACGTACAAGATCAGCACTGACCTTGCACGAAATCTGAGATGGATTGGAATTTGGACATTGATTTCCAATTAGGGAAATTTAAAAGGGAAAATATAATAAATATATTTAAGTGAAAGGAAAGGAAGAGAATGGAAGAAAGTGGAAGAAAAGAAAACGCGAAGACAAATTAGCAACGATACACAAACTGTCAAAACATATTGCTTGTCGGACGAATGGAAGGATTGCAGGTGAGGAAGTGGTTATTTAAATTATTAATTTCTATTAATTGCAGGAAATGGAGTGGGTAATTAAAAAGGTGAAGGGAAATATTGTCTCACTGAAGTTCGCTCACTAAAAATACGGATTGTACGTCGAATCACGTAAATAATCTCCAGTGAAACATTTGTTTACATTTTTATAAAGTCAATAACTAGATAAAAATACTAAGAACTATGGAAGTCAATGGATAAAATATGTTATAAATAAATAAAATATATGAATAAATAACTAAATTATATAAATAAATAAATAAACTATGTCATTAAATAAAATAAACTATGTACTTAAATAAAATAAACTATGTACTACAATAAATAAATAACCTAGGAAGACGTCACGACGCGACGTAAGTATCACAGATAAGCTAGTAAGCAACGGCAGGCACGAGTGCGTCAAGTGGTTTGTTCACGAATGAAGGTCCTTGGCATGATATACGCCGGCTTTTTCCCCACTGACGTTTCCTACTTCGTATATGGAGTTCCCAACTCTCTTCAGGATGATTCCTTTTATAAACTTTGGACCAAGTTTTGCATTATAGTTGTCAAGTGCGTTACTCTGCTTGAAATTTCGTCTGTATATTATTTGTCCTACCCTATATTGCACCTCCCTACTCCGTGTGTTATACGTTCTGGTTCCCTTTTCATGGGCTTTTACTAGATTGTCAAATATTTTGGTCCTAATTAGCTCTAGTTTGTCATTTTTTGGGACTACTTCAGTATTCATGCCTTTGATGTTGTCCAGTCGTCTGAGGATTTCATAGGCCCCCGCATGTTGGATCATGTGGGTACCAAACACAGCGTAGTAGGGTTCAAACATAGTCGCATCATGCACCACACTCCTCAAGGAAAACGCCGCATCGCTAACATGTCGGTCCCAGTTCTTTTGGTCTCCTTTGAGATAGGACCTGATCTTGGCCAAGACCGACCTGTTAACTCTTTCCAATGCATTTGCTTGAGGTGAGTGCTTAGTTATATTTTAGGGCTTAGCTTTTAATGTTAGATTAGTTAGCTTAAGCTTAGGCTAGTTAGGTTAGTTCGCGTGCTCCTTCCCTTCTCTCTCTTGGGTATCGGCCCAGGTCCTTGGAGATTTTCTTTTCCTTCATTTTTGCTTTTCTATCCTTTTTTTGTCCGTCCGTGGTCTACGTAGAGTAGCTTCCTTCCTTTTTTTTTTCTCCCTTTTTACAACTTTTTGGCATGGACAAAACGTTTGTTGAGCAGGTGGTATATGGTGAGGGGACAAGAACTACCCCCGTCCGACGAGCTGAGCCGAGCAACCACAAGCATGCCGCGTCCTCCTCATCTGTATCGGACCACGGACGGACAAAAAGGATAGAAAAGCAAAAATGAAGGAAAAGAAAATGTCCAAGGACCTGGGCCGATACCCAAGAGAGAGAAGGGAAGGAGCACGCGAACTAACCTAACTAGCCTAAGCTTAAGCTAACTAATCTAACATTAAAAGCTAAGCCCTAAAATATAACTAAGCTAACTTAAAACTACACTAAAACTATCTTACCCTAACCGCAACTCACTTTCCCTAAATCTCTCTTTGATACCGGGTTCGTCATGAACCCGAAACATGCCAGATGTTATTGGCAAAGGTTGGCCAGCCCACCCTTGTGTCTTTCGACACAACCTTAGCTATCACTCTGGCCGATGTTGTGAGTGATAGCCCCTCGACGAACCCTCCAGTCACAATTTAGGTAAGTATGTACGCAGTGAAAAGTTTGTATGTCGTCACGTCATGTCGTGAAAGTTCGTGTTGTCCTGTTATGTTATTGTCGATCTATAGAAGGACGGCCTTCACAGCCGTCCACACACCAAATGCAACAATTTAGCCGCGCATTTTTAAACGCACAAGAAAACAAAGAAAATCAATGCCATGAAAGGCTTTCAAATTTAATAAATAAAAAAAACTTAAAACTACCGCAAAAGAATTCAACAACTTTAAAAAAACTAAGCCTAAAATTCTGCACTTAAATTTACAAAAATAAAAAAACTAAAATTCAATTATATATTCTCCCCTATTTTGGAAGGAAGTGCTGTTCCCCAGTGGTGGTAGCGAGGACTGTAGGTCCCAAGACGAAGTGCTTTTAGGGACCGCCCCCGAGTTGCTATGTCTATTTTGACTCATTGTATTATTTTCTTGTATAAGTATATGTATATGTAATTTTTATTTGTGTTAAATATATATTTTATTATTATTGTTTTGATGTGCAGAAACGCGTTGGTGTGTGAACTACTGATCCGGTTCTCCGCAAACCGTTCTATAGATCGTTAGTTCGTATAAGTAAGTAATTGTTTGTAAACGTCGACTCTACGTCAGGTCGGATTGTGACCGGTGTCTCGGATTCATAACGAGTGCCGAAATATGTCCTTTCCACCCTGCCACAACTCGCTGTCCGGCTTAACCAAATGCTAGGCTGGCAGGACTTCTAGGGCATACTTCAACACGGCCAAAGTCCACAGGCCTATGTTTACGCCTCACGAAAGAATTGGCGAAAAGCCTTGATCTTTCGGTAGCAGCTAACATTTGGCCTGCCTACTTTGGCCCGCTCGTAGATCTTTCACAGACTTCAGACTACCTCACGAGATCCTCTGGCTATATGCCTAAGGATTGGAATAGCCGTCATCTGCCTGCTTCCGACCCAAGAGCATAAGGAGTCCTTGAACATGAAGAAGAAAGATAGAAACGTAAAAAAATAAAGTTGAAAATTAAACTAATCGCGAAGGCTGTTGTAAGTCCAAGGTGATGACCTTCGAAAGTGAAAATCATCCCCTTGGAGTCTCAAACTGGCCTAGCCGAAATCGTTGGGCGCCATTGTTATGTTGGGAACCAGGGTCGAGCCACAGGGGCAACTTCGATACAGGTGAGGAGGACGCGGCATGCTTGTGGTTGCTCGGCTCAGCTCGTCGGACGGGGGTAGTTCTTGTCCCCTCACCATATACCACCTGCTCAACAAACGTTTTGTCCATGCCAAAAAGTTGTGAAAAGAGAGAAAAAAAGGAAGGAAGTTACTCTACGTAGACCACGGACGGACAAAAAAAGATAGAAAAGCAAAAATGAAGGAAAAGAAAATGTCCAAGGACCTGGGCCGATACCCAAGAGAGAGAAGGGAAGGAGCACGCGAGCTAACCTAACTAGCCTAAGCTTAAGCTAACTAATCTAACATTAAAAGCTAAGCCCTAAAATATAACTAAGCTAACTTAAAACTACACTAAAACTATCTTACCCTAACCGCAACTCGCTTTCCCTAAATCTCTCTTTGATACCGGGTTCGTCATGAACCCGAAACATGCCAGATATTATTGGCAAAGGTTGGCCAGCCCACCCTTGTGTCTTTCGACACAACCTTAGCTATCACTCTGGCCGATGTTGTGAGTGATAGCCCCTCGACGAACCCTCCAGTCTCAATTTATGTCAGTATGTACGTAGTGGAAAGTTCGTATGTCGTCGCGTCATGTCGTCAAAGTTTGTATTGTCCTGTTATGTCATTGTCGACCTATAGAAGGACGGCCTTCACAGCCGTTCACACACCAAATGCAAAAAAAAACTTTAGCCGCGCATCGTTAAATGCATATCAAACGCAAAAAAAAAATGTAATGCCATGACAGGCTAATCCAAAATTTATTAAATATAAAAAGCTTAAAACTATCGCAGACGAAATCATAAACTTCAAAAAAACTAAATCTAAAATTCCGCACTTAAAGGAGCTTAAAAACTAAAAAAAAAAGGAATCCAAAAAAAAAATATGTAAAAACTTAAAACTACTCACGGTTTTATACGGTCCCCCGTTGTCCTGGTACCAGCACGACGAAGAACGTAGATTGATGATGACCAATACGGCCGATGATACGCGCACTATCAAAAGTTTTAAGGGCAGAATTCACAAAAAAAAATGTTTTCCTAACCTTATCTTAAACTCGAATTCAAAAAAAAAATAATTAAAACTAAACTAAAACTAAGATTGGAAAAAAAACAATTCAAAAGAAGCAAAAAAAAAAAAAAGAATTCAATGAAAACTAAAACAAAAAAAAAAAATAAGGCTTCCAGAGAAATCAAAAATGAAAATTAAACTAAAATCCTAATCTAAAGTTAAAACTTTACGCCACTGCGTTTTACGGGGTGAGTTTCGGCACTTCTTGGCGCGTTTTGTTGTTGTTAGCACAACCTAGGGGGGCGGAGCACTTCGGCGCACTGCACTCTATGTTTATTGTATATGTTTTGTTTGTGTTTAGTCACTGTTTAATGTTTTTCACTTTTGTAATCTTGTTATTTTATTCAAATTGTCTTTGTTCACTGTCGTTGTTGTTATGTATGTTGGTAGGTTGCGGCTCTGTGGCCGTACAACCCGAACCTGGTGAAGCGGTTTCGCTGGCCTCCACGGGAGATTGTCCTAGCACCGCACTTAGATGCTAAAGCCCAAGGTTAACAGGGGCAGAGGTCCGAGCACCAGGCCAAAAGTGGTGGCCCAAATACGACCCAAACCTCTGCAGCGACTTTTTTCCGTATCCCCTGACCTTTTCGCCCTTCAAAATCCACCAGACCAGAGTTCGAATTTGTATCCAAGAATAATTTGCACAATTATTTCTCGCCGTGTATTGGCGTATTACCGAAAGAAACTTTCAAAAAAAAACAATTAACTTTGAGGGCATCGACCGCTCATAAAGATTAAAAGTCAACAGCTGTGACTAGTTGACCGTGAAAGTTTGTATATATGTATAATATTGTATGTACATATTATTTCATTCTTGTTATCCCTCTCTTTGTTTTCTGAGTCACTTGTCCGCCTATTTCTGTTCTTTCTTTCTTTGTCCTCTGTCTATACCCTATTCCTTCTCTTTTTTTTCTATCCATACCTTTCTAATTTCCCTTTCTGTTCAGCAAATTCTGGAAGGAGACAGAAATAGTTCACCTTCCAGTCGTCAAGATTCGTTGTTTCGTCTTGTCTAGTCAATAAAATAAATAATCCTGGTACTAAAATACATATTCTAATCCTAAAACAAAATAAAATAAAATAAAATAAAAACATATATGTACGTACAAGATCAGCACTGACCTTGCACGAAATCTGAGATGGATTGGAATTTGGACATTGATTTCCAATTAGGGAAATTTAAAAGGGAAAATATAATAAATATATTTAAGTGAAAGGAAAGGAAGAGAATGGAAGAAAGTGGAAGAAAAGAAAACGCGAAGACAAATTAGCAACGATACACAAACTGTCAAAACATATTGCTTGTCGGACGAATGGAAGGATTGCAGGTGAGGAAGTGGTTATTTAAATTATTAATTTCTATTAATTGCAGGAAATGGAGTGGGTAATTAAAAAGGTGAAGGGAAATATTGTCTCACTGAAGTTCGCTCACTAAAAATACGGATTGTACGTCGAATCACGTAAATAATCTCCAGTGAAACATTTGTTTACATTTTTCTAAGGTACTGTGGTGTGAAGGATGATGGATGGAATCTGACAATGAGGGGGAAGGTAACAAAAGTGGGTCAGTGCAAAGCGATCAGTTGTGCTACAACATTTTTGTTTATTTACAGGGTCAGTGTACTGCTCCGTAACATCCTCCAGGAGGAAATCAGTTAAACAGCAATCTACACTAATCAAAGACATTTCGAAAAAAAATCTAAAACTGCACTAAAATTAAGAAGCTAAAATGTTTTTATCAGTAAGTTGGTAATAAAAGAAACTAAAAAATTACACATTAACCTTCACTTTCACTTTCACATCTAACTTTTCACTATTTTAATTTAAGATTTTATCGAATTGGCTTTACAAAACACTAGATTTTTTCAAGTTATTGCACTTGTACAACGCAGTCTGTCAATAAATTCCAACTGATTCTAAATTAAAATTTGAATTCCTGCTGAATTTACTCTGCTGACAAATTGCCATAATATTCTACCATATTTTATTTCATAAGACAAAAGTATAACAATAAATTTGTAAAAACATCGAAGCATTAACTATCACAAGAGAGAAAAATGAAAGCTCAACTTCTTACATCAACCCGCATATCAATATCAACATCAAATTCAAAATCAAGAATCAACCCACATAACACATTCAGATATTATGTCATAAGAAAAAAGAAATAAGTCAAAGAACACCGTGTTATTAGACACAATGTTGCAAAAAAAACGAGTCAAACGTAGCACCTGCATTCCTGCAACATGTTGATATCTTCCGATTAAAACGCAATGCTAATCGCAAAAGGGAGAATGAAATGAAACAATTCCAAGTATTCAGCGTGAGATTTGGTTTATAAGACGAAATGTAGCGTCTTTTTCTTTGAATATAAAAGCGGGTGTTGAACAAAGAGGATCGGAACCGCAATGCTTGTAGAGGAAAGGGATATAAAACAAGTAAATAAGACGGAAAAATATTTTTTATTCTATTATAGAGAGCAGCGGTAGTTGAAAACTTTTTACTAAGAGAATTTTTGTGACTCTTCGTTGGTTTGTTGTTTGTGATTTGTGGATTGTGGAATGTGGTTGAATCTTGATTCTTGAATGAAGTATGAAGATACAGACGAGAGGTAGAATGAAAATATTAAACTTATTCGATAGCTTATGTGTGAGTGTGTGTGTAGATTTTATTTTATAATTAAAATACGGGACGGGTTTCATTTTTCATATATTTATTTGGCAGATAGTGCTTACTTTTGGTGGATTTTTAAAAGGGAAGACGGTAGGAATCGTGTTATATGGACGCCACGCCACTGGTATGCATGTATGATTGTTAGCGATACGTATTGTGAATTAGTTGTAAATGATTTTTGTATAAAAGGGCGATATCGATTTGAATAAAATTGGTCTTAATCCAGCATTTTGACTCATTATACACAGCGGCACTCACATGCCATTAGTTCATTAGCGAGCTGCGCTTTAAACAGCAAAATACCACAGCGAGCTGCGCTTAATACAGCATAGGGCGATAGGCCACATACTTGCTTATAGGAAAATTATCATTCCTACACAAAACATTACATCTCTCTTAAAGCTATACATGTAGATAAGAGTAAACTATTTGGTTAGCTTGTATGGATATACTACGTTGCGTCACCGAGAAAATTAAAAGTTTTGATTTAGGTTTAGATCGGTACTTCGTTCGGATTAATTAAGTTAATTTCTAGGGTGAGGTATGGGAATTTCCTTAAAGAATTCATGAATTAAGGACCTTAAAAATAAAAAATTTGATAGAAGTATCGGAGTTTAAGAAAATAACTAAAATTAGATTAGATCTTGCGAAACGGTTGATTTTGGGTACGGTAACCATATCTCAGAAATGCCAAAGAGAATACACAAATACTAATGAAACAATCACTTACGTTTGTGTTGAAGTTTACTTAATTTGATTGGTGGGGCGTGGATGCTTCTTTCGTTGCCTCCGCATGTGCGCACAATTGGTGGTCTCATCCGTGTTGATTTGTTGTTTTAGATGTTTGCCTTCCGTATATAGCTGTTTGTAAATATTACGATTAGATGTGAATTTGGATGTTCGTTAAAGGCATTACCTAGATTTCGCTTACTTAAAGATTAAATGCTGAATGTTTATAAAAGGGTAATAATAAAGGAAACACAAATCTTTAAACCTACTTGGACGACAAGTTTACAGTTAGGACGATACTAAGAAACACACAAGCCTGCACCTCCTGTCCGAGTTCGTCTGGGCTCCGGCTGAACGACATGTTGGGTCGCGTGGTCGCTATACGCTGCGCCTGTCTCTCCTCCGACTATCCGTAAAGGTATCAGGTCACCGCTAAATACTGTCCTAGCTATCTTGTTGTTGGAGTAAATGCAGGGAAATCGATGAATTTTGTGATGCGAATTCTCCCTGGTTTGGACATCGCTTCGAGTCCCATGCGAGGGGTAAATTCCGGGCGATTGTCGTTAGCAATCGACGAATATGTGGGAAATCCCTTTAGGCGACAGTGATATCGAGGAGGAACACTAGACTAAAATCCACGTGTGCGGTTAAAAGAAATGGTAATAAGACACGCCGTGTGCATGCGATGTAGGTTCAAACCTTGAAAAGCACTTGCGCACCCACTCTTTCGCTGGTTCGTCCGCACTATTTTGGTGAGGAGGCTAACGTTAGGGAACTCTTAGTTAGCGGCCGACTCGGCGCAACTATTCCGTACTAGGTGGTTGGTTAGATCGTTCTCTCATGCTATGTGCACGTGGGGCCTCCAACTGGTTTTGTTTATAGGAGTATATTACGCGTACACGAGACGCTATACATTTTTGAAATAAATAGATATTCTTTAATCACCCGCCCTCTGAAGGATATCATAATTATTTTAAATATTTACCTCCTATGACCAATATTTCCTTGTTTATTTTCCTTAACGAGGTTCACTTCTCTTTACAAAAGAATATGTCTTTAAATTTAGTAGCTAGATTGCTGGTGAATGCTTTTCCATAGCAATCCCTTTTTCACAAATTTCCGACAAAGAAAAATGAAAGCGTGGTTGCACATGGCTTTTATAGTTCGATTTGACAAGCGAAGAATTCTCCGCTAATTAATGTGTGGCGCTTGAAGACTTACAGCGGCTTACCCCGGAAAGCATGCGCCATATCTATACCAAGCTATTCGGGCAGTTAAATTTTCTACCCCTTACAAATGAATATAGTGGGGGTAGAAAATATTTGTTACAGAGATTGTTGAAATAAGGTTTTCCTGTGTCACGCTACAAAGTCATGCATTTTGGGACAGCCCTTGTTGGTTAACAAAAGACATGAAAATCGGAACACTGGAAATTTGGCTTAGGCCGCTCGACCCATGACCCTGTATCTGTTAGATCGTCGAATCTTTTGTGTTGTGGTAGTGATTCTCTTTAATGCCGTAAGTCCTTAGCATGGTATACTCCAACAGGTTTTCCTTGGAGGTTCTCGATTTCAAATAATGACTTCCCTATTTGCCTTACGACACGACATTTAACGAATTTCGGGGCTAGTTTGGAGTTGAAATGTTTCGATGCGTTACTTAGAACAAAGTTTCTCCGGAAGACTTCTTCTCCTGGCTTAAATATTCGTACCGACGATCTTAAGTTGTACGTTTTTTCGGAGCGGTTATACGCTTCTTGCAGATTAGCCTTCACCTTTTCTCTAACAAGCTGTAAAGCGCTCCCCTGAGATAAATATTCGATCTCGCCATCGGTTAAGGTGTTCAACTTCTTCGCTACCTTATACATATTTCCATGAGACATCATGTGTCGACCGAAGAGACAGAAGTAAGGCGACATTCCTGTCGACTGATGTATTGATGTACAAAGAGCCTGTTGAATTTGCGATAGGTGAACGTCCCAATCTCTTTGGTCTTCCTTTAGGTATGTTCGAACGGCGGATAGAATAGATCGATTTACTCTCTCAGAGGCATTTGCTTGTGGAGAATACACCGCGTTTTGCGTATGGACGGTACCATATTTAGTCAGAAAGTGGCCGAACTCTTGTGACACAAATTGTTTTCCATTGTCGCTATGTAAGAACTCCGGCACACCGAACCTTTGGAACACATCTTTTTCCAAAAACTCTATAGCCAATTTTGAGGTTGCTTTAGGCATAGGCTTCAGAAAAACAAATTTGGATATGTAATCCAACACAACAAAAATAAAAAGATTTCCCTTTTTGGAGCGAACATATGGGCCCATAAAATCTACATAAATCTTCTGGAATGGGACTTCCATTTGTTGTTGTGCCCCCATAGGTGGTCTTAGGGTGAAGTTAGGAGATTTGTTTCCCTTGCAATCTTCAAAATTGCGAACAAAATCTCGCACTTGCAAAGCCATATTCGGCCAACAGTATGTTTCTTTAATTCTCTCTAATGTCTTTTGAATTCCTCCATGCGAACAATTTGGCGGATTATGATTATGAGCAATTATCGAATTCGTCAACCCGTTCGGAACCCACAATTTCCATTGATATTGTGCGTTATAATGGTCACTACTAAGATGAAATGCCCTTTGGAAACTAATTGATCTAGGATTTTCAGATCAGGAAGATTATTCTGATTATCTTTTATAGTTGCGATAAGATCTTGATATTGAGAAGATTGAAATTCTGGTGAACTGAGGTCGAGTAAATTATTTGCCCAGTTAGTTGCACTAGGAACTATCTGTTCCACATACTCCCTCGATAACACATCCGGCACTATATTATTTGCTAACTTTCTATGTTCGATCGTGAAAGTGAACGCCTGTAACTTAAGAGACCAACGAGCAAGCCTTCCGCTTAAATCTTTGAGACCCATCAGCCATTTTAAGCTGGCGTGATCTGTGATGACCGTAAACGAAGTCCCTTGGATATATGGCCTAAATTTATAAATCGATCTAACTGCTGCGAAACATTCTAACTCTGTTACACTATATTTTTGCTGGCCGGTGTTTAATTTTTCCGAGAAATAAGCAATTGGCTTTTCGTTTGTGCTCATCGTCGTATTGGAATAACACACTTCCAATGCCTTTAGTCGATGCATCGCACTGAATGACGAAAGCTTTCGAAAAGTCGGGATTGCTTAAAAGAGGTGCAGAAACCAGAGCTGATCTCAATGCTTCGAAGGAAGCCACGGCGTCAGAGGATAGCGGAAATGTGTTTCCTTTTTTCAGGACATCAGTCAATGCGGTTGCCAATGATGAAAAATCGAATGAATCTCCGATACCATCCACAAAGACCTAGAAATCTTCTTACTTGTTTCTGTGTCGATGGGATCGGAAAGTCTTGAATGGCAGATACCTTTTCAGGATTCGGTTTGATATGCCCCTGTCCGATTACATATCCCAGATACCTAAGCTCTTTAAAGCAAAAGAATGACTTTTCGACATTGATTGTCAAATTGGCTTTCTTTAGGCAATTGGCTACTTGCTGAAGAACGGAAAGGTGTTTGTTGAAGTCTGGTGAAATAATGAGGAGATCATCAAAATAGACGAAAACATTTTCCCTAAGTGCGCTGGGGATCACTCTATCCATTAACCGACACATCCTTTGGGGTGCATTACACAACCCAAAAGGCATGACGGTGAATTGATAGAGAGGTCGCCCTGGCACAGTAAAAGCCGTTTTCTCCCTTGATGTCTCTTCAAGAGGGATCTGCCAGAACGCGTCTTTGAGATCCACACTACTAATGTAATGCGTATCTCCAAGTCGGCTGAGCAGACCCTCTATATGCGGTAACGGGTACGCATCTCTTTTGGTGAGAGAGTTTACCTTGCTATAGTCCAAACATAGCCTGTTCTTACCCGGTTTACGGATAAGGACTATGGGAGAACTCCATGCACTATTACTTTCCTCAATTACATCCAAAGCGAGCATGCGATCCAGCTCCGCATAAATCATTTGTTGTATTACTGCTGACACAGGATAGTGTCGCTGTTTTACCGGGTCAGCTTCATTAGTGTGTATTACATGGCTTTCTAGTGACGTTTTCCCTAGCCCAAGCTTTGCAAAAGAAGGAAACTCCGAAATCACTGACTGTAACCTTCGTTCTTGGTCAATAGTAAGTATATGCATCGGTGGTGTAGGCTTACTACTATTTGCGCATTGTTGGTTCTCATTCAACTCTTAAGAAACCTCGCTAATGAGGTGAGGCGCAATCTGAAACTTTGACCAAAAATCGATGCCCAGATATAGTGGTTGAACAAGTGAGGGAACCAGGTAAAGGTCCAAGTTTTTTTCGACTCCGTTATATTTTATTAACACCGAAATACGACCACTATTTCCTGTTCCTTCCCCTCAGCGGTGTTTTTTTTTTTTTTTTTTTTTTTTGTCGGGTGTGTGATATTTACTGCACTGGAGCACTCAGACTCCATACTGGTCCATTGTACTAGCAGGCAGACACACCACATTTTACTGTGGGAATTTACTCGTTTTTCTAAGAAAAACGAGAAGGCGCTTCAATGATAAGGAGCTTAGGTTTACAGCACTCACCATATCCGCACCAAATACCTGCCACCTGATACGAGCAAAAGCAGGACAATCACAGAGGAAATGTTCCGCAGTGTCGTCGCTCTCTCCACAGGCTTCCCAGTTGGCGGTGTCGCTTAGGCCTAGCACCTTAAGGTGTTTGGCAAAAGCGTAGTGTCCCGTCAGAACGCCAGTAATCTGTCTGCAGTCTATTCTGTTCAGAGACAACAAGACTGCCGCGGATTTTCTACAGACGTCGGGGAGCATTTGCTTAGTCTGTCTGCACCCTGGAGAGTCATGCCAACTGCGATTGTGTTCATAGGAAACCCAACCGTCAATGGAAGCCCTGACCGAGGACGCAGGCAGACAGATCGCTGGTTCAGGTCCTGAAAAGTCCCCCTCTGAGCCTTGTCTAGCAAGTTCATCGGAGATCTCATTTCCCGTGATCCCGTTATGACCCGGGACCCAGACAAGTTTAAGTGAATTCAGCCTTCCGACCGAATTCAGAGATATCTTGCATTCACGTACTATTTTGGAGGTAGTTAAGGGTTTGAGTAAGGCCTTAAGCGCAGCCTGACTGTCGCTACAGACGCAGATACTTCGCCCCCTCCACCTGTTCCTCGTAACATAGTCCATGGCCATTAGGATAGCATAAGTCTCTGTTTGGAAGACTGACGCATATTTGCCTAACGGAAAGAAAAGTCTAACGTTATCGCTCTCCACGAAGACACCAGCATCAGATCCTTGATCGGTTTTGGAGCCATCCGTGAAGATTCGACTGCATTCCCTTCCAGGTTCAGAGTCCGGCCAGAGCCAGTCCTGGACGCGAGGAAAGTCGACCTCGTAGTTGCGCTTTAGCCGAAGTTCCGGTGTCATCACATCAGACGGCATATCCATAAGACAGGAGTCGAAGGACAACCGTTGCGCAAGTTCATCAAAACTCCAGTGCGAGTTATACCAAAAGGCACCTCTTCTAAGACGTGAGATAGCCATGATTGTACAGCCCATGATGTAAAAATCAAGGGGCGGAAGGTTAAATAGTGCATCTAGGCCGAAACCAGGCGTGCTGGGGAAGGCCCCCGTGCAGCCGAGACATACCTGCCTTTGGAGTTTGGCAAAAGCAGCAGTGACGTATTTACGTGAAAGCTTATTCCACCAAACAACCGATGCGTATGCTATAAATGGTCTTATCATAGCCGTATAAATCCATAGGACTCTTTTCGGTGATAAGCCCCATGTCTTGCCGAAAATGCCTTTGCACTGACAGAAAACAGACAGCGCCTTGGCAGTCTTCAGCTCAACATGTTTGGACCAAAGAAGTTTGCTATCCGGGATGACTCCCAGATACTTTGCTTCATTGGAGAGTTGGATTGTGATGCCTTTTAGCACTGGCTGAGTCAACCCGACCAGCTTCCTCCTTCTCGTAAAGAGAACAACCTCAGTTTTAAGAGGATTGACCGAGAGCCCATTCCTAGTGCACCATTCGTCGATCACGTCAATGGCCGCCTGCGCCTTGGCGCATATAGTCGCTAGGCATGATCCAACAGAAAGCACGGCAACATCATCCGCGTACGCCTGAGCGTAAATATTAGAACTGTTGAGTGCGTTCATCAGAGAGTCGACCAGCATACGCTACAGCAGTGGAGACAGGACGCCGCCTTGCGGGCAGCCTCTGTTTAACCCCGCCATAACATAGCGGCCACAATCCGCATCCGCAACCAACGTTCTATTCATTAGCACTGCTTTAATCCACAACACCAATGGTTCGTCTACGCCGTGTTGTCTGGCGGAGCTGCACATGCTATCAAAAGTCGCATTGTCAAAAGCACCCTCAATATCGATGAAAATGCCAATCGCGTATTCTTTTCTGTCAAGCGCGCCCTCAATTCTACCAACTAGATTTTGGAGCGCAGTCTCGCAGGATTTTCCGCGTTGATAGGCATGTTGCATCTGAGATAGTGGGTGCAATCGCAAAGCAGTTTTGCGCACGTGAAGCTCGACCAGCCTTTCCATGCTTTTCAGCAAGAAGGAAGTCAGACTGATTGGTCTGAAGCTCTTGGCGAGCGAGTAGTCACTTCTGCCAATATTGGTATAAATGCCACTCTAACTGTACGCCAGGGTGTTGGCACCTTCACTGAGACGAAAGCGGAAACTCTTAGTTATCTGCTGGAGTCTCACTTTCCGGGTAACCAGATTACAATTGGCTCACAACCAGCCCCGATTACCGAGACTATGAGTGAGCCAAGACAAACAACTCGGCGTAGCTGGTATATTGCGAAGGCCGTGGTGACGGACGAGGCCATTAAATACGCCTTTGCGTCTTTGGACGGCTTCAAGTCGCCTGGTACGGACGGAATATACCCAGCCATGCTGCAACAGTGTACAAACCAGTTGCTACCGACTATGAAGAAAATCTTCACCGCTGTCCTAGCACTGGCATACATTCCAACACCCTGGCGTACAGTTAGAGTGGCATTTATACCAATATTGGCAGAAGTGATTACTCGCTCGCCAAGAGCTTCAGACCAATCAGTCTGACTTCCTTCTTGCTGAAAAGCATGGAAAGGCTGGTCGAGCTTCACGTGCGCAAAACTGCTTTGCGATTGCACCCACTATCTCAGATGCAACATGCCTATCAACGCGGAAAATCCTGCGAGACTGCGCTCCAAAATCTAGTTGGTAGAATTGAGGGCGCGCTTGACAGAAAAGAATACGCGATTGGCATTTTCATCGATATTGAGGGTGCTTTTGACAATGCGACTTTTGATAGCATGTGCAGCTCCGCCAGACAACACGGCGTAGACGAACCATTGGTGTTGTGGATTAAAGCAGTGCTAATGAATAGAACGTTGGTTGCGGATGCGGATTGTGGCCGCTATGTTATGGCGGGGTTAAACAGAGGCTGCCCGCAAGGCGGCGTCCTGTCTCCACTGCTGTAGCGTATGCTGGTCGACTCTCTGATGAACGCACTCAACAGTTCTAATATTTACGCTCAGGCGTACGCGGATGATGTTGCCGTGCTTTCTGTTGGATCATGCCTAGCGACTATATGCGCCAAGGCGCAGGCGGCCATTGACGTGATCGACGAATGGTGCACTAGGAATGGGCTCTCGGTCAATCCTCTTAAAACTGAGGTTGTTCTCTTTACGAGAAGGAGGAAGCTGGTCGGGTTGACTCAGCCAGTGCTAAAAGGCATCACAATCCAACTCTCCAATGAAGCAAAGTATCTGGGAGTCATCCTGGATAGCAAACTTCTTTGGTCCAAACATGTTGAGCTGAAGACTGCCAAGGCGCTGTCTGTTTTCTGTCAGTGCAAAGGCATTTTCGGCAAGACATGGGGCTTATCACCGAAAAGAGTCCTATGGATTTATACGGCTATGATAAGACCATTTATAGCATACGCATCGGTTGTTTGGTGGAATAAGCTTTCACGTAAATACGTCACTGCTGCTTTTGCCAAACTCCAAAGGCAGGTATGTCTCGGCTGCACGGGGGCCTTCCCCAGCACGCCTGGTTTCGGCCTAGATGCACTATTTAACCTTCCGCCCCTTGATTTTTACATCATGGGCTGTACAATCATGGCTATCTCACGTCTTAGAAGAGGTGCCTTTTGGTATAACTCGCACTGGAGTTTTGATGAACTTGCGCAACGGTTGTCCTTCGACTCCTGTCTTATGGATATGCCGTCTGATGTGATGACACCGGAACTTCGGCTAAAGCGCAACTACGAGGTCGACTTTCCTCGCGTCCAGGACTGGCTCTGGCCGGACTCTGAACCTGGAAGGGAATGCAGTCGAATCTTCACGGATGGCTCCAAAACCGATCAAGGATCTGGTGCTGGTGTCTTCGTGGAGAGCGATAACGTTAGACTTTTCTTTCCGTTAGGCAAATATGCGTCAGTCTTCCAAACAGAGACTTATGCTATCCTAATGGCCATGGACTATGTTACGAGGAACAGGTGGAGGGGGCGAAGTATCTGCGTCTGTAGCGACAGTCAGGCTGCGCTTAAGGCCTTACTCAAACCCTTAACTACCTCCAAAATAGTACGTGAATGCAAGATATCTCTGAATTCGGTCGGAAGGCTGAATTCACTTAAACTTGTCTGGGTCCCGGGTCATAACGGGATCACGGGAAATGAGATCTCCGATGAACTTGCTAGACAAGGCTCAGAGGGGGACTTTTCAGGACCTGAACCAGCGATCTGTCTGCCTGCGTCCTCGGTCAGGGCTTCCATTGACGGTTGGGTTTCCTATGAACACAATCGCAGTTGGCATGACTCTCCAGGGTGCAGACAGACTAAGCAAATGCTCCCCGACGTCTGTAGGAAATCCGCGGCAGTCTTGTTGTCTCTGAACAGAATAGACTGCAGACAGATTACTGGCGTTCTGACGGGACACTACGCTTTTGCCAAACACCTTAAGGTGCTAGGCCTAAGCGACACCGCCAACTGCGAAGCCTGTGGAGAGAGCGACGACACTGCGGAACATTTCCTCTGTGATTGTCCTGCTTTTGCTCGTATCAGGTGGCAGGTATTTGGTGCGGATATGGTGAGTGCTGTAAACCTAAGCTCCTTATCATTGAAGGGCCTTCTCGTTTTTCTTAGAAAAACGAGTAAATTCCCACAGTAAAATGTGGTGTGTCTGCCTGCTAGTACAATGGACCAGTATGGAGTCTGAGTGCTCCAGTGCAGTAAATATCACACACCCGACAAAAAAAAAAAAAAAAAAAAACACCGCTGAGGGGAAGGAACAGGAAATAGTGGTCGTATTTCGGTGTTAATAAAATATAACGGAGTCGAAAAAAACTTGGACCTTTACCTGGTTCCCTCACTTGTTCAACCACTATATCTGGGCATCGATTTTTGGTCAAAGTTTCAGATTGCGCCTCACCTCATTAGCGAGGTTTCTTAAGAGTTGAATGAGAACCAACATTGCGCAAATAGTAGTAAGCCTACACCACCGATGCATATACTTACTATTGACCAAGAACGAAGGTTACAGTCAGTGATTTCGGAGTTTCCTTCTTTTGCAAAGCTTGGGCTAGGGAAAACGTCACTAGAAAGCCATGTAATACACACTAATGAAGCTGACCCGGTAAAACAGCGACACTATCCTGTGTCACCAGTAATACAACAAATGATTTATGCGGAGCTGGATCGCATGCTCGCTTTGGATGTAATTGAGGAGAGTAATAGTGCATGGAGTTCTCCCATAGTCCTTATCCGTAAACCGGGTAAGAACAGGCTATGTTTGGACTATAGCAAGGTAAACTCTCTCACCAAAAGAGATGCGTACCCGTTACCGCATATAGAGGGTCTGCTCAGCCGACTTGGAGATACGCATTACATTAGTAGTGTGGATCTCAAAGACGCGTTCTGGCAGATCCCTCTTGAAGAGACATCAAGGGAGAAAACGGCTTTTACTGTGCCAGGGCGACCTCTCTATCAATTCACCGTCATGCCTTTTGGGTTGTGTAATGCACCCCAAAGGATGTGTCGGTTAATGGATAGAGTGATCCCCAGCGCACTTAGGGAAAATGTTTTCGTCTATTTTGATGATCTCCTCATTATTTCACCAGACTTCAACAAACACCTTTCCGTTCTTCAGCAAGTAGCCAATTGCCTAAAGAAAGCCAATTTGACAATCAATGTCGAAAAGTCATTCTTTTGCTTTAAAGAGCTTAGGTATCTGGGATATGTAATCGGACAGGGGCATATCAAACCGAATCCTGAAAAGGTATCTGCCATTCAAGACTTTCCGATCCCATCGACACAGAAACAAGTAAGAAGATTTCTAGGTCTTTGTGGATGGTATCGGAGATTCATTCGATTTTTCATCATTGGTAACCGCATTGACTGATGTCCTGAAAAAAGGAAACACATTTCCGCTATCCTCTGACGCCGTGGCTTCCTTCGAAGCATTGAGATCAGCTCTGGTTTCTGCACCTCTTTTAAGCAATCCCGACTTTTCGAAAGCTTTCGTCATTCAGTGCGATGCATCGACTAAAGGCATTGGAAGTGTGTTATTCCAATACGACGATGAGCACAAACGAAAAGCCAATTGCTTATTTCTCGGAAAAATTAAACACCGGCCAGCAAAAATATAGTGTAACAGAGTTAGAATGTTTCGCAGCAGTTAGATCGATTTATAAATTTAGGCCATATATCCAAGGGACTTCGTTTACGGTCATCACAGATCACGCCAGCTTAAAATGGCTGATGGGTCTCAAAGATTTAAGCGGAAGGCTTGCTCGTTGGTCTCTTAAGTTAAAGGCGTTCACTTTGCATACGCAAATATGACTCTATTGTATCCTAATTACCTATCCTATCTTATTCACATATCTCTTCTTCTCACATCGCACATTTCTTTGCAGACGCAAATCTTCCCACTATGCAATAATTTTATATCCTATCTTATTCACATATCTCTTCTTCTCACATCGCACATTTCTTTGCAGACGCAAATCTTCCCACTATGCAATAATTTTATATCCTATCTTATTCACATATCTCTTCTTCTCACATCGCACATTTCTTTGCAGACGCAAATCTTCCCACTATGCAATAATTTTATATCCTATCTTATTCACATATCTCTTCTTCTCACATCGCACATTTCTTTGCTTACGTAAATCTTCCCACGATGCAATAATTTTGTATCGTGTCTTATTCCAAATATCTCGCGCTCTATCATAATCCAAATTACCCGCATACGTGGGTCTGTCTACCTTTTATCTATCCTAAGTCAAATTACATGAGTGAACTGGTCACTGCTAGCGTTCTCAAAGGTATCACCTATCACCTTCGCCGTACGGTGACAAAATTATGTTCGTAGGCAGGGCAGACAATTAAAATGCCACAGTCTATCTTCACCCGTGAGCGCATTAGCATCAAAATATTAATAACAATTGTGTTTACAACTGCAACAAAAATTTAAAGGCAATAAAAATATAGAACAAGCCTTCAATAAATTGAGTTAAAAATTAATAACAATTGTGTTTCAATAAATTGAGTTAAAATATAAATAACAATTGTGTTTCAATAAATTGAGTTAAAATATAAATAACAATTGTGTTTCAATAAATTGAGTTAAAATATTAATAACAATTGTGTTTCAATAAATTGAGTTAAAATATAAATAACAATTGTGTTTCAATAAATTGAGTTAAAATATTAATAACAATTGTGTTCACAACAAATTGTCGGAGTAAAAGCGAATAGTAACAAAAATTGGCGCAGCCGGTAGGATTAAGGAAGCAACAGTTTTAAACTGGTAATAGCTTGAAAAGCCTTAACTACCAAAACCTTATACTGGGCAAGACTCCTTTACCCTTAATCTCGGAACTGAGTCTGGTTTCGAGGGTATACTGAGGTAGATGACCTCTACACCACCGAGAGAGGACTCAACTCCTAGCCAGAATCCCGCAGGACAACCCCAACCAGGAACTTCAAGAGGACAATCACCGCAACCAGCACCTATTTCACCGAGAAGACTTCGATCCGGGACGGTGTTACGCAGCAATAATTCTGTAAGTTTAAGTGACTATTTAGGATTACTATTAGAAAAAACGCGAAACAGTGAAAATTTAACAGTCCTGCAGTGCGAACACTTAAATAATGAATTAGAAAAAACGAGAGAACAAAGACTCAGTAAAATTCGCAAATTGAAAGAAGCGACTGCAGACTTCAAAAAGGAACTGTTAGATTTTCACGGTCAATCGCACCCGCTCGCGGTAGAACATAAGTTAACACGTGGGATTAGTAGTGAAAGTGATTCGAGGGATAGCGAAATTTCTTTAAAGTGGTTAAATATTTCCTTTCCTGAATCCGAACAGGAGTTTACCTTTGAATCGGAAACCATCGAAAATAAACCCCATACCCATTTTAAAATGTCAGTCGATTATTGCAAAATAGCCAAACTGACTGCTCAGCTAGTTCCTATATTTTCGGGCGAACACAGCCCATCATTGAGCACAGATCTACAGACGTTTCTGGGCTGTTGTAAGAAGGTACTTGAATGCCTATCTGAGGAAGAACACCCAGCGTTTGTGCAGATTTTTCCTACGAGACTGAGAGGTGATGCTTATTTATTAGTCGCATCTAACCAAATAACATCCTTCGAGGATGCCGAACAGCTCCTCAATCGAACGTACTTGCCAAGGGAAACCTACCACGAAGTGGTAAATAAGTTAATCACAATGAGACAGTACCCCTTAGAAACTCTCATCGCTTTTACGGCTAGAATAAAGCAGATGCTGCAGCTTTGCAAGGAGGCAGCGGACCACAAATATGGTTCAATGGCAGCTCCTGCTGTGAAAACACAGCTGGAAGATTTTGCCAAAAATTCCTTGAAAACAGGAGTTACGAACCCGCATCTCTGTCAATACCTTCTAACGGTAGGAGATGGAACAATTGAAAATTTAGTGCAGAAAGCCCTAGATATGGAGAGACTGCAACAAACTGTTCTGAACCCACAATCATATTCGCCTGCCCCTTATTATCCAGGTACAAGTAAACCCAACGTCACCCCCTCGCCGTTTTATTTCCCAAACAGCCCACAGCAAGGTCCGCCGTCGTATTTCCTCAACGGCCCACAACAATTCACGCAGTCTTATTTCCAAGGTAGTCCACAAACACCCATTCAAAATCGTTTAATTCCCGAAAAGCAAAATACTAGGTTTAAAGATAGCAAACCCCTGAATTTCTTAACTACTAGATTGATTTGTAGGTTTTGCCACAAAAGGGGACACACCTATAGCGATTGTATCACTAGGAAGAATACCCCTTTCTGCACCACCTGTAAAGCCTACAACCATGATGTGAGAGACTGTCGAAAATCGGAAAATCGCGGTAACATTCCCATGCATCACAGGAACCAACCGACAACCCCAGCACCTTTAAACTCCAGTAGGGTATACAATGTAAGAACAACTTGCGATTTTTGTGGCCGGCTAGGCCACTTACTTAATGAATGTAGACAAAAAGCCAGATGGGAATCGGGAAACCAGGGAAACTCCTCGCAGTCGAGCCCAAAAACCCCGGCTCGACATTAAAAATAAAAGAAAACCCACAAAGGTACCTTCGGAAGCCCAAGTGCAGTGTCCCCACGGTAGTTCTTCCCCTCGACATAGGCCGTAAAGGTCAAGCGAAACTAATCGTGGACACTGGCTCCGAAGTTAGTTTAATAAAAATTAATTCACTTAAGTCAGGAACGAAAATTGACACCGATAAGGCATGTACTTTAGAAACACCATTTGGAAAAGGAAACAGTATTGGTGCTTGTCAGGGGCATTTTAAGGTTAAATCTAGTATTCCATGTTCCTTCCAAGTACTGGATAATACGGCAACGTTTTCGGACGACGGAATACTCGGAAACGACTTCCTTTCGAATCATTGTAACGTGGATGGTCCTAACAATCAACTGAGATTTCCCGGAACGATAACCAATCCACAGGAGCTAACAATACCTCTAAATTACTCAGATCTTAGTTCAAGTCCTAAAAGGGCAGTCAAAAAGGGACAACATACAGCAAAATTGGAGCCAACAGTCGCCCAATCCAAAAGCTGTGTCGTTTCTAATGTTGACTGCGAAGCCTCGACAAAGGATGCTTGTTATGCCGTAATAAACAATACGGACGCAAACAACGCCTATGATCAATTTAAGAGTTTTGATATTGTACTTGATAAACCATTCAGCCTGCCTGAACGGTCACAAACGTTTATAACAGTTCCTCTAGAATTAACGGAAGAAATGCTCTGCTTACCCGATAAGGTATGCGATGGAATCTTCCTTTCCAATTGTATCTTGCCTTCAGGCCAAAATAGATATTTAATAAGTGCTCTCAATACAAATGACCAAACAGTACCCATACAGAAATTAAAGTTACTATTAAGTCCAGCGCAAAACTATAAAATAATCCCTCTGGAAACCGAAAATGAACATGTTCCAGGGACGACCATGTTAAATCACCACGTAAAATACACGTACCCGGACAACGAGTTTCCGGACGACCCCCAACTAAACTTACGTGTAGAGAAACTCAAAAACGAGCTCACTGTTGGAAAAAACCTTAATTCTGAAGAAAAGAACGCAGTAATAAACCTCTGCAATGAGTATTGTGATATTTTTCATTTAAAAGGCGATCGCCTCTCATACACAACCGCAGTAACACATGAAATCCCATTGCTACAGGACCAGGCGCCAATAAACCAAAGAATGTATAGACTGTCCCAGACAAAGAGGCAAGTTATAAATGATCAGTTAAAGGAGATGTTGGAAGATAACGTAGTCCAACCTAGCAAAAGTCCTTGGAACTCACCTCTCCTGGTAGTCCCTAAAAAGCCGGGTCCGGATGGTGAAATCAGATGGCGAGTAGTGGTTGATTTTCGCAAACTGAATGATTGCACAATTGGTGATGCTTACCCCCTACCTCGAATTGAGGACATACTTGACCAACTTGGTCACTCCCGGTATTTCTCCACGCTCGATCTAGCCAATGGCTACCACCAAGTTATGGTAGATCCAAAGGATCAACCAAAAACCGCCTTCAGCACGAACTATGGACACTATGAGTTTAAACGTATGCCTTTCGGTTTAAAAGGGGCTCCGGCTACGTTTCAACGCTTGATGAACTATGTCCTTACCGGGTTACAAGGTATTGAATGCTTTGTATATCTGGATGACATAGTGATTTACGGGAAAAACCTCACGGATCACAACAATAAACTAAAAAAGGTTTTTGATAGATTACGAAAAAATAGCTTAAAACTGCAGCCGGAAAAGTGCAGATTCCTACAAAAGGAAGTAGTTTATTTGGGACATGTATGTTCAGAATTAGGGGCACTGCCAAATCCCAGCACAACTGCAACTGTTCAAAATTTTCCATCTCCACGAACAGTTAGGCAGGTCCAATCCTTTTTGGGACTTGCCAACTATAGGGTGATTTTTTAAGAGCTTGAGAACTTTTTTTTAAAAAAAAAACGCATAAAATTTGCGAAATCTCATCGATTCTTTATTTGAAACGTTAGATTGGTCCATGACATTTACTTTTTGAAGATAATTTCATTTAAATGTTGACCGCGGCTGCGTCTTAGGTGGTCCATTCGGAAAGTCCAATTTTGGGTAACTTTTTCGAGCATTTCGGCCGGAATAGCCCGAATTTCTTCGGAAATGTTGTCTTCCAAAGCTGGAATAGTTGCTGGCTTATTTGTGTAGACTTTAGACTTGACGTAGCCCCACAAAAAATAGTCTAAAGGCGTCAAATCGCATGATCTTGGTGGCCAACTTACCGGTCCATTCCTTGAGATGAATTGTTCTCCGAAGTTTTCCCTCAAAATGGCCATAGCATCGCGAGCTGTGTGGCATGTAGCGCCATCTTGTTGAAACCACATGTCAACCAAGTTCAGTTCTTCCATTTTTGGCAACAAAAAGTTTGTTAGCATTGAACGATAGCGATCGCCATTCACCGTAACGTTGCGTCCAACAGCATCTTTGAAAAAATACGGTCCAATGATTCCACCAGCGTACAAACCACACCAAACAGTGCATTTTTTGGGATGCATGGGCAGTTCTTGAACGGCTTCTGGTTGCTCTTCACTCCAAATGCGGCAATTGTGCTTATTTACGTAGCCATTCAACCAGAAATGAGCCTCATCGCTGAACAAAATTTGTCGATAAAAAAGCGGATTTTCTGCCAACTTTTCTAGGGCCCATTCACTAAAAATTCAAGCGTTGCTCGTTAGTAAGTCTATTCATTATGAAATGTCAAAGCATACTGAGCATCTTTCTCTTTGACACCATGTCTGAAATCCCGCGTGATCTGTCAAATACTAATGCATGAAAATCCTAACCTTAAAAAAATCACCCTTTACTACCGTAAATTTATTCCACAATTTTCTAAAATAGTCCGACCTCTTACAAACTTACTCCGTAAGGACGTAAAGTTCACCTGGACTGAGAAATGCCAAATAGCATTTCAAGAAATCAAGGCACAGCTGGTCTCACCGCCTCTTCTGATCTACCCCGATTTTGCTAAACGTTTTAATCTGACGACGGATGCGAGCAGCGAAGCGATCGGAGCGGTACTATCACAGGGCGACGTAGGAAGAGATCAGCCCATTGCATATGCTAGTCGCACTTTAAACAAAGCCGAGCGTAACTACTCCACTATTGAGAAAGAGCTATTAGCTATTGTATGGGCTACCAAAAATTTTAGATGTTACCTTCAAGGGCGCAAATTCACTGTCTACACAGATCATAAGCCTTTAAAGGGAGTATTCAACGTAAAGGACCCAACCACTCGCCTCGTTCGATTTCATCACAAATTGTCGGAGTTCGATTACAAAATAGAATACAAGCCAGGCAAATACAATACCAATGCTGATGCCCTTAGTCGAATTCCCCAATGTAACGTGGCCAAGTCTGCACAAGAACGGCAACCCAAAAGGTGTGCAGATACAGACAGGATCTTAACCTATGCTGAGTACGAAGCCGAGAAAGCACAGCCAACCATTACAGAATCTGCAGAGTGCAAATCTTGTGCGAATTTGAATGCATCTCAATCAATCACACAAGAAACTACAGAGCCTTTTAAGGTACAAGCCGAGGTGCACCAACCACCGAATAAGTTCATCGACATTCTACCGGTAAATACAGCAGTATGTAATGCTGTAACGCGGTTACAATCACAAAAGACAAGTCCATCTCCTGAGCCAGCACCTACAGATAAACCAAGCGATTCTGAAAAACTTAAAGAATCCCTAATACAGGGCGCAGTGGAGTTGCAAGAAACAAGCACAAAACCCATAGAGATAATCACTAGTCCCGAGGAAATACAAACTATTCTTAAAGACTACCACAACTCGATTTTTGGTGGTCACCAAGGGGTGATAAAAACATATAAACGAAGTCGGAAAAAGTATTGGTGGCGGCACATGCTCAGAGACATAAAAAATTACATTAAAAGGTGTAAAAAATGTCAGATCATGAAAGCAACACCTCTTACACGAATGCCAATGATGATCACAGATATCGCAGAAAAACCTTTCGATAAGGTGTATTTAGATATCGTGGGCCCATTAGAACAATCAGACTCTGGTAATTTATATATCCTAACGTTTCAAGACAATCTAACCAAATTTATTGACTGCCACGCCATGCCAAATGCAGAGGCTCAAACTGTGGCTCAAGTGGTTTTTGACCATATAATTACACGATTCGGTATTCCAAAACGAATTGTTACGGACCAGGGAACAAATTTTCTCAGTGGCATATTTAAAGGGCTCTGCAGACTGCTTAAAATAAAAAAATTGCAGACATCTGCTTACCACCCTCAGTCCAATGGTGCTCTTGAGCGAGCACACCGACCAATAGTGGAGTATCTGCGCAGCATAACTGATGAAAATGCCAAGTCTTGGGATCAGTTCTTACGAACAGCGACCTTTGTTTACAACAATAGCTTCCATGATAGCACAAAACTCACGCCTATGGAATGTTTATATGGTTTCACTCCTGACATTCCATCTAACTTAAAAAGAGAGCCCGAACCCATCTATAACCATGAAAGTTACTACCATCTTCTAAGGTATAGACTGCAAAAATCCTATTCAATAGCCAGACGCAACCTTTTAGCAAGCAAACAGAGGTCGAAAAACTATTTCGATAAAACCATAAGGCCTCACTCGTTTCATGTAGGAGATAAAATACTCGTCAAAAGCGAAAATCGAAAAGGGAAATTATCGCCCATATGGAGAGGGCCCTATCCAGTGACAAGTATAAAAGGACCCGTAAACACAGCTATCAAATTTGGTAGAAAAGAAATTGTGATCCATAACAATCGACTTAAGCATTACTATGAATAATGCAAAATGAAACTAACACATGACACATTTTATGTCTTACTGTCTGACTTCTCCTTTTCCCATCTTCCTACAGTACATTATGGAGCTCATGATTATTTTCTTAACAATGCTGTTTCCCTCTGGTCAACCTTTCGAGCAACCATACACGGTGAATTCTCTCAACAAAACAGGAATAATATTCGAAGGCTTAGGCGATTTATGGGTTTACCACAACACCTGGACCGTGCTCACGGAAATAGACCTATCCGAATTAGGAAATCAAACAAGGCTGGCAGAACATGCAGAACACCTTGTCAGCCAGTTGTGTATCAGCGAAAATAGCACTAACAAAGACCATTGCTCACTACAGCAACGGCACATACATGCGGTGATGCAAACTATTAAAAATCGGACAAAAATAATCTACGAACTACTCCCGAGATCCAGGCAGCCAAGGTCACTCTTCAACGGCATCGGAAACGTGTTTCATTATCTTTTCGGCACAATGGATAGTGAAAATGAAGAGGAAATCTACAGCAAACTAGAGGACCTACAAACCGATGAAAAGAAACTAGCTGAATTGAACCTACAGCAAATAACAGTAGTTAGCACTACACTTAAACAAATTCAAACGCCTTTAAAAACTTTAATGGATAGACAGCAACAAATTGGTTTTAAGATAAACGAAATCATGCAATTAACCGATGAGTTGGCCAAAGTACAGATGAGGCAGGAGATCGTAACAAGTATCCTCCTACAAGTCCTCGAAATTGAAACCCGCCAAACCACTTTAATAGACATAATATTAGCTTCCAGCAATAACCAAATACACCCTTTATTAATCTCCCCAAACACTTTTTCGACTATTTACCAAAAGTCTAACCCAATCTGCAAGAAATGTTTGCCAATGTTATACCAAACGGCAGAAGTAAAATCGCATCTATTACAAGAAAAACTATTAGTGAAAATCACTCTACCAATTTTCGCATTACCCCGGATGCAATTTTTTAAAATTATCTGTTTCCCCGTACACCTTTCAGCAGGACATTCTCTAGTACCTGATGTAAAGTATTCCCATATAGCATCTCAAACTGAATCCCAAGAGTTTCTCCTATTCGAGAGCGGAGATATCAAATCGTTTGTAACTATCACCCGTGGATTGAACATAACCACTTACGTGGGGAAACTAGAGATTCCAATAACGCGCGCAACAGCCACAAAAGAGTGCATTGTCAAAGCATTTTTTAACCCTCTGAACGATAGTACCCAATGTCATTATCGAGTACAAGTTCCCTCTCAAGACACATTTATTAAAATGACTAGACCAAATACTTGGTTGTATTCGGTTAGTAGTCCTACCGTCCTTCACATAGTCTGCTCAAGGTCATTATCAACCCCTAAGTTAACAGGACAAGGCATCCTAACAATTAACGAACCGTGTCAAGTGGAAGTTCTCGACAAAACAATCTACTATCAGGGTGAATCGAGGCCCCCTCTCTATATTATACAACCACAATATTTCCCCCCCGCTAGTACGGAACTCTCTCAGTTAAACCTAACTACCCTCACTTCCAATGTTCCAAATGTGAATCACACCCAAGTTATAATAGGCCCAGATACAAATGAGATCATATATAAAAGTACCCACTCTCTCGAAGATATAAAAACAAAATTGAACAGCATTCATATCCCCAATCGGACGTCTCATTCTCTCCCCGTAATATCTATATCACTGACTAGTACCTTAATAGCGTGCGCTGTACTTTTCGCATTTACAAAATTGTTTTTGAAATTACTGGAAAACTACAGACAACAGAAACTTTCTAAACCACAAGAACAAGTTGTCAAAAATGTATCAGATACTGACCACTCAAGACCGATGGTTTCCGATTCAAGACAAAAGGAAACCCCAGTGACTATAGAACTGACGACCACCAGTCCAAAAACACTTGTTCGCTCTAAATCTCTTCCTAAAACTAAATCTGCTCCAAAGACCGCATCTCTGCAAATTGTGGACATAAGTGTTTAAACCAAAAAAAAAAAAAAAAAAAATAATCATGTACCTAGTTTTAACAAAAATGATAATACATACATAAATAAATAATAATAATCTATATGTAATTGGTTTTAGTGATAACAATACAAGATGTTTAAATGTCATTTTTATGTTCAAGCATGATTGTCGTATTATTTAAGAGATTAATGAAACAGTATAATATAAATGATGTAGCAACCATATGGTGGCGTAGTAAACACCTAAATGTATTGATTAGATTTAAGAACACTTAACTTAATATTGTATAGACTATAGACAAAAATGATATATATTCATATCTACATAGTATTTAAAAATAAAGGATATATTCATACCTACCTAGTATTTAAAAATAAAGGAAAACTAAAAATAAATCTTTGTAGAAGTAGCATTAAATAAAATAGTATCTACAACTGTTTTGTAAAAAAAAAAAAAAAAAAAAAAAAAAAAAAAAAAAAAAAAAATATATATAATGATTATAATTTTATATAAACTTTTAAACAGATTTAAATAGGAAAAGAATATATATATAATTAACTACTAATTAATAAATTGCTATATGTTAAAAATAAAAAATATAAAAAAAAAAAAAAAAAAAAAACTTTGTTAAATTGTCCTGCTCTGCCTCCAAAAACTGGTACCGAATATAACCATTTTCCGAGTCTTATTCCTCTCCAAAGAATAATACTCTTTAATTAGGGGTGAAGGATTTGTTGCATACATAAATATGCCTACCTTTACTACAATTCAAATCACCATTGCATACGCAAATATGACTCTATTGTATCCTAATTACCTATCCTATCTTATTCACATATCTCTTCTTCTCACATCGCACATTTCTTTGCAGACGCAAATCTTCCCACTATGCAATAATTTTATATCCTATCTTATTCACATATCTCTTCTTCTCACATCGCACATTTCTTTGCAGACGCAAATCTTCCCACTATGCAATAATTTTATATCCTATCTTATTCACATATCTCTTCTTCTCACATCGCACATTTCTTTGCAGACGCAAATCTTCCCACTATGCCATAATTTTATATCCTATCTTATTCACATATCTCTTCTTCTCACATCGCACATTTCTTTGCTTACGTAAATCTTCCCACGATGCAATAATTTTGTATCGTGTCTTATTCCAAATATCTCGCGCTCTATCATAATCCAAATTACCCGCATACGTGGGTCTGTCTACCTTTTATCTATCCTAAGTCAAATTACATGAGTGAACTGGTCACTGCTAGCGTTCTCAAAGGTATCACCTATCACCTTCGCCGTACGGTGACAAAATTATGTTCGTAGGCAGGGCAGACAATTAAAATGCCACAGTCTATCTTCACCCGTGAGCGCATTAGCATCAAAATATTAATAACAATTGTGTTTACAACTGCAACAAAAATTTAAAGGCAATAAAAATATAGAACAAGCCTTCAATAAATTGAGTTAAAAATTAATAACAATTGTGTTTCAATAAATTGAGTTAAAATATAAATAACAATTGTGTTTCAATAAATTGAGTTAAAATATAAATAACAATTGTGTTTCAATAAATTGAGTTAAAATATTAATAACAATTGTGTTTCAATAAATTGAGTTAAAATATAAATAACAATTGTGTTTCAATAAATTGAGTTAAAATATTAATAACAATTGTGTTCACAACAAATTGTCGGAGTAAAAGCGAATAGTAACAGCCGGATGTGTTATCGAGGGAGTATGTGGAACAGATAGTTCCTAGTGCAACTAACTGGGCAAATAATTTACTCGACCTTAGTTCACCAGAATTTCAATCTTCTCAATATCAAGATCTCATCGCAACTATAAAAGATAATCAGAATAATCTTCCTGATCTGAAAATCCTAGATCAATTAGTTTCCAAAGGGCATTTCATGGTAGTAGTGACCATTATAACGCACAATATCAATGGAAATTGTGGGTTCCGAACGGGTTGACGAAGTCGATAATTGCTCATAATCATAATCCGCCAAATTGTTCGCATGGAGGAATTCAAACGACATTAGAGAGAATTAAAGAAACATACTGTTGGCCGAATATGGCTTTGCAAGTGCGAGATTTTGTTCGCAATTTTGAAGATTGCAAGGGAAACAAATCTCCTAACTTCACCCTAAGACCACCTATGGGGGCACAACAACAAATGGAAATCCCATTCCAGAAGATTTATGTAGATTTTATGGGCCCATATGTTCGCTCCAAAAAGGGAAATCTTTTTATTTTTGTTGTGTTGGATTACATATCCAAATTTGTTTTTCTGAAGCCTATGCCTAAAGCAACCTCAAAATTGGCTATAGAGTTTTTGGAAAAAGATGTGTTCCAAAGGTTCGGTGTGCCGGAGTTCTTACATAGCGACAATGGAAAACAATTTGTGTCACAAGAGTTCGGCCACTTTCTGACTAAATATGGTACCGTCCATACGCAAAACGCGGTGTATTCTCCACAAGCAAATGCCTCTGAGAGAGTAAGTCGATCTATTCTATCCGCCGTTCGAACATACCTAAAGGAAGACCAAAGAGATTGGGACGTTCACCTATCGCAAATTCAACAGGCTCTTTGTACATCAATACATCAGTCGACAGGAATGTCGCCTTACTTCTGTCTCTTCGGTCGACACATGATGTCTCATGGAAATATGTATAAGGTAGCGAAGAAGTTGAACACCTTAACCGATGGCGAGATCGAATATTTATCTCAGGGGAGCGCTTTACAGCTTGTTAGAGAAAAGGTGAAGGCTAATCTGCAAGAAGCGTATAACCGCTCCGAAAAAACGTACAACTTAAGATCGTCGGTACGAATATTTAAGCCAGGAGAAGAAGTCTTCCGGAGAAACTTTGTTCTAAGTAACGCATCGAAACATTTCAACTCCAAACTAGCCCCGAAATTCGTTAAATGTCGTGTCGTAAGGCAAATAGGGAAGTCATTATTTGAAATCGAGAACCTCCAAGGAAAACCTGTTGGAGTATACCATGCTAAGGACTTACGACATTAAAGAGAATCACTACCACAACACAAAAGATTCGACGATCTAACAGATACAGGGTCATGGGTCGAGCGGCCTAAGCCAAATTTCCAGTGTTCCGATTTTCATGTCTTTTGTTAACCAACAAGGGCTGTCCCAAAATGCATGACTTTGTAGCGTGACACAGGAAAACCTTATTTCAACAATCTCTGTAACAAATATTTTCTACCCCCACTATATTCATTTGTGGGGGTAGAAAATTTAACTGCCCGAATAGCTTGGTATAGATATGGCGCATGCTTTCCGGGGTAAGCCGCTGTAAGTCTTCAAGCGCCACACATTAATTAGCGGAGAATTCTTCGCTTGTCAAATCGAACTATAAAAGCCATGTGCAACCACGCTTTCATTTTTCTTTGTCGGAAATTTGTGAAAAAGGGATTGCTATGGAAAAGCATTCACCAGCAATCTAGCTACTAAATTTAAAGACATATTCTTTTGTAAAGAGAAGTGAACCTCGTTAAGGAAAATAAACAAGGAAATATTGGTCATAGGAGGTAAATATTTAAAATAATTATGATATCCTTCAGAGGGCGGGTGATTAAAGAATATCTATTTATTTCAAAAATGTATAGCGTCTCGTGTACGCGTAATATACTCCTATAAACAAAACCAGTTGGAGGCCCCACGTGCACATAGCATGAGAGAACGAGCTAACCAACCACCTAGTACGGAATAGTTGCGCCGAGTCGGCCGCTAACTAAGAGTTCCCTAACGTTAGCCTCCTCACCAAAATAGTGCGGACGAACCAGCGAAAGAGTGGGTGCGCAAGTGCTTTTCAAGGTTTGAACCTACATCGCATGCACACGGCGTGTCTTATTACCATTTCTTTTAACCGCACACGTGGATTTTAGTCCAGTGTTCCTCCTCGATATCACTGTCGCCTAAAGGGATTTCCCACATATTCGTCGATTGCTAACGACAATCGCCCGGAATTTACCCCTCGCATGGGACTCGAAGCGATGTCCAAACCAGGGAGAATTCGCATCACAAAATTCATCGATTTCCCTGCATTTACTCCAACAACAAGATAGCTAGGACAGTATTTAGCGGTGACCTGATACCTTTACGGATAGTCGGAGGAGAGACAGGCGCAGCGTATAGCGACCACGCGACCCAACATGTCGTTCAGCCGGAGCCCAGACGAACTCGGACAGGAGGTGCAGGCTTGTGTGTTTCTTAGTATCGTCCTAACTGTAAACTTGTCGTCCAAGTAGGTTTAAAGATTTGTGTTTCCTTTATTATTACCCTTTTATAAACATTCAGCATTTAATCTTTAAGTAAGCGAAATCTAGGTAATGCCTTTAACGAACATCCAAATTCACATCTAATCGTAATATTTACAAACAGCTATATACGGAAGGCAAACATCTAAAACAACAAATCAACACGGATGAGACCACCAATTGTGCGCACATGCGGAGGCAACGAAAGAAGCATCCACGCCCCACCAATCAAATTAAGTAAACTTCAACACAAACGTAAGTGATTGTTTCATTAGTATTTGTGTATTCTCTTTGGCATTTCTGAGATATGGTTACCGTACCCAAAATCAACCGTTTCGCAAGATCTAATCTAATTTTAGTTATTTTCTTAAACTCCGATACTTCTATCAAATTTTTTATTTTTAAGGTCCTTAATTCATGAATTCTTTAAGGAAATTCCCATACCTCACCCTAGAAATTAACTTAATTAATCCGAACGAAGTACCGATCTAAACCTAAATCAAAACTTTTAATTTTCTCGGTGACCCAACGTAGTATATCCATACAAGTTAACCAAATAGTTTACTCTTATCTACATGTATAGCTTTAAGAGAGATGTAATGTTTTGTGTAGGAATGATAATTTTCCTATAAGCAAGTATGTGGCCTATCGCCCTATGCTGTATTAAGCGCAGCTCGCTGTGGTATTTTGCTGTTTAAAGCGCAGCTCGCTAATGAACTAATGGCATGTGAGTGCCGCTGTGTATAATGAGTCAAAATGCTGGATTAAGACCAATTTTATTCAAATCGATATCGCCCTTTTATACAAAAATCATTTACAACTAATTCACAATACGTATCGCTAACAATCGTACATGCATACTAGAGAGATCTGGTAACGTATGGATCAGAGAATTCCTTTGACCACCGTTTAATGAACCCAAGGGATGAATTTGCTTTACGAATTATCTCGTCTATGTGCGAACGGAAGTTAAGCTGGCGGTCGTACAATATGCCAAGGTCACGAAGAGACTGTACGATAGGTATAGGTTGATCATTAAGAAGGTAAAGACGGGGGGGGGGGGGGGGGGGGGGGACTTGTTGTATTTACGTGATAAGGTTATGGATTGGCATTTCGCAACATTGAGCTCTAGGCAGTTTTTGAGACACCAAATAGAAAAACTGTCTAGATCTTGTTGTAGCAAGCAGGAGTCTTGCGATGAAGATATGTGTTTGAAAAATTTGGTGTCATCGGCATAGAGAGAGATAGAAGAGTGTTTAATAACCCTTTCCAGATCGTTTATAGTTAAGATGAAGAGAAGTGGACCTAGGTGACTGCCTTGTGGTACACCAGAGGTCGCCACGAATGGGGCAGATAGGACGGACCTGAAGCGAACATTATATAAGCGGTTTTCCAGATAAGATGATATCCATTTCAGCAGTATTGGTTCGAGACCAAGGGTGGACAGTTTGAAAAGAATTAATTTATGGGATATCTTATCAAAAGCTTTACTAAAATCAGTCGCAATAACATCGACTTCTTTACCACTTTCTAAGGCTGTTAGCGCAGAGGATGCGAATTCAACGAGGTTAGTGGTGGTTGATCTACCTTTTAGAAAGCCATGTTGGTTTTGGGAAATAAAAGACTTGCATTGAAAGCTTAAGGATTCGTACACAATGCTTTCCAGGAGTTTGGGTATATGCGAAAGTTTGGCTATCGGGCGATAATTAGTAACTTCACTTTTTAATCCCTTTTTATGGATCGGCGTTATGAAGGAGGACTTCCATATCTGAGGAAAGTCGCCTTGAGATAGTGAGAGCTTAAAGAGGTGCGAAAGGGGGTAGGAGAGCACTAGGGAACACTTCTTAAGAAGAATAGCGGGAATACCATCTGGGCCAGGTGAATATTCATCATTAAGTTTTTGCAACCTATTTTCAATTACAGAAGGTTCAAAACTTTGAGAGAGAAAGGGACCAGTGGAGTACTCGAGTAGGTAGTTGAAATAAGAATGATCTGGTACAAAGGAGTTGTCGGCAAAAGATTTTTAAAAACATAGGGGCGGGCTACAGTCCGCTTGGGCGAACTGTTGGATACCCTATTCTTATTCCTATATCTCATAAGTGGGCGTGACAAAAATTTAAAGGATTTTATCGAAAAAACTAAGCTTTTGTAAATAAAAACGCTCCCTAGCTCAAACTTTGGTTTTTCAATAAAATTGTTTTATTTAATTGTGGGCGTGTCAGTAGGCGGATTTAAAAAAAAATTAAGTATGAGCATAAAGGTCACCTAGAGAGTATATACTATAAATTTCAGCTCCCTAGCTCAAACTTTGGACTTTCAAAAATAAAAAAAAAAAAATTGTGGGCGTGTCAGTTGGCGGATTTTGAAAATATTTACACATGAGCATAAAGGGCCCCTAGAGAGTATATATTAAAAATTTCAGCTCCCTAGCTCAAATTTTGGTTTTTCAAAAAAAATATTTTATTTAATTGTGGGCGTGTCAGTGGGCGGATTTTGAAAATTTTATGTCCCAATCAGTTTTATGGGCCATAGATCATATATAAAAAATTTCAGGTCTCTAGCTCAAAATTCGATTTTTTCCAAAATTTTGTTTTTTTGAGTTTGTGGGCGTGTCTGTGGGCGGATTTCAAAAATTCTTAAACTTGATTATTTCGGGACCCTAGAGAGTATAATGTTAAAATTTCAGCTCTCTAGGTCCAGTTTAAAGGCCTAATTTTTGCCGACGGACGGACGGACGGACATGGCTAGATCGACATTACTATCGATGCTGATCATAAATATAGTAACTTTTAGGGGTCTACGGGCAATATTAAGGTATGTTACAAACTATGCGTCAAAATTAATATACCCCTAGAATAGGGTATAAAAAGGTGGCAAAAAAATTAGCAATGGTTTGTGGATCACTTGATGATATGTTTTCGTGAGAGAGGGATGGGGGGTAGCCGTCGGATTTTTTCTTGTAGTTAACGAATCTGAAAAAAGATTTAGGGTCCCTTATAAGATTAGCTTGCGCATTGTTAATATGTCTTTGATAGAGGGAGTTATAAGCCTGGGTGAATTGAAGGTATGAGCCGAGATAGTTGGAATAGTCAGAAAAAGACTTGTTTCGAAGGAAAACTGACCATAATTTGTTTCTCTTGTTACGTAACGATCGTATACCAAGTGGGAGATGTAGGGAAGGGTTTTGGCCGAGAAATAGGGACAAAAAGGGAGATAGAAAAGAATAATTCTCTGTAAAACAAGGAAAGGGCATCATTTACAGGGAGATTGGCAAATTCAAATGATACTTTGCTGAGGTGTTCACTAATTTTACGGGGTGGACTGTAGAGGAGGGTCGTGAAAAAAAGAAAGAAGAAGTGGGGGGGGTGAAGGTTGTCAATAGTCGAAAGAAGAAAAGGGGAAAGCGAGACAGAGGTGTTAAGTGGGTCAGTAGTGAAGATGAGGTCTAACTGCCTACCCATATAATTAGAGATGCCGCTTACTTGGCATAGACTTGAGTCGGTTAGTCGATCGATGAAGAGAAATTTTTTAGTTGAGTAGGGATTCGAAGCAATGAAAAACGATTCGTCATCGGATAAAGCCCAGTGCAGTTGGGGCAGGTTAAAGTCGCCAAAAATGATGACGTCGTCAGAGGAATCAGATAACTCTATAACTTGATCGATTGCGTTAACAGCAACTTGGTAGGGTTCGATGGGTTGGGCCGGCCGGATGTAGAAACACATAACGTATAGGGACTTGTGGGGAAGTGTTATTTTTATTGCAACAAAGTCGAGTTCTGAAGACGATGAAGTAGCAATCCGAGAAGAGTCAAGGTCGTTGTGAATAGCCAGAAGAACACCTCGACAGGGGGAGTCATCCGTTGGGCGGCTGATATCGTCCCGAAAGACATTGAATATGGGTGGGAATAATTCCGGGTTCTTTATATTGGGAATCAGATTGGTTTCAGTTATAGCGTAGATATCGAATGGAAGAGCATGAGATTTACGTAGAACAGCTTGGGTTTTTGAGCGCAGGCCCCTTACGTTCTGATAGTAAAAGGTTAGAGGAATGCTATAATGGGGGGTTCGCTGTGGCCCTTGTATGCAGTTAGGGACGAACAAATGTATTATGGTCAGCACGGTTCCGTTGAAGGTGTGAGATGTGTTTGGAGCTGATATGAGAAGCAAATGCAGATAGGTCTTTGTCTACGGTGGCCGATGAAATGTTAAAGCTCTCGTGATAACGGTTGTAGATTTGTCGCAGTGCAGCAGGATCAGTAGGGAGGCCTTCTTTTTGAATAGATACCTGAACATTTGTTTTGGTTTTCCCGTCAATGCATATAGATTCGGGCTTATCAAATAAGTAGGCAAGGTAAAGACGGACATTTTCAAAAAGTCTGTGGTCTCTCAGTCGGTCCATAATATATCGGCCATCGAGGTCGTTTGGGGAGGACATAGGGTTTACAAATTTGGAAGTAAGTTTAACAGCTGGGGGAAGTAGAGGATCAAAAATTGCAGAGGCCTTAGAGATTGGGATAGGTGTCTCTTTATGAAGAGAGATTGTGGGAAGAACAGTACTGGAGGCAGCAGAGGTAGACGGGCAGGATTGAGAACATGGAAGTGTATGAAGTTTGGGTATTTAGAAGTGGATTTAGTGATAGCTGGGGCTATCGGATGATTACTAGGGTCTGGAGTTAAGTTAAATGATACGCGATTACGTTGAGGCTTGGGTAACTTTGAGATTACCGTGGGGTGAGGCGTACCTTGGGGAGGTGCTGAGTCAATAGAGGTAGGGGGCTGAAAAGTGAGAGGGTAGAATTGAGGAAAAGTTCCAACTTTGAAACTCCAGTTAGGGTCTGGGTTGGGACTAGATTTAGAGTTATTCTTCTGAGACTTACGTTTTTATACCCTATTCTAGGGGTATATTAATTTTGACGCATAGTTTGTAACATACCTTAATATTGCCCGTAGACCCCTAAAAGTTACTATATTTATGATCAGCATCGATAGTAATGTCCATCTAGCCATGTCCGTCCGTCCGTCCGTCCGTCCGTCCGTCCGTCCGTCCGTTCGTCGGCAAAAATTAGGCCTTTAGACTGGACCTAGAGAGCTGAAATTTTAACCATATACTCTCTAGGGTCCCGAAATAATCAAGTTTACGAATTTTTAAAATCCGCCCACAGACACGCCCACAAACTCAAAAAAACAAAATTTTGGAAAAAATCGAATTTTGAGCTAGGAAGCTGAAATTTTTTATATATGATCTATGACTCCTAAAACTGCTCGGGATATAAAATTTTCAAAATCCGCCCACTGCCACGCCCACAAAAAAATAAAACAATTTTATTGAAAAACCAAAATTTGAGCTAGGGAGCTGAAATTTTTAATATATACTCTCTAGGGGCCCTTTAAGATCATGTATAAATATTTTCAAAATCTGCCCACTGACACGCCCACAAAAAATAAATAAAACTATTTTTTTGAAAATCCAAAGTTTGAGCTAGGGAGCTGAAATTTATAATATATACTCTCTAGGGGCCCTTTAAGCTCTTGTATAAATATTTTCAAAATCCGCCCACTGACACGCCCACAAATAAATAAATTTTTTTTTTTGAAAATCCAAAGTTTGAGCTAGGGAGCTGAAATTTATAATATATACTCTCTAGGGGCCCTTTATGCTCATGTGTTAATTTTTTTTTAAATCCGCCTACTGACACGCCCACAATTAAATAAAACAATTTTATTGAAACACCCAAGTTTGAGCTAGGGAGCGTTTTTTTTGATAAAATCCTTTAAATGTTATATAACAAAATATGTAGAGCGTTCTTAACAATTCAACCATACTTAGACTTTTGTCACGCCCACTTATGAGGGATAGGAATAAGAATAGGGTATCCAACAGTTCGCCCAAGCGGACTGTAGCCCGTCCCTATGTTTTTTTTATTTTCATCCTTTAAGAAATGAATTCAATTCATAATATTTTGTGAACAAACATTGAAATTTGGCATCACTGACTGCTCACAATGTTTTATAAGCTGAATGCGCACAACAGCTTTCATTTTTGTTAAAAGCTTTTTAATTCCAGAAGCTCCAGAATTGGGTATAAAAAGGCCAATCAAAATTATTGAAAACACACTTAAGTTTGATATCTCGTCGAGCGACGGTTGCCACTACCGCCCTCGGAAAGATAATACACTTAAGTTTTAATCGCCTGCCCTCCTCTCGAGCGTTTTTCTCTTCGTCTTTACTGCGGTCCCCGGACAGCATAAACTCGAAATCAAAACGTGCGTCAGAGGTGCCATAGAAGCATATCTTGTTTTTATTTGGCTTAACACTAGGCTTATTGTTATTGCTAAGCTTCACCTCTCCTGTATTGTTCGATTTGGTGATGGTCATCTTTCCCAAGCTGAAGACGTCGTTTGAGGGGTTCGAGAAAAGCCAGGTGTATTTGGAAGGTAAGTCAAGCTTAAATCGGTTGTTTTTGCTGTTAGCGGTGGAAATCATCTGACAGTTGCTGATGGTGATGCCAAATTTCTGCAGGAAGAAGTTGTTCACCCAAGAATCGTCTGCATGCAGAGGAGCGTTATTTATTATAAAGGAGTTGTACTCGCAGGCAGTTCGGTGTATTTTTTCGAGCCTTCTGTTCCAGTCGGCGGGTGTCCAAAGTGTGCCGAATCGGTTTAAGGGCGTCGAAGCAGTTTGTGCCTGAGTGCCTGATTCAGTTGGTGTTGAGATCGGGTGGGTGTATATTGTGGTATTAGTGGTGGTTGTTGTTGTTGTAGTCATCGTTGATGTTGGTTGGGTATTAAATGTGGATGGATGTTCTGCTGATTCCAGGATTTCGGCAAGTATTGACGTATTATAGACTGAGCTCGATTGTGGCTGAATGAACTCTGGTATGTAATCAATTTTGCTTGATGCCAGTCTAAGGCTTTCATCAATATCGCCCATTGCAAAGCGGAGAGCTGTGACATCATTGCTGACCTCATTAATTTTGCTTGTAATGTCAAGCAGTAGAGGATCGACGGGTTGATAAGATGGGACACTTGGTTGTGAAGTGCTTTGAAGGTAGGTATCCAGATAGGTTCGAAAGGAGTTGAGATGGTCATTGAACACTGATAAATGAGGGACCATAATTGAATCAATGTCCGATTTCGGATCACTTTTTCCACACAAAAACTTCGACTTGAACTCCGCTGGTAACTTTTTTGTTAGATCACTAAGACTTGCCAGCTGCATGTCTATGTTTTTGAATTTGGATTTGGAAAGAGTGGAGGAGATATCTATGCTGCTGGATAAATCTTCCACACTTTTAAACATCTCATCATACTTAGCAAATTGGGTCACTATTTGCTTGTAGAACATTTTGCATTCTGAGGAGTTTGTGTTTATTCTGTCACTGATGCATTTTATCGCGAGCATAACATGGGAGAGAGAGATGCCTTTGCATTCGTCGCAAAAGAAAAGGAAGTTGTTATTATAATCGTTAAGGTAGGTAATGGAGCCCTTACTTAAACCTATGCAGAGAGCATGGAATGATTTCCCGCATAAACCATTACATTTCACCCAATCAGAACTCTTGCGATGTTAGCAAACAATCTGAATTACCGCACTGCTTTGACATAGTTGATTATTTAGGTCAAATAATGTTTCGCGATCAAAGGCAATAACCGAGTATTAGGTGGAAGGGCAATGAACAGTTAATGGGTAGAAGTTCAGGGAAAATTGCAAGTACGCAAATAAGTTGGAAATAAATTTATTTAAACTCGCGAAGCGGGAGCAAAGAAAAACACGTCCGAACGATTGGAGGTAACAATTGATGATTTAACAAACATTCACCCCTGTAGATTTGAGGGTAACATCGAAAATACCATTACAACTTTTTTTTTTGTGTCGTAGTCGAGTTTTGGAAAATGTATTGCCTACATCACTGCTTTTAAGCTCTTCAATTTTGAAGATTTTTGAACGTAACTTATTGTACTGATTGAGTTTTTCTTCATAAGTTAAATTTTGGAATAGGGTTTGCCTTTTGCGATTTTCTGAATTTTGTGTGTTGCGTTTGACTAATTTATGAGAAATTGTTGAATGGTAGTCTGCAATTGTATTGGTACATGCATCTACCGTTTTTATTCCGGGTGGGTTTGAGTCGAACGGGACTCCCCGGTCTTCATCCCGTTCGAGCTCTGGCTTTCCACAGGCGGATTACATCTAACGCAATTCAAAACAATTGCTCCATCTGATCCGCATCTGTAGCAAAACAGTCTTTTGATTGGGGACGGCCACTCAGTGAAAATATATCCCTGACACTTGCAGTTAAAACATTTTATGATTTTAGGTGGTAAAGTTCTCTGTTGAAACTGATTTAATCTTGGGGGACTACCAATTGCGGAAACGTTGTTAGTTTCGCTTTCAAAAGTATTTGATTCAACGAAATCTTGCAGCTTATGTACGGACTGGTAAGGTATGGTATGATTTTGCATCAAGAACCGAGCTTGTATCATCTGTTCTGTGCGTTTACACTCTTCCGTAAAGTGTTCCAACGTATCTATATGAATCTTCATTGGATATACAAAGCTCATCAGTTTGGAGTTTATATTTGTCCGGAGAATTTGAATAAAGTCGTGGTCACGCATTGGCTGTCTTAATTGGCTCCTTAAATGCGTAATTTCATTGTAGAATTCCTCAAAGCTTTCTCTTGGTAATTGCCGCCTGTCCATAATTTGTTTAATAATCTCGAAATCGTTTTCATGATTTCGAAACTGCTTAACTATGGCACGGCGTAGATTTGGCCAGTCACCCCGAGGATTACCGCGAAGGTGTTGGCAATACCAATCCTCCGCTACCTCAGTCAAAAGTTGGTGGAAATTCATAAGAACGTCATTCCACGTGCAATCATAATTCTGTTTTAGCATGTCAACCCGAAAGATAAAGTCCTCCACCGATATGCCCTTACAAGTTCCATCAAACTTCAGACTCCACCGATCTAATCGCAAGGCCATACCTTCATTTAGTCTTGCATGGCTTTCCATATTGGGTGGAAAAGTTCAATGTACCCCTCCCATACAACTAAAGGAATCAATATAAGATTGGTCAAAGGCATGTGCATGGTTAGCAAAATTATTAAAATTCGACTGAGATTGAAATGGTCGTGGCTCTTCTGCAAATGGTCTGTTTAATAGTGGCTGCAGCCTTCTTTCTACATTCTCTTCAATTAAAGATGGAATGGTAGAAGTTAATGCTTCGTTTACCGCTTGCCGAATTTGTTCATCTGCGAGCCCTACATTTCCTCCAGCAGTGTTACCTGACATATTGTGATTCTCTTGCTGCCTTCGTCTTAGAAAGCCAGACGGTTGACCATTGTTGTGTTTTGTTTGCAGGAGATAATTTAAGAGAGCAGTTTGTTGTGCACTGTCGTTACTTGCATTTGGTATATTAGCATGATTGCGAGAATTGTCAAAATGCTCATTTCTAGTTGGAATATGACGTGCAACATTCCTACTATTCATCCCACTTACTTCTCCAACTATTGAAGAGGCAATCGGACGAGATGAACTATTTACAGTGGTACATGTTGTAAACGTCACTGCAGTTGTAGTTGCTGTCGTAAGAGAGGTGTTAACATTGCTATCAATAGGTTAGGAGTTATCGACATTCTGTGCGGCGAATGCCTCAACGGCTTAAAATTTATTTGCCGATTGGTGGTTGTGTCTGTATCCCGTAGGATTTGAAAACGTGTACCAATTGCTCTTTGCTTAGGTACCGTACCAGTAGTGTTTGGGTTATTTTTACTCATTTTGTTTTGATTAAGTTATTTTTATTTTGATTTCGCTGAGAGAGAGAAAAAATAATACGTAAATATTTATAGGTAATTTGTTGAGATATGTTGGCCTTACCAAAGTGTAAGTGAAATGATTTGCTAATAAGGTTGTTCATGTGGGTTTGGAAAGAGATTTTAAATGTGTGCAGATTGATTGGTTAGGACGGTTTACTAGTTCCATTCCTCTGGACTGCTGAGCTAGTCTTCAGCGACTCAGATAACTGCAACTAGAAGTTTTAACAGCACTAACTATCAGAGGACAGATAAGGTCTGAAACACTTAGACTCTTAGATGTTAGCTAATAAACTGTAGATTCTTATCCAATCAATTTATGGTGTATACGCTTATACTGAATGTATAATATAAACATCTGTGTACCTACATTGAAAGTAGCGTCAAAAATGTTTGATTATGTATTTTTTTTTTTTTTTACAATTAAGAATATCCTAGCTTCCGCAAGAAAGCTATGGTAGTGGAGATTTAAAAAAGACATTTAACATGCTTTTCGGGCCCCACGTCGGGCGCCATTTGCAACGTTCAGGTGTGTCTTTTAGACAGTTTCGATGTGGAGATGGATGCTCCTCCACAAGACACGACAAGCAGCAGCTGGCACGCTTGCGGTTGCACGGCATTCACTCGATGGTGGGGTGGGTTTTTGCTGCTTATTGACTACCCTGACGAAAAAAAATTTAATTTATCGTGCCAAACAGAGAAAGAGTGAGTAAAATAAATAAAGGAAGCAGAGATAGGGATAGGTGACAGGATCTTTACACACAGAAGGATTCACATGGACGCACGCTGACTCCATTAATGCATGGTATCTGGTGGGAACCGATTTTATCTGCTGATCGCTGAAGCTGATGTTGTGACATCTCAGCGTGGCTTTTGCGGATGAAGAAAAAGGGCATACGAAAAGAAGAAAAAGCTTATATGAAACAACCTCGTACCGCTGCGGTAGTTGATAATGCACTACCTAGCGGAACCCTCCCTACAAATATAGCAGCGGTTGCCACCATTGTGTCGTACCTTGACAGATTCGTCCTCATGTGTTATAGAATTTGTCCCTGTTATGATCACTCACACTTCCGAAATCACTGACACATCTCAACAATTTTGTTCAAATTACCACATATCAATTTTAAAGTAAGCACGCAGAAATTCAAAGTCTTAAATTTCGGAATAGAAGTAGTAAGTAGGCCTCTATGTATATTGATTTGGATAAGGCCAAATGTATAATTAGAATAGTGGGAATATGTATATATAATTATCATTAAGTTAGGTTAAATGTATTTAGATAAACTAGGTAATTAGAATATGTATGTTTTAATAAATGTTTTAATGCAGATAATGAAAATTGAAGGTACTAATAAAAACCCCAAAGCCAATGAACAATATTTAGTAGCATGTGTACTCACGGTTATTTATGTTGATTTCGCTGCGTCGAGGTTTGTGCACAAAATTCGTTGCTTTGCCGATGTGATCTGGCTATATACGTATGTATGTACTTGGATTTAGGTTTATAGAAAATAATATTTTTTTCCGTGGCTTTGAAATTTAGGTTAGATCATAGATGGATAGTAACTGAATAAACATTATATGTTAGACTATTTTTAAATCTAAATTTAAGGTTAGCCATGAATTTCCTTGCTGTAAGTTATATCGGGGGAAAAATATGGAATTTTTTTCTTTATATATATATTTTTTTTTGTTAGGTTAAGAAAAGCAATGTTATTTAGCAATATGCACCAACATATATGTATATATATGGATCAAAACTAGGCCACATTGCATAGTTGGCTACTAAGCACTTTAAAGTTAACCACTGAATATGGATTATTTGATGGTGCAGCTGGGAGGGTTTGACGGAGCTCTGAATCTCTGGTGAGTGATCAAGTCTGGTGACTGCTGATAGGTATTCTCCCTGTTGCATTGGGTTTTTTTTTACCAAGGGTGGTTTGGCAGGTGTTGATTTTGCACGTGTTTTTGGACGTTTAGGTGGCTATTGCGTGCTGATTTGGGGGACGCATAACCTCTTCGATCCGGACTGACTTTGCATAATTCACAGATCAAGTCCACCGATTTAAATGTACGTCTCTTATTTTTAGTGCGAATGCTTTTTGCTTGGATTAATGAGGCGAGCTTTGTTCATATATCTTGCCCTTGTGGTTTGGGCATTGGACACGTTTTTGGGTCACTCGAACACCCGCAAGCAAAATAAAACTATCCGCACCACTCAGGAAAACCGAAACAGCAGAATTCCAGGTTAGAAATTGGTTATCTCTGCCAATTTCATCCAAGCGTGTTTGCAGCTTTCCTTTTTCTTTGACACCGCAGATCTGTTTCAGAATTAGGAATTTGTCTATAAGATCCGATTTGGTAAGAAAGCTGCCAGCAAAAAGAGCGCGCGATAGCTTAGCCACATCTATCAATCCTATACGAATTACTTTGTGTTAGGAATGTCGTAGATCGTGTCAAAAAAAAAAAATACTGGTTTGCTCTTATGCTATGTGCGCATCTGATCTTAATGGTCAAAAAGGCAGTGTGCGACTAAAGCATACGGTTTGTGACTCGGGAAATACGAGCGGCAGTTATTTTTGAATAGGGTTGGATAATTTGCAAAATATAATATGGGTGACAAATATTTTATTTGTTTTTGGCATACTATCTGTTGGAATACGCCACAGTATGTTTAAGGATGAGAATAGTGGAAAGAAAATGCATCAATTTATCGGCTTAAGTTCAAAAATGTACACTTTCACAATTGTTGATGGTGCTTCTATTCAGAAAGCAAAAGGGATCAAGAAATCTGTAACAAAAAGACTAACCATAGAAAACTACAAGACTTGTTTATTTGATAAGTGCTCTATTTATAGGAAGATGACTATTTTAGGAATAAACTTCATAAAATTTACTCAACTTAAACTACCCAAAATTTAAATAAGAAATCTTTGAGCTTTGAAGATTTTTTTTTTTTTTTTATATATAAAAAGGAAATCCAAATCCCAGAGCACTCAGACTCGGTAACGGTCCATTGTACCACCGGGCAGCAATCCTCCTTTTGGTGTAGAGGCATGTGATTGGGTGGCGTATGTTGTTGTTCCCATGGGGATTGAACCTGCACCGCACGGGTCACAAGCCAACACACTAACCTCTACACCGTCGCCGCCCTGAGCTTTGAAGATACTAAAATATATATGTGAAAATAATATAAGTACTTTGGCCTGGGGTCATTATAAGATTGAAGATTAACATCAATAAATGTAGGTATTGTAAAAAAAAAAAGAATGATTGTTTCTTTTATTAAAAAAATGTTGTGTCTTCTCTCTGCTTGGATACTCAAGATCAAGAGATCATTAAAAAATTGTGTTTCCAAAAATTGTGTGGGTCATTGAAAGAAGCAATGATGCTCTTCAAATAAAATTGTAAGGTATGGTTATAAGCATTTAAATAAAGATCATACACATATAGTTAATTGATACATAAATAAAAATTTCTTCTAAAAAAAAAAATATTGCTTGTTATCATTTGGAAATTGGGTCGCTTCCCTCGGAACCCTTCTATGGAATAACAAATGACATGTTGCGGTTGAGGTCATAATGATATGATAACATTATTATTTTGTTTCACTATATATTTTAAATGGTATAAAAAGTACTCTGAGATAGAAGAAATACATTCTGATGTTGATTAATTATATTTTTTGATCTACAGGAACTTGTAATCTATGTTAAAGAATCATCATCATCATCATCATCTAATTGTTCATCAAATAATGTATATAAAAAAATTAAATAAAGAAAACTATTTGTTTATTTCTAATTGATTATTATTTATTTATTATTTTATTTTATTGTAGGAACGGAACTTGAAAATGCTTGAAGTTACTTGAAAGTGCATGAAGCTATTTGAAAATGCTTGAAGTTACTTGAAAATGCTTTAAAATGCTTGAAGTTACTTGAAGTTACCAACAACAACATTGCTGTGCATGTTATGCATTTGATAATGTTTGAACATACTTGAAGTTACTTGAAAATGCTTGAAGTTACTTGAAGTTACTTGAAAATCCTTGAAGTTACCTGAAAATGCTTGAAGTTACTTGAAAATGCTTGAAGTTACTTGAAAATGCTTGAAGTTACTTGAAAATACTTGAAGTTACTTGAAGTTACCAACAACAACATTGATGTGCATGTTATGAAGAGCTCAGCTATCGTTTGATCAGATCTGTTAAGCTGATCAGTTGTTTATTAGCAGATAACAACAATCTGTTGAAGAGATCCGCTACCGGCTGATCAGATCTGCTAAGCTGTTGAAGAGATCAGCAATCGTTTGATCAGATCTGTTAAGCTGATCAGTTGTTTATGAACAGATAACAACAAGCTGTTGAAGAGATCCGCTACCAGCTGATCAGATCTGCTAAGCTGTTGAGATCAGCTATCGTTTGATCAGATCTGTTAAGCTGATCAGTTGTTTATGAACAGATAACAACAAGCTGTTGAAGAGATCCGCTACCAGCTGATCAGATCTGCTAAGCTGTTGAGATCAGCTATCGTTTGATCAGATCTGTTAAGCTGATGAGTTGTTTATTAGCAGATAACAACAAGCTATTGAAGAGATTCGCTACCGGCTGATCAGATCTGCTAAGCTGTTGAAGAGACCAGCTATCATTTGATCAGATCTGTTAAGCTGATCAGTTGTTTATTAGCAGATAACAACGAGCTATTGATCAGTTAACAATACTCCAACCACTTCCTTGTGCGAAGTGGAAGAGACCTATAATTTAAAGCCGTTTCCGAACGGCACATTTGAGAAGATTCTCATGCCAATTGATACTCTTGGACGCTTGTCAGACGTTTGCAAGAGGTTGGGCACAATAAAGCTGTTGAAGAGATCAGCAATCGGTTGATCAGATCTGTTAAGCTGATCAGTTGTTTATTAGCAGATAACAACGACCTGTTGATCAGTTAACAATACTCCAACCACTTGCTTGTGCGAAGTGGAAGAGATCTATTATTTAAAGCCATATCCGAACGGCACATTTGAGAAGACTCTCATGCCAATTGATACTCTTGGACGCTTGTCAGACGTTTGCAAGAGGTTGCGCAAAATAAAATTTTTCTGGTATCTTCAAGTAACTTCAAGCATTTTCAGGTAACTTCAAGGATTTTCAAGTAACTTCAAGCATTTTCAAGAAACTTCAAGTATGTTCAAACATTATCAAATGCATAACATGCACAGCAATGTTTGTTATTGGTAACTTCAAGTAACTTCAAGCATTTTCAAGCATTTTCAAGTAACTTCAAGCATTTTCAAATAACTTCAAGCATTTTCAAGTTACTTTAAGCATTTTCAAGTAACTTCAAGCATTTTCAAGTTCCGTTCCGATTGGCAGATTATTGCCTCACACATCAATGTTGTTGTTGTTGTAATCGGACACTTGTGTCACAAAAAATAAACAATAATCAATTAGAAATAAACAAATAGTTTTCTTTATTTAATTTTTTTATATACATTATTTGATGAACAATTAGATGATGATGATGATGATGATGATGATGATGATGATGATGATGATGATGATGATGATGATAATGATGATGATGATTCTTTAACATAGGTTACAAGTTCCTGTAGATCAAAAAATTTAATTAATCAACATCAGAATTTATTTCTTCTATCTCAGAGTACTATTTATACCGTTTCAAATATATAGTGAAACAAAATAATAATGTGTTATGTATGCCATGCGTGACCTGTGACGCATTGATATGATGAAGTTGTATACCCAATTTCCATGACCCAGGGTCGTCTTTTTGACGGGCGTCCTAGATTATGGTCGAGTCCAATAGATATTGTCACCATCGGTCAGGTGCGCACGATGTAAATTCACCAGCTGCTTCAGTCTGGGGTGGGGTTCTTTAGATGCACCTTGACACACACACAAAACTTTATCGTGCATTGTGAGAGAAACAAAAAACTAGAATCAGATAAAAGAAGAGCGGCAGAAGAAAATAAGAGGAAAACCGCACCACAACTTTGCCGGGGATTCAGCTGTTAGAATCCCTAGCCCACCCATCCTTTGACGAAAAGATTATCCAGTAATATGGGTCGTCCCACCAACCAAATAAGGACACGACACCTTCAAATATCTTTAAGTTACATGAATTTTATTTAATGAGTCATTTTTACTCTTAATAGCTTAGCTTATTATAATATAATTCATATGAGATTTTTGCCTAAAAGAGACAGCCATTTACCAGATAACCTACTTAAGATTTTTTTTTTTTCTTCTTCGATACTCTAGCTCTCTACCAAGTGACTTGTTCGGGGTATATAACCTAGTTGTAAGTAATTATTTTTATTTCTTTATGCCCTTTTTATACCGTACACCACCACAGAGGTATATACTTTTTGCCTTACCGTCAGGCTATCCGCATGGACGTCGATGCTGTTGTGCCCGAGCACGAGGTAATTTAATTCCAGCGAAGATAGATCTATCGTGGCCATCTGCAATGAAAGAAATAGAACAAAAAAAAAAATACTAAAACGCCTCGGTGCAAAAGGTACAAACCGAACGTGTTCACGCCACTAATGTATGTAACATTAGGCACGCATGCGGGGTGTAGGAGGTGGTGTTATAGAATTTCGAATCACGTAAACTTCACTTCGGTGAGTGTAGCTAGAGACCTAGTCACTAAAGTCTAAAAACTTTCCTATTAGGTCATTCATATAATTATACATGGGCTCCGTCATGCGAGAGCTCGATTAAATATGACATAGATATGTATATAAATAATTTTTTTTTTCTTTTTCTTTTATTTTATAATATAAAGTTAAGCAGTTTTATGATATATTGCTTATTTATAACTTAATATTAGGGGGTACTTAATTTGGTCCAGAGTCCGGATTCGCTGCTATATGCTGGGGTCCTTGGGCTGCATCCCGCCACTGCTGGATCTTCTGCGACTTGATGTTACTGCACTGGTCATGGTCATCCGCGTGTAGTCTTTTAATTTAGATACTGTTCTAATATTTGTTTTTCTCTTTTTTTTTTTTTTTTTTTTTGGGACAACGCCTGAGAGTTTACTATATATTTTTGGCGTCGACCAACACAAAAAACATACGGATCTCAACGGTAGATTGTCGGGACACGCCACTGACTGTTGTTTCACTTTGAAATCCAATCAGCACACGCCACTTAGTATTAATTTAATTTAAAAAAAAAAAAAATTCTAGCTCACGCCACTTCTTTTAATATTTTTAATTTTATTTTTTTATTTTTTTTTCTAGCTCACGCCACTTCTTTTAATAGTTTTAATTTTATTTTCTTATGTTTCTTTCTAGGTCACGCCACTTAATTAATAATTTTAATTTTATTTTCTTATTTTTTTTCTAGCTCACGCCACTTCTTTTAATAATTTTAATTTTATTTTCTTATGTTTCTTTCTAGCTCACGCCACTTAATTAATAATTTTAATTTTATTTTCTTATGTTTCTTTCTAGCTCACGCCACTTAATTAATAATTTTAATTTTATTTTCTTATGTTTCTTTCTAGCTCACGCAACTTAATTTATTAACAGTCGTAGTCTAGCTCTCGTAGCGAAAACACCGAATTATCGCTGTTGCATTAGACAAACGTGCTCCCTTGACAAATTTATCTGTCTCTCTCCCACCAGCGGAAACTCCCATTTTTCTTTCCATCAATCTCTTTCTAAACTCGTGTGTGAAGAAAAAGTGTAATTTGTATTTGATTGTTCCCCTCGCGAAAGGCATGGGCCCAGCGCCGGGGTCGAGAAAAAAGCCCCCAGACTACTACGACGGTTTGTCTGAAAACTTGTCGATTGAGCCTAGGGGGAAAAAAATAAACATGGTTTCGAGGAATTCCCTGAATTACCAACACACCAAAACATACAAAATCCGAAGTTTATTGTGATTGCTCCGAAAGACGCGAAAGCTCCACTTTCATCCGTGAGTATTTTCCTACTAACAAAATCTATCGACGCTATTAGTACTAACCATGAAAGCATTTCTCTTATGAGAGATGGAAGTATTCTCATCTTGGTGAAAAACCAACAAATAGCTGATAGATTCCTAAAGATCACAAACCTTGTAATGGAATTCTTAGAGGTTACCCTCGACAATGTTAATAAATCATTCGGGTTGGGGCTTCTTTAGCTTTATTGTCTGAAAAGGTCTGGATTGAGTTCCCTTACTATTCACCAAGCAACAGCATATGAAACGCTATGTGTTCTTAAGCAGCTGTCTTGATCCCAATTAAGGACCCTTATTAACTTCAATGCATGAAAGGAAAAGGAGCCGTAGAACTTTGATACTACTGGGGCAACGGGCCACCGAAGTCAGCTACTAAAAAAGGTCAAAGCATTTAATCTCTGCCTTAAGTGTAACTCAAAGACTACTAAAGAATCGGCCTTTCATACAAAGACGGGGATATTGATTTATTACCCTTCAAGACAAAAGCCGAGAAGACCACAGAAAACTACTTACCATGGCCAAATAATCCCAAAGGACTATAGGGCCAATCGACGATTTACTAAAAGGTGGTAATTCATTAACACATCCCGGCCACAGACTCCATGGACGTATCAATGATCTTATCGAGGGGTGCTTCGTCAATAGGTACTGTAGGCATGCTTGCGGTTGCACGATACTAGCTCGTCGGTGGGGTGGGATCTTGTACCTATTACGAAACTGACCATTCAATTTTACATGCCTGTTGCTGGATAGCATTGAAGAAGCGTAGTTCTAGTTAGTCATTGGTAGCGAGTTGGGATGTGACTGCCCTAGGAATTCTCGAGGGTGGTAAGTATAAACTCCTTAAGTGAAAAGGTGGGGTACCGTAGCTGTAGTTCGGGCCCCTGAGTGTGTCTGTACCCGCCCACAGTCACCATACCGAGAGGGTATAGGGACACCTTGGTCATTACTTCACTCATGAACTTATTAGTAATGACCCCTTATCTGAAAAAGAATAGTTAAATCAGTCCAAGGAAATAGCGGCTCTATTAGGCCTCATAGAAATACTTCCCCTTTGCACTAAAGAACTTAACCTAGCATAACGAACGAAAAAGAAACCGCTGATCAAATATAAACCAGAAAGTTCTCATTCAAATACAAATTTAATTTTATTTTTATTTTAACTTAGTCCATCTTAATTCTAGTTATTATCCGAGGTGTTAATTAGCACTGCCTTATGAACAGATTCGATCTTATCTGAATATGTGGTGGAACTCAACTGGTTTCCAATATATCAGTTATGACAACATTTACTATACTTTTTAGTTATGAAACCATGCGTGAGATGGATACGACTCTTATCCTGGCTTCACACCAGTTAGTATTTATTTTACCTTCTTAGCAAAGTATGTCAGTTTTCGCATTCAGGTGTTATACATAAGTTTTCGCCGAGAGTCCAATTGGTTTGAACTGTGGCTCGTGTCTCGGGTGGATATATACATAAGATTTGGACGAAGTGAAAATTTAACTAGGTCACAGCTGTTTGTATGTTCTGATTACATACTGGACTACGTACATACTTGTAAATTATGGGCATTTGGTAAATATGATAATATAGTGGCGATCAATATAGTAATGAAATCTTAGATACGTTCAATATACTGAGAATATTTTCTTTTTGTCTAAGTAGACTTACCCGGTTTTATTTAGATTTACCGGCTTTTCCAGCTTTACCCTTACGGTTATGTCCTCCTCTATGGTGTGCACAGCATACGGGGCAGTCGTTCCGCAGCTCTCTTCGAGATAGGGCGGCTAGTTAGTGTTCAGCGGAAAAAAAAGGAAAGTGTATCCAATATAAGCGATTTAGTCAAGCGATTTTTAAGTCCGAAGTTGGCTTAGTAAGCAAGGTGTCCCGCTCTGACGCCGGAGGCTCGGGTTCGATTCTCGGTCAGTTTTCAATTTTTAAATTTTTTTCGGGAAAATAGTGATAGAGACACAAAAATAAACAAAAAAAAAAAAAAAAAAACAAAAGTGCCGCAACGTATCAGGCGATGGACCCCGGAAAATCGGCGGTCTCGCTTACGGGTGTGGGTGTGCCGTTGCGACGTGTTGTGCGAACACGTGAGCCGGCAAAAAAATCAGCAGCAACAATAGCAGTAATGAAAACAGCGGCAGCTTGTATGCCAAGGGCAGTTTTAAATGCCATTAAAGTGACACCAAGTTCAACAGCGGGTTCCGCGTTGCCCAGGCGGGGGTCTACGCAGGCAACACCAGCTACAACAACAACAACAGCAACAACAACAACGCCAACAATAAAAGCTCTCGCTACAACGCCAGCAGTAACTGTAAGCGAGGAGTATAGGACAGTGGAAAAACGGCGGCGGAAGTTAAATCCGAAGCCGAACCTTTCAGCCAAAAGAAGGTTAGACTTGGCAGGCCATAGTGTGGCATCATCGGTGGCTGCATCCGATGATGACGAAGCACACTCCAGCTCTTATGAGTATGATGGAGGAGAGGGCCGGTACGTCGGAGAGGGAAACTCCTTCAAGGACTTACCGGTCGATGACGTGGAAGTCGTCCAAATGGACGAAGAAAAAGAGGATGATGAGGAGGTGCAGCTGGACAAGCTCATAAAAGAGCTGCTGGAGAAGCGCGACCAGTTGCGCAGTAAGAAGCTGCAGCAACAGCAACAACAAGCTGTGCTCAAGCAGCAAGTGCAACAACAACTGGAGGTGAAGCAACAACAACGGCAACATCAACAACAACAACACCAACAACATCAACAACAACAACACCAACAACAACAACAACAACAACAACAACAACAACAACAACAACAATCTAAACAGTCGCGGAAGGCCAAAATACCACCCATTAACGTGAGTAATTTCGACATTGTAGATAGCATTAGGATTTGTAAATTAATAACAAAAAATTTCCATGTGAAAAGGCTTTCTGCTAACAATCACATAATTATATGTGAAAAAATAGAGGAGTACCAGAGGGTGCGCGCCGCTTTGGGAGAGGTGAAAACCGAGTACTTCACGTACACCCCAAGGCAGCAAAAGTTAAAAACCGTGGTACTGAAGGGAATCGATCCCTCAATTAAAACGGAGGAGCTTGAAAGAGAGCTAAAGAATTTTGAAAGCGACGACCTCCATTTCGTGGGGGTCAAGCCGTTTTCCTCCGCTGTGGCAAGGGGTGGTAACCGTCACTTACCATTCTTCCTAGTCCAGCTTACTCCCGAAAGCAAAATCGACAGGCTGCGAAATATCCGCTTCCTGTACTACCATGCTGTAAGGTGGGAGAAAATAAAGAGGTCAGATCGCATACTTCAATGTATGCGCTGCCAAAGGTTCGGGCACGCCGCAGCTAACTGCAACATGCAGTTTAGATGCGTGAAGTGCGATAAGGACCACATACATGGTGAATGCTCTCTAGGTAAGGAGAGAGTCGAAGACCGGAGTGTACTCTCCTGTGTGCTCTGCAGGAACTCTGGACATCCCGCCAACTTCAGGGGTTGTCCAAAGTACCAAGAATTGAAAAAGAGAGTCCAGGCCCGCAAACAGCAGTCTGAAGATGATAGGCGTCAGAGGAGTCGCTCGTTCGCAAATTTTGTGGCACCCAACGTGTCCTTTGCCCAAATGGCAGCTGGACCGGGTCAAGCCCACATGACATCAAACCAACCAAAGGTAGCCCAAAAGGCACCAGAGGTGGATCTGGACTTAAAATCGATCCTTCTGTCTCTGCACGGAAAGATCGATAAGTTCCAGAAACAATTAAATGAACAAGCGGCCCGAATTGACTTTATCTATTCGGAGCTGTTTGTGGGGTCTGGTGTGCCATAAATCTAATGGCTACGCTGGATGAGGGAAACTTAAAGATCCTTGCTGTGAATGTTAATTCACTAGTCAGGATCGAGAAAAGAACATCACTTGCCAACTTGTTGAAAACCGAAAACCCGGATGTGCTTTTGGTTAGCGAAACTAAGCTAAATCAGAAGCACAAATTGGGATACAAAAACTATCATGTAATAAGAAGAGACCGGCCTCACTCCACTCAAGGAGGTGGGGTTGGAATCTTAATTCGAAAAGGCCTGCGCCATAGGGTTATATATAGCGGGGACGTACGTAGGTTCCAGTTGTTGGAGGCATGCATCATATGCATTCCTCTCCATAGCCGGAGGAGAATGTATGTGGTGTCGCTTTACGCACCTGCAGCACCTCCACCAAACCAATTTATGACAGAGCTCGAGACACTTTTTCGTGGTCTGCAGCTGAACTCGGAGGAGAATTATTACTTCTTGGCCGGAGATATTAATGCCAAACATGCGGCATGGGGAAATGTTACTGCAAATCCCAGGGGCAACCAGTTTCACGACTGGTGGCGCCTCAATATGATTGTGTACAACCTCGAGTTGTACGCGACGGATATCCCTTCTTTCCCAAGAAGCGGTGCTTTCCTGGACTTGGCCTTAACGGACGCAAGACTTCAACTGACGAACATAGATCAAAACACGCGGAACTGTTTGCGTGCGTTTGAGTACGATAGTGATCACTACGGACTCGCCGCCGCAATACGGATCCCGAACGAGCAAACGCTGCTGGAGGAGTACGAAGCAGTGTGTTCATTCGATTATCGGAGGGCACAATGGTCGCGCTTCTCCAGATTTTTAAAGCGAGATATACGTTCGAGTAGGATCGACCCACCGACAAACAGTAACATGACAAATGATGACATTGATCGGCATTTATTGCAAATGAACGACGCCATCAAACGAACTATGGAACGAACTATTCCTCGAGTAGGGCGTTCCGACGACGACCAGACAGAAAAGTACAGAAACCCTACAATCGACGCACTATACCGACAGAAAAGTAGACTGCTCTCGAGGCTTAAACGGCTGTACAGGCAATTTACTGATCGCAACGACCCGGAGGTAAGGATGCTGAATTCAGAGATCCGAATCCTGAAACAGCTGATAAAAGAAAATTACAAAAAATCTGTAAGTCTGTATTGGGGCAATAAAATTCGGGCTATTAAAACCTGTAGTCCGAATATGTTCCCACAGATAAATAAGTTGTTCAGGAGGAAAGATCACAATGATATTCCTTGTGTTCGAATCTCCCAGACAGCAGAGAACAGACAGACGGTACTGACTGCTGGAATAAGTCCAGAAAGTGTCGCTTCAAACGACGATTTTTTCGTGGTCGAGGACCCACAGGAGAAGGTGGATTTGCTGGGCGCTTGTTTCGAGGCCGTGTATACGGTGAATAATCCTGTTCGCCGTAACCACGACATTGAGAATAGGGCTCTGGTGAGCCACTTCGATCTGCGCACCGAACTTGAGAATTGGCGATCTGAGAATAACGGATTCACCGTGTTCACTGATGAAAACCATGCTAATGCAGTTGTCGCCAATGGCCGAGATGCATCGCACTTGTTCGTGTCGAAGGATGATCTTCTGTGCATCTTCGAGACACTAAAGAATAAAAAGTCGGCGGGGATGGATGGTGTCCCAAACGTCGTATTGAGACACCTGCCTCTGGAGGCTGTAGATATTTTCACCACGCTGTTTAACAATGCGCTGAATAATGCATATTATCCGGCGCATTGGAAGGTAGCTGTGGTACACCCTATCCCGAAAAAATGTAAAGATAGGACGAACCCTGCCAATCTCCGGTCAATTAGCTTGCTTCCGAATATTAGCAAGGTCTTTGAAAAGGTTGTCAATAGAGCCCTGTTAAAGTGGGTCGAGGACAATAACATAATTCCGGACAACCAGTTTGGTTTCAGGGCGAGGCATGACACTATTCATGCCGCGTCGAAACTGGTTTCCGACATTCAGTGGAATAAATGCAAGAACCAATGCACGGGTGCTTGTCTGGTTGATTTTGAGAAGGCTTTCGACACCGTATGGTTAGAGGGACTTTTTTACAAGTTGATCAGGCGGGGGATGCACAAACCTTTGCTATATGTAATTTATAATATGCTTATGGGAAAGAAGTTCGTTGTCAAATGTGGCAACGTGACTTCGAGCAGAGTCTTTGAAATTAAAAACGGTTTACAGCAGGGGGCGGTCAATTCTCCGATCCTGTTTAACATTTACACGAGTGATCTGGTGGGTTCACTCAGCCATGCTATAGCGTATGCCGACGATTTGGTGGCATACAGATCAGGTCCTAAAATCGAGGTCATTAATATCCTTTTGCAGCGTGACTTCGATCAAATTAAGCGATATTGCGACGACTGGAAGTTGAAAATCAACTTTCAGAAGACGGAAACAATCTTGTTCAGAACTCCATTGGCTGGGGCCTCTAGGGATACCAGAAAAAACTGGAAAAAATTGGCCATTATTGGACAAAATGGGCAGCCATTGGCGGTGAGAAGCGCAGTTAGATATCTAGGTATCTGGCTTGACCAGTATCTGTATTTCGATAGACATATAGTTGCTTGTCTTGCTGGGGCCAAGAAGGCTTATGCTCTAACAAGGAGACTGTTTCATAGCAGTCAACTTGACTCCAGAGTGAAGGTCATTTGCTACGTGGCCCTTATAAGGCCGATCATCGCTTATGGTTGTCCATTATGGTTTAATATAGCGCCTAGCTATATGGAAAAGATTCGGGTTTTGGAGAGACAATGTCTTAGGACCTGTCTCCGGTTGTTCCGAACGCCTGAATCCAACTATATAAAATACTATCCCAACAAGGTCCTATACGATGGGGCTCAGTAGAATAGGATTGACAATTTCCTCATTAAGGTCACTCGAAGGCACGTTGCAAGGGCGATGGCCAGCGACAATAGTCTGATATTTGGGGCTTACTACCCCAATGAAATGTACATAGAGAGTACGCTCCGGTCTGGCTTTATCCCGCCAGAGGCATTTATCCATATTGATTCAAAAGGGCTGGTACAGACGAGGGATGGTATCCCGGTCTTATACCATCGCTACCGCAGCGCGAGAGATAAGCGGCTCCTCCATGACGGGGACGTCGCCAATGCTCATGAGCTCCTCCGTTTTAGTACCGCAATATCGGAGAGGTATAGATTCGACACGGAAAAGCAATTCGCCGAATTTTGGTGGCTTGTTGAGGGGGGAGGGGTCAACATGCCCTCCCAGGACGGTGCGTTACTCTAGGTAACATCCTCTTAGCTTATAAGTTAGATTAAGTCAGCTAGGGCGTTTTTGGGAGAGGCCGGGCTCGCCAACGTGTGGTGGTGCTTCCGGGAGTTGACTGACGCTGTAAGGCTTCAGTCGGCTCACGGCGGCGCGTGTGCACGTTGACGACTGCCAGGCGCTCGGAAAGCAATTGGGATTTTGACCACTTATTGCGCCAGGCAACGAGTGCTCAGAATCCTAATTATAGTTAGAATACGTTAAGTAGTTTAAGTAAGTAGAATAGGTAGTTTGTAATTTGTTTTATATAAAATCTCAATAATGATACCGAGTTTTAGTAAATTTTCTCGAGGAATATATATGTAAGATTAGTTCGTAAAATAGTTCGTAGGCCGAAAGGCAATAATTCTAAGATATAGTTAAGTTTAGAGCGTTCGCATAAGGACCAATAAATAAGAATAAGTATCCTGTTAATTTTAAGTTAGGTTTAATCATTTTTGTCTAGTATGTAAGTAGATATTTATCAATGAATAAAAAAATGAATTTCAAAGTCAAAAAAAAAGTCACAGCATACGGGGCGTTGTGTCGACGCTATTTATCGATTTATCTAAACACTCTGAGGAAAATGGTTATGTATATTTAATATTTCATGTGTAAAGATCGTTACACTAGCGGATTAGATGATGCACCCTATGGTAAGCAATAATAATAAGTATCCTGCCGATTCTACTTGATGTGCCTCAGTTCAATGAATAATTTGATACACATATATGAATTGATAGGCATTCAACTTTTAATTAGATAAATTATGTTGGCATGCTGACTTAGATATAAGATTACTTAACTAGATTACCCTGGTGGTCTGGATACACTGCTGCTGGTGATCTGGATCTGTTGTCTGGTGTTACGATGTTTGGTGTCCACTCGGTGGCCGACTATGCTGATGGTGTCGTGACGTGGTTGCGTGTTGCACTGTTGGAGTTATTTGTGCTGTGGATGCCCCACCATTTCTTTGGGCAGTGAAACAACTGGTGACGCTGCTGCTCACGTTGATTGGCTGGTGACCGTGCCGTTTGTGCTGAGCCAGTCTCACCGCTTCTTTGGGCAGTGGACCGATCAAACGGTGCCTGATGGGCGCCTTTTTATTTTATTGCGCTGCTTGGTGCCGGAGGATTTTGTGTCGTCGACGCCTCACTTCTTGGGATAGTGATGGTCTTGGTGCCTGTGATTATCAATGGAGTTTGCTTTGCTCGTGGATTGCGCGACTGCTACTTTCTGGCGACGACGCTCAGTATGTAAGTAACCCTGGTGAATTACAACGTTTTGTTGCACTGGAAGCACAGTTTTAGTGCAAGATGACCGTGGATTGCATGGTTTCTGGATATCGTGAGGGCGACCTGCGCCTATTCATCCTATGGCGAATGTCTTAGCGCCACATTTGTGGGGCAGCGCACTTATATCACTTTAAATTTACCTCTACTTTAAGTAATTTACAAGAGCTACCATTTGGCATAAGCTCGCAAACTGGGCAATTCAATAATTTACAAAGAGAAATACTTTTGGGCCATTGATGCCGCTGATGGCAGTGGATGGAGCCAAACCCTCCGTCTAGCACGACGGTTGAAAAAAGAAGAGATGGAGTCAAGTCTAGACTTGTCCATTGATGGGTGAAATTTTCTATATATCCGCAATAAATTTCGGTTTCGGTGAGTTTTATGTTGGTATGCCTTGTTTAACCGGCACTTCACACTAGTGTGCGGATAGCTTGGTTGAAATTGATTGAAAGGGGTTTCCATTGAGTGGCAATTGGAATTAATTCTATATAAAAAGGAATTATCATTTCTTTTTTTTTCTTCTTAATGTATGCTGTCCCCTACAAACCAAACGCCTGAGATTAAGTTTCACTCGAGACCTTCTAAGGGGCGTCTATGACGTGGTAAGTATTTTGGGTGTCAATAAGGAATGTATGTCTGGGTCACATCCTTCTGAGAGTCTTTCAGAGGTATGTGTTTGTGGTAAATCCGGGTTTCTGGTTAAGTCAGGTGGTTTTTGAAAGTCAGGTGGTTTCTGAAAATCAGTTCTTTTTAGCAGCCTAAAGCTAGGTTCGCGTTCTGGTGTTTCTGAACTGGAAGAATTACTACAGTTAATTAAGGAATTTCCGGGTTCCTGGTTTGAGGACAAAACTGCCCGGTTTTCTATTAGCCCTGTGTTCCGTTTTCCGAACACTTCACACAGTTAGGTGTTGTCGTATTTTCCTTCCCACATTTGTAACAGAATAAGTTATGTTGAGGACTTGGGCAATGGACAAACGAGTGGCCTTGATTCTTGCAATTCCAACAGGTATATTGACTGGTGTCTCTATTGCTGGAGGATAATCTGAACGCTTCGACTTCTAATTGGGGATCTTCTTCACCGTTAAGGTCAAGTTCGTTGATTTGGCGTCTAAAGTTATTGGGAATTGCCTGCCCTTGCCTTATACCATCGCTGTGGTTAACATATTTTTCGATGGTTCTACAAAAGTGGACCATCTCTGGCAAACAGGTGGCTTTATAGGTTATTAAGAGTTCACCTATACGGCGCTTAACATTTTGTTTGATCAATTCCATGATCTCCCTGGGTGGTTTTGGGCAATGAAGTCTTGTATTCATGTGTGTTATAATGTTATAGAATTCGTCAAAACTTTCGTTCTGGCCTTGCCGTCTATCGAACATCCGGCGTGAACGCTCCGAGTCAGTTTCTAATGTTTGGTAATGATCGATCAAGTTGAGTCTAAGAAGATTCCATGTAGCATTAGGATTGGTTTTGAGGAAAACCCAATACCAATTTTCAACTTGTCCTGATACGAAATGGTGGAAGTGAAGAGCGATCTCTTCCCAAGTACTATTATAACATTCTTTCAAGCGCTCTAGCCGAAAGAGAAACTCATCTACTGTGATCTTTTGGTTATCGAATGATAAGCCCCATTTACGGAATTCTACTGTCCTTTGCGAAGTGCAAGATGGGATATTTCGCTGAGGTTGAGAGTCAGAGTTCAAGTTCAGGTTGTTCAGTCGCCTTAGGAAGTTCTGGGCATTCTCGCTGAGGTTCTCCGGGAATTCATCTTCGGGACCAGGTATTCTTTGTTCGTTCCCATTTGCAAGAGGATCTGTTCTCGCCGTTCTCCTCGAAGGCTGAGTTCTATGAACTTCGCTTCCGTGAGTTACCAGTGGAGGTGTGGTCGCGTTAAGCGTGGCTCGAACAGTATCTGCAACTTGATTGCGAATGACCTGTCTCTCTCTTGCAAGTTCTTCTCGCAATGTTCTTCTTTCTTCCGTTCTTCCTAAGCCTACTGGTGCCGTTACCACCTCTTCAATGTATCTAGCTAAGCTTTGATCGGCTATTGCTGATCGACTAGTGGCCGGTATATTGGGCAAGGTCACGGATTCATTCAACGGGTTCCGGTGTCCAGCGTTTGCACTACTAGCTTGTACATTTATGAAGGGTTGTACGTTGGGAGCTGAATCTTGACTTTCAGTGTCAAGGTTGTCATCATCGTTCTCGCGGAGTTGGGCGTTACTCTCGGTAATAGCTTTTCTCGCGGAACGGTTCATTTGGGTGGCTTGGTAACGAGTGCCTTTATTAATGGGTTTAGGCGGCATCGTACCGTACTTCAATTTCTAATCTTAATACTACTGGGTATATTTAATCTTAACTATAAATATGGGATTTATAATTCAATGTCTGTTAATTCAAAAATTGTTGTTAATGGTCTAAAAAAAAATTTTCTATCTAACTACTAATAATAATGATACCTAAATACTTAATCAACTGCCTTACCTCTATGTCTCGGTAATTCTATATGCTTAAGTTACTTATTAAATAACTTATTTCTACTTAACTGTCTAACTAATAGCAAAGTGGGTTTTAATAATCAACGTTAGTTAATTCACAACTTGAATGAATGGTAAATATGAATATGTATAAAGAAACTAATAATACCTAAATACTTATTAAACTATCTTATTTTACCTAGATGTCTTAATTTATACTAACCGGTGTAGTAACTTACAATCTATATAAAAAAAAGATATAAACTATCCACCAATAATAAAGTTCCGAAAACTTTAATGACTATACTCTATCAAATACTTAACGTCTAGGGTTTTAGTCAGAATGAGACATCGGGGGTTTTTGGGTGACCACCGGAAGGGTGTTGTTACTTAATTCTAAATGAGTGGCGAATGTATCAGGACTGCTCCTCGATACGTAAACTAAATACAATATTAGGACTACTCCTCAATATGCAGCTAAATCAAGAAAATTAAACAATATCAGGACTGCTCCTCGATACGTAAACTAAATACAATATTAGGACTACTCCTCAATATGCAACTAAATCTAATCCAAATCTTAATCGAAAATTAACTTAAATGTGCAAGGGAAGTGTAACTATAACATTTGGTCTTGTTACCGTGTCACTTGGATTATTCTTTTCACTTTAGGGTTGAGAATTCTGCTTTAGTATGTTTACGGAGATCGGTTCTTCAATCAAATTGAACATCCCGATACTACTCAAAAGCTTGGGTTATACTCCTCTGTACGCACACACATCTTCACCGATCCCTGTCATTAAATGCAGCTGACGAACAGTGGTTTCAACTGAACCGATAGTCCCGGTCACTTAATGAACTGAACCGTCTGAAGAAGCGCTACTCTTCATAGTCACATCTGTTAGATGTTGTCAGCGCTCATCATTTCGACTCGAAGTAGTGAGCTTGCTACTTTTAACTAGAAATAAAATCTTCTACTGAAGAGCTTCAAGATTTTCTTTATTATTTTTATACGTTTTGTTGTGAATCAATACAAGGTTAAGGTTTTATAGGAAGTGCTGTCTGCCATGAGGAGCAAGTCCCAAGCGTCTCTGGTAACAGTGGTTTCAAATGAACCGATAGCCCGGTCGCATGTTCAGTTGTTTCCTCAAAGACATACTTCCTTATAACCGTCAGGGATGTTAAAAGGTGGGCGTATCAGCTTGATGAAATCAAATCCTAAACGCTGCTGACGAACAGTGGTTTCAAATGAACCGATAGTCCCGGTCGCTTAGCGAAATGAATCACCAAGCGATACGCTGGTATCAATAATTACTCCCGGTTAGGGTCGTTACAACACGATGATTCGTGTCCAGATGATAACATCTGGTCATCCGTTGTTACTAACTATATTCACTTTGACTAACCTTGCCTATTCACTATGAGACTGGAATGTCTCGAATTCAAAGGTGGAATTGAATTCTGAAAATCGGTGCACCACCAGTTGGGTTTGTCGGGCTTATTCGTTGCCTGCCTCACGATGGTTGTCGGGCTCATATTCGGGCCCCACGTTTGCTGTCGTCTGTGTAATGGTTATTACAGAGGATGGACCAGCAATTCGTGAGACTTGTTTCCCTTTTACGGGTTTGCTTGCCCCACGTTGGGCGCCATCTGTGTAATGGAATTCTTAGATGTTACCCTCGACAATGTTAATAAATCATTCGGGTTGGGGCTTCTTTAGCTTTATTGTCTGAAAAGGTCTGGATTGAGTTCCCTTACTATTCACCAAGCCACAGCATATGAAACGCTATGTGTGGCTATGAAGTCAGCTACTATAAAAGGTCAAAGCATTTAATCTCTGCCTTAAGTGTAACTCAAAGACTACTAAAGAATCGGCCTTTCATACAAAGACGGGGATATTGATTTATTACCCTTCAAGACAAAAGCCGAGAAGACCACAGAAAACTACTTACCATGGCCAAATAATCCCAAAGGACTATAGGGCCAATCGACGATTTACTAAAAGGTGGTAATTCATTAACACATCCCGGCCACAGACTCCATGGATGTATCAATGATCTTATCGAGGGGTGCTTCGTCAATAGGTACTGTAGGCATGCTTGCGGTTGCACGATACTAGCTCGTCGGTGGGGTGGGATCTTGTACCTATTACGAAACTGACCATTCAATTTTACATGACTGTTGCTGGATAGCATTGATGAAGCGTAGTTCTAGTTAGTCATTGGTAGCGAGTTGGGATGTGACTGCCCTAGGAATTCTCGAGGGTGGTAAGTATAAACTCCTAAAGTGAAAAGGTGGGGTACCGTAGCTGTAGTTCGGGCCCCTGAGTGTGTCTGTACCCGCCCACAGTCACCATACCGCGAGGGTATAGGGACACCTTGGTCATTACTTCACTCATGAACTTATTAGTAATGACCCCTTATCTGAAAAAGAATAGTTAAATCAGTCCAAGGAAATAGCGGCTCTATTAGGCCTCATAGAAATACTTCCCCTTTGCACTAAAGAACTTAACCTAGCATAACGAACGAAAAAGAAACCGCTGATCAAATATAAACCAGAAAGTTCTCATTCAAATACAAATTTAATTTTATTTTTATTTTAACTTAGTCCATCTTAATTCTAGTTATTATCCGAGGTGTTAATTAGCACTGCCTTATGAACAGATTCGATCTTATCTGAATATGTGGTGGAACTCAACTGGTTTCCAATATATCAGTTATGACAACATTTACTATACTTTTTAGTTATGAAACCACACAGTTAGTATTTATTTTACCTTCTTAGCAAAGTATGTCAGTTTTCGCATTCAGGTGTTATACATAAGTTTTCGCCGAGAGTCCAATTGGTTTGAACTGTGGCTCGTGTCTCGGGTGGATATATACATAAGATTTGGACGAAGTGAAAATTTAACTAGGTCACAGCTGTTTGTATGTTCTGATTATATACTGGACTACGTACATACTTGTAAATTATGGGCATTTGGTAAATATGATAATATAGTGGCGATCAATATAGTAATGAAATCTTAGATACGTTCAATATACTGAGAATATTTTCTTTTTGTCTAAGTAGACTTACCCGGTTTTATTTAGATTTACCGGCTTTTCCAGCTTTACCCTTACGGTTATGTCCTCCTCTATGGTGTGCACAGCATACAGGGCGTTGTGTCGACGCTATTTATCGATTTATCTAAACACTCTGGGGAAAATGGTTATGTGTATTTAATATTTCAGGTGTAAAGATCGTTACACTAGCGGATTAGATGATGCACCCTATGGTAAGCAATAATAATAAATATCCTGCCGATTCTACTTGATGTGCCTCAGTTCAATGAATAATTTGATACACATATATGAATTGATAGGCATTCAACTTTTAATTAGATAAATTATGTTGGCATGCTGACTTAGATATAAGATTACTTAACTAGATTACCCTGGTGGTCTGGATACACTGCTGCTGGTGATCTGGATCTGTTGTCTGGTGTTACGATGTTTAGTGTCCACTCGGTGGCCGACTATGCTGATGGTGTCGTGACGTGTCGACTTGTTGGCTTGCTGCTCCAGTCATATCTCATTGGTGTGGAGACGAATGACTGGCGGATGGTGATGTTGGTGCTCGTTCTGTCGTCGTTCTTTAGCTGAAGCGCTACTTTGTTACGGGCGACGCACCGCTAACAGTGCGTGCGTGTTGCACTGATGGCGATACCTCACTTCTTGGGGTAGTGATGGTCGTGGTGCCAGTGGTGATTAGTAAAGTTTGCTTTGTTCGTGGATTGGGTGAACTCTAACATATGGCGACGACGCTCACAAATGGTTTCCCACAAAATACGCAGCACTTATCGTTCTCCTGACACCATTGTTGTTGCATTGTGAGTTCTTTCATCGGTACTGCATATCTATAATAATCAGCATACAGACGTTGAATGTCTTCACTTAGATTGATGAGAAATTGTCTCGTACAGTCTAGCCCTATAAAATAAAAATAAGATTATTAAAACATCAAAAGAAAAAAAAAAGCAAACTTCTTACCTGCAAACGTTCTCATTGAATTCTTGCTTTTATCAAAGAAACAATTAATATAGTATACAAATGCGCAAGGAACATGTTGTTGAGTTGTTGTTGTTGATGACATTCTTGGATCAGGAAGACAAGTACTTACAGGTAGTAAAATACTTTCAAAGTCTGCATATACTCGTATCACGAAAGGTACACTGACAGACTTTTCAACATTTCAACATATGTAATCACATGAGTGCATTCTTTCTTATGTTTGGTGCTGCTTGCTGTTAAAACACAAATGCTTACGCTGTGTTCTTAGCACTATAAGTGTACTGTAAAAACAGAAAAAAATCCCTTTAGCGTAAGCAAATTATATAAAAAAAAAAAAATCCTATCGCGTAGAAGCCGACTCAAACATTTAATCCATACATAGTGTGACGCTTCGTTATTATCGCAATATAACAAGTTTAAGTGCAATGGTTTCTCATTTTTCGTCAAATAGTATGGACCCTCAATACATTCTTTACTGTTGCCATCATCATTCGAGTACCCAAACACATTTACACTTACTTGATTTGTGCTTCAAATTTGCATATCTGATCAATTCCCAAAGGAAAAATGAGATCTTTAAAATTTAACACCATATTTGCAGTGAGAATACAATCACTCCTTATATCCGGTATGTTATAAGAATATGGGTAATTGGGCATCGACACATTTGGATTTACAGCTGATATTATCGACCATTTGAAACAATATTTGTCACTATTCTTAACATTGATAACAGCCTTTTTGTTATTAATGAATTTTGGTAATTTAAAGTGTCTTGACCCCATCAAACAATGGTATCTATTAATATTCAATTCCAAGGCTTTTATTTTAATCAGAGTCCATCCACTGTCTCGCTCCTAAAATTCTTCCAACTTCTCCCTTATATTCTCCTCCATATCTTTTATTATTTTTTTTAATATTGTCATATAAAAGAGCGGATTGCATACGAGTTACCATTGACTTTACATCAAACTCCATATCGTCTTCATTACCAATCTTAACAAATTCAGCGAATAATTCCAAATTGAATTTAACCGAATTATTCTCAACGATTTTCTCTTCTAAAAGATTGTGCACAATCGCTCGCTTCTGAACAAAATATGAATTCACATCGAAATCGTCTTCTTTTTCATTCATCACAGAATAGGAGACAATTCGTTCTTTGAACGATGACATTATTTTAAACGCATTATCATCGTAGGCCACTTGCATTTTTAATTTACGTCTATTGCTTCGCTGATGGTGTTTCCAGTTCCTTTTATTCACTTCAATGTTACACAAATTGCACACAATATTCGATGATGATGATGACGCTGGCAAAGCTGATGATATCGGTGGTGATGCTGTCGACGCTGATACTACACACTTTAACAATTGCGGCTTCAATTTGTATTTTCTGGTAAAGCTAATAAATGCTTGGAATCTAAAAATTCCTCCAATCCTCTTTTTGCCTGTTACGGCCCTTGTGGCTTAATGTTCCATGCTAAATGTGTTGGTTCAACCAATGCATTTATGGATAAAGTTAAAGCTTCGGAGATCGCCTTATGGTACTGCTCTCCGTGTCGAAAATTGTCACTGTCCACCCTTGCTCTTAAAATGTCAATCTTCAAGGCTGACATAATGAAACTATCTAAGGGGTTTCAAGACTTGTTCGACAATTTTAATACCACCGTCCTTAACGTATCAAAGTTCTCTGATCTTCATCTTTCGGCAGACGCCTCAACGTCTACTGACCTTGAGTTGCCGACTAATGAAGTAAAGCAGAGTACCCAACGGTCTATGAATACATTGTCTTTATTGGACACAACAGGTTCCAAAACTGTTGAAGCTACCCCTGAGCCCATTCTTAATTTAGCATCGCCCTCACCTACTCTACTCGCTGGCAAAAGGAAACGCGATATGCCTTCCTCTGAGTTAAATCCAAAGGCAAAGCGGTTTAATCTTAGGAGTCAGCGAAAAAAGTCAAACGAGGCGCAAACTCTTAATGTTATTCCCACATACATAAATCGTTCCTTAGGTTCAGAATCTGGAACTATTGAATCGATTCCCAGGCCGAAATCTATTTTCATTTCTCGACTTAAACCAAACACTTCTTCAGACGATGTCTTGAACCATTTGGTCTCGAGAAACCTGATTCCAAAAGATGACGCAATCAAATGCACCAAAATCAGCAAGGCTGATGGGTTTGTTGCGTCTTTCAAAATTGTTGCCCCTTCAGTATATTTTGAAAAGCTGTGCAATAGCACTGCATGGCCTGAAGATACTTTAGTTAAAGAATTTACGCCCCGTTCGACAAAAAGTCGCAGGAAAGATCGTCCGTCCGTGTTAAAAAACCAAGTAGGTTGTCCCTCTACTATCAAAATGTAAGGGGACTCCGCACAAAAACCGCTGAAGTATATTTAAACTCCCAAGCCCTCTCTCATGATATCTTCTCCTTGACGGAAACATGGCTTAATGCCGGAATTTTAGACACGGAACTCTTCAATCATGAGTTCTCCGTATTCAGAAACGACCGTCATAACAATGACCTGAAAGCGCTTGGAGGAGGTGTCCTGATCGCTGTTCGTACCAACTTTGAGTCACGAAAGATTGACTTTCCATTTCCACTAAATGTCGAAATTATCTGTGTAAAAATTACACTTAAGAACAAACATTTATATGTTGTTAATGCGTACATTCCATCGTCTCGTCTATGTTCTTTGTATTCTGAACTTTCTATGGCACTTGACCATATTTTTGACATATCTTGTTGTGACAGCACTGTCTTACTTATAGGCGACTTCAATCTACCGCATATTGGATGGGTACCTTCTGAGGACGATTCTCATTTCATTCCATCCTTTGACTCTGCCCAACAAGAGCTCGCTTTACTAGACAACATTTTGTCTTTTGACTTACAGCAAACAAGCTGTATAAAAAATTTCAGAAATCGAACTCTCGACCTTGTTTTCTCTTCTGACTCTGTTAGTACTGTGGTTCTGGAATCCCACTTCAGTATAACTAACATAGATGACAATCATCCACCCTTGGATGTATTTATTGAGCTAGGCGCACATTTGTACGAAAATAGTAATTCGTATGACCGTTCGCAATCTTTTGACTTTCGGAAAGCAAATTTTCAAAGGCTTTCCGATGAAATTAACAGCTTTAATTTTAATCTTACTGCGTTATCTCATGTTGAAGATGCAGTAGGCTCTTTTTATTCTTTGATGGATAACTGCATGAAAAGAGTGATTCCTGTGAAATCCTCTAGAAATCTGAAAACGTCCCATCCCTGGTACACTAAAGAGCTCAAATCGATACGAAACAGACGTAATAGGGCTTGGAAGAACTATTTAAAAAGTCTATGCCAATCAGATCTTGAACTCTATTTCACTTTGTTCAATGAATTCAAATCTTTATCCTGTAACTTATATATTGACTATATAAGCAAAATGGAATGCTCTTTAAAATTGAACCCCAAACTTTTCTGGGGTTTTGTTAATTCTAAGAAAAAAACCGATGGTTATCCATCGAAGCTTACTTACAATAGTTCTACAACTGCTGATTCGCTAGACGCAAGCAATATGTTTGCAGATCATTTCAGTAAGTCATTCAGGGAGACCCCTCTTCACATTGATGATCAATATTTTAGTTATCTGACTAGCTGTTCCCAAATAAGTTTTAGTAGTATTTCATTCGATTTGGAAACAATTTTGAAATGTATTTCTTCTCTGAAGAATGACTATTCATCTGGTCCTGATGGCATTGCACCGATTGTTCTCAAAAAATGCAGTCATGCAATTGCTCCATATCTGAAGTATCTGTTTGAATTGTCCATTAGTACAGGTAAATTCCCTAATCTTTGGAAAAGTGCTTTTATCACACCTGTATTTAAAAAAGGCGAACGTGGTGATATCACTAACTATAGGCCCATTTCAAAGCTTTCGTGTATCCCTAAGCTTTTTGAACAAATTGTTTGTGAAAAGTTAATATTTCTTTGTCGCAATATAATTTGTAATGAACAGCATGGATTTGTAAGAAACAGATCCACTGTCACTAATCTATTAAGTTTCTTGCATGATTGTTCTAATGCCTTAGAGAATAAGGACGAAATGGATTGCATATACACTGACTTCTCTAAGGCTTTCGACCAGCTGTCCCATGAAATAATCGAATTTAAGCTCAGGGCTTTTGGTTTCCCACCATGTTTCATAAAATGGGTTAATTCATACCTTAGATCAAGGGTCTATCAAGTGAAATTTAGAGGATCGCTATCTGTATCGTTCACAGCTCAGTCTGGAGTTCCCCAAGGAAGTCACCTCGGACCAATTTTGTTTATACTTGCAATTAATGATGTTAAGGCATGTATACATCACAGTAATATCCTGATCTACGCTGATGATATGAAAATATATAAATCTATCACTAGTCAGCAAGACAGAATGTTTCTTCAATCTGACATTAATAGCTTCGCCAATTGGTGTGATAAAAACGGTTTATCCCTGAACCCATCTAAATGTCAACATATGACATTCTCTAGAAAGAATATCCCTTCCACCTTTCAATATTCTCTGTCTCAACATATTCTTTGTAATGTTGATAATTTTAAGGATCTTGGGGTTTATTTCGATCCCAAACTAGTTTTTGCCAAGCATATCAATTTTATTGTTAATAAATCTAATTCTATGCTGGGCTTCGTAAAAAGGTGGGCGAAAGAATTTAATGACCCATACGTTACTATGTCATTGTACAATTGTTTTGTCCGTCCGATTCTAGAGTATGCTTCACAAGTTTGGACGCCATTCTACAACATTCATTCAAATCGAATAGAGGCCATTCAACGAAAATTTATTCGATTTGCACTAAGAGGACTTCCATGGGATGATCCTTTTAACCTACCTCCTTACAGTCAGCGTATTAAGCTTCTTCAAATGTTACCCCTTTCTCAACGTAGGCTTAATAGCGATATCATTTTTTTACAGCAGCTTATATCCGGTCAAATAGATGCACCTGACTTGCTGTCGTCTATTGGCTTTAATTTTCGTGGTGGTGCCCATAATTTACGCAGTGTTGAATTATTGGTTAACCCCCATCATAGAACGAATTATGGGAGTCATGAGCCTATTAGTCGCATGAGTAGAATCTATAATCTAAATGATCATGTGATTGACTTGCATGTTAGTAAAATTAACCTTAAAAATATTTTGCGTAATAATGCTTTAATATCTTGAATTGTTTTCATTATTTTGTGTCTGTGTTAGTATTTTATAGGTACATAATTATTGTATTTTGAATTGTTTTGTCCTTACTAACACCTGCACTAAATGATGAGCCTGTGAGAGCACTTTTAGTGCCGGCAATTTCTGCTCGTGACAGTTGCTTGCTTTAAGCACTCCACGACACAGAGCTGATAGTGTAGTAAAGAAATAAACGTTTTACCACAAAACATACAGTGATTCAATATCTTGTTATGAACCGTTTCCGTATGACGCATTAAAACATCTTTACGTGAAAATACCTTATCGCAAATACTGCACTTCATCTTTGTTTTTGTCTTCGTACACACGTTTTTTAACAATAAAGTATTCAACTATGACTTTAAATGTGATTCAATTCAATTTATAGTATTTGCATTCGTACAATGAAATCGCATTTATAGAAATAAAAATATTTAGATACATCAGCACTTAGTCATTAGAATACAAATTAAGTTATGGTAATACAACTGGATTGACTCAAATGACTAAATTTATCTTAGGATTCCATTTATATTGCAAGTTATACAAGCAGTATATGTACATTCACAAATCAAGAGTGAGTGTGAATTGTTTTTTCCTCTTCAAATGTTTCCTCAATTCGAAGAATGAACATAGGAAATGATTATTCAACCTGTATGTAGCTATGACTGAAAGTATATATATATATATATATATATATATATATATATAGTCATATTAGAAATAGTTGACTTTATATATCCGATTCCATTTATGTGCCCTTCGCAATCATTTTTATACCATATTCTAAGGGTATATTAATTTTGACGCATAGTTTGTAACATACCTTAATGCCCGTAGACCCCTAAAAGTTACTATATTTATGATCAGCATCGATAGTAATGTCGATCTAGCCATGTCCGTCCGTCCGTCGGCAAAAATTAGGCCTTTAAACTGGACCTAGAGAGCTGAAATTTTAACCATATACTCTCTAGGGTCCCGAAATAATCAAGTTTACGAATTTTTGAAATCCGCCCACAGACACGCCCACAAACTCAAAAAAACAAAATTTTGGAAAAAATCTAATTTTGAGCTAGAAAGCTGAAATTTTTTATATATGATCTATGTTTTCAAAATCCGCCCACTGACACGCCCACAAATAAATAAAACAATTTTTTTTAAAATCCAAAGTATGAGCTAGGGAGCTGAAATAATATATACCCTCTAGGGGCCCTTTATTCTCATGTGTTAATTTTTTTTAAATCCGCCTACTGAAACGCCCACAATTAAATAAAACAATTTTATTGAAACACCCAAGTTTGAGCTAGGGAGCGTTTTTTTTGATAAAATCCTTTAAATGTTATACAACAAAAGAACGCCCTACAGTTCTTAACAATTCAACCATACTTAGACTTTTGTCACGCCCACTTATGAGGGATAGGAATAAGAATAGGGTATCCAACATTTCGCCCAAGCGGACTGTAGCCCGTCCCTATGTTTTTAAATTCGGCTACTGACACGACCACAATTAAATAAAACAATTTTATTGAAAAACCAAAGTTTGTGCAGGGAGCGTTTTTATTTACAAAGGCTTGGTTTTTTTTTCGATAAAATCCATTAAATGTTATGTAACAAAATATGTAGAGCGCTCTTAACAATTCAACCATACTAAGACTTTTGTCACTCCCACTTATAATAAGAATAGGGTATTCAACAGTTCGTCCAAGCGGACTGTAGCCCGTCCCTATGTTTTTATATACAATCAAATCTATTTACTATTTATAATAATGGTCAAACAAATAGGCTGACCCAATTTACTTAATCGTAAAAAAAAACAATTCACATGTCAATCAAACGATATCTTTTCCCTAAAAATAAAACAAAAATTATATTCCTCTCACCTATTACCTGTCATCTGTCACGTATTACCTGTCACCTATTACCTATCATCTGTCACCTATTATCTGTCACCTGTCATCTATTACCTATCATCTGTCACCTATTACCTGTCACAGCAGGTGGCAATGGTGCGATGGTAGTGTATTCACTAAAGTGATTGGCAGGTCGTGTGTTCGAACCCAGACCAGGGCCATGATTTTTATAAATTGAATACACACAACAAAAACTGATCTCCCTAAAGCAATTTAGGCGCCACCTGTTGAGAAAAAAAAATCCCATCGCACCAAACTTCTTTCCTATCCTTCTATTCTTTCAGTAAGTAGCACCCAAAAATAGGCAATGAATTGCTGGGAGCTACTTGCGCAACAAACTAAATGCCTGCGCTGTGGTTTTACCATTATAAGGGTACTGTGTCACTACAGAAAAAAGAAATCCCTTTAGCGCATGCTAAAAAAAAAAAAAAAACCTGTCATTTTAGGAAATCAGACCAGTACGATTGGAGTCTAGGATTTTAACCATTTCATTCAACCAATCAGCGGTCGAGCTGCAGTAAGTTTGTGACATACTGAATCAGAGAACCTCGGTATATCCATAATGAGTAGGGACACTCTCTCTACATATGCATCTCCTACTTCTACAAAGCAAAATGCAGACCTGTCACCTTTTACCTGTCACCTGTCACCTATTACCTGTTACCTATTACCTATTACCTATCACCTATTACTTATTACCTGTCACCTGTCACCTTATATACCCTTCGCAATAATGAGCATACTATGCTGTACATGCAAGATTAACTAATTACACAAATTAATTGACCACAACAGATATGGCTTATCTCTAACCGCAATGCACATGCCCTTCGCAAATCATTTTTACATACAATCAAATCTATTTTCTATTTTTAGAACACACATTCCATTTGACACAACATCTTTAGCACAAATAAATGAATTAACCACAACAGATATGGCATATCTCTAACCGCAAGGCACTTATCACAATTTGACCTCCACTACTTTCAGTATGCCAGAACCTACCTAAAAATTCCATCAAATGGACTTTCTAAAATCGCTGCTTATCAGTATCCAACACTTTGGGATGTACCAGAACGTACCTACAAATTCCAGCTATGCTTATCAATTTTGACTCACAAATTTGACCTCCAACGACCCACAACAGATATGGCTTATCTCTAACCGCAATGCTTATCTATCAGTGTTGACTATAAAGTTCAAAAATTCAAAATCGCTGCTTATCTCCACCACCCTTTTAAACCACCTCTGTTCAACCAGTTCCGACCAAAACATACTACTTACCTTGTCGAAAACAACATTACTTTTTAATAATTTCAGTAACAAATTTCTCTCCGATGTATCAATAAAACCAGTATTTCTAATGATTTTATTTTAATTTCTGTTCATTGAAGGAGGATTGCTATGAACAGTTAAATGACCTTCAGGACCTCTGATGGGTTCTATAAATTAGCTACTAGGGAATTCACTCCAAAAGAAAAAAAAATAAATATGTCCCAAGAATTTCCATATAAAGTTAGGAGTTATTGCAGATGAAAGAACTCCTAAATGTTGGAACTTTTACATCAAGCTTAGTACTTGTTCTTGCAATGCCACACAGATGAAATAAGTCCAAATAAGAATAAATTTCATCAAAGCTCGGCTTTGGAAATTATTTTGTTGGAAGTTCTTTCATTTCTTCTTAAAACAGCTTTTCCTACATTTTGGCTTCCAAACTATATTATTTTTAACTGCACTATAATATTAATACTATCAATTCTGAATCGAGCACAAAAAACGGAATGGTTTTATGGTTTTTAGTTTTGAGAAAATTTAAAATTACTAAAATAATTTTTTTTATGAAATTAACATTGACCACAAAAAGCCAATTTAGCACTACATTTCACAATTTTGAAAAAAATTGTTTTAAACTTTTTGTTTAATTTTTTTTTATTTTATTATAAATTATAAAAAAAAAAAAACCTGTCATTTTAGGAAATCAGACCAGTACGATTGGAGTCTAGGATTTTAACCATTTCATTCAACCAATCAGCGGTCGAGCTGCAGTAAGTTTGTGACATACTGAATCAGAGAACCTCGGTATATCCATAATGAGTAGGGACACTCTCTCTACATATGCATCTCCTACTTCTACAAAGCAAAATGCAGACCTGTCACCTTTTACCTGTCACCTGTCACCTATTACCTGTTACCTATTACCTATTACCTATCACCTATTACTTATTACCTGTCACCTGTCACCTTATATACCCTTCGCAATAATGAGCATACTATGCTGTACATGCAAGATTAACTAATTACACAAATTAATTGACCACAACAGATATGGCTTATCTCTAACCGCAATGCACATGCCCTTCGCAAATCATTTTTACATACAATCAAATCTATTTTCTATTTTTAGAACACACATTCCATTTGACACAACATCTTTAGCACAAATAAATGAATTAACCACAACAGATATGGCATATCTCTAACCGCAAGGCACTTATCACAATTTGACCTCCACTACTTTCAGTATGCCAGAACCTACCTAAAAATTCCATCAAATGGACTTTCTAAAATCGCTGCTTATCAGTATCCAACACTTTGGGATGTACCAGAACGTACCTACAAATTCCAGCTATGCTTATCAATTTTGACTCACAAATTTGACCTCCAACGACCCACAACAGATATGGCTTATCTCTAACCGCAATGCTTATCTATCAGTGTTGACTATAAAGTTCAAAAATTCAAAATCGCTGCTTATCTCCACCACCCTTTTAAACCACCTCGGTTCAACCAGTTCCGACCAAAACATACTACTTACCTTGTCGAAAACAACATTACTTTTTAATAATTTCAGTAACAAATTTCTCTCCGATGTATCAATAAAACCAGTATTTCTAATGATTTTATTTTAATTTCTGTTCATTGAAGGAGGATTGCTATGAACAGTTAAATGACCTTCAGGACCTCTGATGGGTTCTATAAATTAGCTACTAGGGAATTCACTCCAAAAGAAAAAAAAATAAATATGTCCCAAGAATTTCCATATAAAGTTAGGAGTTATTGCAGATGAAAGAACTCCTAAATGTTGGAACTTTTACATCAAGCTTAGTACTTGTTCTTGCAATGCCACACAGATGAAATAAGTCCAAATAAGAATAAATTTCATCAAAGCTCGGCTTTGGAAGTTATTTTGTTGGAAGTTCTTTCATTTCTTCTTAAAACAGCTTTTCCTACATTTTGGCTTCCAAACTATATTATTTTTAACTGCACTATAATATTAATACTATCAATTCTGAATCGAGCACAAAAAACGGAATGGTTTTATGGTTTTTAGTTTTGAGAAAATTTAAAATTATTAAAATAATTTTTTTTATGAAATTAACATTGACCACAAAAAGCCAATTTAGCACTACATTTCACAATTTTGAAAAAAATTGTTTTAAACTTTTTGTTTAATTTTTTTTTATCAAAATTTTAAGTTTGCACGCGAATTTTGCGCTGTTCCGATGGTGTGAATCTGACGTACTCAGACTCAGTCCGTGCCACATTGCCGACTGTCTTAGTTACGTCCTCTGTATCGGGATGTCTTTCATCCGATAATATGCTGTTGCATATGGTGCTAGATTCTGAAATAGAGTCACTGAGTTGAGACAAGTTCTCTTTAGGTTCCCCCATTTCAGAGTCGATGATTACAGACTCTATCCCATTGACAGATGTCGTGTCGTCATCGACAGGGTGTTGTAAAACATTCCTAGTTGATGATGCAATCTTAGAGGCATCATTCTCTATTTGTTTTTTTTTGTTTTGGATCAATTTTGATTCGCACGAGTATTCGGGATATTGTGTCGCCCGTGGTCTACCCGTCTAACCACAGGAAGGCTATCTTAAAATCGGAAGTCGCCTGGTATCCGAAGTTTGCAAACTAGCGACTAAGCACCCTCTTAGCCATGCATCTCTCGGCGCTTGCTACCTTTAGATTAGGGGTTTGTTGGGGAAGTAGGACTTAGGGATTTGAGGGAGGGGGATAGGGGGTAATTGGGGAGAAAAAGAAAGCGGAGAAGGTGGGAAGAGGGGGGGATGGCGGACGTGTAGTCCTGGTCAGTTCTTAGTTGACGCTCATCAGACGGCCTGTCCCTTACCAGAATACCACGATGACTCTTTACGCCGTAAGCCACCGCACCGACACCATCGAATTTGCGTTCCATGATGGTGCACACGTCAAGGTGACTAACCCCGCAAGGAGGTTCAAAACCGGTATAGTTCTTTATTGTAATTGTTGCTGTTGTTTTTTAGATTTTTTTTTTCAATTTAATTCCTTTTTTTCTAAAATTGCACCCCTCCCATAATAAAGAATGCTTGTTTTTGATCCTTCTATAAAAAACCGTTATCAATTTTTGGCGCCCTAGTTATAGTACTCTCGCCCGCGGCGCTAATGACTGATGAATTAACCAATAAGTGTTTGGACTTACTTGCACTTTGGATTGGGACATATTTCACTTTGCGCACGGACTTCTTTCATTAAAAAAGTTTGAAGTTATTGTATTTATTGGTAAACGTTTCTTCATTAGGATATATTTCATTTGGAGTTAATACCTTTGGACATCTCCTTCGACTGCTAACCTTGCCGTGGTGGAGATGTTCAGTAGGACCCTGATGATATCGGAGAGCGATTGCAGTAGGGCTTCCCATGCTGTAATGCCTCCGGAGGAAGGCTCCGAAGCTAGAGTTCAGGCAACCTAATTCTAATGCCAGTGTGGGCGCGGTGCAAACCATGCCCAGGGAAAAGGTATAGGTTTACTTATCAGCCTCTAACGAGCTCTTTCAGGTGCCTTGGAAGGGCCTGTCGTAAGTAGTGCCTTAAACCAGTAGAGCAGACAATGCTGTGGTGGACGACTTCTCATCGGCTTACTTTATGAACCAAAATCAAACAAAAGAAAAAAAGAGCAACAAAGCATAGCGAAATCTGCCAAGTCTGATTACTCTGAAAGAGGAGGTCGTCCTCCTCCAGATTCAAATGGCTCTGGCGACACCACTTTTGCGATGGGCACCGCAAAGAGGGATGCGCCTCGTGAGTACAGAAGACATACACTCAAAAGTGGGGCATAAACCAAACGATTGGGGAAGGCCCTTTCTGTAAAAGGACTAGTTAAGCACCAACAAATAAAAAACTGAGCAGCCTATCTGCCAACTAGAAGGAAGCTGAGTCCAAAATACCAAGGCCGTAGGATGACACCTCCAAAGGCCCGAAGAACATAAAGGGCGCTGAAACAGCGCACAGACCCTTCAACGAGGTAGGGGATGACAGCATAGTCTTAGGCATCTGCGACTGGAGCAAAGATGAGTGGAGAATTAGTGCCGAAAATTGGCATACGCTGAAGACATGATTGACCAAAGACATTCGTGCCTCTAGCGACAGAGACACTTCGGCATATTTCCCACCTTCACGGATAACGGTTGGTACCTAAATGTGCTAAATTGGTAAGGTGTTCTGACCAGATGTCGTTTAACTATTTAGAGATATCGTTTGTAAGACTTTCGAGTCTATAGGTTATGCCAAGCTGAGTGTCGCTCACTGGAGCGTTATTCCGGTCCGCCCAAGAGCCAAATACGCCGGATGGGATTCTTCGGCCGATTAAAACCAAAACAGGGATCTTTCAACGCAAAATTGAACGATCATAAAGGCTGATGAGCCGGAAGAAATTGGAAGATTTATCACCATTCTCCTCAACCAGGAATTACTTGAACTCCTTAACAAAAAGCAGTTTAAAATCTTCTACGGCATGGACACGCTGGTCCTAAGGATCCATAAGAATGACGAAAGATTATACGCAGGCATGGTATCCTCGCTAGTAGTCTTGGCTTAGAGGTTATGGCCAAAAGTTCTTCTTAGGACACAGACACGGCTGGAAACCCAGCAATCACTATTGTCGAACAGGGGTTTTTTAACACAAATACTGCTCCCTAAAGAGCATCTAGACACACACAAACTTTATCGTGCATTAAAACAAAAGAAGAGAGATCTCTAAGAAAAGCGAAAATGAAAGAGGAAAGGAAAACCAACCACACACACTTGCTGGGGAATCAGATGGACGATTCCCTTGCCCTCCCAACCTTTGACGACCATATTCCATACTTATATGGGTCGTCCCACCAACCAATGAGAACACTATACACCATTATTTTTCTTTTCAAGTTACCAGAAAATAGCGGGTGGCATTGGTGCGATGGTAGTGTATTCACTAACTGTTTGGCAGGTCGTGCGTTCGAATCCCGGACAGGGCCATGATTTTTATTTGAATTTACATAAATAGAGATCTCCCTATTTAGGCGCCACCCGTGGAGAAAAAAAAATACTAAGCACCAAAAACTTCTTTCCATTCCTCCTACTCTTTCGAATAGTAAGTAGCATGCAATACAATACTACATTGCTATGTTGCAGCTTACTGTTCAACAAAAAATGCAGGCGCTGTGTTTAACACTATAAGGGTACTGTACATATACAGAAACAACAAAGCCCCTTTAGCGTAAGCGAATTATAAAAAAAAAAAAAAACCATACACAAAATTTATTGATTATAAACAAAATACTTGACACATGTAATCTAGGTAGTGACATTAATGCACTTGAATGAACCCATAAACCGACTATAAGACATATTCGCTATCGTCCCTTAGGGGGTTCAACTTAATCGATTACATAAATATACACTATTGAGATACTTTACTTTACCCACGTCGAAATTGCGGCCAAAAGGTGCCTGATCTCACCATGCTATACTCCATCGACGATAGATCTATCCTCGCTGGGTCTGGACTGAAAAGAGAAACCCGAAATCTCCCTACACCAAAACAACCGGTCCTTTACAACCGTAAATACACTCCTCAACCCGATAGTAATATATATATAGGCTATAATAGAAATGGTGCAAAATGTTTTATTATTGATGGGTATTTAAATTTGCATAGTAGGTAATATTTTAATCTACTATTAAAGTTCTAAGATATTTAATTAAATTTTGGAATTAGTATTATATATATATGATATTTTTTTTTGGTTGCACTTAAATTCAAGGTAAGCAAATGTTTTCAGGTATAATAATTAAAGTAGGCATTATATTTCATGTTGAACTAATTTTAAGGGTAGGTATATCTAACTAGCTAAATTTAAATATATATATATAATTTTTAGGTTAATGTAAGTATAGGGTAAATGCATGGTTTAAATATAGTAGTACAACAAAAAAAAATCTTAATCTAGGGTACTTAATTTTTACTGATCTGCACTCGGGAACTGCCTCTGCTACTGCTGCTGCTCCTCCGGTTCGGCTGTTTGTGGAGGTGGCGCTAGAATATGCACGATAATGGGCCAAGATAACATTTTAAAATATATAGTATATTTATCTGCGGGGTTTATTCTAGTCACTATGTTTATTTTAGTTTTATTTTTATTTATTACTAAGAATTATGTTGTTTCTAGGCACTAGTTTATTATTCTAAGTTTACTTTTGTTTTGTTCTTTAGAGTTAAGGTCCTCCACGAAGGGTCAGTCACCTTGTCGAGCGCACCTCTCTTTGTTGGTGCCGGTGTGGAGGCTTAAGGGTGCTGACACAACGGGCTATGCTGTCGACGACCTTCATCGTCAGAAGGGTCACCCATGTCAGACTGGCAGTTGTTTTTCAGCATCTACTAAGAACTGCCCACAGGACACTCCGTCCTTATCCCACTCTCCCCCCATCTTCTCCCACTCCTCTCTTCCTTCCTCTCCCGCTTCCCATCTCTCTCCCTCCTTTATCCCCTGGGCTGGACTAATGGAGACCCGTGCCGATAGTCAGCCTGGCTGAGGGCCCAGGTTAAAAATAGCTCAGTCGCAAGCGGAGTATCCGGATACCTGGCGACCTCCGGAACAACTAGCCTTATCTGTACAATGCGCATCTCTGTACAGACGGACCTTCCCTTCTCCGCTACTCGTGGGAACTATTATGAACCTAAAACAAAAACAAAAACAAATTTTTAAGGCCGGTATCCCTTTGAAACCGGACGTTAGTACGGCGACAAAGCTGTCTACCGGCAATGCTCTTATGGCAGCTGGCAGCGGAACTGTGGATAACCGTGGTTTCTCCGTCAGTGATTGCGACCACAAAAATAAATTTCTCAGCAAAAGTGGGACTGTGGAAAATGATCCCACCTCTGCTGGCAGCAACCCCTCAGGCAGTGTCCCAAAGCTGCCCCCTGGTAAAACTCCTGCTACACTAGTCAGGGCTAAGACTGTGCAAACTCATGGTCCTTCCGCTGGCAGTAAACGCATGGATGCTGCTACCAGACACAATCACCCCACTGGGGGAAGTGGGACTGTGCAACATGGTCCTACTTCCACCAGCGCGTCTTGTAGGCGTCGTCGTCTTCCTCGACGTCGCACTACAAGGATAAACGCAATGCAAATCGCATTATTGGCTCTATCGGCACTATCCCTGAGATGGATACAACCCCTGCGCAGATCAGTAAATTGACCTGGGCTCAGAATGTACTCGCAGGAAAGGACAAGACCAGCGGAGACATTGCGTCAAAGAGACAGCGATCGGGTGGAGGAGGTCGGTTCGATCTCCAAGCGTCTGAGGATGCACAACACCAGCATTCCTCCTAGCGCGTCCACCGTCAAATCTCATAGGTCTTTTAGCGATGTCCTAAGAAAAGGTATTGTGGTCGCGGTATTGAGGTCGCGATCAACAAGCTTGGTGAGCTTTGGCCAGTGGCTAAGCTTGATGTTGTTGCGAGGGAGGACATTCCTTGCCGACCGAGATCGCGTGCCTGGATCCCAATTAGCCCTTCCTCCCCTGAAAGGATACTGCACCTTCTCAAAATCAGCAACCCTTCCCTTTCGACTCACGACTGGAAAGTCGCAAAACTGGAAGAACAAAAGGGTTCTTACCGATGCGCTGTTATCATTATCAATCAGGAATGCCTTGCTCATCTAGCAGCGACCGCAGGCATGATTCGGTTCGGGTGGAACGACATCACGCTGAAAGTCTACAAGAAGGATGATTTGGACGCTGATAAGCGACCCAATCATCCCTCCGAATCTGTTGTGTCGGGTGCAAGCGCACCTTCCCCTCCATAGACGATGACATTTCAGAGCCCTCTAAGGAACCAACCATGTCTCTACCAACTGTGATCGACTCCCAGTCGGTCATGGACACACACGACACTAATGACAATGTCCTTCTGAGGGAAGCCGAGCTCCTTAGCTCATCCTCTCTGTTGGAAGGCTTGTCCAACAAGGATCCTCTGAGTGAGGATGAACTTCTCAGTTCGTCCTCTGATTTGGAGGACCTCAATAAAACAGTGATGGAGGCTTCTCCACAAGATCGTAGCAACAATGCTGCAGATCATTCAGATAAACCTCCAACTCTCGATTAAGGCTTCTGCCGCCCTTATTCTCCGGCTAGCAAAAACCGAAGAAGACTTAGTCTTGGTCCAGGAGCCCTGGGTCGTCAATAACCTGGTTCGTGGACTGAAGACCCCTGGATACTACTGTCCGACAAAGGTAAACCTAGATCGTACATACTAGTGAAGAGTAGCCTTAATGCTTATTTACTCCCTAATTTCAGCGATCGAGATACGACGGCTGCCAAACTGGAGACTGCTGGTAGCACATACTGGTTGGCATCAGCGTATCTTGCCCATGCCAACCTGGGACCTCTCCGTGGTGCTAACCTGGAGAGTTTTATTGCGGAAGTAGAGAGGCGAAAAGCTGCACTCAACATCGGATGCGACGCTAATGCGCATCACACCGTATGGGGCAGCACTGATATCATCAGCAGAGGTGAGTCACTTTTTGATTATATTTTAAGTACTAACCTCATTGTGTGCAACATGGGTAATGAACCCATCTTCATCACCAAGAATCGACAAGAAGTCTTAGACATTACTCTTTTCTCCGATAACATCCACAAATTGATATCGAGTTGGAGGGTTTCGCCTGACCATTCCTTCTCCGACCACCGATATCTTACCTTCAACCTAAACGTTGACATCCCCTGCCAATCCACATTCCGAAACCCTCGGAAAACAGACTGGCCCAAATACAGAGATACTATGCGCAGACATATAACCTCTGAACTCTTAAGTCCCCCACGCAATCCTAACGAGCTTGACAGCAAATTCAACAAGCTCACTATGGCTTTTAAGGAAGCGATGGCTGTTTCCTGGCCACTCGTATGACTCAGGGGGGAAAAGAAGCCACATTAGTGGATACCTGAATTAGGACCACTGAGAAATGATTGCAGGAGACTCTTCAATCGAGCTAAAAGCTCAAGATCCAATACTGACTGGGACTCCTATAAAGTATCCCTCAAATTATACAAAAAAGAATTAAGGAAGGCCAAAAGATCTTCGTGGAGACTCTTCTGTGGCAAAATAGAAGAAACCTCAGAGGCATCAAGGCTAAGAAAAATCCTTGCTTCAAATCCAACTATGCCTAGCTGCCTAAAGAAAGCAGATGGCTCGTGGACTACATCCAGCGAGGAATCGCTCAATCTGCTACTTGACACACACTTCCCTGGTAGCTCCAATATTACCGGCCATAGTAACCTAAACAGGTCACCTATGGATTTACAGGTAATAAATTCTCAAAATCTGATTACTAGGGACAAGCTTCTTTGGGCACTACAAAGCTTCAAGCCCTTCAAGTCTGCAGGACCTGACGGCATAATACCTGCCGAACTTCAGAGGACTTCTGACATCATTCTACCAACACTGGAGATGATTATGAAAAGTTGTTTAAGGCTGACTCACATTCCTCAGGCTTGGAAAGAAGTTAAAGTAGTCTTCATAAGGCTGGCAAATACTTCCATGTTAGTCCAAAGGACCTCAGACCCATCAGTCTAACATCATTCTTCCTCAAAACGCTGGAGCGTCTGATTGATATCCATCTTCGCATGAATATAAGTCCGCAACTGCTGCCTGCGGCACAACATGCGTACATTAAGGGTAAATCAGTGGAAACTGCCCTTCACTCCTTGGTACGCACCATAGAATACTCCCTTCACCACAAGGAAAACACTATGGTTGCCTTCCTAGACATAGAGGGCGCTTTTAACAACGTCAACACATCTGCAATCGCAAATGCACTAACAGAACTAAATGTGGATGAATCGCTTGGTGTATTGATCAATCTTTTGCTCACAAGCAGGATTATCAACTCAAAACTGGACGCCACAATGTGGTGTCCTCTCCCCCCTTCTGTGGAACTTGGTGGTGAATAAACTACTGACATGCCTGGAAGTGGAGGGTTGCACGGTGATTGCCTATGCGGATGACGTTGCTATTGCCGTCGCAGGGAAATACCTCAACACTCTAAAGGAACTCCTTCAAAACGCTCTCAACAAGCTGTCAATTTGGGCAAGAAGCTGTGGGCTGGAGGTTAACCCTCAAAAAAATGAGCTTATTCTCTTCTCCAGGAAATATAAAATCCCTCATATCGACCCTCCCTCTATCAACGGTACAAGCTTAACCTTTTCCGACGAAGCTAAATTTCTGGGTCTAATATTCGATAAGAAGTTAAGCTGGAAACCCAATGTACAAGAAAGAGTAAGGAAAGCTAAAGTAGCACTTTTCTCTTGCAAAAAAGCCATCGGAAATAAGTCTGGACTCACATGGGTCCCTACCAAGAAACATCGACTACACTATACCCCAGCTACAGTTCGAAAAGAACTTCCAAATCACTATCCCCTCCAGATCATTCTGGGAGGAGGCTGATTGCACGGAAGATAATTCGATCCACTTTTACACCGACGGATCAAAAACTAGTGATGGGGTCGGAGGTGGTGTTTTCTCAGAAAGACTAAATATCAGTCTCTCTTTCCGTCTTCCTGATCATTGTAGCGTGTTCCAGGCGTAAATCATGGCGAGTAAGGAAGTCTTGTCGTGGCTAAAGAGAAACGTGATATCCGCTAAGGATATCCGCATATTCTGGGATAGTCAAGCCGCGTTGAAATCCTTGGATTCAGTCTCTTCAAACTCCATCGTAGCCATAGACTGCCATCGTCTCTTGAGGAGATGGCAGAGCAGTTCAACATTCACGTCTTTTGGGTGCCAGGGCACAGAGACATTCCAGGGAATTGTAGGGCAGACGAACTCGCCAAAAAAGAAACAGCATTACCTCTTCTACCCGATAAAGATTTCCTAGGTATGCCCATCGCTACTTGTAAACTCATGCTTAAGCTAGCCGCAGTCGAGAGTACAAACCTCAGGTGGACAGGTAGTGATACGTGTCTAGCGACCAAGCATATCTGGCCAAAGCTGGACCTGCGACGCTCTCTGAGTTTGATCTCACTTAACCGACTGCATATTAGCTCTGTCATAGGTGTCATCACAGGGCACTGTCTAATAGGCAAGCACGCATCAAGGCTTGGCGTCTATTCTAACGACTTCTGCAGAAGTTGCAGGAATGAGGAGGAGGAGGAGACTACACTTCATCTCCTCTGCACATGAACTGCACTCTCCCATAAAAGAAATCTCCATTTGTAAAATTTAACTCCTCTTGACCGACGCGCAACATCCTTTTTTTATTCCTCGCTCGCCGGATCTTTCGGTACCTTGTTTATGAACTAAAGTTATTTTCGAGCAAAATTTTGTTTACGAAAAAAATTAGTTCATAAACAAAGTACCGATTTAATCCCGCATGCCCTATGTTATTTTTTTCTTTTGCACTCGATAATCCCTAAATCTACCGACCATCCAAAATTCATTTGTCCCCTCAGCCCTCCATACCATCAAATTAAGATCATACACCAAATGGCAAGTGCACTCAAGCTGTGCTTGGTACATGCACACTTAATTCGTATGGAAATCGTGGAGAGACACTTTCCTGGTGTGGAGGCCTGACTTCGCCACTATTGCTAACATTTTTCGTACTCGCACTCTGGAGTGGTGAGTTCAGAGGTCTCCACCACGAATTGTTTTGGCTAATTATATTGGATCTTGTTTCTCCACCATTAAGCGGCCAATGGAATTCGGCTTCAAAAAAATTAATTTTATTTCGAGGCACTTCGGTTGGTTGATAAGTGATTCTTACTAACTTCGCTAGTGTGAGTGCCATTGTTAACTCTGGGTACTTACATAGAGTTGCAAAATTAAATTCATTATGACTTCAGAGGCAGCGTAGGTAATCAAATTTATTTATGTTACTATTTATTGGCCCGAAAGTATGCAGTATGTTAGTTGTTGCAAGTTAAGACATAATTCCGTACTGGTCGAAATACTGGGAATGAATTTCTGCTCATTACAAAACAGGTTTAGTGGGGAGCTTTGTACCAAGGGACACAAGCAATCTGAGGCCTTAAGCTCGTATATCTTTTTTTTTATTATCTCCTTTCTTTTTACAATTATAATTACAAAACAATAATAGTGACACAATTCTAAAATGCATTATAAAAAGGAAAAAGATAACAGGAATTCATTCTGTAGCCATGTAAGACTAGTGGCGAATGATCCTTTTAAATGATCTAGTTTAATAAATGATTTGTGGGGTAAAACGTAATTTTAAAAGTTTATTCAGCGAAATATGGCTCTGTAAAATTAAATAAAGAGAAAGTATTTTTTTTTATTTATGTATGTATATAACCAAAGAAAGAAGAAAAATTAACGAATTGATTTGACAAATGCATATATATAATATAATATTGAAGTTAAAGAAGGGGTATAAATAAATGACAAATTTTTTAGTTGATTTTTTTTTAGTTGTTACTTAAACAATGTTAATGAGTAAATTTTTGACTTGTGAGCATCCATTTCGAAAAGCCAATTTTTAAATTTATTTCAAAAAACGTTACATTTTTTTAAAACTTTTATGTCGTGTGGCAGTTTGTTAAAAAGTTTAGGTGCAGTTACAGTAAAAAAATTTGAATAGTGAGTCTTATTTGAGGTTGGCACATTAACAAGAGCTTTAGTATTGACTCTTAAGCTATATACTCGTACATTTGAGCTTCGGATTGTCGATGTAAAACCACTGCGGATGAAGAACACTTTAAGTACTTTATAGACGTAAAGATGCTTAAGGGGTAAGATGCGGAGTTCCTGAAACAGGAGCCAACTGCTGGCTAACCTATTCTTGTTGCAAATAATCCTTGGTATATGCTTTTGAGCTAATACAAGAGGCTCAATGGTATCGAAATAAGTATCTTTCGCATTATATGTAGCTTCCAATTCCCCTTCGGGATAGGGGTTAGAATTTACCCGAGGTAGGCATGCCGGTCGTAAGAGGCGACTAAAATCCAAATCCCCCCTTCGGGTAGCTGTCAGAATTTACCCGAGGCAGGCATGCCTGTCGTAAGAGGCGACTAAAGTCCAAATTTTTAAACTTTTTGAAAAAACGTTAAAAAAAAACGAAAATATGCAATGAACAAAACAAATGATATAACTACCCCAGGTGGTACGCCTGGTAAACTGGTAAATCCACCCTCTTCGGAGGCCGGTTCCATGGATTCTGGGGGGAACCATTTATTGCTAAAAGATGCCCCTTTCATAAAGAGTCGTAAATTGGTAAGAACAGCACCATCCCAACCAACAAGAGAAAATCCTATGTTGGAAGCTTGTTACAAAAAAAGCTGTGAAGAAAGAGACAATTTTAAGCAACTCAGTGAAAAACTCGCAAGCGAAATTGATAAACTAAAGCTTGAGCTACAGCAGCTTAAAGAACAGGTCAATAATAACAATAAAAATGAGCAGATACCTAAAACTGTAGTGTACTCTACGGATGAAGAAGAACTGCAAAGAGAGACAGAACCACCCTTAAAGGGAACAAAAAGGAAAAAAAAAAATGAGCAGGTCTCCGGAGCTTTCACCACCAAGAGTGACCCAGAAAAGCCCAAAAAAGATGAAAGGTAAAGAAACCAAACCACTTAAAACAATAAAGCCTCCACCAATTATAGTGCTTTGTATTACGAAGTACGAAGGCTTATTGAATATTTTAGAGGAAAATAAAATAAAAGCTAATACAGCTCCCCTAAATAGCAATGATGTTAAAATTAATGTGGATAACGAAGAATCCTACAGAAACTTAACAAAATTGTTAAACCAGAAAAAAGTTCAATGGTACTCGTTTGAAAATAAACAAACAAGACCAATAAAGGTTGTTGCAAAGAAACTACACTACTCATGCACACCTGAACGCATTGCAAATGACCTAATGAAGAAAAACTTCAAAATACTTGAAGTTGTCAACATGCTTAAGTACAAGAGTAAAGCACCGCTCCCGATGTTCATGCTTACTTTTGAGCAAGATGCAGACATCAAAACATTTTATGAAATTAAAGATATCTTAGGAATGAAAGTTCAAATTCATCCTTTGCGGAAATCAAAGCTAGTTCCTCAATGTAAGAATTGCCAAAAGCATGGTCACACTCACAAATACTGCAACTCAAACCCGAAATGCGTTAAATGTGCAGGAGACCACCATACAAAAGACTGCATAAGGGGAAAAAATGCTGCCCCTAAATGCGCCAATTGTAGCGAAAGACACCCAGCTAACTACAGAGGGTGTGTAGTTGCAAAAGAGATACAGCAGGTAAAAGACAACAAGCAAAAGAAAATGCAAAAGCCTGTTCAAAAAGACGCAACCAAAAACGGAGAAAAAAGAAACAAAAATGACTTGAGACCGAAATCTAAAGGAGCTAAAGGAAATCTACCCTTAAGCGGAAATGAAAACTTAAGCCTCATAACCGGTCTACAGAAAACATATGCACAGGTTGCTTCGAAAAACGTTGTAAAACCAGTGGGAAACCCCAAGCCTCCCATTAATGCTATGGATGATATCATGCAAAGAATCCTTAACAGAATGGGAGACATGGAAAAGAATACTAAGAAAATTCTGGAAAGAATATCTCTCCTTAAAAAACAAAACAGTAATAAAAGAACTGTACCTAAAAGATCATAATGGCTAAAAACATACAAATCTTTTTATGGAATACCAATGGTCTCGAGAATCGTAAAGACGAATTGCAAGCGACTCTCGACATAAACAAAATTGACATATGTCTAGTCTCCGAGACACATTTTAAAATTGGAACAAAATACGAACTTCGCGGATACAAGACATACCAAACCCCACATCCTCAAAATACAGCAAGAGGAGGGGCCGCAGTTATAATTAAGGAAGATGTTAGCCACGAAGAAGATGAAGAATATCAGTCGTGTGAAATACAAGCGAAATCCGTAAACATAAAAACAAGTAGCGGCCAGATAACGCTAGCAGCGGCATATTGTTCTCCTAGCTACAGGCTGAAACAAAACAATTTTGAAAGCCTCTTCCGTAAATTCGGAAATAAATTCATAATAGGCGGAGATTTCAACGCTAAGAACATATCTTGGGGATCAAGATTAACAAATACAAGAGGAAGAGAACTCCTTGAATATATTAAAAAAACAATGTTAACTACCACTCAACGGGAAATCCTACTTACTGGCCCACAGATAGGAACAAAATCCCGGCTGTTGTCGACTTCTTCTTAACTAAGAATATTTCCTCAAATACTACCCAAGTTAAGGAAGGGCCAGATCTTGACTCAGATCACTCATCTGTGCTGCTAACACTTGGCAATAAAATTATAATGAAGGAACACAACCCACGTCTAGTAAACAAACTAACTGACTGGACATATTTCAGATATTTAATAGATGAACGCATCGAACTATCCATAACAATTAATACAATAGAGCAATTAGAAGGTGAAGTACAGTCCTTCACCCTAGCTATACAAAAGGCTGCATGGGCTGCAACGCCTGAATTAAATAGCAAAGTAAAAAGAAACGTGTATCCCGACGAAATTTGCGACATTATATCAGAAAAGAGACGAGCTCGCAAGCGATGGCAACTGTCAAGAACTCCAAGTGATAAAAATAGACTTAATAGCTTAAACAATAAGCTCAGAAAAAGGATAGCAGAATTTAAAAACGCATCGGTGGAAAGATACCTTACAAATCTGACAAACGATGCTAGTACAGAATACTCACTGTGGAAGGCTAAACAAAAAATTAAAAGACCAACGGCATACATTCCGCCACTGAAAAACAGCAGTCATAACTGGGCTAAAACAAACAAAGAAAAGGCGGATCTATTTGCGGAACATCTTGAAAACGTTTTCAAGCCATACGACCATAATGATATTTCCCAACAAACGGAAGAAATGTGCGAAGACGAGAGATCGATTCCAGCAGTAACCTCTAGGGACCTGTCGGGTTGGTTACCCACCAGGCGCGTCCCCAGGTGTTGGATAGGGGGACCTCGGTACGATACGTTCGTGATCCGAGGTTTTAGAGTCATAGCGGCGTTTTATACACCGTCAAAGCTCTATCGCGAACCAAACCAAAAAACAAGTATGCAGGAACAACTTAATGATTCAAATACTCCAGGTGGTACTCGCATGGGCGAAAATCCACCCGTGGTCTTTTCGACCACGGTCGGGGCACGGATTCTGGAGGCCCCAACCGACATACATATACCCCCCGCCTGTACAGGCGTTGACCTTCGAGTTGCGAAAAGGTTTGCTTCCGAAGATTCCTGCAGCTCTATCTCCGACACGTTCGGTAGACTGGGCTGGAAACATGAAGAAAGTGGCGGAGAGGTTCAACCTGATACGCTTAATCTTCAGACCAATAGACAGACAGCCGATAGGTGTGATGCTGCCGACGAGGCCTGCGAAACCGTACAGGTGAAACGGGCCACAGAGGCGGCGTCCACTGGTCAGCGTCCATCTAAGAGCCAGCGAAAGAGGAAAAGGAGAAAGGCGGCTATCGTGCGGCCCGAAGAAACTGCACCGCCAGTTGAAAGCGCAAGCGCTGAGAACTGCCCTTCCCCGGCGGCGACGGAAAAGAGATGCAGGTCGGCAGAGGTTACCCCAACCGAAACCAGCCAGCTGACTGAAACCAACGCTGCCTCCCCTTCCAATAGCTCGAACAGGAACAAACGGAGGAAGAAGACCTCAAGCACTCCTGTCGGTGGAACTGCGCGCGCACCTTCTGCGTGCCCTTCCACTAGTATGACTGATGTATTTCCAATGATTGGATTTACTCAGATTAACCTTCAACACTCCAAGGCTGCTACTGCACTCATCAGTAAGAAGCTTTCTGTGTTGGATACAAAAGCCCACATAATATCCATACAGGAGCCATGGGTGTTGGAAAAATCGCATCTGTGGCCTTGGAGGTGTCCGTGGCACTACGATACTCTGTGACGAGCGGTCCGAGAGACCAAGGGCTTGTCTTGCTGTGTCGAACCTTTTCTCAGCGACTAAGCTTGGACAATTTTGTGGCCAAGATTTGGTTGCTGCAGCCATTAGCTACGAAACGAATGGAAATTGGAAGACCTTCATCGTGGCGTCAGCTTATCTCCCCTATGATTCGGTAGTGCCTCCACCACCGAGGGCAATTGCTGAACTCATTGACTATTGCGACACCAGGAAGATGGGCCTAGTTATATGCTGTGATGCCAATGCTCAAAACACTGTTTGGGGCAGCAGCAAATGCAACATGCGAGGAAACCATCTCCTGGATTTCATTCTATCATCTGATCTTACTATCAACAATGTTGGCTCGCAACCAACTTTTGTGACGTCAAGAAGACAGGAAGTGATCGACCTAACTTTATCAAATAGATACTTTAAGGCGGTTACTAACTGGAGGGTCTCTTCGGAGGTGTCCCTCTCAGACCATAGATATATCGAATTCCAAATCGAATGCGAAGCCATAACTTTGCAGGAGAGGAGGAATCAGAGAAAAACCAACTGGATACGCTTCAGGGAGGAATTAGGGAAAACTCTCAAAACTCCAACCAAACTCAGGACGAGACAAAAGGTAGAGGAAGCTGTTCAAGACCTGAATATCGCCATTACTAGCTGTTTTGAACTGGCGTGCCCAGTAAGCAAACCCCCTGGCAGAACACCGGTTCCCTGGTGGAGCTCGGAACTGCAAAGAATTCGTAGAGAAGCTAGAAAGCTTCTAAATAGGTCACTCAAGACTGATTTGGAGACAGACTGGAATCTCTACCGATCGAAGCAGAAGGAATATAAGAGGCTAATTCGGGTATCGAAAAGTGCTTCTTATAAGAATTTCTGCGAAAAGATTGAAAAGCTGGGTGAAACTAGTAGGGTGGTTAAAGTTCTGAAAAAGGGCAAACCAGCCAAACTGGACTCACTTAGAAAACTTGATGGCACCTTCACTGAGACGAAAGCGGAAACTCTTAGTTATCTGCTGGAGTCTCACTTTCCGGGTAACCAGATTACAATTGGTTCACAACCAGCCCCGATTACCGAGACTATGAGTGAGCCAAGACAAACAACTCGGCGTAGCTGGTATATTGCGAAGGCCGTGGTGACGGACGAGGCCATTAAATACGCATTTGCGTCTTTTGACGGCTTCAAGTCGCCTGGTACGGACGGAATATACCCAGCCATGCTGCAACAATGTACAAACCAGCTGCTACCGACTATGAAGAAAATCTTCACCGCTGTCCTAGCACTGGCATACATTCCAACACCCTGGCGTACAGTTAGAGTGGCATTCATACCAAAAATTGGCAGAAGTGACTACTCGCTCGCCAAGAGCTTCAGACCAATCAGTCTGACTTCTTTCTTGCTGAAAAGCTTGGAAAGGCTGGTCGAGCTTCACGTGCGCAAAGGTGCTTTGCGATTGCACCCACTATCTCCGATGCAACATGCCTATCAACGCGGAAAATCCTGCGAGACTGCGCTCCAAAATCTAGTTGGTAGAATTGAAGCGCGCTTGACAGAAAAGAATACGCGATGGGCATTTTCATCGATATTGAGGGTGCTTTTGACAATGCGACTTTTGATAGCATGTGCAGCTCCGCCAGACAACACGGAGTAGACGAACCATTGGTGTTGTGGATTAAAGCAATGCTAATGAATAGAACGTTGGTTGCGGATGCGGATTGTGGCCGCTATGTTATGGCGGGGGTAAACAGAGGCTGCCCGCAAGGCGGCGTCATGTCTCCACTGCTGTGGTGTATGCTGGTCGACTCTCTGTTGAACGCACTCAACAGTTCTAATATTTACGCTCAGGCGTACGCGGATGATGTTGCCGTGCTTTCTGTTGGATCATGCCTAGCGACTGTATGCGCCAAGGCGCAGGCGGCCCTTGACGTGATCGACGAATGGTGCACTAGGAATGGGCTCTCGGTCAATCCTCTTAAAACTGAGGTTGTTCTCTTTACGAGAAGGAGGAAGCTGGTCGGGTTGACTCAGCCAGTGCTAAAAGGCGTCACAATCCAACTCTCCAATGAAGCAAAGTATCTGGGAGTCATCCTGGATAGCAAACTTCTTTGGTCCAAACATGTTGAGCTGAAGACTGCCAAGGCGCTGTCTATTTTCTGGCAGTGCAAAGGCATTTTCGGCAAGTCATGGGGCTTATCACCGAAAAGAGTCCTATGGATTTATACGGCTATGATAAGACCATTTATAGCATACGCATCGGTTGTTTGGTGGAATAAGCTTTCACGTAAATACGTCACTGCTGCTTTTGCCAAACTCCAAAGGCAGGTATGTCTCGGCTGCACGGGGGCCTTCCCCAGCACGCCTGGCTCCTGCCTAGATGCACTATTGAACCTTCCGCCCCTTGATGTTTACATCATGGGCTGTACAATCAAGGCTATCTCACGTCTTACAAGAGGTGGCTTTTGGTATAACTCGCACTGGAGTTTTGATGAACTTGCGCAACGGTTGTCCTTCGACTCCTGTCTTATGGATATGCCGTCTGATGCGATGACACCGGAACTTCGGCTAAAGCGCAAATACGAGGTCGACTTTCCTCGCGTCCAGGACTGTCTCTGGCCGGACTCTGAACCTGGAAGGGAATGCAGTCGAATCTTTACGGATGGCTCCAAAACCGATCAAGGATCTGGTGCTGGTGTCTTCGTGGAGAGCGATAGCGTTAGACTTTTCTTTCCGTTAGGCAAACATGCGTCAGTCTTCCAAACAGAGACTTATGCTATCCTAATGGCCACGGACTATGTTACGAGGAACAAGTGGAGGGGGCGAAGTATCTGCGTCTGTAGCGACAGTCAGGCTGCGCTTAAGGCCTTACTCAAACCCTTAACTACCTCCAAAATAGTACGTGAATGCAAGATATCTCTGAATTCGGTCGGAAGGCTGAATTCACTTAAACTTGTCTGGGTCCCGGGTCATAACGGGATCACGGGAAATGAGATCTCCGATGAACTTGCTAGACAAGGCTCAGAGGGGGACCTCTCAGGACCTGAACCAGCGATCTGTCTGCCTGCGTCCTCGGTCAGGGCTTCCATTGACGGTTGGGTTTCCTATGAACACAATCGCAGTTGGCATGACTCTCCAGGGTGCAGACAGACTAAGCAAATGCTCCCCGACGTCTGTGGGAAATCCGCGGCATTCTTGTTGTCTCTCAACAGAAAATACTGCAGACAGACTACTGGCGTTCTTACGGGACACTACGCTTTTGCCAAACACCTTAAGGTGCTAGGCCTAAGCGACACCACCAACTGCGAAGCCTGTGGAGAAAGCGACGACACTGCGGAACATTTCGTCTGTGATTGTCCTGCTTTTGCTCGTATCAGGTGGCAGGTATTTGGTGCGGATATGGTGAGTGCTGTAAACCTAATCTCCTTATCATTGAAGCGCCTTCTCGTTTTTCTTAGAAAAACGAGTAAATTCCCACAGTAAAATGTGGTGTATCTGCCTGGCAGTACAATGGACCAGTATTGAGTCTGAGTGCTCCAGTGCAGAAAGTTTCACACATCCCGACAAAAATAAAATAAAATAAATAAATAACCTCTAGGGAAATAGCCAAAGAAATAAAAGAAAAGATCAACCCGAAAAAAGCCCCGGGATTTGATCTAATAACGGGTGAAATTCTGAAAAAACTGCCTAAGAAAGGTATGAAAAAAATAGCACAGATAATAAATGCTGCGTTCAGACTAAGGTATGTTCCGCGCATGTGGAAGGTTGCGGAAGTTATCATGGTACCTAAGCCGGGAAAATTGCCCAGTGAAGTAACGTCATATCGGCCGATATCATTGCTGCCAATCCTGTCAAAGCCATTCGAAAAAATGCTCCTAAAACGACTCCATCCGATTCTAGAAGAAAGGAGGCTGATCCCAAACCATCAGTTTGGATTCAGAAATAAATACTCAACAATAGATCAGGTCCACAGAATAACTGATATAATAGAAAAATCTTTAGAAGAAAAACAAATATGCTCTGCCATCTTCCTTGATGTAACACAGGCTTTTGATAAAGTCTGGCACAAAGGATTAATCCGTAAGCTACAAAAATATCTTCCAAAAGAGTATCATGAAATACTAGAGTCGTATATAATGCAACGATTATTTAGAATTAAGCAAGAGAATGAGTACTCCGAATTGAAACACATCAAAGCTGGAGTACCGCAGGGTAGTGTGTTGGGACCAGTACTGTTCCTCCTATACACGAACGACCTACCGCAAAATGGCGAAACTACTGTTGCCACTTTTGCAGACGATACTGCTGTACTTGCAGTAGGAAAAACCGCACAGGAAGTTACAGAAAAACTGCAAAGGTCAGTAAATGATATATCCAAATGGACCAAAAAATGGCAAATAAAATTAAATGAACTAAAGTCGGTTTATATTAACTTTACAAATAAAAACGTACAACACATACCTGTGTACATAAATAATAAAGTAGTTCTGCATTTGAACTCAGCTAAGTATTTAGGCTTGACTTTGGACGCAAAGTTGCGTTAGAAAACACATGTCAAAAAAAACGAGATGAACTAAATATACGATACAATAAAATGTATTGGCTCATAGGGAGGAATGCATGCCTCTCAATCTGCAACAAACTGCTTCTCTACAAGCAAATATTTAAACCAATTTGGACATATGGCCTCCAGTTATGGGGGTGCACAAGAAACACAAATCTTCAAAGCATACAATGCTTTCAAAACAAAGTATTACGCAATATTGTTAATGCGCCGTGGTACATACGTAATGCTGATCTACATAGGGATCTAAAAATTGAAATGGTAGATGACGAGGTTCGGAAGGTCGCAAGAAGACATGAAGTTAGGCAAGTCGCAACCGTGCTAATTTAGAAGTAGTTCAACTATTTAATAACAACAATTTAGTTAGAAGATTACATAGAGTTAAACCTTTTGAACTAGTTAACTAGGTTATCAGGAAAGAAATATATGTGTTACAACATAATCACACGAACAAAGTGATAATGAATTAAGAAAAAAAGGTAACACACCAAAGTTAGTTCCTAAAAACAGTACATAAGTACATAAGCAAATGTTAAAACCAAATTGCTGATTAGTCTTTAGACTAGGTGCGATTACTGGAAGGATGGTAACATCATGCCTTCCCTGGGTGTTTTTAGTGGATGATTCAAGTCCCACACTATCGCAAAGCTCGGAAGCGATGTCATTTAACGATTTTCACCTAGCTACAAGCAAACAAAAAAAAAATATGTAGCTTTCCTTCCGTTTTCATCTTCCAGCTCATAATTGTTGTTACCATATTTTCTAACGACGATCGCTTTCATAAACTTTGGAGCTAACTTGGCGTTTATATTTCATGGGAGCATTACTATAATTTCGTCGGTAAACAACTTGACCAGGTGTGAATGATATGGTGGAGCTACCGGTGTTATAGCACTTCGCACTGTTGAGGTAGGCTTTGTGAATGTTTTCCATCACTTGTGAACGTTAGTTCTAATTTTTCGGGTCGTGGCAGGATATTCTCCAGGTGGCGTAAAAGTTCGTAAGTTTTCCCGTGAGTTACCATCTACTGATCGAACAACGAAAAGTAAGGAGAGAATCCAGTAGATTGGTGATATGAACTTCTCAGCGCGCTACCTACATATTAGTGAAAGGTTTGTATCCCAACAGCGCTGGTCTTTTCCCAGATACGAGCGAATATCAGCTAATATAGATCTGTTGACGAGTTCAAAAGCGTTGCTTTGGGGAGAGTACACAGCTGTTAGAGTGTGGTGGATTCCATGCTTGTTCAAGAACGTTTTAAAAGCGTCGCTCTTGAACTGTGGTCCATTATCCGTGCGAACATCTGCTGGAACGCGAAAGATGGTGAACACACTATCTTGTAAATACTCCACCATTGCCGGGAACACAACTTCTTCAGCGGCTTCAAAAGCGGAAACTTCGTCAGATGGTCAAGGACAATGAGAACTCCTATATTTCCTGATTTCGTTCTAGGGTAGGATCCCAGAAAGTCCTTATATAACTCCTGGAATGGTCTTTCTGACTTCTGTTGGTTTACATAATAACAACTAATTGCTACACATATTATATTACATTCAAACTAAGGCAGTTATCTAAAATAAATATATATAACATATTTATGCAATTACATTAACTCAATAACAACTTCATATTAAAATAAGTATTAATATATGTGGGATTGGGGCATACGGAGACAGGACCGGCAGACGAACGCTAACGACTTACTACACACACACGTACAGCGAACAACCGAGCAGAACGAAGAATAGACGAACGAGCGACGACCAAAACCCTAGACAGTAAGTCAGTCGTCAACCACCACCGCAGGTAGTAGTAGTTTTGCGGTGCGCTTCGCCCAGTAGTTTGTGAAATAGAATCATGTGAATAAACCGATTGAATTTTATAACGTTTAAACCGTGTATTTTTTATTTAACGAAGAAAGAACCCTACAAGTGTGGACTCGTCCGGGATATCGGATTATTATTACATTCTCATTAAAGAATTAAAATAATAAATAAAAAAGGATAAAAATACATAATCGTGCATAATTGAGATTACGGCGACATCAATCCCGTGTGTGTGTGTGCTACGGAAATTTGCTTGTGCGTGAAACAGAGTGCCAAATGTGAAAAGCCAAACTACCTCGCCCGAGAATGCGCGTCGAACACCTTTAAGTGTTTCAAGTGTGGACAACCAGGTCACCGAGAACGAGAATGTAAAGCGGAAGAGACCGTGAACCAGAAGTACTGGACAATAGAGTCGTTGCAGAGTACACTCCTGTTTGCGGAAGAGACCGTGAACCAGAAGTACTGGACAATAGAGTCGTTGCAGAGTACACTGCTGGTTGCGGAAGAGACCGTGAACCAGAAGTTCTGGACCATAGAGTCGTTGCAGAGTACACTGTTGGTTGCGGAAGAGACCGTGAACCAGAAGTACCGGACCGTAGAGTCGTTGCAGAGTACACTGCTGGTTGCGGAAGAGACCGTGAACCCGAAGTACTGGACCATAGAGTCGTTGCAGAGTACACTGCTGGTTGCCGAAGAGACCTTGAGCCAGAAGTACTGGACAATAGAGTCGTTGCAGAGTACACTGCTGTTTGCGGAAGAGACCGTGAACCAGAAGTACCGGACAGTAGAGTCGTCGCAGTGTACACCGCTGGTTGCTGAAGAGACCGTGAACCGGAAGTACTAAAACAGAACGTCGTTGTTGAACATGAAGCTAGTGTTCGTTTGAGTAAGAGAGAGGACTACACTGCTGGCTACGCAAAGAAGAGTCGTGAATCGGAAGTAGCTGAGTTGGTTGGAGAATTTCAATCCATCTGCATGACCGTAAACGAAGGTGTGTTCGAGATCGAGAGAAGAGTTGACACGGGTGACTTGAGCGCAGAGGAGGAGAGAATGCTGGAGGAACTAATATCAGGCTACACGACGGAGAAGAGCAGCAACTCGCCGACCGAAATGAAGTTGATTTTGACAGATGAGATTCCAGTGTTCCAAAGACCTAGACGGATGCCGTATGCAGAGAATGAGTTAGTCGCCATCAAGCGCACTCAGTTCAGAACAGGGATGAAGTTGCGACCGAAATATTTAGGTCCGTACAAGATGGTAAAACGGCTGAACCATGGCCGATACGACGTACATAAATTTGGTGACCACGAAGGCCCTATGAGAACCAATACCGTGGCAGAAAATATGAAAATATGGAGTTCTTCATTCGGGTCGAATGAGCCGTCAGGATAGCCGAATGTGGGATTGGGGCATACGGAGACAGGACCGACAGACGAACGCTAATGACTTACTACACACACGCACAGCGAACAACCGAGCAGAACGAAGAACAGACGAACGAGCGACGACCAAAACCCTAGACAGTAAGTCAGTCGTCAACCACCACCGCAGGTAGTAGTAGTTTTGCAGTGCGCTTCGCCCAGTAGTTTGTGAAATAGAATCATGTGAATAAACCGATTGAATTTTATAACGTTTAAACCGTGTCTTTTTTATTTAACGAAGAAAGAACGCTACATATACTATATAAAATAAATAACGCTGTGTATACCTAGTACAACAACGCATACGAAACAATGCACTTGTTACTCTGAGAGCATATAACATTTCTCTTTTTTTACATAAATAAAACCAGTATTTTAAAGAGCTACTGTCTCTTCTAATTACTTAAGCGACAGAATCAGTAGGTAAACGAAAAATAAGTTAGTTCTTCTTTGACCGTTATCGCATACGCTGTGGAAAATAAAGAATATTTTGTAAAGATTATTGGAAGAACTTGTTTTACTGTTTTGCCTCGTGTAGCGATAAACGTTGTAATGGAATTTAGCTGTTACCCTCGACAATGTTATTAAATCATTTGGGTTGGGCTTCTTTAGCTCTATTGCCCGAAGAGTCCTGGATTGAACTCCCTTTCTATTCACCAATATAGCATAAGAAAAGGCTATATATTGGTAAAAAGCCGTCTTGATCCTAGTTCTGGATCTTTATTAACATCCATGCATGAAAGGAGAAGGAGCCGTAGAACTTTGATACTACTGGGGCAACAGGCCACCGAAGTTTGCTACTACAAAAGGTCAAGACATTTAATCTCTGCCTTAAGTGTAACTCAAAGACTACTAAAGAATCAACCTTTCATACAAGGACGGGGATATAGATTTATTACCTTTCTAGAAAAAAGCAGGTAAAACCACAGCAGACTATTTACCATGGCCGAATAATCCCAAAGGACTATAGTGCCAATCTACGATTTAATAAAAGGTGGTAATTCATTGACACATCCCGGCCACAGACTCCATGGACGTATCAATGATCTCATCGAAGGGAGCTTCGTCAACAGGTACTGTAGGCATGCTTGCGGTTGCACGATACTAGCTCGTCGGTGAGGTGGGATCTTGTACCTATTACGAAACTGGCCATTCAAGTTTACATGCCTGTTGCTGGTTAGCATTTATGAAGCTTAGTTTTAGTTAGTTATTTATAGCGAGTTAGGATGTGACTGCCCTATGAATTCTCGATGGTGGTAAATATAAACTCCTAAAGCGAAAAGGTGGGGTACCTACCTTGGATGTAGTTCGGGCCCCTGAGTGTGTTTGTACCCGCCCACAGTCACCATACCGAGAAGGTATAGGGATACCTTGGTCATTACTTCACTCATAAAACTCTTTAGTAATGACCTCTTATCTAAAAAAGAATAGTTAAATCAGTCCAAGGACATAGCGGCTCTACTAAGCCTCATAGAAATACTTCCCCCTTGCACAAAAGAACTTAACCTAGCATAGCGAACGAAAAAGAAACCGCTGATCGAATATAAACCAGAAAGTTTTCATTCAAATACAAATTCAACTTTATTTTTATCTTAACTTAATCTATCTTAATTCTAGGTATTTCCGAGGTGTTAATTAGCAATGCCGTATGAACAGATTCGATCTTATTTGAATATGCAGTGGAACTCAACTAGTTTCCAATATATCAGTTATTTACTATACTTATTAGTTATAAAACCATCCATGCGATGGATATAACTATTATCCTGGCTTCATACCAGCTAGCATTTATTTTACCTTCTTAGCACAGTATGTCACTTTACGTATTCAGGTGTTATAAATAAGTTTTCACCGAAAATTAAATTGGTTTGAATTCTTGCTCGTGTCTCGGGCGGACATATACAAGATTTGGACGAGGCGAAAAATTAACTAGGTCACAGCTGTTTGTATGTACTGATTACATACTTGACTACGTACATATTTGTAAATTACGGGCATTTGGTAAATATAGTAATATAGTGGCGATCAATATAGTAATGATAAAATTTTAGATACGTTCAATGTTCTGAGAATATTTTTTGTGTCTAAGTAGACTTACCCGGTTTTATATAGAGTTACTGGCTTTTCCAGCTTTACCTTTACGATGATATCCTCCTCTATGGTGTGCACAGCATACGGGGCGTTGTGTCTGAGCTATATATCTATTTATCTAAACACTTTGGGAAAACGGTTAGGATTATTGAATATTTCAGGTGGTTGAACGATCTTTACACTAGCGGATTAGATGATGCACCCTATGGTAAGTAATAATAATGAATATCCTGACGATTTTACTTGTTGTGCATCAGTTCAATGAGTAATTATACACACATATATAAATTTATAGGTATTAAACTTTTAATTAGATAATTTTCTGTTGGCATGCTGAATTTGTATTAAGATTACTTAACCTAAATTACCCTGGTGGTCTGGATACACTGCTGCTGGTGATCTGGATCTGTTGTCTGGTGTTATGATGATTGGTGTCCACTCTGTGGCCGACTTTGCTGATGGTGTCGTGACGCGTCGACTTGCTAGCTTCCTGCTCCAGTCATATCTCATTGGTGTGGAGACGAATGACTGGCGGATGGTGATGTTGGTGCTCGTTCTGTTGTCGTTCTTTAGCTGAAGCGCTACTTTGTTACGTGGCGACACACCGCTAACAGTGCGTGCGTGTTGCACTGATGGCGATACCTCACTTCTTGGGGTAGTGATGGTCGTGGTGCCAGTGGTGATTAGTAAAGTTTGCTTTGTTCGTGGATTGGGTGAACTCTAACATATGGCGACGACGCTCAGTGTGTGTAACCCTGGTGATTTACTGAATTTGTTGCACTGGAAAGCACGGTTTTAGTGCAAGATGTCGGTGGACTGCATTGTCTCTGGGTGTTTTGGAGGCGACCCATGCCTATTCGTCTAATGGCGAATGTCTTAGCACGGCTTTTGTGTGGCAGCGCTTTTATGACACTTTAATTCATCTCTACTCTATGAAATTTACAAGAGCTACCTGTAAGTAAATGCTGTCCCCTACAAATCAAACCATTTAATTGAGCTCTGCGAAGACTAAAGGGACGGAAAATGGACAGCTTTTAAGCAATCGACCCAAGCCTGAGATTAAGTTGGACTTGGGAAAATTCATATTCGCAGGTCTTTTGCGTGAAAGACACCTAAGTCGGTACCGTTCAGGTCCTATAATTCGAAGATTTTGTTGGCTGTTACTGTCTTTATTATAGCCAGTGTAATTTTAGGACACAGCTTGGCATTCCGCTTTTTGCTGCGGTCACTCAGTATGAAGTTACGTTTGTAGACCTTCTGGCCTACTACAAAGGTTTTGTTTTTGCTTCTTGTATTGTAGACGCGCTCATAAGTTAAATGCGCTTTCGCTAACGATTCCTTCAGTTGGTTATGGATGATATTCATCTTGGCGGGTTTGGGTAAAATGGCGAATTCTGGATTGTTAAGGCTTTTTAATCGTTTAAGTAGAGCGTAGTCGGAACCGTGCTCGATCTTTGGTTGACCGAAGAGAGCTTCATGAGGCGACATACCAATGGCACTGTACAATGTTGTGCGTAGCGCACTTACGATTGCGGGGAGATGTTCATCCCAATTACTTTGTTTTGGGCCTATATACGCTCGTATTGCTGCCAATATGGATCGGTTTACCCTCTCGCTTGCATTGGCCTGTGGCGAATAGAAGGCTGTTTTGACATGTCGGATGCCATAGTTGTTCAGGAAATTATTGAACTCTTTGCAAGTAAATTGTTTGCCGTTGTCTGACATGAGTGACTCCGGTACTCCATAAGTCATGAAAATTTCTTGCTCTAAGAAGGCGATGGCTGATTCTCCAGTCGCCTTCCGAAGAGCTTTCGCTAGGACAAATTTGCTGATCTACGCAGATCACCATATAGGTATTGCCGTTTTTCGATCTAGGATACGGACCTAGGAAATCCACATATATGTGTTGGAAGGTACGGTCTACTGTAAACGCTTGACCCATTTAAGGTCTTAATGTCATGTTCAGTACCTTCGCCGATTTACAAGTTTCGCATTCGGCGATGAAAGCTTTTACCTCAGCAGCCATATTAGGCCAGTGAAAACGATCTCCCAATCTATATAGTGTTTTCGCGATTCCTCCATGCGAGGCTCTAGGTGGCTCGTGTGCCAAACGAATTAGAGTTTCCGTTAGGAATTTGGGTATCCAGAGCTTCCAAACTAAGTCATCTGCTCCAGAGTTATCTGTACAGAATTTGACCTTTTTGTACACACAATTTTCTGAGACAAGAAGGTAAGGAAGCTGGTTTTTATTGTTCTCTATTGTCTTGATCAACACTACATATTCCTCGGATTTGAACGATGGGTCTGTCAGGTTGACACTCAGAACATCCGACGGGCTCGCATTACACGCTGTGCCAGACGTGATACTATCAATAGCGTAAACTCTTGACAGTGCGTCTGGTACCATATTCTGCGATCCCTTCCGATGTTCAATGTTGAAAGAGAATCGCTGAAGTCGTAGACTCCACCGAGCTAATCGTCCGCTTAGGTCCTGCTGGCTCATGAGCCACTTCAAGCTCGCGTGGTCTGTTACAATCGTGAAATCTTGTCCCTCAACATAGGATCGGAATCTTTCTACTCCTATTACCGCTGCCAAGTATTCCAATTCGGTAACGCTGTAATTGCGTTGGGCCGAATTCAACTTGTAGGAAAAGTACGAAAGCGGTTTTTCGTCTTCATTCTCGTCTTTTTGACACAACACACAGCCGATTCCGGTTGTGGACGCATCGCACAATACCACGAAGGGTTTTGTAAAGTCTGGGTTATTAAGAACTGGGGCAGTTGTTAATGCTTTTTTGATTCTCTCGAAGGCTTCTATAGCTGCTGGACCAAAGGTAAAGCTCTTGCCTTTTTTTAAAAGTGTCGGTGATGGGGGTTGCTAATGTGGAGTAGTCTTTGACGAATCTCCTATACTAACCGGACATTCCCATGAATCTTCGGACCTGTTTAGGGGTTTTCGGTAGGGGGAATGTTTCTATCGCTGCTACCTTATCAGGGTCTGTTTCAAGACATCCACCGCCTATGATGTATCCTAGGTACCTCAATTGCTTGAAGCAGAATCTAGATTTGGCTAGGTTAATGGTCAACCCTGCTAATGCTATTCGAGATGCTACGAGTTTTAGCAGTTCTATGTGTTCATCAAATGTTTTTGAAATAATTAAGAGATCATCCAAATACACAAATATATTTTGTTTCAATTCGTGCGGTACCACTTTGTCCATGAGCCTGCACATGCGTTGAGCCGCATTGCAGAGGCCAAAGGTTGTTGTTGTCAGGTCAGTTGTTGTTTGCCTCCCGTCGCGTGCGGACGCGTTGCCTCTTTTAAACGCAATTTCGGTGCCAATAAACCGTCAAACATAATACCTACCGGCTCGCCAATACGTTTCGCGAAAAAAAATACAAAATCGCGTGTGTGTGAAAAAAGAAAAAAAAATCCACATAGAGCCAGTGCCGGTGGCCGGTGGCAGTGATAACGAAAAAAGCGAAAAAAAAGCAACAGCGTAGGGTCTTCCTTCCGTCCCCCATCCCACTTCATCACTGTTGCTCTTTCTTGACTATTGCATGTGTCGATCGATTATCGTTTGTGCACTTGCAATGTTTGGGTAAAGGCAGCATCGGGCGAATAGCGGGTCGTGAGTTGTTGATTCTGTTAGTGGACCAAACAAATTACCGTACGGGCATAACACCTGCGGTAGATTGTTTTGGAAATCTAACGTATATTTTCAATTCACGGCCTATGCTTAGTTAGCGTCGGAGTTGTGTTTTTTTTATGTTTGTTTTTTATAATGTGTAGGAATTTCGTTGTGGATATCAGCAACATTCGTGGGTTGAGAAAGATTTTTTTTCATTATACGCCCATGTTTTTCACAACAAACCAGCTGTTTTGGCACTTAGTGAAACCCAGGTTAACGTTGGCTCTGATTTAACAGAGTTTAGTCTACCTGGGTACAACTTAGTGCCTTTATTCTTTGCCCATCGCGGTATCGCCGTTTATATACGTAGTGACGTAGCCTACCAACTTCAGCCTCAATATGGCCAAAGTGCCAACCCAGAATTTAATTTCATTTGGCTAAAACTCCATGTCCGTAGGCAATTAATACACTACTGTTTTATTTACAGAAGCCCCAACTTGGACAGACATTCAACTTATAATGAGTTTGATGCCCTGTCTGATTCTATTACAAGAATTGTGACCCTTCATCCTCGTTCTGAAATCGTTATTGCGGGCGATTTCAATATACACAATTCAAGCTGGCTTCGACATTCTGGTCAGACAACACCCGAAGGAAGGTACGTCGAGATCTTTGCTGAGGTAAATAACCTGACTCAGCTTGTAAATGAGCCGACACGAATACCGGACATTAGCAGCCAAACTGCCAACACATTGGACTTGTTTCTTACCTCTCACCCTGATAAATACGCTTTGAACGTATTATCGCCTCTAGGTTCGTCAGACCATTGCATCATATCAGCAAATTTCTCGTACTCCAACCACATAGTTAAAGAACAAACTCCTAAAAGAACCGTATGGCAGTACGAGAAAGCCAATTGGGAAAAATTAAACGGTTTATTTAAGAGTTTTAACTGGTCGCTGTGCTTCCTCGACAGCGACGTGGATGCTGCTGCTGATATGGTCACAAACATAATTCACCTGGGTATAAAGACTTTTATCCCTAACAGGATTAAAAGTATCAAACAAAAGGTTAACGCGTGGTGTGACTCGAGCTGCAAAGAGGCTATCAGGTTAAAAGAGGTAAGTTTTCGGCTATTCCAAGCCAACCCATCTGAGGAAAGCCGTAAAAAGTTTAAACGAGCCAGAAATGACTGCAATGCCCACATTAATCGTGTCAAATTCTCCTATGAAAAAAAGTTGAGGCAAAAAATACTACAAAGTCCCACTGGTAGTAAAAACTTTTGGTCATTTGTTAAAAACATCAAGAATTCGGCCTCGTCATCTATCCCGACACTCATTTACAACGACATTCCAGCTGTCAGCTCTACAGATAAGGCCAATCTGCTTGCTGCTCAATTTGCAGTCAGCTCAACGCTCCCAGATTGTGCTTTGTCTCCCCCTGTACTCGAGCGCGTAGAATTCTCTATGGGACCAATCCACTTTCGCACTCGTACAGTGGCTAGAGTACTTCAAGATCTTGACGTTCACAAATCCGCTGGTCCAGATGGTATTTCCCCTATCGTTCTGAAGAGGTGTTCTTCTTCGCTGGCAAAACCATTGCGTAAGCTTTTCCATCTGTCCTATTCTTCAGGACTCTTCCCGGGAAGATGGAAAACAGCATTTGTCCAGCCTGTACCAAAAAAAGGCGAATCTTCTTCTCCCTCCTCCTACCGACCAATTGCACTTACGTCCCTTCTTTCTAAGGTCATGGAAACGCTGATAAACCGTCAGCTAATGAAATATCTTGAATCGCGAAAACTTCTTAATGACCGGCAGTATGGTTTTCGCAGCAACAGGTCCACTGGTGATTTGATGACATATCTAACCGAAAAGTGGAACCAATCTCTTCACCAAGGTGGTGAAAGTAAGATCGTTGCGCTTGATATTTACAAAGCATTTGACAGAGTTTGGCACCAAGCTAAATAACCTGACTCAGCTTGTAAATGAGCCGACACGAATACCGGACATTAGCAGCCAAACTGCCAACACATTGGACTTGTTTCTTACCTCTCACCCTGATAAATACGCTTTGAACGTATTATCGCCTCTAGGTTCGTCAGACCATTGCATCATATCAGCAAATTTCTCGTACTCCAACCACATAGTTAAAGAACAAACTCCTAAAAGAACCGTATGGCAGTACGAGAAAGCCAATTGGGAAAAATTAAACGGTTTATTTAAGAGTTTTAACTGGTCGCTGTGCTTCCTCGACAGCGACGTGGATGCTGCTGCTGATATGGTCGCAAACATAATTCACCTGGGTATGAAGACTTTTATCCCTAACAGGATTAAAAGTATCAAATCCAAGGTTAACGCGTGGTGTGACTCGAGCTGCAAAGAGGCTATCAGGTTAAAAGAGGTAAGTTTTCGGCTATTCAAAGCCAACCCATCTGAGGAAAGCCGTAAAAAGTTTAAACGAGCCAGAAATGACTGCAATGCCCACATTAATCGTGTCAAATTCTCCTATGACCAAAAGTTGAGGCAAAAAATACTACAAAGTCCCACTGGTAGTAAAAACTTTTGGTCATTTGTTAAAAACATCAAGAATTCGGCCTCGTCATCTATCCCGACACTCATTTACAACGACATTCCAGCTGTCAGCTCTACAGATAAGGCCAATCTGCTTGCTGCTCACTTTGCAGTCAGCTCAACGCTCCCAGATTGTGCTTTGTCTCCCCCTGTACTCGAGCGCGTAGAATTCTCTATGGGACCAATCCACTTTCGCACTCGTACAGTGGCTAGAGTACTTTATTATAGCCAGTCACAAACATAATTCACCTGGGTATAAAGACTTTTATCCCTAACAGGATTAAAAGTATCAAACCCAAGGTTAACGCGTGGTGTGACTCGAGCTGCAAAGAGGCTATCAGGTTAAAAGAGGTAAGTTTTCGGCTATTCAAAGCCAACCCATCTGAGGAAAGCCGTAAAAAGTTTAAACGAGCCAGAAATGACTGCAATGCCCACATTAATCGTGTCAAATTCTCCTATGACCAAAAGTTGAGGCAAAAAATACTACAAAGTCCCACTGGTAGTAAAAACTTTTGGTCATTTGTTAAAAACATCAAGAATTCGGCCTCGTCATCTATCCCGACACTCATTTACAACGACATTCCAGCTGTCAGCTCTACAGATAAGGCCAATCTACTTGCTGCTCACTTTGCAGTCAGCTCAACGCTCCCAGATTGTGCTTTGTCTCCCCCTGTACTCGAGCGCGTAGAATTCTCTATGGGACCAATCCACTTTCGCACTCGTACAGTGGCTAGAGTACTTCAAGATCTTGACGTTCACAAATCCGCTGGTCCAGATGGTATTTCCCCTATCGTTCTGAAGAGGTGTTCTTCTTCGCTGGCAAAACCATTGCGTAAGCTTTTCCATCTGTCCTATTCTTCAGGACTCTTCCCGGGAAGATGGAAAACAGCATTTGTCCAGCCTGTACCAAAAAAATGCGAATCTTCTTCGCCCTCTTCCTACCGACCAATTGCACTTACGTCCCTTCTTTCTAAGGTCATGGAAACGCTGATAAACCGTCAGCTAATGAAATATCTTGAATCGCGAAAACTTCTTAATGACCGGCAGTATGGTTTTCGCAGCAACAGGTCCACTGGTGATTTGATGACATATCTAACCGAAAAGTGGAACCAATCTCTTCACCAAGGTGGTGAAAGTAAGATCGTTGCGCTTGATATTTCAAAAGCATTTGACAGAGTTTGGCACCAAGCGGACCTGTTGCTGCGAAAACCATACTGCCGGTCATCAAGATCTTGAAGTACTCTAGCCACTGTACGAGTGCGAAAGTGGATTGGTCCCATAGAGAATTCTACGCGCTCGAGTACAGGGGGAGACAAAGCACAATCTGGGAGCGTTGAGCTGACTGCAAAGTGAGCAGCAAGCAGATTGGCCTTATCTGTAGAGCTGACAGCTGGAATGTCGTTGTAAATGAGTGTCGGGATAGATGACGAGGCCGAATTCTTGATGTTTTTAACAAATGACCAAAAGTTTTTACTACCAGTGGGACTTTGTAGTATTTTTTGCCTCAACTTTTGGTCATAGGAGAATTTGACACGATTAATGTGGGCATTGCAGTCATTTCTGGCTCGTTTAAACTTTTTACGGCTTTCCTCAGATGGGTTGGCTTTGAATAGCCGAAAACTTACCTCTTTTAACCTGATAGCCTCTTTGCAGCTCGAGTCACACCACGCGTTAACCTTGGATTTGATACTTTTAATCCTGTTAGGGATAAAAGTCTTCATACCCAGGTGAATTATGTTTGCGACTATATCAGCAGCAGCATCCACGTCGCTGTCGAGGAAGCACAGCGACCAGTTAAAACTCTTAAATAAACCGTTTAATTTTTCCCAATTGGCTTTCTCGTACTGCCATACGGTTCTTTTAGGAGTTTGTTCTTTAACTATGTGGTTGGAGTACGAGAAATTTGCTGATATGATGCAATGGTCTGACGAACCTAGAGGCGATAATACGTTCAAAGCGTATTTATCAGGGTGAGAGGTAAGAAACAAGTCCAATGTGTTGGCAGTTTGGCTGCTAATGTCCGGTATTCGTGTCGGCTCATTTACAAGCTGAGTCAGGTTATTTACCTCAGCAAAGATCTCGACGTACCTTCCTTCGGGTGTTGTCTGACCAGAATGTCGAAGCCAGCTTGAATTGTGTATATTGAAATCGCCCGCAATAACGATTTCAGAACGAGGATGAAGGGTCACAATTCTTGTAATAGAATCAGATAGGGCATCAAACTCATTATAAGTTGAATGTCTGTCCAAGTTGGGGCTTCTGTAAATAAAACAGTAGTGTATTAATTGCCTACGGACATGGAGTTTTAGCCAAATGAAATTAAATTCTGGGTTGGCACATTGGCCATATTGAGGCTGAAGTTGGTAGGCTACGTCACTACGTATATAAACGGCGATACCGCGATGGGCAAAGAATAAAGGCACTAAGTTGTACCCAGGTAGACTAAACTCTGTTAAATCAGAGCCAACGTTAACCTGGGTTTCACTAAGTGCCAAAACAGCTGGTTTGTTGTGAAAAACATGGGCGTATAATGAAAACAAAATCTTTCTCAACCCACGAATGTTGCTGATATCCACAACGAAATTCCTACACATTATAAAAAACAAACATGAAAAAAACACAACTCCGACGCTAACTAAGCATAGGCCGTGAATTGAAAATATACGTTAGTTTTCCAAAACAATCTACCGCAGGTGTTATGCCCGTACGGTAATTTGTTTGGTCCACTAACAGAATCAACAACTCACGACCCGCTATTCGCCCGATGCTGCCTTTACCCAAACATTGCAAGTGCACAAACGATAATCGATCGACACATGCAATAGTCAAGAAAGAGCAACAGTGATGAAGTGGGATGGGGGACGGAAGGAAGACCCTACGCTGTTGCTTTTTTCGCTTTTTTCGTTATCACTGCCACCGGCCACCGGCACTGGCTCTATTTGGATTTTTTTTTCTTTTTTCACACACACGCGATTTTGTATTTTTTTTCGCGAAACGTATTGGCGAACCGGTAGGTATTATGTTTGACGGTTTAGTGGCACCGAAATTGCGTTTAAAAGAGGCAACGCGTCCGCACGCGACGGGAGGCAAACAACAACTGACCTGACAACAACAACCTTTGGCCTCTGCAATGCGGCTCAACGCATGTGCAGGCTCATGGACAAAGTGGTACCGCACGAATTGAAACAAAATATATTTGTGTATTTGGATGATCTCTTAATTATTTCAAAAACATTTGATGAACACATAGAACTGCTAAAACTCGTAGCATCTCGAATAGCATTAGCAGGGTTGACCATTAACCTAGCCAAATCTAGATTCTGCTTCAAGCAATTGAGGTACCTAGGATACATCATAGGCGGTGGATGTCTTGAAACAGACCCTGATAAGGTAGCAGCGATAGAAACATTCCCCCTACCGAAAACCCCTAAACAGGTCCGAAGATTCATGGGAATGTCCGGTTAGTATAGGAGATTCGTCAAAGACTACTCCACATTAGCAACCCCCATCACCGACACTTTTAAAAAAAGGCAAGAGCTTTACCTTTGGTCCAGCAGCTATAGAAGCCTTCGAGAGAATCAAAAAAGCATTAACAACTGCCCCAGTTCTTAATAACCCAGACTTTACAAAACCCTTCGTGGTATTGTGCGATGCGTCCACAACCGGAATCGGCTGTGTGTTGTGTCAAAAAGACGAGAATGAAGACGAAAAACCCTTTTCGTACTTTTCCTACAAGTTGAATTCGGCCCAACGCAATTACAGCGTTACCGAATTGGAATACTTGGCAGCGGTAATAGGAGTGGAAAGATTCCGATCCTATGTTGAGGGACAAGATTTCACGATTGTAACAGACCACGCGAGCTTGAAGTGGCTCATGAGCCAGCAGGACCTAAGCGGACGATTAGCTCGGTGGAGTCTACGACTTCAGCGATTCTCTTTCAACATTGAACATCGGAAGGGATCGCAGAATATGGTACCAGACGCACTGTCAAGAGTTTACGCTATTGATAGTATCACGTCTGGTACAGCGTGTAATGCGAGCCCGTCGGATGTTCTGAGTGTCAACCTGACAGACCCATCGTTCAAATCCGAGGAATATGTAGTGTTGATCAAGACAATAGAGAACAATAAAAACCAGCTTCCTGACCTTCTTGTCTCAGAAAATTGTGTGTACAAAAAGGTCAAATTCTGTACAGATAACTCTGGAGCAGATGACTTAGTTTGGAAGCTCTGGATACCCAAATCCCTAACGGAAACTCTAATTCGTTTGGCACACGAGCCACCTAGAGCCTCGCATGGAGGAATCGCGAAAACACTATATAGATTGCGAGATCGTTTTCACTGGCCTAATATGGCTGCTGAGGTAAAAGCTTTCATCGCCGAATGCGAAACTTGTAAATCGGCGAAGGTACCGAACAAGACATTAAGACCTTAAATGGGTCAAGCGTTTACAGTAGACCGTACCTTCCAACACATATATGTGGATTTCCTAGGTCCGTATCCTAGATCGAAAAACGGCAATACCTATATGGTGATCTGCGTAGATCAGCAAATTTGTCCTAGCGAAAGCTCTTCGGAAGGCGACTGGAGAATCAGCCATCGCCTTCTTAGAGCAAGAAATTTTCATGACTTATGGAGTACCGGAGTCACTCATGTCAGACAACGGCAAACAATTTACTTGCAAAGAGTTCAATAATTTCCTGAACAACTATGGCATCCGACATGTCAAAACAGCCTTCTATTCGCCACAGGCCAATGCAAGCGAGAGGGTAAACCGATCCATATTGGCAGCAATACGAGCGTATATAGGCCCAAAACAAAGTAATTGGGATGAACATCTCCCCGCAATCGTAAGTGCGCTACGCACAACATTGTACAGTGCCATTGGTATGTCGCCTCATGAAGCTCTCTTCGGTCAACCAAAGATCGAGCACGGTTCCGACTACGCTCTACTTAAACGATTAAAAAGCCTTAACAATCCAGAATTCGCCATTTTACCCAAACCCGCCAAGATGAATATCATCCATAACCAACTGAAGGAATCGTTAGCGAAAGCGCATTTAACTTATGAGCGCGTCTACAATACAAGAAGCAAAAACAAAACCTTTGTAGTAGGCCAGAAGGTCTACAAACGTAACTTCATACTGAGTGACCGCAGCAAAAAGCGGAATGCCAAGCTCTGTCCAAAATTTACACTGGCTATAATAAAGACAGTAACAGCCAACAAAATCTTCGAATTATAGGACCTGAACGGTACCGACTTAGGTGTCTTTCACGCAAAAGACCTGCGAATATGAATTTTCCCAAGTCCAACTTAATCTCAGGCGTGGGTCGATTGCTTAAAAGCTGTCCATTTTCCGTCCCTTTAGTCTTCGCAGAGCTCAATTAAATGGTTTGATTTGTAGGGGACAGCATTTACTTACAGGTAGCTCTTGTAAATTTCATAGAGTAGAGATGAATTAAAGTGTCATAAAAGCGCTGCCACACAAAAGCCGTGCTAAGACATTCGCCATTAGACGAATAGGCATGGGTCGCCTCCAAAACACCCAGAGACAATGCAGTCCACCGACATCTTGCACTAAAACCGTGCTTTCCAGTGCAACAAATTCAGTAAATCACCAGGGTTACACACACTGAGCGTCGTCGCCATATGTTAGAGTTCACCCAATACACGAACAAAGCAAACTTTACTAATCACCACTGGCACCACGACCATCACTACCCCAAGAAGTGAGGTATCGCCATCAGTGCAACACGTACGCACTGTTAGCGGTGTGTCGCCACGTAACAAAGTAGCGCTTCAGCTAAAGAACGACAACAGAACGAGCACCAACATCACCATCCGCCAGTCATTCGTCTTCACACCAATGAGATATGACTGGAGCAGGAAGCTAGCAAGTCGACGCGTCACGACACCATCAGCAAAGTCGGCCACAGAGTGGACACCAATCATCATAACACCAGACAACAGATCCAGATCACCAGCAGCAGTGTATCCAGACCACCAGGGTAATTTAGGTTAAGTAATCTTAATACAAATTCAGCATGCCAACAGAAAATTATCTAATTAAAAGTTTAATACCTATAAATTTATATATATGTGTATAATTACTCATTGAACTGATGCACAACAAGTAAAATCGTCAGTATATTCATTATTATTACTTACCATAGGGTGCATCATCTAATCCGCTAGTGTAAAGATCGTTCAACCACCTGAAATATTCAATAATCCTAACCGTTTTCCCAAAGTGTTTAGATAAATAGATATATAGCTCAGACACAACGCCCCGTATGCTGTGCACACCATAGAGGAGGATATCATCGTAAAGGTAAAGCTGGAAAAGCCAGTAACTCTATATAAAACCGGGTAAGTCTACTTAGACACAAAAAATATTCTCAGAACATTGAACGTATCTAAAATTTTATCATTACTATATTGATCGCCACTATATTACTATATTTACCAAATGCCCGTAATTTACAAATATGTACGTAGTCAAGTATGTAATCAGTACATACAAACAGCTGTGACCTAGTTAATTTTTCGCCTCGTCCAAATCTTGTATATGTCCGCCCGAGACACGAGCAAGAATTCAAACCAATTTAATTTTCGGTGAAAACTTATTTATAACACCTGAATACGTAAAGTGACATACTGTGCTAAGAAGATAAAATAAATGCTAGCTGGTATGAAGCCAGGATAAGAGTTATATCCATCGCATGGATGGTTTTATAACTAATAAGTATAGTAAATAACTGATATATTGGAAACTAGTTGAGTTCCACTGCATATTCAAATAAGATCGAATCTGTTCATACGGCATTGCTAATTAACACCTCGGAAATACCTAGAATTAAGATAGATTAAGTTAAGATAAAAATAAAGTTGAATTTGTATTTGAATGAAAACTTTCTGGTTTATATTCGATCAGCGGTTTCTTTTTCGTTCGCTATGCTAGGTTAAGTTCTTTTGTGCAAGGGGGAAGTATTTCTATGAGGCTTAGTAGAGCCGCTATGTCCTTGGACTGATTTAACTATTCTTTTTTAGATAAGAGGTCATTACTAAAGAGTTTTATGAGTGAAGTAATGACCAAGGTGTCCCTGTACCTTCTCGGTATGGTGACTGTGGGCGGGTACAAACACACTCAGGGGCCCGAACTACATCCAAGGTAGGTACCCCACCTTTTCGCTTTAGGAGTTTATATTTACCACCATCGAGAATTCATAGGGCAGTCACATCCTAACTCGCTATAAATAACTAACTAAAACTAAGCTTCATAAATGCTAACCAGCAACAGGCATGTAAACTTGAATGTTTGGCACCAAGCTCTCTTGTCGAAAATGCGTGCATTTGGAATCGATGATACTCTTCTTCAATGGATTAGAAATTACCTTTCGGACCGTTCAATTCAAGTTGTTTTGGACGGCTTCAAGTCTGCAACTCACCAAATAAATGCTGGTGTCCCCCAAGGCTCTGTTCTGTCCCCGACTCTCTTTCTCATTTTTATAAATGATCTACTGTCTGTTACTTCTAATCCAATCCATTCCTTTGCTGATGACAGTACCCTCAGCTTCTCATATTCGTTTCTTGGGTCACGCCCCTCATCTTCGGGTGTGGAACTGGAACGGCAACGTATGTTAAGCTCATTAAATTCCGATCTTAACAGCATAACTCACTGGGGTAAAACCAATAGAGTGGAATTTAATGCTTCCAAAACTCAATGCTGTCTCCTGTCATTAAAGCAAAACCCACACACACTGCCATTATCTATGAATGGCACTTACATCGCTGAAACCGAAAGACTTTCCATTCTCGGTATATGTGTTAATGACAAGCTTCGTTGGAATGACCACATATTCGATGTCGCCAAGAACGCCGCGAAATGTCTAGGCTTCCTTAAGCGTTGTAAGAAATATTTCACCCCTTCTGATCTGGCTACAATTTATAAGGCTTTTATTCGCCCGAAACTCGAGTACAACGCTCATATCTGGTCCGGTGCACCAATAACTTATTTGGAGCTACTTCACAGGATCCAAAAACGCGCGATAAAACTCATTGGCGACCGAGACATCGCGAGATCGATTGACTCTCTTAGTCATCGTCGTAATGTCTCCTGCCTGTCGTTATTTTATCGTTATTTCCACCATAAGTGCTCAAACGAAATAGCCAGTTGCATTCCTCCCCTTGAACATTTCAACCGCAATACCCGCCATGCAGGGAATGCTCATCAGTTCACCCTCAAGCCTGTGTTCGGACGTACAGTGAAGTTCAAAGAATCTTTCCTCAGCCGTACAACACGAATGTGGAATGCTCTTCCCCGCTCCATTTTTCCTACACATTATAACCTACAGACATTCAAAACCAACGTGCATCGACATCTCTCCTTTTCCTCTCACCCTAATTTCCTTAACGCCCGCGCTGTGTAGCTAATACATTATAAGGGTCCCAACAAATCCCTTCAGTGCGCGCTAATTATAAAAAAAAAAAAAAAAAAAAAGGGCATTACCTTGAATTGGTACAGGGGCCTGCCGGGCACTGTAAATGCTGTCTTCTCCCGTGATGTCTTTTCCAGCGGGATCTGCCAAAAGGCGTCTTTCAGATCCACACTTGAGAGGCGTCCTAGCAAACCCTCAATATGAGGAAGCGGATAGGCGTCTTTCTTTGTCACCTGGTTTACTTTTCGGGAATCCAGACATAGGCGGACCTTTCCAGGTTTTCGCACCAAGACTACCGGAGAGTTCCAGGCGCTCTCACTTACTTCGATGACGTGCTTCTTTATCATCCTATCCAGCTCCTCATACATGAGAGCTTGAACAGCTGGATTAAAACAAACTCTTTACACTTGCTAATTGCATTGTCTGAACTCTCGTTAGTTCATGAGCATTTGACTCACACGGATTGGACAGTGTACTGGACGAAATTTCAGAGATCAATCCTGGAGCAATCCCAAACGATCTCGAAAAGTTGACCCCCAGGTACAGCTGTTGCTCTAAATCAGGGATAAGGTATAAAGTTATCTCTTCGGAGATATCCTTGTAGATCATGTCCGTCTTGATCACGCCAACAATTGATTGGTGTTGTCCGCTGGCGGTTTTTACAAAAGAATTGACAGGTCTGCATACTATATTAGCTTTACTTAGTAGGTCTAGACATCCTCCTCCTGAACAGCTGATACTTGCGCCGCTGTCCAGTAGACCTAGCATTGGCTGGCCGAAGACTGTGACACTGGCGTATTGTCTCGGATCTTTTGTGCCTACAGGTACTGTGGAAGAGATTGATTTATGTGTCAGTCTTATCTTTCTAAACCGTTCGCGCAACTTCTGAATTCGTCTCGGAAGTGCACAGTTGAAAATGCGACTACGAACTTGGTAATAGTTAATCAATCTCTCGTGCAGGAATTTGGGACTTTCTAAGGGTGTCTTTGACGTGGCAAGTATTTCGGGAGTTAATGAGGTTTGTATCTCTGGGTCACGTCCTTCTGAGCGAGAGGCGTGTGTTTGTGGTAAATCCTGGTTTCTGGTTAAGTCAGGTGGTTTCTGAAAGTCAGATCTTTTTAGCAGACTAAAATTAGGTTCACGTTCTGGTGTTTCTGAACAGGAAGAATGACTAGAGTTATTTAAGGGATTTCCGGGTTCCTGGTTTTAGGACAAGACTGCCCGGTTTCGAATTCCCCTTTGTTCCGTTTTCCGAACACTTCACACAGTTAGGTGTTGTCGTATTTTCCTTCCCACATTTGTAACAGAATATGTTACGTTGAGGACTTGGGCAATGGTGAAACGAGTGGCCTCGATTCTTAAAATTCCAACAGGTATATTGACTGGTGTCTCTTTTGCCGGAGGATAATCTGAACGCATCGACTTCTAATTGGGGATCCTATTCACCGTTAAGGTCAAGTTCGTTGATTTGGCGTCTAAAGTTATTGGGAATTGCCTGCATTTGCCTTATACCATCGCTGTGGTTAACATATTTTTCGATGGTTCTACAAATGTGGACCATCTCTGGCACACAAGTGGCTTTATAGGTTATTAAGAGTTCACCTATACGGCGCTTAACATTTTGTTTGATCAATTCCATGATCTCCCTGGGTGGTTTTGGGCAATGAAGTCTGGTATTCATGTGTGTTATAATGTTATAGAATTCGTCAAAACTTTCGTTCTGGCCTTGCCGTCTATCGAACATCCGGCATGAACACTCAGAGTCAGTTTCTAATGTTTGGTACTGATCGATCACGTTGAGTCTAAGAAGATTCCATGTAGCATTAGGATTGCTCTTGAGGAAAACCCAATACCAATTTTCAACTTGTCCTGATACGAAATAGTGGAAGTGAAGGGCGATCTCTTCCCAAGTACAATTATAACATTCCTTTAAGCGTTCTAGCCGAAAGAGAAACTCATCTACTGTGATCTTTTGGTTATCGAATAATAAGCCCGATTTACGGAATTCTACTGTCCTTTGCGAAGTGCAAGATGGAATATTTCGCTGAGGTGGGGAGTCAGAGTTCAAGTTCAGATTGTTCATTCGCCTTAGGAAGTTCTGGGCGTTCTCGCTGAGGTTCTCCGGAATTTCATCTGCGAGACCAGGTATTCTTTGTTCGTTCCCATTTGCAAGGGGATCTGTCCTCGCCGTTCTCCTCGAAGGTTGAGTTCTATGAACGCCGCTTCCGTGAGTTACCAGTGGGGGTGTGGTCGCGTTAAGCGTGGCTCGAACAGTGTCTGCAACTTGATTGTGAATGACCTGTCTCTCTCTTGCAAGTTCTTCTCACAATGTTCTTCTTTCCTCCGTTCTTCCTAAGCCTACTGCTGCTGTTACCACGTCTTCAATATATCTCGCTAAGCTTTGATCGGCTATTGCTGATCGACTAGTGCCAGTGAGATTGGGCGAAGGTCACGGATTCATTCAACGGGATCCGGTGTCCGGCGTTTGCACTACCAGCTTGTACATTTATGATGGGTTGTACGTTGGGAGCTGAATCTCAGTGTCAAGGTTGTCATCATCATTCTCGCGGAGTTGGGCGTTACTCTTGGTAATAGCTTTTCTCGCGGAACGGTTCATTTGGGTGGCTTGGTAACGAGTGCCTTTATTAATGGGTTTAGGCGGCATTGTACCGTACTTCAATTTCTGATCTTACTACTAGTGGGTATATTTAATCTTAAATATAGATATGGGGTCTATAATTAAATGTCAGTTAATTCAAAAATTGTTATTAATGGTATATAAACAAAATCTATATATCTACTAATAATAATAATACCTAAATACTTAATCAACTACTTTACCTCTATGTCTTGGTAATTCTAGATGCTTAAGTTACTTAGTAAATAACTTAATCTCTACTTAACTGTCTAGGGACTTATAATATAAAAGTGGGATTTAATAATACAACGACAGTTAATTCACAAATTGAATCAATGGTAAATATAAATATAAGGAAACTAATAATCCCTAAATACTTCAAAAACTATCTTATTTCACCTAGATCTCTTAATTTATACTAAACTGCTTAAGAACTTACAATATAAAATGTGAACTAACTATCTAAATTTCAGAAAAATTTAATAACTATACTCTATCAAATACTTAATTTAAAAAGGAAACTATATATACTTAACGTCAAGGGTTTTAGTCAGAATCAGACATCGGGGGTTTTTGTGTGATCTCCGGAAGTGCGTTGTTACTTAGTTCTAAATGAGTGGCGAATGAATCAGGACTGCTCGTCTAAACTAAATATAATATTAGGACTACTCCTCAATATGCAGCTAAATAAAAAAAAAAAAAAAAAAACAATATCAGGACTGCTCCTCGATACGTAACTAAAACTAAATCGAATCTTAATCGAAAATTAACTTAATTGTGCAAGGGGAAGTGTAACTATAACAATTGGTCTTGTTACCGTGTCACTTGGATAACTCTTTTCACTTTAGGGTTGAGAATTCTGCTTCAGTATGTTTATGGAGATCGGTTCTTAAATCAATTGAACATCCCGATACTACTCAAAAGCATGGGTTATACTCCTCTGTACGCGCACACATCTTCTCTGATCCCTGCCATTAAGTGCAGCTGACGAACAGTGGTTTCAAATGAACCGGTAGTCCCGGTCACTTAATGAACTGAACCGTCTGAAGAAACGCTACTCTTCATAGTCACATCTGTTAGGTGTTGTCAGCGCTCATCATTCCGACTCGAAATAGTGAGCTTGCTACTTTTAACTAGAACTAAAATCTTCTACTAAAGAGCTTCAAAATGTTCTTTATTATTTTTATGTGTTGGGCTGTGAATTAAGGTTAAGGTTTTATAGGGAGTGCTGTCTGCCATGAGGAGCAAGTTTCCATGCGTCTCTGGTAACAGTGGTTACAAATGAACCGATAGACCGGTCGCGTGTTCACTTGTTTCCTCAAAAACATACTTCCTTATAACCGTCAAGCATGTTAAAAGGGGGGCGTATCAACTTGATGAAAATCAAACATTAAACGCAGCTGACGAACAGTGGTTTCAAATGAACCGATAGTCCCGGTCGCTTAGCGAAATGAATCACCAACGGATACGCTGCTATCAACAATTACTCCCGGTTAGGGTCTTTACAACGCGATGATTCGTGTCCATATGATAACATCCGGTCATCCGTTGTTACTAACTATATTCACTGCGACTATCCTTGTCTATTCACTATGAGACTGGAATGTCTCGAATTCAGAGGTGAAATTGAATTCAGAAAATCGTGCCCAACGGGTGTGTCGGGTTTATTGGTTGCCCCACGTTGGGCGCCATCTGTGTAATGGAATTAAGCTGTTACCCTCGACAATGATTTTAAATCAATTGGGTTGGGCTTCTTTAGCCCTATTGCCCGAAGAGGCCTGGATTGAACTCCCTTTCTATTCGCCAATATAGCATAAGAAAAGGCTATATATTGGTAAAAAAATGTCTTGATCCTAGTTCTGGATCTTTATTAACACCCATGCATGAAAGGAGAAGGAGCCGTAGAACTTTGATACTACTGGGGCAACGGGCTACCGAAGTTTGCTACTACAAAATCTCAAGACATTTAATCTCTGCCTTAAGTGTAACTCAAAGACTACTAAAGAATCAACCTTTTATACAAGGACGGGGATATAGATTTATTACCCTTCCAGACAAAAGCAGGTAAAACCACAGCAGACTATTTACCATGGCTGAATAATCCCAAAGGACTATAGTGCCAATCTACGATTTAATAAAAGGTGGTAATTCATTGACACATCCCGGCCACAGACTCCATGGACGTATCAATGATCTCATCGAAGGGAGCTTCGTCAACAGGTACTGTAGGCATGCTTGCGGTTGCACGATACTAGCTCGTCGGTGAGGTGGGATCTTGTACCTATTACGAAACTGACCATTCAAGTTTACATTGTTGCGTCAAAATTAACGAACAAAACCTTGGTCCTCTCCGTCCCTCCCCATCCCCAACCACCTCCATATATTTTTCGCCATCACACCTTTTTTCCCGTTGTCTGACTCGAGCGATGGTTCCTTGGGGAGTTCCTGGATAAGTTTTGTCCAGCTCTTCCGCCATATCATAAGCTCTTGAAAGACGACGAAAGTAAGTTCACCGTAGAGCCCAGACGGACGGTCGGGAATCTCTGAAGGACGGACAGTCCCAACTCTAACCTCAACCGACGTTCGGACACTCCGCCACCCTACATGGCCCTGGCCCCGGGTCCACCCTAACTGAATCATTATTTGTTTGCAAACTCCTTGTACATGCGGTGTATTAATTTAAGTATAAACTGTAAAGGACAGCTTAAAACTACCTGGGTTCCTTTAGCCTCCCCCCCCCCCCTCTCTAATCAGTACGAAAGCTCACTCGATAGGTAGGGATCGCGCATATAGTTGATATTTGTTCCTTGTCTTCTAGGGCGGGTTAGGGAGTTTACTGGAAATTTGCCTGGTCGGGGATACAAAAGCAGACCCAAGTAATCACTAGGGTTCTACAAACGAACAGAGCGAGGACCCTATTGTGAATGACTCAGATATGGTTGTGGATCATAGCCAAAGGAGAAGTTGTCGGAGCGCTGGAGGTGATTCCCTTCGCTCTGACAACTACCACATTGGCAAGATGTGGGGGCGAAATCAGCACTAACACTACCAGGACTTCTCCAGCCAAAAATGACAGGGCGGCAAGAACGTCGAATTTTTAATTAAAGATAATGGAAAAAGGGGTCAAAAAAATCATAAAGAACAAAATTAAAATAGGTGTACAGTAACAGTAACTGACATCTGATTAAAACCAGCTGAGGAAAAGATCTCTAAAGGAAATCAAGATGGCTGAATTCGCCCCTGATCGGTATGTCTGCATGTGTGTGTGTGATTGGATAAAATCTGGCAGTGCGGCTACCATCATTCATTGGTTACCCGCCTGTAAGATAAGAACGTTTTGTGGTCACGGTAGCGAGAGTGAAAAAGAAGAATAAAAACCGAGTTGGAAAAAAAGCGGAAAAAATAAAACAAAAAAAATGGAAAACATAGGGACGGGCTACAGTCCGCTTGGGCGAACTGTTGGATACCCTATTCTTATTCCTATCCCTCATAAGTGGGTGTGACAAAAGTCTAAGTACGGTTGAATTGTTAAGAACGCTCTACATATTTTGTTATATAACATTTAAAGGATTTTATCAAAAAAAACGCTCCCTAGCTCAAACTTAGGTGTTTCAATAAAATTGTTTTATTTAATTGTAGGCGTGTCAGTAGGCTGATTTTAAAAAAAAATAACACATGAGAATAAAGGGCCCCTAGAGAGTATATATTATAAATTTCAGCTCCCTAGCTCAAACTTTGAATTTTCAAAAAAAAAAAAAAAATTGTGGGCGTGTCAGTGGGCGGATTTTAAAAATATTTACACATGAGCATAAAGGGCCCATAGAGAGTATATATTATAAATTTCAGCTCCCTAGCTCAAACTTTGGATTTTCAAAAATTAATATACCCTTAGAATAGGGTATAAAAAAATTGTTTTATTTATTTGTGGGCGTGTCAGCGGGCGGATTTTGAAATTTTTTTATCTCGAGCAGTTTTAGGAGTCATAGATCATATATACAAAATTTCAGCTTTCTAGCTCAAAGTTCGATTTTTTCCAAAATTTTGTTTTTTTGAGTTTGTGGGCGTGTCGGATTTCAAAAATTCGTAAACTTGATTATTTCGGGACCCTAGAGAGTATATGGTTAAAATTTCAGCTCTCTAGGTCCAGTTTAAAGGCCTAATTTTTGACTACAGACGGACGGACGGACATGGCTAGATCGACATTACTATCGATGCTGATCATAAATATAGTAACTTTTAGGGGTCTACGGGCAATATTAAGGTATGTTACAAACTATGCGTCAAAATTAATATACCCTTAGAATAGGGTATAAAAAAGGGTGAAGTTCAAATCCTTGTGATTGCGGCGGAAAGTTTAGCACCCCCATCCCTCCAGGACATTGAGATCGTGGGCAGGAAGCCACCCCCTACAGAAAAGGAATAAAGACAAAGATAAGTAGAGTGATTGTGAAAAAAATTTAATATGGTTTTATGTCGTGTAGCCCTTAGAAATTTCAATCGAGTTAGCTTTCCCCTTCGTGTCCTTATCTGGGCGTTAAAACGACCCGTTAAATAACGCGTCCCAACCCCGTTTCCAAAAGGACAATTTTTACCCGTTAATTGTCGAACCGTTAGGTGGTTTCAAGGTGTCCTCCTGCCCTAAATTCGTAAGGTTCAGCAGTAACTTAAAAATCCAAGTAATACGTAATTTAATTTCCTTTTGCTAGTATTAGTAGTAACGTAAAAATCTAAAGTAATACGTAATTTGGTTTAATTTCTTTTGCTATTATTTCTTGTCTTTGCTCTTGAGAACCTTGCGTTCAGGCTTCTCGTTCGTGCCGAACAGAGGAGAAACTAAGTCGCGCCGTAAACATCTACGGTGTAAAGCGATCTTGAGAGCTCCCCAGCTCTGTGATATTTTCCAACACATTTAGTGGCCACTGGTTGTTATTTGTTTTAACTCAATAAATTGTTGAATTCCCCATTAGGGAAATAACACTTTTCTTTCATTTCACCATTTCCCAAATCTCCAATAAAGGTTTCGCAATCTCCCTTTTTTTTAAAGACTGCGTGGCGCCCATTTCCCCTTTTTTTTAATTTTTAGTAGAAATTAGTTCCGTCTACAGCGATCGTGAACGAACCCACTCCCAGCTGACTAGCCAAATTGCAGCATCACTGTGCTGCCCGTTGCACTTTTACCTTCCCCCTCTCTCTCTCCCGCTTATATTCGCCTGACATTCGCCAAGAAAACCATAGAAGTCGACTTTAACCCTTCGGCGCGGTGGCGACTGCCTTCCTTTCGGTTTCCTTTTTTTCTTTTGTTTGAAGTTAGAATCGTCCGCGGCTTTTTAAGTGCAACAAATTGACGCCCAACGTGGGGCCTTTCTTTTAATATCAATTATAGTGGCCATTCGTAAATAATAAAACCTTTAATCGATTAACAAAAAAAATAGAATATAGTCCATCAAATTGCCATCCTTTGCTTTATTAAAAACAAAAAAAAAAGAGTTCCTTTTACGGTGATTTTGCTTTTTCACAGGTATTGCAGTGCAGTGATTGATTATTAAATACCCGTAGTGTGGAAATTATTCAACAACACCCCATTGGGAAATTCTTGTTCTTGGTGGTAAACCCAAGAAACCATCATTTAGTAAGCGGCAAGTTTTGTGTTCAAATTCATAATTCAAAAGGTTAATTCGTACCTACTTACATTATCCATATACATATATACATATTACATTCTTTCCCTTTTTATTCCTTAACCTACATTATATACATACATCATTATCATATTTTTAACCATATACATTATTGCATATATCATTTCGCCTCTATTTTATTGACATTGTCTCATAGATCTCCACATACTACATAAATCGTATTTAGTTAATTTTTTTTGTTTCCAAACATACGTTAGATATTAGGTCCGTTCGCGTACTTTATGTGTAGGAAAATGAAAAGTGTCAAATCTCCAAAATCGAGAGAGAACCCTCTCATTTATAAGAAAAGTACGCGAACGCTTTTGTGTAAAAACTTCTTAGTTTGGCTTGAAAAGAAGCAACAGCTGTTTTTTTTTGCTGGCAAACTCATACGATTTCATCATTTGACAGTTTTCATTTTCTTACCAGCTGAAATTCTGTGTAAAGAAAAATGAACGAAAGTATATTTTTCTTTCGTTCATCTTTTCACCATTTTCTCAGTATGCGAACGCGTTTGGGTAGTTTTGCACGAAAGTTTAAATAAATTTACGTTTGCATATTAGTTCGCGAACGGACCTATTGATAAGTGATTAGCGGGACATTTTTTTTGGTGGAGGCGAATAATTGTTTGCACATTGTTTACCTTTTCTTTTTGTTTTGATTTGGAAAATTTCTTCGGTGAATTTAGGGTTACCATCACGCCAATTAATTTTTTTTGTCAGTTACGTCTTAATTCTTAGGAAAAATCGCCTTAGATTTTCTATTATACACATTGGCGCTGGGTTATTTAGAAAATTTCTCTTGTGAATCTAGGGTTACCGCCGCTCTAATTAATTATTCTTTTTTGTGAGTCTCACTTTTAATTCTTACGACCAATAGTTGTTTTTAAATCTTCCTTTGAGAAATTTAAAGTAGGGTGTTACAAATCTTAGTTAATCTTAGCTAGCCGTAATTTTATAGAATCGTGCTTGGGAAGTTTGGCCTCTATTCGCATTTTAATTCTGGTGGGAATTGCGTTTCTTTTACTTAAAATTGGGATTTAACCCTCGATCTAATTAGTAGTTTTGGTATTGAGCTAGATATGGAAATCAATCGCTTGTCAGCGGAAGAGCTTACTTACGAGATGGAATGTCGGGGCTTAGTTCCGAATTCCGTCGACAAGATAAGGAAATCCTTGCGAGCGGCAAATATATTAGAACGGAGTGGGTCACTAGATCATAGTGACTACCCATTTAAGTTCACTGTGGATAAAGAGGCGGTACGAAGTAAAATCTCCGAAATTGAAGGATTGCTTGAGGACCCTCCACAACGAGATTCGTCGGGGTATCTTAAAGTTATAACCAAGATCGAGTGGGCGATGACACGTATCGGGAGATCCCGCCCAGACTCGAAAGAGGAAGAATTGGAAAAGCGATCGATAAAAACTGAGCTTACACTATTGCTAGACAGCTTACAAGAGGAAGAAGACCATGAAGAAGAAGAGACATAACAAACTAATCAAAGAGATTCGTCCGGCAATGGAGAAGACATACCCGCGGAAAGACGCGTATTTGTACAAGCTGAAATGGTGGAGAATTTGTCGAAATGGGACCTTAAGTTTTCAGGTGAAAGATGTGGGGCTTCCGTAAATTCATTTTTGGAACGTGTGGAAGAATTACGTGAAGCCAGAGGTTTAAGTGAGTCTCAACTTTTTAGATCATCGGTGGATTTGTTTGTCGGTAGGGCACTTCTCTGGTTTAGGGCGGTTAGGCGAACGGTTAGTACTTATTAGGAATTAGTGAGGGAACATAAGTTAGAACTTCTCCCGCCGAACTACGATGACTTGTTGCTAGAGGAAATTAGGCATCGAACACAAGGGAAGGAAGAATCCATCGGGGTATACGTGGCCATAATGCAGAGTATGTTTGGGAGACCTTGCGAGCCATTGACCCAGCGGCGGAAGCTCGGAATCTTGCAGAGGAATTTGGCACCCTTCTACCAAACGCAATTGGGCCTAGAGGACCCCAAATCTATTTCAGATTTGGTTGCGTTGGGTAGGAAACTTGAGATGGTTCGAGCAAATGTGGAAACATTTGCGCCACCCCCTCCTCCTCGATCAAGGACGCTCTTGGAACCCGACCTGGCCTACATAACGGCCGAGGGACCGAGAGTAGCCATGGTCACTCAAAACACTCGGCCTGTTCGGGGACTGAGATGTTTCAACTGTAACCAAGAAGGCCATTTTGCTTATACTTGTTCCGCTCCTAGAAAGTGTTTAGGTTGTGGTAGAATTGGGGTCAATCGTAGGAATTGTCGTAATTGTTCGGGAAACGAGCAAGGCACTCTCGGGTCGGCAGGACGAGAGCGCCGTTAGGTTTCAATAGGTTGCCTGCTGGTAAACAGTCGGCTAATAAGGATGAGGTGGTAAATATCGGTTTCACACTTGAGGCAAATCGGGAAGATAGGCGTCCATATCTAAGTGTTAGTGTATATGGTACGCAATTGATAGGTTTACTAGATTCAGGGGCTTCACGCTCGATTATATGCAGAGATGGTTGGACCATTTTGCGAGATTTAGGAATACGATTAGATAAAGGCAACGTTAATAGGGTTAGCTTAGCGGATGGTACGGGAATAGGAGTAAGGGGTGTAGTAACATTGCCAATTGCAGTCTAGGGAAAGATAGTCTTATTGGAATGTCTAGTAATTCCAGAGCTTCCAGACGTGCTGATCTTAGGAGCAGATTTTTGGACCCTATCGGACATTGTCCCCAAAGTTCGTTGGCAACGATATCGAATGTTACGGAGCATTCGGAGTTGGATGAGGCACAACGACAGCAGTTAGGGACAGTTTTAGTAAATGCGTTCAGGGATATGCCAGAAGGCTTAGGGTGTACCCACTTAGTGGAACATAAAATTAGGACGAGCGCCGAACCGATAAAACAACGTTATTATCCGGTGTCTCCGACAGTGCAGGAACATATCGATATGGAATTAGGAGAGATGATCAGGGAGGGAATAGTTGAAAAGTCAAATAGTCCTTGGGCTTCACTCATAGTGATGATTAAGAAAAAGGATGGTAGCTATAGATTTTGCGTAGATTACAGAAAGCTGAACAAAGTCACAGAAAGGGATGCGTACCCCCTTCCATACATTTCAGCGATGTTAGACAAGCTGAGGGACGCAAAGTTTTTGTCGTCATTGGACATCAAATTAGCTTATTGGCAGATCCCTGTAGAACAAGGATCACGACCATTTACAGCTTTTACAGTTCCGAACAGAGGACTTTTCCAATTTAAGAGAATGCCTTTTGGGTTGCATAATGCTCCTGCGACATGGCAACGATTTATAGATACCGTACTTGGGGCCGATCTGGAACCGTCCGTCTTCGTCTATCTTGATGACATCATCATCATTATCAATAATTTTGAAAAGCACTTGGAGATATTGGAGGAAGTTCTCAAACGTGTCCGGGGGGCTGGACTAAAAGTTAGTGAGGAGAAATGTCACTTTTGTAGGCCATCATTAAAGTTTTTAGGCTATATAGTAGATAGGAATGGTTTGCATGTAGACCCCGAGAAAGTTGAAAGTATGGTGAGCATCCCTGCGCCCAAAAACGTGAAACAAGTCAGAAGTTTCATCGGAACGGTATCCTGGTATAGGAGATTCATACCTAACTTTTCAGTTTTGGTACAACCGTTGACCAATATTCTGAAAAAGAGTAGTCGATTTAACTGGAATTCCGAGTGCTAAGAGAGTTTTCGTAAGGCAAAGGATTGCCTGGTAGCCGCTCCCATCCTAACGTGTCCGGATTTTTCGAGGCCGTTCGTCGTACAGACTGATGCCTCGGATTTCGGGATTGGAGCTGTACTTTGTCAAACTTTTGATGAAGGAGAGAAGGTCATCTGCTACCTGAGCAGATCATTAAATAGGTGTGAAAAGAATTATTCCACAACAGAGAAAGAATGTCTGGCGGTTTTATGGGCAATAGAAAAACTTCGACCGTATCTCGAGGGGGTTAGATTTAGGGTCATCACGGATTATTATTCGTTAGTTTGGCTAAGCAAACTCAAGGATCCGGCTGGCAGGTTAGACAGGTGGGCTATACGCCTGCAACAATTTGATTTTGATATTATCCATCGCAAGGGTAAAGATCATGTGGTGCCAGACTTGCTTTCAAGAAGCATACCGGCAGTTGCTGGGATTTCCGCGCACGTTCCTGATCGTTGGGTGATGGACATGATCAAAAGGGTGGAGGCCAATCTACTAGCGTTCCCTGCGTGGAGAGTAGAACAGGGCAGCTTATTTAAATTCGTTAGGGCAAACCATATAGTAGTTCATGATAACAATTCTGAGTGGAAGATGGTTGTTTCAACGAAAGATAGGGCTAGCATTTTAGAGCAATGTCACGACCATCCATTAGCAGGGCACATGGGTGTGAAGAAAACGTTTGCTAGAGTAGGAGAAAAATATTATTGGCCGAAGATGTGTTCGGATATTACAAAATACGTTAGGAACTGTAGGATTTGCCAAAGTGTGAAGCCGGTATACGATAAACCGGCTGGGTTAATGACGGAGAGGAAAGGGGTAACCAATCCGTGGGAGATGGTCTGCGTTGATTTAGTTGGTCCACTTCCAAAATCGAGTAGGGGTTTTTGTTATATTCTCACCGTGGTCGATTATTTTACTAAGTTCCCTTTGTTGTTCCCTTTGAGGTCTGCTACAGCTAAATCTGTTTGTAAAGAATTGGAAGACAACGTTTTCTTTCTGTTTGGAGTCCCTCGGTTTATAGTGTGCGATAATGGCTCACAGTTAAGAGTAAAGAATTGAAAGCTTTAAGCGATAAGTATGGATCGACGATAAGGTTTACAGCTCATTACCATCCCCAAGCGAACCCCGCCGAACGGATAAATCAAATAATTAAAACAACTCTTCGAGCTTATGTGTCAGAGAACCACAGAGTGTGGGACACACAGTTAGCAAAAGTAGCGTGCGGTATACGAATAGCTCACCACGAAGTATTAGGTGTATCGCCGTACTACGCAAATTTTGGTCGAGGTATGGTGACTTTCGCTGGCACCACGATGCTCGGAACCACCATCCCGTGTGATAGGAGCGGGAGTACGCACGATACAGGGGCGCAGTTTAGAAAGCTTAGGGAGGATATAGGGAGAAGGTTAGAGGCGGCAGCCAAGAAGGCATCTAATGATTATAACCTTCGTAGGAGAGACGTGCAATATCTCCCAAATGAACTAGTATGGAGACGGAATTTCATACTATCCGACGCTGCAAACTATTACACCGCTAAACTAGCACCGAAATACGTCGGTTCGTTCCGAATACTAAGAAGATTATCGCCATGGACGTATATCCTGGTCGAAGAAAATGGGAAAAAACGTGGAACCTGGAATGTGAAAGATCTAAAGCCATGCTATGAGGACCCCCAATAAGATCTAAGTCACGTAACAAACGTTGGACGTTACGCAAAGTGTACCTGAGAGCATTTTGCTCTGTGATGGGTAGAACTCTCGCCTAGAGCGCGATTGAGAAATGTAGCTGTCTCTCGTCACGTAGCTAAACGTATCCAGATGTTGTGTTGTTAACCTATCCCCTTAGCTCAGACAGCGGAGTGCTGGAGCCGCTTTACTTCGATTTTCAATCAGAAAATCCGGCTTTGCCTCTTTGGAGGTAAGGGTGGAGTTTGTTGCGTCAAAATTAACGAACAAAACCTTGGTCCTCTCACCCCCCCCCATCCCCAACCACCTCCATATATTTTTCGCCATCACACCTTTTTTTCCCGTTGTCTGACTCGAGCGATGGTACCGTGGGGAGTTCCTGGATAAGTTTTGTCCAGCTCTTCCGCCATATCATAAGCTCTTGAAAGACGACGAAAGCAGGTTCACCGTAGAGCCCAGACGGACGGTCGGGAATCTCTGAAGGACGGACAGTCCCAACTCTAACCTCAACCGACGTTCGGACACTCCGCCACCCTACATGGCCCTGGCCCCGGGTCCACCCTAACTGAATCATTATTTGTTTGCAAACTCCTTGTACAAGCGGTGTATTAATTTAAGTATAAACTGTAAAGGACAGCTTAAAACTACCTGGGTTCCTTTAGTCTCCCCCCCCCCCCCCCCCTCTCTAATCAGTACGAAAGCTCACTAGATAGGTAGGGATCGCGCATATAGTTGATATTTATCCCTTGTCTTCTAGGGCGGGTTAGGGAGTTTACTGGAAATTTGCCTGGTCGGGGATACAAAAGCAGACCCAAGTAATCACTAGGGTTTTACAAACGAACAGAGCGAGGACCCTATTGTGAATGACTCAGATATGGTTGTGGATCATAGCCGAAGGAGAAGTTGTCGGAGCGCTGGAGGTGATTCCCTTCGCTCTGATAACTACCACATTGGCAAGATGTGGGGGCGAAATCAGCACTAACACTACCAGGACTTCTCCAGCCAAAAATGACAGGGCGGCAAGAACGTCGAATTTTTAATTGAAGATAATAGAAGAAGGGGTCAAAAAAATCATAAAGAACAAGATTAAAATAGGTGTACAGTAAAATTGATTGATTGCGGCGGAAAGTTTAGCACCCCCATCCCTCCAGGACATTGAGATCGTGGGCAGGAAGCCACCCCCTACAGAAAAGGAATAAAGACAAAGATAAGTAGAGTGATTGTGAAAAAAATTTAATATTGTTTTATGTCGTGTAGCCCTTAGAAATTTCAATCGAGTTAGCTTTCCCCTTCGTGTCCTTATCTGGGCGTTAAAACGACCCGTTAAATAAAGCGTCCCAACCCCGTTTCCAAAAGGACAATTTTTACCCGTTAATTGTCGAACCGTAAGGTGGTTTCAAGGTGTCCTCCGGCCCTAAATTCGTAAGGTTCAACAGTAACTTAAAAATCCAAGTAATACGTAATTTAATTTCCTTTTGCTAGTATTAGTAGTAACGTAAAAATCAAAAGTAATACGTAATTTGGTTTAATTTCTTTTGCTATTATTTCTTGTCTTTGCTCTTGAGAACCTTGCGTTCAGGCTTCTCGTTCGTGCCGAACAGAGGAGAAACTAAGTCGCGCCGTAAACATCTACGGTGTAAAGCGATCTTGAGAGCTCCCCAGCTCTGTGATATTTTCCAACACATTTAGTGGCCACTGGTTGTTATTTGTTTTAACTCAATAAATTGTTGAATTCCCCATTAGGGAAATAACACTTTTCTTTCATTTCACCATTTCCCAAATCTCCAATAAAGGTTTCGCAATCTCCCTTTTTTTAAAGACTGCGTGGCGCCCATTTCCCCTTTTTTTTAATTTTTAGTAGAAATTAGTTCCGTCTACAGCGATCGTGAACGAACCCACTCCCAGCTGACTAGCCAAATTGCAGCATCACTGTGCTGCCCGTTGCACTTTCACCTTCCCCCTCTCTCTCTCCCGCTTATATTCGCCTGACATTCACCAAGAAAACCATAGAAGTCGACTTTAACCCTTCGGCGCGGTGGCGACTGCCTTCCTTTCGGTTTCCTTTTTTTCTTTTGTTTGAAGTTAGAATCGTCCGCGGCTTTTTAAGTGCAACAAATTGACGCCCAACGTGGGGCCTTTCTTTTAATATCAATTATAGTGGCCATTCGTAAATAATAAAACCTTTAATCGATTAACAAAAAAAATAGAATATAGTCCATCAAATTGCCAACGACGACGATTCACATTTCAGCTACTGTGAGGATTCTCAAATGATTTTCTTTACAATTCATATTTTCAAGTGAAAAATGGATATTCATATTTAAAGGCAGGGGCGATGGTTGGCAAAGAAAGGTGGGAGAATTGTCATCGAGTAGATTGATGGTAAATTGTTTGTTGGCTTCGATGAAAGTTTGGGGTAGGTTATGGCATATTGCAATTAGACCATCACAGTCACCTGTTTCTTTGTATTTAACACAATAAATTGGTGACTGTGTTCACATCGGTGAAGGAGATTCGCATTTCAGCACTGAGGATTCCCAAATGGTTTATAAACCATATTTGCATGTGAAAAAATATTACTTGAGGCAGAGATAAAAAAAGATAAGACAAGTTATAGTGTATTCCCAGCTACATTGCGAACAATCCTTAAGGGTTTCCACTTTAAAAAGAAAATCGTGGATATTTTCGGACCCGTCGAATGCAATTTGCCACTTTTCAATTTTACAAACTGAACTTACTAAAGAAGTTTGTTGACTTATTGGTGGTGCTTGTCTGCGTTGCACAGTGTGACGAATCGCTGATTTAGCTTGGTTTAATAAGGAAAATGACATGCACAAAATTAAACAAAAACCGGTTAAGCCTCCTACGTAATGACTGTGCAATTTTTTTGTTGTTGCTTAGTGCAACAAAAAAAAAATCATCTCAAACTCCAAATTGTATATAATTTTTTTTATAAGAAGGTCAATTTGAAGAGAAAGTGTTTATATCGGTTTTAATTGGTTCGCGTATATTTTATAGCTTTTTTTTTATCTTTTCTCAATAAGTTAAAAGTCAATTGATATAAAAGTAAGTTTTTCTTAAATAATTAAAGATTTTGTTTAATAGGTGTAAGGGGTAAATGAAAGTAAAATTTATAGATAAAATATGTGTTTTTTGTATTCATTAGACGAAAAGTATACCTAGTTGTTCAGTGTTGTCCAAGTTGGAGACCGTGTTTGTTCTAAAGCCTTGCATATGCACTGCTAAAATGTGTTTCAACAAAATTTTTCGTTTTTTAGGATGCCCATGGAAATCACGAAAAAGCTAATTTTTTATGTTTGGATTTCTTAATTTAAAATTAAGCGCTTAGATGCTGTTTCTGCTTTTGTTGTGGGTTACTTTAGCCATGTAATGTTTTCTGAGGCTGCAACAAAGACAATCAAATTAACCTTTAAAACTTTATGTTTAAGATTTGACGAGACATGGGCCAAAAGTGGTCGGCATAGAGAGCGCTTCGAAAATTCAAATTCTCTGTGGCTAAATGAAAATCTAACATTACCACAACATATCTTAGATGAAATACCTTCTTCATCTAGAGTAGGAAGACCGAAAAAAAGCTTATAGATTAGATGTCAAGTTGCGGCAGGTAAAAGACCAAGGCAGTAAAGAAAAAGTCAAAGCCAGAAAATAACTAACCCAAGAAAAATTTACAAGGGAAACAGGGTTATTGGTAGATATGCCAACTCAACAGTCTGGCAATCCTAATGACGGGAACAAGGCTAGACGATTTTTTAGAGATGATGAAAAGACTGCCCAAATTACAGTGATAGTTAAAGAAATTATCAAAAAGCTTCATATCATCTTAGAAGCTCTTGGGTCTGGGTTCCCAATAGATGCAGATGCCTTTGAAAATTATGCCTGGTATTTTAAGCCAGTAAGTGTGCATAAGGTCTTCTTTCAAGGAAAACAAATAATTTCGACTTGTATACTTCCAATCGGACAACTTTCAGAAGAAGCGCAAGAAACAAGGAAAATAGAAGGTTTAGGGAACTTCCTACCAGAAAAATATCACGTGTAGATACAAATACTGAACTCTTAAATCGATTGCTTATAACCTCAGATCCAATTCTTAGCAAGTCTAAGATACTTTTCGAGAAGAATGAAAAGTGTCATGGAACATGAATACTTGCAACTTTTATATGTACCGAATAATTAAAAAAATTAAAATAAGCTGGTTTGTATGTATTGTTTTGTCTTGAAATTTGTAGTCATATGTTAAAAAATTTCTTATATTCTATTCTGTGAACAATTTCAATTAAAAAAAAAAAAAAAAATTTAATCTTAATTTAATTCCGCTAAATCAGCGATTCGTGACACTGTGCATTAGGTCGAAAACGAAGCGTTATTTAAAAAATGTTCGAAGTCGGAACGAGCGTTCGAAGGTCTCGTAGGATTCACATTGGGAGTATTTAAATTCAAATTGTCCAATCTTCGAACTAAGGTATCTCTAATAGACTGCATTTCACGAATGAAAACTCGTTGGTTTGCCTCGAGTCTGTGGTTTCTTCTTGAACAGGTGGACGTTCGTTAATATCTCATCGCTCATTATTATCATCACTATTGTGGTTATCTACCAGTTGTGGTGAAATCTGATCCTGGCTTAAGCCTACACTTGCCCCAGGTGGAGTACGACTAACAATTGGCCTGGATTCCATTGCTCCTGAACGGGGAGTTATTTCGAAAAGTGGACGAATTTCTCAAATTACTTGGTCTTCCTCTAGAACGCGTATTTGGAACTCTATTATCCATAATAGGAAATTTCGGATTTTAAATACAACTTCAAAAGATTTTAAATTTCAATATCTTTTAACAAATCTGTATTAAAAAAAATTAATACATGCATAATTTGGGGTCAGCGCGGTCGGTGCTAAATTCGATATTAAATCAGATATTAAATTTGATAAGATTAGATACAATATGCTTAAGAGCAAGATATCTGTCTTGGTAAACAGACGGATTGTGCAAACAATGAACACAATACGAACAAGACTGTATATAATTGGCAACTATAGGTAACATAGTAGCAACATAGTCCAGTGTAATAACTACCAGACAATGGACTACCTATACTAGGTATAAAAGAATTAGGATTTATATATTATAAAAATATTCATATGCACAACTTATCCTTTCACGAATGAAATTAGACCAATATGAATACAAAAAGCAGTTCAACTCTTTCTAATATCCAATAGTCGCAACGCGGATTACAATTAAAACTATGAATATACTGGGACTATAGTAATGAAAGTCATACTCAACTTGAACCGCCAAGAGACACAATAGAACACTCTACAATTGCTGGAGCTTAGCTAAAAGCTCTAAAGTTAGCCAGTATAATCTTTGTAGTGACGTTCTTAATGCCTCGAAGTACATCTCATGTTAGAACACGTTTAATGCAAAAGAGAAACAATCAAGCAACCTCCATTAAGCAAAAAATACCAACAAGTGACCTTCCTCAATGCTTCATTGAAAAGGTACATGGACTTTAAAATATATACCAACAATTTCACATGTTGATTAAAGATAAATAAACTTGTGCAATACTCCAATTTAGCAATCTAGCTCTACGCAAAACAACGAAAATTCTTACTATCCATATAAATATTCATCTCATAGGTACATATTCAACAAGAAGTGGTGGTGCGGCATGGCACAATACAGACAAAAAAAATTATGTCATTGCTTTATAAATTAGATCGAATATTTCTAAATCAATTACAAAAAAAATTATAGAAATCGGTACCTTTTGCGACAAGATATAGCCGAAACAGTCAGAGTCCAAAATGCGACAAACTCATAATACCTCATTTGCTGAAAAATACCGAAATCAAATTTTATTAAATTTTTCCCTTCAAACGAATCGCCTCTTCCATCATTTCTACTCGCAGACGAAGAAGTCAGATTTATTATATTTCCATCATCTCCCTCTCATCAAACATACTACTTGCCGAAGCGAAGGCAACATCGCAAATCATCAATTACACAGAAAAATAAATACATACTTACATTTCCATACAAATGAAAATCATATGGCATGACCACAGAATCGATAATGCGAGATCCATTATCCATACAAATTAACTTACTTGGAAATCCTACATGCTACCTGTGCTGCTAAACAACAAAAATGCCTGTGCTCCTTCTTACAAAGAAAAAAAAAATACAACATACATGGGAATGCAATTATGAAAGGTTCGATAAAGAGAGATAAACCAGTTTATTTGGTTTTCTTTCTTCGTTTTCAAAGTGTGTATTTAAAATGAAGATGACAGCAAAAGTTTAGACACAAACATTCTAGCTCAATTCATAACGCCATCTGCATTTAGTCGGCTAAAACAAAAAATTCGACATGATGGCACTACTATAAAGTGTATATTGTTATGCCTCGTTTGGCTATACACATATAATTTTATATTACGATCACTACGATAGTGAGAGGTACACCGTCAGGCCAGGGTTTCTGTCGTGGTCCAACGACGCTGGTGTTTCCGTCTGGTATTTTCGGGGATTATCCCAATTAATCCACAGCAAGCTCTTGATGTTTTATGTCGTCACACACGATTTACCTTTCCGATGTAACCGATGTAATTTAGAGGAGATTAATAGTTTTTATACTATCAGAAGAAACAGATGAAAAATAAAAATCCACTAATGTTACTGTTTTATATTCAAATTGTATTTCGTCTCTCCCATTCCAATTCTATGAACTAATTACAACATTTCTTAAATTACTACCTCCTTAAGTAATGTTTAATTGCTGGCACAGCAATTCCTACATTCGTTGGTTGTTGGTTGTTGTTTCGTTGTTTTTGTTGATTCAGCGTCTGGCTGGGTTGGGCTCATTTTACTTCAATACATTGACCAGTTTGAATTTGTGCAGCTGCCGTCAACATCCGTAACACGTCCCCCTTTCAGACATATCTAGGGATACCTTATCCTTAGATTGGGCTTGGGTGTCCTCATTTCTATTTGACCTTGGGCGCTCTCCTCTGACGATATTCTTGGTGTCGTCTCTGGATTCACTCGATGTTTTCTGTTGAAACACCTGTTAAACAAGGCTATGGTTGTCCTTCCTGAACCTTGGTTGCATTTCCATATTATGTAGCTAATAAGGATTAAGCACAGAACTCCAAATACTGATATCAAAATCCCTTGAGATCTTTCGGGTATCTTCTCTAGTGCCTTAGACCAAAAATTTCGCTGGTTTTGGATTTCAGTCGTCAAGTCCTGCAGTTCATGGATATCTTTAGCCGTTATTTTGGACATCGGCTCCTGGTTAATTACGATCTCCTTCAGTTTAGCGTTTACACAGCAGTCTTCTAGTTCGCCATATGAGTGTTTGTCTTTTATTGCGATTTCCGTTTCTGCGCCAACCGTTATTATAGTCATATCATAAGTTTCAAGGATGCAGTCGTTATTCAGGCGAATTATGCCAGTTCCAACAAGTTTACCAGTACTAGTTTCATTCTTACATTTACATTTATATTGAGTTTGTTCAGATATAGTATACAGATATGAATTTTCCCTAATCTTATGAAATATTTCTACATGCGAATTTATAATTTTAGCGTTACATTTTTCGGCTCTATTTCTCATAAATAAATTTATTTCACAATTAGAGTCGCTTATTGTACTTCTTAGAAGTTGTGGTTTACAAATTGAAATTTGGTCAAAATTATTACAATCTTCTAGATTTTCTTTTAATACATAGTCTTCTTTATTTTTGTTTATAATTAAGAATTTGTATCTTATTTCTAATATAACAATTCCGTTTTCAACTATCTTTGGAATAGCAATTGTTTCATAAATTTCAAATATTTCATTAGTTACTGTCGGAATACTAATAATTACAATAATCTTTCGATTCTTAGTGAATGCTTTTAATTTCAATGTTTTCAATATTTCTGCATAATTTTCCATGTTTGGCTCTATCGCGAGTGTGTTGTCATTCTTTTGATTTCTAAGTTCGTTTAATAAATCAGTGGGCTCAATAATCCTTGGATGTAATATCCCTGCTTGTATAAATAAAAGGCTATCTATTATTTGTTCTATTTCCATTTCTAACTGTAGCATTTTAAAATTGACTTTGCTTGATATTTCCTCATAATAGGATTCAATTAGGATGGTTCTATTTAAACTATTTTCCACTGTACTAACCTTGTTAATTTCGTTTATTTTTTCGTTGACCTTATTATAAGTAACATTATTATTTTTAATGCTTTCCATGACTTGCTTATTTAGGTGACTAAGAATCTTTACGTTTTCTTCCATGCCGTTTTTAATTCTTTGTTCGTTATTATTTACGTTCTGAATGACATTATAGTAATACTCTGCATCTTCATTGTCCATGGTGCCAAAAAGGACCTTGAAGCCTGAACCTATCATATTTACTAAACCGCGTCTCTATCTTTTTGAGCTTCCCATTATTCCTGAAATAATCCTGATTCTGCTGTCAATTTTTATAATTTCTCTTTTTGCTGTTCTCTGAAATTCTTTACATTCAATTTTTGATTCTAAACAAAGACTATCCATGGTATTAATAATATTTCTAATGTTTGAACTCGCGTGTTCTAATCCATTAATATCTAATTCTATAACTAGTGCTATTTTTCCGTTAATTTCTTTAGTTTCTCCTATAAAGTTAAAATATATTCCAGTGTTATTCTGCAGGTCCTTTACCCACAAACTGGTTTCGGCGATGGCCCACCTGGTGAACAGGGACCTGAAATATATGGCTTAACGTTAGCTTTATTAAACTTTTGTTGCTTATTATTCATTTGTATAACTAAGTTATTTTCGTGTACTTCTAGTATTTTAAATGGTCCTTTATATTGGCTTCTCAATTTTCCCTTCCTTTCGTTCCTAACTAAAACCTTTTGACCGATTGTATATTCTATTTTCCTTCCTAGTTTCTTATCGTATCTAACTTTAGCTTTTTCCCTACTCTTTTTCGTGCTTCCTTTTGCGTTTTCCTGTTTCTCTAAAAGATTAGCTCTAAGTTCGTCTATATAGTCGAAAACCGACTTTTCATTATATGGATCTACGCTACTAGGTCTGTTCACTTCATATCCAAACACTAGTTCGTAGGGGGTGTACCCCGTTGTAGTATGTTTAGTACAATTGTAACAAAATCCTGCATACGACATTCGTTTATGCCAATCTTTGAGTTGGTGTAATTCACGTCCTGTGGATTTGAGATACTCTAAAAGTCTGCAATGAGCCCTTTCTACACTACCGTTGGCCTGTGGATAAGCTACACTAGTTGTTATGTGTTTGATATCTAAGATTTTACAAAATTCTTCAAACAGTTGATTACAAAACTCAGAACCGTTGTCAGATAAAATGATCTTGGGCATTCCAAAATTCAGAATCCATTGCTCCATTACGGCATTTGCTACAGTGCGCATATCTTTAGATTTCAGCGGTACGAACTTGATGAATTTTGACAAGTCATCCTGGATGGTCAATCCGAACTTATAGCCTTCCGCGGTTTCTTCAAATGGTCCAATTAGGTCTATCATTATCTTTTCTAGAGCCTTGTCTGCAGATGTCACGATCTTCATTGGGTTTCTAGTAGGAGCTCTGTTAACTTTTTCTGTCTGGCACTGAGGGCAATTTCTCACAAAGTCCTCAATGTGCTTCTGCATACCTTTCCATTTGAATTTCTTTCTGATTTTTGCATACGTAGCTTTCTGACCTGTATGACCGCCTATTAATCCCTCGTGATATTCTTTCATTATGGCTAATCTTTTTCCTGGATCTTGGACTTCTTCCTTTTTATCTGAGATCTGTTCTTCGGTAGATTCATCTACTGAATCATTTTCCAGATCATGGTCAATGTCTTCTAAGTTTTCTATTACTTCATTCTCTATAACTTCACTCCCTAAGTTTTCTATTGCTTCACTCTCTATGTCTTCACTTTCTATCTCCTTTTTATTTTTTCTTGGAATTCCTCTACTCGGATTTCTTCCCTTGCTCGTGCTTGCTATATCGTCTCTATTCTCACTATTTATTTCGATACCTTCCTCTTCAAGTAAGCTCATAAGATCTTGCCAAGTTTCTTCTCGTTCCCTTTCAGTGATTCTGATGTTCCTGCTCAATTCATCGGCTACAACGTTTTCTTTGCCTTTCTTGTATGAGATTACATAGTCAAACTCTTCAAGTTTCAGCCGCCACCTCACGAGCCTGCTGCCCGGATCTTTGACTTTAAAAAGCCATGTGAGGGGTCTGTGATCCGTTTGGATCAAGAACTTTGTGCCATAAATATATGGTCGAAACTGTTTCGTAGCCCATACAATTGCCAAGCACTCCTTTTCCGTGGTGCTGTAATTGATTTCGGCTTTATTCAAAGTTCGACTCGCAAAATGTACTGGGAGATCTTTTCCGTTGTGCTCCTGGCTGAGCACCGCCCCAATGCCTCGATTGGAAGCGTCCGTAGTTATTATAAAGGGCTTCTCGAAGTCTGGGTACTGTAACACCGGATGCTTCATTATTATATCTTTTAATTTTTCGAACGCTTGTTGTTGTTCTTGAGTCCATGTGAACTCGACGTCTTTCTTAAGAAGCCTATTCATTGGCTCAGCTATCTTACTAAAGTCCCTGATAAATTTCCTGTAATAGCCTATCATTCCAAGGAATGATTTGATCCCTTTAACATTACTGGGTGCTTCCATGTTCTGTATGCTTTCAACCTTTTTGGGGTCAGGCTTTACCCCTTTGTCTGTTATGATGTGCCCTAAATACGACACTTCTTTTCTTAGAAATTCGCACTTATCTGGTTGCAGTTTAAGGTTAGCTTCCCTTAACTGCTTAAGTATCTCTACTAATTTTTCATTGTGTTCGACTAACGTTTGTCCGTAGACAACAATGTCGTCCATGTAGACGAAACACTTGATTCCCTGGAGACCTGCCAGGACTGAGTTCATTAGTCTCTGGAAACAGGCTGGAGCATTTCTGAGCCCGAATGGCATTCTTGTGAATTCGAAATGTCCATAGGCCGTGCTAAAGGCCGTCTTCTCCATATCTTCCTCATTCATTGGAATCTGGTGGAACCCTGACGTTAAGTCTAGTGTGGAGAAATACTTGGCTTTTCCGAGTTGGTCAAGTATCTCCGTTATATTGGGCAAAGGGTGGTTATCCGGGATAGTTAAATCATTTAACTTCCTGAAGTCAATAACCATTCGCCACTTTTTCTTTCCACTTGCATCTGCCTTCTTTGGAACGATCCAAAGTGGAGAACACCAAGGTGAGTCACTATCACGTATGATCCCGTCTTCTTTAAGTTTTCCTATTTGGGTACGCACTTCCTCATCATGTACTTTTGGGTGCCGGTAACTTTTCGTAAAAACCGGTTGCGTTCCTTTCGGAATTCTAATATGGTGTTTAACCCTGTTTGTTAGTAAGCTTTTCGTTACCAAGGCTGAATACATCACTGTATTCCTTTACAATTTCCAGAAGGCTTTCACGTTCCTCGCGGTTCATATGCGTAGTCCTAACATTCCCTGAGACTTCTGCGGCTCTTGATGAAGGCCTCCTTATATCGACGTCAAAATCTTCTAAGTTTCTTGCTACCACCCTAACTTTGCTTAAATCAAAGTCCTCCTCCGTCGTATTGACTATTGTAGCTAAGCATTTGCCGTTTTTATTTCTCGTGATACATTCCGATACGATTATACCGTCCTCTAGGTATTGTCGTGGAACAACCACTTCTTCTCTAAGGTTATAACCGTTTAAAATCTTAATTACCCTATAAACCTCGGTTCTTTTCCTTACAAATCTTTCCTCACTTAGGTACCTCAACGGGATTTTTTCATGATCCTTTCTTAGTACGTTTTCCTTGAAATCTATTATGTAACCGCCCTCTCGGAGGAAGTGGTTACCAATTAATCCATCATAGTTGCCTAATAGGTAGTTTTCAATTACTTGTAATTCCATTATCTTAGGCTTAGCCTTTCCTGTAAATTCTACTTTCTTTCTAACGAATCCTAAAGTGCTGCATGATTTCCCTCCTATTCCACTGAATTTCATGTTACCTTTCTCTATATCGTCTTCAAAAACACAGTTGGCTTTGATCAAAGAGATCTCTGCTCCTGTGTCAATAATCATTTTTCTTAATTCTCCGCTAAGGAGCATCATGATATGAGGACTTTCTGATTTTTCCGAGTTACCTTGCTGCATGGATGCCTCATTAACCATACAGCCTACCGAAAATTTCTCTGCTTAGACGCTTCATGTGAAGTTGACGGTTGGTGGGAATCTTTAGATTCATTTCGTCTGAACGGATTATTACTTCCTGATCCGTTTTCTCTATTATCCCTCTTTGTAAGTCTACAGTTTCTCGCTATATGGCCAACCTTGCCACAATTATAGCACCTTACTTCCTGGAGGTTAATTTTAGCTAAATTCCTATTCGTGTAATCTTTTTGTGTGTTCGTTTTGAACAAATTAATGCGCTGTTCTTCTTCACAGGCAAACTTGCTCGCTTCGGAAAGATTTTTGGGACGCTGTGTAATCACATAATTTGAAAGTCTTTCCCTTAGCCCGTTGATGAAAACCGTTAAAGTTTCATTTTGGATATACTCCAACTGGCCTTCTTTGTGCTCCTCCTTTACATCGACTAGTTTACTCTGAAGTAAGCGTCGTTGTAAGGTTTCGACGCGTTGTACATAGTGAACAACGGACTCGTCTTTTCCTTGTTTTAGGGAGATTAATTCCCTGTGGAGTTGCAGAGCACTGTGGGGTTCTCGGAACACTAGCGTTAGCTCCTTTTTTAAAGACTCCCAATTCTTTACTTCTTTGTTCATTAAGATTGTGGTGGCATTGCCACGAATTTTTGTTTTAATGAATTTGAACAGTACGTCCTTCTGTGCAGGAGTTGCCAGTTCGATGGCATCATTGCAGGCGTCAATGAAGGTAAAAACTTCATCGCCGGTACCATTGAAGGCAGGGATGAAGGAAATTTGTGTTATGCCTCGTTTGGCTATACACATATAATTTTATATTACGATCACTACGATAGTGAGAGGTACACCGTCAGGCCAGGGTTTCTGTCGTGGTCCAACGACGCTGGTGTTTCCGTCTGGTATTTTCGGGGATTATCCCAATTAATCCACAGCAAGCTCTTGATGTTTTATGTCGTCACACACGATTTACCTTTCCGATGTAACCGATGTAATTTAGAGGAGATTAATAGTTTTTATACTATCAGAAGAAACAGATGAAAAATAAAAATCCACTAATGTTACTGTTTTATATTCAAATTGTATTTCGTCTCTCCCATTCCAATTCTATGAACTAATTACAACATTTCTTAAATTACTACCTCCTTAAGTAATGTTTAATTGCTGGCACAGCAATTCCTACATTCGTTGGTTGTTGGTTGTTGTTTCGTTGTTTTTGTTGATTCAGCGTCTGGCTGGGTTGGGCTCATTTTACTTCAATACATTGACCAGTTTGAATTTGTGCAGCTGCCGTCAACATCCGTAACAATATACAATGATATTATCCCGTTTACATGAGAGATTCAATCCGGATTCAATCCGAATTGAATTCCATGTAAACGCAGATTGAAAGATTGAGGGATTCACTCAATCCGATCACAAAATTTTCTACGATTGGATTGAAAATCAGCATGTAAACGCAAATTGAAAGATCGACAGATCGAGTGAGAGTCTGTGTGCGTGCCCTCTTTGTTTTCCTTTGTGATGATCACTTGACTGGGAATTTTGTCGCCACTAACACAAGGCTATCCAAAATACGTATTAAGAAGGAGGCGTGGAACTGAATTCTAGTTCAATTCAATCTCTCAATTTGGTGAGAGCGAAAACCCGCCTCGAAAACCAATTCAGTTTCAATTCGATCTTTCGATTCGGTCATGTAAACGTACTATATATATTAATTGTGTGGAACCTGTTGTAACCGAACTAAAGAGGATTGAGTGAGTTGTTTCCTTTGCTGGAATAAACAGAAACGATCGAACGATTGTGTTGATGGAGGGGGGAAAGCGCTAAGAGCAGAAATGATACTTGTGTGAGCGAAGCCCTCTCGCGAATATTCGATGAAAGAAAATAGATGAAATTGTGGAACGTAACAATTGCTTAGCCACGATCACTGTGACGGTAAGCACTTTTATTATAAAATATCTTATATTGATCTCAAATAATTTTGATTTCGATTTTGATTTTGTATGTTGTTTCAGCAAATATAATAATAATTTTTTTTAGAAATTATAATATTTCGCATGCAATATTTTTCCACGTATGTCGAATGTGCGTTTTCTGTTATTTTGATAAACTTGATTTTGTTCTTTTCGATGTTAATCAAAATTTTAATTGGTTTTGTTACGGAATGAATCCCACCTTGGGTGAAATTCATTCAGCCTGCCTAAAAGAAAGAAAATATAATTAGTACCTGCGTTAAGAGGTATGAAATTCAAGAAAAAAGGTATATTACAATTACCTGTGACGGCGCTGAAAGTCCAAGAATATTAAATATTGGTCAATAGAGGGTATGGGTGGGGGTAGCATCCTGAAACATAAACTATTTTTTTTTTTTTTTGCGTGTAGATAGGTGAAAATCGTTAAAAGACATCGCTTGTGAGCTTTGCGATAGTGTGGGACTTGAATCATCCACTAAAAACACCCAGGGAAGGCATGATGTTACCATCCTTCCAGTAATCGCACCTAGTCTAAAGACTAATCAGCAATTTTGTTTTAACATTTGCTTATGTACTTATGTACTGTTTTTAGTAACTAACTTTGGTTTGTTACCTTTTTTTCTTAATTCATTATCACTTTGTTCGTGTGATTATGTTGTAACACATATATTTCTTTCCTAATAACCTAGTTAACTAGTTCAAAAGGTTTAACTCTATGTAATCTTCTAACTAAATTGTTGTTATTAAGTAGTTGAACTACTTCTAAATTAGCATGGTTGCGAAGCCTAACTTCATGTCTTCTTGCGACCTTCCGAACCTCGTCCTCTACCATTTCAATTTTTAGATCCCTATGTAGATCAGCTTTACGTATGTATCACGGCGCATTAACAATATTGCGTAATACTTTGTTTTGAAAGCATTGTATGCTTTGAAGATTTTGTCTTTCTTGTGCACCCCCATAACTGGAGGCCATATGTCCAAATTGGTTTAAATATTTGCTTGTAGAGAAGCAGTTTGTTGTAGATCGAGAGGCATGAATTCCTCCCTATGAGCCAATACATTTTATTGTATCGTATATTTAGTTCATCTTGTTTTTTTTTTGACATGTGTTTTCCAACGCAACTTTGCGTCCAAAGTCAAGCCTAAATACTTAGCTGAGTTCGAATGCAGAACTACTTTATTATTTATGTACACAGGTATGTGTTGTACGTTTTTATTCGTAAAGTTAATATGAACCGACTTTAGTTCATTTAATTTTATTTGCCATTTTTTGGTCCATTGGATATATCATTTACTGAACTTTGCAGTTTTTCTGTAACTTCCTGTGCGGTTTTTCCTACTGCAAGTACAGCAGTATCGTCTGAAAAAGTGGCAACAGTAGTTTCGCCATTTTGCGGTAGGTCGTTCGTGTATAGGAGGAACAGTACTGGTCCCAACACACTACCTTGCGGTACTCCAGCGTTGATGTGTTTCAATTCGGAGTACTCATTCTCTTGCTTAATTCGAAATAATCGTTGCATTATATACGACTCTAGTATTTCATGATACTCTTTTGGAAGATATTTTTGTAGCTTACGGATTAATCCTTTGTGCCAGACTTTATCAAAAGCCTGTGTTACATCATGGAAGATGGCAGAGCATATTTGTTTTTCTTCTAAAGATTTTTCTATTATATCAGTTATTCTGTGGACCTGATCTATTGTTGAGTATTTATTTCTGAATCCAAACTGATGGGTTGGGATCAGCGTCTTTTCTTCTAGAATCGGATGGAGTCGTTTTAGGAGCATTTTTTCGAATAGCTTTGACAGGATTGGCAGCAATGATATCGGCCGATATGACGTTACTTAACTGGGCAATTTTCCCGGCTTAGGTACCATGATAACTTCCGCAACCTTCCACATGCGTGGAACGTACCTTAGTCTGAACGCAGCATTTATTATCTGTGCTATTTTTTTCATACGTTTCTTAGGCAGTTTTTTCAGAATTTCACCCGTTATTAGATCAAATCCCGGCGCTTTTTTCGGGTTGATCTTTTCTTTTATTTCTTTGGCTATTTCCCTAGAAGTTACTGCTGGAATCGATCTCTCGTCTTCGCACATTTCTTCCGTTTGTTGGGAAATATCATTATGGTCGTATGGCTTGAAAACGTTTTCAAGATGTTCCGCAAATAGATCCGCCTTCTGTTTGTTTGTTTTAGCCCAGTTATCACTGCTGTTTTTCACTGGCGGAATGTATGCCGTTGGTCTTTTAATTTTTTTTGTAGCCTTCCACAGTGAGTATTCTGTACTAGCATCGTTTGTCAGATTTGTAAGGTATCTTTCCACCGATGCGTTTTTAAATTCTGCTATCCTTTTTCTGAGATTATTGTTTAAGCTATTAAGTCTACTTTTATCACTTGGAGCTCTTGACAGTAGCCATCGCTTGCGAGCTCGTCTCCTTTCTGATATAATGTCGCAAATTTCGTTGGGATACACGTTTCTTTTTACTTTGCTATTTAATTCAGGCGTTGCAGCCCATGCAGCCTTTTGTATAGCTAGGGTGAAGGACTGTACTTCACCTTCTAATTGCTCTATTGTATTAATTGTTGTGGATAGTTCGATGCGTTCATCTATTAAATATCTGAAATATGTCCAGTCAGTTAGTTTGTTTACTAGACGTGGGTTGTGTTCCTTCATTATAATTTCATTGCCAAGTGTTAGCAGCACAGATGAGTGATCTGAGTCAAGATCTGGCCCTTCCTTAACTTGGGTAGTATTTGAGGAAATATTCTTAGTTAAGAAGAAGTAGACAACATCCGGGATTTTGTTCCTATCTGTGGGCCAGTAAGTAGGATTTCCCGTTGAATGGTAGTTAACATTGTTTTTTTTAATATATTCAAGGAGTTCTCTTCCTCTTGTATTTGTTAATCTTGATCCCCAAGATATGTTCTTAGCGTTGAAATCTCCGCCTATTATGAATTTTTTCCGAATTTACGGAAGAGGCTTTCAAAATTGTTTTGTTTCAGCCTGTAGCTAGGAGAACAATATGCCGCTGCTAGCGTTATCTGGCCGCTACTTGTTTTTATGTTTACGGATTTCGCTTGTATTTCACACGACTGATATTCTTCATCTTCTTCGTGGCTAACATCTTCCTTAATTATAACTGCGGCCCCTCCTCTTGCTGTATTTTGAGGATGTGGGGTTTGGTATGTCTTGTATCCGCGAAGTTCGTATTTTGTTCCAATTTTAAAATGTGTCTCGGAGACTAGACATACATATGTCAATTTTGTTTATGTCGAGAGTCGCTTGCAATTCGTCTTTACGATTTTCGAGACCATTGGCATTCCATAATAAGATTTGTATGTTTTTAGCCATTATGATCTTTTAGGTACAGTTCTTTTATTACTCTTTTGTTTTTCAAGGAGAGATATTCTTTCCAGAATTTTCTTATTATTCTTTTCCATGTCTCCCATTCTGTTAAGGATTCTTGGCATGATATCCTCCATAGCATTAATGAGAGGCTTGGGGTTTCCCACTGGTTTTACAACGTTTTTCGAAGCAACCTGTGCATATGTTTTCTGTGGACCGGTTATGAGGCTTAAATTTTCATTTTCGCTTAAGGGTAGATTTCCTTTAGCTCCTTTAGATTTCGGTCTCAAGTCTTTTTTGTTTCTTTTTTCTCCGTTTTTGGTTGCGTCTTTTTGAACAGGCTTTTGCATTTTCTTTTGCTTGTTGTCTTTTACCTGCTGTATCTCTTTTGCAACTGCACACCCTCTGTAGTTAGCTGGGTGTCTTTCGCTACAATTGGTGCATTTAGGGCCTGCCCCTAAATAAAATAAATAATAAGATATCAAACAAAATAAAAACTCAAAGAAATGAATTCTACAACAACAACACGCACATACAATCGCAGCAATGTGCATGTACAACTCAATTGTACCTGTCTTTACCCGATCCAAAAAGAAAATGTTATTTCGATTTGGAAATTCCAAGTACAAACGATAGACATGGTTTATTATAGACGAGCACAAGTATGCACTTACCTGTAGATTGAAGTCATTTCACCGAAGATTCCGTGAAATTTTTTTTGATGACCATCCACCACCAGCACATTCCACTTAGAAATGAACTATCTCCATCGGTGATACAGCATCGTAAAACCGATAAACAAAAGGACATTAAATGGCTGTACACAATAAATAATAGACAATAAAACAAACTATATTTACCTGACGACTAAATTCAGCAATCCACACGACGCGAATCAAAACATAACTTTAATGACATTTAATGAAAACAAGACTGCACTCACTCGATGCTTGCCTGTTCGCACCTCGCAGATAATGTTAAAGGTTATCGACTACGCGGACAATGGGATGTTGCAATAATAGGTATGATAAGGTAGGTTTAAGTATAGTTACATATTTTTAAAATATGTATATACGAACTGTGATAGGATTTTAAATCAATTAAGATTAGTGCAATATTAGATTAAGGTTACGTATGATGTATTTTAGTGATTAGAATAAGTAGCTGTTTGTGTTTTGCTCTTATGTAAAGTAAGAAGTGGTCAACATATTGCGAGAGATATGGTTGATAAAGAGTCTATACCAGCGGATAGAGACAAGTATATCCGATAATGTATGTAGCTTATACATAGAAATTTAAATTTTGTTAGAAAAGGCCGGCTAAGGGTCATTGTCCGATTTTAATCCAACTGTGCTGTTTACCAGTAACTGAAAGTAAGAGGTTTTCTTGGATGAACAAAATTTTTGTGACGACTATCCGCGAAACAAAAGAGATTTCCGCAGAGAAGAAAAGAAGTTGTAGTATTCAACAAAAACAAAATTAGAAAAAAAAACACAGATCGGTGAGTTAGAAATAATTATAGAGACACTAAACATAAGTCACACTAAGCGCCGTACATCACACTAGGTACTCACATACGGATACTTACATCTATCCAAGGCAAGAGGCTCCGAGGCCAAATTGAAAAACAAATAAATATTAAAGACCATAGCAGAGGTAGGTTATTTGATACAGTTCGAGTAGTGAGCCGATGATAACATGATTGTCTCCACCAGGTATTGGGTTGGGGCATAAAGTCGAAAGACGACCCTCACCTATGCAGATTGTTTTTTCGTCCTGGGATCTTTAAAGCCGCTATTGTCGCCCACGGACACCCCATTAGACGTTGGCTTAGCTGTGCTTGAGTGCGAACGACGCAAAACAGCGTAGAAGCACAACAGTGAGCAACGGACACCACAAAAGCCTCCCACCTTGGGTGAAATTCATTCTGCCTGCCTAAAAGAAATAAAATATAATTAGTACCTGCGTTAAGAGGTATGAAATTCAAGAAAAAAAGGTATATTACAATTACCTGTGACGGCGCTGAAAGTCCATGAATATTAAATATTGGTCAATAGAGGGTATCGGTGGGGGTAGCATTCTGAAACATAAAATAAATAATAAGAAATCAAACAAAATAAAAGCTCAAAGAAACGAAGTCTACAACAACAACATAGGGCTTGGAAGAACTATTTAAAAAGTCTCTGCCATCCAGATCTTGAACTCTATCTCACATTATTCAATGAGTTCAAATCTTTATCCTGCAACTTATATATTGACTTTATAAGTAAAATGGAATGCTCTCTAAAATTGGACCCCAAACTTTTTGGGGATTTGTTAATTCTAAGAAAAAAACCGATGGTTATCCATCGAAACTTACATACAATAGCTCTACAACTGCTGATTCGCTAGATGCAAGCAATATGTTTGCAGATTATTTCAGTAAGTCTTTTAGGGTGGCCCCTCTTCACATAGATGAGCAATATTTTAGTTATCTAACTAGCTGTTCCCAAATAAGTTTTAATAGCTACTCATTTGACTTGGAAACAATTTTAAAATTTATTTCTTCTCTGACGAATGATTATTCATCAGGTCCTGATGGCATTGCACCTATTGTTCTTAAAAAATGTAGTCATGCAATTGCTCCATATCTTAAATATCTGTTTGAATTGTCCATTAGTACTGGTAAATTCCCTTATGTATGGAAAAGTGCTTTAATCACACCTGTATTTAAAAAAGGCGAACGTGGTGATATCACTAGTTATAGGCCTATTTCAAAGCTTTCGTGTATCCCTAAGCTTTTTGAACAAATTGTTTGCGAAAAGTTAATATTTCTTTGTCGCAATTTAATTTGCAATGAACAGCATGGATTTGTAAGAAACAGATCCACTGTCACTAATCTGTTAAGTTTCTTGCATGATTGTTCTAATGCCTTAGAGAATAAGTACGAAATGGATTGCATATACACTGACTTCTCTAAAGCTTTCGACTAGCTGTCCCATGAAATAATCGAGTTTAAGCTCAGGGCTTTTGGTTTCCCACGAAGTTTCATAAAATGGGTTAATTCATACCTTAGATCAAGGGTTTATCAAGTCAAATTTAGAGGATCGCTATCTGTATCTTTTACAGCTGAGTCTGGAGTTCCGCAAGGTAGTCACCTCGGACCAATTCTATTTATACTAGCCATTAATGATGTTAAAGCATGTATGAATCACAGTAATATCCTGATCTACGCTGATGATATGAAAATATTTAAATCTATCACTAGTCAGCAAGATAGAATTTTTCTTCAATCTGACATTAATAGCTTCGCCAATTGGTGTGATAAAAACGGTTTATCCCTGAACCCTACTAAATGTCAACATATGACATTCTCTAGAAAGAATATACCTTCCACCTTTCAATATTCTTTGTCTCAACATATTCTTTGTAATGTTGATAATTTTAAGGATCTTGGGGTTTATTTCGATCCCAAACTGGTTTTTGCCAAGCATATCAATTTTATTGTTAATAAATCTAATTCTATGCTGGGCTTCGTAAAAAGGTGGCGAAAGAATTTAATGACCCATACGTTACTATGTCATTGTACAATTGTTTTGTCCGTCCGATTCTAGAGTATGCTTCACAAGTTTGGACGCCGTTCTACAACATTCATTCAAATCGAATAGAGGCCATTCAACGTAAATTTATTCGATTTGCACTTAGAGGACTTCCATGGGATGATCCTTTTAACCTTCCTCCTTACAGTCAGCGTATTAAGCTTCTTCAAATGTTACCCCTTTCTCAACGAATGCTTAATAGCGATATCATTTTTTTACAGCAGCTTATATCCGGTCAAATAGATGCACCTGACTTGCTGTCGTCTATTGGCTTTAATTTTCGTGGTGGTGCCCATAATTTGCGCAGTGCTGAATTATTGTTTAGCCCCCATCATAGAACGAATTATGGGAAGCATGAGCCTATTAGTCGCATGAGTAGAATCTATAATCTAAATGATCATGTGATTGACTTGCATGTTAGTAAAATTAAGCTAAAACATAGGGACGGGCTACAGTCCGCTTGGGCGAACTGTTGGATACCCTATTCTTATTCCTATCGCTCATAAGTGGGCGTGACAAAAGTCTAAGTATGGTTAAATTGTTAAGAACGCTCTACATATTTTGTTATATAACATTTAAAGGATTTTATCAAAAAAAACGCTCCCTAGCTCAAACTTGGGTGTTTCAATAAAATTGTTTTATTTAATTGTGGGCGTGTCAGTAGGCGGATTTAAAAAAAAAATAACACATGAGCATAAAGGGCCCCTAGAGAGTATATATTATAAATTTCAGCTCCCTAGCTCAAACTTTGGATTTTCAAAAAAATTGTTTTATTTATTTGTGGGCGTGTCAGTGGGCGAATTTTGAAAATGGGGTTTCCCACTGGTTTTACAACGTTTTTCGAAGCAACCTGTGCATATGTTTTCTGTGGACCGGTTATGAGGCTTAAATTTTCATTTTCGCTTAAGGGTAGATTTCCTTTAGCTCCTTTAGATTTCGGTCTCAAGTCTTTTTTGTTTCTTTTTTCTCCGTTTTTGGTTGCGTCTTTTTGAACAGGCTTTTGCATTTTCTTTTGCTTGTTGTCTTTTACCTGCTGTATCTCTTTTGCAACTGCACACCCTCTGTAGTTAGCTGGGTGTCTTTCGCTACAATTGGTGCATTTAGGGCCTGCCCCTAAATAAAATAAATAATAAGATATCAAACAAAATAAAAACTCAAAGAAATGAATTCTACAACAACAACACGCACATACAATCGCAGCAATGTGCATGTACAACTCAATTGTACCTGTCTTTACCCGATCCAAAAAGAAAATGTTATTTCGATTTGGAAATTCCAAGTACAAACGATAGACATGGTTTATTATAGACGAGCACAAGTATGCACTTACCTGTAGATTGAAGTCATTTCACCGAAGATTCCGTGAAATTTTTTTTGATGACCATCCACCACCAGCACATTCCACTTAGAAATGAACTATCTCCATCGGTGATACAGCATCGTAAAACCGATAAACAAAAGGACATTAAATGGCTGTACACAATAAATAATAGACAATAAAACAAACTATATTTACCTGACGACTAAATTCAGCAATCCACACGACGCGAATCAAAACATAACTTTAATGACATTTAATGAAAACAAGACTGCACTCACTCGATGCTTGCCTGTTCGCACCTCGCAGATAATGTTAAAGGTTATCGACTACGCGGACAATGGGATGTTGCAATAATAGGTATGATAAGGTAGGTTTAAGTATAGTTACATATTTTTAAAATATGTATATACGAACTGTGATAGGATTTTAAATCAATTAAGATTAGTGCAATATTAGATTAAGGTTACGTATGATGTATTTTAGTGATTAGAATAAGTAGCTGTTTGTGTTTTGCTCTTATGTAAAGTAAGAAGTGGTCAACATATTGCGAGAGATATGGTTGATAAAGAGTCTATACCAGCGGATAGAGACAAGTATATCCGATAATGTATGTAGCTTATACATAGAAATTTAAATTTTGTTAGAAAAGGCCGGCTAAGGGTCATTGTCCGATTTTAATCCAACTGTGCTGTTTACCAGTAACTGAAAGTAAGAGGTTTTCTTGGATGAACAAAATTTTTGTGACGACTATCCGCGAAACAAAAGAGATTTCCGCAGAGAAGAAAAGAAGTTGTAGTATTCAACAAAAACAAAATTAGAAAAAAAAACACAGATCGGTGAGTTAGAAATAATTATAGAGACACTAAACATAAGTCACACTAAGCGCCGTACATCACACTAGGTACTCACATACGGATACTTACATCTATCCAAGGCAAGAGGCTCCGAGGCCAAATTGAAAAACAAATAAATATTAAAGACCATAGCAGAGGTAGGTTATTTGATACAGTTCGAGTAGTGAGCCGATGATAACATGATTGTCTCCACCAGGTATTGGGTTGGGGCATAAAGTCGAAAGACGACCCTCACCTATGCAGATTGTTTTTTCGTCCTGGGATCTTTAAAGCCGCTATTGTCGCCCACGGACACCCCATTAGACGTTGGCTTAGCTGTGCTTGAGTGCGAACGACGCAAAACAGCGTAGAAGCACAACAGTGAGCAACGGACACCACAAAAGCCTCCCACCTTGGGTGAAATTCATTCTGCCTGCCTAAAAGAAATAAAATATAATTAGTACCTGCGTTAAGAGGTATGAAATTCAAGAAAAAAAGGTATATTACAATTACCTGTGACGGCGCTGAAAGTCCATGAATATTAAATATTGGTCAATAGAGGGTATCGGTGGGGGTAGCATTCTGAAACATAAAATAAATAATAAGAAATCAAACAAAATAAAAGCTCAAAGAAACGAAGTCTACAACAACAACATAGGGCTTGGAAGAACTATTTAAAAAGTCTCTGCCATCCAGATCTTGAACTCTATCTCACATTATTCAATGAGTTCAAATCTTTATCCTGCAACTTATATATTGACTTTATAAGTAAAATGGAATGCTCTCTAAAATTGGACCCCAAACTTTTTGGGGATTTGTTAATTCTAAGGAAAAAAACCGATGGTTATCCATCGAAACTTACATACAATAGCTCTACAACTGCTGATTCGCTAGATGCAAGCAATATGTTTGCAGATTATTTCAGTAAGTCTTTTAGGGTGGCCCCTCTTCACATAGATGAGCAATATTTTAGTTATCTAACTAGCTGTTCCCAAATAAGTTTTAATAGCTACTCATTTGACTTGGAAACAATTTTAAAATTTATTTCTTCTCTGACGAATGATTATTCATCAGGTCCTGATGGCATTGCACCTATTGTTCTTAAAAAATGTAGTCATGCAATTGCTCCATATCTTAAATATCTGTTTGAATTGTCCATTAGTACTGGTAAATTCCCTTATGTATGGAAAAGTGCTTTAATCACACCTGTATTTAAAAAAGGCGAACGTGGTGATATCACTAGTTATAGGCCTATTTCAAAGCTTTCGTGTATCCCTAAGCTTTTTGAACAAATTGTTTGCGAAAAGTTAATATTTCTTTGTCGCAATTTAATTTGCAATGAACAGCATGGATTTGTAAGAAACAGATCCACTGTCACTAATCTGTTAAGTTTCTTGCATGATTGTTCTAATGCCTTAGAGAATAAGTACGAAATGGATTGCATATACACTGACTTCTCTAAAGCTTTCGACTAGCTGTCCCATCAAATAATCGAGTTTAAGCTCAGGGCTTTTGGTTTCCCACGAAGTTTCATAAAATGGGTTAATTCATACCTTAGATCAAGGGTTTATCAAGTCAAATTTAGAGGATCGCTATCTGTATCTTTTACAGCTGAGTCTGGAGTTCCGCAAGGTAGTCACCTCGGACCAATTCTATTTATACTAGCCATTAATGATGTTAAAGCATGTATGAATCACAGTAATATCCTGATCTACGCTGATGATATGAAAATATTTAAATCTATCACTAGTCAGCAAGATAGAATTTTTCTTCAATCTGACATTAATAGCTTCGCCAATTGGTGTGATAAAAACGGTTTATCCCTGAACCCTACTAAATGTCAACATATGACATTCTCTAGAAAGAATATACCTTCCACCTTTCAATATTCTTTGTCTCAACATATTCTTTGTAATGTTGATAATTTTAAGGATCTTGGGGTTTATTTCGATCCCAAACTGGTTTTTGCCAAGCATATCAATTTTATTGTTAATAAATCTAATTCTATGCTGGGCTTCGTAAAAAGGTGGCGAAAGAATTTAATGACCCATACGTTACTATGTCATTGTACAATTGTTTTGTCCGTCCGATTCTAGAGTATGCTTCACAAGTTTGGACGCCGTTCTACAACATTCATTCAAATCGAATAGAGGCCATTCAACGTAAATTTATTCGATTTGCACTTAGAGGACTTCCATGGGATGATCCTTTTAACCTTCCTCCTTACAGTCAGCGTATTAAGCTTCTTCAAATGTTACCCCTTTCTCAACGAATGCTTAATAGCGATATCATTTTTTTACAGCAGCTTATATCCGGTCAAATAGATGCACCTGACTTGCTGTCGTCTATTGGCTTTAATTTTCGTGGTGGTGCCCATAATTTGCGCAGTGCTGAATTATTGTTTAGCCCCCATCATAGAACGAATTATGGGAAGCATGAGCCTATTAGTCGCATGAGTAGAATCTATAATCTAAATGATCATGTGATTGACTTGCATGTTAGTAAAATTAAGCTAAAACATAGGGACGGGCTACAGTCCGCTTGGGCGAACTGTTGGATACCCTATTCTTATTCCTATCGCTCATAAGTGGGCGTGACAAAAGTCTAAGTATGGTTAAATTGTTAAGAACGCTCTACATATTTTGTTATATAACATTTAAAGGATTTTATCAAAAAAAACGCTCCCTAGCTCAAACTTGGGTGTTTCAATAAAATTGTTTTATTTAATTGTGGGCGTGTCAGTAGGCGGATTTAAAAAAAAAATAACACATGAGCATAAAGGGCCCCTAGAGAGTATATATTATAAATTTCAGCTCCCTAGCTCAAACTTTGGATTTTCAAAAAAATTGTTTTATTTATTTGTGGGCGTGTCAGTGGGCGAATTTTGAAAATATTTATACATGAGCTTAAAGGGCCCCTAGAGAGTATATATTATAAATTTCAGATCCCTAGCTCAAACTTTGGATTTTCAAAAAAAATGTTTTATTTATTTGTGGGCGTGTCAGTGGGCGGATTTTGAAAATATTTATACATGAGCTTAAAGGGCCCCTAGAGAGTATATATTAAAAATTTCAGCTCCCTAGCTCAAATTTTGGTTTTTCAATAAAATTGTTTTATTTTTTTGTGGGCGTGGCAGTGGGCGGATTTTGAAAATTTTATATCCCGAGCAGTTTTAGGAGTCATAGATCATATATAAAAAATTTCAGCTTCCTAGCTCAAAATTCGATTTTTTCCAAAATTTTGTTTTTTTGAGTTTGTGGGCGTGTCTGTGTGCGGATTTCAAAAATTCGTAAACTTGATTATTTCGGGACCCTAGAGAGTATATGGTTAAAATTTCAGCTCTCTAGGTCCAGTTTAAAGGCCTAATTTTTGCCGACGGACGGACGGACGGACGGACGGACGGACATGGCTAGATCGACATTACTATCGATGCTGATCATAAATATAGTAACTTTTAGGGGTCTACGGGCAATATTAAGGTATGTTACAAACTATGCGTCAAAATTAATATACCCCTAGAATAGGGTATAAAAATATTTTGCGTAATAATGCTTTAATGTCTTAAATTGTTTGCATTATTTTGTGTCTGTGTTAGTATTATGTAGGTACATAATTATTGTATTTTTAATTGTTTTGTCCTTACTAACACCTGCACTAAATGATGAGAATGTTAGAGCACTTTTTGTGCCGGCAATTTCTGCTCGTGATAGTTGCTTGCTTTAAACACTCCACGACACAGAGCTGATAGTGTATAAAAAAAAAAAAAAAAAAAACCAGCACATACAATGTGCACAACAGCAATGTGCATGTGCAACTCAATTGTACCTGTCTTTACCCGACCCAAAAAGAAAATGTTATTTCGATTTGGAAATTCCAAGTACAAGTGATAGACATGGTATATTAGCCGTGTTTCTTTGCACGCGGATATAGGGATAATTTGAAATTTGCATGTAAAATACAACAACAACTTATCCTATATACGCTAACTTTAGCGGGGATAGCTATCGCCGCTAAGTCAGTTAGCGGGGATAAACAGTGCTTCCAAAACTCATTTTCTTCGTTTCTGATGAACCGATGCGATGAATTTTTCAGTAAATGTCAAAGTTTGACATCCCTCCGACCACTAACACATCCCGTCGAATATTTTGTTTGTGATTTTATTATTATTTTTTTTCAAACTTCATTATAAAGGTAATTGAATTTAGCAAATCTGTTAATGTGAAATTATTTTTCATAATTTTAGAATATGCTTGGCATCAATTTCAATTGGCGGAAGTAAATATTTTTCAATTTCAGGATTTTCAATACAAATTTCTTAACTATAACTTACAGCTGTGTCACGGTGCATGTCATAGGTGCATGTGTGCTGCCAAGTTTTTTTTGATGAATCCTTAAGCGGCGATAGTCGTTTTTTGATGCCATCCCTATATCCGCGTGCAAAGAAACACGGCTATTATAGACGAGCACAAGTATGCACTTACCTGAAGATTGAAGTCATTTCACTGAAGATTCCGTGAAATTTTTTTTTGATGACCATCCACCACCAGCACGTGAAGTGTTGGCTCCGTTGAATGTGATTACATTATAGATTAAGGCATTGTATATAAACTCTATAGTAAAATCATCAACACGATTTCAAAAAGCTCAACCTCCACGAATTTGGAGACCAAAAGGATGGAGTGATTGCTTCTCAATTTAAGCATGAAATATTTGTATGAGCTTTGAATTAAGAAAAGAGAATCAAATAAACTGTTGGTTAGGAAACAGAGCGAAGAGTTTATTTGATCCTCTTTTCTTCGATAAGGTATTTCGTAAGGATTTCTGACAAAAATAAGAATTCTATCATTGTATGGAATTTTGTTATCTTGTACCTATATGGATATCTCGCATTTTCAACTGTCTGCCTCTGGTCGCGCCATATGATTTTCATTCGCATGGACGTGTAAGTATTTATTTTTTCTGTGTAACAGCGTAACAGCCGAATACTTTTTGGTAAATGGAATGAATGATGAGAGGCAGATGGTGTAAGGGGAAAGGAAACATTTTTCTACAGGATATTGAATAAAAGCTGATTTTGGTATTTTGGTATTTTCCATCAAACAAGGAATTATGAGTTTATGATTTTTTAGGGTTTTGCTATTTTCGCTGTATCTCGTCCAAAAATGCACCGATTTTTATCATTTCTTCAGTATTTGATTCAGAAATATTTAATTTGTGTAGTTCTATTATTCAAAGAAATAGAGTTGGATAAGTATATTTATCTTTTAGGGAATCGATCATATTGTAGGTGGCCTATGTTGAGGCAGGTCAGTTGTCATTTTACAGTTTTTTTGTAAAATATTCGTGATCAGCATCGATAGTAACGTGTATCTACTATCTCAAACGCTCTTCTGCGATCATCCGGGATGAAGAATGAGCATAATTACCCGGTCTTTTAACCGAGTTGCATCCGTTGAATGCGCATTTAACCATTTTAAAAATTATTAATATAATAAAATATAATATACACAATACCTACAATAATATATATGTAGTCTATAAAATAAATGTATATAGCTAGATATATATATATGTATATACATAAATATATTAAAATTTATAAAAATATAAAAACTATATAAATATTAAAATAAAATATATGAAATATATGAAAATATATTAAAGCGATGATAATTAATTTGATACTTATCAAATTTAAAGTCTTGAAGTTGGATTAAAACTCTTATTCACTTTTTATCACTTAAAAGTTAAAACTTGTGGCTTTGCAGAAGTACGAAATTAATCTGGCGGGAATTTGTCTTTTTCAAATACAGCTGCTTGCAATATGAGATAACCTACCCCAAAATTCCTTGAAAACCAACACATAATACACCAACCATATCCCCCACGCCCTCTCAGGATCACATCATATTCATATCCTGAGAAGTAAAGAAAAATTAAAGTGACAAAACACACACTTATGGAAACCTTCTTTATTATCGAAGGAAAGAGTAGCTACTTAAAGAGTATGCATTGCAAATATTAACGATAGTGGAAGCCAACAGAAATAACTACCAAAATGCATAATTAAATGTGTATACCCCACACCTCTCACCAATTCCCATCATGAGAAGTAAAGAAAAATTAAAGTGACAAAACACACACTTTTGGAAATCTTCTTTATTATCAAAGGAAAGAGTACTAAAGAGTACGCACTGCAAATATAAACGAGAATGGGAAAAGACAACAGAAATAACTACAAAAATGCATAAAAGCTTTTGGAAGGTTCTTTTTTACGGCGTTTGGTGGCGTATCGTCGTATACACGAAGTGAGAATACTATAAAGTTCATATACAATGGTATAAGCTACATACATTATCGGATATACTAGTCTCTATCCGCTGGTATAGACTCCTTATCAACCATACATCATACGTAACCTTAATCTATAAATATATAAAGTTCATATACAATGGCACTGGTGGCGTATCGTCGTTTACGCACGGTTGCACTACTATAAGGTTTATATATAATGCTGGCACTGACAAAGAACTCCCCGCGGCAGGAAGTTTACCCTTCACTTCATTTAACAAATAGACAAAGGCTTCTTTGCTAAGTCTGAACTACATTTTGAATCTGAAAATTTGGTATTATTTTCTATCTCAAACTATTTTGTAATGTGTATGTACTTACTTTGAATCTGGTAAATCCAAAGGATCGGATTTTGACCTGATCCTTCTTCTTATTTGTTTCAGCTCTCTTTTTGCAGACTCACCTTCTTCGTCGCTTTCGCTCTCCAACGGTATGAACATTGTAATGCTATTCATTATTTCTGGTATGTATATAATATATCACCACAATTTGAAATACTTTTGATTTTTTGTTTTTATTTGAAATTTAAAACACAAAACGTAAATACCTACCTATCTGTCAACTGTCAGCTGTTGGTGTGGAACTCATATGGTATGTAAAGTAAATGAGAGTGGAGGCGTTCAAGGATTAGAATACCGATACTAAAACGACACAAAAGTGACTCGACTCAAAAAACGACAGCTGTCGTTTAATATAAACGCCACGTAGAATAAGGGTGATTATTGCATGTTTGCTCAAACTGTGTCATTGGGCATCAATTAGTCAAGTTGCAGCGCCATCTAGTAGAAAGTAGCCATATTACCGATTTTGGCAGCATTTGAAAAGCAGTTTGAATAGCTATGGAACAACTAATTATGTTGTTCTCGAACCTTCTGAACTTAAATTTCGAGAGGTGTCACTAGGAGATATAAATAGATGTCGCAGGAGCAGCCAAGACATTGGAGTTGTGAACCGCGATAAAGAAGTGCGATAGATGACAGTAGTGAATAGTATAGGGACAAAGTATAAGTATTGAGTAAGAGAAAAGTGATTTCGTATTTAAAGTGATTAATTGTGAAAGTGAATTGTTGTGAATAAGTGAATTATTAGAATAATAATCAAGAATTAAATTGAAAGAGAACTAATAAAGATTAATTAAATAGAATTACGTTTTATCTTTTCGAATCCTAGCCTGGATGTAACATTGGTGTCAAGTGAAGGAAAAAGATAAAGTATCAGTCTAACGGTTGAGAGCTGAGTCCATTAGCGGCTGGAGTGCACGGGAGAACCGGAATGCTCAACGGGAAGATCCGGATATCGAGCCGATTCTCGCCTGGAAGGAACATAAAGGCAAGCCGGACTGTCAGCAGATCTCCAATAAGAGTCCGGAACTGAAGGCATACTTGGCACAATGGGACTCACTTCATGTTCAGGATGGCATTTTGAAAAGAAAATGGGAAAGTTCGGATGGAACATCAGCCGTGATGCAACTTGTGGTACCCAGATCGAAGGTCAACGAAGTGCTTAGGGAACTGCATGATGGAGTGTCCGGAGGTCACTTGGGAGTAAATAAGACGCTCGAAAAAGTGCGAGAACACTTTTACTGGATCCACGCAAGAGACGATGTCGAAAACTGGTGCCGAAAATGCGCCACTTGCGCAGCCAGTAAAGGCCCGAGAGTAAAAATGCAAGGCAAGATGCATCAATACAACGTTGGAGCGCCCTTTGAAAGGATTGCAGTTGACATCGCAGGACCGTTTCCAGAAACCAACACTGGAAACCGCTATATCCTCGTAGTGATGGACTACTTCACTAAATGGCCTGAAGCATTTGCTATACCTAACCAAGAAGCTAAAACCGTGGTAGAGCAGATTGTCCACAACTGGGTAAGCAGATTTGGCGTACCAATCGAATTGCACTCGGACCAAGGTCGAAACTTCGAGTCGAAGATCTTTCAAGGAGTATGCCAGCTACTAGGGATTAAGACAAGAACAACCCCGCTTCATCCACAATCGGACGGAGTGGTGGAACGCTTCAATAGAAAATTAAACGAACACCTTTCTAAGGTTGTTGGCGACTGCCAGTGGGACTGGGACAAGCAGATCCCCATGTTCCTATTAGGTTATCGGAGCGCAGTTCATAACACAACAGGTCATACTCCATCCGAAATCCTTTTTGGTCGAACCATCCGGTTACCTAGTGAATTGATGTTTGTATCTCCGACTGATGAAGCAACGAATGAGGATGATTATGTTGCGGATCTCAGAGAAATCATCAGAAATATTCATCGGAAAATTAGAGATAAGATTCGGATATCCAGCGACCGCATGAAGACGAGGTACGATACAAAAGCAACCACCACAGGATTCCAGGAAGGAGATCTGGTATGGCTATATAACCCTCATCGGCGAAAAGGCATGTCACCTAAACTACAGCAGGATTGGGAAGGACCCTGTAAGATAGTGAAGCGCATCAACGATGTTGTCTACCGGATCCAGCGAGGAAGAGGCAAGCTGAAAGTTGTCCATGTGGATCGTCTCCATCGCTACCATGGCGAAAACATTGACGTGTGTTGTGGGTGCACCCAATTAACCAGATCACGTGTGCACAGTGACCCACTTTTGATTTAAACATGATCACGTAAATTCACATTGTACGTTCACTTCCGCAATTAATTTCAACTGATCATGTTACACATCGCCAGTGGATTGCTTTGCACACAATGATTCATAGAATAAGAATTATTATTTTGATTTTGCTTTGATCATGACCACAGGTGAATGTGTCGCGGTGAACATAGAATCGGATTGCACTTGGGTGGAGTGAACCATGCGTTAACTCACTTCAAGTTGCAATTTGATTCTTATGTGTTGTCACACGGGCCAGCATTTGTAGGTCATGATAATTAAGAAAATATGAGACATTTGGTGGCAAAGAAATTGAACCAAATTGAATTAATTTCTTTGTATATATAATAAGAACATTTTGCCAATAAAATCAATCAATTAGAAGTTCAGAGTCAGAACAACATCTATATCCTGAGTTCCTTTTATCTCGGCTGAAGAGCTAAGATAATACTTCTCGGCTGAAGAGCTAAGATAATACTTACCAATCGTGCACTTCAGGTGCTCGGAATGAAGCGGCTGGAGAGCTGAGAGTAATACTCAACAATTAGGGCACAAGTACCACGAAAAAGTAACCTAACACGTGCTTGTTCGGGACGAACAAGTTTAAGAGGGGGATATTGTTGCATGTTTGCTCAAACTGTGCCATTGGGCATCAATTAGTCAAGTTGCAGCGCCATCTAGTAGAAAGTAGCCATATTACCGATTTTGGCAGCACTTGAAAAGCAGTTTGAATAGCTATGGAATAACTAATTTTGTTGTTCTCGAACCTTCTGAACTTGCACGAATCCGGAAATTTCGAGAGGTGTCACTTGGAGATATAAATAGATATCGTAGGAGCACCCAAGACATTGGAGTTGTGAACCGGGATAAAGAAGTGCGATAGATGACAGTAGTGAAAAGTATAGGGAAAAAGCATAAGTATTGAGTAAGAGAAAAGTGATTTCGTATTTAAAGTGATTAATTGTGAAAGTAAATTGTTGTGAATAAGTGAATTATTAGAATAATAATCAAGAATTAAATTGAAAGAGAACTAATAAAGATTAATTAAATAGAATTACGTTTTATCTTTTCGAATCCTAGCCTGGATGTAACAATATTATTGGACAAAATATTTTCTCTAACGTACATACACACACCACCTCCGATTCTGTCTAGACGATCATTCCTAAACAATTTAAAACCAGGAAACATAACGAATTGGGAAAAAATACTAGGATTAAACCATGATTCAGACACCATAACTACATCTAATTTGGAAGTACTAAGCATCTGATAAAGAATTGTATACTTGGACCGTATACTTCCCGCATTTAGGTGACATATACTCAGAAAGTTGAATGCATCAACCAATACGTTGATAACGCTCCTTACATTATCAGGATCTAAACCGAAGACCATTAAAATCGGTTAGCAATGAAAACAATACCCATTCAGAAGAGGACATGTACAATCAGCGAAAGTCTGATTGCTGGAAGGGAAACATTTACGTTCCTCGGCCAGATTGTAGGAAAATTCTCACCCAACGAAGGGGCGATTTTCCGGATATGTACTCTTGATGACCGCAATGACTTTGAATAGGTCAACGATACTTTACGACTTCAACGACTAGCAGCAACGAGAATAAGAAGACAAGAGAGTGTCCGACAAGTTCGGTTGTACAAAAAAAATGAGCGTTAGCCGCAATGCTTTATTGATCTTTATACACATTTCAATTCGTATAATTTTAACTGGATTGACAAGAGAAAATACGGCTGATGTTCGAAAGATAGCCGGCAATTTTAAATAGTTCAATTACCTTTTAGTACAATTCATGTTGCAAACAAAAAGGGTTTTAACCTTTGATACAAATTTTATACAATTCAAAATAATGTAGTTAGTATATAAAAAATACACGATGATTTATACGAAGTGCCCCAACATTCCGCCCTCTTTGAAAGGTCCCTTTCAAGCAGGAAGAATGGCAAGTTTGCGGATTGGACATCTTATAACTCCTTTTGCAGTCCGGATGCCAGCAACTCTTACCTTGCCATCTTTACCAGGAATAGTTTTCATAACTCCACCAAGCAGCCACTTCTGGGGAGGAAGGTTATCCTCATGGACAATGACCATTGCGTCGACTTGCAGATTTTGTTGATGTGTTGACCAATTCGACCTTTGCTGAAGTTCGTTGACGTATTCTTCAGACCAGCACTTCCAAAAATGCGTTTTTACGGCGTTTATGCGACGCCATCGTTGGAGGTAACTAATGTCGGATACATCGCCTGGTGGTTCCGGAATGGCCTTCAGCGCTGCTCCGATGAGAAGGTGGCCAGGAGTTAAAGCTTCCAAATCATTGGGATCCGTTGATAGTGGTGATATTGGCCGAGAATTCATCACTGCTTCGATTTCGACTAGCGCCGTCGAAAGTTCCTCAAATGTCAGCTTGGCGTTATGAACACTTCGGTACGGGAAGAGAGGAAGAAGAGTCCACCAAAATGTGGAGTCCTTGGTGGGATAAAACGAAAATTAATACTGTCATTAGTACAAAAATTATTAATGGTATATAGTGATTTTTCTTGAAACAACGTTTTTCGAAATTCTTTAAGTTTTGAGTCGCCACCCACAAAATTTGTTGCATTGTCGCAAAATATTTCAAATGGTAGACCTCGACGACCAATCATACTCTTCAGCGCCGCAATGAACGCATCTGCAGACATATCTGATACGACTTCAAGATGGACAGCCTTTGATGCAAAGCAGACGAAGACTGCCACATACGTCTTGTAGGGAACCTTGCCACGAATCCTATAGAATGTATAAATTGGTCCACAAAAATCCACGCCACAACGAGAGAAAGGACGAGACGAAACCACTCTTTCAGCAGGTAGATCACTCATGACCTGCTGCAGTAGCTTCGGGCGGTATCTAGTACAACGTATGCACTTCCTGACTACTTTTCTGGCGATATCTTTTGCATTAACGATCCAGAATCGTTGTCTAATTAGTGCAAGCAGAGTCTTGGGCCCTGCATGAAAATTGGATATATGCAAATCCCTAACCATCGAAAGAACGAAATTCGACTTCTTTGGAAGAAGTAACGGATGTTTCTGCTCCTCTGGAATGTTCGCATTCTTCAGCCGAACCCCTACTTTTAATAGTTGAATTCCAGTTCACTCATCAATGAACAGGTTAAGATATTTGATGGCTCCTTTTAGCTGCCTTCCATGAAGAATCAGGTCCACTTCCTCTGCAAAAGAATAAGTTTGGATGATCCATACGATTTTGTGAAGAGCCGAATCGAGTTCCATGGGGGTAAGAGATCCGACGGTTACAGTAGAACTCTTCTTCATCCTATTGATAAGCCGTAACAAGTATGCGAAAATGTATTATTTTTGTGGAAGAGCTGTATTTGTTTACGATCTCCAATAGATATGGTACACCTTCTTGATGTTTTTTTATTGAGCAATGCGATTTTTCTCTTTTCTAGCATAAGAAATTCCTTCGATAGTTCTTCATTCAAATTTAAGGGCCATTTTTCAGGGCCTTCCAACAAAAACGCGGGTCCAGACTACCATATCGAATCCCAGAGCCCTTGGACCGTACAGCCAATGTGACACAATGTCAGCGGGGTTTTCTTTTGTAGGCACATGTCTCCAGACAATGTCCTGCGTACGTTCTTGGATCTCCGCTACTCGATTTCCTACGAATGTAGTGACGCGTTTCGGGAAGTTTGTTCCCATCATCAGGCGCTTTGTACTAGTCTTTTGTCGTTTTGATATACACAATTACCTAAGTATGTTGTCTCGCTTCTTTTTGTCAGTGTGTTTCCGTTTGCTGGTATCTATTGTTGTTTGCTTCTTTCGTGTTGTTGTTTATGTGCTGTGCTTTATTGCTGTGTCATATAGTTCGTTTATTTTGAATAATAATTTGTCGTTTAGTATTCTGTCCTCTTCTGTTTTGTTGGCTTTGTATATCTCATATTCTTCAAGGGCGTCAAGTAGTCGGCTCTTGTTGCATAATATGTGGATGGGTGTCAGGTTTATATCAAAGTCCGATAGGTTGTGATTGTTGTTGATTAAATGTAGAGCGTAGTTGGATTTTGTGTTTATTTTTGGTTTGTGTTCTATGAATCTTTCATAGAAGCTTCTTCCTGTATGTCCAATATAGTATTTGTTGCACATGTAATTTTATATACTCCTGATTTTCTTTTATTGTCGGTTTTCTGTTTTGGTTTTAGGATGTTTTGTATATTGTTGTTTGTTTTAAAGGAGATTTTAATGTTGTGTTTTTTGAATTCGTTGGATATTATCTTTGTATATACATTACTATAGTAGCGCCAAGAAATCGAATAATAATGTTGTACATGTATCCCGCAGAAGCTTTGGCGCTTCAATCGATCAATAATTAAAACTGGTTTGTGTCCTTAATTAATTTAGATGGAGCTTTAAGTTCTTATGAAAGTTTTCGTCAAAACGAAAGCTATATTAAACGAAAGTAATTGAAGTGATGAACAAAACAAAAGTAACATTTTTCCGACCAGCGCCGTTATATTTGAAGATTTTCATAAGTGTGTAGTTTGTCGTTTGTTTATTGAATTTTTTTTATACTTCTCATGATGGGGATATGATGTGTGGGTGAGAGGGTGGTTTATAAATTATTTGTTGTTTTCAATGGAAGTTTGGGGTAGGTTATGGCATATTGCAAGGATGCCGTAGCATTCATCAAAGAAAAGGGGTATAGTATTCATTCATAATCGGTATCACAAATCATATTATGTACATATTGCGATTGCATTTTGTTACACAATTAAATCTCCGAATATAAGCAGAATTTGTTCATTCGGTTTTTCACAAACAACTGGTTTGGGACTTTAATCGACATAGAGATTGCATAACTTACATGTTTTGGATATGTACTGAATACGGATTTTTGCATAAAGGCTGGGAAAATATTTATATATTGCATAAGAAGGTATGCAATCATTTCGAGATGTTAAAGCGAATTCTATTGAAGAATGTTCTAAGTTGTTTGCTTTGATGTGTGTGTGGAGTAGGTAGGAAACCGGCACTAGCGGTTGGCCTCTTCAAATTCAAAAATTAGTAATAATTACTGTAGTTTATATTCTTTTTTATAATATCCACGGTTGAAATATCCAACCTTCAGAATAATGTGAGTCGAAGACGTGTCCAGAGTTTTAATTTTTGTGAGTCTATCCCAGGAAAATATCATCCCGCAAAACACCGGACACGCTTTCAAGATATCCTAATACGGGACTTTTGTTTGTTGGCGGAGATTTGAACGGTATGGTCGGTTAGTCAAACGAAGAGTATGAAATCTGCCATGGAGGACTGGGATACGGCACCAGGAACTCTCCGGGTAAAGATATCCTGAGAATGTGCAAGTCATAAGGTCTTATCGTTCTCAAACAAAGCCGTCACCTGGTCACTTACAGCAGTGGCGGAAACGAATCCCAGATTGATTGCCATAATGGTAGCACGTTTCATGAAGCCTCGGGTTAAAGATAGCAAAGTGATCCTGGAAGAGGCAATCGCCCAACAAAACCGCCTCCTCCTGACAGTAAAGTGTTTGTGAGAATCAAATGGTACAACCTGGACAAAAAAGTCATGCATTTATTGCAAATATGCAAAATTATCTCCATCGCATCATCAACAAAGTTGTCAATACGGCAAAGAAACATGGTGGTGGGCAGATGAAGCTAAAGCAGTGATTAGTGACAAAAAGGTGTCAGAAGGCTGTTGAACAGAAAAACAACTATTTTCAAAATTTGCCGCTGAGAGAAGGAGGAATGCCCAGGAAATCCGTTCGCCAAAGTCCATCAACAATGCTTAATGCTTCTTGTGGATGACGAAAAACTACTAATTAACCAATTTCATGGGATATATTTTCCGAGAGCCGTTTCTAACACTGAAGAAGTACACGACATTGCTGTTGAAGAAGTTATGAATGCGGTCAAAGACCTTAAAAATCGAGAAGCAGTTTTGCCGGACAAGAAACCCTCTGAGTTCTGGAAAAAGATGGCAGACATCGGGTCCAAATGGCTCATGATTCTCATCTGCAAACTGATGAGTGGCGATCCAATGCCTAACCCGTGGAGGGAGAGTTTTCTTCTTATTTTGTACAAGGAAAAAGGCGATATGCGAGACTGATAAATACCGTTCAATCAAGCTGATGTCACACACCACGAAGATCGTTCAGGGGTTATTAAATAGCCGAATCCGTAAAATAGTACGGCTATCTGAAGACCAGTGCGGGTTTGTCGCAGGTAAATCAACCACAGATGCAATCCAAAGTATAATGATCATGATGGAAAAACATAGTGATTCTTTGAAGGATTTGCATATGGTGTTGGTTGATTTTGGATAGTCCTGTAATAAACAACCAACGGATCTGTTATGGGTAGCGCTAAGACAACGAGGAGTTCCAGAAATCTACGTCGGATGGTCATGGACATGTACACATGTATGAGCGAGTAAAGACAAGAGTAAGATGTATAGTTGGCGTCACCGAGGATTTCGCAATCAAAGAGGTGTACACCAGGGAAGCGTCCTAAATCTAATCATATTGCCCTTGATTATCTGCTTGAAGAAAAAGTGACGGACCCTAATTGGTATCAGTTATTCTTTGTTGGCGATGGATTAGCGAGGTTCAATCGTCCCTGACCAAGATGTTAAGTGTGTCGCTGGGCTCATCTCATCTGGATGTTTAAATTGCATAGATGTGATTTCCCCACTTAGTACCTATACTTTTACGACAAACGCTGGTTGGAGGGCGCTGTAGTGATTTTCTAAGCTGGTCCCTGCATAGGCAGATGTACTTTCCCGCCTACTTCTGGCATTTCTATTCTGTTAGAAGGAACTCCCATTTCTTGTTCTTCATTCAACGTGCTATTAGACTTCGAGCTATTTCATCTTCAAATTCTGTAGGAATTTCAGACGTTCGACCAGCTCCAAGATATAGTAACAGTCTAAAAAGCGATCAACTCATAATTTCTTATTTGAGGAAAAAGACTGAAATTTGATTTTATTAAAATTTTCATTTCAAAACTTTTCGTCCCCCTCTCATCATACATGCTACTTGAAGAGGCGACGATGCAATGTTAGTTAACTCCCACAGCATTTTGGGCGCCTTAAGACAATAGGTACATATATTTAACATTTCAGCTTTCTAGCTCACAAATTTGTTCTTTTAAAATTGTGGGCGTGTCAATGGGCGGATTTTAAAAATTCTTAAAAATTATTATTTCGGGCCAATAGAGATAACATTGCTAAAATTTCAGCTTTCTAACTCCAGTGTAAAGGCATTCATTTGTGCCGACGGGTGGGCGGACGGACGGACGGACATAGTAGATACACATTACTATCGATGCTGACCACGAATATATTACAAAAAACTGCAAAACGACAGGTGACCTGCCTCAATATTAATGTAGGTCCTCAATTAGATAAATACACCTATCCAACAACTATTTCCTTGACTAACGACTGATACAACACAAATTGAATATTTCCGAATCAAATACTGAAGAAATGATATAAATCGGTACATTTTTGGACGAGATACAGCGAAAATAGCTAAAGTCTAAAAATCCATTAATTCATAATTCAAATACCTACCAAAATCAGCTTTTATTCATTTTTCTTTTCAAACGAATCGCCTCTTCCATCATACATTCTACTCGCAGACGACAAAGCCAGATTTCTAATTTTCCATGATCTCCCGCTATCCATCCTACATACTATACAACGCAAATCTTCAAAAAGTATTTGGCTTTTACAAAGAAAAATAAATACTTACATAATATCAGAATGATTCGATAAGGAGAGACAAAGCAGTGTATTTCTTCGTTTCTTTCTTCTTTCTTTCTCTTTTCTCTTCGACGAACGAGGAACTATAATATTGAATGATTGAACGAACAAAAATCTCAACGAATGCTTTTTTATTATTAATAAAATTATCAAAGGCACAAAAGCTCTCAGCCAACTAATTCTCGATTTGGTATGAGTAGCGACACCTATTAGGATACTGGTACTACTGGATTGGCGCTACTATAGGAATGTATATACAAAGATATTATGTATGGTATCTTGTTTGTTTATTCGATGGATATGTATTTTATTTCAGTTCTTTGGTTGTTACTGTGGTTTGTATTGTCCATTTTCTTTTTTCTTCGTTTTTGGATGAGCTTTTTAATTTGATTTGTGTTGTATCCGTTTGCTTTTGCTATTTATTTTATTATGTTGACTTCTTCTTGGAAGTCTTTTTTATCCATGGGTATGGTGAGGAGTCTGTTGATGAGTGCGGTATATGCTGCCATTTTTTGTGTGGGCGGATGGTTTGAGTCATTGTGTATTGTTGTGTCTGTTGTTGTTGGCTTTCTGTATATTTTGTATTTTAATCTGTTGTTGTTTTTTTGGATTGTTAAATCCATGAAGTTTAATTTGTTGTCAAGTTCAATTTCAGCTGTGAATTGTATTTTGTTGTTTAGACTGTTGATGTAGTTTTTGAGGATGTCTATTTGTCTTTGTGTTCCATCGAAGATGATGAAGGTGTCATCTACATATCTTGAATATGTAATTATCTTTTGATGTTGTGTGTTGAGGTTAGATAGGATATATTTGTTCTCGAAGTGGTTGATGTATAAGTCCGCTAATAGTCCGCTCAATGGTGGACCCATTGCTAGTCCTTCTTCTTGTGTGTACAATTTGTCGTTAAATGTGAAGTAATTTTGTTTTAGTACTGTTTGTATTAGGGTTATTAATTCGTATATTTGTGTTTTATTAATTCCAACCAAACGATAAACAAATGCAACAACCTCTTCACTAACTTGAACAAACTACAATTAAAACAACCCAACGCAAAAGCCCACAACTCACTGGACTACCAAAAATCCACAAAGAAGGAATACCCATCAGACCATTAGTTAATTACAAAACAGCACCAAGCTACAAAGCAGCCAAAACACTACAAAAACTTATAGAAAACAACACCCACATAGACAACAACAACAGTATAAAACATAGGGGCGGGCTACAGTCCGCTTGGGCGAACTGTTGGATACCCTATTCTTATTCCTATATCTCATAAGTGGGCGTGACAAAAATTTAAAGGATTTTATCGAAAAAACTAAGCTTTTGTAAATAAAAACGCTCCCTAGCTCAAACTTTGGTTTTTCAATAAAATTGTTTTATTTAATTGTGGGCGTGTCAGTAGTTTAAGTATGAGCGTAAAGGGCACCTAGAGAGTATATACTATAAATTTCAGCTCCCTAGCTCAAACTTTGGACTTTCAAAAATAAAAAAAAAATTATTGTGGGCGTGTCAGTAGGCGGATTTTGAAAATATTTACACATGAGCATAAAAATTTCAGCTCCCTAGCTCAAATTTTGGTTTTTCAAAAAAAATATTTTATTTAATTGTGGGCGTGTCAGTGGGCGGATTTTGAAAATTTTATGTCCCAAGCAGTTTTATGGGCCAAAGATCATATATAAAAAATTTCAGCTTTCTAGCTCAAAATTAAATTTTTCCCAAAATTTGTTTTATTTAATTGTGGGCGTGTCAGTGGGCGGATTTTGAAAATTTTATGTCCCAATCAGTTTTATGGGCCATAGATCATATATAAAAAATTTCAGCTCTCTAGCTCAAAATTCGATTTTTTCCAAAATTTTGTTTTTTTGAGTTTGTGGGCGTGTCTGTGGGCGGATTTAAAAAATTCTTAAACTTGATTATTTCGGGACCCTAGAGAGTATATGGTTAAAATTTCAGCTCTCTAGGTCCAGTTTAAAGGCCTAATTTTTGCCGACGGACGGACGGACGGACGGACATGGCTAGATCGACATTACTATCGATGCTGATCATAAATATAGTAACTTTTAGGGGTCTACGGGCAATATTAAGGTATGTTACAAACTATGCGTCAAAATTAATATACCCCTAGAATAGGGTATAAAAACAGCCTACAACTGATTGAAAAAATAAAAAACATAGGTAAACATAAACCCAAATTACAAGTTGATTTCATTCGACATCACAAACATGTACTCTAACATACCCATCCAAGAATCAATCAAAATAGTACAAGAAAATTTAACAGCAACAGCACGAATTAATAAAATACAAATAGACGAATTAATAACCCTACTACAAACAATACTAAAACAAAATTACTTCACATTTAACGACAAATTTTACACACAAGAAGAAGGACTAGCAATGGGTTCACCATTGAGCGGACTATTAGCGGACTTATACATCAACCACTTCGAGAACAAATATATCCTATCTAACCTCAACACACAACATCAAAAGATAATTACATATTCAAGATATGTAGATGACACCTTCATCATCTTCGATGGAAAACAAAGACAAATAGACATCCTCAAAAACTACATCAACAGTCTAAACAACAAAATACAATTCACAGCTGAAATTGAACTTGACAACAAATTAAACATCACGGATTTAACAATCCAAAAAAACAACAACAGATTACAATACAAAATATACAGAAAGCCAACAACAACAGACACAACAATACACAATGACTCACACCATCCGCCCACACAGAAAATGGCAGCAGATACCGCACTCATCAACAGACTCCTCACCATACCCATGGATAAAAAAGACTTCCAAGAAGAAGTCAACATAATAAAACAAATAGCAAAAGCAAACGGATACAACACAAATCAAATTAAAAAGTTCATCCAAAAACGAAGAAAAAAGAAAATGGACAATACAAACCACAGTAACAACCAAAGAACTGAAACAAAATACATATCCATCGAATACACAAACAAGATACCATACATAATATCCAACGAATTCAAAAAACACAACATTAAAATCTCGTTTAAAACAAACAACAATATACAAAACACTCATCGATAGTAGCTAGCTTAGTGATTGGACGTGTTTTTAATCTGCTCTTAAATCTAGTGGTCTTCTTACAAGTTATCAAGTTAAATTCCCTGAAGTGTAGTATAACCTGATTAAGACAGTGAATTTATAAGAAAAAAGAAAAAAAAAACAAGCAATTAAAGCGTAATTATTAAATCTATTTGTGAATTTATTTGTAAATTTTTCTTTATTCCCATTGCCCTTGTATACTTTGCATTCTCTTCTTGCATATCCCTCTATAATGGTTGTGTGTGGTCATTGCGGTGAAAATCTCTCCAACGACGGAGATTTCGCATTTTGTATGATGTGCAAAGTGTGAAGACGCTTTCTCCAAGGAATTCCTAAGCGGCTGCGTTCATAAGATCCGTGACGACTGGACCGGCTTAAAGCTTAAGCTGATCCTGGCCAGAGAGATTCCGAGGAGACCGAGAATTCGCATTTGGGTGCCAAATATGACCACCGACAGTGATAAATTGATCAATTGTCTCAAGCTCCACAACCCTGCGGTTCCCATGGATGACTGGAAAGTCATCAAGGCTGAGGAACCTCACAACAACACCCTATCCTTCCTAATAATGGTGACGGAAGAGAGCGCGGATCACATTGAAAAGATCGGCTGCAAGCTCCGCTTTGGCATAAGGCATGCCAAAGTTAAAATATTCAGGTCCGCGTGTCAGGTCGACGACTTAGATGAAGTTGACGATGCCAACAAGCTGTTGGAGGACATGAGGATCGAGGCGAACCGTACTACCACCCTAACCGAACAAACACCCGAAACCAATCAATGCTGAAAGTCGTACAGATTAATCTGAAGCACTCAGTCTGTGCGTCAGATAACCTGAAGATTTTCCTCAAAGAGGAAAACATCGACATCGGCATTGTCCAAGAACCTTGGGTGAACGGGCCCAATATAAGAGGCCTTAACGACACCGGATATATCCTCTACTATAACCGCAGCAATAATAACCATGTTAAGCCAAGAACCTGCATTCTAGCTAAAAAGCATATTAAAGTTTTTCTATGCCCAAATTTTAGCTCGGCCGATCTAACAGTTGTTAAGATGGAGAACGCAGGAGGCGACCTGCTAATCGCATCCGCCTACATGGCACACGACCGGCAAGTACCGCCGGAAGAAGTCCAGGCAATGATAACCGCCATAACATCAACAAGGACGAACCTGCTGCTGGGCTGCGATGCAAATTCCAGGCATGTGCTATGGGGCAGCTCGGAGTCAAACGAACGCGGTGAGTCTCTTTTTGATTACATTATTGAAAATAACCTAATAATATGCAACAAAGGTAACACCCCGACCTTCATCTTTCCGAGTACGGACAGTTTTAACGGCTGGGAAGACGTTATAGATGTTACTCTCTGTAATAATAACAATATTATGAAGGTTGAAAATTGGAGCGTATCCAGTAAAAAATCTTTTTCAGACCACAACTGGATACTCTTCGACATAGATCTCGCTGTAGAGAGCCCGAAACCTTTCCGAAACCCCATAAGAACCGATTGGGCAAAGTTTAACCAAGTCATTAAGTCTAAGTTACACAAAACCCCCAATCAAAAATTTACCTCCACTTCAGAACTCGACACAAAGGTTGAGACTTTTGAAAAAGCTTTCAACGTAGCGTACAAAGTCTCGTGTCCGATCAAATATAGCAAAAAATCATTCCCCCCTTGGTGGAACAAGGAACTCTCTGCTCTCAGAAAATTGACTAGAGAAACCTTTAACATCTGCCATAAATGCAACTACTGGCAACCCTACCGAGATTGCCTTAAAATCTACAAGAACTCTATCAGAACGGCTAAGACACAGTCGTGGATAGAGTACTGCCAATCCATCGAAACCCTCAAGGACGCCGCAAGACTCAGCAAAATATTGTCCAATCCATCTCTTCTGAGAAAGGAGGACGGAGAATGGGCTGAGTCAACTGCAGAATCCCTAGCACTATTAATAAACACCCATTTTCCCGGATGCAATGATTACGGTGCAGAGCCATCCAGCTCACAACGCACACAACCCGACGCCTGGGAAAATATAACATCCATTATTACCGAGGAAAAAATTTCCTGGGCAATAAACAGCTTCGCTCCCTTTAAATCGCCTGGCCTGGACGGCATTCTGCCCATCATGCTCCAGAAATCTCTGGAACTGGCAATTCCATGGCTCACATCGATTTACAGGAACTGTATACTCTAGAATCATGTACCCTATTCATGGAGACGAGTGCGAGTTGTTTTCATTCCAAAAGCGGGTAGACGCGGTCATGAAACTGCGAAAGATTTCAGACCAATTAGTTTGACCTCCTCCGTACTGAAGACGCTCGAACGTCTCCTAGACAACCACCTGAGAGGGGCAATAGAAGCTCCTCTCCAAATCTCAACACGCCTACCTCAAGGGAAGATCTACAGAAACAGCTCTTCACGAGGTAGTGCGTACGATAGAAAAATCCCTACACTACAAAGAATACACCTTGGCTACCTTCCTAGACATAGAAGGAGCCTTCAACAATGTACACACTGAAGCAATTCTAGAGTCCCTGAGGGAGCTGGGAATAGCAATCCATCTAAGTCAATGGATTGTTTCCATGCTCAGCACTAGAATCATTCAAGCAGCTTTAGGAAATAGCAATATAACCAAATATGCCAGGAGGGGAACACCTCAAGGAGGAGTCATCTCACCCCTACTCTGGCTCCTAGTAATGAACAAAATCCTCATAAGTTTAGACAGAGTAGGAATCAAAGTAGTCGGGTATGCGGACGATATGGTGATATTGGTGTCAGGAATGTTTCCCTCCGTGATTTGTGAAATCATGGAGAATGCTCTAAGCAAAGTTAGCACTTGGGCAAAAAAGTGCGGTCTGGGAGTCAACCCGGGGAAAACTGTGCTGATGCTCTTCACCACCAAAACCAACATACCTGACTTTACGCTTCCTCGCCTAAACGGCACACCCCTACCCCTTTCAAACAGTGCCAGGTATTTAGGAGTTATCCTAGATCCTAAACTCAACTGGAAAATAAACATAGAACAACGGGTAAAGAAGGCATGTATAGCCTTTTATGCCTGCAGCAGAACCTTCGGAAAAAAGTGGAGCCTGCAACCAAAATTGACCCTGTGGATGTACACAGCCGTGGTACGACCAATCCTCACGTATGGGTCAATAGTATGGTGGCCGGCTCTAAAGAAAAAGTACAATATTACCAAACTTAATAAGGTACAAAGAACGGCATGCATAGGAACAACGGGAGCTCTACGGTCAACACCGTCAGACGGACTCACAGTCTTACTGCATCTTTTACCTCTTGATCTACATATAACAAACATCACAGCACACAGCGCGATCAGACTCAGAGAGTCTGGCTGCTGGACTGCAAAACCCTACGGCCACAGTAGTATTCTAGACTCTCTACCTAGAAAACTAGTTCCGCCTTCAACAGACTACATCATTCCCAGAATGTCTTTTACAAAACATTTCGTCATTCAAATCCCTACTAGATCGGAATGGCAAAATGGAGAAGTGACAAGGGATTTCGATCAAACAATCTACACCGACGGTTCAAAAATAGACTGCGGCGTGGGTGCGGGAGTTTTTTCGGAATCCTTAAACATCGCAAAATCATACAGACTTCCGGATACTGCAAGCGTCTTCCAGGCGGAGCTACTGGCTATCCGTGAAGCCTGTCGCCAGATCAAACTTCACTCAAATATAACACCGAGGCAAAGGATCGCCATACTTATTGACAGCCAGGCTGCCATTAAAGCGATCGCTTCGGTCACTATATCCTCTAAGTTATTACTAGAATGCCGTAATGAGCTGGCCCTGCTTGATAAGTTCAAGGTTACCCTGATCTGGGTTCCAGGGCACAGTAACGTTTATGGAAACGAACATGCCGACGAACTGGCCAGGCAAGGCTCAGCTCTCCACTGCTCTCTGGCAGAACTAGTCCACATTCCGCTCGGAGCAGTTAAGGCAAACATCACCGCAGAATACCTTAAGAAAGCCAACCTCAGATGGAGCAGGCTGACTGCATGCGTCATATCCAGAAAAACGTGGCCAAACTACAACAAGGCAAAAACAACCGACCTTCTAGGTAGAACCCGAAAAGAAATCGCAAGACTTACAGCGATCTTCACGGGACACTGGCCTATAGGTGACCATGCGGCCAAGCTGGGCATCCCATACAATACACACTGCCGCAGTTGCAAAGTGACAACTGAAAAAGAAACCCTAATTCACTTTTTATGTACCTGTCCGGCTTTAGCTAGGACCAGACTACGTACATTGGGAAGCCCTTTCTTCAATACACTTGAGGAAGTCTCCGAGAAAAGTATCAAGGAACTGATAACTTTCCTGAACTCCGCAGGTTGGATTTAGCCTCCCCCACCAATCGATAATACCCAGGTTTACGTGAGTTTGTGGTAACAAAACGGCACTCAGTGCTAATTGGGTTTGTCTTATCAAACCGCCACACCTACCTACCTACCTACCATGATGTACAACCGTAGGCTTCACTTCGAATGCACTACGGTTACTGAGAAATCGTGGAGAAACATGGGCGCATGAAGGGACACATGGAGGTGTCAAACCTGCAGAAACCCTGGAAATGAGCAAGGTGCGGCTTATAGCAAAGTGGGACTATCTACACCAGTTCTGGATTCGGAGGCAAGCGGCAAAAAGAGTGCGACCAGCCAGTAGCCCAGACAAGTCACATGAAATCATAGCTAATGGGAAACAGCTATCCTGACGGAGATTCGCCTGATAAGATCAGAAATGAAAGATATAATATCAAGCTGTGATTTTCTAGCCTCAAAATACGAAGACATCAACACTAATATGACTAAAAAAAATAGCCTAATGAAAGTTTCATGAAAGATTTGAATGAACTGAAAGAAAACAACAAGAAGAAAGACGAAATCATAGACAATATGCAATCACAAATTAACACCATGGAACAACAATTAATAAAGCACAATATCGATATTAAAAACATTCCTCCGACTAATCACGAAAATTTAGTGGAAATAGTTAAAGGAATAGGGAAAACAATAAACCATGAAATAAAAGACACGGATATCACCGACATTTACAGAACTAAAAATAAAAACCCTGATAAATCTATTATGGTCGCTTCGTTTGCTTCAAATGTTTGCAAAACTGAATTTGTTAAGCAAGCGCGCGAGTTACGGTAGCCACCTGAACCCCCATCACCCCCGCAATCCACAACAGCAACGTCAGCATATATATATTGTACATACGGTAGCCACAACAGCAACGTCAGCATATGTATATTGTACAGGTAGGTCTATGAACTAGGGAAATTGGACACCGCTTAATAATTTCGCAATCTAATTTGAAGACTCAGCGTCTGCCGCATATCCGGCCTAATTTCCAAGTTCATGGAACTACCTACAGAAATTACTTTGTGAATAAATGAATTGTATTTAGTCAGTCATAAGCAGGCATCGTAAGATGAAACAATAAAATTATAACGTTCTAAATTTTCTCGTGTTTTAGTCAAATACCAAATGTTGATTGGTTTTTTTTTGTCTTCGAACTTGAATTAGAACTTAACTGGCGCAGTCGTCCGGAACAGTGGACGGATTTTTAGCTTAAAAAGTGATAATTGTTAATTGTGTCGCGAGGAATTTTAAGTGATCCAAAAAAACGAATAAAAAAAAATAAAAAATAATAAACCCCAGTGATATCACAAAAAAAAATAAAATAATAACTCGGTATGGCATCGAGCGGTATAAATGACACATTGTGAAAGGACACTATAAGCTGAATTCCGGCGGGTATCTACCCCTAACCACTGTCGAACCAACGCAACCCGATTGGACACCATCACCACCGCTCAACATCATCTGCAATGCTGACAATCATCGCTTTTATTGGGTGCATGTAAGTGATAGTGATACGTATAGTTTTATGTAAAATAACCCTTTTAATACTGCGATCCTTATCGAAAGGCACTCCAGTATAACCGCGACCCTTATCGCAAGGCACTCCGGTATAAAAGAACTGTGATCCTTATTGCAAGGCACTTCAGTTTAAATAAGTAATAAAAGAACTGCGATCCTTATCGAAAGGCACTCCAGTTGAAATAAAAAAAATAATCTTTTAATACTGCGATCCTTATCGAAAGGCACTCCAGTATAACCGCGATCCTTATCGCAAGGCACTCCGGTATAAAAGAACTGCGATCCTTATCACAAGGCACTCCAGTTGAAATAAAATAAATGAAATAAAATAAATAAAAAAAAATAATAAAAAAAAAAAAAAAATATAGGTAGTACATATATTTTGATATACATTTACATTTTATAATACATTGTTGAAAACATATATTTAAAAAAAAAAAAAAAAAAAATATTATATATTTTATTATTTATCTTACATACCTAATTGATGTCAACCATACACAAATTTAAAGGCAAATTTAGATTTGGCCCTTATAATTTGAGGAAACTATCGAAAAGCCTGAACTCGATTCCAGAAAACACAGAATCAGAGCGATACCTTGATTCCTCTAACGTTTCTGAACCCTCATCTTCTGACTCTCTCAACAATTCTAGTAATTTTATCATAATGCCAAACGATATGAATGACGGTGGACGGCCACCTCTGATGAATCAGGCGATCGACCAAATCGAAATATTTAATTCGTTAAGAATTCCGGACGCTATAAAGGACCTCCCAAGATTCGATGGGAACCCAGACTCCTGTACGAATTTGTGAATAACGTTGAGGAAATCCTCCTCTACATCAGAGGAACGGACAAAACCCCTTACGGCCAAATACTACTCCGAGCCATAAGAAATAAAATTGAGGGCCAGGCAAATGAGATTTTAAATATGTATGGCACGCCACTAATTTGGGATGCGATTAAAAATAATCTTATTTTACATTATTCAGATAAACGAACAGAGACGTCGCTCATAAGAGACCTCCACAATATCAAACAATTTAACAAAACAGTAGAGTCTCTGTTTGGAGAAATAATCGAGTTACAATCGGCCCTTTGTAACAATATTCAAATCCAGCAAACAGATATAAATGTCATAAAGGCAAAGAAGGATCTCTATGCGGAGATGTGCCTCAACTCTTTTCTTACCTGCTTAAACGAACCCTTAGGATCAAGAATCAGGACAATGCAACCAGACTCACTAGCAACAGCTTTAGCGTGTTGCATCAAAGAGCAAAATATATCGTATCAAAAGTATTCACAAAACATTAGCCTATACAAACCCAACCATTATAAGCCTTATAATCCACAGCAAAATACAACCTATCATAAATATCAAACCCCAAACCCATTCCGACCTTACACGACACCGCAACAATATAGCGATCAACCTGGTCCTTCCTTCAAACGCCCTTCATTTAATAGAACAAACTTTAACTCCCAAGGTAGCAGATATCAAAAACCAGAACCGGTAGCAAACTTCCAAAATAATACAAACGTGGTAAGACGCGAACCAAATATTAAGACTAGTCAGTCTCAGCAAACTAGAAATTTCAGAGGCCAAAACTCTAACTATCAAGAGATGAATAATGTCGAAATCAATAACTATCAACAACTAGATCGTTTCTTCGAAAACGATGAAACTAATGTCTGCGACGAGGAAAATTTTTTCACATCAGCCTCGAGGAACCAACAGGGTACATAGACCCTGAAAAACACCCAACAATCTTGCCCTTCATCTATATATCGTCACCCTTTGTGCGAAAACTCAGGTTTCTACTAGACACTGGTGCGTCCACCTCTTTCATTAACGCAGAATACATACCCCAAGAGAAGCAGTCTAATTGCGAACCTACAATACTAACCACAGTTTTTAAAAAATATGAACTAAACAAACAAACAGTCCTGCCAATCTTCTCCGAATTCAATCAGAAAGGGTACCTAAAATTCTTAATTTTCAAATTTCACAATTTCGATGGCCTTCTTGGCTTAGATGCACTTGTATCATTAAAAGCTGAACTCGACCTCGAAAATAAAGTACTAACCACAGAAAATGCCAACGTATTTATACAGCTCAAACACAACTACTCTTCAGGTAAACTCACAATTCCTTCCAAATCAAAAAAATTAATGAAACTCCCCGTAAGCAAACAAAACGGCAGCATATATGTCAATGAAACCGAATTAAAACCCACCTTTATGTAAGTCAAGGCTTGTACAATGCCGAAAATTGGTGGAGTACAGTCGAAGTAATTAACTACTCCCAAAACGACATAAACATTTTAATAGAACAACCCCTAAATGCCGAATCTTACAACTCCGCAGACTTTATTGAATTCAATAACTTCAATAATGATGAAAGTGCGGAAATTACACCAAATGATGTCGCTAACCTTATAAGACCAAATCATCTTAACGAAGAAGAACGAAAAAAACTTCTCAAACTCTGTAGGTATTACAGTGACATCATGTTTAAGGAAGGCGAAAAACTCACATTCGCCAACCAAATAAAACATCGTATAAATACAACAGACGATGTCCCAATATATACAAAAACGTACCGTTACCCATACATCCACAAAACGGAAGTTCAAGCCCAAATAACGAAAATGCTTGAACAAGGGATAATTAAGCATAGTTACTCCCCTTGGAGCTGCCCAGTGTGGATAGTTCCCAAAAAACAAGATGCTAGCGGTAAACAGAAGTGGAGAGTTGTAATTGACTACAGAAAAGTCAACGACAAAACAATTTCGGATCGATATCCTATCCCAAACATCGCCGAGATCCTGGACAAATTAGGGAAATGTATGTATTTCACGACCCTTGATTTGGCCAGCGGGTTTCATCAAATCGAGATGGACCCCAAACATACGGCAAAAACAGCTTTCACTGTCGAGGGGGGCCACTACGAATTCGTAAGAATGCCTTTCGGACTTAAAAACGCCCCCTCAACGTTCCAAAGAGTGATGGACAATGTTCTAAAAGAACTCATTGGAAGAAACTGTTTAGTCTACCTCGATGATATCATCATCTTCTCAACATCCTTACAAGAACACTTAGAAGACATCGAATTAGTCTTTAAAAAACTCAGGGGATCAAATTTTAAAATCCAAATGGATAAGTGCGAGTTCCTCAAGAAAGAAATAGCTTTCCTGGGTCACGTAATAACGCCAGAGGGAATAAAGCCCAACCCCTCAAAAATAAGTGCATTAAAAAATGTCCCTTTACCACAAACGAGAAAGGAAATAAAATCCTTTCTAGGACTGATCGGCTACTATAGGAAATTTATTAAGGATTTGGCCAAGCTAACCAAACCCCTTACCACTTGCCTAAACAAAGGTGTTAATATCACAATAGATAAAAGTTATGTAGACGCTTTTGAAACATGCAAAAACATTTTGATAAACGATCCAATACTGCAGCATCCCGATTTCAGTAAGCCATTTATACTTACTACGGATGCTAGCAACTGTGCATTGGGAGCAGTCATATCCCAAGGTCACATTGGAAGCGACAAACCCATCGCTTTCGCCAGTCGCACACTTTCAGATAGCGAGGGAAATTACTCTACTATAGAAAAAGAGCTCCTAGCTATTGTTTGGGCCACGAAATATTTCCGGCCATATCTATTTGGACGAAAGTTCAAAATAGTAACAGATCACAGACCCTTGACTTGGCTCATGAACCTTAAAGAACCCAATTCAAAACTCGTTCGATGGAGGCTTAGACTAGAGGAAGACGACTACGAAATGGTCTATAAAAAGGGTTGCCTGAATTCAAATGCAGACGCCCTGAGTCGTATAAAAAATATTGAAAAGAACAATGACCCCGCTACCCAAGAACTCTTTCACAATGACGAAGACGCGAGCACTGCACATAGCAATCAAGAAAACATGGATGATGGAATTCCCATATCGGAAAAACCATTAAATGAGTTTAACATCCAGGTCGTATTTCAAGAAACTGACAGAGGATCACCTACGACGGTCGAAACCATCTTCAGGAACAAACAAAGAAGAACAATTCGGAACCCCCGGTTCAACGAAAATATTATGGTGACGATTTTCAAAACCCTTCTACCCCCGAAAAAGCTAGCCGCTGTATATGCAGAAGATAGAGTATTTCAGATAATACAATCAACTTATTCCAAATACTTTTCTCAGAGTAAGACTTTTCGTATCATACGTTGCACAGAAATCGTTAAAGATATCAGACAAAACGATGTTCAAGAGAAAATAATTAGAGACTACCACGAACAATCAAATCACAGGGGAATTAACGAAACCCTTCTACATCTAAAGAGAGAAGTATTTTTCCCAAACATGAAAGACAAAATTTCTAAAACAATCAATAATTGCGACCAATGCAAAATTTTTAAATATGATAGGAACCCACCCAAACCACAGTTCGTAAAACCTGAAATGCCCCTAAGACCGCTCGAGACTCTTCACATCGATATCTACACCATAAATAACAACCAAATTCTCACAATAATCGATAAATTTTCTAAATTTGTTCATGGATATACCCTAAGTTGCAGAAGCAGCATAACCATCCTTAATTGTCTCAAAAACTACGTCAGCCTTTACGGCATCCCGAAGAAAATCATCTGCGATCAGGGATCTGAATTTGTTTCAAACATTTTCAAAGATTTTTGCAAGCAACACGATGTAAACTTGCATTTTACATCATTTCAACAAACAAGCAGCAACTCTCCAGTCGAAAGGCTGCACTCAACTATGACTGAAATATATAGGATAATCCTTGGAAAAAGAAAAGAAAACAAGCTGACCACGAATCACGACGAAATATTATCCGAAGTACTTATTACTTATAACAACGCCATACATTCAGCTACAAAGCACACACCGTACGAGCTTTTCTTTGGAAGGTCCTACAAATTCAACAAAACATTTGACCCAACAAACGAACACGAGTACCTTACAAAGCTAAACGAATTTCTTGACAAATTGTATCCCAAAATTAAAGAAAGAGCCGAGGACATAACTAACGCTCGGATTGAGAAGTTGAATGAGTCAAGAGAGGAGCCGGAAGAGATGATAGAAAATCAAGTCGTTTTTCGAAAAGAATTTAGGCGCAACAAATTGACACCTAGATTCTCAAAACATTTAGTTGATAAGAACCATAAAATAACAATAAGAACAAAGGAAGGTAGGAAAATTCATAAAAGTAAATTAAGAAAAAAAAGAAAGAAAATTTAATTCCAAATATTGAAGATACTGCTCCTGATAACTAACATTCCTATTAACATAATTCTCCTTTAACTTTACTCTCTTCACTTTTAGCATACTCGTATCACCCACTACTACTCAACTAATCGAAACCTACAACTTACCAAAAAACCACAGTCTGTTACCACTCCGATTAGGGCCCTCAAGGCTCATCATTAACTACCAATACCTAATACATATTATTAATCTGAATGACTATGACAAAAACATCCAAGATATAACAAATTCCCTACACCTATTCGAAAGAGGAGGTACTATCACTAACTCTTTTAAAATCACAAGACTAAAGCTCGAGGAACTAAATAGGAAACTACGAACACTTTACCCTTTTAAAAGAAATAAACGTGGACTGATAGACGGATTAGGTACCGCAATAAAATTTATAACGGGCAACATGGACGCCAAAGACGCATTGAACATTAACACACAAATACAGAATATCAACAGTAACATTAACCATTTGAAAGACTCACAAAGAACACTTAACTTCGAAATGACCGACAGATTTAAAAATATAACCGACCATATAAACAAAGAACAGACCATGATAGAAACATTCTTTAACAGCACAAATAACAAAATCAAAAGAGAACATGATATTTTAATAGAAACACAATATCTAAACCAACTTAACTTTAACATCGATTTTCTTACTAACCACCTTTCAAATATAGCAAAAGCAGTTATCCTTAGCAAACTTAACATTATCCCTAAACTCCTTTTGACATATGAAGAGTTGTCAAGTATAAAAAATAAATTGCAAAAACAAGATATCAATATTAATGCTACCCGCAAGGGTACTTCTCTGGAGAGAGGTAACGGGCGTAACGACCCTGCGGACCCTAGTCACAAAAATCCAGAAGCGTCTGACCCATATTGGGCGGCTCCCTGGTCAGCGTCTGTTCTCCATGTCAGGAGCGGCTGTGCACAATTAAAAAAAAAAAAACGTTTAAACTTTTCACAAAAGTTAAAATTAAAACATGCAATGAACAAAACAAAAGATTTTAATACCCCAGGTGGTATGCCATCTAAAGTGGTAAATCCACCCTCTTCGGAGGTCGGTCCCATGGATTCTGGGGGGGGCCATTTATTGCTTACCGAAAACCCTTTTGGAAAAAGTAAGAGGGTAGAGAGATCACCCCCATCATCATGTAAAATGGATGAAACCCAAACTCTGAATGCAAAATATTCAGAAGTCTGCAAGGAAAGAGATGGGTTTAAGCAACTAAACGAGACATTAATCCAAGAAATTAATAGTCTAAAGCAGGAGTTGCAAACGTTGAAAAATCAGATCAACAGCCAAAACAAAGAAAAAGAAATAATTAAAGTAGTTGAGTTCTCAACTGATGAGGAAGAACTACTGAAAGAGACAGAAAGAAAACCCAAAAACGGGAACAAAAATAAAAAACGGAAAATGAGCACATCCCCAAAGATCTCATCTCCGGAAGAAAGCTATCAAGCTACCAATTATGTCCCAAATAAAGAAAATAAAATTCAAAAGTCAGTCAAACCTCCTCCAATTATTGCTCTGGAAATTACAAAGTATGAAAGCTTAGTTAAGTTATTGGAGGAAAATAAAATTAAAGCTAATACAATGCTAATAAATGGCAATGACATTAAAATAAATGTAGATGAAGAAGATTCTTATAGAAGACTTACCAAAATACTTAACCAAAAAAAGGTGCAATGGTACTCTTATGAGAATAAACAAACTAGGCCAATTAAGGTTGTTGTAAAGAAACTACACTTCTCATGCTCGCCAGAGAGTGTAGTTACAGATCTAAGAAGGAAAAACCTAAAGATATTAGAAGTTGTCAATATGCTAAAATCTAAAAGCAAAGCACCGCTTCCAATGTTTATGCTAACTTTTGAGCACGACGAAAATATCAAAAAGATATACGATATTAAAGACATCCTTGGAATGAAGGTAGAGATTCATGCCGTAAGGAAATCAAAACTTGTACCACAGTGCAAGAATTGTCAAAAGTATGGACATACGAATAAATACTGCAGCTCTAATCCAAGATGCGTAAAGTGTGCAGGAAACCACCATACTAAAGATTGTATGAAGAAAAAAGACGAACCAACAAAATGCGCTAACTGCAACGAAAAGCATCCAGCCAACTATAGAGGCTGCTTAGTTGCTAAACAGATTCAATTAGCAAAAGACAAAAAGCATAAACAAGCTATGACAAATACAAAAAAGGACGCACCTAAAGACATAAAGGACTTGCAGATGCGAGCGCCAAAAGAAGTACCCATAGCCGATAAAAATATCAAAAAGACATTAGTACCAAAAACAGGAGCGGGTACAGTATTGACATATGCACAGGCTGCATCGAAAAAAGTAGATAATGTCGCAAAAACGAAAACTACAACCAAAACTAAATTAAATAATAATATGGAAACGTTCATGGAAAAAATCCTAAGTAGAATAGAAAGCATGGATAAAAGCAATAAAGCTATATTAGAAAGAATCTCGCTCCTCGAGAAAAAAAGCAGCAATAACAAGGCTGTACAAAAAAGAAGAACATGATGGATAGGTTAAAAATCCTGGAATGGAATGCTAATGGTATCGAGAACCGTAAGGATGAAATCCAAGTAGTCCTCGACATGAACCAAATAGATATATGTCTTGTCTCTGAGACGCACTTAAAATTCAATACAAACTTTAAACTGCAAGGGTACGAATTATATCACTCCCCACATCCCCATAATTCAGCAAAATGCGGGGCTGCAGTTATAGTAAAGAATACGATCGATCACCATATAGAAGCCAAGTTCCAATCATGCGCGATGCAAGGAATTTCTATTAACATTCGAACGAAAAGTGGACAAACTATATCAGTTGCATCAATTTACTGTTCTCCCAGTTACAATCTAAAGAAAAATGACTTTTTAGGCCTCTTCCGAATATTTAACAATAGATTTATTGCAGGGGGAGATTTTAATGCCAAAAACAAGTATTGGGGATCTAGATTGACAAATACAAGAGGAAGAGAACTTTATGAAGCAATAAACGAAATTAACGGCAAGTATCACTCAACGGGAAAACCTACGTATTGGCCAACAGATAGAAACAAAATCCCTGATCTTGTCGACTTCTTCGTAACAAAGAATATCTCGACTAACAATATGAAGGTAGAAGAAGGACCAGATCTTGACTCAGATCACTCCACAATACTTTTAACACTTGGCGATAAAATCACTGTTAAAGAAAATAGCGCAAGGCTAGGAAATAAGCTGACTGATTGGAGCTACTTCAGACAGCATCTAGAGGATAGTATTCAGCTCTTAGAAACAATAGAAACAGAAGATCAATTAGAAGATGCTGTTCAAATATTGACTGTCAATATCCAAAGAGCTACATGGGCTGCAACACCTAAAATGAAAACTAAAATCCAACAAAACTCGTATCCAAAAGTAATATGTGATATAATTACGGAAAAGAGACGAGCTAGAAAACGTTGGCAACATACAAGAGCGCCCAGAGACAAAACAATACTAAATAATCTAAACAGCCAGCTTAAAAGATCGATAAGAGAATTTAAAAATGAGTCTCTTAAAAAATACCTTACCAATCTTACAAATGATGCTAATACCGAGTACTCACTCTGGAAGGCAACAAAGAAAATGAAAAGGCCAATTGCTCACATTCCACCAGTTAAAAACAGTGAAGGTAACTGGGCAAAAAACAACCAAGAAAAAGCTAATTTCTTTGCTGAATATCTTGAAGGCGTCTTTCAACCATATGAAGATAAAGACTGTCAAGAAAGCGTAGAATTGTGCGAAGAGGAAAGTCACATCCAACCGGTAACGGCTAAAGAAATTGCCAATGAAATAAAAAAAGGCATCAGTACTACAAAATCCCGGGGCTTTTGTAGTACTGATGCCTTTTTTTATTTCATTGGCAATTTCTTTAGCCGTTACCGGTTGGATGTGACTTTCCTCTTCGCACAATTCTACGCTTTCTTGACAGTCTTTATCTTCATATGGTTGAAAGACGCCTTCAAGATATTCAGCAAAGAAATTAGCTTTTTCTTGGTTGTTTTTTGCCCAGTTACCTTCACTGTTTTTAACTGGTGGAATGTGAGCAATTGGCCTTTTCATTTTCTTTGTTGCCTTCCAGAGTGAGTACTCGGTATTAGCATCATTTGTAAGATTGGTAAGGTATTTTTTAAGAGACTCATTTTTAAATTCTCTTATCGATCTTTTAAGCTGGCTGTTTAGATTATTTAGTATTGTTTTGTCTCTGGGCGCTCTTGTATGTTGCCAACGTTTTCTAGCTCGTCTCTTTTCCGTAATTATATCACATATTACTTTTGGATACGAGTTTTGTTGGATTTTAGTTTTCATTTTAGGTGTTGCAGCCCATGTAGCTCTTTGGATATTGACAGTCAATATTTGAACAGCATCTTCTAATTGATCTTCTGTTTCTATTGTTTCTAAGAGCTGAATACTATCCTCTAGATGCTGTCTGAAGTAGCTCCAATCAGTCAGCTTATTTCCTAGCCTTGCGCTATTTTCTTTAACAGTGATTTTATCGCCAAGTGTTAAAAGTATTGTGGAGTGATCTGAGTCAAGATCTGGTCCTTCTTCTACCTTCATATTGTTAGTCGAGATATTCTTTGTTACGAAGAAGTCGACAAGATCAGGGATTTTGTTTCTATCTGTTGGCCAATACGTAGGTTTTCCCGTTGAGTGATACTTGCCGTTAATTTCGTTTATTGCTTCATAAAGTTCTCTTCCTCTTGTATTTGTCAATCTAGATCCCCAATACTTGTTTTTGGCATTAAAATCTCCCCCTGCAATAAATCTATTGTTAAATATTCGGAAGAGGCCTAAAAAGTCATTTTTCTTTAGATTGTAACTGGGAGAACAGTAAATTGATGCAACTGATATAGTTTGTCCACTTTTCGTTCGAATGTTAATAGAAATTCCTTGCATCGCGCATGATTGGAACTTGGCTTCTATATGGTGATCGATCGTATTCTTTACTATAACTGCAGCCCCGCATTTTGCTGAATAATGGGGATGTGGGGAGTGATATAATTCGTACCCTTGCAGTTTAAAGTTTGTATTGAATTTTAAGTGCGTCTCAGAGACAAGACATATATCTATTTGGTTCATGTCGAGGACTACTTGGATTTCATCCTTACGGTTCTCGATACCATTAGCATTCCATTCCAGGATTTTTAACCTATCCATCATGTTCTTCTTTTTTGTACAGCCTTGTTATTGCTGCTTTTTTTCTCGAGGAGCGAGATTCTTTCTAATATAGCTTTATTGCTTTTATCCATGCTTTCTATTCTACTTAGGATTTTTTCCATGAACGTTTCCATATTATTATTTAATTTAGTTTTGGTTGTAGTTTTCGTTTTTGCGACATTATCTACTTTTTTCGATGCAGCCTGTGCATATGTCAATACTGTACCCGCTCCTGTTTTTGGTACTAATGTCTTTTTGATATTTTTATCGGCTATGGGTACTTCTTTTGGCGCTCGCATCTGCAAGTCCTTTATGTCTTTAGGTGCGTCCTTTTTTGTATTTGTCATAGCTTGTTTATGCTTTTTGTCTTTTGCTAATTGAATCTGTTTAGCAACTAAGCAGCCTCTATAGTTGGCTGGATGCTTTTCGTTGCAGTTAGCGCATTTTGTTGGTTCGTCTTTTTTCTTCATACAATCTTTAGTATGGTGGTTTCCTGCACACTTTACGCATCTTGGATTAGAGCTGCAGTATTTATTCGTATGTCCATACTTTTGACAATTCTTGCACTGTGGTACAAGTTTTGATTTCCTTACGGCATGAATCTCTACCTTCATTCCAAGGATGTCTTTAATATCGTATATCTTTTTGATATTTTCGTCGTGCTCAAAAGTTAGCATAAACATTGGAAGCGGTGCTTTGCTTTTAGATTTTAGCATATTGACAACTTCTAATATCTTTAGGTTTTTCCTTCTTAGATCTGTAACTACACTCTCTGGCGAGCATGAGAAGTGTAGTTTCTTTACAACAACCTTAATTGGCCTAGTTTGTTTATTCTCATAAGAGTACCATTGCACCTTTTTTTGGTTAAGTATTTTGGTAAGTCTTCTATAAGAATCTTCTTCATCTACATTTATTTTAATGTCATTGCCATTTATTAGCATTGTATTAGCTTTAATTTTATTTTCCTCCAATAACTTAACTAAGCTTTCATACTTTGTAATTTCCAGAGCAATAATTGGAGGAGGTTTGACTGACTTTTGAATTTTATTTTCTTTATTTGGGACATAATTGGTAGCTTGATAGCTTTCTTCCGGAGATGAGATCTTTGGGGATGTGCTCATTTTCCGTTTTTTATTTTTGTTCCCGTTTTTGGGTTTTCTTTCTGTCTCTTTCAGTAGTTCTTCCTCATCAGTTGAGAACTCAACTACTTTAATTATTTCTTTTTCTTTGTTTTGGCTGTTGATCTGATTTTTCAACGTTTGCAACTCCTGCTTTAGACTATTAATTTCTTGGATTAATGTCTCGTTTAGTTGCTTAAACCCATCTCTTTCCTTGCAGACTTCTGAATATTTTGCATTCAGAGTTTGGGTTTCATCCATTTTACATGATGATGGGGGTGATCTCTCTACCCTCTTACTTTTTCCAAAAGGGTTTTCGGTAAGCAATAAATGGCCCCCCCCAGAATCCATGGGACCGACCTCCGAAGAGGGTGGATTTACCACTTTAGATGGCATACCACCTGGGGTATTAAAATCTTTTGTTTTGTTCATTGCATGTTTTAATTTTAACTTTTGTGAAAAGTTTAAACGTTTTTTTTTTTTTAATTGTGCACAGCCGCTCCTGACATGGAGAACAGACGCTGACCAGGGAGCCGCCCAATATGGGTCAGACGCTTCTGGATTTTTGTGACTAGGGTCCGCAGGGTCGTTACGCCCGTTACCTCTCTCCAGAGAAGTACCCTTGCGGGTAGCATTAATATTGATATCTTGTTTTTGCAATTTATTTTTTATACTTGACAACTCTTCATATGTCAAAAGGAGTTTAGGGATAATGTTAAGTTTGCTAAGGATAACTGCTTTTGCTATATTTGAAAGGTGGTTAGTAAGAAAATCGATGTTAAAGTTAAGTTGGTTTAGATATTGTGTTTCTATTAAAATATCATGTTCTCTTTTGATTTTGTTATTTGTGCTGTTAAAGAATGTTTCTATCATGGTCTGTTCTTTGTTTATATGGTCGGTTATATTTTTAAATCTGTCGGTCATTTCGAAGTTAAGTGTTCTTTGTGAGTCTTTCAAATGGTTAATGTTACTGTTGATATTCTGTATTTGTGTGTTAATGTTCAATGCGTCTTTGGCGTCCATGTTGCCCGTTATAAATTTTATTGCGGTACCTAATCCGTCTATCAGTCCACGTTTATTTCTTTTAAAAGGGTAAAGTGTTCGTAGTTTCCTATTTAGTTCCTCGAGCTTTAGTCTTGTGATTTTAAAAGAGTTAGTGATAGTACCTCCTCTTTCGAATAGGTGTAGGGAATTTGTTATATCTTGGATGTTTTTGTCATAGTCATTCAGATTAATAATATGTATTAGGTATTGGTAGTTAATGATGAGCCTTGAGGGCCCTAATCGGAGTGGTAACAGACTGTGGTTTTTTGGTAAGTTGTAGGTTTCGATTAGTTGAGTAGTAGTGGGTGATACGAGTATGCTAAAAGTGAAGAGAGTAAAGTTAAAGGAGAATTATGTTAATAGGAATGTTAGTTATCAGGAGCAGTATCTTCAATATTTGGAATTAAATTTTCTTTCTTTTTTTTCTTAATTTACTTTTATGAATTTTCCTACCTTCCTTTGTTCTTATTGTTATTTTATGGTTCTTATCAACTAAATGTTTTGAGAATCTAGGTGTCAATTTGTTGCGCCTAAATTCTTTTCGAAAAACGACTTGATTTTCTATCATCTCTTCCGGCTCCTCTCTTGACTCATTCAACTTCTCAATCCGAGCGTTAGTTATGTCCTCGGCTCTTTCTTTAATTTTGGGATACAATTTGTCAAGAAATTCGTTTAGCTTTGTAAGGTACTCGTGTTCGTTTGTTGGGTCAAATGTTTTGTTGAATTTGTAGGACCTTCCAAAGAAAAGCTCGTACGGTGTGTGCTTTGTAGCTGAATGTATGGCGTTGTTATAAGTAATAAGTACTTCGGATAATATTTCGTCGTGATTCGTGGTCAGCTTGTTTTCTTTTCTTTTTCCAAGGATTATCCTATATATTTCAGTCATAGTTGAGTGCAGCCTTTCGACTGGAGAGTTGCTGCTTGTTTGTTGAAATGATGTAAAATGCAAGTTTACATCGTGTTGCTTGCAAAAATCTTTGAAAATGTTTGAAACAAATTCAGATCCCTGATCGCAGATGATTTTCTTCGGGATGCCGTAAAGGCTGACGTAGTTTTTGAGACAATTAAGGATGGTTATGCTGCTTCTGCAACTTAGGGTATATCCATGAACAAATTTAGAAAATTTATCGATTATTGTGAGAATTTGGTTGTTATTTATGGTGTAGATATCGATGTGAAGAGTCTCGAGCGGTCTTAGGGGCATTTCAGGTTTTACGAACTGTGGTTTGGGTGGGTTCCTATCATATTTAAAAATTTTGCATTGGTCGCAATTATTGATTGTTTTAGAAATTTTGTCTTTCATGTTTGGGAAAAATACTTCTCTCTTTAGATGTAGAAGGGTTTCGTTAATTCCCCTGTGATTTGATTGTTCGTGGTAGTCTCTAATTATTTTCTCTTGAACATCGTTTTGTCTGATATCTTTAACGATTTCTGTGCAACGTATGATACGAAAAGTCTTACTCTGAGAAAAGTATTTGGAATAAGTTGATTGTATTATCTGAAATACTCTATCTTCTGCATATACAGCGGCTAGCTTTTTCGGGGGTAGAAGGGTTTTGAAAATCGTCACCATAATATTTTCGTTGAACCGGGGGTTCCGAATTGTTCTTCTTTGTTTGTTCCTGAAGATGGTTTCGACCGTCGTAGGTGATCCTCTGTCAGTTTCTTGAAATACGACCTGGATGTTAAACTCATTTAATGGTTTTTCCATTCCACCATATAGAAGCCAAGTTCCAATCATGCGCGATGCAAGGAATTTCTATTAACATTCGAACGAAAAGTGGACAAACTATATCAGTTGCATCAATTTACTGTTCTCCCAGTTACAATCTAAAGAAAAATGACTTTTTAGGCCTCTTCCGAATATTTAACAATAGATTTATTGCAGGGGGAGATTTTAATGCCAAAAACAAGTATTGGGGATCTAGATTGACAAATACAAGAGGAAGAGAACTTTATGAAGCAATAAACGAAATTAACGGCAAGTATCACTCAACGGGAAAACCTACGTATTGGCCAACAGATAGAAACAAAATCCCTGATCTTGTCGACTTCTTCGTAACAAAGAATATCTCGACTAACAATATGAAGGTAGAAGAAGGACCAGATCTTGACTCAGATCACTCCACAATACTTTTAACACTTGGCGATAAAATCACTGTTAAAGAAAATAGCGCAAGGCTAGGAAATAAGCTGACTGATTGGAGCTACTTCAGACAGCATCTAGAGGATAGTATTCAGCTCTTAGAAACAATAGAAACAGAAGATCAATTAGAAGATGCTGTTCAAATATTGACTGTCAATATCCAAAGAGCTACATGGGCTGCAACACCTAAAATGAAAACTAAAATCCAACAAAACTCGTATCCAAAAGTAATATGTGATATAATTACGGAAAAGAGACGAGCTAGAAAACGTTGGCAACATACAAGAGCGCCCAGAGACAAAACAATACTAAATAATCTAAACAGCCAGCTTAAAAGATCGATAAGAGAATTTAAAAATGAGTCTCTTAAAAAATACCTTACCAATCTTACAAATGATGCTAATACCGAGTACTCACTCTGGAAGGCAACAAAGAAAATGAAAAGGCCAATTGCTCACATTCCACCAGTTAAAAACAGTGAAGGTAACTGGGCAAAAAACAACCAAGAAAAAGCTAATTTCTTTGCTGAATATCTTGAAGGCGTCTTTCAACCATATGAAGATAAAGACTGTCAAGAAAGCGTAGAATTGTGCGAAGAGGAAAGTCACATCCAACCGGTAACGGCTAAAGAAATTGCCAATGAAATAAAAAAAGGCATCAGTACTACAAAAGCCCCGGGATTTGATTTAATATCAGGGGAAATCCTTAAACAATTCCCAAAAAAAGGCCTAAAGAAACTAGCACAGATCATAAATGCTGTATTCAGGATAAGGTATGTACCTAGCATGTGGAAAGTCGCGGAGGTGATTATGATACCAAAACCAGGCAAACCGCCTAGTGAAGTCACCTCCTATCGCCCCATATCTATACTACCTATGTTGTCCAAGTTATTTGAAAAGATGTTGATTAAACGTCTGAACAAAATAATCGAAGAAAAATCGCTAATCGCAAACCATCAATTTGGTTTTAGAAATGAACACTCCACGATCGATCAGGTGCATAGAATAACAGATAAAATCGAAAAAGCATTTGAAGAAAAAAAGATATGCTCTACTATATTTCTCGATGTAGCACAAGCTTTCGACAAAGTATGGCACAAAGGACTGATCTACAAATTGCAAAAGCATCTGCCAAAACAATTTTCAGAAATTTTAGAGTCCTATATATTAGAGAGATTCTTTAGAATTAAGCAAGGAAATGACTACTCCACATTAAGAGAAATAAAAGCTGGTGTACCACAAGGAAGTGTGTTAGGTCCTGTATTATATCTCTTATTTACTAGCGACTTGCCGAACAGTGATGAAACAACTGTGGCAACATTTGCAGATGATACTGCTGTACTTGCTGTGGGAGAAACAGTTGAAGTAGCGACAAAAAAACTACAGAAGGCAGTGAACAATATAACAAAATGGACAAAAAATTGGCAAATTAAACTAAATGACCTAAAATCGGTCCATATAAATTTTACAAATAAAAATGTTCAGCACATACCAGTGTTCATAAATGATAAAGAAGTAGATTACGCAAACACAGCCAAATATCTAGGCATGACACTAGACGCAAAACTGCGCTGGAAAGCACATGTAAAGAAAAAAAGAGAAGAACTAAATATGCGCTACAGTAAAATGTATTGGCTTATAGGGAAATACTCTTGTTTGTCAAATTACAATAAATTACTGCTTTATAAGCAAATTCTAAAGCCAGTATGGACCTACGGGCTCCAGCTATGGGCATGCACATGCAAAACAAATCTACAGAAAATTCAAACATTTCAAAACAAAGTTCTACGGAATATAGTAAATGCACCATGGTACATAAGAAACGCTGATCTGCATAGAGATCTAGAAATAGAAATGATTGAAGATGAAGTCAAAAAAGTAGCTAATAGACATAAACTTAGGCTTTTCAATCACGTCAGCTCAGAAATGAAGGAACTATTAAATACTAGCAATATGACTAGGAGGTTAAGAAGAATTAAACCTTTTGAACTAGCTACATAGCTCGAAAAATAAAACAAAAACAGTATTAAATCCTCTATGGACAAATACTTAGAATATGAATTGTAAAATTAGAAAGACAAATTGCTGATTGGTTTAACTACTAGGTGCAATAATTGGAAAGCTGGCTAATCCCCGCCCTGCGGCAATGAAATACCAAGAAGGTTGTATCGCAGGGAAAACGGGAAGACGGGAGAAGGGGTTAGTGGGTAGAAATCACCACACTGTTACTGAGTACGGGCTCGGTTTCGTCTTTGGAAGATTACCACCTCCCAGCGTAAAAAAAAAAAAAAAAAAAAAAAAAAAAAAATATTAATGCTCTTGAACAAGTTTATGAATTCCTAAAACTTAAAGCATATTACAATGGAACAAATATAATTTTTAATGTACGCATACCAATTGTTACAAAAGAAAAATACTACATGTATCAGATAATACCTCTACCAATAAATAATACAAAACTAATAACAGTAAAACCATACATAAACTATAACGTAAATCACACTTTGCCCCAAAATAGAAGCAACATACTACTGCTCTACCCCAATACTAGAAGAAGACACTGGCAACTCTGCATGCATCGGGAAGCTGATGAACAACAAGGCCGCTCATTGTCCACTTAGGGATGTGGGAAGAATAGAGACGATCACACAACCGCAACCAAATTTCATTTTATTTATTAATGTTCATAAACTAATGATAAATTCTACCTGCAGCTCAAAATCATTCCTGATTGATGGTACATCACTGGTGCACTTTAAAGGATGCAAAGTCGAAGCCAATGGTATAACTTACCAAGACGACACAGAGACCTATTGGGACGCAATACACGTCCCTCCACCTCCAAGCAGTAGCATATACGTAAACAGTACTACGGAAGTGCTCACCCTCCAGAAGCTTAAAGATTACAGCTTCACTGCCAAAACCAAGCTATTCCAACTAGGATCCACCACAGAAATCCTAAATTACGCAACTGGAACATCATTATGTCTATGCTCACTTACCATAGTCATCATTATCATCATCGTAATCGTCAGAAGGAAAATCAACAACGACACCCCTAACATAGCCCCAACACTCCGATTCTTCGCTCCTGCCTCAATGACGTCACTAGGCCCAGACGCATCAATCACAATGCCATCATTGTGGCCGTCGCTCTATTCCAAGGGGGGGGGAGTTACGGTAGCCACCTGAACCCCCATCACCCCCGCAATCCACAACAGCAACGTCAGCATATGTATATTGTACATACGGTAGCCACAACAGCAACGTCAGCATATGTATATTGTACAGGTAGGTCTATGAACTAGGGAAATTGGACACCGCTTAATAATTTCGCAATCTAATTTGAAGACTCAGCGTCTGCCGCATATCCGGCCTAATTTCCAAGTTCATGGAACTACCTACAGAAATTACTTTGTGAATAAATGAATTGTATTTAGTCAGTCATAAGCAGGCATCGTAAGATGAAACAATAAAATTATAACGTTCTAAATTTTCTCGTGTTTTAGTCAAATACCAAATGTTGATTGGTTTTTTTTGTCTTCGAACTTGAATTAGAACTTAACTCGCGCAACTCGTCCCATTAGACTGAGTGCAGTAATGCAGAACATCGATTATAGCAATGCAAATGCAAAACCGAGTCCAAAGCCATCGCTGCCTGATAACACAGTGTACATAAACAACCAGCTGACAAAACAAAACAAGCACCTGCTGTGGATGGCGAAGGAGAAGGCAAAGCAGGAAAACTGGAAATTTGTGTGGGAGAGTGCGGGTAAAATCTTAGCACGAAGAGTTGAGAGCGCACAACCCATTATGATATGCACCGCAAATGACGTCGATAAAATAACACGCATACAATAATTTTCAATGGTGTGTAACTATAAGTTAATACAACAAAAGCCAAAAGTCGCATTCCACCAACTGGGTGCAATGCTCCCATTTCCGCCACGCGAATTCATAGGTTCTCACATTCGTGTACCCAGACGTTCACACGCTCGCCGCAATTCAATTCCATGGAATGTCACGTCCGAGACACCTGCAGACGAAACAACAATCCAACCAAAGCTGCTGAGCCGACAAATCGTCACATTGCAACCATCCAACCCAAGCTGCTGAGCTGACAACTCGTCATAATATAAACAATTTGTAATCTAGAAATTAAGTTAGTTCTATTCGATGCAATAAAGTGGGCAGTAGTCCCTTAGCAAGGTAATCATTTGTTTTTTGTGTGTTCCACCGCGGTATAAAACCTAACTGGCGCCCGAGGAAAATTAAAAGATTGCGAATTAAAAAGTCGTGATCGAAAATAAAATTCTTACACCTCGAATAAATAAAATAGTGAAAGTGGTGAAGAATAACTCGTTGAATCCCGAACAAAATTAAAAGATTGCGAATTAAAAAGTCGCGATCGAAAATAAAATTCTTACACCTCGAATAAATAAAATAGTGAAAGTGGTGAAGAATAACTCGTTGAATCCCGAGCAAAATTAACGATTGCGAATTAAAAAGTCGTGATCGAAAATAAAATTCTTACACCTCGAATAAATAAAATAATAGTGAAAGTGGTGAAGAATAACTCGCTAATCCCGAGAAAAATAAAAAAAAAAATTTTTTTTTTTGCGAGGAAATAGTGTAATTAAAATATAACTCGCTAATACCGATAATATCGCAGAAACGTGCAAGAATATCTGCAAACGGTGTGTGAAGTCCGAAAAATAACAGTGTCATCATCGATAGAACTCCCCTGGAGAAACGAGGCCCCCGAGTAAACTGTAACCAGCAGATAAAAAGGAGACAGCGACCGCTGCCAGCCGCTCCAGTGATTAAAGTGTGCTATGGACAAAGTAGTACAGATAGGGTTATTGTAAGTAACATATCCTTAAGAAAATAATTTTAAGATTTTAAAGTAAATTGTTTATTAAAAAATAATATTCCAGTGCTAGATTTAAGCCAATTAAGATACTATCAAAACACCTTTTTTATTATTATAACCAAAAACAAATCAAAGTAATCAAAAATGTCTAATCCCAACCCCCCGTACTAAACGTACAACAGAGCGAAAATAATTCCCGTCCTATGGCATCACCCGAACTTATCAGCCTCATTTCCGGCATAGTAAATGAAGCCTTCAACCAAAACGCTCCGAGACTAATAAACTCCATTATTAATCCAGATATTGATCTATCCATTGGACAAGATCAAAGAATAGACCCTGAGCATAGAGACCTCGCGGAGCTAGGCAAAGTCCCCGATGTCGTCAGAGCTTTGCGCGATTTCTCCGGGAATCCGTCAGAGTTCAGCTCATGGAAAAAAAGCGTAGAGAGAGTGTTGAACATCTACGAACCATTGAAAGGGACTCCGAAATATTTCGGAATTCTAAACATAGTACGTAACAAAATTATTGGCAACGCCGATACGGCGCTAGAGTCATACAATACGCCCCTTAATTGGAAAGCGATTTCCAAATGCCTCACCCTGCATTATGCAGACCAGAGAGACCTTGGTACTTTAGAGTACCAAATGAATTCTCTGACGCAAGGCAGAAAAACCGTGCAGGAATTCTATCAAGCTATTTATACTAACCTTTCACTCATCCTCAACAAAACTTCATGCATGCACGTCGGACCCGAGTCCTTGACGCTTCTGACTCAAACATATAGAAATAAAGCCCTCGACACGTTCGTCCGAGGATTAAACGGCGATCTCCCAAGGCTCCTAGGTATGCGCGAACCAAGCGACCTACCACAAGCACCAGCTTTATGCCAAAAACTCGAGAACCAGAGGTTTAGGTCAAATTTCGCGAACCAACTTCAAAATAATCAAAGAAATAATTTCCCAACTCAACAACAGCCCATGACGTGGGGTTTAACGCAAATCCGCAAAGGGAACAGTTTTTCCCACAAATAGCCTACATCCCCCAAGCGCAGTATTACCCAAGATACCCTTCGTACCCGACTCCGCAACGACAATACTTCAACAGTAATCACCCCCAGAACCATTCCAATCATCTACCACCACCCCGGCACCAAAACCCCAGCCTAGGCCCGAACCAATGGACACTTCCACGGTTAGGTCCCAAGCAATTAACTACCAAAACCGACCACAACCTTTGAAGTACGCCGGAAAAAGGCCCGTACCTCATAACCCCTCATTCCAAAATCGGGTTCCCCAAAAAGTCCAGAAAAACTTTCACATAGATTTAGCAAACCCAAACCCACCAAATCCCGAGGACAACACTCCCCCTCCAGACTTCGTACTACAATCAACCGGGTACATTTCGCCGAATGACGTATACGCATTTTATCAACAAAATAACACGGAAGAAGTAGAACACGACCCCGACCTCAGAAATTATGTTCTGGACCAGGCGCAGACCGAGGACGACACTTCAGAGTACAATGACATACATTTTTTAGGCTAGGCGACTCTTCGCTACCATACTTCCAGTGTAGAACAAAGAGTAATGAAATTTTGAATTTTTTAATCGACACTGGATCAAGTAAAAATTACATCCAGCCGCAACTAGCAAGAAATTCCTTCCCAAACGAGCAAACCTTCCTTGCAAAATCAATTGCAGGCGACGTCAAAATAACTGATCATACCTTTCTCAACCTCTTCGGCCAACACGACATCAAATTAAAATTCTTTCTCCTTCCAACTTTAAAATCATTTCACGGTATCTTAGGAAATGACAGCCTAAGGCAGCTTTCCGCAGTTATCCATACAAAAGAAAACTTTATGTTAATCCGCAATAAATTCAAGATAAAGTTCAAACATCTTTTTTCCCAAACGGTAAACTCGGTATCCGATAAAACAGACCATATGCCAAGGCAGCATGAGAAAATAATCAGCACTCTTGTAGGAAAATTCCCTTCCCTACTTTCCGAACCTGACGAAAGACTTACGTATACATCGAAAGTCGTAGGCGAAATACGGACAAACTCAGACTCTCCCGTATATTCGAAATGCTACCCTTACCCGGCGTCACTAAGAACCGATGTCGAAAAACAGATTGTACAGCTCTTAGAGAACGGAATCATAAGGCCATCCCGCTCCCCGTAGAACTCCCCCGTGTGGATTGTACCAAAAAAACCCGACCCATACGGAAATAAACAGCACAGACTCGTAATAGATTACAGGAAACTAAACACTGTCACCATCTCCGATCACTATCCGATTCCGGAAATCAATGAAGTATTGGCACAACTAGGGCAGAGTAAATTTTTTACTGTCCTGGATTTAAAGAGTGGCTTCCATCAGATCCTGCTGAAACAATCTGATACGGAAAAAACAGCCTTCTCAGTGAACAGCGGAAAATATGAATTCACCCGCCTACCATTCGGATTAAAAAATGCACCGTCGATTTTCCAACGGGCAATCGACGGCATTCTTCGGGCTTTCATCGGAAAGATATGCTATGTCTACATTGACGACATAATTATATTTAGCAAAAACGAGAAAGACCATACGAGTACTATGCATGTAGAAAAAATATTCAAAACCCTATGCGAGGCCAATATTAAAATACAGCTGAATAAATGCAACTTCTTTAAGGAAGAAGTTGAATTTTTAGGATTTGTTGTATCATCGAAAGGAATTTCCACAAACCCCACCAAAGTCCAAGCAATAATAGACTTCCCAATCCCAAAAACACTTAAAGAACTTAGGACATTCCTAGGACTATCTGGCTATTACAGGCGCTTCGTAAAAGACTACGCGAAGTTAGCAAAACCACTAACAAACTTACTCCGAGGAAATGAAGGCCATGTTTCTAAAAACAAGTCAAGTAAAACCCCTATATCTCTATCCACAGACGCTAAAGAGGCATTTAATAAGGTTAAAAACTCCTTAGTTTCCAAAGATATCCTCCTCGCCTATCCGGATTACGGGAAAAGCTTTGAACTCACAACCGACGCATCAAATTTCGCCGTCGGCGCCGTCCTGTCTCAAAACGACAGGCCCATAATGTTTATTTCACGGTCTCTGAGTAAGACCGAAGAACATTATGCGGCAAATGAAAAAGAGATGCTCGCCATAATATGGGCACTCAACACCTTCAGGAATTACCTATACGGCACAGCTCACGTAAGAATTTATACGGATCATCAACCGTTAACTTACGCTCTGAGCAACAAAAATAATAACTCTAAAATGAAACGCTGGAAAGCGAGAGTATAACTACGAATTGTTGTACAAACCCGGAAAAAGTAACGTCGTAGCCGACGCCCTTTCGCGTGCCCCCAATGTCTCCCACGTTAATCGCCTATCAGTCTCACAACATAGTGACGAAAGCTGATCCCACGAGCTCGTTCCCTCAGTAGAAACCCCCATCAACGTTTTCAAGAACCAAATCATGCTTCTTACAGGAAATGATCCGAGCTACGTTTTCAAAATCCCTTTCCCCACTTACCACAGGCATATATTTATTCGTCCCGATTATAGCAACGAAGACCTTATAGTAATTCTTAAAAAATACCTCAACCCTAGCGTTATTAACGGTATATACACTACCGAACCAATAAAGGGAAAAATTCAGGAATTTTATCCACACCACTTCAGAGCATACAAGTCCGCTTCACCCAATTCGAAGTAATAGATCTCGTGAGTCAAACGGAACAAACAGAGCGAATCCTTGAAGAGCACAATAGAGCACACAGGAACAGTAAGGTGAACAAAATCCAATTGCTTCAAAAGTACTACTTTCCCAAGATGAAGGCCAAAATCCACGAGACGGTCAAGCAGTGTAGGATCTGCAAGGAGCAGAAATACGACCGCAACCCAAATAAACCCGAATTGCAGGTTACACCTGTACCCCAATTTCCAGGGCACATTGTTCACTTCGATATCTACTCAACAGACAAGAATCTCGTTCTAACTGCGGTAGATAAATTCTCTAAATACGCCCAAGTGCGCATAATAAATTCAAAAGCCATAGAGGATGTAAAAGAACCGCTAAGGCAACTTATATTCGCATTCGGAGTGCCAAAGATGGTAGTCTTCGATAACGAAAAATCGTTCAATTCCGCTTCAATCTGTTTCATGCTGCAAGACCAGCTAAACATTGAGATCTATAAAACTCCGCCATACACCAGTGCAGTTAACGGACAGGTAGAAAGATTTCACTCGACTCTCTCCGAGATTATGCGCTGTCTGAAGGCAGAACGCACTTACAGATCCTTTACGGAGCTACTAGACCGCGCCGTTTACGAGTATAACTGCTCAATACATTCAGTAATAAATAGGAAACCAATAGAAGTATTCTTCGGTAGAATAGTTAGCACTGACCCAAATTTATAAGAAGAAGCTAGGAACGAGAATATTGAGAAACTCAAAGAAAAGCAAAATAAAGACATGGCGGCGCACAATAAAAATAGGAAGCCAATAAAGAATTACTCGCAAGGAGACATTATCTACGTAAAAACAAATAAGCGAATAGGGACAAAGCTATCTGCTAGATTCAGGAAAGAGGTAGTTAAACAAAATAAATCAACCACTGTACTCACCGAATCGGGAAAAATCGTACATAAATCAAATATTCGAAATTAATTTATTACAGATGTTTGCTCACTACGAGCTTTGGCGAAGTCCAAATATTGGACTACTCGAATTCAAAAATCGTTCCTTTAAACATTTTCATGGCAAAAATCCAGTCCGGCACATTCAAACTAATACATGTCATAAATTTGGAAATATACGAGGAAATACTTGAAAATCTTCGGCATCACACCGATAAGTATGTTAACAAAACAGACCCCAACCTCATTATCCTTTCCGACCTCACATCCCAGATCCTAAAAAAGCTAAAAAACCTAAAACCAAAAAGAACAGGCAGATCACTTAATGAACTAGGTACCGCTTGGAAATGGCTCGCTGGAAGCCCTGACTATGATGATTTTAAAATAGTAAAAGATCAAATGACTAACGTATTAATAAATAATAACCAACAAGTCGTAATTAATAAAATGTACGAAAACAAAATTAACGAATTAACAAATGTTACAAACGATATATTAAAACGTATCAAAACAAATAACTATATAGGAAACAAATATGTATTAAATCTTAAGTACGAATTAGATACTATAAATAAGGAATTAGATAATGTAGAGTATGCCCTACTCTGGGCCAAGGCAGAAATTATAAACTCATTTATTTTGTCAAATTCTGAGATCGAACTAATAGACGATATATTCGAAAAAAACAATATAAAGCACATAAACATGAAAGAGGCACTCGAATTTGCCACAGTTAAAATTGCTTCAAATCACTCCACAATATTATATATTATTAACATACCTATTACCGAATACATAACATGTAATAATCTACTTATAAAACCCATTAAATATGATAGGAAGATAATTAAAATTAAGCACAACAATGTTCTAGATTGTAAGGACGAGATATATGGCGTAGAGCGAAATTGTAAAAGCCATAACAACCTAATGATTTGTAATCAAAATGAAATTGTAAAACTAAATGAAGAAAATTGTATTAGAAATCTTTTGAAAAGCAAACAAACTAAGTGTGACGAGGTGAACAACCAGCATATCCCAGCCATCGAAAATATTCACCCAGGAACTCTTCTGCTAAACCAATTTAACGGGACCATCCTTATCGATAATGAAACTATGAAGCTAACAGGAAGCTTTATCCTCCGATACCACAATGCGTCGCTCTTGATAAATGGACAAAAATTCACTTCTTAGGAAGTACCCACAGCAAAGCCGTTACCAGCGATTTTACATTCAATTTCATCAAGTAACACATACGAAGAGCTCCTAACATTAGAAGCAGTGAGAGAACTACACGTCAGTAACACAGTGCATATAAATCAGCTGAAAGAGGAAAACAAAAGGCATCTCATAACGAACTCCACCTTCATAAGCCTATCAATCATAGCCCTCTTAATCGTAATCTTCAAAATCTTTCCAATACGAAGGAAGATCACAATCCACGCTAAACAAGACACAAAAACAAAAACTTTGGAAGCTAAAAAAGAGTCAGAACAACCAATAGCAGAAAATCAAATTCCCATAGCCTACATGTTATCGAGTGAGGACACTCGAATTTGAGGAGCGAGGAGTTAATACAACAAAAGCCAAAAGTCGCATTCCACCAACTGGGTGCAATGCTCCCATTTCCGCCACGCGAAATCATAGGTTCTCACATTCGTGTACCCAGACGTTCACACGCTCGCCGCAATTCAATTCCATGGAATGTCACGTCCGAGACACCTGCAGACGAAACAACAATCCAACCAAAGCTGCTGAGCCGACAAATCGTCACATTGCAACCATCCAACCCAAGCTGCTGAGCTGACAACTCGTCATAATATGAACAATTTGTAATCTAGAAATTAAGTTAGTTCTATTCGATGCAATAAAGTGGGCAGTAGTCCCTTAGCAAGGTAATCATTTGTTTTTTTTTGTGTTCCACCGCGGTATAAAACCTAACTTATATAATAGAAACGCGAAACTGTTTATGACTGAATGGATAACACAAAATAGAAACGATGAATTAGTAGTTAACCTTGATTGTAGGGTAGTACAAGGTTTTAGCGGTATAAACGCAAATGAATTTTTGAATACGAATTTTTCTTGTTTATGTTTCAATATAAGATCTCTGCGTACTAATTGGAATAGTTTTTGTTTAAGTATAAGGCATTTTGTAGAAAAGTTGAAAATCATTGTTTTAGTTGAAACCAATATAGAGGACGAAGAAAAAGGTTTTTAAAAATAGAGGGCTTTCTGCCTGAGTTTTCGAATAGAAACAAAAGAAGAGGTGGTGGAGTTTTGATGTTTATTCGCCAAGAACTAGATCACCCGCCCATAGCTAACGCTACCGCTTCTTATGAAAATGTAAAAATTAATTTTACAGAAGATAACAAAACGACCTATGTCCTGGGAATATATAGACCTCCAGGTTTTAGTAAGAAGGCGTTTGTTGAAGAGATGGGAAGAAATTTATCCAAATTGGGTAAAAATGAGGAAATAATTGTGATGGGTGATATTAATATTAACGTTCGCGATACTAATTCATATTACGTAAAAGAGTATTTGGAGACGCTAGCATCATCAAGGCCTATGAACGTTATAACAGAGTTCACAAGAGTTGAACCTAAAAAAGGATCGAAGTCATTGATTGATCACATCCTGGTCAGCAAAACAGATGTACAGATGAACTCGTTAGTAATAGAAAGCGGGATGACCGACCATTACCCTGTACTTTACCCCACTTGTACTCCAAAAATAGTAATAGAAAAAGTTGTGAATACAAAGTATATATGCAATACGAAAGTTAACCAACTAATACAGAACTCAAATTGGGAAAGTATCATGAGCGAAAATGAAGCTGAAAGCATGTACGAACAAATTGTTACAAAGTTCAGAGATATATATAAAAAATCAACCTGCACAAAATCAATAACAAATAAAAGAAATCACAACACCTGGATGACCGCGAGTCTTATTGATAAATGCAAAAGAAGGGACGATCTATACCGTTGGTGGAAAAACAACAGGTTTAACAAAGGCTTTGAAGTCGAATATAAGCATTTTAGAAACCAGTTAAACAAAGAAATATCATCCCATAAATCGAATTATTTGAAAAACCAGTTCATTCAATTTAAGACAGACACCAGGAAAACGTGGGGATTAATAAATGAAATACTGGGAAGAAAAAAATTAAATATTGATGAGCCATTGAATAAAAACTTTTCTACTGAACCGCATGTATTATCCAATGATTTTGCAAAATTCTTTTCAACACAGACGAAGAAGATTATCCATCATTGTGACTCAATTACATATGTTAATCCGAACAGAATCCTGGAAAAAACTATGTTCGTAAAACCAACAAACGTTCAAGAAGTTTATAGTATAATAAGTTTGCTGGGTGAAGATAAATCGCCAGGAATTGATGGAATTCGAGCGACCGATATCAGAAAACACGCCGACATATTTGCACCCATTATAAGCAAGTTCATTAACATAAGTCTGACACAATCAAAGATACCATCCATCTTGAAAACAGCTGTAGTAAGGCCTATTTACAAAGGAGGAAATAAAGTTCAGCTCAGTAACTATAGACCGATATCAATACTTCCGGTAATAGAAAAATGTCTAGAAAGTGTTATCACTGCACGAATAAATAGCTTTATTGGCAATCATGCTACGATTCATAAAAGTCAACATGGTTTTCAAAAAAATAATGTTAGCAGAATTCGCGAATTGTGTCAACGAGAGCTTGAACAAATGTCATCACGTGTTGGTACTCCTCATGGATTTCAGTAAGGCATTCGATACCTTAAACCACAAAACACTTCTTGAAGAGCTTCAACGTATTGGTATAAGAGGATTAATGGCGGATTGGTTGACCGATTACCTGTCCAACAGGCTATTTTGCGTACAATTTTGTGATGTACAGAGTGACAGAAGTAATGTGGAATATGGTGTCCCACAGGGATCAAAACTAGGGCCAATCCTATTCATCCTGTATGCTAATGAGCTTCTCCGATCATTCAAACAATGTATACCGTTTGCTTTTGCTGATGATACAGCTATCGTGGTGTGTAACAGGTCCCTAGAAAGAGCTACAGCAGTGATGCAGGAAGAATTTGATGTCGCAGTAAAGTGGTGCCACGACAACGGGTTAGTGATAAATGCATCGAAAACAAAGATTATGCACATCAGAAATCCAAGTTTCAAATCGACGCAAATACCAGTTTTTATGAGAAATGATGCATGTCTTAGTTCCATTCCAGCGATTAAAAACTTTTTCTTGAATAATGAAATAAACTTGCAAACCTAGATTTTTTAAATACATATTTTCTTTCAAGCTAAAATCCGTGAAATATATACTAGTTTCGTATTCATAACGTTAACTTGAATTTTAATGATTACTAATTAAATTAAAATTGAAAAAGATTAATCTTCTGCAGATAAGCCAAAGGCTTCGCAGATACGTATACAAAAGGTTAAGTTTTTTATGAAAAATAAAAGTCTAAAAAAAAAAAAAAAAAAGCATCCTAAAACCAAAACAGAAAACCGACAATAAAAGAAAATCAGGAGTATATAAAATTACATGTGATAATTGCAACAAATACTATATTGGACAAACAGGAAGAAGCTTCTATGAAAGATTCATAGAACACAAACCAAAAATAAACACAAAATCCAACTACGCTCTACATTTAATCAACAACAATCACAACCTATCGGACTTTGATACAAACCTGACACCCATCCACATATTGCAAGAAGAGCCGACTACTTGACGCCCTTGAAGAATATGAGATATGGTTAGGTTAGGTTAGGTTTATGTGGCTGGGCTGAAGCCGACACACTTAGGCCAATTTAGGTCCATTGTGATACCACGTATTTTTTATCTACCTCAACTCTGTAGATGGGACTGGCCAACGACACGCGGTTGTTCTCAAGCGGTCCCCCATCTACGTACTAACCGCGCCCAACGTCGTTTAATTACGGTGATCTGACGAGAACCGATTACTTTTTTTTGACTTTGAAATTCATTTTTTTTATTCATTGATAAATATCTACTAACATACTAGACAAAAATGATTAAACCTAACTTAAAATTAACAGGATACTTATTCTTATTTATTGGTCCTTATGCGAACGCTCTAAACTTAACTATATCTTAGAATTATTGCCTTTCGGCCTACGAACTATTTTACGAACTAATCTTACATATATATTCCTCGAGAAAATTTACTAAAACTCGGTATCATTATTGAGATTTTATATAAAACAAATTACAAACTACCTATTCTACTTACTTAAACTACTTAACGTATTCTAACTATAATTAGGATTCTGAGCACTCGTTGCCTGGCGCAATAAGTGGTCAAAATCCCAATTGCTTTCCGAGCGCCTGGCAGTCGTCAACGTGCACACGCGCCGCCGTGTGCCGACTGAAGCCTTACAGCGTCAGTCAACTCCCGGAAGCACCACCACACGTTGGCGAGCCCGGCCTCTCCCAAAAACGCCCTAGCTGACTTAATCTAACTTATAAGCTAAGAGGATGTTACCTAGAGTAACGCACCGTCCTGGGAGGGCATGTTGACCCCTCCCCCCTCAACAAGCCACCAAAATTCGGCGAATTGCTTTTCCGTGTCGAATCTATCCCTCTCCGATATTGCGGTACTAAAACGGAGGAGCTCATGAGCATTGGCGACGTCCCCGTCATGGAGGAGCCGCTTATCTCTCGCGCTGCGGTAGCGATGGTATAAGACCGGGATACCATCCCTCGTCTGTACCAGCCCTTTTGAATCAATATGGATAAATGCCTCTGGCGGGATAAAGCCAGACCGGAGCGTACTCTCTATGTACATTTCATTGGGGTAGTAAGCCCCAAATATCAGACTATTGTCGCTGGCCATCGCCCTTGCAACGTGCCTTCGAGTGACCTTAATGAGGAAATTGTCAATCCTATTCAACTGAGCCCCATCGTATAGGACCTTGTTGGGATAGTATTTTATATAGTTGGATTCAGGCGTTCGGAACAACCGGAGACAGGTCCTAAGACATTGTCTCTCCAAAACCCGAATCTTTTCCATATAGCTAGGCGCTATATTAAACCATAATGGACAACCATAAGCGATGATCGGCCTTATAAGGGCCACGTAGCAAATGACCTTCACTCTGGAGTCAAGTTGACTGCTATGAAACAGTCTCCTTGTTAGAGCATAAGCCTTCTTGGCCCCAGCAAGACAAGCAACTATATGTCTATCGAAATACAGATACTGGTCAAGCCAGATACCTAGATATCTAACTGCGCTTCTCACCGCCAATGGCTGCCCATTTTGTCCAATAATGGCCAATTTTTTCCAGTTTTTTCTGGTATCCCTAGAGGCCCCAGCCAATGGAGTTCTGAACAAGATTGTTTCCGTCTTCTGAAAGTTGATTTTCAACTTCCAGTCGTCGCAATATCGCTTAATTTGATCGAAGTCACGCTGCAAAAGGATATTAATGACCTCGATTTTAGGACCTGATCTGTATGCCACCAAATCGTCGGCATACGCTATAGCATGGCTGAGTGAACCCACCAGATCACTCGTGTAAATGTTAAACAGGATCGGAGAATTGACCGCCCCCTGCTATAAACCGTTTTTAATTTCAAAGACTCTGCTCGAAGTCACGTTGCCACATTTGACAACGAACTTCTTTCCCATAAGCATATTATAAATTACATATAGCAAAGGTTTGTGCATCCCCCGCCTGGTCAACTTGTAGAAAAGTCCCTCTAACCATACGGTGTCGAAAGCCTTCTCAAAATCAACCAGACAAGCACCCGTGCATTGGTTCTTGCATTTATTCCACTGAATGTCGGAAACCAGTTTCGACGCGGCATGAATAGTGTCATGCCTCGCCCTGAAACCAAACTGGTTGTCCGGAATTATGTTATTGTCCTCGACCCACTTTAACAGGGCTCTATTGACAACCTTTTCAAAGACCTTGCTAATATTCGGAAGCAAGCTAATTGACCGGAGATTGGCAGGGTTCGTCCTATCTTTACATTTTTTCGGGATAGGGTGTACCACAGCTACCTTCCAATGCGCCGGATAATGTGCATTATTCAGCGCATTGTTAAACAGCGTGGTGAAAATATCTACAGCCTCCAGAGGCAGGTGTCTCAATACGACGTTTGGGACACCATCCATCCCCGCCGACTTTTTATTCTTTAGTGTCTCGAAGACGCACAGAAGATCATCCTTCGACACGAACAAGTGCGATGCATCTCGGCCATTGGCGACAACTGCATTAGCATGGTTTTCATCAGTGAATACGGTGAATCCGTTATTCTCAGATCGCCAATTCTCAAGTTCGGTGCGCAGATAGAAGTGGCTCAATAGAGCCCTATTCTCAATGCCGTGGTTACGGCGAACAGGATTGTTCACCGTATACACGGCCTCGAAACAAGCGCCCAGCAAATCCACTTTCTCCTGTGGGTCCTCGACCACGAAAAAATCGTCGTTTGAAGCGACACTTTCTGGACTTATTCCAGCAGTCAGTATTGTCTGTCTGTTCTCTGCTGTCTGGGAGATTCGAACACAAGGAATATCATTGTGATCTTTCCTCCTGAACAACTTATTTATCTGTGGGAACATATTCGGACTACAGGTTTTAATAGCCCGAATTTTATTGCCCCAATACAGACTTACAGATTTTCTGTAATTTTCTTTTATCAGCTGTTTCAGGATTCGGATCTCTGACTTCAGCATCCTTACCTCCGGGTCGTCGCGATCAGTAAATTGCCTGTACAGCCGTTTAAGCCTCGAGAGCAGTCTACTTTTCTGTCGCTATAGTGCGTCGATTGTAGGGTTTCTGTACTTTTCTGTCTGGTCGTCGTCGGAACGTCCTACCCGAGGAATAGTTCGTTCCATAGTTCGTTTGATGGCGTCGTTCATTTGCAATAAATGCCGATCAATGTCATCATTTGTCATGTTACTGTTTGTCGGTGGGTCGATCCCACTCGAACGTATATCTCGCTTTAAAAATCTGGAGAAGCGCGACCATTGTGCCCTCCGATAATCGAATGAACACACTGCTTCGTACTCCTCCAGCAGCGTTTGCTCGTTCGGGATCCGTATTGCGGCGGCGAGTCCGTAGTGATCACTATCGTATTCAAACGCACGCAAACAGTTCCGCGTGTTTTGATCTATGTTCGTCAGTTGAAGTCCTGCGTCCGTTAAGGCCAAGTCCAGGAAAGCACCGCTTCTTGGGAAAGAAGGGATATCCGTCGCGTACAACTCGAGGTTGTACTCAATCATATTGAGGCGCCACCAGTCGTGAAACTGGTTGCCCCTGGGATTTGCAGTAACATTTCCCCATGCCGCATGTTTGGCATTAATATCTCCGGCCAAGAAGTAATAATTCTCCTCCGAGTTCAGCTGCAGACCACGAAAAAGTGTCTCGAGCTCTGTCATAAATTGGTTTGGTGGAGGTGCTGCAGGTGCGTAAAGCGACACCACATACATTCTCCTCCGGCTATGGAGAGGAATGCATATGATGCATGCCTCCAACAACTGGAACCTACATACGTCCCCGCTATATATAACCCTATGGCGCAGGCCTTTTCGAATTAAGATTCCAACCCCACCTCCTTGAGTGGAGTGAGGCCGGTCTCTTCTTATTACATAATAGTTTTTGTATCCCAATTTGTGCTTCTGATTTAGCTTAGTTTCGCTAACCAAAAGCACATCCGGGTTTTCGGTTTTCAACAAGTTGGCAAGTGACGTTCTTTTCTCGATCCTGACTAGTGAATTAACATTCACAGCAAGGATCTTTAAGTTTCCCTCATCCAGCGTAGCCATTAGATTTATGGCACACCAGACCCCACAAACAGCTCCGAATAGATAAAGTCAATTCGGGCCGCTTGTTCATTTAATTGTTTCTGGAACTTATCGATCTTTCCGTGCAGAGACAGAAGGATCGATTTTAAGTCCAGATCCACCTCTGGTGCCTTTTGGGCTACCTTTGGTTGGTTTGATGTCATGTAGGCTTGACCCGGTCCAGCTGCCATTTGGGCAAAGGACACGTTGGGTGCCACAAAATTTGCGAACGAGCGACTCCTCTGACGCCTATCATCTTCAGACTGCTGTTTGCGGGCCTGGACTCTCTTTTTCAATTCTTGGTACTTTGGACAACCCCTCAAGTTGGCGGGATGTCCAGAGTTCCTGCAGAGCACACAGGAGAGTACACTCCGGTCTTCGACTCTCTCCTTACCTAGAGAGCATTCACCATGTATGTGGTCCTTATCGCACTTCACGCATCTAAACTGCATGTTGCAGTTAGCTGCGGCGTGCCCGAACCTTTGGCAGCGCATACATTGAAGTATGCGATCTGACCTCTTTATTTTCTCCCACCTTACAGCATGGTAGTACAGGAAGCGGATATTTCGCAGCCTGTCGATTTTGCTGTCGGGAGTAAGCTGGACTAGGAAGAATGGTAAGTGACGGTTACCACCCCTTGCCACAGCCGAGGAAAACGGCTTGACTCCCACGAAATGGAGGTCGTCGCTTTCAAAATTCTTTAGCTCTCTTTCAAGCTCCTCCGTTTTAATTGAGGGATCGATTCCCTTCAGTACCACGGTTTTTAACTTTTGCTGCCTTGGGGTGTACGTGAAGTACTCGGTTTTCACCTCTCCCAAATCGGCGCGCACCCTCTGGTACTCCTCTATTTTTTCACATATAATTATGTGATTGTTAGCAGAAAGCCTTTTCACATGGAAATTTTTTGTTATTAATTTACAAATCCTAATACTATCTACAATGTCGAAATTACTCACGTTAATGGGTGGTATTTTGTCCTTCCGTGACTGTTTAGATTGTTGTTGTTGTTGTTGTTGTTGTTGTTGTTGTTGTTGTTGTTGGTGTTGTTGTTGATGTTGTTGGTGTTGATGTTGTTGGTGTTGTTGATGTTGCCGTTGTTGTTGCTTCACCTCCAGTTGTTGTTGCACTTGCTGCTTGAGCACAGCTTGTTGTTGCTGTTGCTGCAGCTTCTTTCTGCGCAACTGGTCGCGCTTCTCCAGCAGCTCTTTTATGAGCTTGTCCAGCTGCGCCTCCTCCTCATCCTCTTTTTCGTCGTCCATTTGTACGACTTCCTCGTCATCGACCGGTAAGTCCTTGAAGGAGTTTCCCTCTCCGACGTACCGGCCCTCTCCTCCATCATACTCATAAGAGCTGGAGTGTGCTCCGTCATCATCGGATGCAGCCACCGATGATGCCACACTATGGCCTGCCAAGTTTAACCTTCTTTTGGCTGAAAGGTTCGGCTTCGGATTTAACTTCCGTCGGCGTTTTTCCACTGTCCTATACTCCTCGCTTACAGTTACTGCTGGCGTTGTAGCGAGAGCTTTTATTGTTGGCGTTGTTGTTGTTGCTGTTGTTGTTGTTGATGTTTTTGTTGCTGGTGTTGCCTGCGAAGATCCCCGCCTGGGCAACGCGGAACACGCTGTTGGGCTTGGTGTCATGGCATTTAAAGCTTCCTTTGGCATACAAGCTGCCGCTGTTTTTGTGACTGCTGTTGCAGCTTTCGTTACTGCTGTTACTGCTGTTGTTGCTGCTGTTGTTGCTGCTGCTGTTGTTGCTGCTGTTGTTGCTGCTAATTTTTTTGCGTTATTCTGCTGTTGTTGCTGCTGTTGTTGCTGCTGCTGTTGTTGCTGCTGTTGTTGCTGCTAATTTTTTTGCCGGCTCACGTGTTCGCACCACACGTCGCAACGGCACACCCACACCCGTAAGCGGGACCACCGATTTTCCGGGGTCCATCGCCTGATAATGCGGCACTTTTTTTTTGTTTATTTTTGTGTCTCTATCACTATATTTCCGATAAAAAAATAAAATTAAAAAATTGAAGCCTGGCCGAGAATCGAACCCGAGTCTCCGGCGTCAAAGTCGGACGCCTAGCTTACTAAGCCAACTTTGGACTTAAAAAACACTTGGCTAAATCGCTGTTATAATCGATACACTATCCTTTTTCCCGCTGAACACTAACTAGCCGACCTATCTCGATGAGAGCTGCGGAACGACTGACGAGAACCGATTAACTCGACGTGGTATGGTCGAATATGAGATATACAAAGCCAACAAAACAGAAGAGGACAGAATACTAAACGACAAATTATTATTCAAAATAAACGAACTATATGACACAGCAATAAAGCACAGCACATAAACAACAACACGAAAGAAGCAAACAACAATAGATACCAGCAAACGGAAACACACTGACAAAAAGAAGCGAGACAACATACTTAGGTAATTGTGTATATCAAAACGACAAAAGACTAGTACAAAGCGCCTGATGATGGGAACAAGCTTCCCGAAACGCGTCGCGAAGAAATAAAAAATAAAAAATAAACTTTAATAGAAAATATAAAAAGTTGTGATAAAATTTGAAAACCCAAAGAATAAAAAAGAAGAAATATAAAAACCTCTCTTTTATTTGAAATTTACGAAATTAAGTACGCAACTGGAGACATAAAAGCAACAAAAAAACATAGGGACGGGCTACAGTCCGCTTGGGCGAACTGTTGGATACCCTATTCTTATTCCTATCCCTCATAAGTGGGCGTGACAAAGTCTAAGTATGGTTAAATTGTTAAGAACGCTCTACATATTTTGTTATATAACATTTAAAGGATTTTATCAAAAAAACGCTCCCTAGCTCAAACTTGGGTGTTTCAATAAAATTGTTTTATTTAATTGTGGGCGTGTCAGTAGGCAGATTTAAAAAAAAATTAACACATGAGCATAAAGGGCCCCTAGAGAGTATATATTATAAATTTCAGCTCCCTAGCTCAAACTTTGGATTTTCAAAAAAATTGTTTTATTTATTTGTGGGCGTGTCAGTGGGCGGATTTTGAAAATATTTATACATGAGCTTAAAGGGCCCCTAGAGAGTATATATTATAAATTTCAGATCCCTAGCTCAAACTTTGGATTTTCAAAAAAATTGTTTTATTTATTTGTGGGCGTGGCAGTGGGCGGATTTTGAAAATATTTATACATGAGCTTAAAGGGCCCCTAGAGAGTATATATTAAAAATTTCAGCTCCCTAGCTCAAATTTTGGTTTTTCAATAAAATTGTTTTATTTTTTTGTGGGCGTGGCAGTGGGCGGATTTTGGAAATTTTATATCCCGAGCAGTTTTAGGAGTCATAGATCATATATAAAAAATTTCAGCTTCCTAGCTCAAAATTCGATTTTTTCCAAAATTTTGTTTTTTTGAGTTTGTGGGCGTGTCTGTGGGCGGATTTCAAAAATTCGTAAACTTGATTATTTCGGGACCCTAGAGAGTATATGGTTAAAATTTCAGCTCTCTAGGTCCAGTTTAAAGGCCTAATTTTTGCCGACGGACGGACGGACGGACGGACGGACGGACGGACGGACGGACGGACGGACGGACATGGCTAGATCGACATTACTATCGATGCTGATCATAAATATAGTAACTTTTGGGGGTCTACGGGCAATATTAAGGTATGTTACAAACTATGCGTCAAAATTAATATACCCCTAGAATAGGGTATAATGAATGTAGTAAGTTTTGATGAATACGTAGAGATCCAATGCAACACAATACTAGAGTCTGTCCAAAAGAAGGTGTTTGAGTACGACTTATTGAAGATTGGTTCAATTTTTAACCACAATTTGGAGAGAAGATGTGCACCACACAGCTCGAGTCTCGGGAGTTGCTTCTTTTTTGCAGGTGCTACTCTAGACTTCGCCACCAAGAGTTTGACAACTACAGACTCTGAAGTATCATTGATTCTGGTGTAGATGCAACAACCATATGCGTGCAAAGACGCGTCGCAGAATCCATGGATTTGTACGTCGTTTTTGCGGATAATACAAATCGTGGAACAGAAAGGTGTTTCACGGAATATAAATCCGACATGAATTGACGCCACTCCGTCTCAATATAATGCGGAACTGTCGCATCCTAGTCAAATTTTTAAATCCAGACTTTCTGAAGAAGGATTTTCGCAACAATAATTATTGGGCTTAGTAATTCCATTGGATCGAACAGGGCAGACGATACCGACAGCATAGATCTTTTCGTACATTCGGAATATATACGACTATTTTGGTATGTAAACGAAAACTCATTGCAATTGGGATCCCAAGTGATCCCCAAAGTGCTCGTAAGATTTGAATCTGCTATAATTATATTTTTGTTGTTCGGGTTATTTTGTTTAATATTTAACCCATTGCTATGCCATTTTCACAGTTCGAGCCTTGCTGACTTTAAGATTGCAACCACTTCCTGTTGCTTCTGATGCAATTCATCGAGATCATCAGCTCGCTCACTGGAGCTGTCATCGGCATAAAAATCTGAGCGCAATATCTTCGATCCTAATTTCTTAGTTGTGAATTTATCAGCAAGATAAACGAGCGAGCGGATAGCTAGGAATGGTGCCGAAGTTGTAACATAGGTTACAGTATTCAGCTTATATGTTTGTATGGGTGATTGCTCTTTCACGAAGGGCAGTCACCTTGTCGAGTGCACCATCCATTGATGGTGCCGGTGTGAAGGCTTAACGATGTTTCATACATCCACTAAGAACTGAACAAAGGACATTCCGTCCTGCCCCAATTCCCCCTTTTCCCCTACCCCTCCTCACTCCTGCTTTCCTCCCTCTGATTCTTTCTCTCCTTTTCCCTTTCCACGATCCGCTGGGCTGGACTTAAGGTGTGACACGACCGTGCCGATAGTCGGCCAGGCTGAGGGCCCAGTTTAAAAAAATAGCTCAGTCGTCCACGGAGTATCCGGATACCTGGCGATCTCCGGATTAACCAGCCTTACCTGCATATTGTGGATCTCTGTGCAGGCGGACCTCCTTTGTCCGCTACTCGTGGGTTCAAAACATGAATACAAACAAAAATAAAAACAAAAACATCAAGACCGGTATCTCTTCTAAACCGGGCGGGAGCACGGCGACCTTACTGTCTACTGACGCGGCTCCTGCAACGAAAAGTAGCACTGCGACTGTGAGTAATCGTGGTCCAGTTGCTACCAGCAGCAGTGAGCCTAATATAGGCAAAACAATTCCTAGCAGCGTTAGGATTGTGGCACTTCTTGGCCTTCCGTTGCTAGCCTTACAAAAAAACCAACCACGGATCCTAGTACGTCTCGCAGTGGATGTTCGCGACAACGCACTCCCTCAAGGGCGTACTACAAGGACAGGCGAAATGCCATAAGAACTCTGAAGGTCTTTGGAGATATTCTGGAGACCGACAGAACTCCGCAGCAGATCGCTAAATTAAAATGGGCCCAAGGCCTCCTTGAGAAGGACAAGAGCGCTTACAAGGACTTCACGTCCAAGCGCCAGAGATCGGTGGAAGAAACCACTTCGGTTTCCAAAAAACCTAAGGTGCATAACACCAGCACCACCTCACATTCCGCCCCTAAATCTCAAAAGTCCTTCAGCGATGTCCTAAAGGACAAAATCGTGGTCGCGGTGATCGACCGCAGCGATCCAGAGGGTAGAATTTCCCCCGAACGATGGCACAAGATGAAGAATAAGCTACTTAGCCTCATGAAGGATCATCCTGGACCAGCTCCAGTAACTGAAGATGCCAGACTACACCAAGGGCATATCCGGCTCGTCGCCTGTGACGATGTCAGATCTTTGGATCTGTATAAGATCGCCATAGGCAAACTCGGGGAAGTTTGGCCTGGAGCGAAGTTTGAGGTTGTTGCGAAGGAGGATATCCCGAGCAGACCGAGGGCTCGCGCGTGGATCCCTGCTGAACCCCCTCAGCAGAAGAAGTATTTGCGGTCATCAGACTGGGCAATCCCTCACTCCCAACCTATGAATGGAAGGCCAACCCATGAATGGAAGGTTGCGAAGCTGGAAGAGCATAGGGGATCCTTCAGATCAGCTATAATAGTGATCAATCAGGAATCCCTGGCTCCTTTGGCGAAGACCAACGGCGCAATCCAGTTCGGTTGGGATAAGATCACACTTCGGGTGTAAAAGAAGGATGACCCTGACGCTAACAAGCCTCCGCATCCCCCTGACACAGGAATTAACACCCCTGATCCTGGAGCATCAATTTCCCTTCCATCAAAGGAAGATGATGACCCAATTAAGGCTGCTCCCACTCAGCCCTCCACGTCCACTGCTAACACCATCTTTAGTATGGACACGGAAGACCCCCTCAGCAAAGTCCTCAGGACTCAGACCTAAATAACACCGTGGTGGAGGTTCCTCTGCCTGATTGCGACGATCAATGTTGCGATTAGTTTTTTTTTTTTATAATTTGCTTACGCTAAAGGGATTTTTTTTTTTCTGTTGTTACAGTACCCTTATAATGCTAAGAACACAGTGTAAGCTACTTGGTATTAGAAAGAATAGAGAGATAGGAAAGAAGTGTTTGGGTGCAGTTGTAGGGTTTATCTCCACGGGTGGTGCCTAAGTTACTTAGGGAGATTACGATTTCATGTATTCGGTATAAAGTAATGTACTTGGCCGGGATTCGAACGCACGACCTTCCATTCCGTAAGCGAATACACTACTACTGCACCATTGCCACAAGCAGTACAGATCAACCCCCACCACTCCAAAAAGGCTTCGGCCTCTCTTCTTATCCGTCTTTCTAAAGATGGAGAAGATATGGTCCTGATCCAAGAGCCATGGATTGTTATTCGAGGACTCCGGACTCATGGATTCAAATTGATGTATACAACAGACCAAGGTAAACCTAGAACTTGCATACTGGCAAAAAGTAGCTTAAATGTATTTCTACTCCCTAGTGGTGAGTCTAGAGACTGCTCGCGGCACCCATTGGATAGCCTCGGCTTATCTGGCCCATGACCACGTAGGGTCCTTACTTGGTGTCAACCTAGAGGGACTGATCGCGGCAGCTGAACATCAAAAAACTGGACTCATTATTGGATGTGATGCCAATGCGCACCATTCAGTATGGGGCAGTTCCGACATCAACGACAGAGGTGAGTCCCTTTTTGATTATATTCTTAATACTAATCTCATTGTGTGCAACACTGGTAGTGAACCTACCTTCATTACAAAAGATAGACAGGAGGTTCTAGATATAACTCTGGTCTCTGACTCAATCCATCAGGAAATTATAAACTGGAAAGTCTCGGCGGAACACTCCTTTAGTGACCACCGTTACATTCAATTCAGTTTAGCTGATGACCCTCCTCGCCAACCAGTTTTTAGGAATTATAGGAAAACTGACTGGCTCAAGTATAGAGAAGTGCTGAAAAGTTCAATGAAATCTGAACTCCTACGACCTCCCTGTAACACAATGGAGCTAGATAGGACGGTCAGAGTACTCACCTCGGCCCTCAATAAGGCTCTGACTTCTGCCTGCCCGCTCATACGGCTTAGAGGCAAAAAGAAGCCGCATTGGTGGACCCCAGCACTAGGACCTCTAAGAAGCAATTGTAGGAAACTGTTCAACCAAGCCAAGTTCACAAAAGCTGAAACCGACTGGGCTTCATACAAAGCATCTCTCAATGCTTACAAAAAGGAGCTGAGGAAAGCCAAACGCTCGTCTTGGAAACTCTTCTGTGGTAAAATAGAGGAATCTTCGGAGGCAGCTAGGCTAAGAAAAATCCTCTCAACCAACCCAGCCATGCCTAGCTATTTAAAAAAGGCGGACGGCTCCTGGACCACTTCCAGCGAGGAATCGCTCAATCTACTACTGGATACACATTTCCCTGGTAGCTCCCACGTTACTAGCAATAAAAATCTATCTAGGTCAATTGCACGTACCACTAACTTCAAAGGTCTGATTACTAGGGACAAACTGCTTTGTGCGATACACAGCTTCAAACCATACAAATCCGCGGGACCAGATGGCATAATAACAGCTGAAATTCAAAACACCTCGGATATCATCTCGCCTTTGCTTGAAGTAATCCTGAAAAGCTGCATAGAAATGGCTTACAGTCCGCTGTTATGGAGAGAAGTAAAAGTAGTTTTCATACCCAAAGCCGGTAAATGTTCCCATGTTCGTCCTAAGGATCTCAGACCCATAAGCCTATCGTCAGTCCTTCTAAAAACATTAGAAAGGCTGATTGATATCCATCTGCGTACTAACATTGATACAAGACTTCTGTCTACGGCTCAACTTGCATATTGCAAAGGCAAATCTATTGAAACAGCCTTACACACGTTAGTACGTTCAATCGAATACTCCCTTCACCATAAAGAGTACACTATGGTTGCATTCCTGGACATTGAGGGTGCTTTTAACAACGTCAATACATCCGCGATCGCAAATGCACTGTCAGATCTGAAGGTGGATGACTCGCTTGGTGAAGTTATTAATCTACTTCTCACAAGTCGGATTATAAACTCGAAACTGGGTATGCCATCGGCCAGAAGATCTGTCAGTAGAGGTACGCCACAAGGTGGAGTCCTATCTCCCCTCCTTTGGAACTTAGTGGTAAATAAGCTGCTGATGTGCCTAGAAAAGGAGGGCTGCAGGGTGATTGCCTATGCAGATGACGTTGCAATTGCCGCCTCAGTGAAGCACCTCAACACCCTGAAAGAACTTCTCCAAAACGCTCTTAACAAGCTAACTACATGGGCAGATCGTTGTGGGTTGGGTGTTAACCGCCACAAAACCGAACTTGTTCTATTCACTAGGAAACATAAAATTCCACACATAGATCCCCCCTCTATCAGGGGCACAAGTCTAGTCTTTTCGAACTAGGCAAAATACTTGGGTCTCATTCTGGATAGAAAGCTTAGCTGGAAACCTAACATTCAAGAAAGAGTTCGTAAAGCTACAGCAGCACTCTTCTCCTGCAAAAAAGCCATTGGTAATAAATGGGGGCTCCAACCCCGCATTACCAACTGGCTATACATCTCGGTTATAAGACCGATACTTATGTACGGGGTGGTTGTTTGGTGGACTGCCCTAGACAAAGCAATAAATCGCGATAAGCTTGGCAAAGTCCAACGAACAGCTTGTCTCTGCATGAGTGTTTCACCTGACACCCCTGGACATCTTTAGCAAGCTTGTGGCTGCTAGTGCGGCTATCCGCCTCAAAACAACGTTCCAATGGTCCGAGAATGAAATCGGCCACGCATCTATTCTGAAAAAATTTAGAATCCTCCCTAGTAACATAGACTACACCACCCCTCAGACCCTTTTTGACAAAAACTTCAAGGTCAAGATCCCTCCCACAACATTCTGGGAAGGGCCACCCGTCGAAAATAAATCGATTCATTTTTATACTGATGGATCCAAAACCGACGAGGGGGTAGGAGGTGGTGTGTTCTCTTACAGGCTGAATCTTAGCCTCTGCTTTCGACTCCCTGATCACTGCAGTGTGTTCCAGGCAGAAATCTTGGCTATAAAGAAGTCCTGTCGTGGCTGAAGAATAATGTGTTATCCGTCACGGTTATCTGGATCTTCTCAGATAGTCAAGCTGCATTAAAATCCCTGGATTCTGGGTCCACAAACTCTATCGTAGTCCGTGACTTTCGATCATCTCTAGTGGAGATGGCGAAGCATTTCATCATCCACCTATGCTGGGTGCCAGGACATACAGACATTCCCGGGAACTGTAGGGCGGATGAACTCGCCAAAAAAGGAACCACACTACCCCTTCTACCTGATAAAGGTTCATTAGGCATCCCAATCGCTACATGCAAACTCATGTTTATGAGACAGACCATTGAGAATTGTAACCTTAGGTGGACAAGTGGTAACACTTGTCTAGCGACAAAGCAGACTTGGCCAAAGCTGGATCTGAAACGCTCTAAGTGTCTGATATCTCTAAATAGATCTCACATTGGTGCTATAATTGGTGTGATCACCGGACACTGTCTCATAGGCAGACATGCAACAAGGCTTGTCGTCCACACAAATGACTTCTGCAGAAGCTGTATGGATGAGGAAGAGGAGGAGACAATTCTAAACCTTCTCTGCACATGCCCTGCCCTCTCTCAAAGACGTAAACTCCACTTAGGATCCTTCTTCTACAATGATCTTAACGATCTCATTGACACTGACATAAAAAGTCTGTCAAGCTTCATCAAAAGCTCCAACTGGTTCAACGAGTAGGAGGATCATACATCCGTGTGGTATCACAATGGGCCTGTCATTGGCCTAAGTATGTCGGCCTCTGCCGACTGCCACTACAACCTAACCTAACCTAACCTATGGGTGATTGCTCACTTTCTCTCCACAAAATGTATTGGTATTTACAATGAGACGGATGCATCTGTATCTGCCTATACATTTTAACTATATCTGCAGTCAAGGCGTATCTATGCAAATCCTGAACAGTCGGACCCGCCATGAGGATTTCATTAAGAGATACCTGTGATGAAGTGCGACATGAGGCATCAAATACGACTCTTAGTTTAGTTGAGACGCTACCTGGCTTAAGAACTGCTTGATGTGGAAGGTAATAATGAGATTCCTTTAAGTTAGGATTTTCTACTAATGACATGTGACCAAGATCCCGATATTCTCTCAGAAATTTACTGTAGTCGGATTTGAGTGAATGGTCTCTCGAAAGCCTACGTTCCAGCGATAGAAATCTCCTTAAAGCTACGTCATAAGAATTTCCTAAGCATGCAGGATCCTTTTTAAATGGGAGTTGAACCACAAGCATTCCACTAGGTAGTTCTTCGATAGTTTTTCGAAAATGTGCTTCACATTCTACCTGCTCTTCCGTCCATTTGCACCTGCGTCCGTCCACTGCTACCATCTCCCAAATCCTTTCCACGAAGGCTTCCAGAGGGCCCTCCATTAAACTGATACAAAACATCTGCTTTTCGGTTTGTAGCTGGCTCCTGTAACTCCCCGATACAATCCACCCTAAGTGCGTATTTTGCAACGAGGGTAGTTCCGGTCCGAGCATAATTTGACCTGCCCGAAGCAATTCAAAGAAGGTTTCAGCTCCCAGCAGCAAATCGACCGGCGACGGTTGATTAAAGTGCTCATCCGCAAGTTCGATATCGTTAGGTAGGTTCCAGTCCTTTACTTTAAGTTCTGAATCCGGTTGGTATCCTGTTATTGTGTGCGTAACGAGAAATTCCAATGAAAGCTCAAAGTCATTGAGCCTTGAGCGAATGGTAGTTTCAGTAAAGAACCTAATCTTGGTTTCGGTTGATCCGATTCCAACTACAAGGTGGCGCAAAAGTTGTCATCTGTTTACTTCACAAATGTCAAAGTAAAATTGACATTTGCCGCTATTTGCAAAAATTATAGCATCTTCCGAAGGGTTTTCAGCCCTTGGGTGTGCCTTAGGCAATTCTGTGTGCCAATGTTCTAAATGATCCACGACGTTTGACATCTATCCTATGTAGTTTTCAGTCGGATTGGTGAACGCCACTGGGTGATGACTTTTGCGCCACCTTGTATATCCATATTCCTTCGTTGCCTATGCAAATTTAGAGAGTTGGCAAAGCGCACCTTTATAAAATTTACCTGGGAGCCGGAATCCAATAACACTCGCCCTAATTCAAAACTTGCACAGCTATCTTTGACCAAAACCAAAGCAGTAGCAAGAATCACCTGTGCCGTCCTGTTATCGGATTCCTTTTCTAACGCAGAATGTGCAGCTGCGGTACTAGTAGATGGTTGACTGTTCTCACAGGGCTCTGCAGGCTTTTGTTGTATCCGATGCAACAAACTATGGTGTGCTTGCTTGCATGTCTTACACCGATATGATGATGGGCATTTAGACACAGTGTGACCCTTACCTAAACAATTTAAGCAAAGAGCTAATTTCTTAACGTTGGTAAAGCGATCGGATACTGAGAGTCTGCTAAAAGTAGAACAACTGCTGATCAGATGCTTGGGTTCTTTACAGAATGCACACGATCTTTGCATAACTGTTAACGAGGTTTGTGGACGTTGGTCATGAGATGACCTAGTTTTATTTAGCCATTTTCTGTTATGGTCTGAGCGAAGCTGCTGTCCATCACGTGCTTCAAGGTATTGACCGCGTGACAACGTTTGTGGACGTTGGTCATGAGATGACTATGGTCTGAGAGAAGCTGCTGTCCATCACGTGCTTCAAGGTATTGACAGCGTTTATTCAAAACCTGAGCACACGCATCCCAACTTGGAAATGTTTTAAAATCGCACTGCTCATCCCACTTGGCTTGAGTATCTTCGTCGACCTTGGACATTGCTATGTAGATAATCACAGCGTCACATATGTCTACACGAGTTCCAATTGACTGTAAGGAACTGAACAATGCAGAGACGTTGTCAACTAAACTACGTAAAAGCGATGCCGACGGCTTTGAAACCTTTGGCAATTCAAAAAGTTGAGATATATTTTCCAAAAATATAAGGCAATTATTGTCATAAAGATCTTTGAGTCGAGCGAGTGCTTTAGGATAGTTGATCTCTGTTACCTGAAACGCTTTTATTGTACCGAGTGCTTGGCCACTTAAGCACGTGAGTAAATAATTAAATTTTTCGATTGTTGACAAACTCGGGTCTTTGTCAACGATTTTAGTATAAGAGTTGATAAAGTTCTTAAACTCTGAATACTTGACACTGAATTTAGGCAGGCTTAGTTTTTGCAAATGGTTCACCGATTGTGGAACCGAGAAAGTAGTTTCCAAAGTATTACTTCTTGTTGTACCTAGAGCAGATACCTCTCGCGATGGTACCGGTGCGGAGGCTTGCGGTGCAAAGGGCCACCCATGGCAGACAGGCCGATTGATGAGCGCCAACCAAGAACTGGGCAGGACTCAACGTCCACCCACCCCTAATCCAGAGGGCATGCGACCCGTGCTTATTGGATGGTTTGCAGCCAGGGGTATCCGGCTGTATTTTTGCGGAGCCTCTCTGATACCGGGCCACCTCAGAGAGTAACCATGGCCTTACCACGTTAATGCGGGGCTCTGGCGTGTCTTTCCCGCGCTACTCGTGGGATATGCCAAATAAAAAGAAACAAAACTAACAAACAAAAAACAGACTCAGCAGAATGCGGGGACAGACCGCAGGCGAAGTCATTGGTCGGATGGAGCAGGACATCCATGACGACCGCCTGGCACATGATAGACCCGGAACAAGTCGAGAGGGAGGCTCTAAGCTGGTGCAACCCAGCACCAGTCAAAGAACCATTATCACCTCACGACAAGCCTCGGGGGTGCCAAAATGCCCGGGAATAAGGCCGGTAGCACAGACAGGTGCATGCAGTGGGGATGGGAGCCAAATCCTAATCCCCTCCCTGTCCGGGAAAGTATTGATGGAGGGAACTAGGGCAGCGGGAACGAGCATAGCTCAAGTACCAGCCCCTGAACCCCCCGGGAACAATACCGGACGGAAGAGGACTAAGCCAGCCTTACCTCCACCTGGAAAACCAGGTGCGAGGGACGACCCTCTGCGAAGGGGACTTAGTGGCGCTGGCACTAAGTCGTACCTCCGCTACCTCATTAAAGGCTTCGGGCCCGAGGAAGCCAAAAGGAGGGATGAGGAGCATCGGGCCAAGCCCGAAAGTGCAGAAGTGGCGGCGGGGAAAAGGGGGAATAACAACATCACCCCCCCCCCCCCCCACAACAAATAAATCCAAAAAGCAGAAGGTGGTTGAAGGTACCGAGAGGGCCACGGGAAAGCCAGCAAAAGCGAGCGCCACCGTGGTTGGTCGAAGCTATGCTACGGCGGTGAAAACCTTCCCGGCTAGCGGTAGACACGACACAGGTGCGATTGCTGAGCAGGTTGCTGTTCTCCCGGTGAAATATCCGCAGGAGATCCTCAGCAACCCAGACCTCACCGCACTTGAATACGCCATTGTGGCGGAAATGGCCTTGGGATGGGAGCATAAGCTCAAATTTCAGGGCATACATTTCAAACACGGAATGCTCTTATTTGACTGTGAAACTCCGCAGACAGCTGAGTGGCTAAAAGCAGTAGCCCCAAAGCTGGGGAAATGGAAGGGGACATGCCTCATGGCATGCAGTGGGACAGCTATACCACGGTCCTACTCCATAACGATCTTCCTTCCACGCAGTGCAGAACAAGAAGCTAAAACCTCTTTGGCACTGCTGGAAGCAAAGAATGTTGGTCTTAAGTCCAGGCGTGGAAGGTTCTCAACTGTCGAAAAGATGGAACCGGGCAGGTACTGGCTCTTGGCATCGACCGAGAATCCTTCGACGACCAAAAAGGATCCCTGAGCTACCGATTCGGCAGGGTTGCGGTGTGCGGACTCAAGAGGTCGGACGAGATCTCTGGGCAAACAGCCCAGTTAGCATCGAACCTGAACTCGCAGAGCGCGCAGCGCGAGGTAGAGCATACTGCTCCTCCGAAGATTAAAGCACCTTCTTCTGTCGTCCAATCGGCGGAGGAGGCTCCTGAGGAGACCGAGGAGTCTATGACCATCTCGGAGAGAATGACCTCTGAGGGGGAAATGGACAACACGGTCATCGATCTCTTCCAGGAAATCACCCAGGAGGAGGAAGATTCGTTGCTGAAGGAGGACGGGGCAATTGCCCCGCGCGAGCAATAGCTCGTTGAACCCCGCCAACAGAAAAATCAAACTAGCACAGGTAAACGAAGCCTAGGGCTAGTACTGATCCAGGAGCCATGGATCCTGAAAGGACAAGTCAGAGGATTGGCGAGCAAGGATGCAAAGGTAATATGGGACACTCGGGCCGATAAACCGAGAGCTTGCATTCTAATAAACAATAAATATAAATTTATTCTACTTTCAGAATACGCGACACGAGATCTGGTGCCAATTCAGGTACATCTGGACGTTGAAGGATGTCACCGCACCATTGTCATCGCGTCGGCGTATTGTGCAGGGGATGAGCCGGTTGTATCATCCCAAATGCAGCGACTGGTGGAGCATTGCAACAAGCTCCACATGCCGCTCCTCATAGGGTGCGATGCAAATGCCCACAACATCATATGGGGAGCACCGACACCAACATCAGGGGTGAGTACCTACTAGAATTTATTACGGGTTCGTCACTTGATATTATAAACTTGGGAAATACCCCCACTTTTGTAACTAGGGTCAGGAGGAGGTAAGTAAACTAATTAGCAACTTGAGAGTATCTAGTGAGCCGTCATTGTCTGACCATCGAATAATAGTGTTCGACCTGGACAGCACAAGTATCACGAGAAATCCAGTAAGGAACCCTAGGAAAACCAACTGGGAGACTTACAGAAATGCTGTAGAGAGCAATCTGGGGCGCCTTGTTTTGAGGAAGGCTCCGGGCCACCCCCTAGAGCTAGAGAGCGCAGTGGAAAGCGTAACAAACGCCATCATCACTGCGTTCGAAGAAAACTGTCCCGTTAGTAGAGAAAGGGACAGGAAACAGACGCCATGGTGGAGCAATAACTTGTCAAAACTGAGATCCGAGGTGCGGAAGCTATTCAACAAAGCAAAGCGCAACGGAGACTGGCAAAGCTACCAGATGGCCCTTACAATATATAATAAGGAAATTAGAAAAGCTAAAACAAATAGCTTCAGGAAATTCTGTGAGACAATCAACACCACTCCTACTGCGGCAAGGCTACATAAAGCTATTGCGAAGTCAGGAGGAGTACCGATGTCTCTGAGGAAACCAGATGGCGAGTTCACGGAAGACGAGGATCAAAGGGCACTATTGCTACTAGAAACTCACTTTCCTGGCAGCTCGCCTAGTACTGAGCTAGGAATCAGTACCACTTCAATCAGACCTCGGGGAGATGACTGGGAAAGAACATCAACCATCTGTTCTGAGGGTCGACTGAAATGGGCAATAAATTCTTTTCAGCCTTTTAAATCTGCCGGAGTGGACAGCATTATACCCGCCCTACTACAAGAAGGGCAAGGGGTACTAATACCACACCTGCTAAAAATAACAAGGAGCAGTATTGCCTTGGGCTACATACCAATGCAATGGAGACGAGCAAGGGTTGTTGTTCGGGCGTTGAACATAGGAGAAAATTCCAGGGTAAAAAAATCAACTTTCTATAAACTTTCAGAACTATCGAGTGGACTAGCGATAAAATAAAACTTATTGTTTCCACAACGTTATAAAATGGTTTGTGTATTTCACTCTTACGTTTTGCTTTTAAATAGCTTTGTTTATATAAAAAGTTACATTATATAAAAGACAAAAAAAAACAGTGTTTGACATTTGTTCATTCAACATAATTCATTCAACATAATAATTGACGAATGGGTGCATTCCACCTCACATGACGTCACCGTCACCTTCACCGTCACCGTCATCCTTGCCGTCATCGTTGTCGTCAACATTCTCCCCGCCGAAGAAAGATCTTCTTGTCTTGTGTACTTCCTTTGTTCCCCTTTTCCCAACTGCTGCCACCACTGTTGCCCTTGATAACTCGGTTGTTGACAATGCGTTTGGTACATGAAACGAAACAAGAGATTAATTATCATGTAAATGACCAGACAGTGACACGGAAAACAACAACAACAAATAGTCTACGTTGAGAACACAGCAATTACGCCAGCATTCGATTTCGTACCCACACCTGATCCCGTTTGGGTATAGGCGATCGCGTGTGCAGAGAAAAAAAATTATTTTTTTGTTTACTTTGTGTTGCTATTCTCTCACTGATAAGAGTATATGCTGCTGCTGATTGTTCTTGTTGTTCTTGATGTGCATATTGTATGGGACTGGAAGCTTAAGAGTACTGCGAAGCCAAATTTTTTTTTGTTTATGGACTGGAAGTTGAGATGAAGGGTGAAACGAAGATATTGTTTTGTTGGTGATGGACTGGAACTGCAAGTGAGGTTGAAGGGGACATCGATGCATCATTTATGAATGCTATTTACTGCTTCCATTCGGTTGTTATTATTACGTCGTGAAAGTTGTGTTGTTTACAAATTTATTCGAATTTCAAATTATGTTTTTAAAAGTTGATTTAGGTTGTGCTGAGTTGTTTTCCAGAGTAATTCAGGTAAGTTTTATTAAATTTGAATATGATTTTAAGTGTAAAATTAAATTTCATTTGTTTTGATTTATATTGTGTTGTGTTGTGCTGTCCCTCGTTGGTGTGCATGTGTGCGCGTATTTTTTTTGTTTTCTATTTTGTGTAGGGTTTGTGTTGTGTAGAACAAGTGGACTGTATTCTTTCGCAGTGTTAGTGTGGAATTTGGAATGAGTGTGTGCATGGGTGCGCCGGTATATTCCATAATGATTTGAGTGATATTATTTTGTGTTGTGATGTAATCGGTATGAAGACAGTAGGGGTGTAAGTTTTCATGCAGAATTTTATTTTTATCATTTTAAATTTGGAAAAATGTTTTTTTGTTTGTGTAGTATTCAGTGTCTGTGATAGTTATTTGCTGTGATCTGTTGATTGTTTTGTTTCGTTGCAAGGAAGGGGGCATAGTTTTGTAATTGGTCTGCGGAATTCGCCTTGCCTTGTTTTCACCTGTACCACCCTTGTTATTTTGTCTGCTCCGGGGTAAGTTTCGACTACGCGGCCTAAGGTCCATTTTGCCGGGGGAAGTCGTTCGTCTCTTATGAGTACCAAATCACCTTCCTTTATTTGTGGCTGCGGTTTTAACCATTTTGGCCGGTGTTGGAGACGACTCAGGTACTCAGTCTGCCATTGCTTCCAAAATGTTTGCAAATGCGCCTGTATTGTTTTCCATCGATCGGTCAAATTCTGCTTTCCTATGGTCAGGTCTGCTTCGGGAACTGTGAATAGGCTTTCTCCTATGAGAAAGTGTGCTGGTGTTAACGCCTGAAAGTCCGCTGGATCTTCTGTTAAGGGACAGAGGGGTCTCGAATTAAGACACGCTTCGACTTGTGTCAAAAGCGTGGCGAGCTCCTCGTAAGTAAGTGTCCCATTTCCTATAATTCGTTTTAAATGGAATTTGACACTCTTGACTCCCGCTTCCCATAGTCCTCCAAAGTGGGGAGAAGCCGGGGGAATGAAGTTCCACTTTGTTCCTTCGGTTGCTAAGACGTTGGCTATTTCGTTGAAGTCTTGTGTTCCGCTTTTCAGGAGGCGACGCAGTTCCACGTCAGCACCCACAAAGTTTGTGCCACAGTCGCTGTATATCTGGGCACAGACGCCGCGCCGCGCCGCGAATCTCCGAAAAGCAGCTATAAATGCTTGACTTGTTAAGTCGCTGACCGCTTCCAAATGAATTGCTTTGGTTGCCAAGCAAATGAAGATTGCCAAGTACCCTTTGTGGCACTTAGCTCCACGACCTTTCCATGCTCTAATATTAATGGGTCCTGCATAGTCAATACCCGTGTGAGTAAAGGGCCTTGACATGGTGACTCGAGGTGCCGGTAGTTCTCCCATTAGTTGCTGCGATTTTTGAGCGCGAAACCTGTAGCAGACGACACAACTGTGTATGTGCTTTTTCACAGCTGTTTTGAGTTTGAGAATCCAGAACTTGTTTCTTAACTGCGTCATCATTAATTGGATTCCTCCGTGCAGGGTATTTAGATGGGCGTCACGTATAATTAACCGCGAGATCTGGTTGTTTGGATCCAAAATAATAGGGTGTTGTTGCTTGTACGGGATGTTCGCCTGGCTGAGTCTTCCGCCGACTCGGATGACACCCTGACCATCTACAAATGGATTCAAAGATTTCAAACCCCTCGTTTTTGTGATGCCGTCTGGAAACATCTGCCTCTGTGCTACCCTTATCAATGATGTCGTTGCTTCGTTCAGTTCCGTTGGCGTGAAAGGAATAGCTTTGGCATTCCTTCGAAGACTTCGTGCGTAGTTGCAAAACTTGTTGTGGTGTTGACGAAAGATGTTAATGAATTTCTGGCAATACGCGACAATTCTTAGCAACTTTTGAAACGTTGACTGCTTACTGATAAGTCGTAGAATTTGGTTGTCTTCTGTTTCCAGTCTGAGACAACGCGTACGCTTCTGTCCTTCCTCGGTTGTCAAATTCGTTGGTTGTGTCGGCACCTGAAAGTCCCACGATGTGTGCAGAAAAGTCGGTCCATTCCACCATAGACGATCCTGTATTAGCGCGGAGGGCAGTACACCTCGGGACGCTAAATCTGCAGGATTCTCATCTGTTGGAATGTGCTTCCAGATGGACGGACTCGTCAGCCGTTGAATTTCTCCAACTCGATTCCCGACAAAAGTTTCCAGTCGTGATGGCGGCGACTTTATCCAGCAAAGCGTAATTGTTGAGTCGGTCCAAGCGTAAATCTTTGCCTCCCTTAGGTTCAGAACCCTTATGACATGGCTAAGGAGTCTCGCTAGTATGACTGCTCCACACAGTTCCAATCGGGGGATGCTCACTGGTTTGAGTGGAGCGACGCGAGTTTTTGACAACAAGAGATTCATTTTGACCGAATCTCCTTCAGCTAGTACTCGGATGTAAACCGCGGCACCAAAAGCCTTCTCCGATGCATCCGAGAAACCATGGATTTCCACCTGCTTCACGCGTTGTGCAGACTGAAGCCATCTCGGTAACCGGATTCTGTTTATCGCTTCCAAGTCTCGAAAAAATGTGCTCCAGCTCCTTCCCAGCTCCTCGTCAACAGGTTCGTCCCACTCCAACTTCTTCGCCCAAAGCAACTGGAGAAAGCATTTTGCCTTTATGACGCACGGTGAAATCCATCCCATTGGATCGAAGAGCCTAGCTATGGTGGATAGGATAGACCTTTTGGTAGTCTGTGGATGACTTGGTGGAGTAAAGCTGTAAAGAAAGCTGTCAGCACTAGGGTCCCAGTGAATCCCCAGCATTTTAAGTTGCCCCGAACCTTCAGAAGGGAGTGAGAAAATTGCTTCTCGTTCCTCCAATGGCACCTCCTTTAAAAGCCTCACAGAGTTCGACGCCCACTTGCGTAGCTTCAACCCCGCTGCTCCCAGTGCCGTTTTAACTTCCCTTATCTTCCTTTCAGCTTCTTCGGTAGTGTCTGCTCCAGAGATGAGATCATCCACATACATCTCCTTTCGGATCATCTCCGCTGCTCTTGGAAGGTGTGGACGAGCGTTTTCTGCTAACCAGTTGAGAGTTCGGATGGCCAAATATGGAGCCGACGCAGTGCCGAAAGTTACTGTCTTAAGGCGGTAGACTTTGATACGCTCAGATGGATCTTTTCGCCACAAAATCAATTGATAAAATGAATCCTTTTCAGTTACCTAGATTTGGCGATACATTTTTTCAATATCAGCTGTGAAAGTGTACCTATACAGCCTCCACCTGAGAATGACATCGATGATATTATTTTGCAGTGCTGGTCCAGTCATAAGCCTATCGTTGAGTGACGTTCCATCCGATGTTTTAAAAGACGCATCAAAAACTACTCTCAACTTGGTCGATGAACTGCTCTCTTTAATAACCGCATGGTGCGGAAGAAAATAATGAGGGGTGTTTTCTAAGTACTGCTCGTCAACTTCACTCATATGACCCATCTGTATGTATTCTTCAATGCAAGCAGCGTAGTCCTTCTGAAAGGTTTGGTTTTTTATCAGACGTCCTTCTAGCTGCTTGAATCGTTGAAGCGCACCTTCTTTTGAACGTCCGAGTCTTGGATGAACATTACCTTTGAATGGAAGCGCGACTTCGAACCGGCCATCTACTTCCCGCTTAATGTTGTTTAAGAAGTGTTCTTCGCAGGCAATGTTTTCTGGAGTTTCTGTGGTTTGAAACGGCGCTTCTTCCATCTCCCAGAACTGGCGCATATCGGCATCCAGATTGCATGTTTGGTGAAAATTCTTCACAAGCTGTGGCGCGAGTGGAGCGCGTCCGAATAGAATCCATCCGAGTTTGGTGTTTTGAGCTATAGGCAAATTAGTGTTATTTGGCCTAACTAACTCCGGCAGAATTATGTCAGCCAATATATCGCCGCCCAACAACAAATCCACCTTGGCTGGCTTAAAAAAGGAAGGGTCGGCTAAGCTCAAGCCGTCGAGATGTCTCCAATCAGCAACTGGAAGAGTTCGGGCCGGGATATGCCCAGACAGCGACTTATAGACGAGGGCCTGTGTATTGACTACAAACGATGAATGGTGGGAACCAATCGTTATATCAACGATCTTGTTACATGTGCCGCTGTTGACCATACCTAACCCGGACACCTCGACAGAGGTTGATTTGTGTCGCAATCGCAGGAGTTGAATTGTTGACTCAGTAATAAACGATGCCTCAGAACCAGAGTCTAATAAGGCTCGAAGTGAAAGAACTTCCCCTGATGAACCGCTGACCTTTACAACAGCTGTGGCCAACATCACTTGGGTACCCGTGTGTGGCACAGAATGGTACGTGTGGACGGATTTGCTGCAACCAGGCTGTTCTTCATTCGACGGTTGAACAAAAGGCACATCTCGTTGGTTCAAAGGTGGTTGTTCCATATTAGTGGGCTTGAAACTCGGAGCACTGGGGTTAATTGCAGAGGTATGACAATTTATATTTTGTTGTTGTGAATTTTGACTACAATTTGACATATTACAGGGGTGTGGATTCGACAAACTAGTGTAATTGGTATGTGGAACAGAATTGTGTAGCAAGGAATGATGAGGTTGCTGACAATAATAACATCTTCGGGTACTTTGACAACTTTCAGATAAATGGCTATAGGCTAAACAGTTGCTACATAAACCTAGTTTTAAAATAGCTTGACAGCGGTCATTGATGCTCATTTTCAAAAAACGGTTGCATTTGCGTATGGCATGTTGACCCCTATTACAAAGCTTACAGGCGAACTTGGATGTGGTGGCCTGCGCGTGAAAAGAATTTTGCTGGGGAACCTTTTTGGGCGGTTCTGACGACGCCTTTCCCTGTTGGTAATTGACCGCCTCCAACGTACGGAACCTTGATTCGAGAAACTGCTTAAATTCCGCAAACGTCGGTAGCTCCTTCGTGTCCTCCTTGGACCCCAGTTTCTCCTCCCACAGCTGCTGCGTTTTCAATGGCAGTTTTTGCAACAGAACGTAAATTATTATCACATCCCAATGTTCGACCGGCACATTCAAGTTGTCGAGGCTGTGAACTATCTCCGTTGATGTGTCCAGGAGTTCCTTGATGGCTTCCGATCGTTCCTGGTTGACTGCAGGTTGATTGAAAAGGCACTTCAACTGCGTATTGACAAGAAAGCGCTGATGGTCATACCTATCCCCCAAGATCGCCCAGGCTTTGGCATAATTGCCATTAGAAATGGGTAAATGAGACAAAATTTTATTTGCTTCACCCGAAATACTAGTTTTCAAGTAATGCATTTTTTGTATTTCAGACAAAGACGAATTGTGATGAACCAAAGAAATAAAAAGATCACGAAAGCCTCTCCAAGATTCGTAATTGCCTGCGAAAACTGGTATCGGAATATTTTTCAGCCTAATGTCTGAATTGGGAGTGGACGTAGTGCCGTTCGGATCTGTTTCGTTGCCGTCGGCTTTGGATTCCTTCACCTTAACCTTGTCCATAGCATCAAGCAGATCCCCACGGTAATCAAAATATAATTCGCGGAACTTCTCATAAACCTCCTCTATTTCAGAGCACTTGTCCTCCTCACCGTCCGACAGCGACCCTATGCACACCTCATAAACACTTTCGGCTGATTCCATTGCTTTCTCCAATAGTGATAAACGACCAGACAAATAGTTGGCGGTCCGACTACTGGATCCCCTTTTACCAAAGTTTATCACATCTTTCTCCAATTGAGTAAGTGCTCGCTCGAGTTTATTTTGTTTCATATTTAATTTTGTTTTATAAATTTGCAGATAAAAACAACAAAAAAATAAAAAGTGAATGCACTTACATGCAAATTTCCTGGTCCAGTATTTTGACGACTTCACTTGACCTTTTGTCCTTAGAACACAGCACACAAATATCCAGCAGCACTTGACCTTTTGTCCTTCAAAACACAGCACACAAATATCCAGCAGCACTTGACCTTTTATCCTTCAGCAAAATATCCAGCAGCAAATTATCAGCTCATCAGGTTTTGATAATATGTATTTATAAATTAATTTTGCGGAATGTTTATTCACTTTATGTGTAGGCAAAATTGATTTTCTTTAAAAATCCGGCTCGTGGACCAAAATGTTCGGGCGTTGAACATAGGAGAAAATTCCAGGGTAAAAAAATCAACTTTCTATAAACTTTCAGAACTATCGAGTGGACTAGCGATAAAATAAAACTTATTGTTTCCACAACGTTATAAAATGGTTTGTGTATTTCACTCTTACGTTTTGCTTTTAAATAGCTTTGTTTATATAAAAAGTTACATTATATAAAAGACAAAAAAAAACAGTGTTTGACATTTGTTCATTCAACATAATTCATTCAACATAATAATTGACGAATGGGTGCATTCCACCTCACATGACGTCAGCGTCACCTTCACCGTCACCGTCATCCTTGCCGTCATCGTTGTCGTCAACAGTTGTGTTTATACCAAAAGCAGGGAAAAAAGACCCAACACAGCCAAAATCGTACAGGCCCATCAGCCGTCCGTCATTTCTTCTGAAGATGACAGAAAAGGTTGTGGACAATTATTTAAGGGAAGATGTACTGAACACATCCCCCTTACATCATCGTCAGCATGCATACAGAGCGGGCAGAGCAACAGAGACCGCCCTATATCAGCTGACGGAGATAATTCAAAGTGCTTTGGAAGCAAAAGAAATAGTACTGTGCGCTTTCCTAGATATAGAGGGAGCATTTGATAACACCTCACATGAGGCGATTAAACGATCCCTGGATAGGAAAGGAGTCAACAATACAGTATCCAAATGGATGTGTGAGCTGCTGAGCACTAGATCAGCAGAGACTCAAACACCATCTGGAACCATCAGAGTGAACACAACAAGAGGATGTCTACAGGGAGGGGTACTATCACCCTTAATGTGGAGCCCAGTTATAGACGAACTGCTGGAAAAATTAACCAACCTTGGCATCAACTGTCAGGCGTACGCTGATGACATTGTATTGATTGCCAGGGGCAAGTTCGAAGAAACCCTTGGGGACATTATACAAATGGGGGCTTAAAGTAACCAAGGAATGGTGCCATACTGTCGGACTTAACATCAATCCGGCGAAAACAACGATAGTACCATTCACAAGGAAAAGACAACTTCAAAGACTTAAGGACATTAGCCTATCACGCACGACACTGATACCAGTCAAAGAAGTAAAATATCTAGGACTCATCTAGATGGAGTAAACTCCTCTGGCGAAAACATACAGAGGAGATATCCAAGAAGGCCACCCGCGCTCTCATGATATGTAGGAGCCTAGCGGGGAAGGAATGGGGATGCAGCCCAAACATCCTGCGATAGATGTACACTGCAATCGTGAGACCAATGATCACATACGGAGCGGTAGCATGGGCGAAACGAACCAGTCTAGTCACAACACGAGAAACACTCGGCAAAGTGCAAAGACTGGCGTGCTTGTGCATTACCGGAGCAATGCGCAGCTGCCCAACCGCAGCCATGGAGGAGTTATTGGAATTGGCCCCTTTACACATCATGGTGATGAACGAGGCAGACAAAACAATCCTTAGGATGGCAAGGGAGGAAATTTGGAGAGGGAAATGCATCGGTTCGAAAGAACACGGTGACTTACTCAAAAAACTCCCACTTCTTGGCATACCTAGGGACGATAGCATCAGGAAATTCAACTTCGAAAAGAATTTCCAGACAAAGCTCAGCAATAAGGAGAACTGGAGCAATGAACAACCACACAACAAAGTGGTACACGGACGGATCGAGGACCGAGGAGGGAACTGGTGCAGGAGTTTTTGGGTCAGGAACTAAGCACTACGAATCCATGAGCAAATGTACCAGCATCTTCCAGGCAGAAATATGTGCCATAGACAAGTGCGTTCGAATCAACCTCGAGAAAAACTACAGGAATTGCAACATAGCAATAATGTCTGACAACCAAGCAGCCATAAAGGCTCTTGACGCCTACGTTATCAAGTCAAAACTCGTGTGGGAATGCGTACACGGACTGAATAGACTAGGCATGAATAACAGAATTTCCATCTGCTGGGTACCTGGCCATGTTGGCATTACAGGCAATGAGGCAGCGGACTCTCTGACAAGAAAAGGGGCAGAGGAACCCTTCATAGGACCTGAACCATTCTGCGGGATAGGAGAACACACTATACGCGAAGAGTTCAGAAGACTGGAGAGAGAAACAAGTGCAAAAGCCGTTCTCAACCTCCAAGGTCTGAGGCAAGCAAAGAAACTCTTAGGAAATTACAACCAAAAGAGATTCAAAGCTTGTATCGGCCTTAATAAAAACAACCTAAGAATCCTAACAGGCCTCCTCACGGGGCACTGTAGACTCAAGGAGCACCTGAGGAAAATGGGCATATCGGAGGGCGGGCTCTGCAGATTATGCAGTGAAACCGCCGAAACTCCAGACCACAGACTGGAATCCTGTGGGGCACTGGCCCACAAAAGGATGAAATATTTGAGCAGGCACCAAATAACAGATAAGGACATACAAACCATGAATCCACAGCTCATTCTCAGATTCATCAAAGCAACTGGACTGGACGCTGTGCTCTAAGGAGTGTGATAGGGATGAATCGATACAAGTAAATACAAGTACATACTCGATACTTTTGATTCGATACCAAGTATTTTGGGAATCGATACCTTTGGTTGCGATACCAAGTAAGTATCGTTTGAAATTGCATCGAATGAAAGTATCGCACTTTGACTTAACACCCAACCTAGTTTCACACACATACTCAATGTTCATGCAATTTTGTATTCCTCTTCGCACAAAACAGAAATCACACACTTTTCGCACACGCATGCAAATTCATGCATTATTCTTAAACACATACACCACGCATTTTATATCTCTTTACGCACACTCTTACAGTCTTTATGAATTCTTTTACAAAATGAAATTAACTCTCTATGAATGCGTTTAGTCTTTCTCTTCCCACGTAAAGTCGTAAATTCTTAAGTCTTAACTCTATTGTATTTTGTTGATTATCAGTGGTGAGTTTGGTCGCTTTCATTCAATCGTTTGTCGTTTCAAAATAAATATTTATAAATTATTAAAAATGAGCCCGCCAACTTCAGAAATATGGTTATATTTTACGAAAAAAAGTAAAGTTGCCGCGACTTGCAAAAGATGTTTTAAAGAAGTAAAATACTGCCGAAATACTTCCAATTTGCACAAACATTTGAGGAGCCACCATGTAATTTTAACAAAACAACACGGATTATCAAAGTAAGCCAATTATTTTTTTTTGCATTTTGTATTTATATATTTTATTAAGGCGACTATAGAAAGAATCTTCAGATCCAGATTATTCTGCAAATCAAATGTCCCAAGATGTAGATTCGCCGGCTTTAACGTCATCGGCAGCAATTGCAACAGAAGAAGCAGCAGAAGTAGAAGCCGAATCTTCTGGAAAGAAACAAAAGTGTCAAGACGAAGAATACAACGCAATTAAATCTTCATTCAATAGAATTATCTGTCATATAACTTTATAACTTTTTTGTTTATTATTTAGATGGAGGATCAAAGTGTGAAAAACTAACATTGGGTATCTTATTTTTCATATGCAAAGATATGCGTCCCTTCAACATTGTTGAAGGACAGGGATTTTTAAAACTTATGAAGGAAGCTGCACCTTTGTATAAAGTTCCATCTATCACATATTTAAAAAAAAGGCTTGCTGAAAAATATGAAGTGACGGTATTACAATATAAGAAAAAAATTGAAAAAGCGAGTGATTTTTGTGTAACATTGGACATTTGGACAGAGACTATGCAAGAAAAAAGTTTCTTAGGCGTAACATTGCAATTCTTTGAGGGAATTTCGCTTGTAAATTGTAACAAAGCTACAAGAGAGCTAAGTGAAAGTCGCACAGCCGATTACATCAAAAAAATCTTAGAAGACATCTTAAGTGAATGGAAAATCCCGATCGAAAAAATAAGATGTTTCGTAACAGACAATGGAACAAACATATAAGGAATTTAGCTTCCGGTAAAAAACATCTACCATGTTTCCCACATACAATAAACCTGATCGTCGAAGCTGGAATAAAGAATGATTCAATCAAACCTATAATAACGAAGGTATTTTTGTTTCTCAAGTTTTTTTCCCAAGATTTTAATATGCAATTCTGCTATTTTAGCTAAGAACAATCGTGAAATGGGTAAAAAAAAGCGTTAGGAACTCCGATAAACTTCGTAAGCTTCAAATTATTTCTGGAGTTTCTGAAGGTTCCACGAAAAAACTTTTATTGGATGTGTGTACACGATGGAACTCATGCTATTATATGATAGAAAGATTTTTGGAACTTTCCAAAATTTGTTCCGACCTTCTTTTTGATGATTGCTCCAGCCCTGAAATGCTGAATAGTTCAGAAATTGAAATATCCAAACAATTATTGAAGTTACTAAAGCCTTTTGAATATGTAACTAAAGAATCATCGGGTGAAAAGTATACTACTGTCTCTCAAATAATTCCAATGCTGAACTGTTTGGAAAAAGAATTTAAAACATTCTCTTCAAATAGTGTAAACTGTGTGTATAAAATCTTATACACAGAACTGCATCGCAGATTTCAGAATATCGAATATAATGAAAACGTAGCATTAGCAACGTTGTTGGATTCTAGGTTCAAAAACATACATTTTCGAGACCCCAATGCTTGTGGAAGAGCCGTCCAAAAGCTAAACGATCTTGTTAAAGAAAATATGTCCATCTCTAGTAGTGAGTCAGATATCGACGAAACGCCAGAAGATTTTGATTTTTGGAAGCATCACAAAGCACTCGTAATCAATCAGAAAAGGAAAAAAACTTCTGCTAAAAATGATGTGGTTTCATCATATTTGTCTTCCCCTGTTTCGCCCAACTTAAAATCCAATCCACTCGAAGAGTGGGAAGATATTATTACCACGCTTGTAAGTTGTAATCTATATTGTCCAAAAGATGAGAAAAGAAAAGAAACTCTTTCTAATAGCAAACAGCTTTAAAATTAAAAGTTTATTCGTAGCTTTCCAACTCCGCATTACTCCCTTTGACGGCACTCGGTTCTACGTCCAGAACAGCAAGCTTGGCGGCAGGACGCTCGAAAACACCTCTCGAAGTTTGTACTGTCGCTCTTCTCACCTGACCATCGATGGCTACCACCGTGTCGATCACAATCCCTCTTGGCCAGCAGTTTCTAGGCAGATGTTCGTCTACGATGATCACCAGATCTCCTTTCTCGATTGGCTTCACCTTCGCGAACCATTTTGCACGTCTGTTGATGTTCGGCAAATAAGCTTTCAACCATTTTTTCCAGAAACTATCGGCTATTATCTGCGATCGCTTCCAGTTCTTTCGCAAGTCGGTTATTTCCAGATTGCAAGGCGGTTTGGTTCCATTTGAGGCTCCTAGCAGGAAGTGATTGGGAGTCAGGGCTTCATCATCAGCGGCTTCCAACGATACAAATGTGAGAGGCCTTGATGGTGTTCTCAACTTCGGCAAGAGCGCTTCGTAGAGTTTCATCGCTCACTTTGTTAAACGGGAGGATGTTGTACAATACCTGCTTAACCGATCGTACAAGGCGCTCCCATGCACCCATGTGCGGTGCCGATGGTGGGTTAAAGTTCCAGGATGTTTCCGCCGTCGTAAACTACGTAGCCACCTTTCTCCAATTCAGTTTTGATAGTTCTTCGCGTAGCTCCTTTTCCGTGCCTCGAAAGTTTGTGCCGTTGTCACAATAAATCTCCAGTGGAGTGCCTCGACGCGCTATGAAGCTCCTTAGACACATAATACAGGAGTCTGACGATAGGCTATGGGCCAGCTCAATGTGCACTGCTCTTATGGTAAGGCACGTGAAAAGAGCACCCCATCTCTTCTCGTTTCGTCTTCCAACAGTTACCGTTATTGGACCAAAATAATCCAGACCCACAAAGGAGAAAGGTCTGCTGAAAGCACGCATCCGTGCAACTGGCAGATTAGCCATTTCTGGAATGACAGGACGAGCACCTCTAATTTTGCACAATTGACAGCTTCGTCGAACGGCCTTGAGAAGTGATCGAAGATTTGGTATGTAGTATTTCTGCTTGATCTCGTTGAGTGTAGTCTCATGGTTACAGTGATGAAATTTTCGATGGTACGAATCGACTATAAGGAAGGTAATCCGATGAAGTTTGGGAAGAATTGTTGGAGTTTTACAGTCTTGGTCCACATATGTTGAGAACAGGATGCGGCCATTCATCCTTAGGACATCATCGCTGTCCAGAAATGGTGAAAGTTTTGCTAGTGGGCTGCTTCTCGAAAAATTACTTGGTTTCTGTCGAGACTGATTCTTCCTTAAGGTGTCGATTTCATCTGAATACGCCGCAAACTGTGCCTGTCGATAGAGCGCTGCTTGCGACCGCCTGATGGCGTCTGCTGTAGGTCCAGCAATGTTTTTTAAGGACCGCCCTTTAACTTTCATATCTATAAAGAGAATAGCATAAGCAAGACAACGATACATACGGGTCCACAGGCTAAAACGGCTTGCATCCACGAGGCAATATCTCGACATGTTGACATCTCTGCTAGTGTGCAACAGGTAGAGTCTCACTTCCTCATTGCTGGTAGGGATTTGCGGCGTTTGAGGCCACTCCACTTCCGACGTCTTTAGAAAGGCAGGTCCGCTGAACCATTCACTATTTGCGCGGTAGTCGGGCTCCGAATTCCATTTGGTGGCTTTGTCGGCTATATTGAGTTTCGTTGAAATCCACCTCCACTCGGAGATATGAGATGCTTCCAGAACTTCGCCAACTCGAAACATAACGAACTGCTGGAACTTGCGGGGATCTCCTTTAAGCCATGAGAGCACGGTTTTCGAGTCTGTCCAAAAGAACCTTTTGCTGATAGTAAACTTATGAGAATTGCATATGAACGTCGCAAGCCTTACGCCGAGGACGGCAGCCTGTAGTTCCAGTCGTGGAACAGAAATTGGACGCTGTGGGGCCACCTTCGCTTTAGCGCATACGATCGTAACATCCGTTTTGCCCTGGCAGTCGATGCGGAAGTAAGATACAGCTGTGTACGCTTTTTCGCTTGCATCCACGAAAGTGTGTAGTTGTACCTTTGAATCGGCTTGACTCAGTAATAGCGAATAACACCTAGGAACTTTTATCATCGTCACGTTGTGCAACAATGCCGTCCATCTTAGCCATTTCTCGAACATGATTGCAGGCAGCTCCTCGTCCCAACCAATGGAAGTCCTCCAAATGTCCTGCAACAGTATTTTGATGCAAACTAGGAAATGCGACAAGAATCCCAGGGGGTCAAAAACGGACATGAGAATTTTTAAGACCTCACGTTTAGTAGGCACTGATCCTTTGCTAAGCACATCTCGTTTGAGGCGGTTGAAATTGAGGACGTAAGTAAAAGTGTCAGATAAGGTACACCAATAAAGTCCCAGGATCTTCTCCGCAACGGGTGTGCCATTCGCGCCGAATGCCTTCGTGGATTCCCCGCTGTCTTCTTTTAGGGCCTCTAGAACCTTTGGTGAATTGGAAATCCAGTTACGGATGTGGAAACCAGCATGCTGATGAATGAACTTTACATCGTTAGCCAGTTGTATAGCTACAGCTTCAGTATTGACGCTGTCAATGAAGTCATCAACGTAATGATGTTCCAGGACGGCTTCCACTGCCCTCGGCATACTGCTAACGAAGAACATTGCGTTTTTATTCTTCACATAGTGGGCTGTATACGGCGAACACGTTGCGCCGAAGGTCATCACACTCATCTCCAAAACGCTTGGTTTATGTCCATCCTCCGCGTCGCTCCATAAAAATCTTTGGACATGTCTGTCCTCCTCTCGGACTCGTACTTGGTGGAACATTTCAGCAATGTCCCCACACACGCCAAACTTACCGCACCGAAAACCATATAGGACTGTCACTAAGGGCACCAACTGGTCGGGCCCCTTAAGAAGATAGTCATTGAGGGAGGTTCCATTGCACTTTGCTGCTGCATCCCAGACCAGTCTGACCTTTGACGGTTTATTAGGATTTCTCACAATGAATATGGGCAAATACCAAACCCGTTTGTGTGCGATGTTTGCCTCATCCTGAGATAATTTTTTAGCATAGCCCTTTGTTAACAGGTTTGCTATCTGCTGGTCTAAAATACTGCGAAGCTCCTTGTCTTTGTCAATATCTTTTTGTAACCGTTGATGCCGCCGAAGAGCCATAGGTAGACTGTTTGGCAAGGAAATGTCATCAAATTTCCATAAAAGCCCAACCTCGAAGTGATCGTCGAGGCGAACACAGGTATCTTCCAAAATTTTCAATGCTCGTTTCTCCTCGGCGGAAATAATCTGCTGAGTAGGAATGCGTATTTCGACATTCTCAGTTGAGAAAAAGCCATTCACAAGTTGGTGAAGCTCCATGTCTGCATTGCACTCACACATGTGGAGGTGAAACGAGCTCCTATCACTTCCATTTCTACTGCATGCATCGGGTCCATGCACCGTCCAACCGAGCCTCGTTTTGGTGGCAATTGGCTGGGACCACCTTCCCTCTGCAACCTTTAGAGAAACGCCTAACTTCCAATTGTCCATACCAATCAAAATTCTTGGACGTGCTTGTTGGTACGACGGAATAGGAAGACCAGCCAGATGCGGATAATGCTTAGCCATCGTTGGACCGAAACACGACTGCGTTGGTAGGTCCAGGCTACGGACTGTACGCACGTTTTTTAGTTGGTATTTGCGGCTACCGCCGCTCCTGCCCGCAATTCCTAGAGAAACAACCTGGGAAGTACGCTCAACGCGTGTTGTGTCGGAGGTCCACCTCAGACACAGATAACCCCAATAAGCCAGCGAGTTCCTCGTCGAGAAGGGTAAGTGAAAATCCTCCATCCAAAAAGGCAAAGGTTTCGACTGTTCTACCGTTAGCATACAAAGTCACTGGCAGAACTCGAAAAAGAACCTTGGCGAACTCGTGTGTTTGGTGAGTTAGAAGAGATGTCATCGCAGCGCTGGTTGTAGGAGTTTGTTTTGCGTAGTTGTGTAGAAGAACGTGGTGCTTTGCATTACACCCACCAATACCACATGCTTTTGCCACTCTGCAGCGCGAATATGCATGCCTCCCAAGACATGAACGACAGAGCTTATGTTGGCGAACCATATACCACCTTTCGGTCAGTCCAGCGTTTCTGAAGGTTTCACAACTGGAAGTTGGATGGCACGCTTGGCATATGTCACACTCCTTTTCCTTGGTGACTGATAGGGGCCCAATGTCCGGTTTGTTCGTCGCTGTATGCGAATGCAAATGAGCACCTTGCTTTAATGAACGTTTTCCGCCTGACACGGGTGTCGCGGGCAGCGTTGTCACGGAGCATGCAGCTTCAGCGATGTCATACAGCCACTCGCTAAAATCTAACAGCGAAGCCGGTTGCAAGCTTCTCGAAAAAATCGCCCAATTTAGTAGCAGATGTGGCGACAGCTTGTCCACAAATTCTTTCAACAGCGTTGGATTATTGAGGTGCGCTGTGGAGTTAGTTGCTTCCATTGTTGCACACACGTTTTTGATAGCCAGGGCATAATCAATTAGTGATTCCAACCTTTCGGATTTTGGAGGTGTAATGTTTTTTGCCCTTTCAATCAATGTGTGTATAATTTGGTCTGGCCTACCGAAAAGCATTCGTAGCGTCCTTATGACGTCTGGTACCATGGCCGGTAGCATAAGACGATGCTTTACGGCCTCCAATGCCCTTCCATGGAGACATTTTTGTAAACGAATCAAGTTTTCCCCATTCGAAAACGCTGCCAGCTCGGTACTCTGTTCAAACGAACTGATGAATACTGGCCACTCTTCGGGGTTACCACTAAACCTAGGTAAATCCTTCGGAATAGCATTTCTTGCCGCCATCTGGATAGATGAAATTGGCATACTACTCTGAATGGGAGATTGTGTTGCATTTCTGGTGAACTTAACCTTGTTTCGTCGTGCGGAATTGCTACATCCGGCCTGAAGTTGTGTAGCATTGCTAGGTGGGAAGGTGAATTTGGGTGTTGGTTGACCTGAATCCCTTGGCAGCAGTAGGCACGCTTGCGATCGCACGGCTTTAGCTCGACGGTGGGGTGGCATCTTGCTGCCTCCCAATGCGCACATAAGATTTCGTGCCTGGTTACTACGATTCCTTGATGTGGGGGAATATTAAAAGACGGGATGTGAAGAGTAAAGAGAAATAGAGAGTGATCAAGAAAGAACTATTTGAAATCTAGGGGAAAGAATTGTATGAACGAAGGAAGCTTATTTTGTTTCAGATGTTGTGAAACTTTATGACGTGCCCTCCCACATGCAGACGGTGGTTACCGGGTGCACCTTGACTACCCCTAGTCATTTTATATTGGGGATAGTCCCTGAAGATGCCCTTGCAGACGATTAACCTATCACGACCTTAATAGCTGCGGAACTTAAGCGAAATTGAAATACATATTTTATTCGGCTAATCACACAATATGATGGTTATATAATGGTTTATTTTCTTAATATTTCTTATGGATACGGAATCATATTAGGACATTTAATAGATAACTAGGAGATTTCAGCATATGTTCTAAATGTAATTGCATGTTGCTTGCTTTACAAAGTAGGTAGATATTGAAGTAAATAAATTTCATTATTGCGTTATATTTTATTAGACAATTGGATATGCAAATTTTAAAGTTATATATATATAGAAAAGTATTTGGTATGTTATATTTAAATTTGCCAAAGAAATTACGAGTTGGTACAATTTGTACTTACAGTTTTTCCCGTATCGATGAAAAGTTGTGGCCACAAGTTTCCTTCTGTGATGACGGATGATGTTTCGTAGAGTTGATGACTGATTAGAGTTATACTCAGTTTTCGTTACGTGTTAATCACCTTTGTACTATATAAGTAAATATAATTTCTAAGGCAACGTTTTTTTTTTTTTTGTATTATTTAACACTAGGATAGGAAATTTTAAATAGTTGAGTTATGTAAGATAGGATTCATGTATAGGTACTTTAAGCAAAATCAAAAAAAAATTTAGGTTAAGTAACAAAACCATGCAATCACACACAAAAAAAATTACTAGGCTATCACTTGTGTGGAATTTAATTTAAATGTATTAATTTAACTGAATTTTGTTTCTTTATTCACTGAAATGCTTTTGGAAAGATGATGTAATGTGGGACGAGATGAATTTAGGGATCTCGAGGTGTTGTTTTTGATTTCTTTTTGCTTGGTGTAACCGCGTGCTCTTGCTGACTGCGTGCTTCCTCTTCTTGTTGGAGCTGAAGCATTCAAAAGCTCAAATGCACCAACAAAATGCTCGTAATGATCAGCGATGATCATTTACGAAGTGAATACCAGAAAATGTTTTTTTTGTTGCGGACGCTCCAGCTCAAATTCTCTATACTTTCGTAGAGAAGTTAGCGAGCTTTGTTTGGAGGGCGTCCGCAATTTCTGTGGACACAAATAACACAAATTTATTACTGTCTAATAGGTTTAGATTTTGACACTAACGTACCTTATAGCGTTTTGCTGATAATCTCTGGGATGAACTATCCCAGTTCAGGGATAGATGACTTTATTTTACTGATGGTGAGCAGGCAGTCTGTCGGTTGGAGTTTCAGCGTGGGGCGTGTGACTTTAGTTGAAAAGTCTTTTGTTCCAGTGACTCTTCCCAAAACTAACCCTATTAAACCATGTACATATAGTACGCAAATTCGCAAAGAAATATTCTTTTGACCACGATCTTACCTTCGAAAAATGGTTCGATTCCAAGTATCTATATACTTTCGAGGGTAATTGGTATTTGGTGAAGCGGTTTCTGATGAGAACACGTTACTACCACACTGCCTGTACACAAAAAGAAAGATCGTGGCGATCGTGGCTTAGAAGATACCTATTTCCTGACTGTGTGGACCATAGTTCAGTGGTAAAAAAAAAGGATGCATTCACAATAATTGCAGGGGTGCGTTTGGTTTTGTTTCCGGTTTGATTAATGGGTGTGGGGAGTCAGACGTTACGTTTAAAACCTAACGAAAATTCAAGGTAGATTAATATTCGTGGCTTAAGGTGTTCGCCACAAAGTCGAGCATTTTCGACTCAACTCTTGATTCGCAAAGGCATGAAAACGATAACCTTAAGCCTTTAGTTCGCAACGTGATGTCTCGACCCATGACCCACGCTCTACCGTACTAAGAATGATCGACAGGTGTTACGGGCGCAGATCCTTAGCGTGATAGACACCAACTCCTGTTCCGTCCATATTCTCGACTTCATACATCGAATTTCCAATTTGTTTAATAATTCTGCCTTTGACGAATTTGTCGCAGAGTTTGGCGCTTAGGTGTTTTGACGCATCGCTCAGAATAAAATTTCTGCGGAACACCTCGTCTCCTGGTTGAAATGTTCTCTTAACGCTCCTAAGGTTGTACGACTTTTCATTTTTAGAAAATGCTATCTTTAAGTTGTTTTGTATCTGCTCGCGTATCAAATCTTGCTTGCAGTGGTTCGGAAGGCAACTCAGTTCACTGTCATTCAATGCCTTCAAATTTCGGAGCAGCTCATACATACTTGCATGTGTCACCATGTGACGACCGAAGAGGGAAAAGTACGGAGTCATACCTGTCGACTGGTGTACAGAGGTCCAAAGAGCCTGCTGTATTTCGAAGAGATGTCGATCCCACTCCCTCTGGTCTCGCTTAATGTAACTCCGAATTGCTGACAAAATCGATTGGTTAACTCTCTCCGAAGCATTTGCTTGCGGAGAGTATAAGGCATTCCGGATATGCTTGCAACCATATTTAGCCAGGAAGTTCTGGAAATCTTTGGAAACAAACTGTTTTCCGTTGTCACTATGTACCGACTCAGGTACTCCATACTGGCTGAATACAGTTTGCTCCAGAAATTCGATTACCAACTTTGAGTTTGCTTTGTGCATTGGGTGTAAAAAGACACATTTCGAAAAATCATCTAAGACCACAAAGATAAACGCTTTACCACGTTTTGTCCTTGGATAGCGACCCATAAAATCTATATAGATTTTCTGAAATGGTTTATTTAGTGGTTGACGTGCTGTCATTGGAGGTCTCAAGGTTTTATTAACCGATTTAGTTTGCTTGCATATCGAACAGTTTTTCACAAAAGAGCGTACCTGACATGTCATGTTCGGCCAGTAGTAATATCGTTTTACTCTGTCTAACGTTTTCAACATACCGCCATGAGAACAATTAGGAGGATTGTGGGCATTCTCGATGAGAAACTGTATCAACCCTTTGGGTATCCACAGTTTCCATTCGTATTCCGAAGTGAACGAATCTCCCTTTGGAAAATTGCGCTTGTAAACAAATTTATTTTCCTCTACCTTTAAATCGGTAAAGTTTGAAGGATTGTTCGAGATTGTTGAAATTAGATCCAGATACTCCTGAGACGTAAATTCGGTTGAGTTTAAGTCCAGAGATGAATGAGGAGATGAATTCACACAGCAAATGTCTTCAGCGAATGCACGCGACAATGCATCGGGTACTACATTTTGCAACCCTTTTTTATGCTTTATATCGAAGGTAAAAGCTTGAAGCTTCAGCGACCACCGTGCCAACCTACCGCTTAGGTCTTTTAGGCCCATGAGCCACTTTAGGCTTGCATGGTCGGTTACTATGGTGAAAGCTAATCCCTCGATATAAGGCCGAAATTTCTTCACCGCTTGCACTGCCGCGTAACATTCCTGCTCGGTGACGCTGTAGTTTCGTTGACACGAATTCAATTTCTCCGAGAAAAATGCGACCGGTTTCTCGTTGTCATCCTCATCGTACTGGTAGAGAACACCACCTATGCCATAACTGGAAGCATCGCATTGTACGGTGAAGGGCTTTTTAAAGTCAGGGTTGCTCAAGAGAGGTGCAGAGATCAGTGCTGTCTTTAGCGCTTCAAAAGAGGAGAGGGCATCAGGGTTCATCGTAAACGCCTTGCCCTTTTTCAGGGTATCCGTTAAGGGGCTTGCTATTGAAGCGAAGTTTCTTATAAATCTCCTGTACCATCCGCATAGTCCCAGAAAACGCCGGACATGTTTCTGCGAAGATGGCACAGGAAAATCCTTAATGGAAGAAACTTTGACTGGATCCGGTTTTAAATGGCCCTGACCCACGATGTATCCCAAATATCTCAACTCTTTGAAGCAAAAGTGCGACTTTTCAACGTTGATCGTTAAATTTGCTCCTCTCAGGCACTCTGCAACTTTACCTAAAATTGTTAAATGAGAATCGAAGTCTTTTGATATGATTAGGAGATCATCTAGGTAAACGAAAACTTGTTCCCTTAATGCACTGGGGATCACCTTATCCATTAACCGGCACATCCTTTGAGCTGCATTACACAGTCCAAAAGGCATGACGGTGAATTGATAAAGTGGTCGTCCTGGCACAGTGAAGGCTGTCTTCTCCCTAGACTTCTCCTCCAAGGGTATTTGCCAGAACGCATCTTTAAGATCTACACTACTAATGTAGTGTGTCTCTTGCAAACGGCTCAGCATCCCCTCAATATGCGGCAGAGGATACGCATCCTTCTTTGTGAGTGAGTTCACTTTCCGAGAGTCTAAGCATAACCTGTTTTTACCAGGTTTTCTTATTAAAACAATAGGTGAACTCCACGAACTTGAACTCTCCTCAATCACTCCCAAAGAAAGCATGCGATCCAATTCCTGATATATTAAATCCTGAATAGGTGGGGAAACAGGATAGTGCCTTTGTTTCACAGGCTCCGCATCATTGGTATCGATTATGTGCATCTCCGCACTTGTCTTGCCTAGACCAAGTTCAGCAAACGATGGAAATTTGCCTACCACATCCTGCAATTTGGCCTTTTCGTCACCACTCAAGGCATGCATTTCCGGCTTATCTTTAACGTTCCCGCCATCTATTGTCTCAGATAATTCGCTTATAATGTTGGGTGCGATTTTAAATTTTTGCCAGAAATCTATCCCAAGGTATAACGGCTGTGAAAGAGTAGGGATTAAGTAAAAATCAAGATTTTCTCTTTTTCCATCATAAGCTACCTCTACCCTGATTCGACCCACGATCGGTTGGGGTTTCCCATCAGCTGTTGTGACACATGAGGAAAAGTCAATCACTGGCAAATTTAGACTTCTGATGAAATCTAAGCAATTGAGACCTAGACAGGAAATGGTAGCACCACTATCCAGAAGTCCAGTGATTTTCTTTCCCAAAACTTCGATGGTTGCGTAAGGACGAGGATCAATGTTCGAGCTTAATACACAGCTGCTGATCATGGATTTATAAAATCTGCGCTGTTTGTGCCGGTATCGAAGTTTCTTTAACTTCCGTAAAGGTTCAGCGAAGTTAATTTCGCTGAGACTAAATATCTTTGATCGCAGTTCAGCGTACTGCTTTACTCGCTCCTTGTAAGGAAGCTTTCGAAACTCATTGGCTTTATGTTGGATAGCTTGTGATGTATTACTTTTGTGATGTATTTCAGCGCCTCTGTTAGGATTTAATATTGATGGAACGTCAGGGTTAGTGTTTGTAGACGCATCTACTTTGGTGATTCCGGGAGCGTCTGCGTCGAACGAGACTCCCCGGATGCGGTCAAGTTCGATCTCGAGTTTTCCCGAGTTGGGTTGCATTGCTGGCAGTTCAACACAGTCACATCATCGGCACCACAGCGATAGCAAAATAATCGATTAATTGGTGAACGGCAATTGATAAACAAGTGTCCAAACTTTTTGCAATTGAAGCATTTGAGAGTTTTTGATGAGTTACGATGAGGATTGTGCAGAAACTGCTGCAATGTTATACCCATACACATTGGCGTCCAACAACGTGGGACAGATAGTGACATATGTGAATATAGCGTTCGATATAACACAGTCACCCCCACTTAATCAAGCTTGAATTACATTTTAATTCAAACTTTGATCAATCAAAATTGGCGAAACATTTTGAATAAGTACCCTTTCCATCTAAGTACCAATCAGCCAACATGCTTTCAAGTTTTCTTGCGTCAGCTTGATTTAAAATTTTAATTTTCTTATCCATCTAGAAGTAAACTAATCGACAGAGTTATTAAGGAGTCCGATAGCTGATACAATCAATAAATTAAGCATCATAGCACTTAATAACTTCGATCCATTTGACTATGTGTAGGCAGTACTTCAATGAGTCCATTTATCATAACAGAGTAATTTGAAGCTTACCAATTTGGTGAAGCGGTTTCTGATGAGAATACGTTACTACCACACTGCCTGTATACAAAAAGAAAGATCGTGGCGATCGTGGCTTAGAAGATACCTATTTCCTGACTGTGTGGACCATAGTTCAGTGGTAAAAAAAAGGATGCATTCACAATAATTGCAGGGGTGCGTTTGGTTTTGTTTCCGGTTTGATTAATGGGTGTGGGGAGTCAGACGTTACGTTTAAAACCTAACGAAAATTCAAGGTAGATTAATATTCGTGGCTTAAGGTGTTCGCCACAGTTGTTGTTGGCTTAGCTTATCACTAGTGCTCTCCGACTGATATCGCTCCTCACAATTCCTGGCGTCAGCCTCCTCGTCATCCGAATCCTGAGCAAGGATATTATACTTTTGCTGCAGGTAGAGTTGATTGCTTTGTTCTCGCAATAGGTTTTCTTCCTCCAGTCGCTGTAAAAGCAATTGCTTCTTCTTTGCTGCAGACGTCGAGGATGTTGATGACATTGCATCTTCGTCGATAGGATTTCCTACTGCGGCTTGGGCAGTCCTTGACATTCCATCTCGCGGTTGACTCTGACCTGGTGGTACGCATCGTCTGCACTTCCATGACCGATTGGCAACTGAAGCGTCAACACCAACGCATGTGAAATGATGCCAAAGATCGCAGCCATCGCACTGGACCATCTCATCTGTATCTGAATCGTTGCAATCCCGACAATTATGCATGTCCGCAAGTGTTGGCTGTGGCGGTGACATTCTCGTATCGCTCTTGGAATATTACGTCAATTTTTAATTTTAAAGAATTATTACCACGCTTGTAAGTTGTAATCTATATTGTCCAAAAGATGAGAAAAGAAAAGAAACTCTTTTTAATAGCAAACAGCTTTAAAATTAAAAGTTTATTCGTAGCTTGTCACGCCAATCGCCCTTTTTACCAAATCTCCATCCCAAAAAAGAAAGAAACTCCTTCCGTTGAACATGAGGTTCTGGTTTGACATCTTATACAAAGCCAGCGGACGTTAGTAGTCTGCTCACCAGTAGATGTCACTAGGGAAGCTTAGTGCTTAACAGGGTGGCGGCAACAGATATGAAGGCATTTTTCCCTTCTTTATATAAATATGCAAAGATGTTTTTGGTGGTTGTTGCTTCGTCAGTACCTTGTGAAAGATTGTTTTCCAAGGCGGAAGCAACAGTCAGCAAAATCAGGAACCGATTAAGTGGAAAACATCTAGAAAAACTGATGTTTTTAGGAAATATTCCACAAAATGTATTTTATTCTTGTGAAAAATAAAAACTTGAAAAATTAATGATTGTTTTCATCTGGAATTTTAATTCGATAAAGCAACTTTTTTTCGATACTAGTATCGAGTACAAGTACTCGATACCTTGAGGGTATCGTTTCATCCCTAAGTGTGACCTGTTTTCCCCACCAGGCGCGACCCCAGGTGGTTCATACGGGAGCCTATGTACGATACGCTCGCTATCCGAGGTTGTAGGGTTATAGCAGAGATGTAAGCGATGTCTGTATGGGAATAGACTACGGTCTGCGCCTTACTTCCTGTGAATGCCCTACCGCGAACCAAACCAAAAGGAAAAGTATGAAGGAACAACCGAAGGTTATGTCTACTCCAGGTGGTACTCGCAACAGCGAAAATCCACCCGTGGTCTTAACGACCGCGGTCGGGGCAAGGAATCTGGAGGCCCCAACCAACATACTACCAACTCCCCCCGCCTGTACAGGCGCTGACTTTGTGGCGTGAAACAGGAAAACCTTATTTCAACAATCTCTGTAACAAATATTTTCTACCCCCACTATATTCAAACGTTTAACGGCCCGAATAGCTTGGTATAGATATGGCGCATGCTTTCCGGGGTAAGCCGCTGTAAGTCTTCAAGCGCCACACATTAATCAGCGGAGAATTCTTCGCTTGTGAAATCGAACTACGAGTATAAAAGCCATGTGCAACCACGCTTTCATTTTTCTTTGTCGGAAGTTTGTGAAAAAGGGATTGCTAAGGAAAAGCATTCACCAGCAATCTAGATACTAAATTTAAAGACATATCCTTTTGTAAAGAGAAGTGAACCTCGTTAAGGAAAATAAACAAGGAAATATTGGTCATAGGAGGTAAATATTTAAAATAATTATGATATCCTTAAGAGGGCGGGTGATTAAAGAATATCTATTTATTTCAAAAATGTATAGCGTCTCGTGTACGCGTAATATACTCCTATAAACAAAACCAGTTGGAGGCCCCACGTGCACATAGCATGAGAGAACGAGCTAACCAACCACCTAGTACGGAATAGTTGCGCCGAGTCGGCCGCTAGTTAAGAGTTCCATAACGTTAGCCTCCTGACCAAAATAGTGCTGACGAACCAGCGAAAGAGTGGGTGCGCCAGTGCTTTTCAAGGTTTGAACCTACATCGCATGCACACGGCGTGTCTTATAACCATTTCTTTTAACCGCACACGTGGATTTTAGTCCAGTGTTCCTTATCGATATCACTGTCGCCTAAAGAGATTTTCCACATATTCGTCGATTGCTAACGACAATCGCCCGGAATTTACCCCTCGCATGGGACTCGAAGCGATATCCAAACCAGGGAGAATTCGCATCACAAAATCCATCGATTTCCCTGCATTTACTCCAACAACAAGATAGCTAGGACAGCATTTAGCGGTGACCTGATACCTTTACGGATAGTCGGAGGAGAGACAGGCGCAGCGTATAGCGCCCACGCGACCCAACATGTCGTTCAGCCGGAGCCCAGACGAACTCGGACAGGAGGTGCAGGCTTGTGTGTTTCTTAGTATCGTCATAACTGTAAACTTTTCGTCCAAGTAGGTTTAAAGATTTGTGTTTCCTTTATTATTACCCTTTTATAAACATTCAGCATTTAATCTTTAAGTAAGCGAAATCTAGGTAATGCCTTTAACGAACATCCAAATTCACATCTAATCGTAATATTTACAAACAGCTATATACGGAAGGCAAACATCTAAAACAACAAATCAACACGGATGAGACCACCAATTGTGCGCACATGCGGAGGCAACGAAAGAAGCATCCACGCCCCACCAATCCAATTAAGTAAACTTCAACACAAACGTAAGTGATTTTTTCATTAGTATTTGTATATTCTTTTTGGCATTTCTGAGATATATTTACCGTACCCAAAATCAACCATTTCGCAAGATCTAATCTAATTTTAGTTATTTTCTTAAACTCCGATACTTCTATCAAATTTTCTATTTTTAAGGTCCTTAATTCATGTATTCTTTAAGGAAATTCCCCTACCTCACCCTAGAAATTAACTTAATTAATCCGAACGCAGTACCGATCTAAACCTAAATCAAAACTTTTAATTTTCTCGGTGACCCAACGTAGTATATCCATACAAGCTAACCATATAGTTTACTCTTATCTAGATGTATAGCTTTAAGAGAGAGTTCTGACTCTTATAAGTATATTCCAATTTTTTTTTTAAATGAATAAATTCCTCTGTTTTTGCGAAAATATAATTTGCGTAAGATGAGGTGGTGATTCTCTGTTGTTGTCGATATTGAGGGGTGAAGAGTGACTGCCTAATGAATTAAGGAATAGCGTAGCCCATAAAGGGGCCTTCCACTAGTATGTTTCCGGCAAGGAGAGGCCAAGGAGCTTGCGACATAAGACGGCAGCAAAGGGCGGGTACAGACACCCGATGAACGATGAACCCAAGAAAGAGATCTCCTTTCAGTCATCGCTAGGTCGATAACATCTGATCATACCTCTACTTTATTCTCTGCACTTTTACTAATTTTCTTCTTCCTATAATATCTTCTAACTTTCCAATTCCTCCCTTATTTATTACTACCTGCTCAACTTCTTTTTTTATCTTCATACGGTTGGCTTCTTAAGCAATCATAATGATGGATCCCCTCGTCCGGACAGACCTCTTGCCTTAGAAGAAAAAAAAAAAAAAAAAAAAACCCAAAACCTTCAAGGACTTCTCCCAACCGGTTCGATATCGAGTAGATATTTGTCACGATTATTTTGTACTGGGTGTAGCAGGAAGAACCCCCCCTCCGACGAGCTTTTGCCCGCCCTCCGCAAGCGTGCAACCCTCTGCTACAGGGATTCCTAACACCCCTACACGCCCGGTTACAAGATTGGCGCCCATCGTGTGGGGCCGCGATAGAAATATTGCACCCCACTCAGTAGGTATTGGGACCCTTGGGACTGGGAATTCTGAGCTAGAGCGAGAGGGAAGATATGAGGTTGGAGCTAGAGCGAGAGGTAAGATCTGACCTTGGAGTGACGCGCCGGCCGCCGGTGGTGGTTGTTAGTTTTTGTTATCAGTTTTGTGTGTTTAGAGTGAATAGCTTGGAGATATTGACTTCCATAGTAATTAAACGGTTGATGCGATAAAGAAACCCCATGGATATTGGAAGCAACGGTGAATAGTGAGTTCAAGATCGTCTTTGTTTATACGACTAAATTGTGTATTGTAGCGATCTTGAGCTCATTTGTTTGTTTAGGACATTGCATTGTATATGGTTTCTTAGTTTGATTAATGTTAGACATTACATGTGTATGGTTTCTTAGTTTGATTATTTAATGTTTTATTTGTTCAGGACAATACATTGTGGGGCGAGATAATATAATATTATCGGCGTCAGATATGGCTCGCTCCCCCTTAAGATTCGCTGACCATATTGCTCTGTGTTACTTTTATCTTACTGACCACATTGTTTGAGAAGAAATTGTGATATTTTCGGAGGTATTTTCATGTATAAAAGGCGAGTGTTGAAGGTACTAAGTAACAGTTTATTTCAAATTAGACATGCAAAGAACATGAATTTCCTTAACCAACTGGGTAAAGTAAAGCCCCTAGAGGGTCTGAAAATGGTAGAATTGGGGAAACGGAGTCGTATCTTGAAGGCGATGCGGTGTCAGACCAAGTATGGACCAAGGATCCTGGTAGAGCTGGAGGCGAAAAAGGTATTTTTGCCTCTCAGATTCAACGCAATGGAGGAGGACACCATTACCCAACTCCCCTTATATGAGATGGAAGTCATCAAAGCGGTTGGAAATTCCTTTGAGTTGGCGTTCCATCCTGTTGCAGAGGAAGACGATGAGGTGCAAGTTCCCTACTCACAACCATTTTTATAAAATAAAAAATAAATTAAAAAAAAAAAAAAAGTGAAACAAAGAAATTAACTGTTCTTTTTCTTTTTTATTGGTTTATTCGACTTTTAAGTGCTTTGAGGTGGTTAAAGATTACCCAACCTTTGTGAAAAGATTCAATTTGCGTGGTCGTAAAATTGAATTCCGGATTAGGGATGTAGCAGACAACTTTGAACCATCTAGCTGGATTCAGAATGCAGTGAAAGGGATATTTAAAAAAGTGACTAACGATTTGGATCCTTCTGATATGGTGGGTATAACATTTACAGGGAAGAATTTCGAACACCATGGTCCTGGTTGGATGAGCTATAGAAAGGCATCCGATTTAAAGTGGAGCGAGGTATGGGATTTAATCACTAAAATTTTCCAAAGCAATTCCGAGGGCTTAAGCACGGATACTTTCCGTATAAATCTTACATCGATAAGGCCTCCTAAAGGACAAGGAAATGATCGAAATAAGAAATACTCGATGACAACAAGGAATTAGCTATTCGCTGCACATATGATAGCAATTATAAGCTACGATCTTTGAGTATTTCATGCTTCGAGTATCGAGAATATGAACAGGAAAGGATTTTAAGTAATGGTGAAATCGAGTTCTTTACAAATCAGGAATTGAGGCATGAGCCCAACATGGAACTAGTGAATCTCAAATCGATGAAACAAGCATATATAATGACCATTTCATAAAATAAAAAAAAAAAAAAAAAAACCATTAAATTAATTGTTTTTTATTAATCCATGAATTGTTAGTGGATGGGAAACCCAACCATTTGACATATACTTTTTCGTCTTTTGTTGCAAGAATCTTTTCCACGAGAAATATGTTGGGAAAATTCGTCTTTTGTAATTCGTGTGCATAGAAACTCCCTCTAATAGGCTGACCTTGAAAATCTTCAATTAGATATGTAATAGGGTTTGTTATCTGAACTTTTCTTATTTTGAATATTTCAGTTGTCCAGTTTGGTGTGTATCCTTTTTCGAAAGCATGTTTAAACTTGCTTATTCGAACGTTATTGCCAACTTCGTATTTTCCCATCTCAGCAATTTTTATTCGTTTATAAACTCCTGATAGTAATTCTTTGACATTGTTTTTATTTATATCAACGGGACGTTTTTTTATTGTTCTATGTACCGAGTGATTATATGCATGCAGCAAATCCTTATAAATGGGTAGCCATTTGTAGTTCCCATTGAAACTGAATTCTTTCCACATTTTCTCCTTAAGGGTGCGGTTAAAGCGTTCAACAATTGATGCTTTTAATGTACTGTACGTTGAGTAGTGATTAATTTTGTAGGTATTCATCAAATTTTGGAAGGCCTTGTTGAAGAATTCTTTACCATCGTCGGTTTGCAAATTTTTAGGTGCTCGATTTGAATTGGTAAAAATTGTTCTCATAGCTTGTGTTGTAGCTGATGCAGTCTTATGTTTCAAAGGAACGACCCAAGCATACTTTGAAAAAGTATCAATTACGGTTAGTAAATAGTTGAACCCCTCATTCTCATCACTGTATGGTATCATTTCAACCAAGTCTGCTTGCCATAGATCATCAAAACCCTTAATAATAACTCTTCGTCTGGTGAAATTCCTTCGGGCTGGCTTGTGCAGCTCACCAACAACTTTTCTTTTACTCATCCTAAAAACGAGTGAATAGAAACAAGGAGAGGTTTTGTATTTTATTAGATATTTTATTTGACCAATCGTCGATAAAGTAACATCAATTTCTTAATTCTAATCAATCTGCTTTCAACCATATAGCATGCGCAAGTATCTGGTCCTTCTTGACAGAGATTTGCAGACCAGGGGCAATTTATAAAATGACACCCATGAACAGAGGTGGTGGAAGATACGTTTTCAAAGTTCCTCAGAAAACTAATGCAATCAATAATTTCATTGAAATGTTCCTCAAGAAGAGTTTGGTTATTTGTTTTTAGAAATGTTAACATCTCATCGAAGATCGTAGACGTATTTACTGCAGACATGATTTCAAATCGAATTCCGAATGCGTACTAAATTGGTGAAAAACTAGTTGTTGCCTCTCTAATAGGTTCACCACTATTTTTATACTTCTCGAAAATATCCAACATATACTTTCTAATTTTGTTTAATAATTCAATAGTCTTCAAATTTTGCTCATCGGTGTATGACCGCAAATCCGCACCCATTTTTCCCAGTTTATCTTCGATGATTTGTAGCTTCAGTGCCTCATCATTTATAGTCCCCATGAGTGCGTTGAAATTGTTGTCTACATACCGTCGATGATTTAGCATGTTTTTATCTTGAACATCTATGTTGCTATCTACGTATTCCTTATTTGCCGCCTGTGTTGGGTTTACAGGTTTTCCAACATTGTTTAGACATTTTCCCTGAATATCGAAATCACCATTAGGTAGTAGTCTAAATCCTACGCCAGCAGGTCCTCGCGAACTCTCGGTTGTTCTATGAAATTGGTTGGAGCTTCGTCCGAACTTGTCAACACTCATTTTATTAATAATGAAGATTATTCTCTAAACGATGTCTAATATATAGATAATGTTCGTTTCCAACGCGAATTGATTTTATATAGGCCAATTCCTGAACCAAGTGTTGAGGTTAAATCCATGCAGGGCGATTTCTATCCGGTCGGTTCCTATCCGGTCGGTTCAGGTGTGAGGCCATACTGATTTGCTTGCTTTTAATGGATTGAATTGATTATTAGTGTATGATATCTGATTCACGTAATTCTTCTACAATTGAGTTAACCTCATTTTGAAGATTATTATTGCCGGCTCTTTGAGATGCAATTAAAAGCCTTAATCTATTGACGAGTTCATTGGGGTTATCCCAATACACATATTCGACGGGTTTATTTGAATAACTCATATCAGTTGAATTACTATTGTATGCTTTTCCAATTTTCTTTATGACTCTCTGCGTTAGGTGCTGAAGTAAAGGTTGGATTATATGTTTATACTTATAACCTCTGTTGCCTTTAACCTGTAAGTTACTATCATAGTTTTTCAAGTGTGCTTTTGTTTTTTGTAATATCTTTAGATATTGATCCAAGTCTTCATTGGTATATCGATCTTTTCTAGGGTTTTTTCGAAATATTAATTCATAAAGGCCATTCGTTCCATGGAAGATTTCATCATCAATGACGAAATTCTTGTGTTCGTTAATTACAAAACTTGATCTACCTAATTTCGTTGAATTTGATTCCACGTCGAAATGTGGACCATAGATTTTGTCACGATTCGAATCTGATGGGGATGATCGATTAACTGGAGTGCTTTGATCAAAGCTATTGTCGTAGGGTGTCCTAAATGAATTATCATTGTTCGTTGTCTGATTTGATTCTGGAGATGAGAAGTCAAAACTTGCATTAGAAATGGATTTTTTTTCTTCTTCTGGGTATTGTAAACGTCGTCGTAGTAGTTGTTGATTCTTTATTTTCATATCTATATTATTGTAAGCAATATCTGCAGCAGCAGTATCATTTTGAGTATGAGCACTTTTGACATTTTTCACGATTTCTTTTAAGGGTTCAACTATTGGTTTAAAAGTAGTCTCAAGTTCCGCATCCTTCGTAGTTTTTCCATACTGAAGAAACATATATTTTCTCTTTAAAGCTTTTTTAGTTTTTACTAAATCTTTAAGTAAATTTTCATCAACATCCATAATTGTCGAATACAGGGACGAATGCTCTAATCGTATGTAATCATTTAAACCGCTGATTTATGACTGAATAGATTTATATAGATACAGTTTCTTTAAATGAATTATTATATCGGCCTTTATTCAATCTAAAATCTTTATTAATAACCAAAAACCCATATGTATCTTTACAGCATTTTTTACACAATTCCTTGAATTGATTGAATGTCATGTCAGAGTTGACATGATCGTTGTATATATGCTTCAGGTTAAGTTCGTCTTGCTTAAAAATAACTAAATAGTTTGCATTGTCTCGAATCAAGTGTTTTGGTATATGTGTATAAGATTGACACAAGTAGAAACTATCCACGTCATTATGTCGACCCATGCAGAAATATTCTCGAATATTGTTTTGCTTATCACAAGCCACATCATCGAATATAAAAACTGAGTTTCGATTTGCTTCAGAAGGCGTAATAATTTCACAATTATTTGAAAACTCATTATATCCCATACCCGTGATGGACTCTATTAGCTTTCTCAGGTATGCATACTTTGGTTGATGCAGAGACTTTGAGTATATGTAGAGATTTTCAAATTTTAAACCATTTGGATCGAGGAGAATGCTCAACATGACATTGGTTTTTCCACAATTTGATGGACCCACAATTATTCCTCTAATACTATTAGGAAATATTGCTCCATGTTTCCTGCGTACTTTAATTTTACTATCAAAGTTCTTAACTTTAATAAAATCTCGTTGTTGTTGTTTTATGAACCTCATTCTGCTATTGAATGAAACTAATCAATATAAAAGATCATGTTTTATAGTTGAGAAATTCATAATTGTTCAACATATACAACAAGAAAGTCGTATAAAATGATAAATTATAGTGTGAAAGCCAACAGTTGGAAAGATACATTCAAAGGGTACGGATTAGTGAATTCCTTAATCGAAAAATTACCAATTGAATTACATCTTCCCTCATATAACTTCTGTGGGCCAGGGACTAAATTGAAAGAACGCCTTGCTAGAGGAGATAGGGGAGTTAATCAGTTGGATGAAGCCTGTCGCGAACACGATATTGCATATGCTAACAATAAAAATCTACCTGAACGACATATTGCAGACAAAATTTTAACTGAAAAGGCCTGGCAGAGAGTAAAGGCAAAAGACTCATCGATAGCAGAGAAAATAAATAGTATATTAGTAACGAATATGATGAAAGCTAAAACGAAACTTGGTATGGGTTGCAGCAAAGCCAAGAGAAGGAAAAGAAACCCACGCAAAAAGTATAATTTATTTAAAAAAGCCATTATGGAGGCTAGAAATGCTATTCGAGACACTAGAAACGAAGATCCTAACATAATTGCAACAACTGCTCTACAAGCAGCTAAAAAGATCATTAAAAATAAACGAAAGAGCATTACAATTCCTCGAGTAATACCTCTACCGAAAATTGGTGGTTTCTTACCATTGTTACCTATTTTAGCTGGGCTATCGGCTATTGGATCAGTAGTTGGAGGAGCTGCGGGCGTAGTTAAAGCTATAAATGAATCAAAGGTAGCCAAGAAACAATTGGAAGAGAATAAACGTCACAATCAGACTATGGAAGGAATTAAAATTAAGCATGGTAGCGGACTTTATCTACAGCCATATAAAAAAGGATTTGGACTTTTCCTTAAACCATACGATTCAAAAAACTTTTAAATTCGCTACCTAATCGTCCACTCACCAATATTGATATTATGAAATTTGGAAAATTGAATATACCATGCTTCAGGGGTGTTTACATGAGTGATAAATTACCAGTAAGATCTGATAACAAGGAATGTGGTGTAATTAATTTGGACAATGAGAGTGGGCCAGGGACACATTGGGTAGCATACATTAAGAATAAAAATATTGTCAAATATTTCGATAGTTTTGGTAACTTAAGACCACCCATAGAGGTTGTACGATATTTAGGTGAAAATATTCACTATAATTATAACAGCTGTCAAAATTTCAATACATTTATATGTGGTCATCTATGTTTAAAGTTTCTAATTGAGCAAAATATAAATAAATAGAGTAAAATCAATATATTGTGTTTCATTTCTATTCCAATAGTTATGTCGTTAACACTCACTTTAAGCGGAAACCAATCTACTCTCACTGCAGAGTACTTTCCTCCAATTGTCCTAAATTCTGATTATGTATGTGGCTTAGTTGATCTGCAGACCTATAATTCTATACCTAATGTGGATAAATTAAATAATTTATTTCATTGTGGTGATGGTGGTGGTGGTGGTGGTAATGGAGAAATCAATACTGAATTTACAGAGGGCTCTTATGAAATTGAGGATATTAATAAAATAATTCAAAAGGTTCTGAACACACACAATGAGAATAGCGTTGAAAAAGTTATAATCAAATTAAAAGCCAATAATAATACTTTGAAATGTGAACTGTACAGCAATGTGGAAATCGATTTTACACAAGACCGATCTATTGGTTCTCTTTTAGGATTCAGTAAGAAGAAACTAGCTCCTAATATTCTGCATGTATCTGACCAGTATGTTAATATCAATAGAGTGAATATTGTACGAGTTGAATGTAATTTAATTGACGAAACATATATCAATAGTCAACCTGCTCATATACTACATGAATTTTCAGTCAACGTTAGTCCAGGATATAAAATAGTTGAAGTTCCACACAATGCCATCTATTTGCCAGTGAACGCTAAGAGGATAAGTTCTATAACATTGAATCTCTTGGATCAGGACGGAAATCGTATAAACTTTCGAAACGAAATCATAACAATTCGCTTGCATTTGAAACCACAATAATGATAGTATATAATTACCCCTCAAGTTATAAAAGAGCAGGTAACACTACTAACTCTAGCAATATACTATCATCTTCTGATAAGAGAACATCAAAACTTACTATAGAAAATCAACAATTTCTATTGTCACTGGGATATAAATTAAAACATTAAATCAATCCTAACAACATGCTGAATATTTTCGAAGAACCAAAGTTTGAGGAGAGTATCTCAAAACTGAATTATCACACCTATTCACCATATCTGAATAACTTTGAGAAAAATGACATTATACAAATTTGTGTCCAACATCAAAATCTTAATATTTTGCCTTCAGAAAGTTACATTTATATTGAAGGTACTGTATCGAAATCTGATGGATCGGCAGTTACGAAAACAAAACTTGTAAACAACGGAATAGCTTTCTTATTTGACGAAATACGTTATGAATTAAATGGCGTGGAAATTGATAGCAATCGTAATGTTGGCATAACATCAACTATTAAAAACTACATTTCTTTAAACAAAAACGAAAGCGATATGCTATTGAATGCATCTTGGTCGCCCAACTCTTCAATTAATCTGGATAGTTTCTACTTTAATTTTTGTATACCTCTAAATAAATTACTGGGTTTTGCTGAAGACTATAAGAGAGTAATACCCAATGGACGCCATGATTTGATTCTAACACGGTCACGCACAGATGATAATTCATTAATTGCTGACGATGATGAAAAAGCAAAGATAAAATTACTTAAAATACAATGGAAAATTCCTCATATTACACTGTCTGATTCTTTCAAATTAAAACTTTACAAACCTATTAATAATGGTCAAACTATGAAGCTTGCCTTTCGTAACTGGGATCTGTATGAATATCCTACTTTGCCCAGCACCAATCATCATATTTGGAATGTGAAGACAACCTCACAAATGGAGAAGCCACGCTACATTCTCCTTGCATTGCAAACTAACAAACGTAATCTACTAAAAGGAAATCCAACTTATTTTGATCATTGTGATATTACAAACGTGAAGGCATACTTAAATTCTGACGCTTACCTCTGTGAAGATTTAAATTTATCCTTTGATAAAAATAATTACAGTTTACTATACAATATGTACTGCGACTTTCAAAAAACCTACTACAACCGACTAGTTGCTGAACCACTCTTACCAAGAGATACATTTAAATCTCAAGCGACAATTTTCGTTATAGATTGCAGACATCAGAGTGAAATAATCAAAAATGGTCCAGTTGATATTCGCATTGAATTCAAAACAACAGGAACAAAACCAATCCCAGCAAATACGTCAGCCTACTGTTTAATGTTACACGATCGCCTCGTAAATTATAATCCACTCAGTCAAATAGTTTCGCGAGAAATCTAATTTCTTAGTTCAAAGTTAACTCTTGTGGGGAAAAGACACTCATGCATAAACCATGTATTTTATACTTGACGTACAAGGTTTCAAAGGACCTAATAATAAGTTTATCGCTAAAGAAATAGCAATACTACACAATGGCCATCATCATCATTTCATCATCAAACCACCATTCAACTCTGACCAATTATCATCTGCATTAAGAAGACAAGTTCAATGGCTTTACCAAAATCATCATGGCCTAGTTTGGGATGGAGGTTTCACCGAATTTAAGAAAGTTCGGAAATACCTTCGCGTGAAAATAAAAAATACAATTTTGTACGTCAAAGGAGTTGAAAAAGTTCAATGGATAAAGGAGTTACTTTGCGATGAAAATGTTGAAGTGATGAATATCGAAGAAGTTGGCTGTCCTAATTTCAACGAATTGAAGCGACTCTATCCTTGTGAAATAAAATGTTCGCTCCATAGCAAATGCTGTGCCCTACAAAATGTATACCTATTGGACAAATTCTTATCTGGAAATTAAATAAAAACCAATTTCTTCTTTTTTAAATACAAATGTTTTTTCTTTATTTACGTCTTTTATAACCATATGGAAGGGAACTATTGTCTTCGAGAAATCTACGTTTTTCTGACCTGGGTTTGTATGTTTTTGTTTCAGCAATTGTTATGACCTCGTGCTCTCGTGTCCGGCGAATATTATTTGATAAAATTTGGATATCATCGGCATTCGCAGCATTAAGTACAGCTTCTTTGATTGTCTCAAAATTTACTTTCTTCGATGCTGAATAATTCAAATTGATTCCTTTTACTTTACACACGATTTTTTCAGTGCCATCTTTTGTACTAAAGACTTTGTAGGAATAATTTTTGGGGCCTCCACTTACGAATTCAGTAATATAACTTCCATACCCATAGCATTGTAACTCGTCAGTCATATCCCCTATAAATTCACCAGTCTGTGGATCAGGTTCTCCTTCACGACTTACATAGATTACAGAATCGGTGTCGTAGTACAAGACTCTAGCTCCTAATATTTCCAGGTAACTATACAATTTCAGACGAGCTTGTGTGGTAGTATAAGCTGCAATACACACATTAACAGTTGATAAGGTCTCCGCTTCTTCTTCTTTATACAACCAACTTACTATAACATTTTCCTCATTTATAGGTAGAATGTGACAGACTTCAATAGTTGGATTTGTAAGCATTTGGAATAATTCTGATGGACTATTAATTATACATGTTTTCGATTGATTTTCTCTTTGTCCAAATTTACCCCAAAATGAATTAAGTATGAGCTTAGCAAAAGATCTCTTCCCAGGGTTATCACAAATTTGTGCAAAATCGAGTTTAACATCTTCATTACTCAAAAAGTCAGCTACATATTTCTTTTTCTCTTCCATTGTAGCACATTTATCTGGCCACCCTGATGCTTCCTGTTTCATTTTAATGAATTTATTCATCATTTGACTGAAAAGGCCATCTGATTTTTCCATTTTATTATATTGAATCATAGAATATTCCCATATTTCGAAAATATCTACTATCTTATACCCTTTATCCTTTGCTTTTAAGACCTCATCAATAATCCAGGTTCCGTGTATAGCTCTTTCATCATCAGTATGGGCGCAGCGTTCGTCTTGAGACATTTGTTTGCTGCATGTTCTACACAATGTAAACATAAGCTTATTATTTTGTTTAATAGGCAATACCGGATGTAACAATTGCTCTGGAGGTATTATTTTACATTTTATAATCCCATTCGTGTTTTTTAAGTCGATTTGAGAACAATCGGTGGTGTGAACTTTAGGGTGATCCACTGGATATTTCCCGTATTTGCAAACCCATGGGTATAGGGAGCATACATCTATGTACTTGATTTTTTCACCTTCCTTACATTTATAATAATTATATGTGTTCCCCGTACGGCCCCCATAAAATGCGTCGCGATGATTTAATGGGCTTTGTTGTATTAAAGGATGTGTTTTTAAATATTTGACATCATCAGTACTCAATTGTTTCTCGAATTCACAAGCCCACATTTCAATTGCCTTGTACCCGAACTGCCTTAGCCGTGTAGATTTAGCCATGGTTTTTTCATAGCGTAGATTTAACGTGTCGCACGGATCTTTGCTTAAAGGCATGTCGCGAAACGTTTTCAAACATGAGTGGCCATGATAATAACAACCGTGGAACTCAAACACCTCTTTGGTTTCCTTGCAAAAACCGTCAACTTTCACACCACATACTACCGCTTCTCGCTGCTTAGCTGCATGTTGAATGTAACAATTCCGTCTCCTTTCTTCCAAAATAAGCCATTTAATTGCCTGGATCGACTGATTATCAGTTTGTCTGTATCCATTTCTAGGTATTAAGCCTATAGTGTTTGGTTTAAGAAAATTACGACGGTACACCAAGTTGCATGCTGATGCTATAGTCACAGCTTCCAAAAACGGTTCCACATTACACTGCTCAAGGAAAAATTTTCTGAATTTTATACATGCTTCAGATAAGATCTGTACATCGCTTTCACAGTATGCAACAAGGTCTCGCTGCATATTAAATTCACTTTGTTTATTTTCTTCATACCATTTAAAGAATACATCCCGATCATTTATCTTCATGGCATCCGGATTGTAATATTCTGCAGGCGGCAGTGGACCAATATAGTTTTCATTTTCGATGGTATTAAAGAAATGCGGAAAATACCCCTTTTTTAACTCTTGCGGTAAATCGAAAGCTTTTGGAAGAACTGATAGAGCCATGGGAAAATAGTTCAATGAGTCTATGAATTTCACATTCCCCAATCCCATGAGTATTATTTTAGTTCCCCTCATAATCAATTCGGGGTGAAATTTTGTATTTTGCAAGATATAGTTTAAAATAAATTGGTGATCATATGCCTGCCCATTATGAGCCAAAACAATAACTTTTGTGAAACTTTTTCGGGCGTTCAAAAGGTGCTCTAAGAACTCGGATATAACATTCTGACCCTTTTTTATATTAAGTCTGAATTTACATTTCTGACAGAAGTGTAGATTATTCTCATCCAAACAAAGGTCACATCTTTGCTGGAAAACACATAAATTCGGTTCATGAAGTTTTACTGGAACAGCATAGTCTTTTATCACTTTTTCAGCAATAATCGTTTCTTGACGACTCTCCAAATCATAAAACACATAGAGAACATTGCCTAATTTTGGTCTTCTAGTGTCGCATCGAATATAACACAAGTGTTCTTGGGAAACGTGTTTATTACAATTTTTACAATAGTATTCATTACAAGTATGTTCTCTATCTCTTCTATATGTTTTCAGACAATCAACACATTTTTTAACTGTTTCACAAATTGCTCGGTTTCCTGTTGACCCCGAAGCCTTATGGTTATCAAAACATTCCTGTCCTCTAAAACTTCTATTGCAATCTTTACATACAATTTCGGATAGATTTTGAGGACATATAGGTGATTGCTTGAGGGCATGACTTTACACATCTATGATCGGTTTTATTATTGAATGGTACACTACAAATTTCGCAAAAATAAGCACAACCAAATGCCGCTGTCAAAGATGTTATAACATTGAAGTGACCTTTGTAAAACAGTAAATTTATTCTCTTATCACTGTTATATGTATCGTCTTCGAATATAATACTTCGTCCTTTTTGCTCATATTCGTAGACTGTGATCTTATAATTCTTCAAATAACTTTGAAAAGTGCGAAGCTCTGGAATACCACAACCTTCGGAAGGTATACTAACACCGGTCAAAATTATTAGATTAGCCGTTCGAAGATCTTGAGATTTACCAATATTGCGCCGAATTTTTGCATATTCTGAGTCTTTATCAATAAAGGCAATTGCAACAACTAACGCACGAGGTAAACATAGGTTGTCTTTGTTTCTTATTACAATGATTCCCCTCCGCTTTTTGCATTCTTCATCGAAAGAATTGTATTTCTTATTTCGATCATTTCCTTGTCCTTTAGGAGGCCTTATCGATGTAAGATTTATACGGAAAGTATCCGTGCTTAAGCCCTCGGAATTGCTTTGGAAAATTTTAGTGATTAAATCCCATACCTCGCTCCACTTTAAATCGGATGCCTTTCTATAGCTCATCCAACCAGGACCATGGTGTTCGAAATTCTTCCCTGTAAATGTTATACCCACCATATCAGAAGGATCCAAATCGTTAGTCACTTTTTTAAATATCCCTTTCACTGCATTCTGAATCCAGCTAGATGGTTCAAAGTTGTCTGCTACATCCCTAATCCGGAATTCAATTTTACGACCACGCAAATTGAATCTTTTCACAAAGGTTGGGTAATCTTTAACCACCTCAAAGCACTTAAAAGTCGAATAAACCAATAAAAAAGAAAAAGAACAGTTAATTTCTTTGTTTCACTTTTTTTTTTTTTTTTTTAATTTATTTTTTATTTTATAAAAATGGTTGTGAGTAGGGAACTTGCACCTCATCGTCTTCCTCTGCAACAGGATGGAACGCCAACTCAAAGGAATTTCCAACCGCTTTGATGACTTCCATCTCATATAAGGGGAGTTGGGTAATGGTGTCCTCCTCCATTGCGTTGAATCTGAGAGGCAAAAATACCTTTTTCGCCTCCAGCTCTACCAGGATCCTTGGTCCATACTTGGTCTGACACCGCATCGCCTTCAAGATACGACTCCGTTTCCCCAATTCTACCATTTTCAGACCCTCTAGGGGCTTTACTTTACCCAGTTGGTTAAGGAAATTCATGTTCTTTGCATGTCTAATTTGAAATAAACTGTTACTTAGTACCTTCAACACTCGCCTTTTATACATGAAAATACCTCCGAAAATATCACAATTTCTTCTCAAACAATGTGGTCAGTAAGATAAAAGTAACACAGAGCAATATGGTCAGCGAATCTTAAGGGGGAGCGAGCCATATCTGACGCCGATAATATTATATTATCTCGCCCCACAATGTATTGTCCTGAACAAATAAAACATTAAATAATCAAACTAAGAAACCATACACATGTAATGTCTAACATTAATCAAACTAAGAAACCATATACAATGCAATGTCCTAAACAAACAAATGAGCTCAAGATCGCTACAATACACAATTTAGTCGTATAAACAAAGACGATCTTGAACTCACTATTCACCGTTGCTTCCAATATCCATGGGGTTTCTTTATCGCATCAACCGTTTAATTACTATGGAAGTCAATATCTCCAAGCTATTCACTCTAAACACACAAAACTGATAACAAAAACTAACAACCACCACCGGCGGCCGGCGCGTCACTCCAAGGTCAGATCTTACCTCTCGCTCTAGCTCCAACCTCATATCTTCCCTCTCGCTCTAGCTCAGAATTCCCAGTCCCAAGGGTCCCAATACCTACTCCACTCCAGCAACATATTAATTAAATGGCATAGCCAGCAGCATTCATCAAATCATCAATAAACCCAAATAGTTGCGATTACGAGTTATCTTGCGGATACTCGTAGTAAGCTGCAAAACCTCATCATCTTCTTCAAATTGGTATGCATCGGCAAGCAAGTCTAAGTAAATGTAAGTTCCTACTACAATATCCCAGGAGTCCGGTTTTCAATTATCACATATGATATAACTAGTTGCACTAGGAAACTCAAGAAGCAACATTTACACAGACGCTAAGTGTTAAAGGATTACGGATGTTCATCTGTGAGTCATTACCATCAAAGCTTAGTGAGCTAGTAGGTAATTAGCCATAGAAAGATGCCAGGTCAACCTTTATAACACAGAATTATAAAACACCTTGATGTAAACGGCCTGTCCAGTTTCTTTCCTTTCTTTCCAATTTTAATTCTCTATCTCAATAACGCTACGCACAATCATTTTATGAAAGTTACTTAGATCACCTCAATATCGCAAAACATAAACACAGATATATATACATATATAATTTCGATTAAATCCCTTATCAAAACATTTCTTTAAGAAAATCTGATTCGCTGAAATAGTGCTTCTCTCCATTTCATTCCACTCTAAGTGTAGGAGCGCATATGCGATTTCAATCGCACGACTGCTTAGTCGCCAAAAATGCAACACACACATTTCAATGTGAATGCGCGCCCATAACATCTACAAATCGCAGGGTTTATTATCCCGCGATTTGTTCCATTTTAAGCGCGACGCGATAGTCGCCAAAATAAATGCCTCATATCAACTTCAAGCAATACACACACACTTGCGATTTAAATCGTTGCGATTAAAAAATCGTTGTCGCAACAAGATGTTGGTATGCACGCACTTGCGATTTTCTATCGCATCATAATTTAGTCGCAAAATATGACCCACTTGGTTTTATACCTGAATGCACACATATACAACTAAATAATCGCAGCGATTAAAAAAATGCAGCAAGCTCCATATTTAGAAACGATTTTTTTCCCGCAAATTAAAATGGCACATATGGATTGGCATGAATCTCATCACACTTGCGACTTTGAATAGAAGTCTTGTTAGTATAAAAATGGATTTCACGGCGAAGTGTTGCATTGTAGCTCTGTATTTACGTTTAAAGTCTAAAAAAAAACCTAAAAGAAAATATTGGGTAAATCCTGTTATAAGTACAAGATTACTGAAGGGAAAGTTCCATACAATTCACCACAACTTAAAAGAACACCCAAAAAAGTTTATGCAGTACTATCGAATGAGTGGCAAAAGCTTCGATGAATTGCTTCAATTAATTGAACCCAAAACACAATACCAGGACACAACGTGGCGGAAATGTATATCACCTGAGGAACGTTTATCTGTGACATTGAGGTAATACTTCAAAAACTAAATAATTTCTTTTATTTTTTTATTTACTATTTCTAATTTAACTCAAATCTACTAAATTCATTACAAAAAAAAAATCTTTATAAGAACCGTAATATTTATATAAAAGGAATACATAAAGTTAATGATTCGAAATTGTACTGCAACTTTCAGATGAATCATTTGGTGATAATACGAGTATACATATTAGAATTTGTTAAAGTATTTCCAGGAGATATGTTGTCAGTTAAATAATTTGAAATAGAAGAATGATGATGTGCTGAACTTAAAGGTACTACATGGTTTTGGGGTAGTCGTGGTGATGACGTAGTAGGTAAGGTTGGCACGTGTCCAACTTGGTGAGGGAATCTTTGTGTTATTGATGGTGTTTAACTGCGTTTCTTGTGGATGGTATGCCATATTACTGTGAACTGGGAACATTGGTAGGTGATACTGTCTTGTTCGGTTCATAACATTAAGTATTTCTATTTTTGCAAAATGTTTTTGCTCTTCATTGTTCTTCAACATGGGAACAAGCATGAGAGCAAAACTTTTGTCTTCGTCAATTTCATCCTTTTGTTTTTCTTCCAGAATTTGAAGTAATTGACTTTCGAATGTTGTAGTTGTCTGTGGTGGTCTTGATGAAGTTTTTTTTGTACGACGTCGAGAAGAATGAGCTTCACTCAGTTCATTTTCCTGAGTTCTTTCATTTTCATTGAACGGTTCTTGTAAATTAATGGTAGTAGGTCGGCCTTCCAACGTCGGAATTAAAAAAAGCAATGAATCAAAGTGAATATATTTTCTTCTTTTTTTGCAGCTTGACCAGAGACACTAGACCGTTGTTTTGCTAGTTCCCTAGCGAAGCAATCCTTTAAATTTCTCCACTTTCTTTGAACCTCTTTCCCTAAAACAGAAAAAGATTTAAGTTTTTGTAAAGATTATTTGAAATTAAAAATCATTTGCATGATATAAACGAGTATACATATGTACTGCGTATGCTTACTAAAGACATAAAACATAATTGAATAAATTATTAAAATCTTACAGATATCTTGCTTCCGGAGAAAGTTTTATATCCCTACACTTTCAATATCTACTGAGCACCAGCACTATAAGAGAAATTGTAAATGATACATGTGCAGTGATTTGGGAATGTTTGCAGCCTTTGTACATGTCAGAAAAATCGGAAAAGGACTGGAAAGATATTGCCGTAGAGTTCTATGAAAGAACAAACTTCCCACATACGACTACGGAAGCCTCATAGCACCGGATCTGAATTCTTTAACTATAAACAATTTTTTTCAATAATTCTTTTGGGTATAGTGGATGCTGACTATTGTTTCACTGCAATAAAAGTTGGGGCATTTGGTGGAAACAGTGATTCCAATGTATTTAAGAAGTCTATTTTTTACAATAGATTAAAAGAAAATCAATTAAATACACCAAGCCCAGAGAAGTTACCAAATGACGAAGGCGAAAGACCTATGCCTTTTGTGATAGTAGGCGATGAAGCTTTTGCACTATCACAAAATGTATTAAGACCATATCCGAGTAGAAATTAGTCTATAAAACAAAAGGTTTATAATTATAGACTTACACGTGCTCGCCGAATGGTCGAATGCAGTTTTGGAATATTGGCAAATAAATGGAGAATTTTCCACAGACCGATAGATGTTAAACTTGATTTTGCAGACCAAATAATTAAAACATGTTGTGTTTTACATAATTATGTTCGGAAAAAAGATGGAGTACAGTTTGATGATGAGTCATACGAATGTCCATTGGAATCCAATCATGCAGCCGGAAAAAGACCTAATTCATGTGCTCTTCAAATAAGAGATTATTTCTCAAATTATTTTGTAACTTCACAAGGCTCTATACCTTGGCAATATGATAAGATTTAGATGGTTTTAAAAAAGTGTATGACTGACCAAAGTTCTAATACAATTTTTTTTTCAATATGTGTACATATACATATATATAATAATTTTTTTTATGCTATCGAAATAAAACAGGTTTTGTTATTGTTATTTTATTATACAATTTTTTCGGATTAGTTTTTAGACCTGTACATATCAAGCTCTAAATAACTACCAATCCGAGAAAAATGCAAAAGAGCATTGGTGTTCACTTTGTTTTGAAGCTCTCTGTATGTCGTATAATAATATGTACTATATACGATAATAACTAATAAAATAAGAACGAACTATATTTACATAGGTACATACCTTTAATTTGTTTTTCCTTTGTGGACAGTTTTGTCCAATTAGGGACGATAGCTGCGCTTACTTCACCCCATAGCTTCTCCTTTAAATTTCTGTTACTATATTCGTTTACCTTTTTGTCGAATAAAGCTTGCCGTTTTTCAACTTCTATTATAAGTTTGTCTACGTCAATAATAGGGTTCGATGGTAATTCGTAACCACTTATAACCGACTCGCTCTCAGACATTATGCAAACTGCATAATTTTAAAATCAACAAACTGGTCGCAAGTCGCAAGTGCGCGCGAGTTCATGATCACCCATATGATATAGTTTATTTTGTGACAGAACAATCGTCAACAATCTGCCGTTTGTTAGCCGTAGCGAATATTTGGTCGCATATGTGTGTATTGACATTAAAAGCAGTATGTTCTATTTTTTTTGCGGTTAAATAATCGTGCGACAGAAGACCACAAGTGCGTGCATGGTAATTTTTTTTTGCGACTACGATTTTTCTATCGCTGCGACAAACAATCGCATATGCGCTCCTAGCCTAAATTGGATCGTCTTTTGAATTTATCAATTAACTTCAAGCGAGATCATGAGTGAAAAGCAGACCAACGGTGCTATATCAAAGAGGCGAAATTTAGTTTTCGACACCAACAGACAGCATAATATGCAAACCCGAAATCGAGTAAGCAACGGTGACACGCTCAATATCACCCAATCTCACATTCAAGCAAGTTCCACAAGTTGTGTACAAAACTCTCCTCCACGTCAAGAAACCATTGCAAATAGAAGCGGTAATAGCTCTCTTAACTATGATCCCAATCTCAATAGGAGTACAAACAGAAACAGAGCTCGCAATGAGAGGATGCCTGAGAGTTTTTTTTTTTTTTTTTTTTTTTTTAAGTTCTGGCTCGCCAAGGCGATTAAATATGGGGCACTTCGACCTAAAAAGATCTTTTGTGCCGTGTGGGCCAGAAAAATTTAGACTAGTAGAGTTTCCACTTTCCGTGTAAAGCGGACAATTCTACTAGTAGAAGAATTCTTTATGTCCTCGGGGCACATTTGTTCCCTGAAAAAGATCTTCTTTCTAATTCCGTTTAGGGCCGGACATTCACATAAAATGTGTTCAGCTGACTCGTCCTCTTCAAGACAGAGTCGGCACTCAGGAGAGTCTACTATTTTCATTTTGTGTAGATGATATCTTAAACCATGGTGGCCAGTAAGGTAACCTACTAAGTTTTTGATATCATGCCTGCTTAGGTTTAGGCATTTGCTGGCATTTTTATTGAAAGGCCGAACGGCTTGTTTGGTCTGTCTTAAACCTGGGATGCTTTCCCATAGATGGATACATTTTCTGTATTTCCAGCTTTTTATTGCTGCCGTTGCTGCTGATCTAGGAGTGCAGCAGAAGGGTTCGGGACCTATGAAGGGTGTTTCCGAACCTTTTCTGGCCAGTTCGTCGGCCTTTTCGTTACCTTCCATTTTAGAACCATCCGTATACCACTTTATGCCGTTGTGGCTGTTAGGTGGGTTATTACTAACCCATGCTTCTCTCTAGGGAATCTCCGTGGAGAACCGCTTATTGAAGCATAGTGTTTTATGGATGCGGTCTGTGACCGCGCAGTTCATGTTGAGTTCTGGCAGTTCATCAAGAAGGGTCTTAAGTTCCGGATGATCGTTAAGACTTATCTCGTTTAACTGTATTTGACTTATTGCACTGCGGATCGCCACTTTTTGAATGTATATGTGGAGAGGTGTAATACCTGTTATTGCCTCTATGGCAGCCGTTGGACAGGTTCGCATGGCTCCGGAGATACCAAGGCACGCAAGCCGTTGTACCTTTTTGAGCTTCTCTTTTGCGACCTTTTGTGTGGATTTTGTCCACCATACAATGGAGGCGTATGTTATAAGGGGTCTTATCATCACTGTGTAGATCCAGTGGACAATCTTTGGAGCGATTCCCCAGGTTCTGCCATATGTGCGTCGACAGGCCCATAAAGCTCTGTTAGCTTTAGTGTGTTGATGTGAGAGTTCCAGTTTAGTCTTTTGTCCAGGATTACTCCAAGATATTTGACTTCGTCGGAATACTCAATGGTCGTGCCATTTAGTGAAATCTGAGCTAAGCTGAGATTTATTCTTTTTGTGAAAGGAACTATGATAGCTTTAGTGGGGTTTATGGAGAGATTTTCCTTGACGCACCAGTCTATAGCTATCTTAAGGGCGTTTTGCATACGTGAAGTAACTACGTTTGATTCTTTGCCCCTAATAATGATGACCAAGTCATCGGCATACCCTATTATGTCGTAGCCTAAATTACTTAATTTTTGAAGTAGGTCATCTATGACCAAAGACGACAGGAGGGTGATTTTCCGACTTTCGAGCATCGCTTTTATCCAGTTTATGGTGGGAAAGTCTACCTTTCGGTGAATTAAAGCATTTGATATTGATTTGTTAGTTTTAACAGGGCGCCTTCCGTTGATTTGCCTTTTTGATACGCATATTGACAGGGGTGTAGAGGCATGCTAAAAGTTACGCATTCTCTGATATGAACGTCAATTATTCTTTCCATTGTTTTCAGGAAAAACGATGTCAAGCTTATGGGACGATAGGATTTAGGTAGTTCACAAGGTTTGTTACCTGGTTTGGGGATAAATACTACATTGACCTCCCGCCAAGTGCGTGGTATGTAGCCCCAGTTGAAACTGAACCTAAATAATGCAATCATGTTAGGTAGGAAGAATTCCATACCCTTTTGAATGAGGGCTGGAAAAATTCCGTCACTTCCTGGTGCCTTGAATGGTTTAAATGAGTTTATGGCCCATTTTACCTTATCTGGACTAAATAATTTACCAGATAAACTATTATTTCTGCTGAGGTTAGTTGGATATGAAACCTCAGTAGTGTGATCAGTTGTGTGATCGACAATTAGGGAACCAGGGAAGTGAACTTGCAGCAAGGTTATGAGAGTTTCTTCCCGGTCGCTTGTGATTGTTCCATCAGTTTTGATGAGCAATCCCATGCAGTTTGAAGGATCTGTTGAAAGTGCTCTCTGGAGCCGCGCCACTGCTGGGAGTTTTTCCAGCTTTTCGCAGTTTGCGCGCCATGAGCCCCTTTTAGATCTTCGCAACTCTTAGTTGTATTTGGTTAACATGGATCGATATTGATCCCATACGCCGGTGCGTTTCGATTTATTGAATTGTTTTCTCACCTTCTTGCGGATAATTTCCAGGTTTTCATTCCACCATGGTACGCTTCTTTTTACCACGGTGCGCTTTACCTTACAACTATTCCTTAAGGATGAGATAATGATGTCGTTAAGCTGACATTGTGCAGCGTCCGCATCACTCGGTGTTAGTGGTGAATCTGGTAGCAGATCAGTTCTGATTGCCAGATTTTCACTATATGTTCTCCAGTTAGTTAATTTATTATTGTATTTGACCGGCGCGCACTCATTGTTGCATCGCAGCCTGAACATAATATGCATATGATCAGACAGAGAAGCTTCATCAGACACGTGCCAGTCCTCTACAATGTTTTGTATAAAAGGAGACGAGAGAGTAAGGTCTAAAACTTCTTCTCGTATACTGTTCCTAAAAGTGGGCTTATCACCCTTATTTAGAATAACTAGGTCTTTACTATATAGGTAATCTAAAAGTAACTCACCTCTTTTGTTTGTGTCTCGGCTGCCCCAAATCTGGTGATGTGCATTCGCGTCGCAGCCGATAACAAGATGTACTTGCTGAGTTTGGCAGTACTGGACAAGTTCCTGTACTGGTGTAGGTGGTACCTCCTCTATGTCCCCAGCAAAATACGCCGATGCGCATACAAACTTGTGTATCACATGGCCATTGTGGCGTTCAATTAAAACGGCCACCAGGTCCCTAGTATTGAAACCTGGAATGAGAGAGAATTTTATATCTTTCGCAATGGAAAGAACTGCCCTAGGTCTGAAATTACCTTTGGCAAAAATTAGCTCTCTATTTCTGCTGTTAAGACCAAAGATCTTACCTGTAGTTGCCCATGGTTCCTGGATTAAACCAAGCGACGTTCCTTTCGGCACATCTTTGGCTATAGGTGTCCGATGCACCCATAGCGCGGTGCAGGTTTGCCTGCAGCACAGTTAGAGACGTCATTTCTTCTTCACGTACTCGGGATTACGCACTCTATGAGCTTTGTTATCACCCCTGCGTCGTACGTAACCCTGTTGAGAGAGACCACTTTGTCTCCCCCTTGGACTTCTGGTGTTCTGTCCATCTTTCCCGCTTATATGTGCCTGTTCGGCCGCCAGTTTTGGCCTAAAGCGGTTACGGTGCGCGTTTGTGATGTCCGTTTTCTTAGCCTTTGCTTTAGCATCCAGCACCACAGTTGTTTTAGCAACTGAGTTACCCGTGGCAGCACTAATGCCAGCCACTGGTGGTGTGGCGCTACTGTTGGCGCTTGTGGAAGGCTTTTCTGAAGCATCAGTGGCAGTACTAATACCAGCCCCTGGTGTTGTAGCCTTTTGTTGGTTTTCTCTTGACGCCTGATTCGTCGATTTGTCCGCGCTCTTGAGGATTATTTTGATCTGTCCAAATCTGAACGAGACCATCCCCTTTAGCTCAACAAGTCGCTTCATCGTGCTTTCGTTTACAGCAAGGACCATATGGGCGACATCTCTGTCGTCAGATCTTTGCAGAACTCTCCACGTTCTGGTGTTGAGTTCTTTATTCTGGCCATCTAGAATTGCCAGTATTCTTTCATTCGCTACTCCGGTACTATGTGGGAAGAAGGCTCTGACGATATGTGGTTTCGGGAAAAGTTCTTCCCCCACAATCGTCACTTCCATCCCGCATTTCTCTTTGAGCTTCGCGAAGTTTGTGCTCATCCACTCTGCAGTGGTAGCATCCGCACATACTATCATTAGCCATCCGGCTTTGAAAGTTGTACCGCGGAAGGCTGGTTTGGTCCCCTCATCACGTTGTTCGATGGTAATGTCCATAATCCTCTCCTGAATCTGAGCCATTTGCTCATTACTGAGAGGATTGCGATCCAGATCGACAGGTACTACACCCAGTCTTACAAAGCTCGCTATGTCTCTATAGGAGACTTTGTCGACGGCTGTATTTCCTGTGCGAGCTCGTTTCGCTTCGGATTGGGGCGGCGTATTGTCCTCGGACCTTGTACGCTTCACCTCGGAGCCTGTGTCGACCTCTGTCGACAGAGCAAGTGCTCTGGCCTGCTCTACGTTTTTTCCCTTTTTCAGCGCGCGCTTAAAACGGCGCTGTTCGGATGGTGTGAATTTGACGCGCTTAGACTCAGTCTGTGCAGTTATGCCAGAGGTCTCCGGCGCGCCTGTATTCAAGGGATGCACTTCATCCGAGAGTATGCTAACATTGCATAGCGTACTGGACTCAGAGATATCGTCACTAAGAAGGGACAAGTTCTCTTCTAAGCTCATCATCTCCGAATCCGTGGTTTATGACCCTTCCCGATTGGCAGGTGTCACGTCATTTACGCCAGGTGTTGTCGGGGTTGTCCCCCCGGGCATTGCCGAAAAGTTGTAAGTAAGGAGGGTGGGGGGGGGGGGGGGGGGGGGGTAAGCAAAAAGGGAGAGGGGCAGATGGGGTATGTAAGGGTGGGGTAGGAGCGGACGTGAAGTCCTGGTCAGTTCTTGGTTGACGCTCATCGGACGGCCTGGCCCTTGCAAGCCCGATGACTCTTTACGTCGTAAGGTGACTGACCCCGCTAAGAGGTGCCTGAGAGTTTAGTGACGTCAATTACAATCACACCAACAAATCCAATATTTTCAAACGCTACTACTATAGTTCAGTAACTACAACCACTACCGCTACTTCTTCATTCCCTATCATGTCTCTTTTTACAAACGAAACAGCTGATCGTAATGGGTTAATTTCCAATGATACGGCTGGTACACACGGTTGGTCTACGAGCGCGAGAAATGTAAACAATAATTTACAACCACAATCAACAGTCAGCCATCTCCACTCGCACATAAAGAGTGTTGTGGATGCTAATTTAGCTGACCTGCAAAATGCACTTTTAAAATATCTACCGAATCTAATCAAACATAATGTTGAACAGAGTATGAAAGGCTTATTACTCCAAAGTGAACAAGCACAAGCACAACAACCACAGGAGAACAGTTCCAACCCTCCCAATATTCCGAATTTTTCTAGGTTGGGCAACAGAAATCATCATACGACAGCTGATAATATTTATGCTGATCGTGTGAATTGGTCAGCTCATTCACAGTTTCATGATGAACGTTTTATTCCACATACTGATTATTCAGACCATTTTGACCGTAACGAGTATAATTCTTCTTTTAATCAAAACTCAAGAAGACCTCCTTTCGATCATCATATAGCAAGACCCAATCATCGAAGCTTTGAGTTGGGTCGTTGGGGTATTCGATTTGATGATACTTTGAAGGGTATGTCTATAGAGGATTTTGTTTTTCGAGTCGAAGTTCTCAAAAATAATTACAATTGCCCGTGGGCAAAAATAATTAAAAATTTCCATCACTTGCTATCAGATTCGGCACAAGATTGGTATTGGTAGTATCTCAGGAGTAATCCGCGAGGCGAGTGGCCAATGCTTCGAGCAGCATTACTGAAGCAGTTTAAAGGATTTGAAAATGATTTTGAGGTCCTCAGACAAATAATGGACCGAAAACAACTGCCAAACGAATCATTTGATGGTTATTTTAAAACAATTCTTCATTTAAAAAGTCAACTGAAGGAACCTATAAGAGAATACGATCTCATGAACATCCTCAGGAACAATATTAACCATCGTTTAATGAACTTCATTTATCCCATGAAGATAAGTTCACTCGAACAGTTTAGAGACGAATGTAGGCGAACAGAGAAGATGTTACATTCACGCTCTGCTAGTCAAAATCGTTTGCGGCAAGTAAATGAATTAGAGTGTTCCGATGAACATCAAACGGATATTTATCCTGATCCACAGGCTAGCATCTCGGTAGTCTCGCACGCAAAACGTCCCAACGCTTCGAATGTATATGAAAAACTTTCAAATGGCACGGCCATATGTTTTAACCGCAAAAAGCTAGGCCATTTGTTATTCACTGTAATATGCCCATACGCAACTTATTTTGCTATAGGTGTGGTACGGATAATTACACTGTTTTAGATTGCCCAAAATGTCACCCCCTAGAGGGAAACCAGAAAACGAACTTGACAAATTCTAGGGTGTCAAGTTTGACACAAACCTACCCGGAATAGCAAAAAGAGATGCGTCAACAAATACTTCGAATGAATTAGATAAAATTGATTTGAATATACGTAATCCCCTCGAGGCTGATCATTCGAAGGAACCTGTTAACAATCTTACCACTTTCAAGAAAAAAATACTACCTATTACTCCATTTTATAAGAAAACGAGCAACGACTTAACGAATACAATAGAATACGAAAAAGAATTTTTGATGTAGGAGAAATCTCAAAACCAGAATTTCCACTAAAAATAATTAAAGCAAGACACCGACATAGGAAGAGACGTGCTTACCAGAAGCTCATTAGCGAAACTGTTCTCGGAAGAACGTTACATGACGGAAGACTCTACGCCAAAGTATTACTGCAGGGAAGAGAAATCACTAGATTGCTAGATAGTGGAGCCTCGGTTTCATGCTTAGGTATAGGCTGCATGGATCTGGTTAAGCAACTGGATACTCCAATAATTAAATTCAACTCAAAAGTAAACACCGCTGAACCTGCGGGTTGGTTACCTACCAGGCGCGTCCCCGGGTGGTGGATAGGGGGACCTCGGTACGATACGTTCGTGATCCGAGGTTTTAGAGTTATAGCGGCGTTTTATACACCGTCAAAGCTCTATCGCGAACCAAACCAAAAAACAAGTATGCAGGAACAACTAAAAGATATAAATACTCCAGGTGGTACTCGCATGGGCGAAAATCCACCCGTGGTCTTTTCGACCACGGTCGGGGCACGGATTCTGGAGGCCCCAACCGACATACTTTTACCCCCCGCCTGTACAGGCGTTGACCTTCGAGTTGCGAAAAGGTTTGCTTCCGAAGATTCCTGCAGCTCTATCTCCGACACGTTCGGTAGACTGGGCTGGAAACATGGAGAAAGTGGCGGAGAGGTTCAACTTGATACGCTTAATCTTCAGACCAATAGACAGACAGCCGATAGGTGCGATGCTGCCGATGAGGCCTGCGAAACCGAACAGGTGAAACGGGCCACAGAGGCGGCGTCCACTGGTCAGCGTCCATCTAAGAGCCAGCGAAAGAGGAAAAGGAGAAAAGCGGCTATCGTGCGGCGCAAAGAAACTGCACCGCCAGTTGAAGGCGCAAGCGCTGAGAACTGCCCTTCCCCGGCGGCGACGGCAAAGAGATGCAGGTCGGCAGAGGTTACCCCAACCGAAACCAGCCAGCTTACTGAAACCTACGCTGAATCCCCTTCCAATAGCTCGAACAGGAAAAAACGGAGGAAGAAGGCCTCAAGCGCTCCTGTCGGTGGAACTGCGCGCGCACCTTCTGCGTGCCCTTCCACTAGAACACTTCCAGCTGATGTATTTCCAATGATTGGATTTACTCAGATTAACCTTCAACACTCCAAGGCTGCTACTGCACTCATCAGTAAGAAACTTTCCGTGTTGAACACAAAAGCCCACATAACATCCATACAAGAGCCATGGGTGTGGAAAAATCGCATCTGTGCCTTGGAGGTGTCCGTGGCACCACGATACTCTGTGACGAGCGGTCCGAGAGACCAATGGCTTGTGTTGCTGTGTCGAACCTTCTCTGAGTGACTAAGCTTGGACAATTTTGAGGCCAAGATTTGGTTGCTGCAGCCATTAGCTACGAAACGAATGGAGATTGGACGACCTTCGTCGTGGCGTCAGCTTATTTCCCCTATGATTCAGTAGTGCCTCCACCACCAAGGGCAATTGCTGAACTCATAGACTATTGCGACACCAGGAAGATGGGCCTAGTTATATGCTGCGATGCCAACGCTCAAAACACTGTTTGGGGCAGTAGCAAATACAACATGCGAGGAAACCATCCCCTGGATTTCATTATATCATCTGATCTTACTATCAACAATGTTGGCTCGCAGCCAACTTTTGTGACGTCAAGACGATAGAAGGTGATCGACCTGACTATCAAATAGATACTTTAAGGCGGTTACCAACTGGAGGGTCTCTTCGGAGGCATCCCTCTCAGATCCTAGATATATCGAATTCCAAATCGAATGCGAAGCCATAACTTTGCAGGAGAGGAGGAATCCAAGAAAAACCAACTGGATACGCTTCAGGGAGGAAATGGGAAAAACTCTCAAAACTCCAACCAAACTCAGGACGAGACAAAAGGTAGAGGATGCTGTTCAAAACCTGAATAGTGCCATTACTAGCTGTTTCGAACTGACGTGCCCAGTAAGCAAACCCCCTGGCAGAACGCCGGTTCCCTGGTGGAGCTCGGAACTGCAAAGAATCCGAAGGGAAGCTAGAAAGCTTCTAAAGAGGTCACTCAAGACTGATTTGGAGACAGATTGGAATCTCTACCGATCGAAGCAGAAGGAATATAAGAGGCTTATTCGGGTATCGCAAAGTGCTTCTTATAGGAATTTCTGCGAAAAGATTGAAACACTGCGTGAAACTAGTAGGTTGGTTAAATTTCTGAAAAAGGGCAAACCAGCTAAACTGGACTCACTTAGAAAACTTGATGGCACCTTCACTGAGACGAAAGCGGAAACTCTTAGTTATCTGCTGGAGTCTCACTTTCCGGGTAACCAGATTACAATTGGCTCACAACCAGCCCCGATTACCGAGACTATGAGTGAGCCAAGACAAACAACTCGGCGTAGCTGGTATATTGCGAAGGCCGTGGTGACGGACGAGGCCATTAAATACGCCTTTGCGTCTTTGGACGGCTTCAAGTCGCCTGGTACGGACGGAATATACCCAGCCATGCTGCAACAGTGTACAAACCAGTTGCTACCGACTATGAAGAAAATCTTCACCGCTGTCCTAGCACTGGCATACATTCCAACACCCTGGCGTACAGTTAGAGTGGCATTTATACCAATATTGGCAGAAGTGACTACTCGCTCGCCAAGAGCTTCAGACCAATCAGTCTGACTTCCTTCTTGCTGAAAAGCATGGAAAGGCTGGTCGAGCTTCACGTGCGCAAAACTGCTTTGCGATTGCACCCACTATCTCAGATGCAACATGCCTATCAACGCGGAAAATCCTGCGAGACTGCGCTCCAAAATCTAGTTGGTAGAATTGAGGGCGCGCTTGACAGAAAAGAATACGCGATGGGCATTTTCATCGATATTGAGGGTGCTTTTGACAATGCGACTTTTGATAGCATGTGCAGCTCCGCCAGACAACACGGCGTAGACGAACCATTGGTGTTGTGGATTAAAGCAGTGCTAATGAATAGAACGTTGGTTGCGGATGCGGATTGTGGCCGCTATGTTATGGCGGGGTTAAACAGAGGCTGCCCGCAAGGCGGCGTCCTGTCTCCACTGCTGTAGCGTATGCTGGTCGACTCTCTGTTGAACGCACTCAACAGTTCTAATATTTACGCTCAGGCGTACGCCGATGATGTTGCCGTGCTTTCTGTTGGATCATGCCTAGCGACTATATGCGCCAAGGCGCAGGCGGCCATTGACGTGATCGACGAATGGTGCACTAGGAATGGGCTCTCGGTCAATCCTCTTAAAACTGAGGTTGTTCTCTTTACGAGAAGGAGGAAGCTGGTCGGGTTGACTCAGCCAGTGCTAAAAGGCATCACAATCCAACTCTCCAATGAAGCAAAGTATCTGGGAGTCATCCTGGATAGCAAACTTCTTTGGTCCAAACATGTTGAGCTGAAGACTGCCAAGGCGCTGTCTGTTTTCTGTCAGTGCAAAGGCATTTTCGGCAAGACATGGGGCTTATCACCGAAAAGAGTCCTATGGATTTATACGGCTATGATAAGACCATTTATAGCATACGCATCGGTTGTTTGGTGGAATAAGCTTTCACGTAAATACGTCACTGCTGCTTTTGCCAAACTCCAAAGGCAGGTATGTCTGGGCTGCACGGGGGCCTTCCCCAGCACGCCTGGTTTCGGCCTAGATGCACTATTTAACCTTCCGCCCCTTGATTTTTACATCATGGGCTGTACAATCATGGCTATCTCACGTCTTAGAAGAGGTGCCTTTTGGTATAACTCGCACTGGAGTTTTGATGAACTTGCGCAACGGTTGTCCTTCGACTCCTGTCTTATGGATATGCCGTCTGATGTGATGACACCGGAACTTCGGCTAAAGCGCAACTACGAGGTCGACTTTCCTCGCGTCCAGGACTGGCTCTGGCCGGACTCTGAACCTGGAAGGGAATGCAGTCGAATCTTCACGGATGGCTCCAAAACCGATCAAGGATCTGGTGCTGGTGTCTTCGTGGAGAGCGATAACGTTAGACTTTTCTTTCCGTTAGGCAAATATGCGTCAGTCTTCCAAACAGAGACTTATGCTATCCTAATGGCCATGGACTATGTTACGAGGAACAGGTGGAGGGGGCGAAGTATCTGCGTCTGTAGCGACAGTCAGGCTGCGCTTAAGGCCTTACTCAAACCCTTAACTACCTCCAAAATAGTACGTGAATGCAAGATATCTCTGAATTCGGTCGGAAGGCTGAATTCACTTAAACTTGTCTGGGTCCCGGGTCATAACGGGATCACGGGAAATGAGATCTCCGATGAACTTGCTAGACAAGGCTCAGAGGGGGACTTTTCAGGACCTGAACCAGCGATCTGTCTGCCTGCGTCCTCGGTCAGGGCTTCCATTGACGGTTGGGTTTCCTATGAACACAATCGCAGTTGGCATGACTCTCCAGGGTGCAGACAGACTAAGCAAATGCTCCCCGACGTCTGTAGGAAATCCGCGGCAGTCTTGTTGTCTCTGAACAGAATAGACTGCAGACAGATTACTGGCGTTCTTACGGGACACTACGCTTTTGCCAAACACCTTAAGGTGCTAGGCCTAAGCGACACCGCCAACTGCGAAGCCTGTGGAGAGAGCGACGACACTGCGGAACATTTCCTCTGTGATTGTCCTGCTTTTGCTCGTATCAGGTGGCAGGTATTTGGTGCGGATATGGTGAGTGCTGTAAACCTAAGCTCCTTATCATTGAAGCGCCTTCTCGTTTTTCTTAGAAAAACGAGTAAATTCCCACAGTAAAATGTGGTGTGTCTGCCTGCTAGTACAATGGACCAGTATGGAGTCTGAGTGCTCCAGTGCAGTAAATATCACACACCCGACAAAAAAAAAAAAAAAACACCGCTGAGGGGAAGGAACAGGAAATAGTGGTCGTATTTCGGTGTTAATAAAATATAACGGAGTCGAAAAAAACTTGGACCTTTACCTGGTTCCCTCACTTGTTCAACCACTATATCTGGGCATCGATTTTTGGTCAAAGTTTCAGATTGCGCCTCACCTCATTAGCGAGGTTTCTTAAGAGTTGAATGAGAACCAACATTGCGCAAATAGTAGTAAGCCTACACCACCGATGCATATACTTACTATTGACCAAGAACGAAGGTTACAGTCAGTGATTTCGGAGTTTCCTTCTTTTGCAAAGCTTGGGCTAGGGAAAACGTCACTAGAAAGCCATGTAATACACACTAATGAAGCTGACCCGGTAAAACAGCGACACTATCCTGTGTCACCAGTAATACAACAAATGATTTATGCGGAGCTGGATCGCATGCTCGCTTTGGATGTAATTGAGGAGAGTAATAGTGCATGGAGTTCTCCCATAGTCCTTATCCGTAAACCGGGTAAGAACAGGCTATGTTTGGACTATAGCAAGGTAAACTCTCTCACCAAAAGAGATGCGTACCCGTTACCGCATATAGAGGGTCTGCTCAGCCGACTTGGAGATACGCATTACATTAGTAGTGTGGATCTCAAAGACGCGTTCTGGCAGATCCCTCTTGAAGAGACATCAAGGGAGAAAACGGCTTTTACTGTGCCAGGGCGACCTCTCTATCAATTCACCGTCATGCCTTTTGGGTTGTGTAATGCACCCCAAAGGATGTGTCGGTTAATGGATAGAGTGATCCCCAGCGCACTTAGGGAAAATGTTTTCGTCTATTTTGATGATCTCCTCATTATTTCACCAGACTTCAACAAACACCTTTCCGTTCTTCAGCAAGTAGCCAATTGCCTAAAGAAAGCCAATTTGACAATCAATGTCGAAAAGTCATTCTTTTGCTTTAAAGAGCTTAGGTATCTGGGATATGTAATCGGACAGGGGCATATCAAACCGAATCCTGAAAAGGTATCTGCCATTCAATACTTTCCGATCCCATCGACACAGAAACAAGTAAGAAGATTTCTAGGTCTTTGTGGATGGTATCGGAGATTCATTCGATTTTTCATCATTGGCAACCGCATTGACTGATGTCCTGAAAAAAGGAAACACATTTCCGCTATCCTCTACGCCGTGGCTTCCTTCGAAGCATTGAGATCAGCTCTGGTTTCTGCACCTCTTTTAAGCAATCCCGACTTTTCGAAAGCTTTCGTCATTCAGTGCGATGCATCGACTAAAGGCATTGGAAGTGTGTTATTCCAATACGACGATGAGCACAAACGAAAAGCCAATTGCTTATTTCTCGGAAAAATTAAACACCGGCCAGCAAAAATATAGTGTAACAGAGTTAGAATGTTTCGCAGCAGTTAGATCGATTTATAAATTTAGGCCATATATCCAAGGGACTTCGTTTACGGTCATCACAGATCACGCCAGCTTAAAATGGCTGATGGATCTCAAAGATTTAAGCGGAAGGCTTGCTCGTTGGTCTCTTAAGTTACAGGCGTTCACTTTCACGATCGAACATAGAAAGGGAGCAAATAATATAGTGCCGGATGTGTTATCGAGGGAGTATGTGGAACAGATAGTTCCTAGTGCAACTAACTGGGCAAATAATTTACTCGACCTTAGTTCACCAGAATTTCAATCTTCTCAATATCAAGATCTCATCGCAACTATAAAAGATAATCAGAATAATCTTCCTGATCTGAAAATCCTAGATCAATTAGTTTCCAAAGGGCATTTCATGGTAGTAGTGACCATTATAACGCACAATATCAATGGAAATTGTGGGTTCCGAACGGGTTGACGAATTCGATAATTGCTCATAATCATAATCCGCCAAATTGTTCGCATGGAGGAATTCAAAAGACATTAGAGAGAATTAAAGAAACATACTGTTGGCCGAATATGGCTTTGCAAGTGCGAGATTTTGTTCGCAATTTTGAAGATTGCAAGGGAAACAAATCTCCTAACTTCACCCTAAGACCACCTATGGGGGCACAACAACAAATGGAAATCCCATTCCAGAAGATTTATGTAGATTTTATGGGCCCATATGTTCGCTCCAAAAAGGGAAATCTTTTTATTTTTGTTGTGTTGGATTACATATCCAAATTTGTTTTTCTGAAGCCTATGCCTAAAGCAACCTCAAAATTGGCTATAGAGTTTTTGGAAAAAGATGTGTTCCAAAGGTTCGGTGTGCCGGAGTTCTTACATAGCGACAATGGAAAACAATTTGTGTCACAAGAGTTCGGCCACTTTCTGACTAAATATGGTACCGTCCATACGCAAAACGCGGTGTATTCTCCACAAGCAAATGCCTCTGAGAGAGTAAATCGATCTATTCTATCCGCCGTTCGAACATACCTAAAGGAAGACTAAAGAGATTGGGACGTTCACCTATCGCAAATTCAACAGGCTCTTTGTACATCAATACATCAGTCGACAGGAATGTCGCCTTACTTCTGTCTCTTCGGTCGACACATGATGTCTCATGGAAATATGTATAAGGTAGCGAAGAAGTTGAACACCTTAACCGATGGCGAGATCGAATATTTATCTCAGGGGAGCGCTTTACAGCTTGTTAGAGAAAAGGTGAAGGCTAATCTGCAAGAAGCGTATAACCGCTCCGAAAAAACGTACAACTTAAGATCGTCGGTACGAATATTTAAGCCAGGAGAAGAAGTCTTCCGGAGAAACTTTGTTCTAAGTAACGCATCGAAACATTTCAACTCCAAACTAGCCCCGAAATTCGTTAAATGTCGTGTCGTAAGGCAAATAGGGAAGTCATTATTTGAAATCGAGAACCTCCAAGGAAAACCTGTTGGAGTATACCATGCTAAGGACTTACGGCATTAAAGAGAATCACTACCACAACACAAAAGATTCGACGATCTAACAGATACAGGGTCATGGGTCGAGCGGCCTAAGCCAAATTTCCAGTGTTCCGATTTTCATGTCTTTTGTTAACCAACAAGGGCTGTCCCAAAATGCATGACTTTGTAGCGTGACACAGGAAAACCTTATTTCAACAATCTCTGTAACAAATATTTTCTACCCCCACTATATTCATTTGTGGGGGTAGAAAATTTAACTGCCCGAATAGCTTGGTATAGATATGGCGCATGCTTTCCGGGGTAAGCCGCTGTAAGTCTTCAAGCGCCACACATTAATTAGCGGAGAATTCTTCGCTTGTCAAATCGAACTATAAAAGCCATGTGCAACCACGCTTTCATTTTTCTTTGTCGGAAATTTGTGAAAAAGGGATTGCTATGGAAAAGCATTCACCAGCAATCTAGCTACTAAATTTAAAGACATATTCTTTTGTAAAGAGAAGTGAACCTCGTTAAGGAAAATAAACAAGGAAATATTGGTCATAGGAGGTAAATATTTAAAATAATTATGATATCCTTCAGAGGGCGGGTGGTTAAAGAATATCTATTTATTTCAAAAATGTATAGCGTCTCGTGTACGCGTAATATACTCCTATAAACAAAATAAGTTGGAGGCCCCACGTGCACATAGCATGAGAGAACGAGCTAACCAACCACCTAGTACGGAATAGTTGCGCCGAGTCGGCCGCTAACTAAGAGTTCCCTAACGTTAGCCTCCTCACCAAAATAGTGCGGACGAACCAGCGAAAGAGTGGGTGCGCAAGTGCTTTTCAAGGTTTGAACCTACATCGCATGCACACGGCGTGTCTTATTACCATTTCTTTTAACCGCACACGTGGATTTTAGTCCAGTGTTCCTCCTCGATATCACTGTCGCCTAAAGGGATTTCCCACATATTCGTCGATTGCTAACGACAATCGCCCGGAATTTACCCCTCGCATGGGACTCGAAGCGATGTCCAAACCAGGGAGAATTCGCATCACAAAATTCATCGATTTCCCTGCATTTACTCCAACAACAAGATAGCTAGGACAGTATTTAGCGGTGACCTGATACCTTTACGGATAGTCGGAGGAGAGACAGGCGCAGCGTATAGCGACCACGCGACCCAACATGTCGTTCAGCCGGAGCCCAGACGAACTCGGACAGGAGGTGCAGGCTTGTGTGTTTCTTAGTATCGTCCTAACTGTAAACTTGTCGTCCAAGTAGGTTTAAAGATTTGTGTTTCCTTTATTATTACCCTTTTATAAACATTCAGCATTTAATCTTTAAGTAAGCGAAATCTAGGTAATGCCTTTAACGAACATCCAAATTCACATCTAATCGTAATATTTACAAACAGCTATATACGGAAGGCAAACATCTAAAACAACAAATCAACACGGATGAGACCACCAATTGTGCGCACATGCGGAGGCAACGAAAGAAGCATCCACGCCCCACCAATCAAATTAAGTAAACTTCAACACAAACGTATAGTGCGTACCAAAACAGTTGGCCATTCTACTGCGCAGGTCTCTTAAAATGTGTTTTACAATCTCTTAAATTGCAAAAACAAGCATAAAGAGACGAAAATGGGCGGAGCCATAATAAAAAACGACGTATACCCTGCCTTGTGTTCAAGATCGCTGTCGCGATCTCACTGAGGGTGGTTTCTTCATTTTCCTTCTTTTATACTGAAATTAGGAGCGGAGGAAAAATATAGACCATTATATGTCAACTTTACTTGGGGGCAAATATATTGTTTCGTTTTTTGTCTTGTTGGTTCTTTGTTGGAGTCACATCATACTCCTACACGTCGGATAGATTAATCAAAACATTGCACATGAATTGATTGTGTGACTGTGTCTGTATGAAGGTGTACGGTTTTAGATTTAAACCCTATTTGCTCATTATGCTTTCGTTGATCATTATTAATTGTGTCGTGCATATCGATCATGTAGGTACTGATATTGGCACGCAAAGTAAAGTAAATTGCAGTGTCACACCAAATTTTTTTTGTTTATATCATTGAATTTGGGCGAGGTAGGTAAATTTAATAAAAAATTTACAATTTGGGAATTTTTTGGAAACGTAAACGATTTTATGCCCAATAACAATAGGCACGATTTTCTGTCACAAAAAAGAGGATGGGGTATTAAACGGTTCGTTAAAGACAAAATGGTGAACGTTCTTGATTCTTCAATAATTTTTTTTAAGAAATGCAGTTTTTAAAACTTTTTGAACTACCCACCACTTTTAAATTTGTAACCTTGATTAAAAGTGTAAATTATAGCGAGATAAAATTGACGATGAATTGCAAATATAAAACAGATTTACAGCGAGCAGCAAAACAAAACACCAGTATACCAAATGGGTGGTTCGGTTTGGTTTGAATTAAGAAGTAAAAACACACACGTTTTAGTACTAAGATAAAAATATTTATTGATTTTGCTACCTATATATGAAATAGTTAATATTAATGTATATTAAATTGAATTCGAAGAACTGTCAGTTTCATAATCGGTTGAAGAATCATCTCCTGGATTGATAATTAATGCATCCGACATTGTGTCCCACATCTGCTCGTGTGAAAAGTATTCCTCCTCTGTCCTCATAATTTTTTCACAAACTTTGCGCCAATCTTCAACTGTTATTTTTGAAAATTCTTCTTCAGCTAGTTTCTGAACATCCGATAATCTAAACGTTGTATTTCGGCTTCCGACTCTTCCCTTGACTGTTGCCCAGATCTTTTCAGTAGGGTTGAGATCTGGATGATAGGGTGGCAATCGTAGTACTTCGTGTCCCGCGCCGTGAATCATATCGTCAATCTTATGCTTGGGGTGGTGATTAGTCCGATGTCGCTTTATAAGGTCATAAAGTTCGACTTTGAGCATTTTTGAAGAATGAGGTATATTGTTGAGGGAAAGCCATTCTAACATCTCCGATTTAACGGAAGCAGAAGTGATTTGCTTGTGTTCCCATTTGTTGTGATATGATGCGTTGTCCATTACAATAACCGATGGTTCCTCTAGGTTATTTAAAACTTGATCCTTCATCCATTTGGAGAAATTTTCAAAATTCATCTCATCGTGATAATCTCCTGTTTTCGACCCAGATTTAAATAAAAGCAAGGCATTATTCACGAAGCCCTTCGCTCCACCTGCATGCGCCATTATCAGCCTTTGGCCTTTTGAAATTGGCGCCTTTAAACATTGACTGGTGCCGTCAGTCCATGCCCTTGGCCTTGTGTGAGAGCTGTGAATATAGCTCTCGTCCAAATAAATAATCTCATATCCTTCTGACCTGTACTCCCGCACCTTCCTCAGATATTTCACTCGTAAAAGTTTGATTTCATTTCTTTCGCAAAGAAATTTACGGTTGTTCTCCGTTTTCCTATAAGAAAATCCATTTCTTTTTAAAATCCTATGTAGCGACATATTGCTTAGGTTCAGCTCCAAATCTTCCTGCACCCGTTGTCTTAACATTTTTAATGTTATCATCATTTTTTCTTCAATGTGGAAGTTGTATATAATTCGCCGAACAGCTGTGATACCAAATTCGTCCAATCCAGTTTTCCATTTTGTATGTGGTACTCTTTTAGTTGGAGATTCAATAGCGCCTTTCTTCTCATATTCTTTAATTATCCTTCTTATTGTTCGGGCCGAAATTCCTGTAAACTCATCTGTCTGTGAATTTGCGTATGTGATGGGATTATCTATACATAAATTCCTAGCTTCTTAAATTTTTTTGTAATATATCCTAACAACGATCTTACGTCCTAGACTTCCTATTGGTTTTCCTTTTCTTGAAAGATCCATGACAATTTATTTTATTTTAATAAACTTATGTCCTAGCAATGCTTTTGTTTTCGTGAAAGTGAATTCCAAATAGGAAATCCATAATATATATGCGTTATCTTAAAATAAAAAACTCTAAAAACCAAGCAACAAATTTATTCCTTGCCCCTACAGGTAACCAAATGCAAACACTAATCATGTCGTAAAACTTTTACACTTAAGTCAAACAGGTAAAATCAAACATCATAAAATTAATGGTAACCAAGCACACCACCCATACAGGTAACTAGCGCTAAACCACGAAATGTTCAACCATAAAAAGGGTTGGGAACCCTTTCAAATACAATCGGACTTCTAGGTAGAAATGTATAAAAGTCGACCTCATAATAAAAAATTAAGTTTATTTAGATATTCAACAGCATTTTAGTTCTAAGCACTGTAAAGTTGGGTTACGCATTGTAAATTACAGGCAAAAACGCTTAGTGATTAAATCTCTTTCGCGTCATTTTTGTTCTCTTAAATCCTCTCTCTGCGCAATCGACCGTTGGCCAACTGTTTTGGTACGCACTATAAGTGATTGTTTCATTAGTATTTGTGTATTCTCTTTGGCATTTCTGAGATATGGTTACCGTACCCAAAATCAACCGTTTCGCAAGATCTAATCTAATTTTAGTTATTTTCTTAAACTCCGATACTTCTATCAAATTTTTTATTTTTAAGGTCCTTAATTCATGAATTCTTTAAGGAAATTCCCATACCTCACCCTAGAAATTAACTTAATTAATCCGAACGAAGTACCGATCTAAACCTAAATCAAAACTTTTAATTTTCTCGGTGACCCAACGTAGTATATCCATACAAGCTAACCAAATAGTTTACTCTTATCTACATGTATAGCTTTAAGAGAGATGTAATGTTTTGTGTAGGAATGATAATTTTCCTATAAGCAAGTATGTGGCCTATCGCCCTATGCTGTATTAAGCGCAGCTCGCTGTGGTATTTTGCTGTTTAAAGCGCAGCTCGCTAATGAACTAATGGCATGTGAGTGCCGCTGTGTATAATGAGTCAAAATGCTGGATTAAGACCAATTTTATTCAAATCGATATCGCCCTTTTATACAAAAATCATTTACAACTAATTCACAATACGTATCGCTAACAATCATACATGCATACCAGTGGCGTGGCGTCCATATAACACGATTCCTACCGTCTTCCCTTTTAAAAATCCACCAAAAGTAAGCACTATCTGCCAAATAAATATATGAAAAATGAAACCCGTCCCGTATTTTAATTATAAAATAAAATCTACACACACACTCACACATAAGCTATCGAATAAGTTTAATATTTTCATTCTACCTCTCGTCTGTATCTTCATACTTCATTCAAGAATCAAGATTCAACCACATTCCACAATCCACAAATCACAAACAACAAACCAACGAAGAGTCACAAAAATACTCTTAGTAAAAAGTTTTCAACTACCGCTGCTCTCTATAATAGAATAAAAAATATTTTTCCGTCTTATTTACTTGTTTTATATCCCTTTCCTCTACAAGCATTGCGGTTCCGATCCTCTTTGTTCAACACCCGCTTTTATATTCAAAGAAAAAGACGCTACATTTCGTCTTATAAACCAAATCTCACGCTGAATACTTGGAATTGTTTCATTTCATTCTCCCTTTTGCGATTAGCATTGCGTTTCAATCGGAAGATATCAACATGTTGCAGGAATGCAGGTGCTACGTTTGACTCGTTTTTTTTGCAACATTGTGTCTAATAACACGGTGTTCTTTGACTTATTTCTTTTTTCTTATGACATAATATCTGAATGTGTTATGTGGGTTGATTCTTGATTTTGAATTTGATGTTGATATTGATATGCGGGTTGATGTAAGAAGTTGAGCTTTCATTTTTCTCTCTTGTGATAGTTAATGCTTCGATGTTTTTACAAATTTATTGTTATACTTTTGTCTTATGAAATAAAATATGGTAGAATATTATGGCAATTTGTCAGCAGAGTAAATTCAGCATATCGCTTAAGAGAAGTTCATGTCAAATAAAATACCGACACTTGTTTTTTTTTTAAGCAGGAATTCAAATTTTAATTTAGAATCAGTTGGAATTTATTGACAGACTGCGTTGTACAAGTGCAATAACTTGAAAAAATCTAGTGTTTTGTAAAGCCAATTTGATAAAATCTTAAATTAAAATAGTGAAAAGTTAGATGTGAAAGTGAAAGTGAAGGTTAATGTGTAATTTTTTAGTTTCTTTTATTACCAACTTACTGATAAAAACATTTTAGCTTCTTAATTTTAGTGCAGTTTTAGATTTTTTTTTGGAAATGTCTTTGATTAGTGTAGATTGCTGTTTAACTGATTTCCTCCTGGAGGATTCAAATAGTTTTAGTAAGCTATCTTTTCTTGATAAAAAAAAAGTTATAGACGTAGGGCGCTCTATGCCTTTTATAAATATTAATTACCAAAGGAGAGATGGTTTTGTGACACATTTTAATGTTTCCTTATACCAAAAATATAAGTGGCTAACTGGGAGTTGCAAGCTTAATAAAATGTTTTGTTTTCCTTGTCTTCTTTTTTCAAACTCCGCCAGTGTTTAGAGCCGAACGGGTTTCACTGATATAAATAATTTAGTTAATTCTTCGAAAAAACATATTAAGACAGAAAAACATATTCGTTGTTGTTTATCCCTACACGAATTCGGCACGAATCGCATTGAAACTTCTTTAGGAAATTCTTTCGTTGTTCATAATAAAAAAGTAGATAAAAATCGGAAACTAATGGAACGTTTTATTGACACGGTCATTTTATTAGGCAGACAGGAGTTAGCATTTCGCGGTCATGATGAAAGGTCTAGTTCAGATAATCGTGGCAATTATGTCGAAGCGGTTTATTTTTTATCTAAATATGACACTTTATTGGAATCCCATTTAGAGCAGTGTTCAAGTACACACAATCCAATTTTTTCAGGTTTATCCAACGATATTCAAAACGATTTGATACATAGTATCGCGGCGGTTATTAAATCCGAAATTAAAACGGAAATCAAGGATGCTCGGTTCGTGTCGATTATGATCGACGAAACACCAGATTTGAGTCATAGGGAACAACTGAGTGCCATATTTCGGTACTTGTCAGAGGATGGTATACAAGAAAGATTTCTTGGATTTTTTGACGTTAGCGCAAGTCGTAATGCAAATGAGTTATCCAATCATATATTTAAAATTCTTGAAACATACGACTGCAAGGAAAAGTTAATAGGACAATCTTACGATGGTGCCGCAGTTATGTCCGGCGAGGGGGGTGGTGTTCAAAAGAAGGTCCTTGATGAATGCCCGATGGCAAATTTTATTCCTTGTTATGCACATGTTTTAAATTTAGTACTATCCCGATCTCTAGAAAACATAGCAGAACTTAAACTATTTTTTGGCTATACTAATAGCATCGTTCGATTTTTTAGTAAATCCACAAAGCGGTCCAATCTTTTAAAACAAATTTCCAATCGACGCATGCCAGGAGTATCGGAAACTCGATGGCATTATCATTCAAGAATAATAAACGTAATCTTTAATTGTAGAATAGATATAATTGAAACTTTTAGTAAAATAATTAATGACTCTAGGGAATGGGATACTGACACACTTTCGATGGCAGAAAGTTTATTAAATAAATTAGAGAGCAAGGAATTCTGTTTTTTGCTTCATACCCTTTCTGAAATATTTGCAAAGACCGATGTATTATTTAATTTAATTCAAAAAAAACAAACAGACGTTAGTTATGCCAAGCAAGAAATCGAACGTTTTGAGTCATGGATAAGCTCTGACTTTTTAAATATGTTTGAAGTTATTTATGACAGCGTAAATGATTGCATCGAACCTCCACGTAAACGCAGGTTGCTTGACTTCGATTTGAAGACGAATTATAAGCGCCTTTTTGTTGAAATTAAAGACAATATAGTTAGCCAAATAAATGCCAGATATAAATCATTTAGTAATCTTACATTTTTGGATTTACTAAATAATTTGAAGTATGACACTTTTTCTCGTTCCAGTCCAGATGTAAAAATATCTTCCCTAATTAAGTTTTTTCATAGAATTTTTGACTTCACGGCATTAAAAAATGAACTTAATGTTTTATATTCTTCGTCGTCACTTCGGCAGTTTGAGGTTCTCGACCTTCACAACCATTTGAATAGTGAAGCATTGAAAGAAGTGTTCCCTCAAGTCTTAAACTTAAGTAGTTTACTTTTAACACTTCCCATTTCCGTCGCCTCCGTTGAGAGGTCTTTTTCTGCTTTAAAAAGAATTCATACTTATTTAAGAAACTCAGAGGGCGAGGATAGGCTCTCTGATTTAGCCCTCATATCGATAGAAAGAAGACTTCCTCTTAAAATTAAAAATAGACCAAACTTCTATGAAAGGGTATTGGCAGAGTTTATCAAAAAAGATCGTCGAATAGCATTAGAATACAAATAATTATAAAGAACTAATATTTTAACAAAACTTTTCACTTTTTTTTTTTTAAGTGTGTGAATTTTAGCTGTTTTTAATTTTGATTTATTTTTATTGCTGACATTATTATTTGTATCGTTTTTATATTTTAACAAATATAAAGAATTATCCATATAATTCTTCTGAATTTTTTTATTTTAAAATTACTATCCACATTATGCTGAATTTTTTTAAGTTATTGTATCATGCGTCTGTCAAGACCGGCTTCTTTTGAAGCCACTTTTGTTATGCTTTAAGCTCATTGTTGATTGAAATACAGTATAATCTCGATAATTCGTACCCCGTTAATTCGTAAACCCCTCTTATTCGAAATAAACTGTAGGTCCCTTGAAAAAATCCCGGTTATTCGTAAAAAACAGTGCATTTCGGTCCCCTCGGTAATTCGCAATAATTTCATATGCAAAGTCATATAAAACGTCTTATAATTCGTAAGTCTCTGTTGATAACCCCGTTTATTCGAAAAAAAAGTCTCATTCCTTATCTTCAATACTCTGAATCACGTTTGTTACAATATGTTTATGTTTAGTCACAAAGAAAGGACTTAGAGTAACAGCCGGAGCGAAAGGGGATTTTCTCACCCTTGCAAATGTGTGCAGCTGCAGGTAATGACAGCTGTTTCTGTTTCAATGTAAGCACGTGCATTCACAGACTTTCTAACAAAAACGGTTACCGTGATGCTAACGTAAATTTCCTATGACATTGGAGAATTCTAACCGTATACATAGTGTCTGTCCATTTGTGAACATTTTTTTTTATTTTTTTTTGTACATACCTAATGTAGAAAATTTTTTTTTTGTGCATAATATATCCAATATATTGTGTTAAATATTGAATTTGAATTTAAAACATAAAATTCCTTTAAATCGTATTTTTATTTTTTAAACCTTCAAAAATTCGTAACCTCGCTAATTCGAAAACCCCTATAATTCGCAATAAACGCTAGGTCCCTTGACACTACGATTTATCGGGATTATACTGTATTAATGTCTTGAAGTATAAAAAATGTGGCTAGAATATTTTTGCTAAGTCAATGTGGAATGCATATTATGTAGATACAATATCCCCATTAAAAATTATTTTATTTCAGGTTTTAAAGATTTTTATTTTTATAGGTGACTAAATTTTTCAACGTCTTCCCTTTTAAAATTATCCACGCCACGCCACTGATGCATACCATAAGAATAAACATAATCCTTTTAACCTACATTATTCATAAAACATTCATGCTCACATTTCATTATTACAATCAATTAATTGTCCTAATTTCTATTACCTGGGTCAATGAATGCAAATGAAAACAATAACAGACACATGTACCGTGTTGAACTACTGCATAGCATGAATCACTGTCGCTATTACTTGGATGCCATTTGATACCTTCCGTATTCGAAGCAAAGCGCAGCGATTCAATGTTACGCAATCGTTTTCATTGTTTACTTTGTGCCTGTATTGAGTCACACTACAGAGAGTTCTGACTCTTATAAGTATATTCCTATTTTTTTTTTAAATGAATAAATTCCTGTGTTTTTGCGAAAATATAATCATCTCTTTCATTTACGTAAGATGAGGTAGTGATTCTCTGTTGTTGTCGATATTGAGGGGTGAAGACTGACTGCCTAATGAATTAAGGAATAGCGTAGCCCATAAAGGGGCCTTCCACTAGTATGTTTCCGGAAAGGAGAGGCCAAGGAGCTTGCGACATAAGTCGGCAGCAAAGGGCGGGTACAGACAGCCGATGAACGATGAACCAAAGAAAGAGATCTCCTTTCAGTCATCGCTAGGTCGATAACATCTGATCATACCTCTACTTTATTCTCTGCACTTTTACTAATTTTCTTCTTCCTATAATATCTTCTAACTTTCCAAATCTTCCCTTATTTATTACTACCTGCTCAACTTATTTTTTTATCTTCATACGGTTGGCTTCTTAAGCAATCATAATGATGGATCCCCTCGTCCGGACAGACCTCTTGCCTTAGAAGAAAAAAAAAAAAAAACCCAAAACCTTCAATTGCTGAACTCATAGACTATTGCGACACTAGGAAGATGGGCCTAGTTATATGTTGCGATGCCAATGCTCAGAACATTGTTTGGGGCAGCAGAAAATGCAACCATCTCCTGGATTTCATTCTATCATCTGATCTTACTATCAACAATGTTGGCTCGCAGCCAAGTTTTGTGACGTCAAGAAGACAGAAGGTGATCGACCAGACTTTATCAAATAGATACTTTCAGGCGGTTACCAACTGGAGGGTCTCTTCGGAGGCATCCCTCTCAGATCATAGATATATCGAATTCCAAATCGAATGCGAAGCCATAACTTTGCAGGAGGGGAGGAATCCAAGAAAAACCAACTGGATACGCTTCAGGGAGGAAATGGGAAAAACTCTCAAAACTCCAACCAAACTCAGGACGAGACAAAAGGTAGTAAAGTTTGCTGTTCAAAACCTGAATAGTGCCATTACTAGCTGTTTCGAACTGACGTGCCAAGTAAGTAAACCCCCTGGCAGAACGCCGGTTCCCTGGTGAAGCTCGGAACTGCAAAGAATCCGAAGAGAAGCTAGAAAGCTTCTAAATAGGTCACTCAAGACTGATTTAGAGACAGACTGGAATTTCTACCGATCGAAGCAGAAGGAATATAAGAGGCTAATTCGGGTATCGAAAAGTGCTTCTTATAGGAATTTCTGTGAAAAAATTGAAACACTGGGTGAAACTAGTAGGTTGGTTAAATTTCTGAAAAAGGGCAAACCAGCTAAACTGGACTCACTTAGAAAACTTGATGGCACCTTCACTGAGACGAAAGCGGAAACTCTTAGTTATCTGCTGGAGTCTCACTTTCCGGGTAACCAGATTACAATTGGTACACAACCAGCCCCGATTACCGAGACTATGAGTGAGCCAAGACAAACAACTCGCTGTAGCTGGTATATTGCGAAGGCCGTGGTAACGGACGAGGCCATTAAATACGAGTGACGTTTCAACTGTCAAAGTGGAATTGCAAAAATTTTCGAAGCTCCGTATTTTTTTTTCAAATTAAATTATAAATCCAAGTAACTTCCTAAGAAAAACCACGTAAAAACACTCATTTAATCACTTTGAACTAACACCGCAAATTGCTAGTTAAATTTACTCAAGTAAATAAGCTCAAAAAGGAAAACAAAAAATAAAAAAAAAAGTTTTCTCCGTGTTGCATCGAAATCAAATTGCGGTACAACAGTGGCGTGGCGTGGATAATTTTAAAAGGGAAGACGTTGAAAAATTTAGTCACCTATAAAAATAAAAATCTTTAAAACCTGAAATAAAATAATTTTTAATGGGGATATTGTATCTACATAATATGCATTCCACATTGACTTAGCAAAAATATTCTAGCCACATTTTTTATACTTCAAGACATTAATATTTCAATCAACAATGAGCTTAAAGCATAACAAAAGTGGCTTCAAAAGAAGCCGGTCTTGACAGACGCATGATACAATAACTTAAAAAAATTCAGCATAATGTGGATAGTAATTTTAAAATAAGAAAATTCAGAAGAATTATATGGATAATTCTTTATATTTGTTAAAATATTAAAACGATACAAATAATAATGTCAGCAATAAAAATAAATCAAAATTAAAAACAGCTAACATTCACACACTTAAAAAAAAAGTGAAAAGTTTTGTTAAAATATTAGTTCTTTATAATTATTTGTATTATAATGCTATTCGACGATCTTTTTTGATAAACTCTGCCAATACCCTTTCATAGAAGTTTGGTCTATTTTTAATTTTAAGAAGAAGTCTTCTTTCTATCGATATGAGGGCTAAATCAGAGAGCCTATCCTCGCCCTGTGAGTTTCTTAAATAAGTATGAATTCTTTTTAAAGCAGAAAAAGACCTCTCAACGGAGGCGACGGAAATGGGAAGTGTTAAAAGTAAACTACTTAAGTTTAAGACTTGAGGGAACACTTCTTTCAATGCTTCACTATTCAAATGGTTGTGAAGGTCGAGAACCTCAAACTGCCGAAGTGACGACGAAGAATATAAAACATTAAGTTCATTTTTTAATGCCGTGAAGTCAAAAATTCTAGGAAAAAACTTAATTAGGGAAGATATTTTTACATCTGGACCGGAACGAGAAAAAGTGTCATACTTCAAATTATTTAGTAAATCCAAAAATGTAAGATTACTAAATGATTTATATCTGGCATTTATTTGGCTAACTATATTGTCTTTAATTTCAACAAAAAGGCGCTTATAATTCGTCTTCAAATCGAAGTCAAGCAACCTGCGTTTACGTGGAGGTTCGATGCAATCATTTACGCTGTCATAAATAACTTCAAACATATTTAAAAAGTCAGAGCTTATCCATGACTCAAAACGTTCGATTTCTTGCTTGGCATAACTAACGTCTGTTTGTTTTTTTTGAATTAAATTAAATAATACATCGGTCTTTGCAAATATTTCAGAAAGGGTATGAAGCAAAAAACAGAATTCCTTGCTCTCTAATTTATTTAATAAACTTTCTGCCATCGAAAGTGTGTCAGTATCCCATTCCCTAGAGTCATTAATTATTTTACTAAAAGTTTCAATTATATCTATTCTACAGTTAAAGATTACGTTTATTATTCTTGAATGATAATGCCATCGAGTTTCCGATACTCCTGGCATGCGTCGATTGGAAATTCGTTTTAAAAGATTGGACCGCTTTGTGGATTTATTAAAAAATCGAACGATGCTATTAGTATAGCCAAAAAATAGTTTAAGTTCTGCTATGTTTTCTAGAGATCGGGATAGTACTAAATTTAAAACATGTGCATAACAAGGAATAAAATTTGCCATCGGGCATTCATCAAGGACCTTCTTTTGAACAGAACCCCCCTCGCCGGACATAACTGCGGCACCATCGTAGGATTGTCCTATTAACTTTTCCTTGCAGTCGTATGTTTCAAGAATTTTAAGTATATGATTGGATAACTCATTTGCATTACGACTTGCGCTAACGTCAAAAAATCCAAGAAATCTTTCTTGTATACCATCCTCTGACAAGTACCGAAATATGGCACTCAGTTGTTCCCTATGACTCAAATCTGGTGTTTCGTCGATCATAATCGACACGAACCGAGCATCCTTGATTTCCGTTTTAATTTCGGATTTAATAACCGCCGCGATACTATGTATCAAATCGTTTTGAATATCGTTGGATAAACCTGAAAAAATTGGATTGTGTGTACTTGAACACTGCTCTAAATGGGATTCCAATAAAGTGTCATATTTAGATAAAAAATAAACCGCTTCGACATAATTGCCACGATTATCTGAACTAGACCTTTCATTATGACCGCGAAATGCTAACTCCTGTCTGCCTAATAAAATGACCGTGTCAATAAAACGTTCCATTAGTTTCCGATTTTTATCTACTTTTTTATTATGAACAACGAAAGAATTTCCTAAAGAAGTTTCAATGCGATTCGTGCCGAATTCGTGTAGGGATAAACAACAACGAATATGTTTTTCTGTCTTAATATGTTTTTTCGAAGAATTAACTAAATTATTTATATCAGTGAAACCCGTTCGGCTCCAAACACTGGCGGAGTTTGAAAAAAGAAGACAAGGAAAACAAAACATTTTATTAAGCTTGCAACTCCCAGTTAGCCACTTATATTTTTGGTATAAGGAAACATTAAAATGTGTCACAAAACCATCTCTCCTTTGGTAATTAATATTTATAAAAGGCATAGAGCGCCCTACGTCTATAACTTTTTTTTTTATCAAGAATAGATAGCTTACTAAAACTATTTGAATCCTCCAGGAGGAAATCAGTTAAACAGCAATCTACACTAATCAAAGACATTTCCAAAAAAAAATCTAAAACTGCACTAAAATTAAGAAGCTAAAATGTTTTTATCAGTAAGTTGGTAATAAAAGAAACTAAAAAATTACACATTAACCTTCACTTTCACTTTCACATCTAACTTTTCACTATTTTAATTTAAGATTTTATCAAATTGGCTTTACAAAACACTAGATTTTTTCAAGTTATTGCACTTGTGCAACGCAGTCTGTCAATAAATTCCAACTGATTCTAAATTAAAATTTGAATTCCTGCTTAAAAAAAAAACAAGTGTCGGTATTTTATTTGACATGAACTTCTCTTAAGCGATATGCTGAATTTACTCTGCTGACAAATTGCCATAATATTCTACCATATTTTATTTCATAAGACAAAAGTATAACAATAAATTTGTAAAAACATCGAAGCATTAACTATCACAAGAGAGAAAAATGAAAGCTCAACTTCTTACATCAACCCGCATATCAATATCAACATCAAATTCAAAATCAAGAATCAACCCACATAACACATTCAGATATTATGTCATAAGAAAAAAGAAATAAGTCAAAGAACACCGTGTTATTAGACACAATGTTGCAAAAAAAACGAGTCAAACGTAGCACCTGCATTCCTGCAACATGTTGATATCTTCCGATTGAAACGCAATGCTAATCGCAAAAGGGAGAATGAAATGAAACAATTCCAAGTATTCAGCGTGAGATTTGGTTTATAAGACGAAATGTAGCGTCTTTTTCTTTGAATATAAAAGCGGGTGTTGAACAAAGAGGATCGGAACCGCAATGCTTGTAGAAGAAAGGGATATAAAACAAGTAAATAAGACGGAAAAATATTTTTTATTCTATTATAGAGAGCAGCGGTAGTTGAAAACTTTTTACTAAGAGTATTTTTGTGACTCTTCGTTGGTTTGTTGTTTGTGATTTGTGGATTGTGGAATGTGGTTGAATCTTGATTCTTGAATGAAGTATGAAGATACAGACGAGAGGTAGAATGAAAATATTAAACTTATTCGATAGCTTATGTGTGAGTGTGTGTGTAGATTTTATTTTATAATTAAAATACGGGACGGGTTTCATTTTTCATATATTTATTTGGCAGATAGTGCTTACTTTTGGTGGATTTTTAAAAGGGAAGACGGTAGGAATCGTGTTATATGGACGCCACGCCACTGCTCTCTACATTACTTTTGTCCGCCCCCTCCTCGAATACGCCAGCCAAACGTGGTCACCCTTTCAGCAAGTTCATGTAACCAGAATCGAAAACATACAACGACGTTTTCTTCGATTTGCCCTCCGCGGACTTCCTTGGAACGATCCCCTAATTCTTCCTCCCTATTTAGACCGCCTCAAACCCATTAACTTGAATAGCCTTGAAGATCGCAGGGATGCAGCAGAAATTCTCTTCATTCATCGCCTCCTCTCAGGCTCTATCGATTGCCCGTCCCTTTACAACTCCATCTCCTTTAATACTAACCCTCGTAATTTAAGACATCCCCGTCTGTTCTATCTACCAACCCACCGCACGTTCTATGGCTCCAACGAATCAATTTCCCGTATGCTACGGAAGGTAAATTCAAACATTTCTGTTTTTGATTGCAACCGCAGCACTCCCTCCATTAAACTGAACCTCCTTAATCTCTAGCTAGTAAGCATTAGTTTTTAAGTCTAGCTATAAGTCTTAGTTTTGTTTTAAGACATATTATAGCTTGTATTAAGCTGAATAAATGGGGGCGCATGCCCCCACCTAAATTAAATTAAAATTATATACTTGTGATCGTTTGTCCATACCACAAACCAATGTAATATGAAATGAACAAGACGATACACAACATCGATGTTATGCCAATGGAACTTTCTGGCCACAGACTCCAAGAAAGTACCAAGGGTTGATTCGAGGGTTGGCTTAACCAGCAGAAGCGGTAGGCATGCTTGCACACGCTCGAGCTAGCTCGCCGGAACGGGGTGGGATCTTGCTCCTACTGTTAAGCTGACCATACATATGTTTCATGCCTGGTTCTACAATATTTCTTAAAAAGTTTCCGTAGCTCATCGGAATGTGACTACCTGTGAACTTCTCGTAGGTGTTGTTATTAATTGTTAGTCAAAGCAAAAAGGTGGGGAACCTGAGATGTAAATCGGACGCCTTGAGTGTATGGTTGACCCGCACTTGGCCGTCCACATGAGAGGGTATGGAGCCCCCTTGGTCATTACCCCACTCAAACTTAGGTAATGACCCCTTTATTCTAACTTCACATAAAGTTAATTCTTCGATGACATCTGGATCTCCTGCAAATGAAGAGTGCACTTCCCCACACAATTACGGAACTCAAACGGTCATATCTAAGGTCTCAGACACGGTGACAAAGAAAAATCGAATACAGCAAGCAATCATCTTGTTTCAACTTTATAATGATTTTATTTGTTTCTTAAACTATACTTAACTCTTATTTCTTATTCTCTGGTGGATAATAAACCACAATATTCTTAAATCGAACTATGAGCAGATCTGAATTGATGATGAAAATTAATTCATTTTATTTCACAAGAGAAAAATCAACAAATTCGGTATTTTTAGCAAATTTGGGAACCTACCCTCGATTTACTGAACCTTGGCCGATACTACAACCTTTGGTACATACTGATTATCCGAAATAGGAAAGTTTTATTTCGGTGTAATTTATCTGCGCCGGAGACACACTTACACTATTCGGTGTGAATCTGGCTCGTGTCTAGGCTAAGTGCCAATCGGAGCAAGTTAACAAACTGTTTCGTAAGATGGCGCGATGAGCCATCAACCAGATAGGATTATTGGAGGATTTTTATCCTTCTTAGTCTAATTAGATGTTTCCACAGAGGTACAGAAAATGGTTTGCAATTGGAAAAATGTATATGCATAGATATATCAAGGCATTGTATATATTCCAACTAGAAATGAGCATTTTGACAATTCTCGCAATCATGCTAATATACCAAATGCAAGTAACGACAGTGCACAACAAACTGCTCTCTTAAATTATCTCCTGCAAACAAAACACAACAATGGTCAACCGTCTGGCTTTCTAAGACGAAGGCAGCAAGAGAATCATAATATGTCAGGTAACACTGCTGGAGGAAATGTAGGGCTCGCAGATGAACAAATTCGGCAAGCGGTAAACGAAGCATTAACTTCTATCATTCCATCTTTAATTAAAGAGAATGTAGAAAGAAGGCTGCAGCCACTATTAAACAGACCATTTGTTGAAGAGCCACGACCATTTCAATCTCAGTCGAATTTTAATAATTTTGCTAACCATGCACATGCCTTTGACCAATCTTATATTGATTCCTTTAGTTGTATGGGAGGGGTACATTGAATTTTTCCACCCAATATGGAAAGCCATGCAAGACTAAATGAAGGTATGGCCTTGCGATTAGATCGGTGGAGTCTGAAGTTTGATGGAACTTGTAAGGGCATATCGGTGGAGGACTTTATCTTTCGGGTTGACATGCTAAAACAGAATTATGATTGCACGTGGAATGACGTTCTTATGAATTTCCACCAACTTTTGACTGAGTTAGCGGAGGATTGGTATTGCCAACACCTTCGCGGTAATCCTCGGGGTGACTGGCCAAATCTACGCCGTGCCATAGTTAAGCAGTTTCGAAATCATGAAAACGATTTCGAGATTATTAAACAAATTATGGACAGGCGGCAATTACCAAGAGAAAGCTTTGAGGAATTCTACAATGAAATTACGCATTTAAGGAGCCAATTAAGACAGCCAATGCGTGACCACGACCTTATTCAAATTCTCCGGACAAATATAAACTCCAAACTGATGAGCTTTGTATATCCAATGAAGATTCATACGTTGGAACACTTTAAGGAAGAGTGTAAACGCACAGAACAGATGATACAAGCTCGGTTCTTGATGCAAAATCGTACCATACCTTACCAGTCCGTACATAAGCTGCAAGATTTTGTTGAATCAAATACTTTTGAAAGCGAAACTAACAACGTTTCCGCAATTGGTAGTCCCCCAAGATTAAATCAGTTTCAACAGAGAACTTTACCACCTAAAATCATAAAATGTTTTAACTGCAAGCGTCAGGGATATATTTTCACTGAGTGGCCGTCCCCAATCAAAAGACTGTTTTGCTACAGATGCGGATCAGATGGAGCAACTGTTTTGAATTGCGTTAGATGTAATCCGCCTGTGGAAAGCCAGAGCTCGAACGGGATGAACACCGGGGAGTCCCGTTCGACTCAAACCCACCCGGAATAAAAACGGTAGAAGCATGTACCAATACAATTGCAGACTACCATTCAACAATTTCTCATAAATTAGTCAAACGCAACACACAAAATTCAGAAAATCGCAAAAGGCAAACCCTATTCCAAAATTTAACTTATGAAGAAAAACTCAATCAGTACAATAAGTTACGTTCAAAAATCTTCAAAATTGAAGAGCTTAAAAGCAGTGATGTAGGCAATACATTTTCCAAAACTCGACTACGACACACAAAAAAAAGTTGTAATGGTATTTTCGATGTTACCCTCAAATTTACAGGGGTGAATGTTTGTTATATCATCAATTGTTACCTCCAATCATTCGGACGTGTTTTTCTTTGCTCCCGCTTCGCGAGTTTAAATAAATTTATTTCCAACTTATTTGCGTACTTGCAATTTTCCCTGAACTTCTACCCATTAACTGTTCATTGCCCTTCCACCTAATACTCGGTTATTGCCTTTGATCGTGAAACATTATTTGACCTAAATAATCAACTATGTCAAAGCAGTGATTCAGATTGTGTGCTAACATCGCAAGACTTTAGTGCTGATTGGGTGAAATGTAATGGTTTATGCGGGAAATCATTCCATGCTCTCTGCATAGGTTTAAGTAAGGGCTCCATTACCTACCTTAACGATTATAATAACAACTTCCTTTTCTTTTGCGACGAATGCAAAGGCATCTCTCTCTCCCATGTTATGCTCGCGATAAAATGCATCAGTGACAGAATAAACACAAACTCCTCAGAATGCAAAATGTTCTACAAGCAAATAGTGACCCAATTTGCTAAGTATGATGAGATGTTTAAAAGTGTGGAAGATTTATCCAGCAGCATAGATATCTCCTCCACTCTTTAAAAATCCAAATTCAAAAACATAGACAAGCAGCTGGCAAGTCTTAGTGATCTAACAAAAAAGTTACCAGCGGTGTTCAAGTCGAAGTTTTTGTGTGGAAAAAGTGATCCGAAATCGGACATTGATTCAATTATGGTCCCTCATTTATCAGTGTTCAATGACCATCTCAACTCCTTTCGAACCTATCTGGATACCTACCTTCAAAGGACTTCACAACCAAGTGTCCCATCTTATCAACCCGTCGATCCTCTACTGCTTGACATTACAAGCAAAATTAATGAGGTCAGCAATGATGTCACAGCTCTCCGTTTTGCAATGGGCGATATTGATGAAAGCCTTAGACTGGCATCAAGCAAAATTGATTCCATACCAGAGCTCATTCAGCCACAATCGAGCTCAGTCTATAATACGTCAATACTTGCCGAAATCCTGGAATCACCAGAACATTCATCCACATTTAATACCCAACCAACATCAACGATGACTACAACAACAACAACCACCACTAATACCACAATATACACCCACCCGATCTCAACACCGACTGAATCAGGCACTCAGGCGCAAACTGCTTCGACGCCCTTAAACCGATTCGGCACACTTTGGACACCCGCCGACTGGAATAGAAGGCTCGAAAAAATACACCGAACTGCCTGCGAGTACAACTCCTTTATAATAAATAACGCTCCTCTGCATGCAGACGATTCTTGGGTGAACAACTTCTTCCTGCAGAAATTTGGCATCACCATCAGCAACTGTCAGATTATTTCCACCGCTAACAGCAAAAACAACCGATTTAAGCTTGACTTACCTTCCAAATACTCCTGGCTTTTCTCGAACACCTCAAACGACGTCTTCAGCTTGGGAAAGATGACCATCACCAAATCGAACAATACAGGAGAGGTGACGCTTAGCAATAACAATAAGCCTAGTGTTAAGCCAAATAAAAAAAAACGTAAGTCTCAGAAGAATAGCTCTAAATCTAGTCCCAACAAAGACCCTAACTGGAGCTTCAAAGTAAAAACTTTTCCTCAATTCTACCCTCTCACTTTTCAGCCCCCTACCTCTATTGACTCAGCTCCTCCCCAAGGTACGCCTCACCCCACGGTAATCTCAAAGTTACCCAAGCCTCAACGTAACCGTGTATCATTTAACTTTACTCCAGACCCTAGTAATCATCCGATAGCCCCAGCTATCACTAAATCCACTTCTAAATACCCAAACTTCATACACTCCCATGTTCTCAATCCTGCCCCGTCTACCTCTGCTGCCTCCAATACTGTTCTTCCCACAATCTCTCTTCATAAAGAGACACCTATCCCAATCTCTAAGGCCTCTACAATTTTTGATCCTCTACTTCCCCCAGCTGTTAAACTTACTTCCAAATTTGTAAACCCTATGTCCTCCCCAAACGACCTCGATGGCCGATATATTATGGACCGACTGAGAGACCACAGACTTTTTGAAAATGTCCGTCTTTACCTTGCCTACTTATTTGATAAGCCCGAATCTATATGCATTGACGGGAAAACCAAAACAAATGTTCAGGTATCTATTCAAAAAGAAGGCCTCCCTACTGATCCTGCTGCACTGCGACAAATCTACAACCGTTATCACGAGAGCTTTAACATTTCATCGGCCACCGTAGACAAAGATCTATCTGCATTTGCTTCTCATATCAGCTCCAAACGCATCTCACACCTTCAACGGAACCGTGCTGACCATAATACATTTTTTCGTCCCTAACTGCATACAAGGGCCACAGCGAGCCCCCCATTATAGCATTCCTCTAACCTTTTACTATTAGAACGTAAGGGGCCTGCGCTCAAAAACCCAAGCTGTTCTACGTAAATCTCACGCTCTTCCATTCGATATCTACGCTATAGCTGAAACCAATCTGATTCCCAATATAAAGAACCCGGAATTATTCCCACCCATATTCAATGTCTTTCGGGACGATATCAGCCGCCCAACGGATGACTCCCCCTGTCGAGGTGTTCTTCTGGCTATTCACAACGACCTTGACTCTTCTCCGATTGCTACTTCCTCGTCTTCAGAACTCGACTTTGTTGCAATAAAAATAACACTTCCCCACAAGTCCCTATACGTTATGTGTTTCTACATCCGGCCGGCCCAACCCATCGAACCCTACCAACTTGCTGTTAACGCAATCGATCAAGTTATAGAGTTATCTGATTCCTCTGACGACGTCATCATTTTTGGCGACTTTAACCTGCCCCAATTGCACTGGGCTTTATCCGATGACGAATCGTTTTTCATTGCTTCGAATCCCTACTCAACTAAAAAATTTCTCTTCATCGATCGACTAACCGACTCAAGTCTATGCCAAGGAAGCGGCATCTCTAATTATATGGGTAGGCAGTTGGACCTCATCTTCACTACTGACCCACTTAACTCCTCTGTCTCGCTTTCCCCTTTTCTTCTTTCGACTATTGACAACCTTCACCCCCACTTCTTCTTTCTTTTTTTCACGACCCTCCTCTACAGTCCACACCACCCGCTGCCCCCCCCCCCCCCCCCTGCTATGATTTTCATAAAGCCAATTTCCGTAAAATTACTGAACACCTCAGCAAAGTCTCATTTGAATTTGCCAATCTCCCTGTAAATGATGCCCTCTCCTTGTTTTACAGAGAATTATTCTTTTCTATCTCCCTTTTTGTCCCTATTTCTCGGCCAAAACCCTTCCCTACATCTCCCCCTTAGTATAATCGAAGACTACGATCGTTACGTAACAAGAGAAACAAATTATGGTCAGTTTTCCTTCGAAACAAGTCTTTTTCTGACTATTCCAACTATCTCGGCTCATACCTTCAATTCACCCAGGCTTATAACTCCCTCTATCAAAGACATATTAACAATGCGCAAGCCAATCTTATAAGCGACCCTAAATATTTTTTCAGATTCGTTAACTACAAGAAAAAATCCGACGGCTACCCCCCATCCCTCTCTCACGAAAACATATCTTCAAGTGATCCACAAACCATTGCTAATTTTTTTGCCACCTTTTTTTACAAATCTTTTGCCGACAACTCCTTTGTACCAGATCATTCTTATTTCAACTACCTACTCGAGTACTCCACTGGTCCCTTTCTCTCTCAAAGTTTTGAACCTTCTGTAATTGAAAATAAGTTGCAAAAACTTAATGATGAATATTCACCTGGCCCAGATGGTATTCCCGCTATTCTTCTTAAGAAGTGTTCCCTAGTGCTCTCCTACCCCCTTTCGCACCTCTTTAAGCTCTCACTATCTCAAGGCGACTTTCCTCAGATATGGAAGTCCTCCTTCATAACGCCGATCCATAAAAAGGGATTAAAAAGTGAAGTTACTAATTATCGCCCGATAGCCAAACTTTCGCATATACCCAAACTCCTGGAAAGCATTGTGTACAAATCCTTAAGCTTTCAATGCAAGTCTTTTATTTCCTAAAACCAACATGGCTTTCTAAAAGGTAGATCAACCACCACTAACCTCGTTGAATTCGCATCCTCTGCGCTAACAGCCTTAGAAAGTGGTAAAGAAGTCGATGTTATTGCGATTGATTTTAGTAAAGCTTTTGATAAGATATCCCATAAATTAATTCTTTTCAAACTGTCCACCCTTGGTCTCGAACCAATACTGCTGAAATGGATATCATCTTATCTGGAAAACCGCTTATATAATGTTCGCTTCAGGTCCGTCCTATCTGCCCCATTCGTGGCGACCTCTGGTGTACCACAAGGCAGTCACCTAGGTCCACTTCTCTTCATCTTAACTATAAACGATCTGGAAAGGGTTAATAAACACTCTTCTATCTCTCTCTATGAAGATGACACCAAATTTTTCAAACACATATCTTCATCGCAAGACTCCTGCTTGCTACAACAAGATCTAGACAGTTTTTCTATTTGGTGTCTCAAAAACTGCATAGAGCTCAATGTTGCGAAATGCCAATCCATAACCTTATCACGTAAATACAACAAGTCCACCCCCCCCCCCCACCCCCACCCCCCCCCCCCCCACCCCCCCCCCACCCCCCGTCTTTACCTTCTTAATGATCAACCTATACCTATCGTACAGTCTCTTCGTGACCTTGGCATATTGTACGACCGCCAGCTTAACTTCCGTTCGCACATAGACGAGATAATTCGTAAAGCAAATTCATCCCTTGGGTTCATTAAACGGTGGTCAAAGGAATTCTCTGATCCATACGTTACCAGATCTCTCTACATTACTTTTGTCCACCCCCTCCTCGAATACGCCAGCCAAACGTGGTCACCCTTTCAGCAAGTTCATGTAACCAGAATCGAAAACATACAACGACGTTTTCTTCGATTTGCCCTCCGCGGACTTCATTGGAACGATCCCCTAATTCTTCCTCCCTATTTAGACCGCCTCAAACTCATTAACTTGAATAGCCTTGAAGATCGCAGGGATGCAGCAGAAATTCTCTTCATTCATCGCCTCCTCTCAGGCTCTATCGATTGCCCGTCCCTTTACAACTCCATCTCCTTTAATACTAACCCTCGTAATTTAAGACATCCCCGTCTGTTCTATCTACCAACCCACCGCACGTTCTATGGCTCCAACGAACCAATTTCCCGTATGCTACGGAAGGTAAATTCAAACATTTCTGTTTTTGATTGCAACCGCAGCACTCCCTCCATAAAACTGAACCTCCTTAATCTCTAGCTTGTAAGCATTAGTTTTTAAGTCTAGCTATAAGTCTTAGTTTTGTTTTAAGACATATTATAGCTTGTATTAAGCTGAATAAATGGGGGCGCATGCCCCCACCAAAATTAAATTAAAATTATATACTTGTGATCGTTTGTCCATACCACAAACCAATGTAATATGAAATCAACAAGACGATACACAACATCGATGTTATGCCAATGGAACTTTCTGGACACAGACTCCAAGAAAGTATCAAGGGTTGATTCGAGGGTTGGCTTAACCAGCAGAAGCGGTAGGCATGCTTGCACACGCTCGAGCTAGCTCGCCGGAACGGGGTGGGATCTTGCTCCTACTGTTAAGCTGACCATACATATGTTTCATGCCTGTTTCTACAATATTTCCTAAAATGTTTCCGTAGCTCATCGGAATGTGACTACCTGTGAACTTCTCGTAGGTGTTGTTATTAATTGTTAGTCAAAGCAAAAAGGTGGGGAACCTGAGATGTAAATCGGACGCCTTGAGTGTATGGTTGACCCGCACTTGGCCGTCCACATGAGAGGGTATGGAGCCCCCTTGGTCATTACCCCACTCAAACTTAGGTAATGACCCCTTTATTCTAACTTCACATAAAGTTAATTCTTCGATGACATCTGGATCTCCTGCAAATAAAGAGTGCACTTCCCCACACAATTACGGAACTCAAACGGTCATGTCTAAGGTCTCAGACACGGTGACAAAGAAAAATCGAATACAGCAAGCAATCATCTTGTTTCAACTTTATAATGATTTTATTTGTTTCTTAAACTATACTTAACTCTTATTTCTTATTCTCTGGTGGATAATAAACCACAATATTCTTAAATCGAACTATGAGCAGATCTGAATTGATGATGAAAATTAATTCATTTTATTTCACAAGAGAAAAATCAACAAATTCGGTATTTTTAGCAAATTTGGGAACCTACCCTCGATTTACTGAACCTTGGCCGATACTACAACCTTTGGTACATACTGATTATCCGAAATAGGAAAGTTTTATTTCGGTGTAATTTATCTGCGCCGGAGACATACTTACACTATTCGGTGTGAATCTGGCTCGTGTCTAGGCTAAGTGCCAATCGGAGCAAGTTAACAAACTATTTCGTAAGATGGCGCGATGAGCCATCAACCAGATAGGGTAAATGGAGGATTTTTATCCTTCTTAGTCTAATTAGATGTTTCCACAGAGGTACAGAAAATGGTTTGCAATTGCAAATATGTATATGCATAGATATATCAAGGCATTTGTTGTATACGATTTTCACCGTGCTTCCTTGTTTCCAAGGGAAGAGTGCAAGTCGGAGAGAAAAATAAAAGACGATTTTTATTTATTATTATTATTGGCCCGCTGTCTCAAGCAGGGCTGCGACCAATAATGTGTTTTATTATTATTCTATTATTTTAAGCTATAAGATCCGCTGTCTCTATGCTTGGCTGCGATCTTGTACACTTGACTGGTGATATTTCTCTCTGCCATTTCCTTCCAAAACCATGCCCTTTTATACTTAATTTTAGCCATGACCTGACTCTTGACTTCCCCTCCATATACCATACTTTTCCATAATAATTCCCATATGTGCGCATCTAGTTATTATTCTGGGTATTGCTTAATTGTTTTCTGCTCCCATTTAAGAAATGCCCAGTCGACATCTTGGTGTCAATTGCCCTTGCACTGGTATCAAGTGTCACCCATAAATCGTAAAACAATTTAAGTGGTTGCACATCGTAGTATTTCTTCGATATGCACTGGTATCAAGTGTCACCCATTCATAAATCGTAAAATGATTTCGATATGCACTTGTTGCAGTTTTGCCATATGTTGGCGTGTGTACCCGTGATACTTGATCCAATTGTGCTTGGGTATGCATTTGAAAGCGAAAATAAAGCGAATGACCGATTAATAGCCGTGGCGCTTGGGAACTTGTTACGTATGGTTTGGTTGGAAGATCGGGTAATGTTGTGTGGATTGGTAATGTTGTGTGGATTACAACATCCCACCCCCCTTGGAAAAAGAAAATTCTTACCTGAAGGGTTAGAATTTTCTGTATGCGGGTTGGTTGTGGAAGGAATGGTTTGTTACAATTGAATATGTTGTTTAAATATCTTAGGAATTACATATATTTTTTTGTTTGATAACAATTATTATAAAGTTATTATATATATATATTTTTTTTTTTTTTTTTTTTTGTTATATTCATAGACTTTTTAACATGTAATACTTTTCTTAGGAAAAGGTGCAAAATGTTTACATTCTATTTGTGAACTAAAAATTTTAAATTATGATAAAAATGGTTTGTTTCATTAAAAAAATATTTTTTTTTTTTTTTTTTTATGGTATAAATAATGATTTTTTGACTATTAATATTATTCCTATAATTATGATGAATTTACTGACATGTGCGTAATAAGTATATATATCTGTTTGTAAGAACTAGGTGCAAATTGTTTGATTGATTAAGGTTTTTTTTTTTTCTTAAGTAGGTATGATTTAGGTTAAACTATATTAAGATATAACGTTATTTGCTTAAAAAAAAAATATTTTCTTGTTATCATTTTTATACACTTAACCGTCTGTTGAAATGTTTAGTCTGAATTCGGGAACTTCCGACTTTTTGTCTGTTTGTACAGTCTGTCTATGGGTTTTGTCATTTTTTTTCTTTTTTATTTATTATGTAAGTCTGATAGCGTCTATAGAGGAACAGGACTAGCGCTAATGTTATTGTGGTGTAGATTAGTGTGTAATGGTGTAGGTCATGACCGTCCAACGTTAGAAGGGATTTTGATTCCTCATTCTTTAAAGAAGCTATATCCTGCGAAATCAGTTTCAAGTCATTTTGGCTTGAGAATTTTACGACTGCTATGTTTGATGTGTAGTTGGGTAAACTGTTGAAGATGATGTGTGAGATGTTTAAGGGAGGAATGTAGGAGTTGGTGAGGGTTGAAGAGCTCTCGCTAATTGCATGTATTGTAAGTTCTTTAGATCTTAAATAGCAATAAGTCTCTAGTTCGATTTTTAAGGTTTTTGTCAGTGTATATGCGGTTATGTTCTCTCCGCATATCACGTCGACCATATATTCGTTGCAGGTTGAGAATAACCATTTGTTTGGCTGTGAGAGTTGGATCCAAACCGTCGTAGGTTTTGACTGTTTTATTGCACAAGTGTTTGGAAGACCGGTGTCGCCTTTTACCAATTGCACTTCGCACTGTAGGTTATTAGCATATGTGTTAAACAATGGATGGGGTAGAGGGCAAAAAAAATTTTCGTCCAAGGATTTGCATTTTGCTAAGTCTTCCTTATTCCAGTTTGAAAAGTTGTCTTTTCTGTAATTAATAGTTAAGTATTGGGTTGAGGGTTGTATGAATACGAATTTGCTGTTATAATGGACTGGAAGGGGTATAATTCTGTAAATACGGAAGTTATCTACTAATGGGAGAGGTATTTTCATTTCGTAAATGATTCTTCCTGTTCGAATGGCCACACTGGTAGTACAGATTTGATATAAGTGAAGTATATTTTTTGTCTGTAGTAACGAATGGTAGCCTCATTCCGTTTGGGATGACCCTTTAGGACATAGGTAGGACAGAAGTCTAACTCGAAATTTTCCTCTCGTATCCCGAAGCTTATTATATCTCCGAAATGGAGTTCCTTCACTGTTTCAGGTTTTAGCCGTTCCCCGTTTACGTATGTTCCGCGGGAGTAGCTGTGTTCTCCTATATGAACCCTTTTATCGTCGGGATGTACAAATATTGACGACTGCAAGGTAGATACAAGGAGGGTTTGTAGGGCTATATCATTTGGATAGCCTCTGCCTATTCTGTTGGGTCCGCGACGTAGATGGATTTCAGTTCTTGTTATTGTATTTACTAATGTCCATTTGGAATCGGGTTCGTAGTATACAGACTCCATCCCTTTGAAAAGAATATGAAAATGAGATGACTATTTATGTTGGTGTATTGTGTGGAGATGTTGTGTTTTATTCGTGATACAACCGCAAGTTGTTATTATGTATGAGTTTGGATTTTCTGCCAACTTGTATCACTGTGTTCTCGTCTGAATGGATTTTAATAACCTCGTATGGTCCTTCCCATAGGGTAGAAAGTTTGTTTTGTCTCGTCTGGTTTCGTATGAGCACTTTGTCACCTATGTTGAATCGTTTCATCTTGGTGTTTTTGTCGTAATATATCTTAGTCTTTTCTTTTTTGTTCTGTAGTTGTTCTCGGGCAATCTTATAGCCGTGCTGTAATCGTGCTTTTAGTTCATTTGCGTAGTTGTCATAATTGTATGAAATCTGCGGGTTTCTGTTGAGTGAGCTAGGAATTTCTGCCGGGTAGCCATATAGAAGTTCGTGTGGGGTGTAAGTGGTGCTGGTGTGGGGAGTCGTATTGTAGACAAACATTGAATATGGGAGCCATGTATCCCACGTGAGCGGGTCTTGGTTTACGTAATGTCTCAGGTACTCTGCTAAAGTTTTGTGACTACGTTCAAGTGCACCGTTAGTCTGCGGGTGGTACGGGGTAGTTTGTAATTTCCTTGTTTTCAGAATCTTACATACTTCCTTAAAGAGGGTGCTGAGAAAATTCGTACCTTGATCCGTTAATATTGAGTCTGGTATTCCGAATCGGCAGACTATTCGCTCTATTAGCATTCGAGCTACTGTGTTGGCTTCTGCATTTGGGATTGCAATGGCTTCGCTAAACTTTGTTAAATCGTCCTGGAAAGTTAGTATGTATCTGTTGTTGTCGTGACTAACAGGTAGTGGACCCACAATGTCCAAGGCTACTCGTTCGAATGGAGTTCTACTGGTGGTTGTTATTTTTAAAGGTATTTTCGAGTTCTTGGATTGTTTGTTTTTTTGGCAAGATTCGCATTTGTGGATGTATTCCGTCGTGTCCTTTGTGATGGTTGGCCAGTAGTAAGTCTGTTTTATTCGTTTTATGGTTCGATTTGTTCCTTGGTGTCCTCCAAAAGGGGACTCATGATTTTCGTGTAGCACTCGTATTATGTCTTCTCTGTTATTTAGTATTATTCTCCTGTCACTGTGTATGTAAACGGTCAAATGTTCTTGTTCAAAAATGTCGCGTATTGTCATCTTGAGTTTGTCTTGATTGTCGCCGCTAAGTGGCAAAGAAATTGCTAAAGAATTTAGCTTCTGCCTTTTGCATTCTTTGAGGATGTTTTGTAGAAAATGTATGATGGTTTTCTGATCAGTGGTACTTCTCATAGGGATTGGTAATGTACTAATACAGTAATGACAATTGGATTTCGTTTGTAATGGTGGTTAAGACTTGCCCTATGTCAGGTTTCGTAAAATTGTCGAACTGTTTTCGTAGCAGTTCTTCGTCTGGGGATTCTATTAAGGGGAGGAGTATAGCTTTCAACGAGACTGAGTTGTTTGAAAATATTGATTCCCTTCTCTCGATAAGCTTCAAGCTTGGAGTATGCTGAGAGTTTGTTGGATTTTGTTTAATCCTATTGGTTTCGATGTCTTGGTTAAAAATTTGTTGTTGACTTCTCGTAGTTACCAGTACTTTAGGGTCTTCTTCATTGTTTAAACGAACGCGACTGAGAGCGTCAGCGATGACATTAGTTTTGCCGGACTTATGTACGATTTTGAATTCGTATTCCTCCATTAGGATACGCCAGCGTAAAAGCCTTGAGGTTGGATTCTTTTGTCCAATTAGCCATAACAAGTTATTATGGTCAGTGCAGATCGTGAACTTTCTTCCGAAAATATACGGTCGAAATTGTTGCAGGGCGTAAGTGATGGCGAGCAACTCCTTTTCAGAAGTTGTATACCTTGTCTCGGCGTCGTTAAGAGTTCGGCTGGAGAAAGATATTGGTTTATCTTCTCCTATTGGACCTTGAGAAAGTACTGCTCCTAAGGCTATGTCACTTGCATCAGTTGTGACGATAAATTCCTGGGTGAAGTCGGGGTAGACAAGGATAGGGGGTTTTATAATTTTTTCTTTCAATACTCTAAATGACTCGTCACAAAAAGCGTCCCACTTAAAAACGGCGTTTTTCTTTAGTAGTTTGGTCAAAGGTTTAGCCAGATCCGCGAAATTAGGGATGAATTTCCTATAGTATCCTACAAAACCGAGGAATGATTTAATATCCTTTGGTTTTTTGGGTACCGGGAAGGTTTTTACTGCCTTGAATTTTTCAGGGTCTGGTCTTATTCCGTCTTCAGAAATAACGTGTCCAAGGTAGGTAAGCTCTTTGCGGACAAAATGACACTTGTCGGGTTGCAGTTTGAGATTGTGTTCTCTAAGACGGTTGAGAACTTGGATTAACCGTTTGTTGTGATCGTGTAGATCGTAACCGTAAATGACTATGTCATCCACGTAGACAAAGCATTCGATGCCTTGTAGTCCCATTAATACGTTATTCATCAACCTCTGAAATGTTGCGGGTGCGTTTTTCAATCCGAATGGCATACGATTGTATTCGTAATGTCCGAACGGAGTGCTGAAGGCCGTTTTGCTTTTGTCTTCTCTGTCCATGAGGATTTGGTGGAAGCCTTTGGCCAGGTCGAGCGTACTGAAATATTTCGACTTACCGAGCTGGTCGAGGATGTCGGTTATGTTTGGTAGTGGGTAAGCGTCTCCCATGGTCAGCTCATTCAGTTTCCTGAAGTCTACCACTACTCTCCAACGTTTGGTCCCATCCTTAGCGGATTTTTTTTGAACCAAAAGCAAAGGTGAATTCCAAGGGCTGTAGCTTGGCTGTACTATACCATCCTCCAACATTTCATTGATCTGTTTATGAATTTCCTCCTTTTGGCTTTCAGGGAGGCGATAAGGTCTAGTGAATAACGGGGGTTTGCTTTCTTCGGTTATTATTTTATGTGTCATGGAATCTGTATATGTCAGGTGATCTCCTTCAATATAAAAAAGGTCGTTGTATTCACGACAAATATTAGAATTGGTTTCTTTCTCTTCGAGGTTACAGTGGTCTAAGTCAATTAGCATGTTTAATTTGTTTAACCGTTTTTTCACGGGATTTTTGAAGTTTTCGCCTCTGATTATATTAAAATTATCAATCTCATCCCACTCTAAATTGATTGTGTGTATGTTGATCTCCTGAATTTTTTCTAAAGTGTTTATTACAGGTATTTTAATTTTGCCGTTGTTGGGTGTGACTAACGTTTCGCCTAGGTAAACCCCTGGGATTATTTGTTTTTTCTTTGTTATGATGTCTGAAGGGGTTGCTTGATTAAAGGGGATTTCCAATAATTTGTTGGCTTCGTGGTTTTAGTGAAATGAGTGAATTTTCTCTGATCTCGGTCTTATGCTCTGCTAAGGGCTTTGTCATCTTAGTCTTTTTGTCTGCCGGATTTAATTTTATTATAGGTACTGCAGAGGCACTTTTCTCCTCTGTCTTACGTTTTTCTGCAGAGGCACTTTTCTCCTCTGTCTTACGTTTTTCTGCAGAGGCACTTTTCTCCTCTGTCTTACGTTTTTCTTTATTTAATTGTATATCCTCTGACGATACTAAAATTAATTCGTCTAGATTTTCCGTCAAACGTTGAAGCTTACTGGAAGTCGATTTACTCCTGGTTTGCTCGGGATATTTTTGTGGAACTACTGGTCCGTTTTGAGATGCGGAGTCAGATGTCGGTTCCCAGTTTGATTCCTTTTCTACCCCAGTGCCCGTATGGCGCACTTTCTTGGTAGTAGAGAAACAGGAATCAAACTGTTTATACCCATCGATAGCAGGTTGGAGCTCGCCGGTAACAGTGTTAGGTCGCCTTAGGTCGTACCGTTTAACATTATTAACATTCCCAGCATTACCCGTAGGTAACACCCCGGAAGGTGTAGCTTCTTGGCGTTTTTCTAGGCAAATTATTTCTTTTGTATCAGGGGATTTCTTTATATTCTGGGGAGGAGGAAATTTGTTAAACACCTCTCCGAAACCGTCTATAATGGCTGTAGAGTTATTCACGAAGGGATTTATAATCAGGAGATTTTGGCGATGAACTATATGGCATTCATATTTTTTTAGGAAGTCGTTCCCAATAATACCGTCGAAATTTTGTTGAACCTGGTGGTCCAAAATATGGAACGGGTGCGATATCTTGATAGAATCCTCTCCCATCCGGAAAATCAGGGATTCAGTGGTCATATTGGAGTTTGTTATCTTTCCGCCGCTTATAGTGGATATTATCATATCCTTGTTTAGCAATGGCGAATTGGTGCAACCGCGTAAGATACTGATTTCGGCTCCAGTATCTATGACCAAATCCCTGTTTTTTCCATCTGAGAAAGGAATTTGTATCATTGATAGATTATTATTGGGAACGAGGGGGATCCTTACTGAAAAAGTTATTGCTGGTGTACATCGGCTTGAATTGTCAGTCGGGGGGATAATTTATAATATGCTTATGGGAAAGAAGTTCGTTGTCAAATGTGGCAACGTGACTTCGAGCAGAGTCTTTGAAATTAAAAACGGTTTACAGCAGGGGGCGGTCAATTCTCCGATCCTGTTTAACATTTACACGAGTGATCTGGTGGGTTCACTCAGCCATGCTATAGCGTATGCCGACGATTTGGTGGCATACAGATCAGGTCCTAAAATCGAGGTCATTAATATCCTTTTGCAGCGTGACTTCGATCAAATTAAGCGATATTGCGACGACTGGAAGTTGAAAATCAACTTTCAGAAGACGGAAACAATCTTGTTCAGAACTCCATTGGCTGGGGCCTCTAGGGATACCAGAAAAAACTGGAAAAAATTGGCCATTATTGGACAAAATGGGCAGCCATTGGCGGTGAGAAGCGCAGTTAGATATCTAGGTATCTGGCTTGACCAGTATCTGTATTTCGATAGATATATAGTTGCTTGTCTTGCTGGGGCCAAGAAGGCTTATGCTCTAACAAGGAGACTGTTTCATAGCAGTCAACTTGACTCCAGAGTGAAGGTCATTTGCTACGTGGCCCTTATAAGGCCGATTATCGCTTATGGTTGTCCATTATGGTTTAATATAGCGCCTAGCTATATGGAAAAGATTCGGGTTTTGGAGAGACAATGTCTTAGGACCTGTCTCCGGTTGTTCCGAACGCCTGAATCCAACTATATAAAATACTATCCCAACAAGGTCCTATACGATGGGGCTCAGTTGAATAGGATTGACAATTTCCTCATTAAGGTCACTCGAAGGCACGTTGCAAGGGCGATGGCCAGCGACAATAGTCTGATATTTGGGGCTTACTACCCCAATGAAATGTACATAGAGAGTACGCTCCGGTCTGGCTTTATCCCGCCAGAGGCATTTATCCATATTGATTCAAAAGGGCTGGTACAGACGAGGGATGGTATCCCGGTCTTATACCATCGCTACCGCAGCGCGAGAGATAAGCGGCTCCTCCATGACGGGGACGTCGCCAATGCTCATGAGCTCCTCCGTTTTAGTACCGCAATATCGGAGAGGGATAGATTCGACACGGAAAAGCAATTCGCCGAATTTTGGTGGCTTGTTGAGGGGGGAGGGGTCAACATGCCCTCCCAGGACGGTGCGTTACTCTAGGTAACATCCTCTTAGCTTATAAGTTAGATTAAGTCAGCTAGGGCGTTTTTGGGAGAGGCCGGGCTCGCCAACGTGTGGTGGTGCTTCCGGGAGTTGACTGACGCTGTAAGGCTTCAGTCGGCTCACGGCGGCGCGTGTGCACGTTGACGACTGCCAGGCGCTCGGAAAGCAATTGGGATTTTGACCACTTATTGCGCCAGGCAACGAGTGCTCAGAATCCTAATTATAGTTAGAATACGTTAAGTAGTTTAAGTAAGTAGAATAGGTAGTTTGTAATTTGTTTTATATAAAATCTCAATAATGATACCGAGTTTTAGTAAATTTTCTCGAGGAATATATATGTAAGATTAGTTCGTAAAATAGTTCGTAGGCCGAAAGGCAATAATTCTAAGATATAGTTAAGTTTAGAGCGTTCGCATAAGGACCAATAAATAAGAATAAGTATCCTGTTAATTTTAAGTTAGGTTTAATCATATTTGTCTAGTATGTAAGTAGATATTTATCAATGAATAAAAAAATGAATTTCAAAGTCAAAGTCAAGTCAGTCGGGGGGAGTTGCCGTTTATTTCCTCCCGACGAATTTCGTTTCCCAAATCGTTACGTGTTGGGTTTGGATTCGGCTGCACATGGTGCAAATTTATCTGTCGGTCTTGGTTCGGTTCGTGATTATTCCGATTGCGATGTGGGGGTTGGTAGCTATGTCGGTTTTGAGCGCCCTGTTGGTATTGCCTTTGGTGAGACATCTTGAGCCGGCACTCGTTTTCTGAATGGTATTGTTTGTTGCAGTAATTGCATCTGACTATCTGCAGATTGCATTGCGCTTCCCGTTTTACCGGATGAGGGGTAAAATTGGGCAGATTCGTGTTTCGGTAACACGTTGCCGAAGTATGAAATATCTTATTGCAAGTTTGGCAAATAGGTCGAAGAGTATTGTGCCTTGCTGAAGACGTGGAAGGATTGTCATGATCTACACGGAGTGATTGGTCGATGGCGTAAGAAATAGCTTCTTTTAACTGACTAGCATGGTGTGCTTTTACCAGTAGCCTTAAGCTGGAATTTCTTATTCCATCTTCGAATGCTTGTAGTGCAAGGTTGTGATTTTCTAGTATCAGAAAATCTTGCACTGTTTTTTCGTTGGAACAGCTATATGTAGCTGAATTGAGAGCCAGAAGTAGGGTTGAAAGTCGGTCGCCGTATTCCTGAATAGTTTCCCTGGCGTTTTGTTTGGCTGCCAGAAGCTGATTCTGCGCCGAAGTAGGCGACCTGTGTTCCTTGAACTGGGATTCTAGTTCCTTTACTAGGTTTGTCGATTTTGTCAGCTCTTTGTGTTGGATTAACTCAAAGGCGGGACCTTGAAGTCGAGTCTTGACTATGCTGAGGAACAATTTATGTTGTGCCTCGTCAGTAATGAAACACAACAGTGTGTTGCCACACGAAATACACTTGCACAGTTCGTCAGGCTTACCGTCGAACGTGGGAACGATGTTATTGACATCGTTCAATGAAAGGGTGACGCTCATTGTTTTAGTCGGTGTGGAGTCTGGTCGAGTTAGGTGGTCAGAAAAAGGTAGGGCTTTAAAAAGCTCTAATGTCAGGTAGTTGCGTCGGGTAAAAATTTTGCGGATTTCAGACGGTTGAGTGTAATATAAATTTAAATGATAATTTTAATAATCTTATTTACTTTTTTCAAAATCTGCTTCCGTCTGCTGCTGGTTGATGTTCTTGATGAGGTTCCTTCCTTGACGTTGTTGTGTAGTTGACTTGCTAGGTAAGCTTCACGCCCTAGAGTTGATTGTTACACCTAGTCTTTGTTTCACTGCCCGAATGTTTGCCTCCGGCGTCTCGTTTCGAGAATTCGCCAGGTCTTACGGTTTTCGGGACTTTTCAGCACACTTTTCACTTTTTACTTTCTGGTGTATAGCCCCAGAAACGCCTCGAGTGCAAGGTAGACTCGTTTTTTTGTTTTGGTAGTTGGGACCGTTTTCACGTGGATCCCACCGCTGCCACCAATGTTGTATACGATTTTCACCGTGCTTCCTTGTTTCCAAGGGAAGAGTGAAAGTCGGAGAGAAAAATAAAAGACGATTTTTATTTATTATTATTATTGGCCCGCTGTCTCAAGCAGGGCTGCGACCAATAATGTGTTTTATTATTATTCTATTATTTTAAGCTATAAGATCCGCTGTCTCTATGCTTGGCTGCGATCTTGTACACTTGACTGGTGATATTTCTCTCTGCCATTTCCTTCCAAAACCATGCCCTTTTATACTTAATTTTAGCCATGACCTGACTCTTGACTTCCCCCTCCATATACCATACTTTTCCATAATAATTCCCATATGTGCGCATCTAGTTATTATTCTGGGTATTGCTTAATTGTTTTCTGCTCCCATTTAAGAAATGCCCAGTCGACATCTTGGTGTCAATTGCCCTTGCACTGGTATCAAGTGTCACCCATAAATCGTAAAACAATTTAAGTGGTTGCACATCGTAGTATTTCTTCGATATGCACTGGTATCAAGTGTCACCCATTCATAAATCGTAAAATGATTTCGATATGCACTTGTTGCAGTTTTGCCATATGTTGGCGTGTGTACCCGTGATACTTGATCCAATTGTGCTTGGGTATGCATTTGAAAACGAAAATAAAGCGAATGACCGACTAATAGCCGTGGCGCTTGGGAACTTGTTACGTATGGTTTGGTTGGAAGATCGGGTAATGTTGTGTGGATTGGTAATGTTGTGTGGATTACAACACATTGTATATACACTTTATAGTAGTGCCATCATGTCGAATTTTTTGTTTTAGCCGACTAAATGCAGATGGCGTTATGAATTGAGCTAGAATGTTTGTGTCTAAACTTTTGCTGTCATCTTCATTTTAAATACACACTTTGAAAACGAAGAAAGCAAGACCAAATAAACCGGTTTGTCTCTCTCGAATCTTTCCGCCGAACGAATTTCATTCCATTGTGTATCCTTTTTTTTTCATTGTAAGAAGGAGCATAGGCGTAGGCAGCGCAGGTAGCATGTTCATGTACGTATGCTTTGCAAGTAGCAGAGGTTGATGATGGAAACCAAGTAAGTTATTATTTGTATGGATAATGGATTTCGCATTATCGACTCTCTGGATGGAAGGGGCGATTCGTTTGAAACGAAAAATTTAATAAAATTTGATTTGGGTATTTTTCTTTGAAATGAGAAATTATGAATTTATCGCATTTCTAGATTCTCGCTATATCTTGTCGAAAAATGTACCGATTTATATCATTCTTTTTGTAATTGATTTAGAAATATTCAGTCTAATTTATAAAGCAATGACATAATTTATTTTGTGTCGGCATTGTGCCATGCTGCACCACCACTTATTGGTCAATAGGTACCTACACGATGAATATTTATATGGATAATACGAATTTTCGTTGTTTAAAGTCCCTGCACCTTTGCAATAAAGCATTGAGGAAGGTCACTTGTTTGTGTTTTTTGCTTCTAATGAAGGTTGCTTGATTGGTTCTCTTTCGCATTACCCATGTTGTAACATTAGATATACGTGTTTTTAATCATCGAGCTTTAATCAGACGGCCTACTCCTCGTTTCGTTCTATTATTAGTTGTCATGCCCTGTGGTAAATGGTTCTGCTGAAATTTGCAATATATTTTTTTTAGCTTCTGGTTCGCCAAGGCGAAGAAAAAGGTACTGCGACCTATGAGGTCGTTTGTACCGTCTGGGCCAGAAATATGTTAAGCTAGTAGTATTTCTTCTTTCCGTATAAAGCGGATAATGCTACCAGCAGACCACTTCTTTATATCTTCGGAACTCAGTTGTTCTCTGAGGCCGGACATTCACCTAGAATGTGTTCAGCTGTTTCGTCTTCCTCAAGACATAGCCGGCATTCTGCAGAGTCAACTATTTTCATTATGTTTAGGGGATATCGCAACCCGTCGTCGGCCTTTTCGTGGCCCGGAATCCACCACAGTTTGGTCTTGTTCCTTTACTTTACCTACTGAACATGTAAGAAGTAAAGAAATTATGAGTTTATGGTTTTTTAGACTCTTGCTATTTTGGGTATATCTCGTCCAAAAATTCACCGATTTCTATCATTTCTTTTGTAATTGATTCAGAAATATTCGATTTGTTTTTTATCAGATATTTATAAGCGAACACGTACATACCAATTGTATTAAATACCAGCAAACATCCTACGGCCTCCTCGCAATATGCCATAACCTACCCCAAATTTCCATTAGAGCCAACAATTAATATACCATCTTTGTATATACATACATAAGTGAATATGAAGACTTTTCTTTTTAGCTTAAAGATTGATAAGTTGTTTTAATTTTCCTTAAACGGTAAACTCTCTTAAGCGGACAAAAACGTGCACCATTAATGTCCCCTCAACGAAGATTTCACTGTATGTATATACGAGTACATACATATGAAACTTATATTTTTTCTGGCTGAGGTATTAACGAGGCTAGAATAAAAAATTTGGGTTTCTATAACATGCGATACGTCTAACCATGCGTTTGTTGGAGTTCAATATTTTAATGCATTTGGGTACCTACCTATAAAATTTCATAATTGTACCTACCTACTTCAAAAGATAAATTTAAACTATACTTCATTTCTTTAGTACCTACTGGGACATCCTGAAACCGAAATTTGCATTAAGTATATCGGCCGCTAGTGGTCGCTTTGCCGGTATCAAAAGAAGTAGGTATCAAAAAGAATACCTAAATCAATGGTATTTAGCTGCCCAAACTGAGGCACTCAGGTGCTTGTGCAAAACCAAATGAAAAAATTCTGTTTATATTCGGAGATTCGATTGTGTAACATAATGCAAACGAAATATGAACCTAATATGATTTTGAATACCGATTATGAATGAATGCCCTTTTTATTTGATGAACCAATAAATAAACCAATTTGAGTTGTTCATGAATAACCTACGGCGGCTATTATTACAAGCAGGGCACGCGCTCGTACACACACTCTAACTTGTCTTATCTTATCTCTGCCTCAATTAATTTTTTTCACATGGAAATATGATATGCCTCACTGCTGAAATGCGAATCTCCTTCGCCGATCTTAACATATACACACCAATTGTATAAAATACAACAAAATAAATTCCAGGTGACGGTTTTGTTCTAATTGCAATAAGCCATAACCTACCCCAAAAACTTTGATCAGAGCAAACAAATAATATACCATCAATCTACCCAACTACAATTATCCCACCTCTCTTCATCCACCATCGCCCCTACCATTAAATATGAATATCTGCTTTTCACTTGCAAATACTCGTATGAATTATAAAAAAAAAACATTTGCGAATCTTCACTGCTGAAATGCGACTCTCCTTCAACGATCATACACACACATACCAATTGTGTTAAAATCCAGAAAACATAATACCCCTTCCATCAAAGCAAACAAAAAATATACCATAAATCTACACGAAACCTGCTTTGCCAACCCCCACCACTACCTGCATCATCCTCCTACTCATATTCCCAGCACGAGAATGGTGTAGAACTAGACTATCATGATTTGTTGCGGGCGAATGCGCACTGGTGGCGTATCGTCGTTTACGCACGGTTGCACTACTATAAGGTTTATATACAATGATCAAGGTAAGTGAATGTGATTTCAATATACTAAATATGTGTTTCATAGCATGTAAATATAATTTCAATATACTAAATAGATGTTTCAAAGTATGTAATTATAATTTCAATATACTAAATAGATGTTTCAAAGTATGTAATTATAATTTCAATATGTTAAATAGATGCGTTCACTCGTATCTGAATTTGATGGATTTTTAATAAAAGGACTCACCGGTATTGTTCATTTACTACCGCTTACATTCGTTGATTCACGATCTCCGCTCCACGATGGTGTGCACAGCATGATAGTTTGGCTCAGGTGAACTTTTATGTTTATCTACACTTGGGAAAAATTAATATGATTAGCATCTGATTCAGAGTGGGTTGAACGACCTGTACATGTTGCTTTCCCAGATGAGGGATGAACAATTTACATGCATATATATATGTATATATCTATAGATAAGAATAATTACGAATATACTTAATTAAAATTCAGGCATCTAACTACTGATACCCTGTTTCGATGATTGCTTCCTTCGGTGTTGTCGCTGATGTCCTTGCGTGAATGTGGTGCTCTTACTGCTGTAGGATCGCATTCTTTCGAGCGCTGGAACGGCTGGTGTTGGAAATTCTTTGTTGTTTTCGCTGCTTGGCATTCAGCAGTTGGGGTGGTGGCTGCTTATTTGTGGTTGAACTCGTGATTCTGCTACTGTTCGTGTGGATTTCTTCTGATTACCGTGGCATTGACAGACTTTTCATGTTTCAATACTTCTGCGATGCGGTGGGATAATAAAGATTTTGTTCTCCATTCAAGTCCTAACGCTTCTTTGGGTAGCGTGGACTTTTGGGAAGAGGTCGTAAGAAGCACGGTCGTACGTGCAAAGATGGCTTCGCCCGCTGGTGAAAAGTGTGGTCCGACACCTTGTTTATATTATATTATTTTTCTTTTTGGGTGTGGTGTGCTGCTGAAGTTGCTCGGCGGCGGGGCTGCTGGCAATTGCGCAGAGCTGCTGTTCTGTTCGTGACGTCTCACTATACACTTAATTCCTTTTTCCTTGTTTTTTCTGTTTCTGGTTTTGTTCTTTTTTCTTTATTAATTTTACGTTAGGATAAGTTTAGTGTGTATGATGAGCTTAGCGCTCTACTCTTATGCAAAAACAAGAAAATTATAATTTTAAACAAGACTTCGATTCTGGTGCCACTGAAAATCAGAGCTGGAGTTTTTAATTCCACCAACCATCTTGGCTGCTGGTCGAACAAAAAAAGAGACTGGGTAAAAGGGAGATGGAGACACGAAAACTCGTTTTAATGATGGTGGAATTTTTCTATCCGTCGGAGGTTATTATTTCCTATTTTCAATTCACTTGTGTTGGTACGCGTGGTGTAACCGGCGCGTTACATTAGTGCGCGAATGGACTGGTCGATTGTGTATATAATTGTGCTCAGTTGAATGGCAATAGTAAATGCCAGATTTTATTTATTCACACTGGTTATTTATATTTTTTTTTCCTATATGCTAGCCTCTACAAAGTTTTTAAGCAAATTATTTACAGTGGCACTATAAACTGCGCTATAGATTCCAGGCCGTATGCTACACTTAAAATACAAAACAGAGAGATGACTGGCTTGCTGGATAGTGGAGCTAGTATCTCGTGCCTCGGAAAAGAGTGAATGGAAGTAGTTAAGGACCTAGGCCTACCGATTCTAGACTTCGCATCTTTTATCAGGACTGCAGATGGCAAGCCTCAGTCAATCGTTGGTCGAATCCAGGCGGAGGTCACCTTCAACAATCAAAACGAGAAATTAGATCTTTACCTTATTCCATCGCTGTCACAATCTCTGTATTTGGGCAAAGACTTTTGGCAAAAGTTTAAAATAGCGCCGAATATTATAAGCGAGTTATCCGAAAGCTTAAAACCTGAAATAAACGAAAATAAAAAACAAAATCGAGAACTATCTGATGCAGAACAAAGGCTACTAGACGAAGTTGTAGCGAAATTTCCATCTTTCTCCAAACTTGGATTAGGAAAATCTTCGCTAGAGACGCATGTTATAGATACTGGCAATTCCGAATCAGTAAAACAGCGCCATTATCCGGTATCACCAGCAATCCAAGAGATGATATTTAACGAATTGGATCGCATGCTTTCGTTAGGAGTAATCGAGGAGAGTACGAATTCTTGGAGTTCGCCAATCGTTCTTATCCGAAAACCCGGTAAGAACAGACTCTGCTTAGATTCGCGAAAGGTTAACTCATTAACGAAGAAAGATGCGTATCCTCTTCCTCACATTGAGGGTATGCTGAATCGCCTGCAAGATACACAATACATCAGTAGCGTGGATCTTAAGGACGCCTTTTGGCAGATACCTCTCGAGGAAGCGTCCAGGGAAAAAACTGCGTTCACGGTTCCAGGGCGACCACTCTATCAATTCACCGTCTTGCCTTTTGAGTTGTGTAATGCTGCTCAGAGGATGTGTCGGTTAATGGATAAAGTGATCCCCAGTGCACTGCGAGAACAAGTGTTTGTCTACTTGGACGATTTGCTGATCATCTCAAACGATTTTGCTGGCCACTTGGAGACCTTGCAGAAGTTTGCGGTATGTTTGCACAAAGCAAATCTAACAATAAACATGGAAAAGTTGTAGAAGAGGGTCACTTCAAACCAGACCCGAGTAAAGTGTCAGCGATAACGGACTTCCCGGTACCAAAGTCGCTGAAGCAAGTCAGAAGGTTTTTGGGTCTGTGTGGCTGGTACCGGCGCTTTATTCGCAACTTTTGCCTCAATTGCTAGTCCTATATCTGACACATTAAAAAAAAAAAAAAGGTATTTGAGTTGACTCCAGATGCCCTAACGTCTTTTGAATCACTGAAATCAGCTCTAGTTTCTGACCCATTTATTGTCAAACCCAAATTTTTCCTAAGCCTTTCGTCATTCAGTGTGATGCATCAAGTTATGGGATAGGAGGCGTTTTATTTCAGTACGATGAGGAGAGCAACGAAAGGCCCATATCGTTCTTTTCGGAGAAACTCAATGCGTGTCAACGCAATTACAGCGTTACCGAGCAGGAATGCTATGCGGCGGTGCAGGCAATCAAAAGGTTGCGAGCGTATGTTGAGGGTGTCAAATTCACAATCGTGACCGATCATGCCAGCTTAAAGTGGCTGATGAGTCTTAAAGATTTAAGCGGCAGATTGGCACGATGGTCGCTAAAATTACAAGCCTTTAGCTTCGACATCCAACACAGGAAAGGCGCGCAGAACATAGTTCCAGATGTACTTTCTCGCTCTTTCGAAAATTAGCCTTTGATCGAGTCCATCGCGGGTACAGACGTTGATCTCCATTCGTCGGAATTCAAAACACCAGACTACCTTGAAATGGTTGAAAATGTATCACAAAACCTTGATTGCTTCCCAAACGCAAGAGTTGTTGATGGCATCATTTATATAAAAAATTTCCACAGTAACTGGTGATCCATTGAAAACAGAGTTTGAGTGGAAGGTATGGGTACCTGGAAAACTTTCTAACTCGTTGATTATGAAACTGCATGATTTTCCGAATAGCGCCCATGGCGGTATGTTTAAGACGCTAAAGAAAATTAAAGAGCTTTACTACTGGCCCAACATGACAAACGAAGTTCGCGACTACGTTCGGAAATGTTCGCAGTGCAAAGAGAGCAAGTCGTCTAATACAACCTTGCGAGTACCAATGGGATCGCATCATGAAATTGACCGCCCTTTTCAAAAAATCTACGTCGATTTCATGGGACCGTATCCCCGGACAAGGCGGGGCAATGCTTTCATATTTATTGTGGTAGATGCCTTCTCGAAATATGTTTTCCTGAATTCAATGCGAAAAGCCAACACGAACGCAGTAGTGGATTTTCTGCAACAAGATGTCTTCCATCGGTTCGGTGTACCTGAATTTATACACAGTGACAATGGAAGGCAGTTTATTTCAAACGATTTTCAAGCCTTCTTGTTAAAATACGGGTGCGTTCATATCCGAAACGCAGTCTACTCTCCTCAGGCCAGCGCTTCAGAGAGAGTAAATCAATCCATCTTATCAGGGATCAGAAGTTATGTTAAAAACGACCAAAAAGACTGGGATAGATATATTTCGGAGATTCAACAAGCTCTCTGTGCTTCAGAACATCAATCCACAGGCATCACCCCTTATTACTGTTTGTTCGGACAGCAAATGTGTACCAACGGCAAGATGTACAAACTTTTTCGGAAGTTGAATATACTAGGAGATAGTGATTTACAATACATCCCAAAGAATTGTAAACTCCAAATTATAAGGCAGGCAGTTAAGGAAAAGATTAATCTGGCATATGAACGTAACAAAAGGACCTATAATTTGCGAAGTGAAGTTCGAAGTTTTTCCGCTGGAGACATAGTGTACCGTAGAAACTTTGTGCCAAGCGATGCGTCAAAAAATGTAAACGCTAAATTATGTGCAAAGTTTATAAAGTGCCGGGTTGTGCAGCAGATTGGAAACTCGTTATTCGAAGTGGAAAATTTTGATGGCAAAAAATCGGCGTGTTTCATGATAAAGATTTACGAAAGTGACCCCTTTAAAATTTCTTTCGCGAAATCAGGGTCATGGGTCGGTCGATTGCTACGATAACGATGGGCACATATTTGCATGGTTGGGGAATCCGTTCTTCATATCTTTCAGAAACATGGGATGTTTCAGTAATCCATGACTTTGTGGCGTATTCCAACAGATAGTCAAAAACAAATAAAATATTTATCACCCATATTATATTTTGCAAATTATCCAACCCCATTCAAAAATAACTGCCGCTCAAATTTCCCGAGTCACAAACCGGATCCTTTAGTCGAACACTGCCTTTTTGACCATTAAGATCAGATGCGCACATAGTATAAGAGAAAACCAGTATTTTTTTTTTTGACACGATCTACGACATTCCTAACACAAAGTAATTCGTATAGGATTGATAGATGTGGCTAAGCTATCACGCGCTCTTTTTGCTGTCAGCTTTCTTACCAAATCGGATCTTACAGACAAAGTTCCTAATTCTGAAACAGATCTGCGGTGTCAAAAAAAAATAGGAAAGCTGCAAACACGCTTGGATGAAATTGGCAGACTGGAATTCTGCTGTTTCGGTTTTCCTGAGCGGTGCTGATAGTTTTTTTTTTGCTTGCCGGGAAAGAGAGTTCGAGTGACCCAAAAACGTGTCCAATGCCCAAACCACAAGGGCACGATATATGAACAAAACTCGCCTCATTAATCCAAGGAAAAAGCATCCGCACTAAAAATAAGAGACGTACATTTAAATTGGTGGACTTGATCTGTGAATTAAGCAAAGTCAGTCCGGATCGAGGAGGTTATGCGTCCGCCAAATCAGCACGCAATAGCCACCGAAACGTCCAAAAACACGTGCAAAATCAACACCTGCCAAACCACCCTTGGTAAAAAAAACCCAATGCAACAGGGAGAATACCTATCAGCAATCACCAGACTTGTTCACTCACCAGAGATTCAGAGCTCCGTCAAACCCTCCCAGCTGCACCATCAAATAATCCATATTCAGTGGTTAACTTTAAAGTTCTCAGTGGCAAACTATGCAATGTGGCCTAGTTTTGATCCATATATATACATATATGTTGGTGCATATTGCTAAACAACATTGCTTTTCTTAACCTAACAAAAAAAAATATATATAAAGAAAAAAATTCCATTTTTTCCCCCGACATAACTTACAAAAGGAAATTCATAGCTAACCTTAAATTTAGACTTAAAATTAGTCTAACATACATATAATGTTTATTCAGTTACTATCCATCTATGATCTAACCTAAACTTCAAAGCCACGGAAAAAAATAATTTTTTTTATAAACCTAAATCCAAGTACATACATACATACGTATATAGCCAGATCACATCGGTGAAGCAACGAATTTTGTGCACAAACTTCGACGCAGCGAAATCAACATAAATAACCATGAGTACACATGCTACTAAATATTGTTCATTGGCTTTGGGGTTTTTATTAGTACCTTCAATTTTCATTATCTGCATTAAAACATTTATTAAAACATACATATTCTAATTACCTAGTTTATCTAAATACATTTAACCTAACTTAATGATAATTATATATACATATTCCCACTATTCTAATTATACATTTGGCCTTATCCAAATCAATATACATAGAGGCCTACTTACTACTTCTATTCCGAAATTTAAGACTTTGAATTTCTGCGTGCTTACTTTAAAATTGATATGTGGTAATTTGAACAAAATTGTTGAGATGTGTCAGTGATTTCGGAAGTGTGAGTGATCATAACAGGGACAAATTCTATAACACATGAGGACGAATCTGTCAAGGTACGACACAATGGTGGCAACCGCTGCTATATTTGTAGGGAGGGTTCCGCTAGGTAGTGCATTATCAACTACCGCAGCGGTACGAGGTTGTTTCATATAAGCTTTTTCTTCTTTTCGTATGTCCTTTTTCTTCATCCGCAAAAGCCACGCTGAGATGTCACAACATCAGCTTCAGCGATCAGCAGATAAAATCGGTTCCCACCAGATACCATGCATTAATGGAGTCAGCGTGCGTCCATGCGAATCCTTCTGTGTGTAAAGATCCTGTCACCCATCCCTATCTCTGCTTCCTTTATTTATTTTACTCACTCTTTCTCTGTTTGGCACGATAAATTAAATTTTTTTTCGTCAGGGTAGTCAATAAGCAGCAAAAACCCACCCCACCATCGAGTGAATGCCGTGCAACCGCAAGCGTGCCAGCTGCTGCTTGTCGTGTCTTGTGGAGGAGCATCCATCTCCACATCGAAACTGTCTAAAAGACACACCTGAACGTTGCAAATGGCGCCCGACGTGGGGCCCGAAAAGCATGTTAAATGTCTTTTTTAAATCTCCACTACCATAGCTTTCTTGCGGAAGCTAGGATATTCTTAATTGTAAAAAAAAAAAAAAAACATAATCAAACATTTTTGACGCTACTTTCAATGTAGGTACACAGATGTTTATATTATACATTCAGTATAAGCGTATACACCATAAATTGATTGGATAAGAATCTACAGTTTATTAGCTAACATCTAAGAGTCTAAGTGTTTCAGACCTTATCTGTCCTCTGATAGTTAGTGCTGTTAAAACTTCTAGTTGCAGTTATCTGAGTCGCTGAAGACTAGCTCAGCAGTCCAGAGGAATGGAACTAGTAAACCGTCCTAACCAATCAATCTGCACACATTTAAAATCTCTTTCCAAACCCACATGAACAACCTTATTAGCAAATCATTTCACTTACACTTTGGTAAGGCCAACATATCTCAACAAATTACCTATAAATATTTACGTATTATTTTTTCTCTCTCTCAGCGAAATCAAAATAAAAATAACTTAATCAAAACAAAATGAGTAAAAATAACCCAAACACTACTGATACGGTACCTAAGCAAAGAGCAATTGGTACACGTTTTCAAATCCTACGGGATACAGACACAACCACCAATCGGCAAATAAATTTTAAGCCGTTGAGGCATTCGCCGCACAGAATGTCGATAACTCCTAACCTATTGATAGCAATGTTAACACCTCTCTTACGACAGCAAATACAACTGCAGTGACGTTTACAACATGTACCACTGTAAATAGTTCATCGCGTCCGATTGCCTCTTCAATAGTTGGAGAAGTAAGTGGGATGAATAGTCGGAATGTTGCACGTCATATTCCAACTAGAAATGAGCATTTTGACAATTCTCGCAATCATGCTAATATACCAAATGCAAGTAACGACAGTGCACAACAAACTGCTCTCTTAAATTATCTCCTGCAAACAAAACACAACAATGGTCAACCGTCTGGCTTTCTAAGACGAAGGCAGCAAGAGAATCACAATATGTCAGGTAACACTGCTGGAGGAAATGTAGGGCTCGCAGATGAACAAATTCGGCAAGCGGTAAACGAAGCATTAACTTCTATCATTCCATCTTTAATTGAAGAGAATGTAGAAAGAAGGCTGCAGCCACTATTAAACAGACCATTTGTTGAAGAGCCACGACCATTTCAATCTCAGTCGAATTTTAATAGTTTTGCTAACCATGCACATGCCTTTGACCAATCTTATATTGATTCCTTTAGTTGTATGGGAGGGGTACATTGAACTTTTCCACCCAATATGCAAAGCCATGCAAGACTAAATGAAGGTATGGCCTTGCGATTAGATCGGTGGAGTCTGAAGTTTGATGGAACTTGTAAGGGCATATCGGTGGAGGACTTTATCTTTCGGGTTGACATGCTAAAACAGAATTATGATTGCACGTGGAATGACGTTCTTATGAATTTCCACCAACTTTTGACTGAGGTAGCGGAGGATTGGTATTGCCAACACCTTCGCGGTAATCCTCGGGGTGACTGGCCAAATCTACGCCGTGCCATAGTTAAGCAGTTTCGAAATCATGAAAACGATTTCGAGATTATTAAACAAATTATGGACAGGCGGCAATTACCAAGAGAAAGCTTTGAGGAATTCTACAATGAAATTACGCATTTAAGGAGCCAATTAAGACAGCCAATGCGTGACCACGACTTTATTCAAATTCTCCGGACAAATATAAACTCCAAACTGATGAGCTTTGTATATCCAATGAAGATTCATATAGATACGTTGGAACACTTTACGGAAGAGTGTAAACGCACAGAACAGATGATACAAGCTCGGTTCTTGATGCAAAATCATACCATACCTTACCAGTCCGTACATAAGCTGCAAGATTTCGTTGAATCAAATACTTTTGAAAGCGAAACTAACAACGTTTCCGCAATTGGTAGTCCCCCAAGATTAAATCAGTTTCAACAGAGAACTTTACCACCTAAAATCATAAAATGTTTTAACTGCAAGTGTCAGGGATATATTTTCACTGAGTGGCCGTCCCCAATCAAAAGACTGTTTTGCTACAGATGCGGATCAGATGGAGCAATTGTTTTGAATTGCGTTAGATGTAATCCGCCTGTGGAAAGCCAGAGCTCGAACGGGATGAAGAGCGGGGAGTCCCGTTCGACTCAAACCCACCCGGAATAAAAACGGTAGATGCATGTACCAATACAATTGCAGACTACCATTCAACAATTTCTCATAAATTAGTCAAACGCAACACACAAAATTCAGAAAATCGCAAAAGGCAAACCCTATTCCAAAATTTAACTTATGAAGAAAAACTCAATAAGTACAATAAGTTACGTTCAAAAATCTTCAAAATTGAAGAGCTTAAAAGCAGTGATGTAGGCATTACATTTTCCAAAACTCGACTACGACACACAAAAAAAGTTGTAATGGAATTTTCGATGTTACCCTCAAATCTACAGGGGTGAATGTTTGTTATATCATCAATTGTTACCTCCAATCGTTCGGACGTGTTTTTCTTTGCTCCCGCTTCGCGAGTTTAAATAAATTTATTTCCAACTTATTTGCGTACTTGCAATTTTCCCTGAACTTCTACCCATTAACTGTTCATTGCCCTTCCACCTAATACTCGGTTATTGCCTTTGATCGCGAAACATTATTTGACCTAAATAATCAACTATGTCAAAGCAGTGCGGTAATTCAGATTGTTTGCTAACATCGCAAGAGTTCTGATTGGGTGAAATGTAATGGTTTATGCGGGAAATCATTCCATGCTCTCTGCATAGGTTTAAGTAAGGGCTCCATTACCTACCTTAACGATTATAATAACAACTTCCTTTTCTTTTGCGACGAATGCAAAGGCATCTCTCTCTCCCATGTTATGCTCGCGATAAAATGCATCAGTGACAGAATAAACACAAACTCCTCAGAATGCAAAATGTTCTACAAGCAAATAGTGACCCAATTTGCTAAGTATGATGAGATGTTTAAAAGTGTGGAAGATTTATCCAGCAGCATAGATATCTCCTCCACTCTTTCCAAATCCAAATTCAAAAACATAGACAAGCAGCTGGCAAGTCTTAGTGATCTAACAAAAAAGTTACCAGCGGAGTTTAAGTCGAAGTTTTTGTGTGGAAAAAGTGATCCGAAATCGGACATTGATTCAATTATGGTCCCTCATTTATCAGTGTTCAATGACCATCTCAACTCCTTTCGAACCTATCTGGATACCTACCTTCAAAGCACTTCACAACCAAGTGTCCCATCTTATCAACCCGTCGATCCTCTACTGCTTGACATTACAAGCAAAATTAATGAGGTCAGCAATGATGTCACAGCTCTCCGTTTTGCAATGGGCGATATTGATGAAAGCCTTAGACTGGCATCAAGCAAAATTTATTCCATACCAGAGCTCATTCAGCCACAATCGAGCTCAGTCTACAATACGTCAATACTTGCCGAAATCCTGGAATCAGCAGAACATCCATCCACATTTAATACCCAACCAACATCAACGATGACTACAACAACAACAACCACCACTAATACCACAATATACACCCACCCGATCTCAACACCAACTGAATCAGGCACTCAGGCACAAACTGCTTCGACGCCCTTAAACCGATTCGGCACACTTTGGACACCCGCCGACTGGAACAGAAGGCTCGAAAAAATACACCGAACTGCCTGCGAGTACAACTCCTTTATAATAAATAACGCTCCTCTGCATGCAGACGATTCTTGGGTGAACAACTTCTTCCTGCAGAAATTTGGCATCACCATCAGCAACTGTCAGATGATTTCCACCGCTAACAGCAAAAACAACCGATTTAAGCTTGACTTACCTTCCAAATACTCCTGGCTTTTCTCGAACACCTCAAACGACGTCTTCAGCTTGGGAAAGATGACCATCACCAAATCGAACAATACAGGAGAGGTGAAGCTTAGCAATAACAATAAGCCTAGTGTTAAGCCAAATAAAAAAAAACGTAAGTCTCAGAAGAATAACTCTAAATCTAGTCCCAACCCAGACCCTAACTGGAGCTTCAAAGTTGGAACTTTTCCTCAATTCTACCCTCTCACTTTTCAGCCCCCTACCTCTATTGACTCAGCACCTCCCCAAGGTACGCCTCACCCCACGGTAATCTCAAAGTTACCCAAGCCTCAACGTAATCGCGTATCATTTAACTTAACTCCAGACCCTAGTAATCATCCGATAGCCCCAGCTATCACTAAATCCACTTCTAAATACCCAAACCTCATACACTCCCATGTTCTCAATCCTGCCCCGTCTACCTCTGCTGCCTCCAATACTGTTCTTCCCACAATTTCTCTTCATAAAGAGACACCTATCCCAATCTCTAAGGCCTCTGCAATTTTTGATCCTCTACTTCCCCCAGCTGTTAAACTTACTTCCAAATTTGTAAACCCTATGTCCTCCCACAACGACCTCGATGGCCGATATATTATGGACCGACTGAGAGATCACAGACTTTTTGAAAATGTCCGTCTTTACCTTGCCTACTTATTTGATAAGCCCGAATCTATATGCATTGACGGGAAAACCAAAACAAATGTTCAGGTATCTATTCAAAAAGAAGGCCTCCCTACTGATCCTGCTGCACTGCGACAAATCTACAACCGTTATCACGAGAGCTTTAACATTTCATCGGCCACCGTAGACAAAGACCTATCTGCATTTGCTTCTCATATCAGCTCCAAACACATCTCACACCTTCAACGGAACCGTGCTGACCATAATAAATTTGTTCGTCCCTAACTGCATACAAGGGCCACAGCGAACCCCCCATTATAGCATTCCTCTAACCTTTTACTATCAGAACGTAAGGGGCCTGCGCTCAAAAACCCAAGCTGTTCTACGTAAATCTCATGCTCTTCCATTCGATATCTACGCTATAACTGAAACCAATCTGATTCCCAATATAAAGAACCCGGAATTATTCCCACCCATATTCAATGTCTTTCGGGACGATATCAGCCGCCCAACGGATGACTCCCCCTGTCGAGGTGTTCTTCTGGCTATTCACAACGACCTTGACTCTTCTCCGATTGCTACTTCCTCGTCTTCAGAACTCGACTTTGTTGCAATAAAAATAACACTTCCCCACAAGTCCCTATACGTTATGTGTTTCTACATCCGGCCGGCCCAACCCATCGAACCCTAACAACTTGCTGTTAACGCAATCGATCAAGTTATAGAGTTATCTGATTCCTCTGACGACGTCATCATTTTTGGCGACTTTAGCCTGCCCCAACTGCACTGGGCTTTATCCGATGACGAATCGTTTTTCATTGCTTCGAATCCCTAATCAACTAAAAAATTTCTCTTCATCGATCGACTAACCGACTCAAGTCTATGCCAAGTAAGCGGCATCTCTAATTATATGGGTAGGCAGTTAGACCTCATCTTCACTACTGACCCACTTAACTCCTCTGTCTCGCTTTCCCCCTTTCTTCTTTCGACTATTGACAACCTTCACCCCCCCACTTCTTCTTTCTTTTTTTCACGACCCTCCTCTACAGTCCACACCACCCGCTGGCCCCCCTGCTATGATTTTCATAAAGCCAATTTCCGTAAAATTAGTGAACACCTCAGCAAAGTCTCATTTGAATTTGCCAATCTCCCTGTAAATGATGCCCTTTCCTTGTTTTACAGAGAATTATTATTTTCTATCTCCCTTTTTGTCCCTATTTCTCGGCCAAAACCCTTCCCTACATCTCCCACTTGGTATACGATCGTTACGTAACAAGAGAAACAAATTATGGTCAGTTTTCCTTCGAAACAAGTCTTTTTCTGACTATTCCAACTATCTCGGCTCATACCTTCAATTCACCCAGGCTTATAACTCCCTCTATCAAAGACATATTAACAATGCGCAAGCTAATCTTATAAGCGACCCTAAATCTTTTTTCAGATTCGTTAACTACAAGAAAAAATCCGACGGCTACCCCCCATCCCTCTCTCACGAAAACATATCATCAAGTGATCCACAAACCATTGCTAATTTTTTTGCCACCTTTTTATACCCTATTCTAGGGGTATATTAATTTTGACGCATAGTTTGTAACATACCTTAATATTGCCCGTAGACCCCTAAAAGTTACTATATTTATGATCAGCATCGATAGTAATGTCGATCTAGCCATGTCCGTCCGTCCGTCCGTCCGTCCGTCCGTCGGCAAAAATTAGGCCTTTAAACTGGACCTAGAGAGCTGAAATTTTAACATTATACTCTCTAGGGTCCCGAAATAATCAAGTTTAAGAATTTTTGAAATCCGCCCACAGACACGCCCACAAACTCAAAAAAACAAAATTTTGGAAAAAATCGAATTTTGAGCTAGAGAGCTGAAATTTTTTATATATGATCTATGGCCCATAAAACTGATTGGGACATAAAATTTTCAAAATCCGCCCACTGACACGCCCACAATTAAATAAAACAAATTTTGGGAAAAATTGAATTTTGAGCTAGAAAGCTGAAATTTTTTATATATGATCTTTGGCCCATAAAACTGCTTGGGACATAAAATTTTCAAAATCCGCCCACTGACACGCCCACAATTAAATAAAATATTTTTTTTGAAAAACCAAAATTTGAGCTAGGGAGCTGAAATTTTTAATATATACTCTCTAGGGGCCCTTTATGCTCATGTGTAAATATTTTCAAAATCCGCCTACTGACACGCCCACAATTATTTTTTTTTTATTTTTGAAAGTCCAAAGTTTGAGCTAGGGAGCTGAAATTTATAGTATATACTCTCTAGGTGCCCTTTATGCTCATACTTAATTTTTTTTTTAATCCGCCTACTGACACGCCCACAATTAAATAAAACAATTTTATTGAAAAACCAAAGTTTGAGCTAGGGAGCGTTTTTATTTACAAAAGCTTAGTTTTTTCGATAAAATCCTTTAAATTTTTGTCACGCCCACTTATGAGATATAGGAATAAGAATAGGGTATCCAACAGTTCGCCCAAGCGGACTGTAGCCCGCCCCTATGTTTTTAAAAATCGTTTGCCGACAACTCCTTTGTACCAGATTATTCTTATTTCAACTACCTACTCGAGTACTCCACTGGTCCCTTTCTCTCTCAAAGTTTTGAACCTTCTGTAATTGAAAATAAGTTGCAAAAACTTAATGATGAATATTCACCTGGCCCAGATGGTATTCCCGCTATTCTTCTTAAGAAGTGTTCCCTAGTGCTCTCCTACCCCCTTTCGCACCTCTTTAAGCTCTCACTATCTCAAGGCGCTTTCCTCAGATATGGAAGTCCTCCTTCATAACGCCGATCCATAAAAAGGGATTAAAAAGTGAAGTTACTAATTATCGCCCGATAGCCAAACTTTCGCATATACCCAAACTCCTGGAAAGCATTGTGTACGAATCCTTAAGCTTTCAATGCAAGTCTTTTATTTCCCAAAACCAACATGGCTTTCTAAAAGGTAGATCAACCACCACTAACCTCGTTGAATTCGCATCCTCTGCGCTAACAGCCTTAGAAAGTGGTAAAGAAGTCGATGTTATTGCGACTGATTTTAGTAAAGCTTTTGATAAGATATCCCATAAATTAATTCTTTTCAAACTGTTCACCCTTGGTCTCGAACCAATACTGCTGAAATGGATATCATCTTATCTGGAAAACCGCTTAAATAATGTTCGCTTCAGGTCCGTCCTATCTGCCCCATTCGTGGCGACCTCTGGTGTACCACAAGGCAGTCACCTAGGTCCACTTCTCTTCATCTTAACTATAAACGATCTGGAAAGGGTTATTAAACACTCTTCTATCTCTCTCTATGCCGATGACAGCAAATTTTTCAAACACATATCTTCATCGCAAGACTCCTGCTTGCTACAACAAGATCTAGACAGTTTTTCTATTTGGTGTCTCAAAAACTGCCTAGAGCTCAATGTTGCGAAATGCCAATCCATAACCTTATCACGTAAATACAACAAGTCCCCCCCCCCCCCCCCCCGTCTTTACCTTCTTAATGATCAACCTATACCTATCGTACAGTCTCTTCGTGACCTTGGCATATTGTACGACCGCCAGCTTAACTTCCGTTCGCACATAGACGAGATAATTCGTAAAGCAAATTCATCCCTTGGGTTCATTAAACGGTGGTCAAAGGAATTCTCTGATCCATACGTTACCAGATCTCTCTACATTACTTTTGTCCGCCCCCTCCTCGAATACGCCAGCCAAACGTGGTCACCCTTTCAGCAAGTTCATGTAACCAGAATCGAAAACATACAACGACGTTTTCTTCGATTTGCCCTCCGCGGACTTCCTTGGAACGATCCCCTAATTCTTCCTCCCTATTTAGACCGCCTCAAACTCATTAACTTGAATAGCCTTGAAGATCGCAGGGATGCAGCAGAAATTCTCTTCATTCATCGCCTCCTCTCAGGCTCTATCGATTGCCCGTCCCTTTACAACTCCATCTCCTTTAATACTAACCCTCGTAATTTAAGACATCCCCGTCTGTTCTATCTACCAACCCACCGTACGTTCTATGGCTCCAACGAACCAATTTCCCGTATGCTACGGAAGGTAAATTCAAACATTTCTGTTTTTGATTGCAACCGCAGCACTCCCTCCATTAAACTGAACCTCCTTAATCTCTAGCTTGTAAGCATTAGTTTTTAAGTCTAGCTATAAGTCTTAGTTTTGTTTTAAGACATATTATAGCTTGTATTAAGCTGAATAAATGGGGGCGCATGCCCCCACCAAAATTAAATTAAAATTATATACTTGTGATCGTTTGTCCATACCACAAACCAATGTAATATGAAATCAACAAGACGATACACCACATCGATGTTATGCCAATGGAACTTTCTGGCCACAGACTCCAAGAAAGTATCAAGGGTTGATTCGAGGGTTGGCTTAACCAGCAGAAGCGGTAGGCATGCTTGCACACGCTCGAGCTAGCTCGCCGGAACGGGGTGGGATCTTGCTCCTACTGTTAAGCTGACCATACATATGTTTCATGCCTGTTTCTACAATATTTCCTAAAATGTTTCCGTAGCTCATCGGAATGTGACTACCTGTGAACTTCTCGTAGGTGTTGTTATTAATTGTTAGTCAAAGCAAAAAGGTGGGGAACCTGAGATGTAAATCGGACGCCTTGAGTGTATGGTTGACCCGCACTTGGCCGTCCACATGAGAGGGTATGGAGTAGGGTGGGCCGAAATTTTTTTTTTTTTTTTTTTAAGTTGTAATACTGCGGAAAAGTTGCTAATAGTAGAGACTAAAAAGGGGAAAAAAAAGAAACAAAATCGGTTAATATCTTCCGGTCGCGCATGAGCTATAAAGTTTGGCAACATTTGAAAAAATTCACATTTTTACGATAATTTTTAACATTTTTAAATTATCCTCTTACCGAATGTAATAGCTCCAATTGTTATCTATTATTAACACAGAAAATAATGCTTTTACATTTTTTTAAATCCATCAACATCTTCCGGTCGCGCAAAAAATACTAGATAAACCACAGTTTGAGGATAAAAATACAAACAACGCTCACGTTTCTATCTTTGGTTTTCTTTATTGAATACAATGTTTAAAACAAAACTTATTTTAGACCAATATTATTGTTTATATATTTGTTAATACATTTTTTTTATTTAAAGTTTTTGTGTAAGGCCAAGAAACTCATGTAAAACAATTTGATCATGATCATCTAGGGTCTCATTCATTCTTAGCTGATGGAACTTTGAAATTTGATTTATGGTCAAAGTTTGGCATTGTTGACCTTGACAGCAGAGTCGCTCTGATAAACCCATCCCTAGACTCAGCTCCGCAAACTTTTCCTGAAGCTTCTGTAACGACTTTCACACATCGTTCAACTGCCTGTGTGTGGACTGGGAATGTATTAAATGTTATATCCCAATTAGGGACTGTGCCGCTTTGAATATATGATTTAATTTCTTCGTCACTGATATTTTTTAATAATGGGGGAGAAGATAAATCACAGTCCATCCAGTTTATAATTTCAGAGTAATCTTGAGCGCTGAAATTCAGTTTTGGCGGCATGAAAGTTCTGATAGTTTTTCTTTTTTGATCTATCTGTCTCGCCTTTAGAATTCGTCGAAGTCCGAGCTCTCTTAACTGTTGTGTATTGTCTTGTGCCATGGCTAACATTAAATGTTCTGGATGGGCGAAAAAGCCATTTCGTTGTATCACAGGGTCGACAATATTACGTAACACATCAGGTAGGTATCTTGAAGATTGTATTGATTCATACACAAGTTTTGGTCCCTCTGTGAAGTATTTACTTGTCTTAATTTTAAACCACATTGGCATGTATGACTTCAAAATAAATATAACTACTTCTTGAAGTTGAGGCGTGGGACTTTCTTCACTTAAGAACAATCTGAGAGTTCGATTTGCTGTTGTCAACCACCTCGAGTGTGACAAGGGGCCAGGATCTCGTACAGCCAAATCCTCTTTACAGATTCCCGACTTCATTGCAGTACAAATATCGAGTAGATATTGTTGATCTTTACTTAGTATCTTTCTGTCTATTGCCGGGATCTGACAGTCAATACTCCTGAAACCAATGACTGGACGTTTTTCACAGTCACTTAGCTTTTCGCCGATTGGCCCTCTCAAAGATTTTGGACCCGTAGATTTACCATCTAGGTATTGAAACAGATGTCGAAAAGGGAGTTCATTGAAATGGAGAAGACAAACTGCCCATTGTAAAGGTTTTTCCAAATGTATTTCGATTCGGCGAATCAGACCGTTTCTCCAACCCGTATTAACCGCAGTGCCATCACACCCTATAACCACTAACTTGTCAAGAGAAATACCACGACCAGACAGATAGGAAATTATAGAAGTGACAACGTTTGAAGAGCTTCCAGAAGTGGGCGTAACATGTCCGATGTAGACTGAACCAGGTTGTTGAATTAGCGAGTAATGCTCTTCTTTTTTTACTCTACGGAACCTTTTCGAATGAGCTATATCTACGACTAAAGTGTCGTCCTTCCTCCCATCCAAATAGAGACCTTGCAGTGGAAGTTCGTCAGATTTACTACATAGTTCAGCCCTAACATTTTGTTTTTCTCTTCTTATTTTGTTTTTGTCTATAACCTGGGAGACGTCAGAATCGTTAACTAATCCAAAGTCGTGCAAAACACTCGATGCGATTGCAGCAGTAGCGCGATCAGAAACTCCATAGCGATCGCTCAGTAATGCAGTAGATTTTAACTGAATTCTCATCTGTTTTTTATTATAAGAGGAAACTTTTCTGGACACTTCAAAATCTTGGTCGCTATCGCTTTCTTTACTAGAAGAATATTGGTCTTCATTTTCAGTTTCGACAACATTTACATTTGATTGTGAGAACGAGGTTTTTGAAATATCATCATGGATGCCACGCGATTTCCTTTCCAATGATTTATTGAGTTTCTTTGTTTCAATCAAGTCCAACCCTCCAATTTTTCCTATTCCATGTACTCGTAATAAGTAAACAAACCTTAGATCAGTAGCAGGTATTTTATGTGATTTTGTTCGAAAATTTATAAAATTTGAGAGTAGTTGCGCGAGCGGAAGACCTTGACCGATTAGAACCATTTTTTTTCTAAATCATTGTCGGTTCGAGTAAGAGTCGAATATAGCTATTACATTGAAATGTTACCAAGTTTAGTAATAAAAAAAATATATCTTAAACATACAATTTTTTTCAAATTTCAGCGAATTTTAAAGCTCATGCGCGACCGGAAGATATTAACCGATTTTGTTTCTTTTTTTTTCCCTTTTTAGTCTCTACTATTAGCAACTTTTCCGCAGTATTACAACTTAAAAAAAAAAAAAAAAAAAATTTCGGCCCACCATAGTATGGAGCCCCCTTGGTCATTACCCCACTCAAACTTAGGTAATGACCCCTTTATTCTAACTTCACATAAAGTTAATTCTTCGATGACATCTGGATCTCCTGCAAATAAAGAGTGCACTTCCCCACACAATTACGGAACTCAAACGGTCATGTCTAAGGTCTCAGACACGGTGACAAAGAAAAATCGAATACAGCAAGCAATCATCTTGTTTCAACTTTATAATGATTTTATTTGTTTCTTAAACTATACTTAACTCTTATTTCTTATTCTCTGGTGGATAATAAACCACAATATTCTTAAATCGAACTATGAGCAGATCTGAATTGATGATGAAAATTAATTCATTTTATTTCACAAGAGAAACATCAACAAATTCGGTATTTTTAGCAAATTTGGGAACCTACCCTCGATTTACTGAACCTTGGCCGATACTACAACCTTTGGTACATACTGATTATCCGAAATAGGAAAGTTTTATTTCGGTGTAATTTATCTGCGCCGGAGACACACTTACACTATTCGGTGTGAATCTGGCTCGTGTCTAGATTAGTGCCAATCGGAGCAAGTTAACAAACTGTTTCGTAAGATGGCGCGATGAGCCATCAACCAGATAGGATAATTGGAGGATTTTTATCCTTCTTAGTCTAATTAGATGTTTCCACAGAGGTACAGAAAATGGTTTGCAATTGCAAATATGTATATGCATAGATATATCAAGGCATTGTATATATTCCAACTAGAAATGAGCATTTTGACAATTCTCGCAATCATGCTAATATACCAAATGCAAGTAACGACAGTGCACAACAAACTGCTCTCTTAAATTATCTCCTGCAAACAAAACACAACAATGGTCAACCGTCTGGCTTTCTAAGACGAAGGCAGCAAGAGAATCATAATATGTCAGGTAACACTGCTGGAGGAAATGTAGGGCTCGCAGATGAACAAATTCGGCAAGCGGTAAACGAAGCATTAACTTCTATCATTCCATCTTTAATTAAAGAGAATGTAGAAAGAAGGCTGCAGCCACTATTAAATAGACCATTTGTTGAAGAGCCACGACCATTTCAATCTCAGTCGAATTTTAATAATTTTGCTAACCATGCACATGCCTTTGACCAATCTTATATTGATTCCTTTAGTTGTATGGGAGGGGTACATTGAACTTTTCCACCCAATATGGAAAGCCATGCAAGACTAAATGAAGGTATGGCCTTGCGATTAGATCGGTGGAGTCTGAAGTTTGATGGAACTTGTAAGGGCATATCGGTGGAGGACTTTATCTTTCGGGTTGACATACTAAAACAGAATTATGATTGCACGTGGAATGACGTTCTTATGAATTTCCACCAACTTTTGACTGAGGTAGCGGAGGATTGGTATTGCCAACACCTTCGCGGTAATCCTCGGGGTGACTGGCCAAATCTACGCCGTGCCATAGTTAAGCAGTTTCGAAATCATGAAAACGATTTCGAGATTATTAAACAAATTATGGACAGGCGGCAATTACCAAGAGAAAGCTTTGAGGAATTCTACAATGAAATTACGCATTTAAGGAGCCAATTAAGACAGCCAATGCGTGACCACGACCTTATTCAAATTCTCCGGACAAATATAAACTCCAAACTGATGAGCTTTGTATATCCAATGAAGATTCATACGTTGGAACACTTTAAGGAAGAGTGTAAACGCACAGAACAGATGATACAAGCTCGGTTCTTGATGCAAAATCGTACCATACCTTACCAGTCCGTACATAAGCTGCAAGATTTCGTTGAATCAAATACTTTTGAAAGCGAAACTAACAACGTTTCCGCAATTGGTAGTCCCCCAAGATTAAATCAGTTTCAACAGAGAACTTTACCACCTAAAATCATAAAATGTTTTAACTGCAAGCGTCAGGGATATATTTTCACTGAGTGGCCGTCCCCAATCAAAAGACTGTTTTGCTACAGATGCGGATCAGATGGAGCAACTGTTTTGAATTGCGTTAGATGTAATCCGCCTGTGGAAAGCCAGAGCTCGAACGGGATGAAGACCGGGGAGTCCCGTTCGACTCAAACCCACCCGGAATAAAAACGGTAGATGCATGTACCAATACAATTGCAGACTACCATTCAACAATTTCTCATAAATTAGTCAAACGCAACACACAAAATTCAGAAAATCGCAAAAGGCAAACCCTATTCCAAAATTTAACTTATGAAGAAAAACTCAATCAGTACAATAAGTTACGTTCAAAAATCTTCAAAATTGAAGAGCTTAAAAGCAGTGATGTAGGCAATACATTTTCCAAAACTCGACTACGACACAAAAAAAAAAGTTGTAATGGTATTTTCGATGTTACCCTCAAATCTACAGGGGTGAATGTTTGTTATATCATCAATTGTTACCTCCAATCGTTCGGACGTGTTTTTCTTTGCTCCCGCTTCGCGAGTTTAAATAAATTTATTTCCAACTTATTTGCGTACTTGCAATTTTCCCTGAACTTCTACCCATTAACTGTTCATTGCCCTTCCACCTAATACTCGGTTATTGCCTTTGATCGTGAAACATTATTTGACCTATATAATCAACTATGTCAAAGCAGTGCGGTAATTCAGATTGTGTGCTAACATCGAAAGACTTTAGTGCTGATTGGGTGAAATGTAATGGTTTATGCGGGAAATCATTCCATGCTCTCTGCATAGGTTTAAGTAAGGGCTCCATTACCTACCTTAACGATTATAATAACAACTTCCTTTTCTTTTGCGACGAATGCAAAGGCATCTCTCTCTCCCATGTTATGCTCGCGATAAAATGTATCAGTGACAGAATAAACACAAACTCCTCAGAATGCAAAATGTTCTACAAGCAAATAGTGACCCAATTTGCTAAGTATGATGAGATGTTTAAAAGTGTGGAAGATTTATCCAGCAGCATAGATATCTCCTCCACTCTTTCCAAATCCAAATTCAAAAACATAGACAAGCAGCTGTCAAGTCTTAGTGATCTAACAAAAAAGTTACCAGCGGAGTTCAAGTCGAAGTTTTTGTGTGGAAAAAGTGATCCGAAATCGGACATTGATTCAATTAGGGTCCCTCATTTATCAGTGTTCAATGACCATCTCAACTCCTTTCGAACCTATCTGGATACCTACCTTCAAAGCACTTCACAACCAAGTGTCCCATCTTATAAACCCGTCGATCCTCTACTGCTTGACATTACAAGCAAAATTAATGAGGTCAGCAATGATGTCACAGCTCTCCGTTTTGCAATGGGCGATATTGATGAAAGCCTTAGACTGGCATCAAGCAAAATTGATTCCATACCAGAGCTCATTCAGCCACAATCGAGCTCAGTCTATAATACGTCAATACTTGCCGAAATCCTGGAATCAGCAGAACATTCATCCACATTTAATACCCAACCAACATCAACGATGACTACAACAACAACAACCACCACTAATACCACAATATACACCCACCCGATCTCAACACCGACTGAATCAGGCACTCAGGCACAAACTGCTTCGACGCCCTTAAACCGATTCGGCACACTTTGGACACCCGCCGACTGGAATAGAAGGCTCGAAAAAATACACCGAACTGCCTGCGAGTACAACTCCTTTATAATAAATAACGCTCCTCTGCATGCAGACGATTCTTGGGTGAACAACTTCTTCCTGCAGAAATTTGGCATCACCATCGGCAACTGTCAGATGATTTCCACCGCTAACAGCAAAAACAACCGATTTAAGCTTGACTTACCTTCCAAATACTCCTGGCTTTTCTCGAACCCCTCAAACGACGTCTTCAGCTTGGGAAAGATGACCATCACCAAATCGAACAATACAGGAGAGGTGAAGCTTAGCAATAACAATAAGCCTAGTGTTAAGCCAAATAAAAAAAAACGTAAGTCTCAGAAGAATAGCTCTAAATCTAGTCCCAACAAAGACCCTAACTGGAGCTTCGAAGTAAAAACTTTTCCTCAATTCTACCCTCTCACTTTTCAGCCCCCTACCTCTATTGACTCAGCTCCTCCCCAAGGTACGCCTCACCCCACGGTAATCTCAAAGTTACCCAAGCCTCAACGTAATCGTGTATCATTTAACTTTACTCCAGACCCTAGTAATCATCCGATAGCCCCAGCTATCACTAAATCCACTTCTAAATACCCAAACTTCATACACTCCCATGTTCTCAATCCTGCCCCGTCTACCTCTGCTGCCTCCAATACTGTTCTTCCCACAATCTCTCTTCATAAAGAGACACCTATCCCAATGTCTAAGGCCTCTGCAATTTTTGATCCTCTACTTCCCCCAGCTGTTAAACTTACTTCCAAATTTGTAAACCCTATGTCCTCCCCAAACGACCTCGATGGCCGATATATTATGGACCGACTGAGAGACCACAGACTTTTTGAAAATGACCGTCTTTACCTTGCCTACTTATTTGATAAGCCCGAATCTATATGCATTGACGGGAAAACCAAAACAAATGTTCAGGTATCTATTCAAAAGGCCTCCCTACTGATCCTGCTGCACTGCGACAAATCTACAACCGTTATCACGAGAGCTTTAACATTTCATCGGCCACCGTAGACAAAGACCTATCTGCATTTGCTTCTCATATCAGCTCCAAACGCATCTCACACCTTCAACGGAACCGTGCTGACCATAATAAATTTTTTCGTCCCTAACTGCATACAAGGGCCACAGCGAACCCCCCATTATAGCATTCCTCTAACCTTTTACTATCAGAACGTAAGGGGCCTGCGCTCAAAAACCCAAGCTGTTCTACGTAAATCTCACGCTCTTCCATTCGATATCTACGCTATAACTGAAACCAATCTGATTCCCAATATAAAGAACCCGGAATTATTCCCACCCATATTCAATGTCTTTCGGGACGATATCAGCCGCCCAACGGATGACTCACCCTGTCGAGGTGTTCTTCTGGCTATTCACAACGACCTTGACTCTTCTCCGATTGCTACTTCCTCGTCTTCAGAACTCGACTTTGTTGCAATAAAAATAACACTTCCCCACAAGTCCCTATACGTTATGTGTTTCTACATCCGGCCGGCCCAACCCATCGAACCCTACCAACTTGCTGTTAACGCAATCGATCAAGTTATAGAGTTATCTGATTCCTCTGACGACGTCATCATTTTTGGCGACTTTAACCTGCCCCAACTGCACTGGCCTTTATCCGATGACGAATCGTTTTTCATTGCTTCGAATCCCTACTCAACTAAAAAATTTCTCTTCATCGATCGACTAACTGACTCAAGTCTATGCCAAGTAAGCGGCATCTCTAATTATATGGGTAGGCAGTTAGACCTCATCTTCACTACTGACCCACTTAACTCCTCTGTCTCGCTTTCCCCTTTTCTTCTTTCGACTATTGACAACCTTCACCCCCCACTTCTTCTTTCTTTTTTTCACGACCCTCCTCTACAGTCCACACCACCCGCTGCCCCCCCCCCCCTGCTATGATTTTCATAAAGCCAATTTCCGTAAAATTAGTGAACACCTCAGCAAAGTCTCATTTGAATTTGTCAATCTCCCTGTAAATGATGCCCTCTCCTTGTTTTACAGAGAATTATTCTTTTCTATCTCCCTTTTTGTCCCTATTTCTCGGCCAAAACCCTTCCCTACATCTCCCCCTTGGTATAATCGAAGACTACGATCGTTACGTAACAAGAGAAACAAATTATGGTCAGTTTTCCTTCGAAACAAGTCTTTTTCTGACTATTCCAACTATCTCGGCTCATACCTTCAATTCACCCAGGCTTATAACTCCCTCTATCAAAGACATATTAACAATGCGCAAGCCAATCTTATAAGCGACCCTAAATCTTTTTTCAGATTCGTTAACTACAAGAAAAAATCCGACGGCTACCCCCCATCCCTCTCTCACGAAAACATATCTTCAAGTGATCCACAAACCATTGCTAATTTTTTTGCCACCTTTTCTTACAAATCTTTTGCCGACAACTCCTTTGTACCAGATCATTCTTATTTCAACTACCTACTCGAGTACTCCACTGGTCCCTTTCTCTCTCAAAGTTTTGAACCTTCTGTAATTGAAAATAAGTTGCAAAAACTTAATGATGAATATTCACCTGGCCCAGATGTTATTCCCGCTATTCTTCTTAAGAAGTGTTCCCTAGTGCTCTCCTACCCCCTATCGCACCTCTTTAAGCTCTCACTATCTCAAGGCGACTTTCCTCAGATATGGAAGTCCTCCTTCATAACGCCGATCCATAAAAAGGGATTAAAAAGTGAAGTTACTAATTATCGCCCGATAGCCAAACTTTCGCATATACCCAAACTCCTGGAAAGCATTGTGTACAAATCCTTAAGCTTTCAATGCAAGTCTTTTATTTCCCAAAACCAACATGGCTTTCTAAAAGGTAGATCAACCACCACTAACCTCGTTGAATTCGCATCCTCTGCGCTAACAGCCGTAGAAAGTGGTAAAGAAGTCGATGTTATTGCGATTGATTTTAGTAAAGCTTTTGATAAGATATCCCATAAATTAATTCTTTTCAAACTGTCCACCCTTGGTCTCGAACCAATACTGCTGAAATGGATATCATCTTATCTGGAAAACCGCTTATATAATGTTCGCTTCAGGTCCGTCCTATCTGCCCCTTTCGTGGCGACCTCTGGTGTACCACAAGGCAGTCACCTAGGTCCACTTCTCTTCATCTTAACTATAAACGATCTGGAAAGGGTTAATAAACACTCTTCTATCTCTCTCTATGAAGATGACACCAAATTTTTCAAACACATATCTTCATCGCAAGACTCCTGCTTGCTACAACAAGATCTAGACAGTTTTTCTATTTGGTGTCTCAAAAACTGCATAGAGCTCAATGTTGCGAAATGCCAATCCATAACCTTATCACGTAAATACAACAAGTCCACCCCCCCCCCCCCCCCCCCCCGTCTTTACCTTCTTAATGATCAACCTATACCTATCGTACAGTCTCTTCGTGACCTTGGCATATTGTACGACCGCCAGCTTAACTTCCGTTCGCACATAGACGAGATAATTCGTAAAGCAAATTCATCCCTTGGGTTCATTAAACGGTGGTCAAAGGAATTCTCTGATCCATACGTTACCAGATCTCTCTACATTACTTTTGTCCACCCCCTCCTCGAATACGCCAGCCAAACGTGGTCACCCTTTCAGCAAGTTCATGTAACCAGAATCGAAAACATACAACGACGTTTTCTTCGATTTGCCCTCCGCGGACTTCATTGGAACGATCCCCTAATTCTTCCTCCCTATTTAGACCGCCTCAAACTCATTAACTTGAATAGCCTTGAAGATCGCAGGGATGCAGCAGAAATTCTCTTCATTCATCGCCTCCTCTCAGGCTCTATCGATTGCCCGTCCCTTTACAACTCCATCTCCTTTAATACTAACCCTCGTAATTTAAGACATCCCCGTCTGTTCTATCTACCAACCCACCGCACGTTCTATGGCTCCAACGAACCAATTTCCCGTATGCTACGGAAGGTAAATTCAAACATTTCTGTTTTTGATTGCAACCGCAGCACTCCCTCCATAAAACTGAACCTCCTTAATCTCTAGCTTGTAAGCATTAGTTTTTAAGTCTAGCTATAAGTCTTAGTTTTGTTTTAAGACATATTATAGCTTGTATTAAGCTGAATAAATGGGGGCGCATGCCCCCACCAAAATTAAATTAAAATTATATACTTGTGATCGTTTGTCCATACCACAAACCAATGTAATATGAAATCAACAAGACGATACACAACATCGATGTTATGCCAATGGAACTTTCTGGCCACAGACTTCAAGAAAGTACCAAGGGTTGATTCGAGGGTTTGCTTAACCAGCAGAAGCGGTAGGCATGCTTGCACACGCTCGAGCTAGCTCGCCGGAACGGGGTGGGATCTTGCTCCTACTGTTAAGCTGACCATACATATGTTTCATGCCTGGTTCTACAATATTTCCTAAAATGTTTCCGTAGCTCATCGGAATGTGACTACCTGTGAACTTCTCGTAGGTGTTGTTATTAATTGTTAGTCAAAGCAAAAAGGTGGGGAACCTGAGATGTAAATCGGACCCCTTGAGTGTATGGTTGACCCGCACTTGGCCGTCCACATGAGAGGGTATGGAGCCCCCTTGGTCATTACCCCACTCAAACTTAGGTAATGACCCCTTTATTCTAACTTCACATAAAGTTAATTCTTCGATGACATCTGGATCTCCTGCAAATAGAGAGTGCACTTCCCCACACAATTACGGAACTCAAACGGTCATGTCTAAGGTCTCAGACACGGTGACAAAGAAAAATCGAATACAGCAAGCAATCATCTTGTTTCAACTTTATAATGATTTTATTTGTTTCTTAAACTATACTTAACTCTTATTTCTTATTCTCTGGTGGATAATAAACCACAATATTCTTAAATCGAACTATGAGCAGATCTGAATTGATGATGAAAATTAATTCATTTTATTTCACAAGAGAAAAATCAACAAATTCGGTATTTTTAGCAAATTTGGGAACCTACCCTCGATTTACTGAACCTTGGCCGATACTACAACCTTTGGTACATACTGATTATCCGAAATAGGAAAGTTTTATTTCGGTGTAATTTATCTGCGCCGGAGACACACTTACACTATTCGGTGTGAATCTGGCTCGTGTCTAGGCTAAGTGCCAATCGGAGCAAGTTAACAAACTATTTCGTAAGATGGCGCGATGAGCCATCAACCAGATAGGGTAATTGGAGGATTTTTATCCTTCTGAGTCTAATTAGATGTTTCCACAGAGGTACAGAAAATGGTTTGCAATTGCAAATATGTATATGCATAGATATATCAAGGCATTGTATATACACTTTATAGTAGTGCCATCATGTCGAATTTTTTGTTTTAGCCGACTAAATGCAGATGGCGTTATGAATTGAGCTAGAATGTTTGTGTCTAAACTTTTGCTGTCATCTTCATTTTAAATACACACTTTGAAAACGAAGAAAGCAAGACCAAATAAACCGGTTTGTCTCTCTCGAATCTTTCCGCCGAACGAATTTCATTCCATTGTGTATGCATTTTTTTTTTCATTGTAAGAAGGAGCATAGGCGTAGGCAGCGCAGGTAGCATGTTCATGTACGTATGCTTTGCAAGTAGCAGAGGTTGATGATGGAAACCAAGTAAGTTATTATTTGTATGGATAATGGATTTCGCATTATCGACTCTCTGGATGGAAGGGGCGATTCGTTTGAAACGAAAAATTTAATGAAATTTGATTTGGGTATTTTTCTTTGAAATGAGAAATTATGAATTTATCGCATTTTAGATTCTCGCTATTTTGGCTATATCTTGTCGAAAAATGTACCGATTTATATCATTCTTTTTGTAATTGATTTAGAAATATTCAGTCTAATTTATAAAGCAATGACATAATTTATTTTGTGTCGGCATTGTGCCATGCTGCACCACCACGTATTGGTCACTAGGTACCTACACGATGAATATTTATATGGATAATTTTAATGCATTTGGGTACCTACCTATAAAATTTCATAATTGTACCTACCTACTTCAAAAGATAAATTTAAACTATACTTCATTTCTTTAGTACCTACTGGGACATCCTGAAACCGAAATTTGCATTAAGTATATCGGCCGCTAGTGGTCGGTATGCCGGTATCAAAATAAGTAGGTATCAAAAAGAATACCTAAATCAATGGTATTTAGCTGCCCAAACTGAGGCACTCAGGTGCTTGTGCAAAACCAAATGAAAAAATTCTGTTTATATTCGGAGATTCGATTGTGTAACATAATGCAAACGAAATATGAACCTAATATGATTTTGAATACCGATTATGAATGAATGCCCTTTTTATTTGATGAACCAATAAATAAACCAATTTGAGTTGTTCATGAATAACCTACGGCGGCTATTATTACAAGCAGGGCACGCGCTCGTACACACACTCTAACTTGTCTTATCTTATCTCTGCCTCAATTAATTTTTTTCACATGCAAATATGATATGCCTCACTGCTGAAATGCGAATCTCCTTCGCCGATCTTAACATATACACACCAATTGTATAAAATACAACAAAATAAATTCCAGGTGACGGTTTTGTTCTAATTGCAATAAGCCATAACCTACCCCAAAAACTTTGATCAGAGCAAACAAATAATATACCATCAATCTACTCAACTACAATTATCCCACCTCTCTTCATCCACCATCGCCCCTACCATTAAATATGAATATCTGCTTTTCACTTGCAAATACTCGTATGAATTATAAAAAAAAATATTTGAGAATCTTCACTGCTGAAATGCGACTCTCCTTCAACGATCATACACACACATACCAATTGTGTTAAAATCCAGAAAACATAACATACCCCTTCCATCAAAGCAAACAAAAAATATACCATAAATCTACACGAAACCTGCTTTGCCAACCACCACCACTACCTGCATCATCCTCCTACTCATATTCCCAGCACGAGAATAGTGTAGAACTAGACTATCATGATTTGTTGCGGGCGAATGCGCACTGGTGGCGTATCGTCGTTTACGCACGGTTGCACTACTATAAGGTTTATATACAATGATCAAAGTAAGTGAATGTGATTTCAATATACTAAATATGTGTTTCATAGCATGTAAATATAATTTCAATATACTAAATAGATGTTTCAAAGTATGTAATTATAATTTCAATATACTAAATAGATGTTTCAAAGTATGTAATTATAATTTCAATATGTTAAATAGATGCGTTCACTCGTATCTGAATTTGATGGATTTTTAATAAAAGGACTCACCGGTATTGTTCATTTACTACCGCTTACATTCGTTGATTCACGATCTCCGCTCCACGATGGTGTGCACAGCATGATAGTTTGGCTCAGGTGAACTTTTATGTTTATCTACACTTGGGAAAAATTAATATGATTAGCATCTGATTCAGAGTGGGTTGAACGACCTGTACATGTTGCTTTCCCAGATGAGGGATGAACAATTTACATGCATATATATATGTATATATCTATAGATAAGAATAATTACGAATATACTTAATTAAAATTCATGCATCTAACTACTGATACCCTGTTTCGATGATTGCTTCCTTCGGTGTTGTCGCTGATGTCCTTGCGTGAATGTGGTGCTCTTACTGCTGTAGGATCGCATTCTTTCGAGCGCTGGAACGGCTGGTGTTGGAAATTCTTTGTTGTTTTTGCTGCTTGGCATTCAGCAGTTGGAGTGGTGGCTGCTTATTTGTGGTTGAACTCGTGATTCTGCTACTGTTCGTGTGGATTTCTTCTGATTACCGTGGCATTGACAGACTTTTCATGTTTCAATACTTCTGCGATGCGGTGGGATAATAAAGATTTTGTTCTCCATTCAAGTCCTAACGCTTCTTTGGGTAGCGTGGACTTTTGGGAAGAGGTCGTAAGAAGCACGGTCGTACGTGCAAAGATGGCTTCGCCCGCTGGTGAAAAGTGTGGTCCGACACCTTGTTTATATTATATTATTTTTCTTTTTGGGTGTGGTGTGCTGCTGAAGTTGCTCGGCGGCGGGGCTGCTGGCAATTGCGCAGAGCTGCTGTTCTGTTCGTGACGTCTCACTATACACTTAATTCCTTTTTCCTTGTTTTTTCTGTTTCTGGTTTTGTTCTTTTTTCTTTATTAATTTTACGTTAGGATAAGTTTAGTGTGTATGATGAGCTTAGCGCTCTACTCTTATTCAAAAACAAGAAAATTATAATTTTAAACAAGACTTCGATTCTGGTGCCACTGAAAATCAGAGCTGGAGTTTTTAATTCCACCAACCATCTTGGCTGCTGGTCGAACAAAAAAAGAGACTGGGTAAAAGGGAGATGGAGACACGAAAACTCGTTTTAATGATGGTGGAATTTTTCTATCCGTCGGAGGTTATTATTTCCTATTTTCAATTCACTTGTGTTGGTACGCGTGGTGTAACCGGCGCGTTACATTAGTGCGCGAATGGACTGGTCGATTGTGTATATAATTGTGCTCAGTTGAATGGCAATAGTAAATGCCAGATTTTATTTATTCACACTGGTTATTTATATTTTTTTTCCTATATGCTAGCCTCTACAAAGTTTTTAAGCAAATTATTTACAGTGGCACTATAAACTGCGCTATAGATTCCAGGCCGTATGCTACACTTAAAATACAAAACAGAGAGATGACTGGCTTGCTGGATAGTGGAGCTAGTATCTCGTGCCTCGGAAAAGAGTGAATGGAAGTAGTTAAGGACCTAGGCCTACCGATTCTAGACTTCGCATCTTTTATCAGGACTGCAGATGGCAAGCCTCAGTCAATCGTTGGTCGAATCCAGGCGGAGGTCACCTTCAACAATCAAAACGAGAAATTAGATCTTTACCTTATTCCATCGCTGTCACAATCTCTGTATTTGGGCAAAGACTTTTGGCAAAAGTTTAAAATAGCGCCGAATATTATAAGCGAGTTATCCGAAAGCTTAAAACCTGAAATAAACGAAAATAAAAAACAAAATCGAGAACTATCTGATGCAGAACAAAGGCTACTAGACGAAGTTGTAGCGAAATTTCCATCTTTCTCCAAACTTGGATTAGGAAAATCTTCGCTAGAGACGCATGTTATAGATACTGGCAATTCCGAATCAGTAAAACAGCGCCATTATCCGGTATCACCAGCAATCCAAGAGATGATATTTAACGAATTGGATCGCATGCTTTCGTTAGGAGTAATCGAGGAGAGTACGAATTCTTGGAGTTCGCCAATCGTTCTTATCCGAAAACCCGGTAAGAACAGACTCTGCTTAGATTCGCGAAAGGTTAACTCATTAACGAAGAAAGATGCGTATCCTCTTCCTCACATTGAGGGTATGCTGAATCGCCTGCAAGATACACAATACATCAGTAGCGTGGATCTTAAGGACGCCTTTTGGCAGATACCTCTCGAGGAAGCGTCCAGGGAAAAAACTGCGTTCACGGTTCCAGGGCGACCACTCTATCAATTCACCGTCTTGCCTTTTGAGTTGTGTAATGCTGCTCAGAGGATGTGTCGGTTAATGGATAAAGTGATCCCCAGTGCACTGCGAGAACAAGTGTTTGTCTACTTGGACGATTTGCTGATCATCTCAAACGATTTTGCTGGCCACTTGGAGACCTTGCAGAAGTTTGCGGTATGTTTGCACAAAGCAAATCTAACAATAAACATGGAAAAGTTGTAGAAGAGGGTCACTTCAAACCAGACCCGAGTAAAGTGTCAGCGATAACGGACTTCCCGGTACCAAAGTCGCTGAAGCAAGTCAGAAGGTTTTTGGGTCTGTGTGGCTGGTACCGGCGCTTTATTCGCAACTTTTGCCTCAATTGCTAGTCCTATATCTGACACATTAAAAAAAAAAAAAAGGTATTTGAGTTGACTCCAGATGCCCTAACGTCTTTTGAATCACTGAAATCAGCTCTAGTTTCTGACCCATTTATTGTCAAACCCAAATTTTTCCTAAGCCTTTCGTCATTCAGTGTGATGCATCAAGTTATGGGATAGGAGGCGTTTTATTTCAGTACGATGAGGAGAGCAACGAAAGGCCCATATCGTTCTTTTCGGAGAAACTCAATGCGTGTCAACGCAATTACAGCGTTACCGAGCAGGAATGCTATGCGGCGGTGCAGGCAATCGAAAGGTTGCGAGCGTATGTTGAGGGTGTCAAATTCACAATCGTGACCGATCATGCCAGCTTAAAGTGGCTGATGAGTCTTAAAGATTTAAGCGGCAGATTGGCACGATGGTCGCTAAAATTACAAGCCTTTAGCTTCGACATCCAACATAGGAAAGGCGCGCAGAACATAGTTCCAGATGTACTTTCTCGCTCTTTCGAAAATTAGCCTTTGATCGAGTCCATCGCGGGTACAGACGTTGATCTCCATTCGTCGGAATTCAAAACACCAGACTACCTTGAAATGGTTGAAAATGTATCACAAAACCTTGATTGCTTCCCAAACGCAAGAGTTGTTGATGGCATCATTTATATAAAAAATTTCCACAGTAACTGGTGATCCATTGAAAACAGAGTTTGAGTGGAAGGTATGGGTACCTGGAAAACTTTCTAACTCGTTGATTATGAAACTGCATGATTTTCCGAATAGCGCCCATGGCGGTATGTTTAAGACGCTAAAGAAAATTAAAGAGCTTTACTACTGGCCCAACATGACAAACGAAGTTCGCGACTACGTTCGGAAATGTTCGCAGTGCAAAGAGAGCAAGTCGTCTAATACAACCTTGCGAGTACCAATGGGATCGCATCATGAAATTGACCGCCCTTTTCAAAAAATCTACGTCGATTTCATGGGACCGTATCCCCGGACAAGGCGGGGCAATGCTTTCATATTTATTGTGGTAGATGCCTTCTCGAAATATGTTTTCCTGAATTCAATGCGAAAAGCCAACACGAACGCAGTAGTGGATTTTCTGCAACAAGATGTCTTCCATCGGTTCGGTGTACCTGAATTTATACACAGTGACAATGGAAGGCAGTTTATTTCAAACGATTTTCAAGCCTTCTTGTTAAAATACGGGTGCGTTCATATCCGAAACGCAGTCTACTCTCCTCAGGCCAGCGCTTCAGAGAGAGTAAATCAATCCATCTTATCAGGGATCAGAAGTTATGTTAAAAACGACCAAAAAGACTGGGATAGATATATTTCGGAGATTCAACAAGCTCTCTGTGCTTCAGAACATCAATCCACAGGCATCACCCCTTATTACTGTTTGTTCGGACAGCAAATGTGTACCAACGGCAAGATGTACAAACTTTTTCGGAAGTTGAATATACTAGGAGATAGTGATTTACAATACATCCCAAAGAATTGTAAACTCCAAATTATAAGGCAGGCAGTTAAGGAAAAGATTAATCTGGCATATGAACGTAACAAAAGGACCTATAATTTGCGAAGTGAAGTTCGAAGTTTTTCCGCTGGAGACATAGTGTACCGTAGAAACTTTGTGCCAAGCGATGCGTCAAAAAATGTAAACGCTAAATTATGTGCAAAGTTTATAAAGTGCCGGGTTGTGCAGCAGATTGGAAACTCGTTATTCGAAGTGGAAAATTTTGATGGCAAAAAAATCGGCGTGTTTCATGATAAAGATTTACGAAAGTGACCCCTTTAAAATTTCTTTCGCGAAATCAGGGTCATGGGTCGGTCGATTGCTACGATAACGATGGGCACATATTTGCATGGTTGGGGAATCCGTTCTTCATATCTTTCAGAAACATGGGATGTTTCAGTAATCCATGACTTTGTGGCGTATTCCAACAGATAGTCAAAAACAAATAAAATATTTATCACCCATATTATATTTTGCAAATTATCCAACCCCATTCAAAAATAACTGCCGCTCAAATTTCCCGAGTCACAAACCGGATCCTTTAGTCGAACACTGCCTTTTTGACCATTAAGATCAGATGCGCACATAGTATAAGAGAAAACCAGTATTTTTTTTTTTGACACGATCTACGACATTCCTAACACAAAGTAATTCGTATAGGATTGATAGATGTGGCTAAGCTATCACGCGCTCTTTTTGCTGTCAGCTTTCTTACCAAATCGGATCTTACAGACAAAGTTCCTAATTCTGAAACAGATCTGCGGTGTCAAAAAAAAATAGGAAAGCTGCAAACACGCTTGGATGAAATTGGCAGACTGGAATTCTGCTGTTTCGGTTTTCCTGAGCGGTGCTGATAGTTTTTTTTTTGCTTGCCGGGAAAGAGAGTTCGAGTGACCCAAAAACGTGTCCAATGCCCAAACCACAAGGGCACGATATATGAACAAAACTCGCCTCATTAATCCAAGGAAAAAGCATCCGCACTAAAAATAAGAGACGTACATTTAAATTGGTGGACTTGATCTGTGAATTAAGCAAAGTCAGTCCGGATCGAGGAGGTTATGCGTCCGCCAAATCAGCACGCAATAGCCACCGAAACGTCCAAAAACACGTGCAAAATCAACACCTGCCAAACCACCCTTGGTAAAAAAAACCCAATGCAACAGGGAGAATACCTATCAGCAATCACCAGACTTGTTCACTCACCAGAGATTCAGAGCTCCGTCAAACCCTCCCAGCTGCACCATCAAATAATCCATATTCAGTGGTTAACTTTAAAGTTCTCAGTGGCAAACTATGCAATGTGGCCTAGTTTTGATCCATATATATACATATATGTTGGTGCATATTGCTAAATAACATTGCTTTTCTTAACCTAACAAAAAAAAATATATATAAAGAAAAAAATTCCATTTTTTCCCCCGACATAACTTACAAAAGGAAATTCATAGCTAACCTTAAATTTAGACTTAAAATTAGTCTAACATACATATAATGTTTATTCAGTTACTATCCATCTATGATCTAACCTAAACTTCAAAGCCACGGAAAAAAATAATTTTTTTATAAACCTAAATCCAAGTACATACATACATACGTATATAGCCAGATCACATCGGTGAAGCAACGAATTTTGTGCACAAACTTCGACGCAGCGAAATCAACATAAATAACCATGAGTACACATGCTACTAAATATTGTTCATTGGCTTTGGGGTTTTTATTAGTACCTTCAATTTTCATTATCTGCATTAAAACATTTATTAAAACATACATATTCTAATTACCTAGTTTATCTAAATACATTTAACCTAACTTAATGATAATTATATATACATATTCCCACTATTCTAATTATACATTTGGCCTTATCCAAATCAATATACATAGAGGCCTACTTACTACTTCTATTCCGAAATTTAAGACTTTGAATTTCTGCGTGCTTACTTTAAAATTGATATGTGGTAATTTGAACAAAATTGTTGAGATGTGTCAGTGATTTCGGAAGTGTGAGTGATCATAACAGGGACAAATTCTATAACACATGAGGACGAATCTGTCAAGGTACGACACAATGGTGGCAACCGCTGCTATATTTGTAGGGAGGGTTCCGCTAGGTAGTGCATTATCAACTACCGCAGCGGTACGAGGTTGTTTCATATAAGCTTTTTCTTCTTTTCGTATGTCCTTTTTCTTCATCCGCAAAAGCCACGCTGAGATGTCACAACATCAGCTTCAGCGATCAGCAGATAAAATCGGTTCCCACCAGATACCATGCATTAATGGAGTCAGCGTGCGTCCATGCGAATCCTTCTGTGTGTAAAGATCCTGTCACCCATCCCTATCTCTGCTTCCTTTATTTATTTTACTCACTCTTTCTCTGTTTGGCACGATAAATTAAATTTTTTTTCGTCAGGGTAGTCAATAAGCAGCAAAAACCCACCCCACCATCGAGTGAATGCCGTGCAACCGCAAGCGTGCCAGCTGCTGCTTGTCGTGTCTTGTGGAGGAGCATCCATCTCCACATCGAAACTGTCTAAAAGACACACCTGAACGTTGCAAATGGCGCCCGACGTGGGGCCCGAAAAGCATGTTAAATGTCTTTTTTAAATCTCCACTACCATAGCTTTCTTGCGGAAGCTAGGATATTCTTAATTGTAAAAAAAAAAAAAAAACATAATCAAAAATTTTTGACGCTACTTTCAATGTAGGTACACAGATGTTTATATTATACATTCAGTATAAGCGTATACACCATAAATTGATTGGATAAGAATCTACAGTTTATTAGCTAACATCTAAGAGTCTAAGTGTTTCAGACCTTATCTGTCCTCTGATAGTTAGTGCTGTTAAAACTTCTAGTTGCAGTTATCTGAGTCGCTGAAGACTAGCTCAGCAGTCCAGAGGAATGGAACTAGTAAACCGTCCTAACCAATCAATCTGCACACATTTAAAATCTCTTTCCAAACCCACATGAACAACCTTATTAGCAAATCATTTCACTTACACTTTGGTAAGGCCAACATATCTCAACAAATTACCTATAAATATTTACGTATTATTTTTTCTCTCTCTCAGCGAAATCAAAATAAAAATAACTTAATCAAAACAAAATGAGTAAAAATAACCCAAACACTACTGGTACGGTACCTAAGCAAAGAGCAATTGGTACACGTTTTCAAATCCTACGGGATACAGACACAACCACCAATCGGCAAATAAATTTTAAGCCGTTGAGGCATTCGCCGCACAGAATGTCGATAACTCCTAACCTATTGATAGCAATGTTAACACCTCTCTTACGACAGCAACTACAACTGCAGTGACGTTTACAACATGTACCACTGTAAATAGTTCATCGCGTCCGATTGCCTCTTCAATAGTTGGAGAAGTAAGTGGGATGAATAGTCGGAATGTTGCACGTCATATTCCAACTAGAAATGAGCATTTTGACAATTCTCGCAATCATGCTAATATACCAAATGCAAGTAACGACAGTGCACAACAAACTGCTCTCTTAAATTATCTCCTGCAAACAAAACACAACAATGGTCAACCGTCTGGCTTTCTAAGACGAAGGCAGCAAGAGAATCACAATATGTCAGGTAACACTGCTGGAGGAAATGTAGGGCTCGCAGATGAACAAATTCGGCAAGCGGTAAACGAAGCATTAACTTCTATCATTCCATCTTTAATTGAAGAGAATGTAGAAAGAAGGCTGCAGCCACTATTAAACAGACCATTTGTTGAAGAGCCACGACCATTTCAATCTCAGTCGAATTTTAATAGTTTTGCTAACCATGCACATGCCTTTGACCAATCTTATATTGATTCCTTTAGTTGTATGGGAGGGGTACATTGAACTTTTCCACCCAATATGCAAAGCCATGCAAGACTAAATGAAGGTATGGCCTTGCGATTAGATCGGTGGAGTCTGAAGTTTGATGGAACTTGTAAGGGCATATCGGTGGAGGACTTTATCTTTCGGGTTGACATGCTAAAACAGAATTATGATTGCACGTGGAATGACGTTCTTATGAATTTCCACCAACTTTTGACTGAGGTAGCGGAGGATTGGTATTGCCAACACCTTCGCGGTAATCCTCGGGGTGACTGGCCAAATCTACGCCGTGCCATAGTTAAGCAGTTTCGAAATCATGAAAACGATTTCGAGATTATTAAACAAATTATGGACAGGCGGCAATTACCAAGAGAAAGCTTTGAGGAATTCTACAATGAAATTACGCATTTAAGGAGCCAATTAAGACAGCCAATGCGTGACCACGACTTTATTCAAATTCTCCGGACAAATATAAACTCCAAACTGATGAGCTTTGTATATCCAATGAAGATTCATATAGATACGTTGGAACACTTTACGGAAGAGTGTAAACGCACAGAACAGATGATACAAGCTCGGTTCTTGATGCAAAATCATACCATACCTTACCAGTCCGTACATAAGCTGCAAGATTTCGTTGAATCAAATACTTTTGAAAGCGAAACTAACAACGTTTCCGCAATTGGTAGTCCCCCAAGATTAAATCAGTTTCAACAGAGAACTTTACCACCTAAAATCATAAAATGTTTTAACTGCAAGTGTCAGGGATATATTTTCACTGAGTGGCCGTCCCCAATCAAAAGACTGTTTTGCTACAGATGCGGATCAGATGGAGCAATTGTTTTGAATTGCGTTAGATGTAATCCGCCTGTGGAAAGCCAGAGCTCGAACGGGATGAAGACCGGGGAGTCCCGTTCGACTCAAACCCACCCGGAATAAAAACGGTAGATGCATGTACCAATACAATTGCAGACTACCATTCAACAATTTCTCATAAATAAGTCAAACGCAACACACAAAATTCAGAAAATCGCAAAAGGCAAACCCTATTCCAAAATTTAACTTATGAAGAAAAACTCAATAAGTACAATAAGTTACGTTCAAAAATCTTCAAAATTGAAGAGCTTAAAAGCAGTGATGTAGGCATTACATTTTCCAAAACTCGACTACGACACAAAAAAAAAGTTGTAATGGAATTTTCGATGTTACCCTCAAATCTACAGGGGTGAATGTTTGTTATATCATCAATTGTTACCTCCAATCGTTCGGACGTGTTTTTCTTTGCTCCCGCTTCGCGAGTTTAAATAAATTTATTTCCAACTTATTTGCGTACTTGCAATTTTCCCTGAACTTCTACCCATTAACTGTTCATTGCCCTTCCACCTAATACTCGGTTATTGCCTTTGATCGCGAAACATTATTTGACCTAAATAATCAACTATGTCAAAGCAGTGCGGTAATTCAGATTGTTTGCTAACATCGCAAGAGTTCTGATTGGGTGAAATGTAATGGTTTATGCGGGAAATCATTCCATGCTCTCTGCATAGGTTTAAGTAAGGGCTCCATTACCTACCTTAACGATTATAATAACAACTTCCTTTTCTTTTGCGACGAATGCAAAGGCATCTCTCTCTCCCATGTTATGCTCGCGATAAAATGCATCAGTGACAGAATAAACACAAACTCCTCAGAATGCAAAATGTTCTACAAGCAAATAGTGACCCAATTTGCTAAGTATGATGAGATGTTTAAAAGTGTGGAAGATTTATCCAGCAGCATAGATATCTCCTCCACTCTTTCCAAATCCAAATTCAAAAACATAGACAAGCAGCTGGCAAGTCTTAGTGATCTAACAAAAAAGTTACCAGCGGAGTTTAAGTCGAAGTTTTTGTGTGGAAAAAGTGATCCGAAATCGGACATTGATTCAATTATGGTCCATCATTTATCAGTGTTCAATGACCATCTCAACTCCTTTCGAACCTATCTGGATACCTACCTTCAAAGCACTTCACAACCAAGTGTCCCATCTTATCAACCCGTCGATCCTCTACTGCTTGACATTACAAGCAAAATTAATGAGGTCAGCAATGATGTCACAGCTCTCCGTTTTGCAATGGGCGATATTGATGAAAGCCTTAGACTGGCATCAAGCAAAATTTATTCCATACCAGAGCTCATTCAGCCACAATCGAGCTCAGTCTACAATACGTCAATACTTGCCGAAATCCTGGAATCAGCAGAACATCCATCCACATTTAATACCCAACCAACATCAACGATGACTACAACAACAACAACCACCACTAATACCACAATATACACCCACCCGATCTCAACACCAACTGAATCAGGCACTCAGGCACAAACTGCTTCGACGCCCTTAAACCGATTCGGCACACTTTGGACACCCGCCGACTGGAACAGAAGGCTCGAAAAAATACACCGAACTGCCTGCGAGTACAACTCCTTTATAATAAATAACGCTCCTCTGCATGCAGACGATTCTTGGGTGAACAACTTCTTCCTGCAGAAATTTGGCATCACCATCAGCAACTGTCAGATGATTTCCACCGCTAACAGCAAAAACAACCGATTTAAGCTTGACTTACCTTCCAAATACTCCTGGCTTTTCTCGAACACCTCAAACGACGTCTTCAGCTTGGGAAAGATGACCATCACCAAATCGAACAATACAGGAGAGGTGAAGCTTAGCAATAACAATAAGCCTAGTGTTAAGCCAAATAAAAAAAAACGTAAGTCTCAGAAGAATAACTCTAAATCTAGTCCCAACCCAGACCCTAACTGGAGCTTCAAAGTTGGAACTTTTCCTCAATTCTACCCTCTCACTTTTCAGCCCCCTACCTCTATTGACTCAGCACCTCCCCAAGGTACGCCTCACCCCACGGTAATCTCAAAGTTACCCAAGCCTCAACGTAATCGCGTATCATTTAACTTAACTCCAGACCCTAGTAATCATCCGATAGCCCCAGCTATCACTAAATCCACTTCTAAATACCCAAACCTCATACACTCCCATGTTCTCAATCCTGCCCCGTCTACCTCTGCTGCCTCCAATACTGTTCTTCCCACAATTTCTCTTCATAAAGAGACACCTATCCCAATCTCTAAGGCCTCTGCAATTTTTGATCCTCTACTTCCCCCAGCTGTTAAACTTACTTCCAAATTTGTAAACCCTATGTCCTCCCACAACGACCTCGATGGCCGATATATTATGGACCGACTGAGAGATCACAGACTTTTTGAAAATGTCCGTCTTTACCTTGCCTACTTATTTGATAAGCCCGAATCTATATGCATTGACGGGAAAACCAAAACAAATGTTCAGGTATCTATTCAAAAAGAAGGCCTCCCTACTGATCCTGCTGCACTGCGACAAATCTACAACCGTTATCACGAGAGCTTTAACATTTCATCGGCCACCGTAGACAAAGACCTATCTGCATTTGCTTCTCATATCAGCTCCAAACACATCTCACACCTTCAACGGAACCGTGCTGACCATAATAAATTTGTTCGTCCCTAACTGCATACAAGGGCCACAGCGAACCCCCCATTATAGCATTCCTCTAACCTTTTACTATCAGAACGTAAGGGGCCTGCGCTCAAAAACCCAAGCTGTTCTACGTAAATCTCATGCTCTTCCATTCGATATCTACGCTATAACTGAAACCAATCTGATTCCCAATATAAAGAACCCGGAATTATTCCCACCCATATTCAATGTCTTTCGGGACGATATCAGCCGCCCAACGGATGACTCCCCCTGTCGAGGTGTTCTTCTGGCTATTCACAACGACCTTGACTCTTCTCCGATTGCTACTTCCTCGCCTTCAGAACTCGACTTTGTTGCAATAAAAATAACACTTCCCCACAAGTCCCTATACGTTATGTGTTTCTACATCCGGCCGGCCCAACCCATCGAACCCTAACAACTTGCTGTTAACGCAATCGATCAAGTTATAGAGTTATCTGATTCCTCTGACGACGTCATCATTTTTGGCGACTTTAGCCTGCCCCAACTGCACTGGGCTTTATCCGATGACGAATCGTTTTTCATTGCTTCGAATCCCTACTCAACTAAAAAATTTCTCTTCATCGATCGACTAACCGACTCAAGTCTATGCCAAGTAAGCGGCATCTCTAATTATATGGGTAGGCAGTTAGACCTCATCTTCACTACTGACCCACTTAACTCCTCTGTCTCGCTTTCCCCCTTTCTTCTTTCGACTATTGACAACCTTCACCCCCCCACTTCTTCTTTCTTTTTTTCACGACCCTCCTCTACAGTCCACACCACCCGCTGGCCCCCCTGCTATGATTTTCATAAAGCCAATTTCCGTAAAATTAGTGAACACCTCAGCAAAGTCTCATTTGAATTTGCCAATCTCCCTGTAAATGATGCCCTTTCCTTGTTTTACAGAGAATTATTATTTTCTATCTCCCTTTTTGTCCCTATTTCTCGGCCAAAACCCTTCCCTACATCTCCCACTTGGTATACGATCGTTACGTAACAAGAGAAACAAATTATGGTCAGTTTTCCTTCGAAACAAAAACTCGCCTCATTAATCCAAGGAAAAAGCATCCGCACTAAAAATAAGAGACGTACATTTAAATTGGTGGACTTGATCTGTGAATTAAGCAAAGTCAGTCCGGATCGAGGAGGTTATGCGTCCGCCAAATCAGCACGCAATAGCCACCGAAACGTCCAAAAACACGTGCAAAATCAACACCTGCCAAACCACCCTTGGTAAAAAAAACCCAATGCAACAGGGAGAATACCTATCAGCAATCACCAGACTTGTTCACTCACCAGAGATTCAGAGCTCCGTCAAACCCTCCCAGCTGCACCATCAAATAATCCATATTCAGTGGTTAACTTTAAAGTTCTCAGTGGCAAACTATGCAATGTGGCCTAGTTTTGATCCATATATATACATATATGTTGGTGCATATTGCTAAATAACATTGCTTTTCTTAACCTAACAAAAAAAAATATATATAAAGAAAAAAATTCCATTTTTTCCCCCGACATAACTTACAAAAGGAAATTCATAGCTAACCTTAAATTTAGACTTAAAATTAGTCTAACATACATATAATGTTTATTCAGTTACTATCCATCTATGATCTAACCTAAACTTCAAAGCCACGGAAAAAAATAATTTTTTTATAAACCTAAATCCAAGTACATACATACATACGTATATAGCCAGATCACATCGGTGAAGCAACGAATTTTGTGCACAAACTTCGACGCAGCGAAATCAACATAAATAACCATGAGTACACATGCTACTAAATATTGTTCATTGGCTTTGGGGTTTTTATTAGTACCTTCAATTTTCATTATCTGCATTAAAACATTTATTAAAACATACATATTCTAATTACCTAGTTTATCTAAATACATTTAACCTAACTTAATGATAATTATATATACATATTCCCACTATTCTAATTATACATTTGGCCTTATCCAAATCAATATACATAGAGGCCTACTTACTACTTCTATTCCGAAATTTAAGACTTTGAATTTCTGCGTGCTTACTTTAAAATTGATATGTGGTAATTTGAACAAAATTGTTGAGATGTGTCAGTGATTTCGGAAGTGTGAGTGATCATAACAGGGACAAATTCTATAACACATGAGGACGAATCTGTCAAGGTACGACACAATGGTGGCAACCGCTGCTATATTTGTAGGGAGGGTTCCGCTAGGTAGTGCATTATCAACTACCGCAGCGGTACGAGGTTGTTTCATATAAGCTTTTTCTTCTTTTCGTATGTCCTTTTTCTTCATCCGCAAAAGCCACGCTGAGATGTCACAACATCAGCTTCAGCGATCAGCAGATAAAATCGGTTCCCACCAGATACCATGCATTAATGGAGTCAGCGTGCGTCCATGCGAATCCTTCTGTGTGTAAAGATCCTGTCACCCATCCCTATCTCTGCTTCCTTTATTTATTTTACTCACTCTTTCTCTGTTTGGCACGATAAATTAAATTTTTTTTCGTCAGGGTAGTCAATAAGCAGCAAAAACCCACCCCACCATCGAGTGAATGCCGTGCAACCGCAAGCGTGCCAGCTGCTGCTTGTCGTGTCTTGTGGAGGAGCATCCATCTCCACATCGAAACTGTCTAAAAGACACACCTGAACGTTGCAAATGGCGCCCGACGTGGGGCCCGAAAAGCATGTTAAATGTCTTTTTTAAATCTCCACTACCATAGCTTTCTTGCGGAAGCTAGGATATTCTTAATTGTAAAAAAAAAAAAAAAACATAATCAAAAATTTTTGACGCTACTTTCAATGTAGGTACACAGATGTTTATATTATACATTCAGTATAAGCGTATACACCATAAATTGATTGGATAAGAATCTACAGTTTATTAGCTAACATCTAAGAGTCTAAGTGTTTCAGACCTTATCTGTCCTCTGATAGTTAGTGCTGTTAAAACTTCTAGTTGCAGTTATCTGAGTCGCTGAAGACTAGCTCAGCAGTCCAGAGGAATGGAACTAGTAAACCGTCCTAACCAATCAATCTGCACACATTTAAAATCTCTTTCCAAACCCACATGAACAACCTTATTAGCAAATCATTTCACTTACACTTTGGTAAGGCCAACATATCTCAACAAATTACCTATAAATATTTACGTATTATTTTTTCTCTCTCTCAGCGAAATCAAAATAAAAATAACTTAATCAAAACAAAATGAGTAAAAATAACCCAAACACTACTGGTACGGTACCTAAGCAAAGAGCAATTGGTACACGTTTTCAAATCCTACGGGATACAGACACAACCACCAATCGGCAAATAAATTTTAAGCCGTTGAGGCATTCGCCGCACAGAATGTCGATAACTCCTAACCTATTGATAGCAATGTTAACACCTCTCTTACGACAGCAACTACAACTGCAGTGACGTTTACAACATGTACCACTGTAAATAGTTCATCGCGTCCGATTGCCTCTTCAATAGTTGGAGAAGTAAGTGGGATGAATAGTCGGAATGTTGCACGTCATATTCCAACTAGAAATGAGCATTTTGACAATTCTCGCAATCATGCTAATATACCAAATGCAAGTAACGACAGTGCACAACAAACTGCTCTCTTAAATTATCTCCTGCAAACAAAACACAACAATGGTCAACCGTCTGGCTTTCTAAGACGAAGGCAGCAAGAGAATCACAATATGTCAGGTAACACTGCTGGAGGAAATGTAGGGCTCGCAGATGAACAAATTCGGCAAGCGGTAAACGAAGCATTAACTTCTATCATTCCATCTTTAATTGAAGAGAATGTAGAAAGAAGGCTGCAGCCACTATTAAACAGACCATTTGTTGAAGAGCCACGACCATTTCAATCTCAGTCGAATTTTAATAGTTTTGCTAACCATGCACATGCCTTTGACCAATCTTATATTGATTCCTTTAGTTGTATGGGAGGGGTACATTGAACTTTTCCACCCAATATGCAAAGCCATGCAAGACTAAATGAAGGTATGGCCTTGCGATTAGATCGGTGGAGTCTGAAGTTTGATGGAACTTGTAAGGGCATATCGGTGGAGGACTTTATCTTTCGGGTTGACATGCTAAAACAGAATTATGATTGCACGTGGAATGACGTTCTTATGAATTTCCACCAACTTTTGACTGAGGTAGCGGAGGATTGGTATTGCCAACACCTTCGCGGTAATCCTCGGGGTGACTGGCCAAATCTACGCCGTGCCATAGTTAAGCAGTTTCGAAATCATGAAAACGATTTCGAGATTATTAAACAAATTATGGACAGGCGGCAATTACCAAGAGAAAGCTTTGAGGAATTCTACAATGAAATTACGCATTTAAGGAGCCAATTAAGACAGCCAATGCGTGACCACGACTTTATTCAAATTCTCCGGACAAATATAAACTCCAAACTGATGAGCTTTGTATATCCAATGAAGATTCATATAGATACGTTGGAACACTTTACGGAAGAGTGTAAACGCACAGAACAGATGATACAAGCTCGGTTCTTGATGCAAAATCATACCATACCTTACCAGTCCGTACATAAGCTGCAAGATTTCGTTGAATCAAATACTTTTGAAAGCGAAACTAACAACGTTTCCGCAATTGGTAGTCCCCCAAGATTAAATCAGTTTCAACAGAGAACTTTACCACCTAAAATCATAAAATGTTTTAACTGCAAGTGTCAGGGATATATTTTCACTGAGTGGCCGTCCCCAATCAAAAGACTGTTTTGCTACAGATGCGGATCAGATGGAGCAATTGTTTTGAATTGCGTTAGATGTAATCCGCCTGTGGAAAGCCAGAGCTCGAACGGGATGAAGACCGGGGAGTCCCGTTCGACTCAAACCCACCCGGAATAAAAACGGTAGATGCATGTACCAATACAATTGCAGACTACCATTCAACAATTTCTCATAAATTAGTCAAACGCAACACACAAAATTCAGAAAATCGCAAAAGGCAAACCCTATTCCAAAATTTAACTTATGAAGAAAAACTCAATAAGTACAATAAGTTACGTTCAAAAATCTTCAAAATTGAAGAGCTTAAAAGCAGTGATGTAGGCATTACATTTTCCAAAACTCGACTACGACACAAAAAAAAAGTTGTAATGGAATTTTCGATGTTACCCTCAAATCTACAGGGGTGAATGTTTGTTATATCATCAATTGTTACCTCCAATCGTTCGGACGTGTTTTTCTTTGCTCCCGCTTCGCGAGTTTAAATAAATTTATTTCCAACTTATTTGCGTACTTGCAATTTTCCCTGAACTTCTACCCATTAACTGTTCATTGCCCTTCCACCTAATACTCGGTTATTGCCTTTGATCGCGAAACATTATTTGACCTAAATAATCAACTATGTCAAAGCAGTGCGGTAATTCAGATTGTTTGCTAACATCGCAAGAGTTCTGATTGGGTGAAATGTAATGGTTTATGCGGGAAATCATTCCATGCTCTCTGCATAGGTTTAAGTAAGGGCTCCATTACCTACCTTAACGATTATAATAACAACTTCCTTTTCTTTTGCGACGAATGCAAAGGCATCTCTCTCTCCCATGTTATGCTCGCGATAAAATGCATCAGTGACAGAATAAACACAAACTCCTCAGAATGCAAAATGTTCTACAAGCAAATAGTGACCCAATTTGCTAAGTATGATGAGATGTTTAAAAGTGTGGAAGATTTATCCAGCAGCATAGATATCTCCTCCACTCTTTCCAAATCCAAATTCAAAAACATAGACAAGCAGCTGGCAAGTCTTAGTGATCTAACAAAAAAGTTACCAGCGGAGTTTAAGTCGAAGTTTTTGTGTGGAAAAAGTGATCCGAAATCGGACATTGATTCAATTATGGTCCCTCATTTATCAGTGTTCAATGACCATCTCAACTCCTTTCGAACCTATCTGGATACCTACCTTCAAAGCACTTCACAACCAAGTGTCCCATCTTATCAACCCGTCGATCCTCTACTGCTTGACATTACAAGCAAAATTAATGAGGTCAGCAATGATGTCACAGCTCTCCGTTTTGCAATGGGCGATATTGATGAAAGCCTTAGACTGGCATCAAGCAAAATTTATTCCATACCAGAGCTCATTCAGCCACAATCGAGCTCAGTCTACAATACGTCAATACTTGCCGAAATCCTGGAATCAGCAGAACATCCATCCACATTTAATACCCAACCAACATCAACGATGACTACAACAACAACAACCACCACTAATACCACAATATACACCCACCCGATCTCAACACCAACTGAATCAGGCACTCAGGCACAAACTGCTTCGACGCCCTTAAACCGATTCGGCACACTTTGGACACCCGCCGACTGGAACAGAAGGCTCGAAAAAATACACCGAACTGCCTGCGAGTACAACTCCTTTATAATAAATAACGCTCCTCTGCATGCAGACGATTCTTGGGTGAACAACTTCTTCCTGCAGAAATTTGGCATCACCATCAGCAACTGTCAGATGATTTCCACCGCTAACAGCAAAAACAACCGATTTAAGCTTGACTTACCTTCCAAATACTCCTGGCTTTTCTCGAACACCTCAAACGACGTCTTCAGCTTGGGAAAGATGACCATCACCAAATCGAACAATACAGGAGAGGTGAAGCTTAGCAATAACAATAAGCCTAGTGTTAAGCCAAATAAAAAAAAACGTAAGTCTCAGAAGAATAACTCTAAATCTAGTCCCAACCCAGACCCTAACTGGAGCTTCAAAGTTGGAACTTTTCCTCAATTCTACCCTCTCACTTTTCAGCCCCCTACCTCTATTGACTCAGCACCTCCCCAAGGTACGCCTCACCCCACGGTAATCTCAAAGTTACCCAAGCCTCAACGTAATCGCGTATCATTTAACTTAACTCCAGACCCTAGTAATCATCCGATAGCCCCAGCTATCACTAAATCCACTTCTAAATACCCAAACCTCATACACTCCCATGTTCTCAATCCTGCCCCGTCTACCTCTGCTGCCTCCAATACTGTTCTTCCCACAATTTCTCTTCATAAAGAGACACCTATCCCAATCTCTAAGGCCTCTGCAATTTTTGATCCTCTACTTCCCCCAGCTGTTAAACTTACTTCCAAATTTGTAAACCCTATGTCCTCCCACAACGACCTCGATGGCCGATATATTATGGACCGACTGAGAGATCACAGACTTTTTGAAAATGTCCGTCTTTACCTTGCCTACTTATTTGATAAGCCCGAATCTATATGCATTGACGGGAAAACCAAAACAAATGTTCAGGTATCTATTCAAAAAGAAGGCCTCCCTACTGATCCTGCTGCACTGCGACAAATCTACAACCGTTATCACGAGAGCTTTAACATTTCATCGGCCACCGTAGACAAAGACCTATCTGCATTTGCTTCTCATATCAGCTCCAAACACATCTCACACCTTCAACGGAACCGTGCTGACCATAATAAATTTGTTCGTCCCTAACTGCATACAAGGGCCACAGCGAACCCCCCATTATAGCATTCCTCTAACCTTTTACTATCAGAACGTAAGGGGCCTGCGCTCAAAAACCCAAGCTGTTCTACGTAAATCTCATGCTCTTCCATTCGATATCTACGCTATAACTGAAACCAATCTGATTCCCAATATAAAGAACCCGGAATTATTCCCACCCATATTCAATGTCTTTCGGGACGATATCAGCCGCCCAACGGATGACTCCCCCTGTCGAGGTGTTCTTCTGGCTATTCACAACGACCTTGACTCTTCTCCGATTGCTACTTCCTCGCCTTCAGAACTCGACTTTGTTGCAATAAAAATAACACTTCCCCACAAGTCCCTATACGTTATGTGTTTCTACATCCGGCCGGCCCAACCCATCGAACCCTAACAACTTGCTGTTAACGCAATCGATCAAGTTATAGAGTTATCTGATTCCTCTGACGACGTCATCATTTTTGGCGACTTTAGCCTGCCCCAACTGCACTGGGCTTTATCCGATGACGAATCGTTTTTCATTGCTTCGAATCCCTACTCAACTAAAAAATTTCTCTTCATCGATCGACTAACCGACTCAAGTCTATGCCAAGTAAGCGGCATCTCTAATTATATGGGTAGGCAGTTAGACCTCATCTTCACTACTGACCCACTTAACTCCTCTGTCTCGCTTTCCCCCTTTCTTCTTTCGACTATTGACAACCTTCACCCCCCCACTTCTTCTTTCTTTTTTTCACGACCCTCCTCTACAGTCCACACCACCCGCTGGCCCCCCTGCTATGATTTTCATAAAGCCAATTTCCGTAAAATTAGTGAACACCTCAGCAAAGTCTCATTTGAATTTGCCAATCTCCCTGTAAATGATGCCCTTTCCTTGTTTTACAGAGAATTATTATTTTCTATCTCCCTTTTTGTCCCTATTTCTCGGCCAAAACCCTTCCCTACATCTCCCACTTGGTATACGATCGTTACGTAACAAGAGAAACAAATTATGGTCAGTTTTCCTTCGAAACAAGTCTTTTTCTGACTATTCCAACTATCTCGGCTCATACCTTCAATTCACCCAGGCTTATAACTCCCTCTATCAAAGACATATTAACAATGCGCAAGCTAATCTTATAAGCGACCCTAAATCTTTTTTCAGATTCGTTAACTACAAGAAAAAATCCGACGGCTACCCCCCATCCCTCTCTCACGAAAACATATCATCAAGTGATCCACAAACCATTGCTAATTTTTTTGCCACCTTTTTATACCCTATTCTAGGGGTATATTAATTTTGACGCATAGTTTGTAACATACCTTAATATTGCCCGTAGACCCCTAAAAGTTACTATATTTATGATCAGCATCGATAGTAATGTCGATCTAGCCATGTCCGTCCGTCCGTCCGTCCGTCCGTCCGTCGGCAAAAATTAGGCCTTTAAACTGGACCTAGAGAGCTGAAATTTTAACATTATACTCTCTAGGGTCCCGAAATAATCAAGTTTAAGAATTTTTGAAATCCGCCCACAGACACGCCCACAAACTCAAAAAAACAAAATTTTGGGAAAAATTGAATTTTGAGCTAGAAAGCTGAAATTTTTTATATATGATCTTTGGCCCATAAAACTGCTTGGGACATAAAATTTTCAAAATCCGCCCACTGACACGCCCACAATTAAATAAAATATTTTTTTTGAAAAACCAAAATTTGAGCTAGGGAGCTGAAATTTTTAATATATACTCTCTAGGGGCCCTTTATGCTCATGTGTAAATATTTTCAAAATCCGCCTACTGACACGCCCACAATTATTTTTTTTTTATTTTTGAAAGTCCAAAGTTTGAGCTAGGGAGCTGAAATTTATAGTATATACTCTCTAGGTGCCCTTTATGCTCATACTTAATTTTTTTTTAAATCCGCCTACTGACACGCCCACAATTAAATAAAACAATTTTATTGAAAAACCAAAGTTTGAGCTAGGGAGCGTTTTTATTTACAAAAGCTTAGTTTTTTCGATAAAATCCTTTAAATTTTTGTCACGCCCACTTATGAGATATAGGAATAAGAATAGGGTATCCAACAGTTCGCCCAAGCGGACTGTAGCCCGCCCCTATGTTTTTAAAAATCGTTTGCCGACAACTCCTTTGTACCAGATTATTCTTATTTCAACTACCTACTCGAGTACTCCACTGGTCCCTTTCTCTCTCAAAGTTTTGAACCTTCTGTAATTGAAAATAAGTTGCAAAAACTTAATGATGAATATTCACCTGGCCCAGATGGTATTCCCGCTATTCTTCTTAAGAAGTGTTCCCTAGTGCTCTCCTACCCCCTTTCGCACCTCTTTAAGCTCTCACTATCTCAAGGCGCTTTCCTCAGATATGGAAGTCCTCCTTCATAACGCCGATCCATAAAAAGGGATTAAAAAGTGAAGTTACTAATTATCGCCCGATAGCCAAACTTTCGCATATACCCAAACTCCTGGAAAGCATTGTGTACGAATCCTTAAGCTTTCAATGCAAGTCTTTTATTTCCCAAAACCAACATGGCTTTCTAAAAGGTAGATCAACCACCACTAACCTCGTTGAATTCGCATCCTCTGCGCTAACAGCCTTAGAAAGTGGTAAAGAAGTCGATGTTATTGCGACTGATTTTAGTAAAGCTTTTGATAAGATATCCCATAAATTAATTCTTTTCAAACTGTTCACCCTTGGTCTCGAACCAATACTGCTGAAATGGATATCATCTTATCTGGAAAACCGCTTAAATAATGTTCGCTTCAGGTCCGTCCTATCTGCCCCATTCGTGGCGACCTCTGGTGTACTACAAGGCAGTCACCTAGGTCCACTTCTCTTCATCTTAACTATAAACGATCTGGAAAGGGTTATTAAACACTCTTCTATCTCTCTCTATGCCGATGACAGCAAATTTTTCAAACACATATCTTCATCGCAAGACTCCTGCTTGCTACAACAAGATCTAGACAGTTTTTCTATTTGGTGTCTCAAAAACTGCCTAGAGCTCAATGTTGCGAAATGCCAATCCATAACCTTATCACGTAAATACAACAAGTCCCCCCCCCCCCCCCCCCCCCCGTCTTTACCTTCTTAATGATCAACCTATACCTATCGTACAGTCTCTTCGTGACCTTGGCATATTGTACGACCGCCAGCTTAACTTCCGTTCGCACATAGACGAGATAATTCGTAAAGCAAATTCATCCCTTGGGTTCATTAAACGGTGGTCAAAGGAATTCTCTGATCCATACGTTACCAGATCTCTCTACATTACTTTTGTCCGCCCCCTCCTCGAATACGCCAGCCAAACGTGGTCACCCTTTCAGCAAGTTCATGTAACCAGAATCGAAAACATACAACGACGTTTTCTTCGATTTGCCCTCCGCGGACTTCCTTGGAACGATCCCCTAATTCTTCCTCCCTATTTAGACCGCCTCAAACTCATTAACTTGAATAGCCTTGAAGATCGCAGGGATGCAGCAGAAATTCTCTTCATTCATCGCCTCCTCTCAGGCTCTATCGATTGCCCGTCCCTTTACAACTCCATCTCCTTTAATACTAACCCTCGTAATTTAAGACATCCCCGTCTGTTCTATCTACCAACCCACCGTACGTTCTATGGCTCCAACGAACCAATTTCCCGTATGCTACGGAAGGTAAATTCAAACATTTCTGTTTTTGATTGCAACCGCAGCACTCCCTCCATTAAACTGAACCTCCTTAATCTCTAGCTTGTAAGCATTAGTTTTTAAGTCTAGCTATAAGTCTTAGTTTTGTTTTAAGACATATTATAGCTTGTATTAAGCTGAATAAATGGGGGCGCATGCCCCCACCAAAATTAAATTAAAATTATATACTTGTGATCGTTTGTCCATACCACAAACCAATGTAATATGAAATCAACAAGACGATACACAACATCGATGTTATGCCAATGGAACTTTCTGGCCACAGACTCCAAGAAAGTATCAAGGGTTGATTCGAGGGTTGGCTTAACCAGCAGAAGCGGTAGGCATGCTTGCACACGCTCGAGCTAGCTCGCCGGAACGGGGTGGGATCTTGCTCCTACTGTTAAGCTGACCATACATATGTTTCATGCCTGTTTCTACAATATTTCCTAAAATGTTTCCGTAGCTCATCGGAATGTGACTACCTGTGAACTTCTCGTAGGTGTTGTTATTAATTGTTAGTCAAAGCAAAAAGGTGGGGAACCTGAGATGTAAATCGGACGCCTTGAGTGTATGGTTGACCCGCACTTGGCCGTCCACATGAGAGGGTATGGAGTAGGGTGGGCCGAAATTTTTTTTTTTTTTTTTTAAGTTGTAATACTGCGGAAAAGTTGCTAATAGTAGAGACTAAAAAGGGGAAAAAAAAGAAACAAAATCGGTTAATATCTTCCGGTCGCGCATGAGCTATAAAGTTTGGCAACATTTGAAAAAATTCACATTTTTACGATAATTTTTAACATTTTTAAATTATCCTCTTACCGAATGTAATAGCTCCAATTGTTATCTATTATTAACACAGAAAATAATGCTTTTACATTTTTTTAAATCCATCAACATCTTCCGGTCGCGCAAAAAATACTAGATAAACCACAGTTTGAGGATAAAAATACAAACAACGCTCACGTTTCTATCTTTGGTTTTCTTTATTGAATACAATGTTTAAAACAAAACTTATTTTAGACCAATATTATTGTTTATATATTTGTTAATACATTTTTTTTATTTAAAGTTTTTGTGTAAGGCCAAGAAACTCATGTAAAACAATTTGATCATGATCATCTAGGGTCTCATTCATTCTTAGCTGATGGAACTTTGAAATTTGATTTATGGTCAAAGTTTGGCATTGTTGACCTTGACAGCAGAGTCGCTCTGATAAACCCATCCCTAGACTCAGCTCCGCAAACTTTTCCTGAAGCTTCTGTAACGACTTTCACACATCGTTCAACTGCCTGTGTGTGGACTGGTAATGTATTAAATGTTATATCCCAATTAGGGACTGTGCCGCTTTGAATATATGATTTAATTTCTTCGTCACTGATATTTTTTAATAATGGGGGAGAAGATAAATCACAGTCCATCCAGTTTATAATTTCAGAGTAATCTTGAGCGCTGAAATTCAGTTTTGGCGGCATGAAAGTTCTGATAGTTTTTCTTTTTTGATCTATCTGTCTCGCCTTTAGAATTCGTCGAAGTCCGAGCTCTCTTAACTGTTGTGTATTGTCTTGTGCCATGGCTAACATTAAATGTTCTGGATGGGCGAAAAAGCCATTTCGTTGTATCACAGGGTCGACAATATTACGTAACACATCAGGTAGGTATCTTGAAGATTGTATTGATTCATACACAAGTTTTGGTCCCTCTGTGAAGTATTTACTTGTCTTAATTTTAAACCACATTGGCATGTATGACTTCAAAATAAATATAACTACTTCTTGAAGTTGAGGCGTGGGACTTTCTTCACTTAAGAACAATCTGAGAGTTCGATTTGCTGTTGTCAACCACCTCGAGTGTGACAAGGGGCCAGGATCTCGTACAGCCAAATCCTCTTTACAGATTCCCGACTTCATTGCAGTACAAATATCGAGTAGATATTGTTGATCTTTACTTAGTATCTTTCTGTCTATTGCCGGGATCTGACAGTCAATACTCCTGAAACCAATGACTGGACGTTTTTCACAGTCACTTAGCTTTTCGCCGATTGGCCCTCTCAAAGATTTTGGACCCGTAGATTTACCATCTAGGTATTGAAACAGATGTCGAAAAGGGAGTTCATTGAAATGGAGAAAACAAACTGCCCATTGTAAATGTTTTTCCAAATGTATTTCGATTCGGCGAATCAGACCGTTTCTCCAACCCGTATTAACCGCAGTGCCATCACACCCTATAACCACTAACTTGTCAAGAGAAATACCACGACCAGACAGATAGGAAATTATAGAAGTGACAACGTTTGAAGAGCTTCCAGAAGTGGGCGTAACATGTCCGATGTAGACTGAACCAGGTTGTTGAATTAGCGAGTAATGCTCTTCTTTTTTTACTCTACGGAACCTTTTCGAATGAGCTATATCTACGACTAAAGTGTCGTCCTTCCTCCCATCCAAATAGAGACCTTGCAGTGGAAGTTCGTCAGATTTACTACATAGTTCAGCCCTAACATTTTGTTTTTCTCTTCTTATTTTGTTTTTGTCTATAACCTGGGAGACGTCAGAATCGTTAACTAATCCAAAGTCGTGCAAAACACTCGATGCGATTGCAGCAGTAGCGCGATCAGAAACTCCATAGCGATCGCTCAGTAATGCAGTAGATTTTAACTGAATTCTCATCTGTTTTTTATTATAAGAGGAAACTTTTCTGGACACTTCAAAATCTTGGTCGCTATCGCTTTCTTTACTAGAAGAATATTGGTCTTCATTTTCAGTTTCGACAACATTTACATTTGATTGTGAGAACGAGGTTTTTGAAATATCATCATGGATGCCACGCGATTTCCTTTCCAATGATTTATTGAGTTTCTTTGTTTCAATCAAGTCCAACCCTCCAATTTTTCCTATTCCATGTACTCGTAATAAGTAAACAAACCTTAGATCAGTAGCAGGTATTTTATGTGATTTTGTTCGAAAATTTATAAAATTTGAGAGTAGTTGCGCGAGCGGAAGACCTTGACCGATTAGAACCATTTTTTTTCTAAATCATTGTCGGTTCGAGTAAGAGTCGAATATAGCTATTACATTGAAATGTTACCAAGTTTAGTAATAAAAAAAATATATCTTAAACATACAATTTTTTTCAAATTTCAGCGAATTTTAAAGCTCATGCGCGACCGGAAGATATTAACCGATTTTGTTTCTTTTTTTTTCCCTTTTTAGTCTCTACTATTAGCAACTTTTCCGCAGTATTACAACTTAAAAAAAAAAAAAAAAAAAATTTCGGCCCACCCTAGGGAGCCCCCTTGGTCATTACCCCACTCAAACTTAGGTAATGACCCCTTTATTCTAACTTCACATAAAGTTAATTCTTCGATGACATCTGGATCTCCTGCAAATAAAGAGTGCACTTCCCCACACAATTACGGAACTCAAACGGTCATGTCTAAGGTCTCAGACACGGTGACAAAGAAAAATCGAATACAGCAAGCAATCATCTTGTTTCAACTTTATAATGATTTTATTTGTTTCTTAAACTATACTTAACTCTTATTTCTTATTCTCTGGTGGATAATAAACCACAATATTCTTAAATCGAACTATGAGCAGATCTGAATTGATGATGAAAATTAATTCATTTTATTTCACAAGAGAAACATCAACAAATTCGGTATTTTTAGCAAATTTGGGAACCTACCCTCGATTTACTGAACCTTGGCCGATACTACAACCTTTGGTACATACTGATTATCCGAAATAGGAAAGTTTTATTTCGGTGTAATTTATCTGCGCCGGAGACACACTTACACTATTCGGTGTGAATCTGGCTCGTGTCTAGATTAGTGCCAATCGGAGCAAGTTAACAAACTGTTTCGTAAGATGGCGCGATGAGCCATCAACCAGATAGGATAATTGGAGGATTTTTATCCTTCTTAGTCTAATTAGATGTTTCCACAGAGGTACAGAAAATGGTTTGCAATTGCAAATATGTATATGCATAGATATATCAAGGCATTGTATATATTCCAACTAGAAATGAGCATTTTGACAATTCTCGCAATCATGCTAATATACCAAATGCAAGTAACGACAGTGCACAACAAACTGCTCTCTTAAATTATCTCCTGCAAACAAAACACAACAATGGTCAACCGTCTGGCTTTCTAAGACGAAGGCAGCAAGAGAATCATAATATGTCAGGTAACACTGCTGGAGGAAATGTAGGGCTCGCAGATGAACAAATTCGGCAAGCGGTAAACGAAGCATTAACTTCTATCATTCCATCTTTAATTAAAGAGAATGTAGAAAGAAGGCTGCAGCCACTATTAAATAGACCATTTGTTGAAGAGCCACGACCATTTCAATCTCAGTCGAATTTTAATAATTTTGCTAACCATGCACATGCCTTTGACCAATCTTATATTGATTCCTTTAGTTGTATGGGAGGGGTACATTGAACTTTTCCACCCAATATGGAAAGCCATGCAAGACTAAATGAAGGTATGGCCTTGCGATTAGATCGGTGGAGTCTGAAGTTTGATGGAACTTGTAAGGGCATATCGGTGGAGGACTTTATCTTTCGGGTTGACATACTAAAACAGAATTATGATTGCACGTGGAATGACGTTCTTATGAATTTCCATCAACTTTTGACTGAGGTAGCGGAGGATTGGTATTGCCAACACCTTCGCGGTAATCCTCGGGGTGCCTGGCCAAATCTACGCCGTGCCATAGTTAAGCAGTTTCGAAATCATGAAAACGATTTCGAGATTATTAAACAAATTATGGACAGGCGGCAATTACCAAGAGAAAGCTTTGAGGAATTCTACAATGAAATTACGCATTTAAGGAGCCAATTAAGACAGCCAATGCGTGACCACGACCTTATTCAAATTCTCCGGACAAATATAAACTCCAAACTGATGAGCTTTGTATATCCAATGAAGATTCATACGTTGGAACACTTTAAGGAAGAGTGTAAACGCACAGAACAGATGATACAAGCTCGGTTCTTGATGCAAAATCGTACCATACCTTACCAGTCCGTACATAAGCTGCAAGATTTCGTTGAATCAAATACTTTTGAAAGCGAAACTAACAACGTTTCCGCAATTGGTAGTCCCCCAAGATTAAATCAGTTTCAACAGAGAACTTTACCACCTAAAATCATAAAATGTTTTAACTGCAAGCGTCAGGGATATATTTTCACTGAGTGGCCGTCCCCAATCAAAAGACTGTTTTGCTACAGATGCGGATCAGATGGAGCAACTGTTTTGAATTGCGTTAGATGTAATCCGCCTGTGGAAAGCCAGAGCTCGAACGGGATGAAGACCGGGGAGTCCCGTTCGACTCAAACCCACCCGGAATAAAAACGGTAGATGCATGTACCAATACAATTGCAGACTACCATTCAACAATTTCTCATAAATTAGTCAAAAGGCAAACCCTATTCCAAAATTTAACTTATGAAGAAAAACTCAATCAGTACAATAAGTTACGTTCAAAAATCTTCAAAATTGAAGAGCTTAAAAGCAGTGATGTAGGCAATACATTTTCCAAAACTCGACTACGACACAAAAAAAAAAAAGTTGTAATGGTATTTTCGATGTTACCCTCAAATCTACAGGGGTGAATGTTTGTTATATCATCAATTGTTACCTCCAATCGTTCGGACGTGTTTTTCTTTGCTCCCGCTTCGCGAGTTTAAATAAATTTATTTCCAACTTATTTGCGTACTTGCAATTTTCCCTGAACTTCTACCCATTAACTGTTCATTGCCCTTCCACCTAATACTCGGTTATTGCCTTTGATCGTGAAACATTATTTGACCTATATAATCAACTATGTCAAAGCAGTGCGGTAATTCAGATTGTGTGCTAACATCGAAAGACTTTAGTGCTGATTGGGTGAAATGTAATGGTTTATGCGGGAAATCATTCCATGCTCTCTGCATAGGTTTAAGTAAGGGCTCCATTACCTACCTTAACGATTATAATAACAACTTCCTTTTCTTTTGCGACGAATGCAAAGGCATCTCTCTCTCCCATGTTATGCTCGCGATAAAATGTATCAGTGACAGAATAAACACAAACTCCTCAGAATGCAAAATGTTCTACAAGCAAATAGTGACCCAATTTGCTAAGTATGATGAGATGTTTAAAAGTGTGGAAGATTTATCCAGCAGCATAGATATCTCCTCCACTCTTTCCAAATCCAAATTCAAAAACATAGACAAGCAGCTGTCAAGTCTTAGTGATCTAACAAAAAAGTTACCAGCGGTGTTCAAGTCGAAGTTTTTGTGTGGAAAAAGTGATCCGAAATCGGACATTGATTCAATTAGGGTCCCTCATTTATCAGTGTTCAATGACCATCTCAACTCCTTTCGAACCTATCTGGATACCTACCTTCAAAGCACTTCACAACCAAGTGTCCCATCTTATAAACCCGTCGATCCTCTACTGCTTGACATTACAAGCAAAATTAATGAGGTCAGCAATGATGTCACAGCTCTCCGTTTTGCAATGGGCGATATTGATGAAAGCCTTAGACTGGCATCAAGCAAAATTGATTCCATACCAGAGCTCATTCAGCCACAATCGAGCTCAGTCTATAATACGTCAATACTTGCCGAAATCCTGGAATCAGCAGAACATTCATCCACATTTAATACCCAACCAACATCAACGATGACTACAACAACAACAACCACCACTAATACCACAATATACACCCACCCGATCTCAACACCGACTGAATCAGGCACTCAGGCACAAACTGCTTCGACGCCCTTAAACCGATTCGGCACACTTTGGACACCCGCCGACTGGAATAGAAGGCTCGAAAAAATACACCGAACTGCCTGCGAGTACAACTCCTTTATAATAAATAACGCTCCTCTGCATGCAGACGATTCTTGGGTGAACAACTTCTTCCTGCAGAAATTTGGCATCACCATCGGCAACTGTCAGATGATTTCCACCGCTAACAGCAAAAACAACCGATTTAAGCTTGACTTACCTTCCAAATACTCCTGGCTTTTCTCGAACCCCTCAAACGACGTCTTCAGCTTGGGAAAGATGACCATCACCAAATCGAACAATACAGGAGAGGTGAAGCTTAGCAATAACAATAAGCCTAGTGTTAAGCCAAATAAAAAAAAACGTAAGTCTCAGAAGAATAGCTCTAAATCTAGTCCCAACAAAGACCCTAACTGGAGCTTCAAAGTAAAAACTTTTCCTCAATTCTACCCTCTCACTTTTCAGCCCCCTACCTCTATTGACTCAGCTCCTCCCCAAGGTACGCCTCACCCCACGGTAATCTCAAAGTTACCCAAGCCTCAACGTAATCGTGTATCATTTAACTTTACTCCAGACCCTAGTAATCATCCGATAGCCCCAGCTATCACTAAATCCACTTCTAAATACCCAAACTTCATACACTCCCATGTTCTCAATCCTGCCCCGTCTACCTCTGCTGCCTCCAATACTGTTCTTCCCACAATCTCTCTTCATAAAGAGACACCTATCCCAATCTCTAAGGCCTCTGCAATTTTTGATCCTCTACTTCCCCCAGCTGTTAAACTTACTTCCAAATTTGTAAACCCTATGTCCTCCCCAAACGACCTCGATGGCCGATATATTATGGACCGACTGAGAGACCACAGACTTTTTGAAAATGACCGTCTTTACCTTGCCTACTTATTTGATAAGCCCGAATCTATATGCATTGACGGGAAAACCAAAACAAATGTTCAGGTATCTATTCAAAAAGAAGGCCTCCCTACTGATCCTGCTGCACTGCGACAAATCTACAACCGTTATCACGAGAGCTTTAACATTTCATCGGCCACCGTAGACAAAGACCTATCTGCATTTGCTTCTCATATCAGCTCCAAACGCATCTCACACCTTCAACGGAACCGTGCTGACCATAATAAATTTTTTCGTCCCTAACTGCATACAAGGGCCACAGCGAACCCCCCATTATAGCATTCCTCTAACCTTTTACTATCAGAACGTAAGGGGCCTGCGCTCAAAAACCCAAGCTGTTCTACGTAAATCTCACGCTCTTCCATTCGATATCTACGCTATAACTGAAACCAATCTGATTCCCAATATAAAGAACCCGGAATTATTCCCACCCATATTCAATGTCTTTCGGGACGATATCAGCCGCCCAACGGATGACTCACCCTGTCGAGGTGTTCTTCTGGCTATTCACAACGACCTTGACTCTTCTCCGATTGCTACTTCCTCGTCTTCAGAACTCGACTTTGTTGCAATAAAAATAACACTTCCCCACAAGTCCCTATACGTTATGTGTTTCTACATCCGGCCGGCCCAACCCATCGAACCCTACCAACTTGCTGTTAACGCAATCGATCAAGTTATAGAGTTATCTGATTCCTCTGACGACGTCATCATTTTTGGCGACTTTAACCTGCCCCAACTGCACTGGCCTTTATCCGATGACGAATCGTTTTTCATTGCTTCGAATCCCTACTCAACTAAAAAATTTCTCTTCATCGATCGACTAACTGACTCAAGTCTATGCCAAGTAAGCGGCATCTCTAATTATATGGGTAGGCAGTTAGACCTCATCTTCACTACTGACCCACTTAACTCCTCTGTCTCGCTTTCCCCTTTTCTTCTTTCGACTATTGACAACCTTCACCCCCCACTTCTTCTTTCTTTTTTTCACGACCCTCCTCTACAGTCCACACCACCCGCTGCCCCCCCCCCCCCCCCCCCCCCCCTGCTATGATTTTCATAAAGCCAATTTCCGTAAAATTAGTGAACACCTCAGCAAAGTCTCATTTGAATTTGTCAATCTCCCTGTAAATGATGCCCTCTCCTTGTTTTACAGAGAATTATTCTTTTCTATCTCCCTTTTTGTCCCTATTTCTCGGCCAAAACCCTTCCCTACATCTCCCCCTTGGTATAATCGAAGACTACGATCGTTACGTAACAAGAGAAACAAATTATGGTCAGTTTTCCTTCGAAACAAGTCTTTTTCTGACTATTCCAACTATCTCGGCTCATACCTTCAATTCACCCAGGCTTATAACTCCCTCTATCAAAGACATATTAACAATGCGCAAGCCAATCTTATAAGCGACCCTAAATCTTTTTTCAGATTCGTTAACTACAAGAAAAAATCCGACGGCTACCCCCCATCCCTCTCTCACGAAAACATATCTTCAAGTGATCCACAAACCATTGCTAATTTTTTTGCCACCTTTTCTTACAAATCTTTTGCCGACAACTCCTTTGTACCAGATCATTCTTATTTCAACTACCTACTCGAGTACTCCACTGGTCCCTTTCTCTCTCAAAGTTTTGAACCTTCTGTAATTGAAAATAAGTTGCAAAAACTTAATGATGAATATTCACCTGGCCCAGATGTTATTCCCGCTATTCTTCTTAAGAAGTGTTCCCTAGTGCTCTCCTACCCCCTATCGCACCTCTTTAAGCTCTCACTATCTCAAGGCGACTTTCCTCAGATATGGAAGTCCTCCTTCATAACGCCGATCCATAAAAAGGGATTAAAAAGTGAAGTTACTAATTATCGCCCGATAGCCAAACTTTCGCATATACCCAAACTCCTGGAAAGCATTGTGTACAAATCCTTAAGCTTTCAATGCAAGTCTTTTATTTCCCAAAACCAACATGGCTTTCTAAAAGGTAGATCAACCACCACTAACCTCGTTGAATTCGCATCCTCTGCGCTAACAGCCGTAGAAAGTGGTAAAGAAGTCGATGTTATTGCGATTGATTTTAGTAAAGCTTTTGATAAGATATCCCATAAATTAATTCTTTTCAAACTGTCCACCCTTGGTCTCGAACCAATACTGCTGAAATGGATATCATCTTATCTGGAAAACCGCTTATATAATGTTCGCTTCAGGTCCGTCCTATCTGCCCCTTTCGTGGCGACCTCTGGTGTACCACAAGGCAGTCACCTAGGTCCACTTCTCTTCATCTTAACTATAAACGATCTGGAAAGGGTTAATAAACACTCTTCTATCTCTCTCTATGAAGATGACACCAAATTTTTCAAACACATATCTTCATCGCAAGACTCCTGCTTGCTACAACAAGATCTAGACAGTTTTTCTATTTGGTGTCTCAAAAACTGCATAGAGCTCAATGTTGCGAAATGCCAATCCATAACCTTATCACGTAAATACAACAAGTCCACCCCCCCCCCCCCGTCTTTACCTTCTTAATGATCAACCTATACCTATCGTACAGTCTCTTCGTGACCTTGGCATATTGTACGACCGCCAGCTTAACTTCCGTTCGCACATAGACGAGATAATTCGTAAAGCAAATTCATCCCTTGGGTTCATTAAACGGTGGTCAAAGGAATTCTCTGATCCATACGTTACCAGATCTCTCTACATTACTTTTGTCCACCCCCTCCTCGAATACGCCAGCCAAACGTGGTCACCCTTTCAGCAAGTTCATGTAACCAGAATCGAAAACATACAACGACGTTTTCTTCGATTTGCCCTCCGCGGACTTCATTGGAACGATCCCCTAATTCTTCCTCCCTATTTAGACCGCCTCAAACTCATTAACTTGAATAGCCTTGAAGATCGCAGGGATGCAGCAGAAATTCTCTTCATTCATCGCCTCCTCTCAGGCTCTATCGATTGCCCGTCCCTTTACAACTCCATCTCCTTTAATACTAACCCTCGTAATTTAAGACATCCCCGTCTGTTCTATCTACCAACCCACCGCACGTTCTATGGCTCCAACGAACCAATTTCCCGTATGCTACGGAAGGTAAATTCAAACATTTCTGTTTTTGATTGCAACCGCAGCACTCCCTCCATAAAACTGAACCTCCTTAATCTCTAGCTTGTAAGCATTAGTTTTTAAGTCTAGCTATAAGTCTTAGTTTTGTTTTAAGACATATTATAGCTTGTATTAAGCTGAATAAATGGGGGCGCATGCCCCCACCAAAATTAAATTAAAATTATATACTTGTGATCGTTTGTCCATACCACAAACCAATGTAATATGAAATCAACAAGACGATACACAACATCGATGTTATGCCAATGGAACTTTCTGGCCACAGACTTCAAGAAAGTACCAAGGGTTGATTCGAGGGTTTGCTTAACCAGCAGAAGCGGTAGGCATGCTTGCACACGCTCGAGCTAGCTCGCCGGAACGGGGTGGGATCTTGCTCCTACTGTTAAGCTGACCATACATATGTTTCATGCCTGGTTCTACAATATTTCCTAAAATGTTTCCGTAGCTCATCGGAATGTGACTACCTGTGAACTTCTCGTAGGTGTTGTTATTAATTGTTAGTCAAAGCAAAAAGGTGGGGAACCTGAGATGTAAATCGGACCCCTTGAGTGTATGGTTGACCCGCACTTGGCCGTCCACATGAGAGGGTATGGAGCCCCCTTGGTCATTACCCCACTCAAACTTAGGTAATGACCCCTTTATTCTAACTTCACATAAAGTTAATTCTTCGATGACATCTGGATCTCCTGCAAATAAAGAGTGCACTTCCCCACACAATTACGGAACTCAAACGGTCATGTCTAAGGTCTCAGACACGGTGACAAAGAAAAATCGAATACAGCAAGCAATCATCTTGTTTCAACTTTATAATGATTTTATTTGTTTCTTAAACTATACTTAACTCTTATTTCTTATTCTCTGGTGGATAATAAACCACAATATTCTTAAATCGAACTATGAGCAGATCTGAATTGATGATGAAAATTAATTCATTTTATTTCACAAGAGAAAAATCAACAAATTCGGTATTTTTAGCAAATTTGGGAACCTACCAACGATTTACTGAACCTTGGCCGATACTACAACCTTTGGTACATACTGATTATCCGAAATAGGAAAGTTTTATTTCGGTGTAATTTATCTGCGCCGGAGACACACTTACACTATTCGGTGTGAATCTGGCTCGTGTCTAGGCTAAGTGCCAATCGGAGCAAGTTAACAAACTATTTCGTAAGATGGCGCGATGAGCCATCAACCAGATAGGGTAATTGGAGGATTTTTATCCTTCTGAGTCTAATTAGATGTTTCCACAGAGGTACAGAAAATGGTTTGCAATTGCAAATATGTATATGCATAGATATATCAAGGCATTGTATATACACTTTATAGTAGTGCCATCATGTCGAATTTTTTGTTTTAGCCGACTAAATGCAGATGGCGTTATGAATTGAGCTAGAATGTTTGTGTCTAAACTTTTGCTGTCATCTTCATTTTAAATACACACTTTGAAAACGAAGAAAGCAAGACCAAATAAACCGGTTTGTCTCTCTCGAATCTTTCCGCCGAACGAATTTCATTCCATTGTGTATGCATTTTTTTTTCATTGTAAGAAGGAGCATAGGCGTAGGCAGCGCAGGTAGCATGTTCATGTACGTATGCTTTGCAAGTAGCAGAGGTTGATGATGGAAACCAAGTAAGTTATTATTTGTATGGATAATGGATTTCGCATTATCGACTCTCTGGATGGAAGGGGCGATTCGTTTGAAACGAAAAATTTAATGAAATTTGATTTGGGTATTTTTCTTTGAAATGAGAAATTATGAATTTATCGCATTTTAGATTCTCGCTATTTTGGCTATATCTTGTCGAAAAATGTACCGATTTATATCATTCTTTTTGTAATTGATTTAGAAATATTCAGTCTAATTTATAAAGCAATGACATAATTTATTTTGTGTCGGCATTGTGCCATGCTGCACCAACACTTATTGGTCACTAGGTACCTACACGATGAATATTTATATGGATAATACGAATTTTCGTTGTTTAAAGTCCCTGCACCTTTGCAATAAAGCATTGAGGAAGGTCACTTGTTTGTGTTTTTTGCTTCTAATGAAGGTTGCTTGATTGGTTCTCTTTCGCATTACCCATGTTGTAACATTAGATATACGTGTTTTTAATCACCGAGCTTTAATCAGACGGCCTACTCCTCGTTTCGTTCTATTATTAGTTGTCATGCCCTGTGGTAAATGGTTCTGCTGAAATTTGCAATATATTTTTTTTAGCTTCTGGTTCGCCAAGGCGAAGAAAAAGGTACTGCGACCTATGAGGTCGTTTGTACCGTCTGGGCCAGAAATATGTTAAGCTAGTAGTATTTCTTCTTTCCGTACAAAGCGGATAATGCTACCAGCAGACCACTTCTTTATATCTTCGGAACTCAGTTGTTCTCTGAGGCCGGACATTCACCTAGAATGTGTTCAGCTGTTTCGTCTTCCTCAAGACATAGCCGGCATTCTGCAGTCAACTATTTTCATTATGTTTAGGTGATATCGCAACCCGTCGTCGGCCTTTTCGTGGCCCGGAATCTACCACAGTTTGGTCTTGTTCCTTTACTTTACCTACTGAACATGTAAGAAGTAAAGAAATTATGAGTTTATGGTTTTTTAGACTCTTGCTATTTTGGGTATATCTCGTCCAAAAATTCACCGATTTCTATCATTTCTTTTGTAATTGATTCAGAAATATTCGATTTGTTTTTTATCAGATATTTATAAGCGAACACGTACATACCAATTGTATTAAATACCAGCAAACATCCTACGGCCTCCTCGCAATATGCCATAACCTACCCCAAATTTCCATTAGAGCCAACAATTAATATACCATCTTTGTATATACATACATAAGTGAATATGAAGACTTTTCTTTTAGCTTAAAGATTGATAAGTTGTTTTAATTTTCCTTAAACGGTAAACTCTCTTAAGCGGACAAAAATGTGCACCATTAATGTCCCCTCAAGGAAGATTTCACTGTATGTATATACGAGTACATACATATGAAACTTATATTTTTTCTGGCTGAGGTATTAACGAGGCTAGAATAAAAAATTTGGGTTTCTATAACATGCGATACGTCTAACCATGCGTTTGTTGGAGTTCAATATTTTAATGCATTTGGGTACCTACCTATAAAATTTCATAATTGTACCTACCTACTTCAAAAGATAAATTTAAACTATACTTCATTTCTTTAGTACCTACTGGGACATCCTGAAACCGAAATTTGCATTAAGTATATCGGCCGCTAGTGGTCGGTATGCCGGTATCAAAATAAGTAGGTATCAAAAAGAATACCTAAATCAATGGTATTTAGCTGCCCAAACTGAGGCACTCAGGTGCTTGTGCAAAACCAAATGAAAAAATTCTGTTTATATTCGGAGAATAGATTGTGTAACATAATGCAAACGAAATATGAACCTAATATGATTTTGAATACCGATTATGAATGAATGCCCTTTTTATTTGATGAACCAATAAATAAACCAATTTGAGTTGTTCATGAATAACCTACGGCGGCTATTATTACAAGCAGGGCACGCGCTCGTACACACACTCTAACTTGTCTTATCTTATCTCTGCCTCAATTAATTTTTTTCACATGCAAATATGATATGCCTCACTGCTGAAATGCGAATCTCCTTCGCCGATCTTAACATATACACACCAATTGTATAAAATACAACAAAATAAATTCCAGGTGACGGTTTTGTTCTAATTGCAATAAGCCATAACCTACCCCAAAAACTTTGATCAGAGCAAACAAATAATATACCATCAATCTACTCAACTACAATTATCCCACCTCTCTTCATCCACCATCGCCCCTACCATTAAATATGAATATCTGCTTTTCACTTGCAAATACTCGTATGAATTATAAAAAAAAATATTTGAGAATCTTCACTGCTGAAATGCGACTCTCCTTCAACGATCATACACACACATACCAATTGTGTTAAAATCCAGAAAACATAACATACCCCTTCCATCAAAGCAAACAAAAAATATACCATAAATCTACACGAAACCTGCTTTGCCAACCACCACCACTACCTGCATCATCCTCCTACTCATATTCCCAGCACGAGAATGGTGTAGAACTAGACTATCATGATTTGTTGCGGGCGAATGCGCACTGGTGGCGTATCGTCGTTTACGCACGGTTGCACTACTATAAGGTTTATATACAATGATCAAGGTAAGTGAATGTGATTTCAATATACTAAATATGTGTTTCATAGCATGTAAATATAATTTCAATATACTAAATAGATGTTTCAAAGTATGTAATTATAATTTCAATATACTAAATAGATGTTTCAAAGTATGTAATTATAATTTCAATATGTTAAATAGATGCGTTCACTCGTATCTGAATTTGATGGATTTTTAATAAAAGGACTCACCGGTATTGTTCATTTACTACCGCTTACATTCGTTGATTCACGATCTCCGCTCCACGATGGTGTGCACAGCATGATAGTTTGGCTCAGGTGAACTTTTATGTTTATCTACACTTGGGAAAAATTAATATGATTAGCATCTGATTCAGAGTGGGTTGAACGACCTGTACATGTTGCTTTCCCAGATGAGGGATGAACAATTTACATGCATATATATATGTATATATCTATAGATAAGAATAATTACGAATATACTTAATTAAAATTCATGCATCTAACTACTGATACCCTGTTTCGATGATTGCTTCCTTCGGTGTTGTCGCTGATGTCCTTGCGTGAATGTGGTGCTCTTACTGCTGTAGGATCGCATTCTTTCGAGCGCTGGAACGGCTGGTGTTGGAAATTCTTTGTTGTTTTTGCTGCTTGGCATTCAGCAGTTGGAGTGGTGGCTGCTTATTTGTGGTTGAACTCGTGATTCTGCTACTGTTCGTGTGGATTTCTTCTGATTACCGTGGCATTGACAGACTTTTCATGTTTCAATACTTCTGCGATGCGGTGGGATAATAAAGATTTTGTTCTCCATTCAAGTCCTAACGCTTCTTTGGGTAGCGTGGACTTTTGGGAAGAGGTCGTAAGAAGCACGGTCGTACGTGCAAAGATGGCTTCGCCCGCTGGTGAAAAGTGTGGTCCGACACCTTGTTTATATTATATTATTTTTCTTTTTGGGTGTTTTGTGCTGCTGAAGTTGCTCGGCGGCGGGGCTGCTGGCAATTGCGCAGAGCTGCTGTTCTGTTCGTGACGCCTCACTATACACTTAATTCCTTTTTCCTTGTTTTTTCTGTTTCTGGTTTTGTTCTTTTTTCTTTATTAATTTTACGTTAGGATAAGTTTAGTGTGTATGATGAGCTTAGCGCTCTACTCTTATGCAAAAACAAGAAAATTATAATTTTAAACAAGACTTCGATTCTGGTGCCACTGAAAATCAGAGCTGGAGTTTTTAATTCCACCAACCATCTTGGCTGCTGGTCGAACAAAAAAAGAGACTGGGTAAAAGGGAGATGGAGACACGAAAACTCGTTTTAATGATGGTGGAATTTTTCTATCCGTCGGAGGTTATTATTTCCTATTTTCAATTCACTTGTGTTGGTACGCGTGGTGTAACCGGCGCGTTACATTAGTGCGCGAATGGCCTGGTCGATTGTGTATATAATTGTGCTCAGTTGAATGGCAATAGTAAATGCCAGATTTTATTTATTCACACTGGTTATTTATATTTTTTTTTCCTATATGATGGCTTCTACAAAGTTTTTAAGCAAATTATTTACAGTGGCACTATAAACTGCGCTATAGATTCCAGGCCGTATGCTACACTTAAAATACAAAACAGAGAGATGACTGGCTTGCTGGATAGTGGAGCTAGTATCTCGTGCCTCGGAAAGAGTAAATGGAAGTAGTTAAGGACCTAGGCCTACCGATTCTAGACTTCGCATCTTTTATCAGGACTGCAGATGGCAAGCCTCAGTCAATCGTTGGTCGAATCCAGGCGGAGGTCACCTTCAACAATCAAAACGAGAAATTAGATCTTTACCTTATTCCATCGCTGTCACAATCTCTGTATTTGGGCAAAGACTTTTGGCAAAAGTTTAAAATAGCGCCGAATATTATAAGCGAGTTATCCGAAAGCTTAAAACCTGAACAAAGGCTACTAGACGAAGTTGTAGCGAAATTTCCATCTTTCTCCAAACTTGGATTAGGAAAATCTTCGCTAGAGACGCATGTTATAGATACTGGCAATTCCGAATCAGTAAAACAGCGCCATTATCCGGTATCACCAGCAATCCAAGAGATGATATTTAACGAATTGGATCGCATGCTTTCGTTAGGAGTAATCGAGGAGAGTACGAATTCTTGGAGTTCGCCAATCGTTCTTATCCGAAAACCCGGTAAGAACAGACTCTGCTTAGATTCGCGAAAGGTTAACTCATTAACGAAGAAAGATGCGTATCCTCTTCCTCACATTGAGGGTATGCTGAATCGCCTGCAAGATACACAATACATCAGTAGCGTGGATCTTAAGGACGCCTTTTGGCAGATACCTCTCGAGGAAGCGTCCAGGGAAAAAACTGCGTTCACGGTTTCAGGGCGACCACTCTATCAATTCACCGTCTTGCCTTTTGAGTTGTGTAATGCTGCTCAGAGGATGTGTCGGTTAATGGATAAAGTGATCCCCAGTGCACTACGAGAACAAGTGTTTGTCTACTTGGACGATTTGCTGATCATCTCAAAGGATTTTGCTGGCCACTTGGAGACCTTGCAGAAGTTTGCGGTATGTTTGCACAAAGCAAATCTAACAATAAACATGGAAAAGTTGTAGAAGAGGGTCACTTCAAACCAGACCCGAGTAAAGTGTCAGCGATAACGGACTTCCCGGTACCAAAGTCGCTGAAGCAAGTCAGAAGGTTTTTGGGTCTGTGTGGCTGGTACCGGCGCTTTATTCGCAACTTTGCCTCAATTGCTAGTCCTATATCTGACACATTAAAAAAAAAAAAAGGTATTTGAGTTGACTCCAGATGCCCTAACGTCTTTTGAATCACTGAAATCAGCTCTAGTTTCTGCCCATTTATTGTCAAACCCAAATTTTTCCTAAGCCTTTCGTCATTCAGTGTGATGCATCAAGTTATGGGATAGGAGGCGTTTTATTTCAGTACGATGAGGAGAGCAACGAAAGGCCCATATCGTTCTTTTCGGAGAAACTCAATGCGTGTCAACGCAATTACAGCGTTACCGAGCAGGAATGCTATGCGGCGGTGCAGGCAATCAAAAGGTTGCGAGCGTATGTTGAGGGTGTCAAATTCACAATCGTGACCGATCATGCCAGCTTAAAGTGGCTGATGAGTCTTAAAGATTTAAGCGGCAGATTGGCACGATGGTCGCTAAAATTACAAGCCTTTAGCTTCGACATCCAACACAGGAAAGGCGCGCAGAACATAGTTCCAGATGTACTTTCTCGCTCTTTCGAAAATTAGCCTTTGATCGAGTCCATCGCGGGTACAGACGTTGATCTCCATTCGTCGGAATTCAAAACACCAGACTACCTTGAAATGGTTGAAAATGTATCACAAAACCTTGATTGCTTCCCAAACGCAAGAGTTGTTGATGGCATCATTTATATAAAAAATTCCCACAGTAACTGGTGATCCATTGAAAATAGAGTTTGAGTGGAAGGTATGGGTACCTGGAAAACTTTCTAACTCGTTCATTATGAAACTGCATGATTTTCCGAATAGCGCCCATGGCGGTATGTTTAAGACGCTAAAAAAAATTAAAGAGCTTTACTACTGGCCCAACATGACAAACGAAGTTCGCGACTACGTTCGGAAATGTTCGCAGTGCAAAGAGAGCAAGTCGTCTAATACAACCTTGCGAGTACCAATGGGATCGCATCATGAAATTGACCGCCCTTTTCAAAAAATCTACGTCGATTTCATGGGACCGTATCCCCGGACAAGGCGGGGCAATGCTTTCATATTTATTGTGGTAGATGCCTTCTCGAAATATGTTTTCCTGAATTCAATGCGAAAAGCCAACACGAACGCAGTAGTGGATTTTCTGCAACAAGATGTCTTCCATCGGTTCGGTGTACCTGAATTTATACACAGTGACAATGGAAGGCAGTTTATTTCAAACGATTTTCAAGCCTTCTTGTTAAAATACGGGTGCGTTCATATCCGAAACGCAGTCTACTCTCCTCAGGCCAGCGCTTCAGAGAGAGTAAATCAATCCATCTTATCAGGGATCAGAAGTTATGTTAAAAGCGACCAAAAAGACTGGGATAGATATATTTCGCAGATTCAACAAGCTCTCTGTGCTTCAGAACATCAATCCACAGGCATCACCCCTTATTACTGTTTGTTCGGACAGCAAATGTGTACCAACGGCAAGATGTACAAACTTTTTCGGAAGTTGAATATACTAGGAGATAGCGATTTACAATACATCCCAAAGAATTGTAAACTCCAAATTATAAGGCAGGCAGTTAAGGAAAAGATTAATCTGGCATATGAACGTAACAAAAGGACCTATAATTTGCGAAGTGCAGTTCGAAGTTTTTCCGCTGGAGACATAGTGTACCGTAGAAACTTTGTGCCAAGCGATGCGTCAAAAAATGTAAACGCTAAATTATGTGCAAAGTTTATAAAGTGCCGGGTTGTGCAGCAGATTGGAAACTCGTTATTCGAAGTGGAAAATTTTGATGGCAAAAAAAACGGCGTGTTTCATGATAAAGATTTACGAAAGTGACCCCTTTAAAATTTCTTTCGCGAAATCAGGGTCATGGGTCGGTCGATTGCTACGATAACGATGGGCACATATTTGCATGGTTGGGGAATCCGTTCTTCATATCTTTCAGAAACATGGGATGTTTCAGTAATCCATGACTTTGTGGCGTATTCCAACAGATAGTCAAAAACAAATAAAATATTTATCACCCATATTATATTTTGCAAATTATCCAACCCCATTCAAAAATAACTGCCGCTCAAATTTCCCGAGTCACAAACCGGATCCTTTAGTCGAACACTGCCTTTTTGACCATTAAGATCAGATGCGCACATAGTATAAGAGCAAACCAGTATTTTTTTTTTTGACACGATCTACGACATTCCTAACACAAAGTAATTCGTATAGGATTGATAGATGTGGCTAAGCTATCGCGCGCTCTTTTTGCTGTCAGCTTTCTTACCAAATCGGATCTTACAGACAAAGTTCCTAATTCTGAAACAGATCTGCGGTGTCAAAAAAAATAGGAAAGCTGCAAACACGCTTGGATGAAATTGGCAGAGATAATCAATTTCTAACCTGGAATTCTGCTGTTTCGGTTTTCCTGAGCGGTGCTGATAGTTTTTTTTTTGCTTGCCGGGAAAGAGAGTTCGAGTGACCCAAAAACGTGTCCAATGCCCAAACCACAAGGGCACGATATATGAACAAAACTCGCCTCATTAATCCAAGGAAAAAGCATCCGCACTAAAAATAAGAGACGTACATTTAAATTGGTGGACTTGATCTGTGAATTAAGCAAAGTCAGTCCGGATCGAGGAGGTTATGCGTCCGCCAAATCAGCACGCAATAGCCACCGAAACGTCCAAAAACACGTGCAAAATCAACACCTGCCAAACCACCCTTGGTAAAAAAAAACCCAATGCAACAGGGAGAATACCTATCAGCAATCACCAGACTTGTTCACTCACCAGAGATTCAGAGCTCCGTCAAACCCTCCCAGCTGCACCATCAAATAATCCATATTCAGTGGTTAACTTTAAAGTTCTCAGTGGCAAACTATGCAATGTGGCCTAGTTTTGATCCATATATATACATATATGTTGGTGCATATTGCTAAATAACATTGCTTTTCTTAACCTAACAAAAAAAAATATATATAAAGAAAAAAATTCCATTTTTTCCCCCGACATAACTTACAAAAGGAAATTCATAGCTAACCTTAAATTTAGACTTAAAATTAGTCTAACATACATATAATGTTTATTCAGTTACTATCCATCTATGATCTAACCTAAACTTCAAAGCCACGGAAAAAAATAATTTTTTTTTATAAACCTAAATCCAAGTACATACATACATACGTATATAGCCAGATCACATCGGTGAAGCAACGAATTTTGTGCACAAACTTCGACGCAGCGAAATCAACATAAATAACCATGAGTAAACATGCTACTAAATATTGTTCATTGGCTTTGGGGTTTTTATTAGTACCTTCAATTTTCATTATCTGCATTAAAACATTTATTAAAACATACATATTCTAATTACCTAGTTTATCTAAATACATTTAACCTAACTTAATGATAATTATATATACATATTCCCACTATTCTAATTATACATTTGGCCTTATCCAAATCAATATACATAGAGGCCTACTGTAGCGCGAATTCGCTTACACCGCAATTAAAAATTATTCATGTTACGCATTCGAATCCCACGGGTAACTAGGCTGCTGGTCATTGGAAACCATGCTGCTGCGTCAGCTCATTCCAATCGGCCATGAGTAGCTTATTTGCTCGTCATTGGAAACCCCGCTCACCTGAGCGTGGGATACGACAAGATTCTATTATATACATTACGTTAGCGGCATAGCCGCATAAGATTATTTTATTATTCTTCAAGAAATTCAATAAAGAACCACCAGTGAAACAAGTTGACTTTTTATTATCATTACATGGCGATCCTGCCAAACTTAGAATTAAAGAAGTTCGGAAAAGCAAAATAATGTGAAAACGTTAAAACTAAGAAACTTAGAATTAAAGAAGTTCGGAAAAGCAAAATAATGTGAAAACGTTAAAACTAAGAAACTTAGAATTAAAGAAGTTCGGAAAAGCAAACTAATGTGAAAACGCTAAAACTAAGAAACTTAGAATTAAAGAAGTTCGGAAAAGCAAAATAATGTGAAAACGCTAAAACTAAGAAACTAAGAATTAAAGAAGTTCAGAAAAGCCAAAAAGGAAAACGACACAGCCACCAAAAGACGCGGAGGTAAAAAGGCAAGAGACAAGAAGGCAGCGACAACGAGCCATTACCGCTCGCTGACAAATGTATAATTAGAATAGTGGGAATATGTATATATAATTATCATTAAGTTAGGTTAAATGTATTTAGATAAACTAGGTAATTAGAATATGTATGTTTTAATAAATGTTTTAATGCAGATAATGAAAATTGAAGGTACTAATAAAAACCCCAAAGCCAATGAACAATATAGTGTACTTATGGTTATTTATGAATAGAACTAAGTAGAATGATGTAAATTGCTTTAAAATTGTAAACACATGCAAGTAACTAAAAAAATAAATTGTAAATATAACAAATAAATGTAAAGAACATTTAATTTAAAATGGGCAAAGAACAATCACAAATAGAGAAGCCAAATGCCAATGTGATTAATGAGGTTGAAATAACCGAAAAACAATCAAATAACGAAATGTACTTAATCTTAATCATTGCACTTTTAGCTGGTCATCTAGCACTAAAACTGTATACAATGCACAAAAAATCCCTAAAAAAACATTCATGGCAAGAGCGCAGTCTCTTGCACAAATTTAATCAACATTTTTTTGAGTTCAATATATCAATATTTAATAAATTACATAAAACATATACGACTTTAGTTACATGTACGATTATACGATGACGACATAAAGTGCATTATAAAATCTTTTTTTCTCATTCTCCGTTTTAATAATTTGAAAATGTTCTTCAGTTTACTCATTCAAAGGAATTTCTTATATTTATGCCATAGCCAATTAAATGGAATGGTCAAGGATTGTAGAAAAATTGCGACAATCAAAAGAAGTACTGGACAAATCCTATAAGTCAATCAATCAAGATAAACCTATAGGTAAGGAAACTTTAAACAGGCACTTAGAGGTATTGGTAACCAGCTTAGAAAATATTAGAGTAATACTAAACGTTAACTACTCAAAGCTAACCAATCTACATAAAGACAATGCTCACAAGTTCTTTAACGAATGCAGAAACAAAGTCTCTAGAGCAGCTTCTCGTCACTCAGTAGACCTCAAATTACCTGTCTCACTCCACGAGAAAGTTTTCATCGATACCGACGAGAACCAAGAAATTAATAGTAACAAAACCAGTACTTCAAATACAAACAAAATGCCACAAACACCTGCGGAATTTCTAAACATAGCATCTAAAATGCTCCCGGATTTTTATGGTAGCGCTGACGAACTGCAAAGCTTCTTAGCTGCATTAGAGTTAATAAATAGCATAAACGATGACAATAACATCGTTGCTATTAACCTAATAAAAACAAAGCTGAAAGGAACCGCTATAAACCTAATATCTGGTTCGGAAATAACAGTAGCAGAAGTAGTCCAAAAACTAAAAGCCACAGTAAAAGGGGAGTCTGTAGACGTCATCACTGCAAAGTTGATGAACGTCCGCCATAGCGCAAAACCGGCAAATGAATATGCAAAAGAGGTTGAAGACCTCACCAAAAAATTGCAAAGCGCATATATTTCGGACGGACTAATACCCCAATTAGCTGAGACATACGCGCCCAAGTCTGCCATAAAGGCCATGATAAAGAACTCCAACAATGATAAGGTTAAACTTATTATGGAGTCCGGTCAATTCAACAACATGAATGAAGCAGTAGCTAAATTCGTGAACTGCTGCACAGAATCGTATGGCCAGGCAAATGCAATACTGCATTTTAGAAATAATAGAGGTAGGAGTAATAGTTATTATCACAACAATAATCGAACTAATAACAACTTTCGCGAACGCGGCGGAGGTCGTGGACATGGACGCGGAAGTTATAATGAACGCGGTAATAGAAATAATTATAACCAGTCCAGAAATAACTACAACAATGCAAGTAGAAACGTCAGAATGACACAACAGGTTACGAAAAACGAACCAACCCCAAGTAGGTACTCACTAGGAAATAATAACATAATTAGTAAAATCTATAATATACGACTAAACTTAACATCATTCATAGCATTAAAGACTTCACTAAATAATGATATAACATCGTTCATTATCGACACAGGCGCGGACATTTCTATAGTAAAGAAAAAACAAATAGACCAATTCCATACTTTCGACAAATACGAAACAACAAGCCTACACGGCATAGGTCAGGGAATAACTAACACACTAGGAAAAGTTTACACTGATTTAAAGATTGCAAATATACTATTAGCTCATGAATTTCATGTCGTTAGCGATGATTTTCCAATTCCATCCGATGGAATAATTGGGCTTGACTTTGTCAAGAAATATAATTGTACACTTAACTATGACAGAAATCAAGATTGGCTAGTAATAAGACCAGATGGTTTTAACGAAATTGAATTACCAATGTCTTGCTCACCAGCTAATAATGCAATAGCAATACCTGCAAGATCAGAAGTTATCAGACAGGTCAACCTCCAATGTCAGGAAATACAATCGCAAAAAGTGCAAGAGCATTTGTCCGTGTAATAAACACAACAAATGAAAATGTATTGATACACAACGTTACATTAAAAACAGAAAGTCTAAACGACTATTTTTTTTTTTTTTTTTTTTATATAATTTGCTTACGCTAAAGGGATTTTTTTCTATTGTTACAGTACCCTTATAATGCTAGGAACATAGTGTAAGCTACTTGGTATTAGAAAGAATAGAGAGATAGGAAAGAAGTGTTTGGGTGCACTTGTAGGGGTTTTCTCCACGGGTGGTGTCTAAGTTACTTAGGGAGATAACGATTTCATGTATTCGGTATAAAGTAATGGACTTGGCCGGGATTCGAACGCACGACCTTCCATTCAGTAAGCGAATACACTACCACTGCACCATTGCCACCCGTGAAAACATATCAATAGAAAATGTCAATCACAGTGACGTTAAGCTACAAAAATTGTCCAAACATTTTCCCGACTTCATAAAGTCTGACTTGCATAAACTCTGCTCAGAGCATATTGACATATTTGCGCTTGAAACAGATAAAATAACGGTTAACAACTTTTATAAACAAAAGCTTCGTTTAAAAACCGACGATTCAACATATATTAAAAACTATAGAATACCGCACGTTCATAAAAGTGAAATAACAAAACAAGTTGACAAACTAATAAGAGACGATATAGTGGAACCATCCGCATCAGAGTATAACAGTCCAATACTGTTGATACCGAAAAAATCTTTGCCGGGTAATCATCAAAAACGATGGAGATTAGTAGTGGATTATAGTAGTATATACAAAAAGCTAATTGCTGACAAATTTCCGTTGCCAAGAATAGATGATATTCTCGACCAACTAGGAAAAACTAGGTATTTCTCTTGCCTAGACTTAACGTCAGGATTTCATCAAATTGAATTAAATGAAAACTCAAGGGACATCACGTCATTTTCAACTGATAAAGGTTCATACCGATTCAAGCGTTTACCCTATGGCCTAAAGATAGCACCAAACTCATTTCAAAGAATGATGACAATTGCGTTTTCTGCTTTATCACCAACGCAAGCATTCTTATATATGGATGATTTAGTCGTGTTGGGCCATTCAGAATCACACATGTTAAAAAATTTAACCGATGTATTCAAAACGTGTCGAAAATACAACCTAAAATTACATCCTGACAAGTGCATATTTTTCAGTCACGAAGTGACATACTTAGGTCATCAATGCACGGACCAAAGCATTCTCCCAGATGATAGTAAATTTCAGATTATCTTAGACTATCCAATACCCAAAAATGCAGATGAAGTCAAGCGATTCGTTGCATTCTGCAATTATTACAGACGATTTCTTCCAAATTTCGCTGAACATTCAAGGCTCTTAACGAGACTCTGTAAGAAAAACACCCCCTTTGAATGGACCATAGAATGTGGCAATGCATTCCAATACTTAAAACAAATGCTATTAAGCCCTCAAATCTTGCAGTATCCAGACTTCCGGAAGCAATTTTGCATAACCACCGATGCAAGCAAATACGCATGCGGTGCCGTACTTAGTCAAGAGTACAATGGATACCAACTTCCAATTGCATATGCATCCAGATCATTCACAAAAGGTGAAAGTAATAAATCCACTATGGAACAAGAACTAGCTGCTATTCATTGGGCAATCAATCAATTCAGACCCTACATATATGGGACTAAGTTCTTGATTAGGAGCGACCATAGACCACTATCGTATCTCTTTGCTATGAAAAACCCGTGCTCTAAATTAACACGAATGAGACTAGACCTCGAGGAATACGATTTTACTATAGAGTACTTGAGGAGAAAAGATAATCATGCAGCGGACGCATTGTCGCGCATAGATTTTAACGAAATTCAAAATATAAGAAATTCAGCCAACAAACTACGAGTATTTAAAGTCACAATCAGGCTGCAATCCAATAAAAATAACGTAGAATCAACAGCCGACAAAATAGAAAGTTCATCTAATAAGATAAATATATATGAAGCGTTCAGTAGTAGAAGTAAAAGAAACAGCGCCCGGCTAGCTATTAATGGCAACTGTTTAAAAATTACTAAGAATAAACAAGTGATCACTATAGAAATAAATAACCTTATTACTAATGCAAAAATTGACTTGGATCAATTATTTCTACTGCTTGAAAAAATAACGAGTGATAACGGATTAATAAAGCTGCAGCAGTCACTAGGTGACGATATTTTTGAGAAGATCCGGATCAATGAATATAAAGAAATAGGAAATAGAGCTCTAACAAACCTTCGAATTACACTGACGCCTATAATTATAAAAATAAGAAATGATGACAAAATAAAAATGATTATACAAAAGTACCATGATGATCCAATCTGTGGTGGCCACGTAGGGATCACACGTACATTAAAACATAGGGACGGGCTACAGTCCGCTTGGGCGAACTGTTGGATACCCTATTCTTATTCCTATCCCTCATAAGTGGGCGTGACAAAAGTATAAGTATGGTTGAATTGTTAAGAACGCTCTACATATTTTGTTATATAACATTTAAAGGATTTTATCAAAAAAACAACGCTCCCTAGCTCAAACTTGGGTGTTTCAATAAAATTGTTTTATTTAATTGTGGGCGTGTCAGTAGGCGGATTTAAAAAAAATTAACACATGAGAATAAAGGGCCCCTAGAGAGTATATATTATAAATTTCAGCTCCCTAGCTCAAACTTTGAATTTAAAAAAAAAAAAAATAATAATTGTGGGCGTGTCAGTGGGCGGATTTTGAAAATATTTACACATGAGCATAAAGGGCCCATAGAGAGTATATGCTATAAATCTGTAAATTGTTGATTGATGAACCAACACGAAGGGCGTGTTCAAGTGAGTCTTTGATTGACTACGTCATAACAAATTTTTCTGAAATAAGTTCAGAAGTTAACAGTGAATTGAATATATCGGACCATGAAACTATTGAAATTAAAATAAAAAATGAAGTGAGATGTCGGAATAATAAAGTGATTAGATACATAAAAGCACTAAAATATAGAAAAGATACATTTTATCAACGTTTGTGTGATAGTCCTATATGTAGTTTGCAATATTTAGATATAAATACAGATTTATTGGCTCGGAATTTTCAAATGGAATTAATGAGAACTACAGACTTTTTTGTTAATAAAGTTGAAATAAAACAAGATATGTGTGGGTGGTTCAATAGAGAAGTGAACCATTTAAAACGAGTAAAAATAACAAAATATAATAAAGCTAAATTTACAAATAATGAGTTAGACTGGGATGAGTATCGACTAAGCAGAAATATATATAAACAAGCTCTAAGAAATGCCAGAAATATATTCATTCAAAATAAAGTAGGAAACAGTACAAATCAAAAGTCAATGTGGCGAAATATAAAAACCTATGTACTCAATAAAGGGGAAACGCAAATTAATACAATTACTTTCGGTCAAATAAAGTTTTCAAATAATAAAGAAATAGCTAATCAGTTCAACAAATATTTTATAGAAAGTGTGGAGCAAATTAGTGAATCGATACCAAACACTCGGTATTCAAATATCATCGACACGCGGACGGTATTATTTGAATTTACATTGATCGATACCGAGCAATTGAAGATGGCATTAAAATCGATGAACAATAAAAAGGATCCGTTCTTATTATCAGTGAGAATTCTTATTGACCAATTCGAAGTGTTGGGACCGGTAATAGTAAAGATAGTTAATTTGTCTCTGCAAAACGGCGTGTTCCCCGAAAGTTGGAAGCAATCTTTTGTGAAGCCGATTCAGAAAGTATCTGGAACAACGAAAGGGGAAGAATTTCGTCCCGTAAATATGCTCATATTGTTGGAAAAGGTGCTGGAGAAAATAGTATATTCTCAACTACAAAATTTTGTGGAGGTCAATAACATAATTATCTCAAATCAATCAGGATTTAGAGAAAAGCATTCCTGTGAAACTGCACTAAATTTGGTTCTGGACGACTGGAGATGTTTGACTGACGCTAAACAGAAAATTATAGCAACGTTCATTGACCTGCAACGAGCTTTTGAAACAGTTGACAGAAAAATCTTGTTGGACAAACTGTACCAAAATGGAATCCGAGGGACTGAGTGGAACTGGTTCAATTCTTACTTAAGAGATAGATGTCAATGTACAATTTATAATGATGCATATTCAGATGTCATGGAAGTGAAAATAGGAGTACCGCAAGGCTCTGTTTTAGGAACGCTTTTATTTATATTGTATATAAATGATATGAATAAGGTTGTGGAGTACTCGAAGCTGTGTTTGTTTGCCGATGACGCTTTATTATATGTTTCGGGTGCTGATGTTAATTCGTGCGCGCATAAACTTAAAATTGACTTGAAATCGTTAAATGAGTGGCTGCAAAGTAACAAATTAAAACTAAATGCTAAAAAGACTAAAGGTATGATCTTAGGAGGATCACTAAATGAGGATTTATTTGTTGAAAATGAAAAAATTGAGATCGTTAATGAAATTAAATACTTAGGTATAATAATAGACAATAAACTTAAATTCAAGGAGCATATTGACTATTTGTGTAAAAAGGTGTCAAAAAAAATCGGATTTTTTAGTAGAGTTCGGGATAAAATGACACTTATGAACGCAATCAGAGTGTATAACACGATCATAAAACCGCATTTTGAATACTGTTCAACGGTTCTTTTACAATGTTCGACGGAAAGTATGTACAGATTACAAAAACTGCAAAACAAAGCGATGCGTTGTATTTTAAAAATGTCACGCTTAACGTCAACTTTACATATGTTGGACACGCTAAAGTGGATAAGCATCAGACAAAGAGTCATATTTAATGTCTTAATTTTTGTATTCAGGTGTAAAACAGGTAGTTTGCCATCCTATATAACGGAGAACATGCAGTTTGTTGGGGAACTACAACCTTATAGCCTGAGAAATAACCAGGACTTCAGATTGGATCGCCATCGTACTGTTAGCGGACAAAACAGAACAATGTATAAGGGTTTATCTATGTACAACATGCTGCCGGCCAGCATAAAAAATTGTGATAATGTGTTTACGTACAAAAACCTATTATTAATATATGTAAAGCAACATTTTTAAAGTTTTTAAATCTTTCTTTGTAAAAAAAAAAAAAAAAAAAAAAAAAATGTATTATAAATCTTTTGTACAATATTTTTTAATGGCCACATGTGCCAAATAAAAGAAATCAAATCAAATAAATTTCAGCTCCCTAGCTGAAACTTTGGATTTTCAAAAATTAATATACCCTTAGAATAGGGTGTAAAAAAATTATTTTATTTATTTGTGGGCGTGTCAGTGGGCGGATTTTGAAAATTTTTTATCCCGAGCAGTTTTAGGAGTCATAGATCATATATAAAAAATTTCAGCTTTCTAGCTCAAAATTCGATTTTTTCCAAAATTTGGTTTTTTTGAGTTTGTGGGCGTGTCTGTGGGCGGATTTCAAAAATTCGTAAACTTGATTATTTCGGGACCCTAGAGAGTATATGGTTTAAATTTCAGCTCTCTAGGTCCAGTTTAAAGGCCTAATTTTTGGCTACAGACGGACGGACGGACGGACGGACGGACGGACATGGCTAGATCGACATTACTATCGATGCTGATCATAAATATAGTAACTTTTAGGGGTCTACGGGCAATATTAAGGTATGTTACAAACTATGCGTCAAAATTAATATACCCTTAGAATAGGGTATAAAAAGATACGACAAAAATATTATTGAAAAAATATGACTAGGGATATTATCAAATACGTTAAGAGATGTGACAAATGTCAAAGAAATAAGTCACTGGAAAACGTAAAAGAACCAATGATTATAACTGATACCCCAACAACCGCATTTGATGTAGTACTGATAGATACCATTGGACCATTACCAAGATCAGAAAATGGCAATGCGTATGCAGTCACAGTAATATGTGATTTAACCAAATATCTGGTATCGGTACCCATCGCTGATAAAGGTCTTCGCGAAAGCAATCTTTGACCATTTCATACTAGTTTACGGCCCAATGAGGAAAATAATCACAGATATGGGCACCGATTATAAAAACCAAATATTTGACGAAATATGTAAACTATTGAAAGTGGAAAATGTCACCTCTACGGCATACCATCACCAAACGTTAGGAACTGTGGAAAGAAACCACAGAACATTTAATGAGTATGTTCGCTCATACATTTCAATAGAAAAAACTGACTGGGACGAGTGGCTAAAATACTTCACGTATTGCTACAATACTACGCCATCAGTGGTACATAACTATTGCCCATTTGAATTAGTATTTGATAAATCCCCAGGTAGTTACGACTTTCTTTATGATGCAAAAGTAAACCCCATTTATAATGTGGACGCGTATGAGAAGGAAGTCAAATTTCGACTTCAAACGGCTCATAAAAGGGCCGTAGAAATTATAAAAAGCAAAAAGCATAATGAAAAGGCCTTATACGACAAGTATAGTAATAGCATAGATATTGCAGTAGGAGATCTCGTTCTAATGAAACAAATAGGACATAAGTTGGACAATATCTATAAGGGACCATTTAAGGTAGTAAGCATAGACAATAGGAACAATGTAGCCTTAAAAACCGACAACGACAAGACGACAATTGTGCACAAAGACCGACTTAGACGTTACGAAACAAAAGAATATTGAAAATTATGAATACTGTCAACTTAAACTTTTTTTATATTTAAGAATAAATTCATTTGAAATTAAATTAAAATAAATTAATGAAAATAACTTAAGAGTAAATTTATATAGAATTAATTCATTTGCTTTATGAAATAAAATTTAGAATTTAAGATTAAACTTATATTGAATAAATTCACTCTTCTAAAAAAGGGAGGTGTAGCGCGAATTCGCTTAAACCGCAATTAAAAATTATTCATGTTACGCATTCCAATCCCACGGGTAACTAGGCTGCTGGTCATTGGAAACCATACTGCTGCGTCAGCTCATTCCAATCGACCATGAGTAGCTTATTTGCTCGTCATTGGAAACCACGCTCACCTGAGCGTGGGATACGACAAGATAGTGAAACAATTATTATTGTTATTATCATTACACTACTTACTAATTCTATTCCTTAATTTAAGACTTTGAAGAAAAACTCAATCAGTACAATAAGTTACGTTCAAAAATCTTCAAAATTGAAGAGCTTAAAAGCAGTGATGTAGGCAATACATTTTCCAAAACTCGACTACAACACAAAAAAAGAATAGTTTTTAAGCAAATTATTTGCAGTAGCACTATAAACTGCGCTATAGATTCCAGGCCGTATGCTACACTCAAAATACAAAACAGAGAGATGACTGGCTTGCTGGATAGTGGAGCTAGTATCTCGTGCATCGGAAAAGAGTGTATGGAAGTAGTTAAGGACCTAGGCCTACCGATTCTAGACTTCGCATCTTTTATCAGGACTGCAGATGGCAAGCCTCAGTCAATCGTTGGTCGAATCCAGGCGGAGGTCACCTTCAACAATCAAAACGAGAAATTATGTCTTTACCTAATTCCATCGCTCTCACAATCTCGGTATTTGGGCATAAACTTTTGGCAAAAGTTTAAAATAGCTACGAATATTATAAGCGAGTTATCCGAAATCTTAAAACCTGAAATAAACGAAAGTAAAATATAAAATCGAGAGCTATCTGATTCAGAACAAAGGCTACTAGACGAAGTTGTAGCGAAATTTCCATCTTTCTCCAAACTTGGATTAGGAAAAACTTCGCTAGAGACGCATGTTATAGATACTGGCAATTCCGAATCAGTAAAACAGCGCCATTATCCGGTATCACCAGCAATCCAAGAGATGATATTTAACGAATTGGATCGCATGCTTTCGTTAGGAGTAATCGAGGAGAGTACGAGTTCTTGGAGTTCGCCAATCGTTCTTATCCGAAAACCCGGTAAGAACAGACTCTGCTTAGATTCGCGAAAGGTTAACTCATTAACGAAGAAAGATGCGTATCCTCTTCCTCACATTGAGGGAATGCTGAGTCGCCTGCAAGATACACAATACATCAGTAGCGTGGATCTTAAGGACGCCTTTTGGCAGATACCTCTCGAGGAAGCGTCCAGGGAAAAAACTGCGTTCACGGTTCCAGGGCGACCACTCTATCAATTCACCGTCATGCCTTTTGGGTTGTGTAATGCTGCTCAGAGGATGTGTCGGTTAATGTATAAAGTGATCCCTAGTGCACTACGAGAACAAGTGTTTGTCTACTTGGACGATTTGCTGATCATCTCAAAGGATTTTGCTGGCCACTTGGAGACCTTGCAGAAGGTTGCGGTATGTTTGCACAAAGCAAATCTAACAATAAACATGGAAAAGTCTCATTTCTGTGCCATCTGCTGCTTGTCGTGTCTTGTCGAGGAGCATCCATCTCCACATCGAAACTGTCTAAAAGAAACACCTGAACGTTACAAATGGCGCCCAACGTGGGGCCCGAAAAGCATGTTAATTGTCTTTTTTAAATCTCCACTACCATAGCTTTCTTGCGAAAGCTAGGATATTCTTAATTGTAAACAAAAAAAAAAAAAAAACATAATCAAACATTTTTGACGCTACTTTCAATGTAGGTACACAGCTGTTTATATTATACATTCAGTATAAGCGTATACACCATAAATTGATTGGATAAGAATCTAAAGTTTATTAGCTAACATCTAAGAGTCTAAGTGTTTCAGACCTTATCTGTCCTCTGATAGTTAGTGCTTTTAAAACTTCTAGTTTCAGTTATCTGAGTCGCTGAAGACTAGCTCAGCAGTCCAGAGGAATGGAACTAGTAAACCGTCCTAACCAATCAATCTGCACACATTTAAAATCTCTTTCCAAACCCACATGAAAAACCTTATTAGCAAATCATTTCACTTACACTTTGGTAAGGCCAACACATCTCAACAAATTACCTATAAATATTTACATATTATTTTTTTTTTTTTCTCAACGAAACCAAAATAAAAATAACTTAATCAAAACTAAATGAGTAAAAATAACCCAAACACTACTGGTACGGTACCTAAGCAAAGAGCAATTGGTACACGTTCTCAAATCCTACGGGATACAGACACACCCACTAATCGGCAAATAAATTTTAAGCCGTTGAGGCATTCGCCGCACAGAATGTCGATAACTCCTAACCTATTGATAGCAATGTTAACACCTCTCTTACGACAGCAACAACAACTGCAGTGACGTTTACAACATGTACCACTGTAAATACGAGTAGTTCATCGCGTCCGTATGCCTCTTCAATAGTTGGAGAAGTAAGTGGGATGAATAGTAGGAATGTTGCACGTCATATTCCAACTAGAAATGAGCATTTTGACAATTCTCGCAATCATGCTAATATACCAAATGCAAGTAACGACAGTGCACAACAAACGGCTCTCTTAAATTATCTCCTGCAAACAAAACACAACAATGGTCAACCGTCTGACTTTCTAAGACGTAGGCAGCAAGAGAATCATAATAACACTGCTGGAGGAAATGTAGGGCTCGCAGATGAACAAATTCGGCAAGCGGTAAACGAAGCATTAACTCCTATCATTCCATCTTTAATTAAAGAGAATGAAGAAATAATGCTGCAGCCACTATTAAACAGACCATTTGTTGAAGAGCCATGACCATTTCAATCTCAGTCGAATTTTAATAATTTTGCTAACCATGCACATGCCTTTGACCAATCTTATATTGATTCTTTTAGTAGTATGGGAGGGGTACATAGAACTTTTCCATCCAATATGGAAAGCCATGCAAGACCAAATCAAGGTATGGCCTTGCGATTAGATGGGTGGGGTCTGAAATTTGATGGAACTTGTATGGGTATATCGGTGGAGGACTTTGTCTTTCGGGTTGACATGCTAAAACAGAATTATGATTGCACGTGGAATGACGTTCTTATGAATTTCCACCAACTTTTGACTGGGATAGCGGAGGATTGGTATTGGCAACACCTTCGCGGTAATCCTCGGGGTGACTGGCCAAATCTACGCCGTGCCATAGTTAAGCAGTTTCGAAATCGTGAAAACGATTTCGAGATTATTAAACAAATTATGGACAGGCGGCAATTACCAAGAGAAAGCTTTGAGGAATTCTACAATGAAATTACGCATTTAAGGAGCCAATTAAGACAGCCAATGCGTGACCACGACCTTATTCAAATTCTCCGGACAAATATAAACTCCAAACTGATGAGCTTTGTATATCCAATGAAGATTCATATAGATACGTTGGAACACTTTAAGGAAGAGTGTAAACGCACAGAACAGATGATACAAGCTCGGTTCTTGATGCAAAATCGTACCATACCTTACCAGTCCGTACATAAGCTGCAAGATTTCGTTGAATCAAATACTTTTGAAAGCGAAACTAACAACGTTTCCGCAATTGGTAGTCCCCCAAGATTAAATCAGTTTCAAAAGAGAACTTTACCACCTAAAATCATAAAATGTTTTAACTGCAAGTGTCAGGGATATATTTTCACTGAGTGTCCGTCCCCAATTAAAAGACTGTTTTGCTACAGATGCGGATCAGATGGAGCAACTGTTTTGAATTGCGTTAGATGTAATTCGCCTGTGGAAAGCCAGAGCTCGAACGGGATGAACACCGGGGAGTCCCGTTCGACTCAAACCCACCCGGAATAAAAACGGTAGATGCATGTACCAATACAATTGCAGACTACCATTCAACAATTTCTCATAATTAAGTCAAACGCAACACACAAAATTCAGAAAATCGCAAAAGGCAAACCCTATTCCAAAATTTAACTTATGAAGAAAAACTCAATCAGTACAATAAGTTACGTTCAAAAATCTTCAAAATTGAAGAGCTTAAAAGCAGTGATGTAGGCAATACATTTTCCAAAACTCGACTACGACACAAAAAAAAAAAGTTGTAATGGAATTTTCGATGTTACCCTCAAATCTACAGGGGGGAATGTTTGTTATATACTTGTGATCGTTTGTCCATACTACAAACCAATGTAATATGAAATCAACAAGACGATACACAACATCGATGTTATGCCAATGGAACTTTCTGGCCACAGACTCCATGAAAGTACCAATGGTTGATTCGAGGGTTTGCTTAACCAGCAGACGCGGTAGGCATGCTTGCACACGCTCGAGCTAGCTCGCCGGAACGGGGTGGGATCTTGCTCCTACTGTTAAGCTGACCATACATATGTTTCATGCCTGGTTCTACAATATTTCCTAAAATGTTTCCGTAGCTCATCGGAATGTGACTACCTGTGAACTTCTCGTAGGTGTTGTTATTAATTGTTAGTCAAAGCAAAAAGGTGGGGAACCTGAGATGTAAATCGGACCCCTTGAGTGTATGGTTGACCCGCACTTGGCCGTCCACATGAGAGGGTATGGAGGCCCCTTGGTCATTACCCCACTCAAACTTAGGTAATGACCCCTTTATTCTAACTTCACATAAAGTTAATTCTTCGATGACATCTGGATCTCCTGCAAATAAAGAGTGCACTTCCCCACACAATTACGGAACTCAAACGGTCATGTCTAAGGTCTCAGACACGGTGACAAAGAAAAATCGAATACAGCAAGCAATCATCTTGTTTCAACTTTATAATGATTTTATTTGTTTCTTAAACTATACTTAACTCTTATTTCTTATTCTCTGGTGGATAATAAACCACAATATTCTTAAATCGAACTATGAGCAGATCTGAATTGATGACGAAAATTAATTAATTTTATTTCACAAGAAAAAAATCAACAAATTCGGTATTTTTAGCAAATTTGGGAACCTACCCTCGATTTACTGAACCTTGGCCGATACTACAACCTTTGGTACATACTGATTATCCGAAATAGGAACGTTTTATTTCGGTGTAATTTATCTGCGCCGGAGACACACTTACACTATTCGGTGTGAATCTGGCTCGTGTCTAGGCTAAGTGCCAATCGGAGCAAGTTAACAAACTGTTTCGTAAGATGGCGCGATGAGCCATCAGCCAGATAGGCTAATTGGAGGATTTTTATCCTTCTTAGTCTAATTAGATGTTTCCACATAGGTACAGAAAATGGCGAGGGGCAAGTAATCAGTTTATTCAAGGAACTTTTCTTTACGTATTCATAGTGAATCACAGTGTATTCAAACGTATTCTCATGCATTCACACGTATTCGCGTGTATTTACGTGTATTCACATGTATTCAAGTGTATGCACGCGTATTCAAAAATATTCACGCGTATTCACCTGTATTCAACGTGTAGTCAACGTATTTTTAGTGTATTCATGTATTCACATATTAATTTGTTTGCTCTTTATTAAGACGCAATGACGTCAGAACTGTGTGTTCGTATTCATTTGGCACTACCCTTCATGCCTCGCTAAATGCATCATATGTGTCGTTGACTCGGTCGTTGACATAGATGTCACTTTCTTAAACCAAAAAATCAAATGTCAAGTATTCTCCCGCGTAATTTCCGACGAGTGCATGATTGCGAAAATTAAAAAAAGTTCAAAATAAATAATAAAAATGGAGGTAAAAGAAGAAAATGTCTGGAATGCGATTGAAAAAGAAATTGGCTGTGTACCAGAAAATATAAAATTAATATTAAAAATCAATGGCTTCGAGAGCACAACCACAATCGCTCAAATTGCGAACGATGATCTGATTGATATGGAAAATTCGGTCCGAACAGTGTTCAAGAGGATTCTTTCGGAAGAAGAATATTCTGTCTGTATAGGACGTATAGGAGCAGCCCGAAATGTAAGTTTGTGTCATTAATGATGGAACTTTTCCCATATTTACAACTTTTCAGGTTTAGATTCTTCCCCGGCCACAAGAGGCTGATAACAAGTGCCTGTGCATACTGCCAAACAGTTATAAAACACCGAGAAAACTCGGAGTCAAAATTGTTTGGTAATAAAAAACGCAAGCTTGAGCCTCGGCTTGAGCACAAGCTCGATGTTCCTTCTTCTTCCGCTGCTACCAATACCGAAAATATGCGTTTGATATCCAAAAATAAGATAGCGGAATTGATTTGCCAATTCATGTCGACGAAAAATAGCTCGAAAGCATTTGACAAAAGTAAATTGGAAATTAAAGTTTATTTGGATCTCGATGATCTTCCTCATGCCACAATCACCTGCTGGATTTGTTTCAAATCCGTGGCTATCAACGCACAAAACCTTAAAAAAACTGCACAAGGTGGATTATATCAAATTTTGTGAGGCACATCGCGAAGCACGATGCAATCCCAGCTTCCGATTCCGAAGAACAAAAAAGTCAGCCTATTACCAAGTTGTTCAATTCAAACCAAAGTAAGAAATGCGTTAATTTTGAAAAAGCTAATGGAGATGCCAGCAAATGTTAGTCACTTGGTGGAAGACAGTGGCCTTGACAGAGCAAGTGAGGAAGATCAAATAATTCAAATCGAAGGACGTGAATTGGAAGTGGAGGAAAACGAACTTGAGCTCAGCTTAAAAGCAATTTTTCACTCCGATAACTCGGGGGAAGAGTAAAGGGGCCTGATAAAGAGATCCATCAGAGCTCCAAATTATCTAAAGTGATCTCAAAAACAGTTGTACACACCAAAAGAAAAACAACCAAAAAACTATTTAATACAAGCATAATAGATCCTCATCAAACAGATATAGATGACTTTTTCCCAATTATTAACAGCATGCAGGTTTTATTTGACAATGATAATGTTGTAAAAGAGAATATTTGCAATTTAATGAATAAGTCTCAGCTCAGATTGTTGGAAAATGGAACAACTACCCAATTTGGTAAGTTTTTTGTTTTGTCCCAAGTACATAGGTATATATTAACTTAAACGTAATCTTCTTAGGTCATTTTATGGAAGAAATAATTAAGCTTCCACAAAACCGGTCTAAGAAAAAAAGAAGCATATACAGCGATGATGTAAAGATGTTTTCTAGTTTTTTTGTATATGATTGGAGGCAAAACAGTCTACCAGACACTTTCGGCAAATCTACCATTGCCATCTATATCAACGGTTCAAAAAACACTTTTAGACTGTAACAGAAACTCATCTATTAATGAAGGCGGGCTAAGAGTTGCTGATTTAAAAAAAATCTTCTGTGAGCGAAATCTCCCACCAAAAGTGTGGTTGACTGCAGTAAGAAAGAGACTCTCAGAAAAGAAAACGAATTACAACGAAGAAGTGAAATTTATCTCAATGATTGGTGTGTGTTTGACTGCCAGTCTAAAGGAAAAGTAATAGGCAACATACTTAATTTTTCGTACTTATCCGGCACCAATAAACAAAAGACGTATACATTAAATGAGGCGCCAAGGATGTAGATCCCTTGGCTTGGGAGTGCTGGCGCATTGGTACACATGGGATGTGTTTGGACAGCTAGAGATACTAGATAATATACAGCATGAGTATGTTGACATATCTAATTACGTTCACCATGTACCTACCCCATCTGTGACAAAAACATTTAAACTTATTGTTAATGTTAAAAACCTTTAGACTTCAATAAATGTGATATGTTCGTGTTTTTTACTTTGAGAAACGATCTTCTGCATTGACTTAATAGCTGCTTAACGACCCAAATCGAGACCCAAATGCATGGTTAACAAATCAAAATTTGAATACAAGTATCCATTTGTATTCAAATGTATTCACATGTATTCAAGTGTATTCACGTGTATTCTGGCGTATTCAAGATTATTTACGCGTATTCACATGTATTCTCGTGTATTCACCCGTATTCACAAGTATTCATGTGTAATCACACATTGAATACAGTATTCCGTGTATTTTTTCGTAATCTGTAGTCCAGGACCACGCAAAAATATTGATTAGTTGCCCCTCGGAAAATGGTTTGCAATTGCAAATATGTATATGCATAGATATATCAAGGCATTGTTTATAAACCTTATAGTAGTGCAACCGTGCGTAAACGACGATACGCCACCAGTGCGCATTCGCCCGCAACAAATCATGATAGTCTAGTTCTACACCATTCTCGTGCTGGGAATATGAGTAGGAGGATGATGCAGGTAGTGGTGGTGGTTGGCAAAGCAGGTTTCGTGTAGATTTATGGTATATTTGTTGTTTGCTTTGATGGAAGGGGTATGTTATGTTTTCTGGATTTTAACACAATTGGTATGTGTGTGTATGATCGTTGAAGGAGAGTCGCATTTCAGCAGTGAAGATTCTCAAATGTTTTTTTTTTATAATTCATACGAGTATTTGCAAGTGAAAAGCAGATATTCATATTTAATGGTAGGGGCGATGGTGGATGAAGAGAGGTGGGATAATTGTAGTTGGGTAGATTGATGGTATATTATTTGTTTGCTCTGATCAAAGTTTTTGGGGTAGGTTATGGCTTATTGCAATTAGAACAAAACCGTCATCTGGAATTTATTTTGTTGTACTTTATACAATTGGTGTGTATATGTTAAGATCGGCGAAGGAGATTCGCATTTCAGCAGTGAGGCATATCACATTTGCATGTGAAAAAAATTAATTGAGGCAGAGATAAGATAAGACAAGTTAGAGTGTGTGTACGAGCGCGTGCCCTGCTTGTAATAATAGCTGCCGTAGGTTATTCATGAACAACTCAAATTGGTTTATTTATTGGTTCATCAAATAAAAAGGGCATTCATTCATAATCGGTATTCAAAATCATATTAGGTTCATATTTCGTTTGCATTATGTTACACAATCGAATCTCCGAATATAAACAGAATTTTTTCATTTGGTTTTGCACAAGCACCTGAGTGCCTCAGTTTGGGCAGCTAAATATCATTGATTTAGGTATTCTTTTTGATACCTACTTCTTTTGATACCGGCATACCGACCACTAGCGGCCGATATACTTAATGCAAATTTCGGTTTCAGGATGTCCCTGTAGTAGGTAGGTACAATTATGAAATTTTATAGGTAGGTACCCAAATGCATTAAAATATTGAACTCCATCAAACGCATGGTTAGACGTATCGCATGTTATAGAAACCCACATTTTTTATTCTAGCCTCGTTAATACCTCAGCCAGAAAAAATATAAATTTCATATGTATGTATATACATACAGTGAAATCTTCCTTGAGGGGACATTAATGGTGCACATTTTCGTCCGCTTAAGAGAGTTTACCGTTTAAGGAAAATTAAAACAACTTATCCATCTTTAAGCTAAAAAGAAAAGTCTTCATATTCACTTATGTATGTATATACAAAGATGGTATATTAATTGTTGGCTCTAATGGAAATTTGGGGTAGGTTATGGCATATTGCGAGGAGGCCGTAGGATGTTTGCTGGTATTTAATACAATTGGTATGTACGTGTTCGCTTATAAATATCTGATAAAAAACAAATCGAATATTTATGAATCAATTACAAAAGAAATGATAGAAATCGGTGAATTTTTGGACGAGATATACCCAAAATAGCAAGAGTCTAAAAAACCATAAACTCATAATTTCTTTACTTCTTACATGTTCAGTAGGTAAAGTAAAAGAACAAGACCAAACTGTGGTGGATTCCGGGCCACGAAGGTTTTGAAGGCAACGAAAAGGCCGACGACGGGTTGCGATATCATCTAATGAAAATAGTTGACTCTGCAGAATGCCGGCTATGTCTTGAGGAAGACGAAACAGCTGAACACATTATAGGTGAATGTCCGGCCTCAGAGAACAACTGAGTTCCGAAGATATAAAGAAGTGGTCTGCTGGTAGCATTATCCGCTTTATACGGAAAGAAGAAATACTACTAGCTTAACATATTTCTGGCCCAGACGGTACAAACGACCTCATAGGTCGCAGTACCTTTTTCTTCGCCTTGGCGAACCAGAAGCTAAAAAAATATATTGCAAATTTCAGCAGAACCATTTACCACAGGGCATGACAACTAATAATAGAACGAAACGAGGAGTAGGCCGTCTGATTAAAGCTCGGTGATTAAAAACACGTATATCTAATGTTACAACATGGGTAATGCGAAAGAGAACCAATCAAGCAACCTTCATTAGAAGCAAAAAACACAAACAAGTGACCTTCCTCAATGCTTTATTGCAAAGGTGCAGGGACTTTAAACAACGAAAATTCGTATTATCCATATAAATATTCAGGTACCTATTGACCAATAAGTGGTGGTGCAGCATGGCACAATACCGACACAAAATAAATTATGTCATTGCTTTATAAATTAGACTGAATATTTCTAAATCAATTACAAAAAGAATGATATAAATCGGTACATTTTTCGACAAGATATAGCCAAAATAGCGAGAATCTAAAATGCGATAAATTCATAATTTCTCATTTGAAAGAAAAATACCCAAATCAAATTTTATTAAATTTTTCGTTTCAAACGAATCGCCCCTTCCATCCAGAGAGTCGATAATGCGAAATCCATTATCCATACAAATAATAACTTACTTGGTTTCCATCATCAACCTCTGCTACTTGCAAAGCATACGTACATGAAGATGCTACCTGCGCTGCCTACGCCTATGCTCCTTCTTACAATGAAAAAAAAATGCATACACAATGGAATGAAATTCGTTCGGCGGAAAGATTCGAGAGAGACAAACCGGTTTATTTGGTCTTGCTTTCCTCGTTTTCAAAGTGTGTATTTAAAATGAAGATGACAGCAAAAGTTTAGACACAAACATTCTAGCTCAATTCATAACGCCATCTGCATTTAGTCGGCTAAAACAAAAAATTCGACATGATGGCACTACTATAAAGTGTATATACAATGATCAAGGTAAGTGAATGTGATTTCAATATACTAAATATGTGTTTCATAGCATGTAAATATAATTTCAATATACTAAATAGATGTTTCAAAGTATGTAATTATAATTTCAATATACTCGTACTAAATAGATGTTTCAAAGTATGTAATTATAATTTCAATATGTTAAATAGATGCGTTCACTCGTATCTGAATTTGATGGATTTTTAATAAAAGGACTCACCGGTATTGTTCATTTACTACCGCTTACATTCGTTGATTCACGATCTCCGCTCCACGATGGTGTGCACAGCATGATAGTTTGGCTCAGGTGAACTTTTATGTTTATCTACACTTAGGAAACATTAATATGATTAGCATCTGATTCAGAGTGGGTTGAACGACCTGTACATGTTGCTTTCCCAGATGAGGGATGAAAAATTTACATGCATATATATATGTATATATCTATAGATAAGAATAATTACGAATATACTTAATTAAAATGCATGCATCTAACTACTTATACCCTGTTTCGATGATCGCTTCCTTCGGTGTTGTCGCTGATGTCCTTGCGTGAATGTGGTGCTCTTACTGCTGTAGGATCGCATTCTTTCGAGCGCTGGAACGGCTGGTGTTGGAAATTCTTTGTTGTTTTTGCTGCTTGGCATTCAGCAGTTGGGGTGGTGGCTGCTTATTTGTGGTTGAACTCGTGATTCTGCTACTGTTCGTGTGGATTTCTTCTGATTACCGTGGCATTGACAGACTTTTCATGTTTCAATACTTCTGCGATGCGGTGGGATAATGACGATTTTGTTCTCCATTCAAGTCCTGACGCTTCTTTGGGTAGCGTGGACTTGGGAAGAGGTCGTAAGAAGCACGGTCGTTCGTGCAAAGATGGCTTCGCCCGCTGGTGAAAAGTGTGGTCCGACACCTTGTTTATATTATATTATTTTTCTTTTTGGGTGTAGTGTTGTGTGGTGTGCTGCTGAAGTTGCTCGGCGGCGGGGCTGCTGGCAATTGCGCAGAGCTGCTGTTCTGTTCGCGACGCCTCACTATACACTAAATTCCTTTTTCCTTTTTTTTTGTTTCTGGGTTTGTTCTTTTTTCTTTATTAATTTTACGTTAGGATAAGTTTAGTGTGTATGAACAATCAACAAGAAAATTATAATTTTAAACAAGACTTCGATTCTGGTGCCACTGAAAATCAAAGCTGGAGTTTCTAATTCCACCAACCATCTTGGCTGCTGGTCGAACAAAAAAAGAGACTGGGTAAAAGGGAGATGGAGACACGAAAACTCGTTTTAATGATGGTGGAATTTTTCTATCCGTCGGAGGTTATTATTTCCTATTTTCAATTCACTTGTGTTGGTACGCGTGGTGTAACCGGCGCGTTACATTAGTGAGCGAATGTACTGGTTGATTGTGTATATAATTGTGCTCAGTTGAATGGCAATAGTAAATGCCGGATTTTATTTATTCACACTGGTTATTTATATTTTTTTTCCCTATATGCTGGCCTCTACAAAGTTTTTAAGCAAATTATTTACAGTGGCACTATAAACTGCGCTATAGATTCCAGGCCGTATGCTACACTTAAAATACAAAACAGAGAGATAACTGGCTTCCTGGATAGTGGAGCTAGTATCTCGTGCCTCGGAAAAGAGTGAATGGAAGTAGTTAAGGACCTAGGCCTACCGATTCTAGACTTCGCATCTTTTATCAGGACTGCAGATGGCAAGCCTCAGTCAATCGTTGGTCGAATCCAGGCGGAGGTCACCTTCAACAATCAAAACGAGAAATTAGATCTTTACCTAATTCCATCGCTGTCACAATCTCTGTATTTGGGCATAGACTTTTGGCAAAAGCTTAAAATAGCGCCGAATATTATAAGCGAGTTATCCGAAAGCTCAAAACCTGAAATAAACAAAAATAAAAGACAAAATCGAGAACTATCTGATGCAGAACAAAGGCTACTAGACGAAGTTGTAGCGAAATTTCCATCTTTCTCCAAACTTGGATTAGGAAAATCTTCGCTAGAGACGCATGTTATAGATACTGGCAATTCCGAATCAGTAAAACAGCGCCATTATCCGGTATCACCAGCAATCCAAGTGATGATATTTAGCGAATTGGATCGCATGCTTTCGTTAGGAGTAATCGAGGAGAGTACGAGTTCTTGGAGTTCGCCAATCGTTGTTATCCGAAAACCCGGTAAGAACAGACTCTGCTTAGATTCGCGAAAGGTTAACTCATTAACGAAGAAAGATGCGTATCCTCTTCCTCACATTGAGGGTATGCTGAATCGGCTGCAAGATACACAATACATCAGTAGCGTGGATCTTAAGGACGCCTTTTGGCAGATACCTCTCGAGGAAGCGGCCAGGGAAAAAACTGCGTTCACGGTTCCAGGGCGACAACTCTATCAATTCACCGTCATGCCTTTTGGGTTGTGTAATGCTGCTCAGAGGATGTGTCGGTTAATGGATAAAGTGATCCCCAGTGCACTACGAGAACAAGTGTTTGTCTACTTGGACGACTTGCTGATCATCTCAAAGGATTTTGCTGGCCAATTGGAGACCTTGCAGAAGGTTGCGGTATGTTTGCACAAAGCAAATCTAACAATAAACATGGAAAAGTCTCATTTCTGTTTTAGGGAGTTAAGATATCTGGGTTATATTGTAGAAGAGGGTCATATCAAACCAGACCCGAGTAAAGTGTCAGCGATAACGGACTTCCCGGTACCAAAGTCGCTGAAGCAAGTCAGAAGGTTTTTGGGTCTGTGTGACTGGTACCGGCCCTTTATTCGCAACTTTGCCTCAATTGCTAGTCCTTTATCTGACACATTAAAAAAAAAATAAGGTATTTGAGTTGACTCCAGATGCCCTAACGTCTTTTGAATCACTGAAATCAGCTCTAGTTTCTGCCCATTTATTGTCAAACCCAAATTTTTCTAAGCCTTTCGTCATTCAGTGTGATGCATCAAGTTATGGGATAGGAGGCGTTTTATTTCAGTACGATGAGGAGAGCAACGAAAGGCCCATATCGTTCTTTTCGGAGAAACTCAATGCGTGTCAACGCAATTACAGCGTTACCGAGCAGGAATACTATGCGGCGGTGCAGGCAATCAAAAGGTTCCGAGCGTATGTTGAGGGTGTCAAATTCACAATCGTGACCGATCATGCCAACTTAAAGTGGCTGATGAGTCTTAAAGATTTAAGCGGCAGATTGGCACGATGGTCCCTAAAATTACAAGCCTTTAGCTTCGACATCCAACACAGGAAAGGCGCGCAGAACATCGTTCCAGATGTACTTTCTCGCTCTTTCGAAAATGAGCCTTTGATCGAGTCCATCGCGGGTACAGACGTTGATCTCCATTCGTCGGAATTCAAAACACCAGACTACCTTGAATTGGTTGAAAATGTATCACAAAACCTTGATTGCTTCCCAAACGCAAGAGTTGTTGATGGCATCGTTTATATAAAAATTCCCACAGTAACTGGTGATCCATTGAAAACAGAGTTTGAGTGGAAGGTATGGGTACCTGCAAAACTATCTAACTCGTTGATTATGAAACTGCATGATTCTCCGAATAGCGCCCATGGCGGTATGTTTAAGACGCTAAAGAAAATTAAAGAGCTTTACTACTGGCCCAACATGACAAACGAAGTTCGCGACTACGTTCGGAAATGTTCGCAGTGCAAAGAGAGCAAGTCGTCTAATACAACCTTGCGAGTACCAATGGGATCGCAACATGAAATTGACCGCCCTTTTCAAAAAATCTACGTTGATTTCATGGGACCGTATCCCCGGACAAGGCGGGGCAATGCTTTCATATTTATTGTGGTAGATGCCTTCTCGAATTATGTTTTCCTGAATTCAATGCGAAAAGCCAACACGAACGCTGTAGTGGATTTTCTGCAACAAGATGTCTTCCATCGGTTCGGTGTACCTGAATTTATACACAGTAACAATGGAGGTAGTTTATTTCAAACGATTTTCAAGCCTACTTTTTAAAATACGGGTGCGTTCATATCCGAAACGCAGTCTACTCTTCTCAGGCCAACGCTTCAGAGAGAGTAAATCAATCCATCTTATCAGGGATCATTTCCATTATCCATACAAATAATAACTTACTTGGTTTCCATCATCAACCTCTGCTACTTGCAAAGCATACGTACATGAACATGCTACCTGCGCTGCCTACGCCTATGCTCCTTCTTACAATGAAAAAAAAATGCATACACAATGGAATGAAATTCGTTCGGCGGAAAGATTCGAGAGAGACAAACCGGTTTATTTGGTCTTGCTTTCCTCGTTTTCAAAGTGTGTATTTAAAATGAAGATGACAGCAAAAGTTTAGACACAAACATTCTAGCTCAATTCATAACGCCATCTGCATTTAGTCGGCTAAAACAAAAAATTCGACATGATGGCACTACTATAAAGTGTATATACAATGATCAAGGTAAGTGAATGTGATTTCAATATACTAAATATGTGTTTCATAGCATGTAAATATAATTTCAATATACTAAATAGATGTTTCAAAGTATGTAATTATAATTTCAATATACTCGTACTAAATAGATGTTTCAAAGTATGTAATTATAATTTCAATATGTTAAATAGATGCGTTCACTCGTATCTGAATTTGATGGATTTTTAATAAAAGGACTCACCGGTATTGTTCATTTACTACCGCTTACATTCGTTGATTCACGATCTCCGCTCCACGATGGTGTGCACAGCATGATAGTTTGGCTCAGGTGAACTTTTATGTTTATCTACACTTAGGAAACATTAATATGATTAGCATCTGATTCAGAGTGGGTTGAACGACCTGTACATGTTGCTTTCCCAGATGAGGGATGAAAAATTTACATGCATATATATATGTATATATCTATAGATAAGAATAATTACGAATATACTTAATTAAAATGCATGCATCTAACTACTTATACCCTGTTTCGATGATTGCTTCCTTCGGTGTTGTCGCTGATGTCCTTGCGTGAATGTGGTGCTCTTACTGCTGTAGGATCGCATTCTTTCGAGCGCTGGAACGGCTGGTGTTGGAAATTCTTTGTTGTTTTTGCTGCTTGGCATTCAGCAGTTGGGGTGGTGGCTGCTTATTTGTGGTTGAACTCGTGATTCTGCTACTGTTCGTGTGGATTTCTTCTGATTACCGTGGCATTGACAGACTTTTCATGTTTCAATACTTCTGCGATGCGGTGGGATAATGACGATTTTGTTCTCCATTCAAGTCCTGACGCTTCTTTGGGTAGAGTGGACTTGGGAAGAGGTCGTAAGAAGCACGGTCGTTCGTGCAAAGATGGCTTCGCCCGCTGGTGAAAAGTGTGGTCCGACACCTTGTTTATATTATATTATTTTTCTTTTTGGGTGTAGTGTTGTGTGGTGTGCTGCTGAAGTTGCTCGGCGGCGGGGCTGCTGGCAATTGCGCAGAGCTGCTGTTCTGTTCGCGACGCCTCACTATACACTAAATTCCTTTTTCCTTTTTTTTGTTTCTGGGTTTGTTCTTTTTTCTTTATTAATTTTACGTTAGGATAAGTTTAGTGTGTATGAACAATCAACAAGAAAATTATAATTTTAAACAAGACTTCGATTCTGGTGCCACTGAAAATCAAAGCTGGAGTTTCTAATTCCACCAACCATCTCGGCTGCTGGTCGAACAAAAAAAGAGACTGGGTAAAAGGGAGATGGAGACACGAAAACTCGTTTTAATGATGGTGGAATTTTTCTATCCGTCGGAGGTTATTATTTCCTCTTTTCAATTCACTTGTGTTGGTACGCGTGGTGTAACCGGCGCGTTACATTAGTGAGCGAATGTACTGGTTGATTGTGTATATAATTGTGCTCAGTTGAATGGCAATAGTAAATGCCGGATTTTATTTATTCACACTGGTTATTTATATTTTTTTTCCCTATATGCTGGCCTCTACAAAGTTTTTAAGCAAATTATTTACAGTGGCACTATAAACTGCGCTATAGATTCCAGGCCGTATGCTACACTTAAAATACAAAACAGAGAGATAACTGGCTTCCTGGATAGTGGAGCTAGTATCTCGTGCCTCGGAAAAGAGTGAATGGAAGTAGTTAAGGACCTAGGCCTACCGATTCTAGACTTCGCATCTTTTATCAGGACTGCAGATGGCAAGCCTCAGTCAATCGTTGGTCGAATCCAGGCGGAGGTCACCTTCAACAATCAAAACGAGAAATTAGATCTTTACCTAATTCCATCGCTGTCACAATCTCTGTATTTGGGCATAGACTTTTGGCAAAAGCTTAAAATAGCGCCGAATATTATAAGCGAGTTATCCGAAAGCTCAAAACCTGAAATAAACGAAAATAAAAGACAAAATCGAGAACTATCTGATGCAGAACAAAGGCTACTAGACGAAGTTGTAGCGAAATTTCCATCTTTTTCCAAACTTGGATTAGGAAAATCTTCGCTAGAGACGCATGTTATAGATACTGGCAATTCCGAATCAGTAAAACAGCGCCATTATCCGGTATCACCAGCAATCCAAGTGATGATATTTAGCGAATTGGATCGCATGCTTTCGTTAGGAGTAATCGAGGAGAGTACGAGTTCTTGGAGTTCGCCAATCGTTGTTATCCGAAAACCCGGTAAGAACAGACTCTGCTTAGATTCGCGAAAGGTTAACTCATTAACGAAGAAAGATGCGTATCCTCTTCCTCACATTGAGGGTATGCTGAATCGGCTGCAAGATACACAATACATCAGTAGCGTGGATCTTAAGGACGCCTTTTGGCAGATACCTCTCGAGGAAGCGGCCAGGGAAAAAACTGCGTTCACGGTTCCAGGGCGACAACTCTATCAATTCACCGTCATGCCTTTTGGGTTGTGTAATGCTGCTCAGAGGATGTGTCGGTTAATGGATAAAGTGATCCCCAGTGCACTACGAGAACAACTGTTTGTCTACTTGGACGACTTGCTGATCATCTCAAAGGATTTTGCTGGCCAATTGGAGACCTTGCAGAAGGTTGCGGTATGTTTGCACAAAGCAAATCTAACAATAAACATGGAAAAGTCTCATTTCTGTTTTAGGGAGTTAAGATATCTGGGTTATATTGTAGAAGAGGGTCATATCAAACCAGACCCGAGTAAAGTGTCAGCGATAACGGACTTCCCGGTACCAAAGTCGCTGAAGCAAGTCAGAAGGTTTTTGGGTCTGTGTGACTGGTACCGGCCCTTTATTCGCAACTTTGCCTCAATTGCTAGTCCTTTATCTGACACATTAAAAAAAAATAAGGTATTTGAGTTGACTCCAGATGCCCTAACGTCTTTTGAATCACTGAAATCAGCTCTAGTTTCTGCCCATTTATTGTCAAACCCAAATTTTTCTAAGCCTTTCGTCATTCAGTGTGATGCATCAAGTTATGGGATAGGAGGCGTTTTATTTCAGTACGATGAGGAGAGCAACGAAAGGCCCATATCGTTCTTTTCGGAGAAACTCAATGCGTGTCAACGCAATTACAGCGTTACCGAGCAGGAATACTATGCGGCGGTGCAGGCAATCAAAAGGTTCCGAGCGTATGTTGAGGGTGTCAAATTCACAATCGTGACCGATCATGCCAACTTAAAGTGGCTGATGAGTCTTAAAGATTTAAGCGGCAGATTGGCACGATGGTCCCTAAAATTACAAGCCTTTAGCTTCGACATCCAACACAGGAAAGGCGCGCAGAACATCGTTCCAGATGTACTTTCTCGCTCTTTCGAAAATGAGCCTTTGATCGAGTCCATCGCGGGTACAGACGTTGATCTCCATTCGTCGGAATTCAAAACACCAGACTACCTTGAATTGGTTGAAAATGTATCACAAAACCTTGATTGCTTCCCAAACGCAAGAGTTGTTGATGGCATCGTTTATATAAAAATTCCCACAGTAACTGGTGATCCATTGAAAACAGAGTTTGAGTGGAAGGTATGGGTACCTGCAAAACTATCTAACTCGTTGATTATGAAACTGCATGATTCTCCGAATAGCGCCCATGGCGGTATGTTTAAGACGCTAAAGAAAATTAAAGAGCTTTACTACTGGCCCAACATGACAAACGAAGTTCGCGACTACGTTCGGAAATGTTCGCAGTGCAAAGAGAGCAAGTCGTCTAATACAACCTTGCGAGTACCAATGGGATCGCAACATGAAATTGACCGCCCTTTTCAAAAAATCTACGTTGATTTCATGGGACCGTATCCCCGGACAAGGCGGGGCAATGCTTTCATATTTATTGTGGTAGATGCCTTCTCGAATTATGTTTTCCTGAATTCAATGCGAAAAGCCAACACGAACGCTGTAGTGGATTTTCTGCAACAAGATGTCTTCCATCGGTTCGGTGTACCTGAATTTATACACAGTAACAATGGAGGTAGTTTATTTCAAACGATTTTCAAGCCTACTTTTTAAAATACGGGTGCGTTCATATCCGAAACGCAGTCTACTCTTCTCAGGCCAACGCTTCAGAGAGAGTAAATCAATCCATCTTATCAGGGATCATTTCCATTATCCATACAAATAATAACTTACTTGGTTTCCATCATCAACCTCTGCTACTTGCAAAGCATACGTACATGAACATGCTACCTGCGCTGCCTACGCCTATGCTCCTTCTTACAATGAAAAAAAAATGCATACACAATGGAATGAAATTCGTTCGGCGGAAAGATTCGAGAGAGACAAACCGGTTTATTTGGTCTTGCTTTCCTCGTTTTCAAAGTGTGTATTTAAAATGAAGATGACAGCAAAAGTTTAGACACAAACATTCTAGCTCAATTCATAACGCCATCTGCATTTAGTCGGCTAAAACAAAAAATTCGACATGATGGCACTACTATAAAGTGTATATACAATGATCAAGGTAAGTGAATGTGATTTCAATATACTAAATATGTGTTTCATAGCATGTAAATATAATTTCAATATACTAAATAGATGTTTCAAAGTATGTAATTATAATTTCAATATACTCGTACTAAATAGATGTTTCAAAGTATGTAATTATAATTTCAATATGTTAAATAGATGCGTTCACTCGTATCTGAATTTGATGGATTTTTAATAAAAGGACTCACCGGTATTGTTCATTTACTACCGCTTACATTCGTTGATTCACGATCTCCGCTCCACGATGGTGTGCACAGCATGATAGTTTGGCTCAGGTGAACTTTTATGTTTATCTACACTTAGGAAACATTAATGTGATTAGCATCTGATTCAGAGTGGGTTGAACGACCTGTACATGTTGCTTTCCCAGATGAGGGATGAAAAATTTACATGCATATATATATGTATATATCTATAGATAAGAATAATTACGAATATACTTAATTAAAATGCATGCATCTAACTACTTATACCCTGTTTCGATGATTGCTTCCTTCGGTGTTGTCGCTGATGTCCTTGCGTGAATGTGGTGCTCTTACTGCTGTAGGATCGCATTCTTTCGAGCGCTGGAACGGCTGGTGTTGGAAATTCTTTGTTGTTTTTGCTGCTTGGCATTCAGCAGTTGGGGTGGTGGCTGCTTATTTGTGGTTGAACTCGTGATTCTGCTACTGTTCGTGTGGATTTCTTCTGATTACCGTGGCATTGACAGACTTTTCATGTTTCAATACTTCTGCGATGCGGTGGGATAATGACGATTTTGTTCTCCATTCAAGTCCTGACGCTTCTTTGGGTAGCGTGGACTTGGGAAGAGGTCGTAAGAAGCACGGTCGTTCGTGCAAAGATGGCTTCGCCCGCTGGTGAAAAGTGTGGTCCGACACCTTGTTTATATTATATTATTTTTCTTTTTGGGTGTAGTGTTGTGTGGTGTGCTGCTGAAGTTGCTCGGCGGCGGGGCTGCTGGCAATTGCGCAGAGCTGCTGTTCTGTTCGCGACGCCTCACTATACACTAAATTCCTTTTTCCTTTTTTTTGTTTCTGGGTTTGTTCTTTTTTCTTTATTAATTTTACGTTAGGATAAGTTTAGTGTGTATGAACAATCAACAAGAAAATTATAATTTTAAACAAGACTTCGATTCTGGTGCCACTGAAAATCAAAGCTGGAGTTTCTAATTCCACCAACCATCTTGGCTGCTGGTCGAACAAAAAAAGAGACTGGGTAAAAGGGAGATGGAGACACGAAAACTCGTTTTAATGATGGTGGAATTTTTCTATCCGTCGGAGGTTATTATTTCCTCTTTTCAATTCACTTGTGTTGGTACGCGTGGTGTAACCGGCGCGTTACATTAGTGAGCGAATGTACTGGTTGATTGTGTATATAATTGTGCTCAGTTGAATGGCAATAGTAAATGCCGGATTTTATTTATTCACACTGGTTATTTATATTTTTTTTCCCTATATGCTGGCCTCTACAAAGTTTTTAAGCAAATTATTTACAGTGGCACTATAAACTGCGCTATAGATTCCAGGCCGTATGCTACACTTAAAATACAAAACAGAGAGATAACTGGCTTCCTGGATAGTGGAGCTAGTATCTCGTGCCTCGGAAAAGAGTGAATGGAAGTAGTTAAGGACCTAGGCCTACCGATTCTAGACTTCGCATCTTTTATCAGGACTGCAGATGGCAAGCCTCAGTCAATCGTTGGTCGAATCCAGGCGGAGGTCACCTTCAACAATCAAAACGAGAAATTAGATCTTTACCTAATTCCATCGCTGTCACAATCTCTGTATTTGGGCATAGACTTTTGGCAAAAGCTTAAAATAGCGCCGAATATTATAAGCGAGTTATCCGAAAGCTCAAAACCTGAAATAAACGAAAATAAAAGACAAAATCGAGAACTATCTGATGCAGAACAAAGGCTACTAGACGAAGTTGTAGCGAAATTTCCATCTTTTTCCAAACTTGGATTAGGAAAATCTTCGCTAGAGACGCATGTTATAGATACTGGCAATTCCGAATCAGTAAAACAGCGCCATTATCCGGTATCACCAGCAATCCAAGTGATGATATTTAGCGAATTGGATCGCATGCTTTCGTTAGGAGTAATCGAGGAGAGTACGAGTTCTTGGAGTTCGCCAATCGTTGTTATCCGAAAACCCGGTAAGAACAGACTCTGCTTAGATTCGCGAAAGGTTAACTCATTAACGAAGAAAGATGCGTATCCTCTTCCTCACATTGAGGGTATGCTGAATCGGCTGCAAGATACACAATACATCAGTAGCGTGGATCTTAAGGACGCCTTTTGGCAGATACCTCTCGAGGAAGCGGCCAGGGAAAAAACTGCGTTCACGGTTCCAGGGCGACAACTCTATCAATTCACCGTCATGCCTTTTGGGTTGTGTAATGCTGCTCAGAGGATGTGTCGGTTAATGGATAAAGTGATCCCCAGTGCACTACGAGAACAACTGTTTGTCTACTTGGACGACTTGCTGATCATCTCAAAGGATTTTGCTGGCCAATTGGAGACCTTGCAGAAGGTTGCGGTATGTTTGCACAAAGCAAATCTAACAATAAACATGGAAAAGTCTCATTTCTGTTTTAGGGAGTTAAGATATCTGGGTTATATTGTAGAAGAGGGTCATATCAAACCAGACCCGAGTAAAGTGTCAGCGATAACGGACTTCCCGGTACCAAAGTCGCTGAAGCAAGTCAGAAGGTTTTTGGGTCTGTGTGACTGGTACCGGCCCTTTATTCGCAACTTTGCCTCAATTGCTAGTCCTTTATCTGACACATTAAAAAAAAATAAGGTATTTGAGTTGACTCCAGATGCCCTAACGTCTTTTGAATCACTGAAATCAGCTCTAGTTTCTGCCCATTTATTGTCAAACCCAAATTTTTCTAAGCCTTTCGTCATTCAGTGTGATGCATCAAGTTATGGGATAGGAGGCGTTTTATTTCAGTACGATGAGGAGAGCAACGAAAGGCCCATATCGTTCTTTTCGGAGAAACTCAATGCGTGTCAACGCAATTACAGCGTTACCGAGCAGGAATACTATGCGGCGGTGCAGGCAATCAAAAGGTTCCGAGCGTATGTTGAGGGTGTCAAATTCACAATCGTGACCGATCATGCCAACTTAAAGTGGCTGATGAGTCTTAAAGATTTAAGCGGCAGATTGGCACGATGGTCCCTAAAATTACAAGCCTTTAGCTTCGACATCCAACACAGGAAAGGCGCGCAGAACATCGTTCCAGATGTACTTTCTCGCTCTTTCGAAAATGAGCCTTTGATCGAGTCCATCGCGGGTACAGACGTTGATCTCCATTCGTCGGAATTCAAAACACCAGACTACCTTGAATTGGTTGAAAATGTATCACAAAACCTTGATTGCTTCCCAAACGCAAGAGTTGTTGATGGCATCGTTTATATAAAAATTCCCACAGTAACTGGTGATCCATTGAAAACAGAGTTTGAGTGGAAGGTATGGGTACCTGCAAAACTATCTAACTCGTTGATTATGAAACTGCATGATTCTCCGAATAGCGCCCATGGCGGTATGTTTAAGACGCTAAAGAAAATTAAAGAGCTTTACTACTGGCCCAACATGACAAACGAAGTTCGCGACTACGTTCGGAAATGTTCGCAGTGCAAAGAGAGCAAGTCGTCTAATACAACCTTGCGAGTACCAATGGGATCGCAACATGAAATTGACCGCCCTTTTCAAAAAATCTACGTTGATTTCATGGGACCGTATCCCCGGACAAGGCGGGGCAATGCTTTCATATTTATTGTGGTAGATGCCTTCTCGAATTATGTTTTCCTGAATTCAATGCGAAAAGCCAACACGAACGCTGTAGTGGATTTTCTGCAACAAGATGTCTTCCATCGGTTCGGTGTACCTGAATTTATACACAGTAACAATGGAGGTAGTTTATTTCAAACGATTTTCAAGCCTACTTTTTAAAATACGGGTGCGTTCATATCCGAAACGCAGTCTACTCTTCTCAGGCCAACGCTTCAGAGAGAGTAAATCAATCCATCTTATCAGGGATCAGAAGTTATGTTAAAAGCGACCAAAAAGACTGGGATAGATATATTTCGGAGATTCAACAAGCTCTCTGTACTTCAGAACATCAATCCATAATAATGTGTACCAACGGCAAGATGTACAAACTTTTTCGGAAGTTGAATATACTAGGAGATAGTGATTTACAATACAATCCAAAGAATTGTAAACTCCAAATTATAAGGCAGGCAGTCAAGGAAAAGATTAATCTGGCATATGAACGTAACAAAAGGACCTATAATTTGCGAAGTGCAGTTCGAAGTTTTTCCGCTGGAGACATAGTGTACCGTAGAAACTTTGTGCCAAGCGATGCGTCAAAAAATGTAAACGCTAAATTATGTGCAAAGTTTATAAAGTGCCGGGTTGTGCAGCAGATTGGAAACTCGTTATTCGAAGTGGAAAATTTTGATGGCAAAAAAATCGGCGTGTTTCATGATAAAGATTTACGAAAGTGACCCCTTTAAAATTTCTTTCGCGAAATCAGGGTCATGGGTCGGTCGATTGCTACGATAACGATGGGCACATATTTGCATGGTTAGCGAATCCGTTCTTCATGTCTTTCAGAAACATGGGATGTTTCAGTAATCCATGACTTTGTGGCGTATTCCAACAGATAGTCAAAAACAAATAAAATATTTATCACCCATATTATATTTTGCAAATTATCCAACCCCATTCAAAAATAACTGCCGCTCAAATTTCCCGAGTCACAAACCGGATCCTTTAGTCGAACACTGCCCTTTTGACCATTAAGATCAGATGCGCACATAGTATAAGAGAAAACCAGTATTTTTTTTTTTGACACGATCTACGACATTCCTAACACAAAGTAATTCGTATAGGATTGATAGATGTGGCTAAGCTATCGCGCGCTCTTTTTGCTGTCAGCTTTCTTACCAAATCGGATCTTACAGACAAAGTTCCTAATTCTGAAACAGATCTGCGGTGTCAAAAAAAAATAGGAAAGCTGCAAACACGCTTGGATGAAATTGGCAGAGATAATCAATTTCTAACCTGGAATTCTGCTGTTTCGGTTTTCCTGAGCGGTGCTGATAGTTTTTTTTTTGCTTGCCGGGAAAGAGAGTTCGAGTGACCCAAAAACGTGTCCAATGCCCAAACCACAAGGGCACGATATATGAACAAAACTCGCCTCATTAATCCAAGCAAAAAGCATCCGCACTAAAAATAAGAGACGTACATTTAAATTGGTGGACTTGATCTGTGAATTAAGCAAAGTCAGTCCGGATCGAGGAGGTTATGCGTCCGCCAAATCAGCACGCAATAGCCACCGAAACGTCCAAAAACACGTGCAAAATCAACACCTGCCAAACCACCCTTGGTAAAAAACCCCAATGCAACAGGGAGAATACCTATCAGCAATCACCAGACTTGTTCACTCACCAGAGATTCAGAGCTCCGTCAAACCCTCCCAGCTGCACCATCAAATAATCCATATTCAGTGGTTAACTTTAAAGTGCTTAGTGGCCAACTATGCAATGTGGCCTAGTTTTGATCCATATATATACATATATGTTGGTGCATATTGCTAAATACTCGTAACATTGCTTTTCTTAACCTAACAAAAAAAAAATATATATAAAGAAAAAAATTCCATTTTTTTCCCCGACATAACTTACAACAAGGAAATTCATAGCTTACCTTAAATTTAGACTTAAAATTAGTCTAACATACATATAATGTTTATTCAGTTACTATCCATCTATGATCTAACCTAAATTTCAAAGCCACGGAAAAAAATAATTTTTTTTATAAACCTAAATCCAAGTACATACATACGTATATAGCCAGATCACATCGGTGAAGCAACGAATTTTGCGCATCAATATAAATAACCGTGTAAGAGTATTTCTTACTCTCGGGGTGTTTGTAGTAGGGTTGCCTACGTTTGTTGGTGTTACGTAGTTGCACTCCTCTGACCCAACACCTTCCATCCACTGAAGACAGCAACCAGCAGCTTTGTTTGCCTCTCTGCCGCGCTTATGCTGTCCGGAGACCGCAGTAAACGATGAACAGGCAGACGAACAAAGGACAAAACAGATAAAGAAAATTCCAAAAGGCAGCAAAGATCCGCCGAAGAGAAAACAGCAGCTTTGTTTATCTTTCTGCCGCGCTTATGCTGTCCTGAGACCGCAGTAAACGTGAACAGTGGACGAACAAAGAGAAAATCCAAAACAACGAGCGAATCGCCAGAAGGGCAGCGAAGAATAAGAGAACTTCGTTTTCTTTAACGTAACAAATTTTATTATTAAAGGTAAAAAAATAAATTAAAGAGTAATTACAAAATGGGCTTGAAGAGCGTGTAAAAAAAATAACAAAAGAAAACAAAATGCTTGAAGAGCATGGAAAAGAAAAAAATGATAAAAAGAATGCGCTTGAAGAGCGTGAAAACGAAATAATAAAAGAATGCGCTCGAAGAGCGTTAACAAGAAAATGATAACAAAAGAATGCGCTTGAAGAGCGTGAAAAGGAAAAAATAAAAATATGCGCTTGAAGAGCGTGAAAAGGAAATAATAAAAATATGCGCTTGAAGAGCGTGAACAAGAAAATGGAAAAAACAAGATATGCTTCTATGGCACCTCTGACGCACGTTTTGATTTCGAGTTTATGCTGTCCGGGGACCGCAGTAAAGACGAAGAGAAAAACGCTCGAGAGGAGGGCAGGCGATTAAAACTTAAGTGTATTATCTTTCCGAGGGCGGTAGTGGCAACCGTCGCTCGACGAGATATCAAACTTAAGTGTGTTTTCAATAATTTTGATTGGCCTTTTTATACCCAATTCTGGACCTTCTGGAATTAAAAAGCTTTTAACAAAAATTAAAGCTGTTGTGCGAGTTATAAACCCTCAACTGTACTAAAACAGTAAGAGGAAATAAACCCTGAAGATAAAAAGAACAACTCATCAGGAGACCTGCAAACATCCAAATAAAAATAACAGATTTTATGATCAACCCTACACAAACACCCTACACAAACAAGATAAGGAAAGTAACCAACCAACATGACCATAAACCCTGAAGATAAAGAAAAACGACTCATCGGGATAATGAATATAAAATAGACACAACATAGAAGCAGGAGTACAGTAGTTGTTAGAAAACGGACTTAAACGTTTGTCTTTTTATAATTTAATTATTGTCATTTGATTCGTGAAAGAATAAAGTAAATTTTTTAAAAACATATTTTTTTATTTTACAAAAATTCAAACGAACAAATATAATTTGCGCATTCAGCTTATAAAACATTGTGCGCAGTCAGTGATGCCAAATTTCAATGTTTGTTTACAAAATATTATGAATTGAATTCATTTCTTAAAGGATGAAAATAATAAAAAAATAGGAAATTAAAATAAAAATTAATATTAGAAAACTAATTAAAGGAAAAAAAAAATACAGCAGACGCGGTAGGCATGCTTGCACACGCTCGAGCTAGCTCGCCGGAACGGGGTGGGATCTTGCTCCTACTGTTAAGCTGACCATACATATGTTTCATGCCTGGTTCTACAATATTTCCTAAAATGTTTCCGTAGCTCATCGGAATGTGACTACCTGTGAACTTCTCGTAGGTGTTGTTATTAATTGTTAGTCAAAGCAAAAAGGTGGGCAACCTGAGATGTAAATCGGACCCCTTGAGTGTATGGTTGACCCGCACTTGGCCGTCCACATGAGAGGGTATAGAGGCCCCTTGGTCATTACCCCACTCAAACTTAGCTAATGACCCCTTTATTCTAACTTCACATAAAGTTAATTCTTCGATGACATCTGGATCTCCTGCAAATAAAGAGTGCACTTCCCCACACAATTACGGAACTCAAACGGTCATGTCTAAGGTCTCAGACACGGTGACAAAGAAAAATCGAATACAGCAAGCAATCATCTTGTTTCAACTTTATAATGATTTTATTTGTTTCTTAAACTATACTTAACTCTTATTTCTTATTCTCTGGTGGATAATAAACCACAATATTCTTAAATCGAACTATGAGCAGATCTGAATTGATGACGAAAATTAATTCATTTTATTTCACAAGAGAAAAATCAACAAATTCGGTATTTTTAGCAAATTTGGGAACCTACCCTCGATTTACTGAACCTTGGCCGATACTACAACCTTTGGTACATACTGATTATCCGAAATAGGAAAGTTTTATTTCGGTGTAATTTATCTGCGCCGGAGACACACTTACACTATTCGGTGTGAATCTGGCTCGTGTCTAGGCTAAGTGCCAATCGGAGCAAGTTAACAAACTGTTTCGTAAGATGGCGCGATGAGCCATCAGCCAGATAGGCTAATTGGAGGATTTTTATCCTTCTTCGTCTAATTAGATGTTTCTACAGAGGTACAGAAAATGGTTTGCAATTGCAAATATGTATATGCATAGATATATCAAGGCATTGTATATAAACCTTATAGTAGTGCAACCGTGCGTAAACGACGATACGCCACCAGTGCGCATTCGCCCGCAACAAATCATGATAGTCTAGTTCTACACCATTCTCGTGCTGGGAATATGAGTAGGAGGATGATGCAGGTAGTGGTGGTGGTTGGCAAAGCAGGTTTCGTGTAGATTTATGGTATATTTTTTGTTTGCTTTGATGGAAGGGGTATGTTATGTTTTCTGGATTTTAACACAATTGGTATGTGTGTGTATGATCGTTGAAGGAGAGTCGCATTTCAGCAGTGAAAAGCAGATATTCATATTTAATGGTAGGGGCGATGGTGGATGAAGAGAGGTGGGATAATTGTAGTTGGGTAGATTGATGGTATATTATTTGTTTGCTCTGATCAAAGTTTTTGGGGTAGGTTATGGCTTATTGCAATTAGAACAAAACCGTCACCTGGAATTTATTTTGTTGTATTTTATACAATTGGTGTGTATATGTTAAGATCGGCGAAGGAGATTCGCATTTCAGCAGTGAGGCATATCATATTTGCATGTGAAAAAAATTAATTGAGGCAGAGATAAGATAAGACAAGTTAGAGTGTGTGTACGAGCGCGTGCCCTGCTTGTAATAATAGCCGCCGTAGGTTATTCATGAACAACTCAAATTGGTTTATTTATTGGTTCATCAAATAAAAAGGGCATTCATTCATAATCGGTATTCAAAATCATATTAGGTTCATATTTCGTTTGCATTATGTTACACAATCGAATCTCCGAATATAAACAGAATTTTTTCATTTGGTTTTGCACAAGCACCTGAGTGCCTCAGTTTGGGCAGCTAAATACCATTGATTTAGGTATTCTTTTTGATACCTACTTCTTTTGATACCGGCATACCGACCACTAGCGGCCGATATACTTAATCCAAATTTCGGTTTCAGGATGTCCCAGTAGGTACTAAAGAAATGAAGTATAGTTTAAATTTATCTTTTGAAGTAGGTAGGTACAATTATGAAATTTTATAGGTAGGTACCCAAATGCATTAAAATATTGAACTCCAACAAACGCATGGTTAGACGTATCGCATGTTATAGAAACCCAAATTTTTTATTCTAGCCTCGTTAATACCTCAGCCAGAAAAAATATAAGTTTCATATGTATGTACTCGTATATACATACAGTGAAATCTTCCTTGAGGGGACATTAATGGTGCACATTTTTGTCCGCTTAAGAGAGTTTACCGTTTAAGGAAAATTAAAACAACTTATCCATCTTTAAGCTAAAAAGAAAAGTCTTCATATTCACTTATGTATGTATATACAAAGATGGTATATTAATTGTTGGCTCTAATGGAAATTTGGGGTAGGTTATGGCATATTGCGAGGAGGCCGTAGGATGTTTGCTGGTATTTAATACAATTGGTATGTACGTGTTCGCTTATAAATATCTGATAAAAAACAAATCGAATATTTCTGAATCAATTACAAAAGAAATGATAGAAATCGGTGAATTTTTGGACGAGATATACCCAAAATAGCAAGAGTCTAAAAAACCATAAACTCATAATTTCTTTACTTCTTACATGTTCAGTAGGTTAAGTAAAGGAACAAGACCAAACTGTGGTGGATTCCGGGCCACGAAGGTTTTGAAGGCAACGAAAAGGCCGACGACGGGTTGCGATATCATCTAATGAAAATAGTTGACTCTGCAGAATGCCGGCTATGTCTTGAGGAAGACGAAACAGCTGAACACATTATAGGTGAATGTCCGGCCTCAGAGAACAACTGAGTTCCGAAGATATAAAGAAGTGGTCTGCTGGTAGCATTATCCCCTTTATACGGAAAGAAGAAATACTACTATCTTAACATATTTCTGGCCCAGACGGTACAAACGACCTTATAGGTCGCAGTACCTTTTTCTTCGCCTTGGCGAACCAGAAGCTAAAAAAAAATATATTGCAAATTTCAGCAGAACCATTTACCACAGGGCATGACAACTAATAATAGAACGAAACGAGGAGTTGGCCGTCTGATTAAAGCTCGGTGATTAAAAGCACGTATATCTAATGTTACAACATGGGTAATGCGAAAGAGAACCAATCAAGCAACCTTCATTAGAAGCAAAAAACACAAACAAGTGACCTTCCTCAATGCTTTATTGCAAAGGTGCAGGGACTTTAAACAACGAAAATTCGTATTATCCATATAAATATTCATCGTGTAGGTACCTATTGACCAATAAGTGGTGGTGCAGCATGGCACAATACCGACACAAAATAAATTATGTCATTGCTTTATAAATTAGACTGAATATTTCTAAATCAATTACAAAAAGAATGATATAAATCGGTACATTTTTCGACAAGATATAGCCAAAATAGCGAGAATCTAAAATGCGATAAATTCATAATTTCTCATTTGAAAGAAAAATACCCAAATCAAATTTTATTAAATTTTTCGTTTCAAACGAATCGCCCCTTCCATCCAGAGAGTCGATAATGCGAAATCCATTATCCATACAAATAATAACTTACTTGGTTTCCATCATCAACCTCTGCTACTTGCAAAGCATACGTACATGAACATGCTACCTGCGATGCCTACGCCTATGCTCCTTCTTACAATGAAAAAAAAATGCATACACAATGGAATGAAATTCGTTCGGCGGAAAGATTCGAGAGAGACAAACCGGTTAATTTGGTCTTGCTTTAACCGTTTTCAAAGTGTGTATTTAAAATGAAGATGACAGCAAAAGTTTAGACACAAACATTCTAGCTCAATTCATAACGCCATCTGCATTTAGTCGGCTAAAACAAAAAATTCGACATGATGGCACTACTATAAAGTGTATATACAATGATCAAGGTAAGTGAATGTGATTTCAATATACTAAATATGTGTTTCATAGCATGTAAATATAATTTCAATATACTAAATAGATGTTTCAAAGTATGTAATTATAATTTCAATATACTCGTACTAAATAGATGTTTCAAAGTATGTAATTATAATTTCAATATGTTAAATAGATGCGTTCACTCGTATCTGAATTTGATGGATTTTTAATAAAAGGACTCACCGGTATTGTTCATTTACTACCGCTTACATTCGTTGATTCACGATCTCCGCTCCACGATGGTGTGCACAGCATGATAGTTTGGCTCAGGTGAACTTTTATGTTTATCTACACTTAGGAAAAATTAATATGATTAGCATCTGATTCAGAGTGGGTTGAACGACCTGTACATGTTGCTTTCCCAGATGAGGGATGAAAAATTTACATGCATATATATATGTATATATCTATAGATAAGAATAATTACGAATATACTTAATTAAAATGCATGCATCTAACTACTGATACCCTGTTTCGATGATTGCTTCCTTCGGTGTTGTCGCTGATGTCCTTGCGTGAATGTGGTGCTCTTACTGCTGTAGGATCGCATTCTTTCGAGCGCTGGAACGGCTGGTGTTGGAAATTCTTTGTTGTTTTTGCTGCTTGGCATTCAGCAGTTGGGGTGGTGGCTGCTTATTTGTGGTTGAACTCGTGATTCTGCTACTGTTCGTGTGGATTTCTTCTGATTACCGTGGCATTGACAGACTTTTCATGTTTCAATACTTCTGCGATGCGGTGGGATAATGACGATTTTGTTCTCCATTCAAGTCCTGACGCTTCTTTGGGTAGCGTGGACTTGGGAAGAGGTCGTAAGAAGCACGGTCGTACGTGCAAAGATGGCTTCGCCCGCTGGTGAAAAGTGTGGTCCGACACCTTGTTTATATTATATTATTTTTCTTTTTGGGTGTGGTGTTGTGTGGTGTGCTGCTGAAGTTGCTCGGCGGCGGGGCTGCTGGCAATTGCGCAGAGCTGCTGTTCTGTTCGTGACGCCTCACTATGCACTAAATTCCTTTTTCCTTTTTTTTTTGTTTCTGGGTTTGTTCTTTTTTCTTTATTAATTTTACGTTAGGATAAGTTTAGTGTGTATGATGAGCTTAGCGCTCTGCTCTTATGCAAAAACAAGAAAATTATAATTTTAAACAAGACTTCGATTCTGGTGCCACTGAAAATCAAAGCTGGAGTTTCTAATTCCACCAACCATCTTGGCTGCTGGTCGAACAAAAAAAGAGACTGGGTAAAAGGGAGATGGAGTCACGAAAACTCGTTTTAATGATGGTGGAATTTTTCTATCCGTCGGAGGTTATTATTTCCTCTTTTCAATTCACTTGTGTTGGTACGCGTGGTGTAACCGGCGCGTTACATTAGTGAGCGAATGGACTGGTCGATTGTGTATATAATTGTGCTCAGTTGAATGGCAATAGAAAATGCCGGATTTTATTTATTCACACTGGTTATTTATATTTTTTTTCCCTATATGCTGGCCTCTACAAAGTTTTTAAGCAAATTATTTACAGTGGCACTATAAACTGCGCTATAGATTCCAGGCCGTATGCTACACTTAAAATACAAAACAGAGAGATGACTGGCTTCCTGGATAGTGGAGCTAGTATCTCGTGCCTCGGAAAAGAGTGAATGGAAGTAGTTAAGGACCTAGGCCTACCGATTCTAGACTTCGCATCTTTTATCATGACTGCAGATGGCAAGCCTCAGTCAATCGTTGGTCGAATCCAGGCGGAGGTCACCTTCAACAATCAAAACGAGAAATTAGATCTTTACCTAATTCCATCGCTGTCACAATCTCTGTATTTGGGCATAGACTTTTGGCAAAAGTTTAAAATAGCGCCGAATATTATAAGCGAGTTATCCGAAAGCTCAAAACCTGAAATAAACGAAAATAAAAGACAAAATCGAGAACTATCTGATGCAGAACAAAGGCTACTAGACGAAGTTGTAGCGAAATTTCCATCTTTCTCCAAACTTGGATTAGGAAAATCTTCGCTAGAGACGCATGTTATAGATACTGGGAATTCCGAATCAGTAAAACAGCGCCATTATCCGGTATCACCAGCAATCCAAGAGATGATATTTAGCGAATTGGATCGCATGCTTTCGTTAGGAGTAATCGAGGAGAGTATGAGTTCTTGGAGTTCGCCAATCGTTCTTATCCGAAAACCCGGTAAGAACAGACTCTGCTTAGATTCGCGAAAGGTTAACTCATTAACGAAGAAAGATGCGTATCCTCTTCCTCACATTGAGGGAATGCTGAGTCGCCTGCAAGATACACATCAGTAGCGTGGATCTTAAGGACGCCTTTTGGCAGATACCTCTCGAGGAAGCGTCCAGGGAAAAAACTGCGTTCACGGTTCCAGGGCGACCACTCTATCAATTCACCGTCATGCCTTTTGGGTTTTGTAATGCTGCTCAGAGGATGTGTCGGTTAATGGATAAAGTGATCCCCAGTGCACTACGAGAACAAGTGTTTGTCTACTTGGACGATTTGCTGATCATCTCAAAGGATTTTGCTGGCCAATTGGAGACCTTGCAGAAGGTTGCGGTATGTTTGCACAAAGCAAATCTAACAATAAACATGAAAAAGTCTCATTTCTGTTTTAGGGAGTTAAGATATCTGGGTTATATTGTAGAAGAGGGTCATATCAAACCAGACCCGAGTAAAGTGTCAGCGATAACGGACTTCCCGGTACCAAAGTCGCTGAAGCAAGTCAGAAGGTTTTTTGGGTCTGTGTGGCTGGTACCGGCCCTTTATTCGCAACTTTGCCTCAATTGCTAGTCCTTTATCTGACACATTAAACAAAAATAAGGTATTTGAGTTGACTCCAGATGCCCTAACGTCTTTTGAATCACTGAAATCAGCTCTAGTTTCTGCCCATTTATTGTCAAACCCAAATTTTTCTAAGCCTTTCGTCATTCAGTGTGATGCATCAAGTTATGGGATAGGAGGCGTTTTATTTCAGTACGATGAGGAGAGCAACGAAAGGCCCATATCGTTCTTTTCGGAGAAACTCAATGCGTGTCAACGCAATTACAGCGTTACCGAGCAGGAATACTATGCGGCGGTGCAGGCAATCAAAAGGTTCCGAGCGTATGGTGAGGGTGTCAAATTCACAATCGTGACCGATCATGCCAGCTTAAAATGGCTGATGAGTCTTAAAGATTTAAGCGGCAGATTGGCACGATGGTCGCTAAAATTACAAGGCTTTAGCTTCGACATCCAACACAGGAAAGGCGCGCAGAACATCGTTCCAGATGTACTTTCTCGCTCTTTCGAAAATGAGCCTTTGATCGAGTCCATCGCGGGTACAGACGTTGATCTCCATTCGTCGGAATTCAAAACACCAGACTACCTTGAATTGGTTGAAAATGTATCACAAAACCTTGATTGCTTCCCAAACGCAAGAGTTGTTGATGGCATCGTTTATATAAAAATTCCCACAGTAACTGGTGATCCATTGAAAACAAAGTTTGAGTGGAAGGTATGGGTACCTGCAAAACTATCTAACTCGTTGATTATGAAACTGCATGATTCTCCGAATAGCGCCCATGGCGGTATGTTTAAGACGCTAAAGAAAATTAAAGAGCTTTACTACTGGCCCAACATGACAAACGAAGTTCGCGACTACGTTCGGAAATGTTCGCAGTGCAAAGAGAGCAAGTCGTCTAATACAACCTTGCGAGTACGAATGGGATCGCAACATGAAATTGACCGCCCTTTTCAAAAAATCTACGTTGATTTCATAAGACCGTATTCCCGGACAAGGCGGGGCAATGCTTTCATATTTATTGTGGTAGATGCCTTCTCGAATTATGTTTTCCTGAATTCAATGCGAAAAGCCAACACGAACGCTGTAGTGGATTTTCTGCAACAAGATGTCTTCCATCGGTTCGGTGTACCTGAATTTATACACAGTAACAATGGAGGCAGTTTATTTCAAACGATATTCAAGCCTTCTTGTTAAAATACGGGTGCGTTCATATCCGAAACGCAGTCTACTCTTCTCAGGCCAACGCTTCAGAGAGAGTAAATCAATCCATCTTATCAGGGATCAGAAGTTATGTTAAAAGCGACCAAAAAGACTGGGATAGATATATTTCGGAGATTCAACAAGCTCTCTGTACTTCAGAACATCAATCCACAGGCGTCACCCCTTATTACTGTTTGTTCGGACAGCGAATAATGTGTACCAACGGCAAGATGTACAAACTTTTTCGGAAGTTGAATATACTAGGAGATAGTGATTTACAATACAATCCAAAGAATTGTAAACTCCAAATTATAAGGCAGGCAGTTAAGGAAAAGATTAATCTGGCATATGAACGTAACAAAAGGACCTATAATTTGCGAAGTGCAGTTCGAAGTTTTTCCGCTGGAGCAAAGTTTATAAAGTGCCGGGTTGTGCAGCAGATTGGAAACTCGTTATTCGAAGCGGAAAATTTTGATGGCAAAAAAATCAGCGTGTTTCATGATAAAGATTTACGAAAGTGACCCCTTTAAAATTTCTTTCGCGAAATCAGGGTCATGGGTCGGTCGATTGCTACGATAACGATGGGCACATATTTGCATGGTTAGGGAATCCGTTCTTCATGTCTTTCAGAAACATGGGATGTTTCAGTAATCCATGACTTTGTGGCGTATTCCAACAGATAGTCAAAAACAAATAAAATATTTATCACCCATATTATATTTTGCAAATTATCCAACCCTATTCAAAAATAACTGCAGCTCGAATTTCCCGAGTCACAAACCGGATCCTTTAGTCGAACACTGCCTTTTTGACCATTAAGATCAGATGCGCACATAGTATTAGAGCAAACCAGTATTTTTTTTTTTGACACGATCTACGACATTCCTAACACAAAGTAATTCGTATAGGATTGATAGATGTGGCTAAGCTATCGAGCGCTCTTTTTGCTGGCAGCTTTCTTACCAAATCGGATCTTACAGACAAATTCCTAATTCTGAAACAGATCTGCGGTGTCAAAAAAAAGGAAAGCTGCAAACACTCTTGGATGAAATTGGCAGAGATAACCAATTTCTAACCTAGAATTCTGCTGTTTCGGTTTTCCTGAGCGGTGCTGATAATTTTTTTTTTGCTTGCCGGGAAAGAGAGTTCGAGTGACCCAAAAACGTGTCCAATGCGCAAACCACAAGGGCACGATATATGAACAAAACTCGCCTCATTAATCCAAGCAAAAAGCATCCGCACTAAAAATAAGAGACGTACATTTAAATCGGTGGACTTGATCTGTGAATTAAGCAAAGTCAGTCCGGATCGAGGAGGTTATGCGTCCGCCAAATCAGCACGCAATAGCCACCGAAACGTCCAAAAACACGTGCAAAATCAACACCTGCCAAACCACCCTTGGTAAAAAACCCCAATGCAACAGGGAGAATACCTATCAGCAATCACCAGACTTGTTCACTCACCAGAGATTCAGAGCTCCGTCAAACCCTCCCAGCTGCACCATCAAATAATCCATATTTAGTGGTTAACTTTAAAGTGCTTAGTGGCCAACTATGCAATGTGGCCTAGTTTTGATCCATATATATACATATATGTTGGTGCATATTGCTAAATACTCGTAACATTGCTTTTCTTAACCTAACAAAAAAAAAATATATATAAAGAAAAAAATTCCATTTTTTTCCCCGACATAACTTACAACAAGGAAATTCATAGCTTACCTTAAATTTAGACTTAAAATTAGTCTAACATACATATAATGTTTATTCAGTTACTATGATCTAACCTAAATTTCAAAGCCACGGAAAAAAATTATTTTTTTTATAAACCTAAATCCAAGTACATACATACGTATATAGCCAGATCACATCGGTGAAGCAACGAATTTTGCGCATCAATATAAATAACCGTGTAAGAGTATTTCCTACTCTCGGGGTGTTTGTAGTAGGGTTTCCTACGTTTGTTGGTGTTACGTAGTTGCACTCCTCTGACCCACCACCTTCCATCCACTGAAGACAGCAACCAGCAGCTTTGTTTGCCTCTCTGCCGCGCTTATGCTGTCCGGAGACCGCAGTAAACGATGAACAGGCAGACGAACAAAGGACAAAACAGATAAAGAAAATTCCAAAAGGCAGCAAAGATCCGCCGAAGAGAAAACAGCAGCTTTGTTTATCTTTCTGCCGCGCTTATGCTGTCCTGAGACCGCAGTAAACGTGAACAGTGGACGAACAAAGAGAAAATCCAAAACAACGAGCGAATCGCCAGAAGGGCAGCGAAGAATAAGAGAACTTCGTTTTCTTTAACGTAACAAATTTTATTATTAAAGGTAAAAAATAAATTAAAGAGTAATTACAAAATGGGCTTGAAGAGCGTGTAAAAAAAAATAACAAAAGAAAACAAAATGCTTGAAGAGCGTGGAAAAGAAAAAAATTATAAAAAGAATGCGCTTGAAGAGCGTGAAAACGAAATAATAAAAGAATGCGCTCGAAGAGCGTTAACAAGAAAATGATAACAAAAGAATGCGCTTGAAGAGCGTGAAAAGGAAAAAATAAAAATATGCGTTTGAAGAGCGTGAAAAGGAAATAATAAAAATATGCGCTTGAAGAGCGTGAACAAGAAAATGGAAAAAACAAGATATGCTTCTATGGCACCTCTGACGCACGTTTTGATTTCGAGTTTATGCTGTCCGGGGACCGCAGTAAAGACGAAGAGAAAAACGCTCGAGAGGAGGGCAGGCGATTAAAACTTAAGTGTATTATCTTTCCGAGGGCGGTAGTGGCAACCGTCGCTCGACGAGATATCAAACTTAAGTGTGTTTTCAATAATTTTGATTGGCCTTTTTATACCCAATTCTGGAGCTTCTGGAATTAAAAAGCTTTTAACAAAAATGAAAGCTGTTGTGTCAGTTATAAACCCTCAACTGTACTTAAAACAGTAAGAGGAAATAAACCCTGAAGATAAAAAGAACAACTCATCAGGAGACCTGCAAACATCCAAATAAAAATAACAGATTTTATGATCAACCCTACACAAACACCCTACACAAACAAGATAAGGAAAGTAACCAACCAACATGACCATAAACCCTGAAGATAAGGAAAAACGACTCATCGGGATAATGAATATAAAATAGACACAACATAGAAGCAGGAGTACAGTAGTTGTTAGAAAACGGACTTAAACGTTTGTCTTTTTATAATTTAATTATTGTCATTTGATTCGTGAAAGAATAAAGTAAATTTTTTAAAAACATTTTTTTTTATTTTACAAAAATTCTAACGAACAAATATAATTTGCGCATTCAGCTTATAAAACATTGTGCGCAGTCAGTGATGCCAAATTTCAATGTTTGTTTACAAAATATTATGAATTGAATTCATTTCTTAAAGGATGAAAATAATAAAAAAAATAGGAAATTAAAATAAAAACTAATATTAGAAAACTAAATAAATGAGAAAAAATGCAGCGTTACAGTCTCCCCCTCTGGCGCAGAGATCGTCTCGATGATGCGACAGGATGTGTTGTTGGGTGTGCTGGTCGTCCTCGTCGGCGAAGTGGCATTACTGGTTCCTCATCTTGCACTGCTGCTGAACTTGTGTATTTCGAGATCGCTGACGAGTGATATGTTCCCAATGGGACGGTGAGATCATCTTTAGAGGCAACTTGGCATGCTGTTGACCCAACTCGCTTGATGATAACGTAGGGACCGTCTCTTCTCGGCATGAACTTTGAAGTTTGGTTTTTTGAGGCTTTGCTAAGAAAGTGGGAAGGTATTGGAATTTTATCACCCACTTTAAAAGAAGGTTGTGGTCGTCTCTTTTTGTCAACGTAGCTTTTGTTGTGATCTTGCATCTTCTCTGCGGTTTCTCTGGCGATTTTCATCAAGTCGGGCAGTTTTATCAGGGAAGGCGTAATCTGTGGGATGAAGTTTACAGATTGTGCAATGGTTCTTAAGTCGTGAGTGGTGTCATCAATGGTGCGAAGCTCGCGTCCGAACGTAAGGTATGATGCCGTAAAACCAGTGCTTTGACATTTGGCGGTGTTGATGGCAAATCTTATTGATGGGAGATCATCTGCCAATGAAGTGTGGTTGAGGCCCACTAGTATGGCAAGCTGTGTCTTCATGTCTCAATTTTCCGTTCGACTGGGTTCGATTCAGGGTGATATACTGGCGTAAGTGTTTGCTGGATGCCAAGGCAGTAAGTCAGCTGCTGCATAAGTGCTGAGATGAATTGAGGCCCGTTATCGGTATGCAATCGACGTGGAATTCCGTAGCGTAGGAATACTTCCTTGAGTAGGGTTTGTGCACACTTTTCGGCCGTTGCCTCGATGAGTGGGAATATTTCAATCCACCTACTTGCAAGATCTTCGGCAATAAGAATCCACTGATATCCGTCTTGCGTTGCAGGCAAAGGACCGAATAAGTCGACTGAAAGTACTTCGAACCGTTTGTTACTGGATACTGTCTGTAGGATTCCCGTTGGCTTCATATTGCTAGGCTTATATCTGCGGCAGCCCAAGCAATTTGCGATGTGTTTGGTGATGTCGCTTCTCATTCCCGGCCAATAGTATCGTGATGCGATTCTAGCAATGGTACGGTCGACACCGTAGTGGCCTGCGGTAGCAGCATCATGATAGTTGTAGAGAATAGATTCTCTTTCTTTCGATGGAATGACAAGTTGAGCGTTTTCGGTGTCTGACTCGGGCGAAAACCTGTAGAGTATTCCATCGTTAAGGAGGTATCCACGGGATGTCCATCGAGCGACATTTTCATCATTGGCTTCAAAGGATTCAATGATCCCTTTTAACTGGACGTCTTCTAATTGTGCTTCTCGTATTTCCTTTGATCTTTTGGTGGGTATGTCGACATGGAAATTACAGAGTTCGCAGGTGTTGTCCGAGTGCTCTTTATTTTCGCATGGAGGTCTTGATAGCATATCTGCCACAATGTTTGTCCTTCCTGGCGTATAGTCAATTTGAAAATTGTAGGGCTAGAGTTGTGGCGCTCATCGAGCTAGCCTTCCAGTTGGAGATTTAAGACTCATAAGCCATTTCAACGGTTGATGATCGGTCAGCAATGTGATTTCACCTCCTTCTATATAGCCTCTGAACTTGTTTACTGCCCAGACAATAGCGAGAGCTTCCCTTTCAGTGGTGGAGTAGTTTCTTTCGGCCGATGTTAGGAGTCTTGAGGCATATTCGATAGGATGATCCTCCGACTTCTCCCCCTGGACCAGTACTGCACCGATGGCGTAATTGCTGGCATCCGTCTTAAAAATGAAAGGTTTACCATAGCAGGCTTGTTTGAGGATGGGAGCACTTGTGAGCAGGGTTTTTAAAGTGCCGAATGAAGTTTGTTCTCCATTGCCCCTCTTCCACAAGGCATTCTTCTTTGTTAGCTCACTAAGGGGTTTCGATACTTTTGCAAAATTTGCTATGAATCGAAGATACCAGGAGCATGTTTGCAAAAAAGAAAGGACTTGCTTCACATTTTTTGGCTCTGGACGGTTTCGAATAGCGGTGACTTTTTCTGGATCGACTTCAATGTCGTTGTTGGTCAGAATATGTCCAAGATATTTGACCACTGGGCTACAGAAATTGGACTTGTGCCTATTAACTTTTAGCTTGAACAGCTTAAGTCGCTCAAGGACTAGGTGGAGGTCTTGTAGATGTTTTCCAAAGTTGCTGGAACATACGATTATGTCATCTATGTAGATAAGTATGAGTACATCAGTAAGTGTAATACGGAATCTGTCCATCAGTCTCTGAAACGTGGCTGGAGCATTTCGTAGGCCGAATGGCATGCGCTTAAACCGGATCATTCCGAATGGTGTGATGAATGCCGTCTTGTCACTATCTTCTTCTGCTATTTTAATTTGGTAGTATCCAGACTGTAAATCCAGCGTAATCTTGAATGAAGTGTTTGATGTCGAGTGAAGCAGGTCATCTATACGTGGTAACGGGTACCTGTCGGGAACTGTGATCCTGTTCAGTTGTCTGTAGTCGATGCAGACACGAATTCCTCCGTCCTTTTTTGGCACTAAGACAACCGGGGCAGCCCAAGGAGATTCGCTCTCTTCGATTATTCCAGATTGTAGCATCTTGTCCAATTCAATTTTAAGTTGCTCTCTTCTGGTTGGTGACAGCCTATACGGTGTTACAGCTATTGGGTTACTATTGCCTGTATTGATTTTATGCTGGGCGTACGGTGTTGGTTCGTCAAGTGGGTCAAATACACTGTTTTGTTCTGCCAAGAGTGTGTTAAGTTTTCCCCTATCCCTTTCGTTCAGATCAATGGCCTCATCAGATCGAAGTTCTACATCCATGGCATTGATTTTAATAGAGTAGGAATCGGGGTCGAGGTCTTCCTGGGTACGCACTAGTGGGAATAAATCATCCATTGTACGTTTGCGCTCGGGAGTAATGTCCGTATTCCTTAGAGAATCACTGAATATACTCTGTATTGAGTTTGGCTAATAATCGTTACTTTCTGAAGGCAATGTGCTTCCTTTCTTCCGCGGTGGAGTCTGTTCGGATTGCATGGCGTGAGTCGGCGTTGGAGAAATTGGCGAGATTGGTTCCAGTGGCTCGAACCAGGATAGGAAAGCAGAAGTACGCTTTATCAATTTCGACGGAGATGGTGAATCCTGATTTACCTTATTTGGTCGAAGAAACTTTGGCGTTCTGGCGAGTGGTGAAATTGCAACAGAATTGTTTGAAGACATGATGTTTTCTTTTGACCTGCTTACACCTTTCGTGTGAGTTGTATCGTAAAACTCGAACTTCTTTCCTGGTTGGTCTGCAAAATACCACATCCGTTGGCCTAGATCAAGGACTACTCCATTTTGTTCGAGGAAGTCTTTTCCTATCAGAGTTCTATTGTCGATCGCTTTAGGTAAAGCGATGAACTTTATTGGACGCAATCGATTTCCAATAATAATGTTGGTGTCTGCAATGTAGAGTTCTTGTGCAGAGGATTCTCCGTCAGCAAGTGTAACTGTTGCATCGGCTTTTAAAAACTTGGTACCGTTCCGGAGGAGATGCAGAAAGAGTTCTCTTCCAGCGACGCTAGTTCTGGCTGCAGTGTCGATGTACGCTAGACCGAATTCGCCATGTGCGGCAATTGGTATTGTTGGGAGATCTGTGCCTAACGTTGTCTTCATGCAGTTAAATTATACCGTGGATGGACCTTTCGGTAAATCTTTACATGTAGGACAGTTAGATCTTACGAATCCCGGTGCTTTACGCTTGTAGTAGTGAAGCTTGGACTCGATTTTCGCTGGAACAGTTGACTTCTTTGCGAGATCATGCTTTTCCTTTTTTCGACATTCGTTGATGGTGTGCCCTGTGTATTTGCAAAAATTGCATCTCTTGTTCCTGAGATCTATCGTTGGTTCATGCCCAGCCTGTTTTTTCCGAAAAAGAAAGTTCAACCGCCATTGCCTTGATTAATAGGTCTTGAAAGTTGGTAATGCTTTCCCAGGGTACGTCGTCACGGATTGAAAGACTGAGTAGACTATATACAAGGTCGATCATCATGGGTTCTTTTGGTGCTGGCTCGGGTATTTTTGCCAGTAAAGCCCGTTTTGTGCAAATGAAGTCGACTGTGGACTCTTGGGGTTTTTGCTTTTGCGCAAAGATATCCATGTTAATACGATATGCTGGTAGGGCTGGTGCGAAAGCACTGCGTAGCAACGCGATAACTTGGTGCCATGTCTTTGCTTCTTTCTGGACGCCTTGCCACCAATTAACAGCGCTGTCTGTTAGTAACAACGGGAAGTCTTTGATTGCATCTTCGTCATCGATGCGTTCTATGTCTTTGTAGACATTAATTGTGGCGATGAAACCTTCGACTATTTCGGCGTTTCTGTCACCCTTAAATCTGGCTGTGCAGTTGCTGAAACTACCCTTCTTGGGCTGGCTTTGAACTGCTGCCATAAACTGCTTAATTTGGTCATCAGAGAAAACCGCCATCGTATCTTTTGTTGTTGTTGCCGCTGTTTTAGTAGCTATGCGTGAACTTCTACGCACACTGTTGCCTTCTATAGCGAAGAGAGATGATGCTTGCAGGGAATGTGCCCCACGTTGGGCGCCAATTGTAAGAGTATTTCCTACTCTCGGGGTGTTTGTAGTAGGGTTGACTACGTTTGTTGGTGTTACGTAGTTGTACTCCTCTGACCCACCACCTTCCATCCACTGAAGACAGCAACCAGCAGCTTTGTTTGCCTCTCTGCCGCGCTTATGCTGTCCAGAGACCGCAGTAAACGATGAACAGGCAGACGAACAAAGGACAAAACAGATAAAGAAAATGCCAAAAGGCAGCAAAGATCCGCCGAAGAGAAAACAGCAAACAACGTGAACAGTGGACGAACAAAGAAAAAATCCAAAACAACGAACGAATCGCCAGAAGGGCAGCGAAGAATAAGAGAACTTCGTTTTCTTTAACGTAACAAATTTTATTATTAAAGGTAAAAAAATAAATTAAGGAGTAATTACAAAATGGGCTTGAAGAGCGTGTAAAAAAAATAACAAAAGAAAACAAAATGCTTGAAGAGCGTGGAAAAGAAAAAAATGATAAAAAGAATGCGCTTGAAGAGCGTGAAAACGAAATAATAAAAGAATGCGCTCGAAGAGCGTTAACAAGAAAATGATAACAAAAGAATGCGCTTGAAGAGCGTGAAAAGGAAAAAATAAAAATATGCGCTTGAAGAGCGTGAAAAGGAAATAATAAAAATATGCGCTTGAAGAGCGTGAACAAGAAAATGGAAAAAAACAAGATATGCTTCTATGGCACCTCTGACGCACGTTTTGATTTCGAGTTTATGCTGTCCGGGGACCGCAGTAAAGACGAAGAGAAAAACGCTCGAGAGGAGGGCAGGCGATTAAAACTTAAGTGTATTATCTTTCCGAGGGCGGTAGTGGCAACCGTCGCTCGACGAGATATCAAACTTAAGTGTGTTTTCAATAATTTTGATTGGCCTTTTTATACCCAATTCTGGAGCTTCTGGAATTAAAAAGCTTTTAACAAAAATGAAAGCTGTTGTGCGCATTCAGCTTATAAAACATTGTGCGCAGTCAGTGATGCCAAATTTCAATGTTTGTTCACAAAATATTATGAATTGAATTCATTTCTTAAAGGATGAAAATAAAAAAAAAATAGGAAATTAAAATAAAAAGTAAAATAAGATAACTAAATAAATGAAAAAAAACATAGGGACGGGCTACAGTCCGCTTGGGCGAACTGTTGGATACCCTATTCTTATTCCTATCCCTCATAAGTGGGCGTGACAAAAGTCTAAGTATGGTTGAATTGTTAAGAACGCTCTACATATTTTGTTATATAACATTTAAAGGATTTTATCAAAAAAACGCTCCCTAGCTCAAACTTGGGTGTTTCAATAAAATTGTTTTATTTAATTGTGGGCGTGTCAGTAGGCGGATTTAAAAAAATTAACACATGAGCATAAAGGGCCCCTAGAGAGTATATATTATAAATTTCAGCTCCCTAGCTCACTTTGAATTTTCAAAAAAAAAAAAAAATAATTGTGGGCGTGCCAGTGGGCGGATTTTGAAAATATTTACACATGAGCATAAAGGGCCTGTAGAGAGTATATATTATAAATTTCAGCTCCCTAGCTCAAACTTTGGATTTTCAAAAAAAATTGTTTTATTTATTTGTGGGCGTGTCAGTGGGCGGATTTTGAAAAAAAATTATCCCGAGCAGTTTTAGGAGTCATAGATCATATATAAAAAATTTCAACTTTCTAGCTCAAAATTCGATTTTTTCAAAATTTTGTTTTTTTTTTTGAGTTTGTGGGCGTATCTGTGGGCGGATTTCAAAAATTCGTAAACTTGATTATTTCGGGACCCTAGAGAGTATATGGTTAAAATTTCGGCTCTCTAGATCCAGTTTAAAAGCCTATTTTTTTCCGACGGACGGACGTACGGACATGGCTCGATCGACATTACTATCGATGCTGATCATAAATATAGTAACTTTTAGGGGTCTACGGGCAATATTAAGGTATGTTACAAACTATGCGTCAAAATTAATATACCCCTAGAATAGGGTATAAAAATGCAGGCAACCGTGATTACACATGCTACAAAATATTGTTCATTGGCTTTGGGGTTTTTATTAGTACCTTCAATTTTCATTATCTGCATTAAAACATTAATTAAAACATACATATTCTAATTACCTAAATTATCTAAATACATTTAACCTAACTTAATGATAATTATATATACATATTCACACTATTGTAATTATACATTTGGGCTTATCCAAATCAATATACATAGAGGCCTACTTACTAATTCTATTCCTAAATTTAAGACTTTAAAGAAAAACTCAATCAGTACAATAAGTTACGTTCAAAAATCTTCAAAATTGAAGAGCTTAAAAGCAGTGATGTAGGCAATACATTTTCCAAAACTCGACTACGACACAAAAAAAGAAAAGTTTTTAAGCAAATTATTTGCAGTAGCACTATAAACTGCGCTATAGATTCCAGGCCATATGCTACACTCAAAATACAAAACAGAGAGATGACTGGCTTGCTGGATAGTGGAGCTAGTATCTCGTGCCTCGGAAAAGAGTGTATGGACGTAGTTAAGGACCTAGGCCTACCGATTCTAGACGTCGCATCTTTTATCAGGACTGCAGATGGCAAGCCTCAGTCGTTGGTCGAATCCAGGCGGAGGTCACCTTCAACAATCAAAACGAGAAATTAGATCTTTACCTATTCCATCGCTGTCACAATCTCTGTATTTGGGCATAGACTTTTGGCAAAAGTTTAAAATAGCGCCGAATATTATAAGCGAGTTATCCGAAAGCTTAAAACCTGAAATAAACGAAAGTAAAAGATAAAATCGAGAACTGTCTGATTCAGAACATAGGCTACTAGACGAAGTTGTAGCGAAATTTCCATCTTTCTCCAAACTTGGATTAGGAAAATCTTCGCTAGAGACGCATGTTATAGATACTGGCAATTCCGAATCAGTAAAACAGCGCCATTATCCGGTATCACCAGCAATCCAAGAGATGATATTTAGCGAATTGGATCGCATGCTTTCGTTAGGAGTAATCGAGGAGAGTACGAGTTCTTGGAGTTCGCCAATCGTTCTTATCCGAAAACCCGGTAAGAACAGACTCTGCTTAGATTCGCGAAAGGTTAACTCATTAACGAAGAAAGATGCGTATCCTCTTCCTCACATTGAGGGAATGCTGAGTCGCCTGCAAGATACACAATACATCAGTAGCGTGGATCTTAAGGACGCCTTTTGGCAGATACCTCTCGAGGAAGCGGCCAGGGAAAAAACTGCGTTCACGGTTTCAGGGCGACCACTCTATCAATTCACCGTCATGCCTTTCGGGTTGTGTAATGCTGCTCAGAGGATGTGTCGGTTAATGGATAAAGTGATCCCCAGTGCACTACGAGAACAAGTGTTTGTCTACTTGGACGATTTGCTGATCATCTCAAAGGATTTTGCTGGCCACTTGGAGACCTTGCAGAAGGTTGCGGTATGTTTGCACAAAGCAAATCTAACAATAAACATGGAAAAGTCTCATTTCTGTTTTAGGGAGTTAAGATATCTGGGTAATATTGTAGGGAGGGTCAGTGGCGGACTAAGCCCTTCAGAGGCCCCGGGCGGCAAAGCTGAATGAGGCCCCCCCAGCTATAAAAAAAATTAGTTTTACAAGCTTTTTATTCCGTTCACATTTCGTCGGTGAAACCAGAAAATCGTCTAACTCCACTTTTAAACGAAAATGAGATTTGAATGATATCTATTGGTTCAACCCCATATCTACAACTCGGCGAAATTTGAGCCCCCTTACAAGTTTATTTATTATATTATCGGAGATTCAGTTGGTAGCATATCCTCAAAATCAGTGCATTTGGTGGGTACCTACACTGTGTGAGCAAAAATGCTCTCCTGTAAAATTTGCTAAAATGGAGTTACACAGTTTTCTGGGTTCACCGACGATTTGTATGTATAAATAAGTGTTTATGTTTATTTCGTTAAAATTTGGCAAGTGAAATTTAAATTCAAATTAAATTATTTAGGCTAAATAAACATACATACCTACAATATGGAATGGATATGGGTGAGGAAAATAAAATACGAATCGATCGACAAAAAAAAATTAGATAAAATAAATCAAAGAAGGTTTTTTATTTTTTGTAGCGTGTTATATGTTTTTCGTGCCTTCAATTTAATGAACTCCTCAATAACTTTTGTGAAATCGATTTCTTTGGAAATTTTTCTTTCTAGATTAGATTGGATTAGATTCTTTATTTCATGAAATATATGTACAATAGTTTGTGTTTGAGAACACGAGCATGGCCGAAATAGCCGTCTGCCGGAAATGACATTTCATAGATATTAAAGAAATTATTACATAGAAGTTAAATTGAAAATTGAAAAAGAAAGAAATACTTATTTACAACACAAGATTTTGGGTTTAAGCATAAAAGATTAATTCGTTATGTCTTTAACAATTAGCAGAAAAAGATGAAAAAAAAATATATTTATATAAAATAAAACAAAAAAAATAAATGCAATTTGTACATCAGTATCTAAGTATAAAACTAGATTAAAGGAATGGAATGGGTCAGCGAGGGGGTCTAAAACAATTTTGATTATTTGCAACATAAAGATTTATAATTTTGAAGTGATTTAGAACACCAAAAAAAAAAATAATTAGCAATTTTAAATGATTTGAAACATAAAAGAAAAATTTTGGATTATTAAAGCAATAACTTAAGAAGAACGGCAAAAGTGGCTTGTAGCTTGGACTTTTAAAAGCTATTACGATATAACAGAGCATGATTGCAGTATTTCTACAAAACAAGCCACCCCCTAGCTCCGTTTAGTATATCGTACAGATCATTTACGGACAGATTGCTTACTCGGAAGTATAGTCGACGAATCTCTTGTAAAATAGGGCATTCCGCAATGAAGTGGTGAATATTTTCAGGCACTCTCATGTTGCATAGATTACACGTTTCCTCAAGATCTGTTCTGTGTGGCATGGAATTCAAATTTATTAACTCTGCTCTCGCTCTGAAAAAGGTGCTTATAACTTTCGATGAAATATTTATATTGAAATAACTTTCGTGAGATAGCAAATGATGGGTTAGGTTCCTATAGATTAACCTTGAAGCTGAGGAAGATACTCTAATTAGGTGCTGATCGTATAATTTGTCATCCACTTTAGAAATGATCATTGCAAAAAGCCTCTGCCCGTCGTTAACATTAGTTAAAGTAAAGGAGACATTCAGTTCGAGAGATATCGCTAGCTGGTTCCAATCCTTAAATGGAGAAGCATTGGTTTGTAGCAATCTTATTAAGATAGTATTGGAAAGATTATTCCCGCTTCTCATTACCACTCCGGTTAAATAATCAGAATGAGCTTTCAAGTTTCACACGTAGATGGGAGGCAAACCTGACTCTACGTGAATAGCGTAGGTCGGAGTCGCTTTTGGTAGCCGGAATAGACGCTTGAAAAAGAATCTTTTGACTGCCTCAAATTCTTCGAGGGGGCTCACACCAAAGTCCTACACAACATAGCACATACAAGTATTAACTGTGGCGTTAAACACTTGATACTTCGAAGAAAGGTCAATGTTTTGATTGGCGGAGAACTTCGGCCACATCATGTTGAGTGCCAGTTTGGATTCAATACTTTTTTCTCTGGCATGCTTGTTAAAGTTTTGATTATACGACAACAAAACACCCAGGTACTTGAACTCACGAACTACCTCAATTTGCTCGTTGTTAAGGCGCCAAGTTCCTACCCCAGGACGTCTTCTCTGCCGGTTCTCAAATACCATGACCTTGGTTTTTGCGACGTTGATATGGAGATCCCAAGTTTTACAGTAGGTTTGCAATCTATTAATTTGCAGTTGCAAAGAAGAAGGATTTTCGGCCAATAACACTAAGTCATCAGCACCACCCGGAAGAATATCAGATATTGCATCAATGTACAACGCGAATAAAATTGGGCTTAATGTGCAGCCCTGAGGGACGCCTGCAGATGTCTCAAACCATTCGGACAGGTTCGACCCATCCCACAAAGCTGCGCAAAATGACGAAAGAAATTTGGCATACAACATTAAGAACTTTCTTGACACTCCAAGGGATGCCAGTTTATAAATTAAAGCTTGCCTGTTAACTGTATCAAACGCTGCTTTAAAATCTACAAAGCACACAAAAAGTTTCTTATTATTTTCAATATATTTTCTAGCGATGCTAGTCAGCGCGAAAATATGATCAACGGTGGAAAAACCAGCTTGATACATGCTGAGGCGGTTATTATCCTCTATCCACCTGGAAAGTCTTGTGTATAAGATCGAAGCAAAAATCTTTCTTAGAGAATTGAGAATAGAGATACCTCTGTAGTTTTCTGGTCGACTCACATCACCTTTTTTGAAAATAGGAAAAATAAGCGCTTTGGTAAAGCACGTTGGTACACAAGCGCTGTTGTATATTAAATTGAAAAAATCCACAATATAAGTCTCGAGTTGGTCTGTTCCGTTTTTAAAAAATTCAATTGGAATACCATCACACCCCGGAGCTTTGTTGTTTTTCATAGCCTGCGAGGAAGCTTTAAGTTCTCCTAGGGAGATCGGGCAGTCAAGTTCAGATACCATTGTGTTTGGTAATGCAAAGCTAAAACTGTGAAGACCATCCTCCGCTGATAGCAGTGTTTTAAAATGAGCAGCTAACGTATCAGCTTCGACAGAAATCTTCACAGTTCGAATGCGCCCTCCCAATTCCTGAACATTATTCCAGAATTCTTTTGAGTTTTTGGACTGTTGTAACCTAGTTGCAAGACTTTTGAGGTAACTAGCTTTTTTCTGATAGCATAACTGTTCAAATTCCTTATTGGCGCGCAGGTACTTTCTATTGAAAGCACGGCTAGATTAACTAGTCGCTCTTGATCCATTGTAGATCGAAGATAATTTTTAATTGATTTAAGTTTCGAAAAACTCCTCTCGCATGATGCAACCGAGATGCAAATGGTCAAGAAGTATTGAAGTATGAGCGATATACAGGGTAGCGATTCACTGAAGTCCCATTTTATTATAAATTATTGAAGGATTTGGGGGCCCCCCAAAGACCGGAGGGTAGGGGCGGGCCGCCCCTTCCGCCCCTGGTTAGTCCGCCACTGGGGAGGGTTCCTCTAGGTAGTACATTATCAACTACCGCAGCGGTACGAGGTTGTTTCATATAAGCTTTTTCTTCTTTTCGTATGTCCTTTTTCTTCATCCGCAAAAGCCACGCTGAGATGTCATAACATCAGCTTCAGCGATCAGCCGATAAAATCGGTTCCCACCAGATGCCATGCATTAATGAAGTCAGCGTGCGTCCATGCGAATCTTTCTGTGTATAAGGATCCTCTTACCCATCCCTATCTCTGCTTCCTTTATTTATTTTACTTTTACTTTCTCTGTTTGGCACGATCAATTTTGTTTCGTCAGGGTAGCTTATAAGCAGCAAAAACCCACCCCACCATCGAGTGAATGCCGTGCAACCGCAAGCGTGCCAGCTGCTGCTTGTCGTGTCTTGTCGAGGAGCATCCATCTCCACATCGAAACTGTCTAAAAGACACACCTGAACGTTACAATACCCAATTTTCTCGCATTAACAAGCGGAAAGTTCTGTACATTTAAGGGGTTATAGTCGGAAGTATCAAAATATATAGATAAATCATGCAGGATATCAGAGTAAAAATCTTCTGTATTTATTGTATAAATTAATGAATCTGTGTCCATGTAATTAAGAAGCAAACTGTTAGTAAATTTTATTTTCATATATTCATAATGGAACTCCTACATGAGTAATTTTGAAAGTTCCAAAACAACGAAACCCAAATAAAGTGGTTTATTATAGACGACTTTTACCCTGTTCAATTGAATAGCAATCATGTTTTCCGAAAAAATGTACCTACTGTGAACATTTGGTTTTGCTTATAAAGCCCGTGCACCTTTCTTCTTACCAATACTCTCCCAATGTGTGTCAATTTTAACATCAATTTCATCATAGACGCTATTATTCATTAGTTTGAAAAAGTTTTTTTCAAAAACATTTTCAGCTTTCATGCGATGGTGAGTATTCAATTCAATATACTTTTGAAGCCAATTCGATTGTTTGAATTGAATGATTCTGTGAATTTTTTTCAATATTAAACCATGTTCTAAGGCTTGCTAAATTTGTTGTTTGCTTCCGAATATCTATGACAACATTGCGATAAACCACCACACCTTTTTGGATATACATTTCTAAATTGGTTAATAATTCCAACTCAATGTCTGTAACTTTGAGCATAGCATCCCAAGATAAGCTTGGTATTGTATAATAGTTGCGCAACTTCATATGCTTCATCGGAACATTCGTCATCAGTTAGTTTGTTGAAGAATGCACTTTTTTCCGTAAAAGATTTCTCTTCTAAACGATCCCATGAACATAGATAATCATAAGGATACACACCATTCCTTTTGATTAAATCGAATTCTTGAGCACAACTAAAAAAAGAAGTTGTTAATTTAAAATCAACATTACCTAAATTTCTCGATAATGAATCAATACTTTCGTTCAGAAAGCGACAGGAATCAAGAAATCTCATTTCAAAATAAGTTTCTGATTTCTCATCTACAAGTATTTTCTTAGAATTGAAATATACTTCTCCTTATTTAGAGTTATGACATTTATTTCTCCCTCCACTTCATTCAATGAGGAGAAAAATAAATGGCTGTCATAGCCTGTGAGATTATGTAAAAAAAATCGGAATGAATTCAGGAAGACTTGATCTTAAATTACATTGGTTATGACTATGCCCTCTATATTCAACTGTAATATGGCAATGATCTGTTACTCTATACTGGAATTCTACAAATGGTTTCCCACAAAATACGCAGCACTTGTCGTTCTCCTGACACCATTGTTGTTGCATTGTGAGTACTTTCATCGGTACTGCATATTTATAGTAATCAGCATACAGACGTTGAATGTCTTCACTTAGATTGATGATAAAGTGTCTCGTACAGTCTGGTCCTATAAAATAAAAATAAGATTATTAAAACATCAAAAGAAAAAAAATAGCAAACTTCTTAAATATAAACGTTCTCATTGAATTCTTGCTTTTATCAAAGAAACAATTAATATAGTATGCAAATGCGCAAGGAACATGTTGTTGAGTTGTTGTTGTTGATGATATTGTTGGGCCAGGAAGACAAGTACTTACAGGTAGTAAAATACTTTCGAAGTTGTAATGTTAGACTAGATGTTCCTCTCAAGTGTATTTTGAATTGGATTGAAGAGAATGAAATTACTCTCCAGATATTGCCTGAGTTTTCTTGTCACGATCTTTGCTGGTTGCCATACCTAGAATTAGACAAACCACAAGATGATGGGCGAAAGTATAAATCCCCTAACTCAACCTCCAAAGAGGGAGTGGGTTCAACCTGATTGCTGTTGCTGGACTTGAAGGCTGAATTTGCTCCCGCGCTGACGAAAGAATCTCATTGGTGGAACTACTTCACTGAATTATCTCGGCCACAGGCTCCACAGAATCTCCAGTGACTACTTGAGAGGTTGTTTAGCCGGCATTCGCGAGAGGCATGCTTGCACACGCGCAACCTAGCTCGTCGAAATGGGGGGGATCTTGCTCCTGCCGCTAAACTGCCATTACATGTTTTTCATGCCTGACCTTACAACAAACCTACCACATATTCCTTAACACATATCGATAAATGTTTACACTAAATGTCCTTAGTGATCGTAAAAGTAGAGTTGGGAAACCTAAAAGGTGACATTCGGCCCCCTTGAGTGTTGATGTTATTCCCTCCCACTGTCATCTATTCCCGATTGGGATTAGTGACGCCTTGGATAATGTCCCACTCATATTTTATATAGACGGTATCCCCTTTTTGGATAGTGAGCCCACTATGACTCAGTCCATGTTAATGTATCCGGTTACCCGGATAGCGAACTGCCTTCCCCATTGCACAATAAATTTAATCACACATGATACTCGTAATTAACGTTATAAATTCAAAGAAAATTTATTCAAAAATTTCAGCTTAATCCTAAGAAAATATAATGAAATAAATGCATGTATGAATACATACATATATGCTTCATCTAATTGTAAATTAAATTCTAATTAAGCAAATGCAAACTTATGTCAGTATATATATACAAGCATATAATATATCCATAAATGTTCATATATATGTACATTCCTAAAGCTAGAAGTAATATTTAAAAAATTTAATCTAAAGTTATTAAATGCATATGAAATGCACTTTGTGACGACAAAAAAAAACAGACTAACATAAATGGTCTTTATTTCCCTCTACTGGTCTTTCCAATATTCAGTATCGTTATCGAAGTTGGAGTTGGAGTTAGAACCCTAACTAACCTCACCCTGGGACGTGTCCTGGATGGAAACTGATACTATTCTTCTATACCTTTGTATATTCGAATACACCGAAAGTTGCCGAACTGAATTCGAGCACTTTGGTTCGTGTAATTGGTGCACGTTTCTACCACTTTTCTGCCTACAGGCTGCCAGATGGCGCTTTCTCAGGAGTATCGTAGCTAACCTCACTATTTTATGTAAATTCACAATTTGATTTATATATGTATATAGGTATTAAATTAATTTAATAAAGGCAAACAATTTCTGGATAATTTAGTACTTTATTGTCAAAATAAACCCTCACCAACTACTTCCTTGAATTTCGCGTTCCTCCAGAATGATGTGCACAGCATTGAGGGTTTCCGTTGCGATGAATACTAAAGCAATGTTGTTAGGAAAAGAATTGTTTTTTTTTTTTATATTAGCCAGAAATAATAAACCCCTTTACACTGAATTTCTAATGCAAATTTTGGACTGTTGCGTCTCTTTTTGAGGCCCTAATTAAGTTGAAATTTACGATACTTGGACTTCTAGATCTAATTTTTTTATATATTCCGTTCTAATTGGGAATTTTTTTACACTGAATTGGCAGGGTGGTTTTATACTGAATATTTTCGTTTGACTGGGTAGCTGTGGTGTACTGCTAAACGTTGCGGGTTGCCTCTTGGATGGCCTCCCGGTGGTTGGACTTTCCTTCAGATAGTCTGGCTGCGGATGTTTTCCAATATTTTGGCTGCGGCTACAGTTGAATGCTGGTAGGACAGTCCGCTTATTGACCAAGATGAATCAAAATTAGTAGGACAGCTGCATTTAGAGGTGTCTCTGCTTCAGCAGGCCGCGCTTCTAATTAGAGTTGCTGGATCGGTGGTGTTTAATTTTGCGCCTAAAGGAGTATGCATTTAACTTTGCGATACGACTTTGGACGGCACGAGGTGATTTATGTATGTTTTAACCGCACTGTTGGTGTGTGTCGATGTTCAGAAGGTGGATTATGTGGCGCTGTGCGCATACGAGACGTGAAATGCAACGCATGATACGGTGTAATAGCGTCGGGGTGCGGTGACTGCACGATGGAATTTCGATTTTGTGCTTTGTAGCTGAAGTGCGCTAAAATTTCTTGGCGCAGGTTCGAAGTACACGCAGGACTTTGTGTGTGTGTAACTTTATGTACGCTGAATATTTTAATTAGCGGATTTTAGGGTCGTTATGCCCACACTGAATGCTTTTTAATTAGTTTGCACTGCCTGGTGCCTGGTGATGTCTTCAAAAGCGTTGTCCTTCTTGAGCACGCGTCGATCCTGGATTTTTGTAATATCTATTCCTTCGCCACGTACATAGCACGGGGATCGTTGGTCACTCCCAGCGACTCACGCTCCTTTTCTGATGTACGAGCTAGTCGTGGATTTCCACGACAACCACTTACGGCTATCACTGATCCTAACTAGGATCTACTAAAAACACAGTTTGAACTAAATGTAGGCGTTTAGTGCACAGACAAGAAGTATTAAAAAGGAAAAAGCGGCAAAAAAAGAGATGGAGCGCGCTTTTGCGGCTCTATTTATACCCACGACTTGGAAAGATGGCGGAATTCTTTTTTTTCCGTCTGGTCATCGAAAGATGGTGGAATTGTAATAGATTTACAATTTGCACTGCAAGGGTGTGTTCTCTGAGTCGTGCGAAAACTGGAATTGAACTTGATTGAAGACCAACAATATAATGAGTCAGTTTCTTTTACTCATTCGCGGGATCGTATATGTTCTTTATTTTATTGATTCGCAGGCTATCTCCTACAAACCACTCCATTTGGCGGTGCTATAGCAACAGTAAAATGGACGGAAAACGAGATGGCTGTTATAAAACATCCCTTACTAGATGTTATTGCAGTGGATGTGAGTTAACCGCGTAAGTCTGGGTTCATTGGTGCATCTGATCTGCGTAGACGATCAGGTATGCTTGAAGTGTCTGGTATTGGAAAATCAGGTATAGTCATGTCTGGTGTATTTCGAAAGCTTGGTTTCTTAAAAAGGATCAGGTTTCGTATTGAGATCTTTGCTTAATTTCGAATTTTTTGAAGTGATGGGGATTTCACTTTTCATTGAGGAAGTTCCGGGTTTCTGGGTTAAGGACAAAACTGCCCGGTTGTCGAGTTGCCCTGTGTTCAGTTTTCCGAACACTTAACACAATTTGATGTCGTTGTGTTTTCTAGCCCACACCGATAACAAAATAAGTTCCGTTGGGGACTGGGACACTGGACAAACGAGTGGCCCTTGTTTTTGCAATTCCAACATGTGTACAAACTAGTGTCACGTTTGCTGTTGGTGTTCCTAAGAGCTTCAACTTCATACTGAGTTGTTTCTTCATTTGGTATTTCAAGCGCGTTAATTTGCCTCCTGATGTTGAGGGGAAACGCTTGTCTTTGCCGAACGCCATCGCTTTGGTTTACATATTTCTCAATGGTCCTGCAGATATAGACCATTTCGGGTAAACTATTTGCTTTATACGTGATAAGCAGTTCACCGATGCGGCGTTTCACGTTTTGTTTAATTAACTCAATGATTTCCCTAGGGCGTTAGGCGATGAAGTCTCGTGTTCATGTGTGAAATGACATTGTAAAATTCGTCAAAGCTTTCTGTTGCGCCTTGGCGTCTATCAAACATACGACGGGATTTTTCGGAATCCGTTTCTAATGTCTGGTATTGCTCGAGCAGAGCTAGTCTGAGTGTATCCCAATCAGCGTTCGGGTTGGATTTAAGGAAAACCCAAAACCAACTTTCGACTTGGCCTGTTACGAAGAGATGAAAATGCAGGAAGATTTCCTCCCACGAACTGGCGTAACATTCTTTCAGGCGTTCCAGCCGAAAGAGGAATTCGTCTACCGTAATCAACTGATTGTCGAACTTCAAACCCCATTTGCGAAACTCTATCGTTCTCTGAGAAGTGCATGTCGGAATGTTTCTCTCGGGAGGTGAATCTGAATTTAGGTTCAAACCGTTAAGCCTGCGCAGAAAATTCTGTGCGTTTTCGCTCAAATCAGCAGGAATTCATTCCGAACCGTTCGGTATTCTATGCTCGCTTGAGTTTGCATGTGATATCGGATTGTCCGCTCTCCCAGAGGATTGCATTCTATGGATGATATTTTCTCGCGTTGGTTGTCGAGGTGTTGTTGCCAACAGAGTTATAATATAAATAAAAAAAATTGAATTCTTGCTTTTATCAAAGAAACAATTAATATAGTATGCAAATGCGCAAGGAACATGTTGTTGAGTTGTTGTTGTTGATGATATTGTTGGGTCAGGAAGACAAGTACTTACAGGTAGTAAAATACTTTCGAAGTTGTAATGTTAGACTAGATGTTCCTCTCAAGTGTATTTTGAATTGGATTGAAGAGAATGAAATTACTCTCCAGATATTGCCTGAGTTTTCTTGTCACGATCTTTGCTGGTTGCCATACCTAGAATTAGACAAACCACAAGATGATGGGCGAAAGTATAAATCCCCTAACTCAACCTCCAAAGAGGGAGTGGGTTCAACCTGATTGCTGTTGCTGGACTTGAAGGCTGAATTTGCTCCCGCGCTGACGAAAGAATCTCATTGGTGGAACTACTTCACTGAATTATCTCGGCCACAGGCTCCACAGAATCTCCAGTGACTACTTGAGAGGTTGTTTAGCCGGCATTCGCGAGAGGCATGCTTGCACACGCGCAACCTAGCTCGTCGGAATGGGGGGGATCTTGCTCCTGCCGCTAAACTGCCATTACATGTTTTTCATGCCTGACCTTACAACAAACCTACCACATATTCCTTAACACATATCGATAAATGTTTACACTAAATGTCCTTAGTGATCGTAAAAGTAGAGTTGGGAAACCTAAAAGGTGACATTCGGCCCCCTTGAGTGTTGATGTTATTCCCTCCCACTGTCATCTATTCCCGATTGCGATTAGTGACGCCTTGGATAATGTCCCACTCATATTTTATATAGACGGTATCCCCTTTTTGGATAGTGAGCCCACTATGACTCACTCCATGTTAATGTATCCGGTTACCCGGATAGCGAACTGCCTTCCCCATTGCACAATAAATTTAATCACACATGATACTCGTAATTAACGTTATAAATTCAAAGAAAATTTATTCAAAAATTTCATCTTAATCCTAAGAAAATATAATGAAATAAATGCATGTATGAATACATACATATATGCTTCATCTAATTGTAAATTAAATTCTAATTAAGCAAATGCAAACTTATGTCAGTATATATATACAAGCATATATATATCCATAAATGTTCATATATATGTACATTCCTAAAGCTAGAAGTAATATTTAAAAAATTTAATCTAAAGTTATTAAATGCATATGAAATGCACTTTGTGACGACAAAAAAAAACAGACTAACATAAATGGTCTTTATTTCCCTCTACTGGTCTTTCCAATATTCAGTATCGTTACCGAAGTTGGAGTTGGAGTTAGAACCCTAACTAACCTCACCCTGGGACGTGTCCTGGATGGAAACTGATACTATTCTTCTATACCTTTGTATATTCGAATACACCGAAAGTTGCCGAACTGAATTCGAGCACTTTGGTTCGTGTAATTGGTGCACGTTTCTACCACTTTTCTGCCTACAGGCTGCCAGATGGCGCTTTCTCAGGAGTATCGTAGCTAACCTCACTATTTTATGTAAATTCACAATTTGATTTATATATGTATATAGGTATTAAATTAATTTAATAAAGGCAAACAATTTCTGGATAATTTAGTAATTTATTGTCAAAATAAACCCTCACCAACTACTTCCTTGAATTTCGCGTTCCTCCAGAATGATGTGCACAGCATTGAGGGTTTCCGTTGCGATGAATACTAAAGCAATGTTGTTAGGAAAAGAATTGTTTTTTTTTTATATTAGCCAGAAATAATAAACCCCTTTACACTGAATTTCTAATGCAAATTTTGGACTGTTGCGTCTCTTTTTGAGGCCCTAATTAAGTTGAAATTTACGATACTTGGACTTCTAGATCTAATTTTTTTATATATTCCGTTCTAATTGGGAATTTTTTTACACTGAATTGGCAGGGTGGTTTTATACTGAATATTTTCGTTTGACTGGGTAGCTGTGGTGTACTGCTAAACGTTGCGGGTTGCCTCTTGGATGGCCTCCCGGTGGTTGGACTTTCCTTCAGATAGTCTGGCTGCGGATGTTTTCCAATATTTTGGCTGCGGCTACAGTTGAATGCTGGTAGGACAGTCCGCTTATTGACCAAGATGAATCAAAATTAGTAGGACAGCTGCATTTAGAGGTGTCTCTGCTTCAGCAGGCCGCGCTTCTAATTAGAGTTGCTGGATCGGTGGTGTTTAATTTTGCGCCTAAAGGAGTATGCATTTAACTTTGCGATACGACTTTGGACGGCACGAGGTGATTTATGTATGTTTTAACCGCACTGTTGGTGTGTGTCGATGTTCAGAAGGTGGATTATGTGGCGCTGTGCGCATACGAGACGTGAAATGCAACGCATGATACGGTGTAATAGCGTCGGGGTGCGGTGACTGCACGATGGAATTTCGATTTTGTGCTTTGTAGCTGAAGTGCGCTAAAATTTCTTGGCGCAGGTTCGAAGTACACGCAGGACTTTGTGTGTGTGTAACTTTATGTACGCTGAATATTTTAATTAGCGGATTTTAGGGTCGTTATGCCCACACTGAATGCTTTTTAATTAGTTTGCACTGCCTGGTGCCTGGTGATGTCTTCAAAAGCGTTGTCCTTCTTGAGCACGCGTCGATCCTGGATTTTTGTAATATCTATTCCTTCGCCACGTACATAGCACGGGGATCGTTGGTCACTCCCAGCGACTCACGCTCCTTTTCTGATGTACGAGCTAGTCGTGGATTTCCACGACAACCACTTACGGCTATCACTGATCCTAACTAGGATCTACTAAAAACACAGTTTGAACTAAATGTAGGCGTTTAGTGCACAGACAAGAAGTATTAAAAAGGAAAAAGCGGCAAAAAAAGAGATGGAGCGCGCTTTTGCGGCTCTATTTATACCCACGACTTGGAAAGATGGCGGAATTCTTTTTTTTCCGTCTGGTCATCGAAAGATGGTGGAATTGTAATAGATTTACAATTTGCACTGCAAGGGTGTGTTCTCTGAGCCGTGCGAAAACTGGAATTGAACTTGATTGAAGACCAACAATATAATGAGTCAGTTTCTTTTACTCATTCGCGGGATCGTATATGTTCTTTATTTTATTGATTCGCAGGCTATCTCCTACAAACCACTCCATTTGGCGGTGCTATAGCAACGGTAAAATGGACGGAAAACGAGATGGCTGTTATAAAACATCCCTTACTAGATGTTATTGCAGTGGATGTGAGTTAACCGCGTAAGTCTGGGTTCATTGGTGCATCTGATCTGCGTAGACGATCAGGTATGCTTGAAGTGTCTGGTATTGGAAAATCAGGTATAGTCATGTCTGGTGTATTTCGAAAGCTTGGTTTCTTAAAAAGGATCAGGTTTCGTATTGAGATCTTTGCTTAATTTCGAATTTTTTGAAGTGATGGGGATTTCACTTTTCATTGAGGAAGTTCCGGGTTTCTGGGTTAAGGACAAAACTGCCCGGTTGTCGAGTTGCCCTGTGTTCAGTTTTCCGAACACTTAACACAATTTGGTGTCGTTGTGTTTTCTAGCCCACACCGATAACAAAATAAGTTCCGTTGGGGACTGGGACACTGGACAAACGAGTGGCCCTTGTTTTTGCAATTCCAACATGTGTACAAACTAGTGTCACGTTTGCTGTTGGTGTTCCTAAGAGCTTCAACTTCATACTGAGTTGTTTCTTCATTTGGTATTTCAAGCGCGTTAATTTGCCTCCTGATGTTGAGGGGAAACGCTTGTCTTTGCCGAACGCCATCGCTTTGGTTTACATATTTCTCAATGGTCCTGCAGATATAGACCATTTCGGGTAAACTATTTGCTTTATACGTGATAAGCAGTTCACCGATGCGGCGTTTCACGTTTTGTTTAATTAACTCAATGATTTCCCTAGGGCGTTAGGCGATGAAATCTCGTGTTCATGTGTGAAATGACATTGTAAAATTCGTCAAAGCTTTCTGTTGCGCCTTGGCGTCTATCAAACATACGACGGGATTTTTCGGAATCCGTTTCTAATGTCTGGTATTGCTCGAGCAGAGCTAGTCTGAGTGTATCCCAATCAGCGTTCGGGTTGGATTTAAGGAAAACCCAAAACCAACTTTCGACTTGGCCTGTTACGAAGAGATGAAAATGCAGGAAGATTTCCTCCCACGAACTGGCGTAACATTCTTTCAGGCGTTCCAGCCGAAAGAGGAATTCGTCTACCGTAATCAACTGATTGTCGAACTTCAAACCCCATTTGCGAAACTCTATCGTTCTCTGAGAAGTGCATGTCGGAATGTTTCTCTCGGGAGGTGAATCTGAATTTAGGTTCAAACCGTTAAGCCTGCGCAGAAAATTCTGTGCGTTTTCGCTCAAATCAGCAGGAATTCATTCCGAACCGTTCGGTATTCTATGCTCGCTTGAGTTTGCATGTGATATCGGATTGTCCGCTCTCCCAGAGGATTGCATTCTATGGATGATATTTTCTCGCGTTGGTTGTCGAGGTGTTGTTGCCAACAGAGTTGCTCTCACTGTTTCGGCAACTTGTTCACGCATGATTAACCGTTCTCTTTCTAACTCAGCTCTAATGGTACGTAGCTCTTCGGATCTTCCCAAGCCAAGTGAAGCATTTACTACCTCGTTAATATAACGGGCTAGGCTCCTGTCTGCTAATGCAGAACGACTGGTACTTGGCACATTCGAATTGCGTACGATTTCATCGTTCGGACCCAAATTTTCTAATGTTACAATGTTGTTACGAACCTCTGCAAAGGGTTGTCTACTTGAAACCGAACCTTGGCTTTCGTTATGGTCTCTACCGTTCCCGCTGGGTTGTGCGTTAAGCGTGCCCGTTTCTAAATCTGGGTTACTATCACGAAGTGCCCTTCGCGCAGAACGGTTCAATGTATTTGCTGGTGTACGAGCACCTCTGTTATTCAATTTGGGTGGCATCGTACTTTCTAATTCTAACTAATTCTATCTTAATGGTAAAAAGAAATATATACTCGTATATATATCTAAGCTTTATAATCTAAGAAACGAAATTAATACTAAAGTTATAAACTTAGCTTATAATGATCTTATATGATAGCTTACGATACTTAATCTTACTATAACTACGTAAACTGGAAAAGTTTTTATAAATCTTAATTTAGATTTTTATAAACCTTAGCTTAGACTACTAAAGAATACTTATTGATAAACTAAATACTTATGCCTATCAATACTTACAAAAAAAATAAATGGAATTTGCTTAAGTCGGATTCAGCCTAGGGTCTTTCCATTACCGTTTGGAAAATTTTGATAAATGCTTTACTGATTCTAAGTCGGATAGATATAAAATATACTTATCCAAGTCAGAATCTAAATCTAAATTCTATACTTAACTCACTTATAATAATACTTAGGTTATTATAACTATATCTTAAACTGGATGATAAACTATATAATAAATTAAATACTTATCTAAACTTGAACTATATCAGGACTACTCCTCGATATGTAACTAAACTTGAACTATATCAGGACTACTCCTCGATATGTAACTAAACTTGAACTATATCAGGACTACTCCTCGATATGTAACTAAAATTATCAAACTAAATAAAATTAAACTTAACCTGGTGCATGGGGAAGCGTTGCTTTTCCGGGCAATCCTTTTATGGATGCATTAAATTTTCTCAATTTACGATCGGAAACTTGCTTTTCCTGTACTTACGAATAAGCTTCCAATTCCGAGCCTCGAAGCAACTGACCTAGATTTGGTTTCAATGAACTTATCTCTAGCGGACATCAAGTACTCGTTGAAAATTCAGCCTACCGTTTATAAAGCACGTGTATTTATCTTGGGCCATTATACAACAGCTATGACTCAGCACTCAAACGCTACAGTCGAACAGTGGTTTCTTTGAACCGATAGTTCCGGACGCTTGACATCCTGAACCAATGTGTTGCATGCTGACGTATATTCAAAACTGGAAGATGTTATCAGAACACTTAAATTTCTCATAAGATAAAATCTCAAACGCTACAGTCGAATAGTGGTTTCCATGAACCTATAATTCCGGTCGCTTGACCATCTTACTATGAGTGGATATATGTTACTGGTTTCTGTGGTGTGGATAGTTGTAAATATCTTATTTTCTCTTGTATTCTTATGTGGGGTTACAATTTAAAGTTGGGTTAAGGTTTCCGAGTAATCAGGTGTATGTTGGGATTCAGCCACCCCACACGCAGTCACGAACAGTGGTCACCATGAACCTACAGTCCGGTCGTGTGACGAGCTGAATCTCAAAAACACGCGCTGTTTCGGAATAGTGTCAATGATGTTATGGATGCAAATCTGGTTCTGAGTACCGAAATCCCAAACGCAACAGCGAATAATAGCATCATTGCGCCGATTATCCCGGACGCTTGGCGATCCGTATCTCCACCTGAGATAAGCTGATATCTATAATCACACCTCCGAAGGGTTGTCTCAGCAAGATGTTATAATTCAGAGAAATACATTTTCTGTTCACCTGCTGATGTAGACTATTTATCTTTGACTGACCTCTTTAAATCGTTATTACTAAAAAAAATCTGAATCGTAAAGATGAAATTTGGATTCACGTTGATTTCAACTTATAAAAATAAATCGCTTTAATCTGAATTTGTCTTAATCGGGCCCCACACGTTGGAGCGCCACCTGTGTAATGTTAGACTAGATGTTCCTCTCAAGTGTATTTTGAATTGGATTGAAGAGAATGAAATTACTCTCCAGATATTGCCTGAGTTTTCTTGTCACGATCTTTGCTGGTTGCCATACCTGTAATTAGGCAAACCACAAGATGATGGGCGAAAGTATAAATCCCCTAACTCAACCTCCAAAGATGGAGTGGGTTCAACCTGATTGCTGTTGCTGGACTTGAAGGCTGAATTTGCTCCCGCGCTGACGAAAGAATCTCATTGGTGGAACTACTTCACTGAATTATCTCGGCCACAGGCTCCACAGAAACTCCAGTGACTACTTGAGAGGTTGTTTAGCCGGCATTCGCGATAGGCATGCTTGCACACGCGCAACCTAGCTCGTCGAAATGGGGGGGGGGGGGGATCTTGCTCCTGCCGCTAAACTGCCATTACATGTTTTTCATGCCTGACCTTACAACAAACCTACCACATATTCCTTAACACATATCGATAAATGTTTACACTAAATGTCCTTAGTGATCGTAAAAGTAGAGTTGGGAAACCTAAAAGGTGACATTCGGCCCCCTTGAGTGTTGATGTTATTCCCTCCCACTGTCATCTATTCCCGATTGGGATTAGTGACGCCTTGGATAATGTCCCACTCATATTTTATATAGACGGTATCCCCTTTTCGGATAGTGAGCCCACTATGACTCACTCCATGTTAATGTATCCGGTTACCCGGATAGCGAACTGCCTTCCCCATTGCACAATAAATTTAATCACACATGATACTCGTAATTAACGTTATAAATTCAAAGAAAATTTATTCAAAAATTTCATCTTAATCCTAAGAAAATATAATGAAATAAATGCATGTATGAATACATACATATATGCTTCATCTAATTGTAAATTAAATTCTAATTAAGCAAATGCAAACTTATGTCAGTATATATATACAAGCATATAATATATCCATAAATGTTCATATATATGTACATTCCTTAAGCTAGAAGTAATATTTAAAAGATTTAATCTAAAGTTATTAAATGCATATGAAATGCACTTTGTGACGACAAAAAAAAACAGACTAACATAAATGGTCTTTATTTCCCTCTACTGGTCTTTCCAATATTCAGTATCGTTATCGAAGTTGGAGTTAGAACCCTAATGGTAACTAACCTCACCCTGGGACGTGTCCTGGATGGAAACTGATACTATTCTTCCAGACCTTTGTATAGTCGAATACACCGAAAGTTGCCGAACTGAATTCGAGCACTTTGGTTCGTGTAATTGGTGGCACGTTTCTACCACTTTTCTGCCTACAGGCTGCCAGATGGCGCTTTCTCAGGAGTATCGTAGCTAACCTCACTATTTTATGTAAATTCACAATCTGATTTATATATGTATATAGGTATTAAATTAATTTAATAAAGGCAAACAATTTTTGGATAATTTAGTAATTTATTGTCAAAATAAAGACTCACCAACTACTTCCTTGAATTTCGCGTTCCTCCAGAATGATGTGCACAGCATTGAGGGTTTCCGTTGCGATGAATACTAAAGCAATGTTGTTAGGAAAAGAATTGTTTTTTTTTTATTTCAGCCAGAAATAATAAACCCCTTTACAATGAATTTCTAATGCAAATTTTGGACTGTTGCGTCTCTTTTTGAGGCCCTAATTAAGTTGAAATTTACGATACTTGGACTTCTAGATTTAATTTTTTTATATATTCCGTTCTAATTGGGAACTTTTTTACACTGAATTGGCAGGGTGGTTTTACACTGAATATTTTCGTTTGACTGGGTCGCTGTGGTGTACTGCTAAACGTTGCGGGTTGCCTCTTGGGTGGCCTCCCGGTGGTTGGACTTTCCTTCAGATAGTCTGACTGCGGATGTTTTCCAATATTTTGGCTGCGGCTACAGTTGAATGCTGGTAGGACAGACCGCTTATTGACCAAGATGAATCAAAATTAGTAGGACAGCTGCGGTTAGTGGTGTCTCTGCTTCAGCAGGCCGCTCTTCTAATTAGAGTTGCTGGATCGGTGGTGTTTAATTTTGTGTCTAAAGGAGTATGCATTTAACTTTGCGATACGACTTTGGACGGCACGAGGTGATTTATGAATGTTTTAACCGCACTGTTGGTGTGTGTCGATGTTCAGGAGGTGGATTATGTGGCGCTGTGCGCATACGAGACGTGAAATGCAACGCATGATACGGTGTAATAGCGTCGGGGTGCGGTGACTGCACGATGGAATTTCGATTTTGTGCTTTGTAGCTGAAGTGCGCTAAAATTTCTTGGCGCAGGTTCGAAGTACACGCAGGACTTTGTGTGTGTGTAACTTTATGTACGCTGGATATTTTAATTAGCGGATTTTAGGGTCGTTATGCCCACACTGAATGCTTTTTAATTAGTTTGCACTGCCTGGTGCCTGGCGATGTCTTCAAAAGCGTTGTCCTTCTTGAGCACGCGTCGATCCTGGATTTTTGCCATATCTATTCCTCCGCCACGTACATAGCACGGGGATCGTTGGTCACTCCCAGCGACTCACGCTCCTTTTCTGATGTACGAGCTAGTCGTGGATTTCCACGACAACCACTTACGGCTATCACTGATCCTAACTAGGATCTACTAAAAACACAGTTTGAACTAAATGTAGGCGTTTAGTGCACAGACAAGAAGTATTAAAAAGGAAAAAGCGGCAAAAAAAGAGATGGAGCGCGCTTTTGCGGCTCTATTTATACCCACGACTTGGAAAGATGGCGGAATTCTTTTTTTTCCGTCTGGTCATCGAAAGATGGTGGAATTGTAATAGATTTACAATTTTCACTGCAAGGGTGTGTTCTCTGAGTCGTGCGAAAACTGGAATTGAACTTGATTGAAGACCAACAATATAATGAGTCAGTTTCTTTTACTCATTCGCGGGATCGTATATGTTCTTTATTTTATTGATTCGCAGGCTATCTCCTACAAAGTCTACATATATCACGAAAGGTACACTGATAAACTTTTCAACATTTGAAAACTTTATTGTGTTTGTCTCCTCCTTTGGCATATTTTGGCATTACCAATATTTGAACGATTTTCTCTTCTAAAAGTTTGTGCACAATCGCTCGCTTCCAAACAAAAAATGAATTCACATCCGAATCGTCTTCTTTTTCATTCATCACAGAATAGGAGACAATTCGTTCTTTGAACGATGACATTATTTTAAACACATTATCACCGTAGGCCACTTGCACTTTTAATTTATGTGTATTGCTTCGCTGATGCTGTTTCCAGTTCCTTTTATTCACTTCAATGTTACACAAATTGCACACAATATACGATGATGATGATGACGCTGGCAACGCTGATGATATCTGTGGTGATGATGTCGACGCTGATACTGATGTTGATGCTGGCAACGCTGATAATATCGGTGGTGATGATGTCGACGCTGATACTACACACTTTAACAAGTGCGCCTTCAATTTGTATTTTCTGATAAACGTTTTACCACAAAACATACAATAATTCAATTACTTGTTATGAACCGTTTCCGTATGACGCATCAAAACATCTTTACGTGAAAATATCTTATCGCAAATACTGCACCTCATCTTTGTTTTTTTCTTCGTACACACGTTTTTTGACAATAAAGTATTCAACTATGACTTTAAATATGATTCAATTCAATTTATAGTCTTTGCATTCGTACAATAAAATCTATTTATAGAAATAAAAATATGTAGATACATCAGCACTTAGTCATTAGAATACAAATTAAGTTATGGTAATACAACTGGGTTGTCTCAAATGACTAAATTTATCTTAGGGTTCCATTTATATTGCAAGTTATACAAGGAGTATATGTACATTCACAACTCGAGAGTGAGTGTGAATTGTTTTTTCCAATTCAAATGTTTCTTCAATTCGAAGAATGATATAGGAAATGATTATTCAGCCTGTATGTGACTATGACTGAAAGTATATAGTCATACTAGAAATAGTTGACTTCATATATCCGATTCCATTTATATGCCCTTCGCAATCATTTTTTTATATACAATCAAATCTATTTACTATTTATAATTATGGTCAAACAAATAGGCTGACCCAATTTACTTAATCGTAAAAAAAACAATTCACATGTCAATAAAACGATATCTTTTCCCTAAAAATAAAACAAAAATTATATTCCTGTCACCTGCCACCTATTAGCTGTCACCTGTGACCTATTACCTGTCATCTTTCACCTATTACCTGTCACCTATTACCTATCATCTGTCAAATATTATCTGTAACCTGTCATCTATTACCTATCATCTGTCACCTATTACCTGTCATCTGTCATTTTAGGAAATCAGACCAGTACGATTGGAGTCTAGGATTTTAACGATTTCATTCAACCAATCAACGGTCGAGCTGCAGTAAGTTTGTGACATACTGAATCAGAGTACCTCGGTATATCCATAATGAGTAGGGACACTCTCTCTACACATGCATTTCCTACTTCTACAAAGCAAAATGCAGACCTGTCACCTATTTTTTTTTTTTTTTTTTTTATAATTTGCGTGCGCTAAAGGGATTCCTTTTTTCTGTAGTGACACAGTACCCTTATAATGGTAAAACCACAGCGCAGGCATTTAGTTTGTTGCGCAAGTAGCTCCCAGCAATTCATTGCCTATTTTTGGGTGCTACTTACTGAAAGAATAGAAGGATAGGAAAGAGGTTTGGTGCGATGGGTTTTTTTTTCTCAACAGGTGGCGCCTAAATTGCTTTAGTGAGATCAGTTTTTGTTGTGTGTATTCAATTTATAAAAATCATGGCCCTGGTCGGGATTCGAACGCACGACCTGCCCATCACTTAGTGAATACACTACCATCGCACCATTGCCACCTGCCACCTGTCACCTATTCCCTGTCACCTGTCACCTTATATGCCCTTCGCAATAATGAGCATACTATGCTGTACAGGCATGATTAACTAATTACACTCATTAATTGACCACAACAGATATGGCTTATCTCTAACCGCAATGCACATGCCCTTCGCAAATCATTTTTACATACAATCAAATCTATTTTCTATTTTTAGAACACACATTCCATTTGACACAACATCTTTAGCACAAATAAATGAATTAACCACAACAGATATGGCATATCTCTAACCGCAAGGCACTTATCACAATTTGACCTCCACTACTTTCAGTATGCCAGAACCTACCTAAAAATTCCATCAAATGGACTTTCTAAAATCGCTGCTTATCAGTATCCAACACTTTGGGATGTACCTGAACGTACCTACAAATTCCAGCTATGCTTATCAATTTTGTCTCACAAATTTGACCTCCAACGACCCACAATAGATATGGCTTATCTCTAACCGCAATGCTTATCAGTGTTGACTATAAAGTTCAAAAATTCAAAATCGCTGCTTATCTCCATCACCCTTTTCCACCACCTTGGTTCAACCAGTTCCGACCAAAACATACTACTAAGGTAATTGAGCGCATAAACCACATGAATGAATTGAGGAATACTTTTCTTATCAGAACATTCGACATGCTTATTTCACTTCATCGTGCAATGTTTATAAAATTTCCATACGAACCTTCCATCTTCCCCATATCCTGAACATCTGTTTTGGAAAATAAACGTCATCAATGTCAAGCAGCCATTGTTTCTTTTCTCCCTAACCGCTTTACTACCTCCCATTGGTTATTCAGATTTTCCATCATATATGTACCTAACGTATTCTTGGCATGCTGGTTAAGACAAACCCATGCTCTCGGAACTAGGGTGGATTTTCATCTTCAGTTGTTAACCAATGCTTTATAATGGGATGGAACACATTAGCACTTCAATCTTCAACCTCAACTTCACCTTCAACATTAGACCTAAATCCTAAATTCAAAGTTGAAGTGCAAGTCCCACCAACCTTGAGGCGATGTTTTCAGTTTTCCCAACATGCAAATGCTTATATTTTGAGCGAATTTTCTCGCTTGCTTGTATTTTGACATAATTTTCTCTTTTCTTTACAACCATTCTTTGTTTCGCTCTTGAAGTTACATTTTTCATTGTGTTTGACTCAACCTTAAACGCTAAAGTTCTCGCTCTTGTCAAAGTCCAAGTCGAAGTTGAAGTGTTGATGTGCTTCTACCATTAGTTTCAATTTCAGTTGACCGCAAATCGTCGATGAAATCGGTCACCGTTATTCGATCGACTTTGGTTGTGATATGAAAACTCTCAATGCAAATAATAAATTTCTATTGTTTTATTTGGTGTTATGATTATTGTAACAAAACGAAATCGCAATAAGTCAATATATACTGGTGCAGTGCTTAAACTGAATTCTAAGTGCAACATTTAACGTTATTAAAGTGCGGCGAATATAATATGGAAGAATGTCTTCCAATACCATAGTTTCTCTGTCATCTTTTAACTTATTATTTTTCAACCAAGGTAATTTTTTCATAATAATGAATAACACACACTGTATATAAGACAATTTATTGTAATAAATATTCGGTGCAGTGAAATGCAAGTGAGTTGAGACGGGGAAAGGACGAGTTATGTGGCTGTATTACGAGATTAACATTGATTTTTTCCCGTTTTTAGCGACTTTCTTTTGCGATCGACAGGACGTATACGTAACATATTGAGAGTGATTGTGGAAATGAAAAAAAAATAATAGATTTGTTCCTTACTCGAGGACACTGTGTTTAGCTTTTGAATCTGAATTAACTCCAATAATTTTCTCATACTCAGCACTGGTTCCATTAATTAACAAAAAAAAAACTCTTTTAAGAGGCCCCTTTGGAAAGCCGGATTCCTTGAACCTTGCAGGCAGGGTAGTTTCTTAGCATTTGCTTTTGTGAAAACTGTTACGAATTCCACCCTCATAATGCCAAAGGCTCGGACTTTTGTATTAATGTTTGTTTACAATGGATTCTCTAAAACAATATTTTTGGTTTTACTAAAAGCTGGATGTCATGCTTGTTATTTTTTTTGCTGCACTTGTTCCAAGCACCTACAAAAATTGTACCGAAAAAATAGGTTGATATTGGTTTTAGCTAGCGTTCTCGCATAAGAATCATCAAAATCGTAATCATACTTTCATACGTTACCTTAAAAATAATACTACCATTGTCAGGTATCGAAACTATGTCAACGATGATACAACTTAAATAGATTGATTATGTCGGATTTTTTTTAATGTCCTCGTGATTGGGCTTCTCAGTGTTGTAACTTTATCTATTACTTTCCTAAATTCGAGTGATTTTGTTAGCTCTCAAGCCGCAGAAGCTGAGAATTCAAATGCACGATCTTATTTTGTAAGTACTTACTGAGCTCTTCAGCCGCTATTTATTATGATCGTAGATAGGTACTACAAGATTAAGAATTGGTTCAATTAAGTTCAATTCCATTTCAATTTAATTTCGTTTACACAATTACTTGCTTCTATTCTTATGACTTATATATGATGGCCCATGAGACATAAGAATCAAATTCCCACTTGAACAAAATTAACCTTCAGTTTATTTCACCCAAATGCACTTCGATTGCTTAGTGACTGCGACATATTTTCAATGCTGTTGGAGTAAGCACTTGACCCATTTAGTGAATGGTTGTTTTTCTTTTTAATTTGAATTGATTAAAGATGGCTCGAAATCTTTGAACTTGTTTCTCTAAGTCCTTTGCCGAAACCAAAATATCGTCGAGATAAGACGAAATTCCTTCAAGTCCAGCCAGCATAACGTCCACAATTTGTTGAAAAGCTACAGGCGCTTATGTCATACCGGGAGGTAAGCGATTGAACCGATTAAGCCCTCGGTGAGCGTTTATAGTGAGCCAATCTTTGCATACTTCGTCTACCTCTACTTGAAGATAAGCATCTGACAAGTCAATGCGACTGAAGACCTTATCACTAGCATGTTTGGTAAATATGTCTTCCGGTAGAAGGAGTGGATATTGGTGTAGCTGCAACGCTTCGTTTAACCCTGTTGAATAGTTTGGGCAAATACGCACGAAGCCGTTGCCTTTAATCACTGCTACAATTAGTGCGGCGCAGTCAGAAAAATCGACCGGTATAATAATACCGGACTGAACTAACCTTGAATAACAGGTTTTGCATTTTCCTTCAAATGCATCTTCGGCTTGAATTTGGTGAAGTGGCCCATGATACCTTTGCTTATAACTTTCGATAAAAAATTTATATTGAAATAACTTTCGTGAGATAGCAAATGATGGGTTAGGTTCCTATAGATTAACCTTGAAGCTGAGGAAGATGCTCTAATTAGGTGCTGATCGTATAATTTGTCATCCACTTTAGCAATGATCATTGCAAAAAGCCTCTGCCCGTCGTTAACATTAGTTAAAGTAAAGGAGACATTCATTTCGAGAGATATCGCTAGCTGGTTCCAATCCTTAAATGGAGAAGCATTGGTTTGTAGCAATCTTATTAAGATAGTATTGGAAAGATTATTCCCGCTTCTCATTACCACTCCGGTTAAATAATCAGAATGAGCTTTCAAGTTTCGCACGTAGATGGGAGGCAAACCTGACTCTACGTGAATAGCGTAGGTCGGAGTCGCTTTTGGTAGCCGGAATAGACGCTTGAAAAAGAATCTTTTGACTGCCTCAAATTCTTCGAGGGGGCTCACACCAAAGTCCTACACAACATAGCACATACAAGTATTAACTGTGGCGTTAAACACTTGATACTTCGAAGAAAGGTCAATGTTTTGATTGGCGGAGAACTTCGGCCACATCATGTTGAGTGCCAGTTTGGATTCAATACTTTTTTCTCTGGCATGCTTGTTAAAGTTTTGATTATACGACAACAAAACACCCAGGTACTTGAACTCACGAACTACCTCAATTTGCTCGTTGTTAAGGCGCCAAGTTCCTACCCCAGGACGTCTTCTCTGCCGGTTCTCAAATACCATGACCTTGGTTTTTGCGACGTTGATATGGAGATCCCAAGTTTTACAGTAGGTAGGGCGGGCCGCCCCTTCCGCCCCTGGTTAGTCCGCCACTGGGGAGGGTTCCTCTAGGTAGTACATTATCAACTACCGCAGCGGTACGAGGTTGTTTCATATAAGCTTTTTCTTCTTTTCGTATGTCCTTTTTCTTCATCCGCAAAAGCCACGCTGAGATGTCATAACATCAGCTTCAGCGATCAGCCGATAAAATCGGTTCCCACCAGATGCCATGCATTAATGAAGTCAGCGTGCGTCCATGCGAATCCTTCTGTGTATAAGGATCCTCTTACCCATCCCTATCTCTGCTTCCTTTATTTATTTTACTTTTACTTTCTCTGTTTGGCACGATCAATTTTGTTTCGTCAGGGTAGCTTATAAGCAGCAAAAACCCACCCCACCATCGAGTGAATGCCGTGCAACCGCAAGCGTGCCAGCTGCTGCTTTTCGTGTCTTGTCGAGGAGCATCCATCTCCACATCGAAACTGTCTAAAAGACACACCTGAACGTTACAATACCCAATTTTCTCGCATTAACAAGCGGAAAGTTCTGTACATTTAAGGGGTTATAGTCGGAAGTATCAAAATATATAGATAAATCATGCAGGATATCAGAGTAAAAATCTTCTGTATTTATTGTATAAATTAATGAATCTGTGTCCATGTAATTAAGAAGCAAACTGTTAGTAAATTTTATTTTCATATATTCATAATGGAACTCCTACATGAGTAATTTTGAAAGTTCCAAAACAACGAAACCCAAATAAAGTGGTTTATTATAGACGACTTTTACCCTGTTCAATTGAATAGCAATCATGTTTTCCGAAAAAATGTACCTACTGTGAACATTTGGTTTTGCTTATAAAGCCCGTGCACGTTTCTTCTTACCAATACTCTCCCAATGTGTGTCAATTTTAACATCAATTTCATCATAGACGCTATTATTCATTAGTTTGAAAAAGTTTTTTTCAAAAACATTTTCAGCTTTCATGCGATGGTGAGTATTCAATTCAATATACTTTTGAAGCCAATTCGATTGTTTGAATTGAATGATTCTGTGAATTTTTTTCAATATTAAACCATGTTCTAAGGCTTGCTAAATTTGTTGTTTGCTTCCGAATATCTATGACAACATTGCGATAAACCACCACACCTTTTTGGATATACATTTCTAAATTGGTTAATAATTCCAACTCAATGTCTGTAACTTTGAGCATAGCATCCCAAGATAAGCTTGGTGTTGTATAATAGTTGCGCAACTTCATATGCTTCATCGGAACATTCGTCATCAGTTAGTTTGTTGAAGAATGCACTTTTTTCCGTAAAAGATTTCTCTTCTAAACGATCCCATGAACATAGATAATCATAAGGAAACACACCATTCCTTTTGATTAAATCGAATTCTTGAGCACAACTAAAAAAAGAAGTTGTTAATTTAAAATCAACATTACCTAAATTTCTCGATAATGAATCAATACTTTCGTTCAGAAAGCGACAGGAATTAAGAAATCTCATTTCAAAATAAGTTTCTGATTTCTCATCTACAAGTATTTTCTTAGAATTGAAATATACTTCTCCTTATTTAGAGTTATGACATTTATTTCTCCCTCCACTTCATTCAATGAGGAGAAAAATAAATGGCTGTCATAGCCTGTGAGATTATGTAAAAAAAATCGGAATGAATTCAGGAAGACTTGATCTTAAATTACATTGGTTATGACTATGCCCTCTATATTCAACTGTAATATGGCAATGATCTGTTACTCTATACTGGAATTCTACAAATGGTTTCCCACAAAATACGCAGCACTTATCGTTCTCCTGACACCATTGTTGTTGCATTGTGAGTACTTTCATCGGTACTGCATATTTATAGTAATCAGCATACAGACGTTTAATGTCTTCACTTAGATTGATGATAAAGTGTCTCGTACAGTCTGGTCCTATAAAATAAAAATAAGATTATTAAAACATCAAAAGAAAAAAAATAGCAAACTTCTTACCTATAAACGTTCTCATTGAATTCTTTCTTTTATCAAAGAAACAATTAATATAGTATGCAAATGCGCAAGGAACATGTTGTTGAGTTGTTGTTGTTGATGATATTGTTGGGTCAGGAAGACAAGTACTTACAGGTAGTAAAATACTTTCGAAGTTGTAATGTTAGACTAGATGTTCCTCTCAAGTGTATTTTGAATTGGATTGAAGAGAATGAAATTACTCTCCAGATATTGCCTGAGTTTTCTTGTCACGATCTTTGCTGGTTGCCATACCTAGAATTAGACAAACCACAAGATGATGGGCGAAAGTATAAATCCCCTAACTCAACCTCCAAAGAGGGAGTGGGTTCAACCTGATTGCTGTTGCTGGACTTGAAGGCTGAATTTGCTCCCGCGCTGACGAAAGAATCTCATTGGTGGAACTACTTCACTGAATTATCTCGGCCACAGGCTCCACAGAATCTCCAGTGACTACTTGAGAGGTTGTTTAGCCGGCATTCGCGAGAGGCATGCTTGCACACGCGCAACCTAGCTCGTCGGAATGGGGGGGATCTTGCTCCTGCCGCTAAACTGCCATTACATGTTTTTCATGCCTGACCTTACAACAAACCTACCACATATTCCTTAACACATATCGATAAATGTTTACACTAAATGTCCTTAGTGATCGTAAAAGTAGAGTTGGGAAACCTAAAAGGTGACATTCGGCCCCCTTGAGTGTTGATGTTATTCCCTCCCACTGTCATCTATTCCCGATTGGGATTAGTGACGCCTTGGATAATGTCCCACTCATATTTTATATAGACGGTATCCCCTTTTTGGATAGTGAGCCCACTATGACTCACTCCATGTTAATGTATCCGGTTACCCGGATAGCGAACTGCCTTCCCCATTGCACAATAAATTTAATCACACATGATACTCGTAATTAACGTTATAAATTCAAAGAAAATTTATTCAAAAATTTCATCTTAATCCTAAGAAAATATAATGACATAAATGCATGTATGAATACATACATATATGCTTCATCTAATTGTAAATTAAATTCTAATTAAGCAAATGCAAACTTATGTCAGTATATATATACAAGCATATAATATATCCATAAATGTTCATATATATGTACATTCCTAAAGCTAGAAGTAATATTTAAAAAATTTAATCTAAAGTTATTAAATGCATATGAAATGCACTTTGTGACGACAAAAAAAAACAGACTAACATAAATGGTCTTTATTTCCCTCTACTGGTCTTTCCAATATTCAGTATCGTTATCGAAGTTGGAGTTGGAGTTAGAACCCTAACTAACCTCACCCTGGGACGTGTCCTGGATGGAAACTGATACTATTCTTCTATACCTTTGTATATTCGAATACACCGAAAGTTGCCGAACTGAATTCGAGCACTTTGGTTCGTGTAATTGGTGCACGTTTCTACCACTTTTCTGCCTACAGGCTGCCAGATGGCGCTTTCTCAGGAGTATCGTAGCTAACCTCACTATTTTATGTAAATTCACAATTTGATTTATATATGTATATAGGTATTCAATTAATTTAATAAAGGCAAACAATTTCTGGATAATTTAGTAATTTATTGTCAAAATAAAGACTCACCAACTACTTCCTTGAATTTCGCGTTCCTCCAGAATGATGTGCACAGCATTGAGGGTTTCCGTTGCGATGAATACTAAAGCAATGTTGTTAGGAAAAGAATTGTTTTTTTTTATATTAGCCAGAAATAATAAACCCCTTTACACTGAATTTCTAATGCAAATTTTGGACTGTTGCGTCTCTTTTTGAGGCCCTAATTAAGTTGAAATTTACGATACTTGGACTTCTAGATCTAATTTTTTTATATATTCCGTTCTAATTGGGAATTTTTTTACACTGAATTGGCAGGGTGGTTTTATACTGAATATTTTCGTTTGACTGGGTAGCTGTGGTGTACTGCTAAACGTTGCGGGTTGCCTCTTGGATGGCCTCCCGGTGGTTGGACTTTCCTTCAGATAGTCTGGCTGCGGATGTTTTCCAATATTTTGGCTGTGGCTACAGTTGAATGCTGGTAGGACAGTCCGCTTATTGACCAAGATGAATCAAAATTAGTAGGACAGCTGCATTTAGAGGTGTCTCTGCTTCAGCAGGCCGCGCTTCTAATTAGAGTTGCTGGATCGGTGGTGTTTAATTTTGCGCCTAAAGGAGTATGCATTTAACTTTGCGATACGACTTTGGACGGCACGAGGTGATTTATGTATGTTTTAACCGCACTGTTGGTGTGTGTCGATGTTCAGAAGGTGGATTATGTGGCGCTGTGCGCATACGAGACGTGAAATGCAACGCATGATACGGTGTAATAGCGTCGGGGTGCGGTGACTGCACGATGGAATTTCGATTTTGTGCTTTGTAGCTGAAGTGCGCTAAAATTTCTTGGCGCAGGTTCGAAGTACACGCAGGACTTTGTGTGTGTGTAACTTTATGTACGCTGAATATTTTAATTAGCGGATTTTAGGGTCGTTATGCCCACACTGAATGCTTTTTAATTAGTTTGCACTGCCTGGTGCCTGTTGATGTCTTCAAAAGCGTTGTCCTTCTTGAGCACGCGTCGATCCTGGATTTTTGTAATATCTTTTCCTTCGCCACGTACATAGCACGGGGATCGTTGGTCACTCCCAGCGACTCACGCTCCTTTTCTGATGTACGAGCTAGTCGTGGATTTCCACGACAACCACTTACGGCTATCACTGATCCTAACTAGGATCTACTAAAAACACAGTTTGAACTAAATGTAGGCGTTTAGTGCACAGACAAGAAGTATTAAAAAGGAAAAAGCGGCAAAAAAAGAGATGGAGCGCGCTTTTGCGGCTCTATTTATACCCACGACTTGGAAAGATGGCGGAATTCTTTTTTTTCCGTCTGGTCATCGAAAGATGGTGGAATTGTAATAGATTTACAATTTGCACTGAAAGGGTGTGTTCTCTGAGTCGTGCGAAAACTGGAATTGAACTTGATTGAAGACCAACAATATAATGAGTCAGTTTCTTTTACTCATTCGCGGGATCGTATATGTTCTTTATTTTATTGATTCGCAGGCTATCTCCTACAAACCACTCCATTTGGCGGTGCTATAGCAACGGTAAAATGGACGGAAAACGAGATGGCTGTTATAAAACATCCCTTACTAGATGTTATTGCAGTGGATGTGAGTTAACCGCGTAAGTCTGGGTTCATTGGTGCATCTGATCTGCGTAGACGATCAGGTATGCTTGAAGTGTCTGGTATTGGAAAATCAGGTATAGTCATGTCTGGTGTATTTCGAAAGCTTGGTTTCTTAAAAAGGATCAGGTTTCGTATTGAGATCTTTGCTTAATTTCGAATTTTTTGAAGTGATGGGGATTTCACTTTTCATTGAGGAAGTTCCGGGTTTCTGGGTTAAGGACAAAACTGCCCGGTTGTCGAGTTGCCCTGTGTTCAGTTTTCCGAACACTTAACACAATTTGGTGTCGTTGTGTTTTCTAGCCCACACCGATAACAAAATAAGTTCCGTTGGGGACTGGGACACTGGACAAACGAGTGGCCCTTGTTTTTGCAATTCCAACATGTGTACAAACTAGTGTCACGTTTGCTGTTGGTGTTCCTAAGAGCTTCAACTTCATACTGAGTTGTTTCTTCATTTGGTATTTCAAGCGCGTTAATTTGCCTCCTGATGTTGAGGGGAAACGCTTGTCTTTGCCGAACTCCATCGCTTTGGTTTACATATTTCTCAATGGTCCTGCAGATATAGACCATTTCGGGTAAACTATTTGCTTTATACGTGATAAGCAGTTCACCGATGCGGCGTTTCACGTTTTGTTTAATTAACTCAATGATTTCCCTAGGGCGTTAGGCGATGAAGTCTCGTGTTCATGTGTGAAATGACATTGTAAAATTCGTCAAAGCTTTCTGTTGCGCCTTGGCGTCTATCAAACATACGACGGGATTTTTCGGAATCCGTTTCTAATGTCTGGTATTGCTCGAGCAGAGCTAGTCTGAGTGTATCCCAATCAGCGTTCGGGTTGGATTTAAGGAAAACCCAAAACCAACTTTCGACTTGGCCTGTTACGAAGAGATGAAAATGCAGGAAGATTTCCTCCCACGAACTGGCGTAACATTCTTTCAGGCGTTCCAGCCGAAAGAGGAATTCGTCTACCGTAATCAACTGATTGTCGAACTTCAAACCCCATTTGCGAAACTCTATCGTTCTCTGAGAAGTGCATGTCGGAATGTTTCTCTCGGGAGGTGAATCTGAATTTAGGTTCAAACCGTTAAGCCTGCGCAGAAAATTCTGTGCGTTTTCGCTCAAATCAGCAGGAATTCATTCCGAACCGTTCGGTATTCTATGCTCGCTTGAGTTTGCATGTGATATCGGATTGTCCGCTCTCCCAGAGGATTGCATTCTATGGATGATATTTTCTCGCGTTGGTTGTCGAGGTGTTGTTGCCAACAGAGTTGCTCTCACTGTTTCGGCAACTTGTTCACGCATGATTAACCGTTCTCTTTCTAACTCAGCTCTAATGGTACGTAGCTCTTCGGATCTTCCCAAGCCAAGTGAAGCATTTACTACCTCGTTAATATAACGGGCTAGGCTCCTGTCTGCTAATGCAGAACGACTGGTACTTGGCACATTCGAATTGCGTACGATTTCATCGTTCGGACCCAAATTTTCTAATGTTACAATGTTGTTACGAACCTCTGCAAAGGGTTGTCTACTTGAAACCGAACCTTGGCTTTCGTTATGGTCTCTACCGTTCCCGCTGGGTTGTGCGTTAAGCGTGCCCGTTTCTAAATCTGGGTTACTATCACGAAGTGCCCTTCGCGCAGAACGGTTCAATGTATTTGCTGGTGTACGAGCACCTCTGTTATTCAATTTGGGTGGCATCGTACTTTCTAATTCTAACTAATTCTATCTTAATGGTAAAAAGAAATATATACTCGTATATATATCTAAGCTTTATAATCTAAGAAACGAAATTAATACTAAAGTTATAAACTTAGCTTATAATGATCTTATATGATAGCTTACGATACTTAATCTTACTATAACTACGTAAACTGGAAAAGTTTTTATAAATCTTAATTTAGATTTTTATAAACCTTAGCTTAGACTACTAAAGAATACTTATTGATAAACTAAATACTTATGCCTATCAATACTTACAAAAAAAATAAATGGAATTTGCTTAAGTCGGATTCAGCCTAGGGTCTTTCCATTACCGTTTGGAAAATTTTGATAAATGCTTTACTGATTCTAAGTCGGATAGATATAAAATATACTTATCCAAGTCAGAATCTAAATCTAAATTCTATACTTAACTCACTTATAATAATACTTAGGTTATTATAACTATATCTTAAACTGGATGATAAACTATATAATAAATTAAATACTTATCTAAACTTGAACTATATCAGGACTACTCCTCGATATGTAACTAAACTTGAACTATATCAGGACTACTCCTCGATATGTAACTAAACTTGAACTATATCAGGACTACTCCTCGATATGTAACTAAAATTATCAAACTAAATAAAATTAAACTTAACCTGGTGCATGGGGAAGCGTTGCTTTTCCGGGCAATCCTTTTATGGATGCATTAAATTTTCTCAATTTACGATCGGAAACTTGCTTTTCCTGTACTTACGAATAAGCTTCCAATTCCGAGCCTCGAAGCAACTGACCTAGATTTGGTTTCAATGAACTTATCTCTAGCGGACATCAAGTACTCGTTGAAAATTCAGCCTACCGTTTATAAAGCACGTGTATTTATCTTGGGCCATTATACAACAGCTATGACTCAGCACTCAAACGCTACAGTCGAACAGTGGTTTCTTTGAACCGATAGTTCCGGACGCTTGACATCCTGAACCAATGTGTTGCATGCTGACGTATATTCAAAACTGGAAGATGTTATCAGAACACTTAAATTTCTCATAAGATAAAATCTCAAACGCTACAGTCGAATAGTGGTTTCCATGAACCTATAATTCCGGTCGCTTGTCCATCTTACTATGAGTGGATATATGTTACTGGTTTCTGTGGTGTGGATAGTTGTAAATATCTTATTTTCTCTTGTATTCTAATGTGGGGTTACAATTTAAAGTTGGGTTAAGGTTTCCGAGTAATCAGGTGTATGTTGGGATTCAGCCACCCCACACGCAGTCACGAACAGTGGTCACCATGAACCTACAGTCCGGTCGTGTGACGAGCTGAATCTCAAAAACACGCGCTGTTTCGGAATAGTGTCAATGATGTTATGGATGCAAATCTGGTTCTGAGTACCGAAATCCCAAACGCAACAGCGAATAATAGCATCATTGCGCCGATTATCCCGGACGCTTGGCGATCCGTATCTCCACCTGAGATATGCTGATATCTATAATCACACCTCCGAAGGGTTGTCTCAGCAAGATGTTATAATTCAGAGAAATACATTTTCTGTTCACCTGCTGATGTAGACTATTTATCTTTGACTGACCTCTTTAAATCGTTATTACTAAAAAAAATCTGAATCGTAAAGATGAAATTTGGATTCACGTTGATTTCAACTTATAAAAATAAATCGCTTTAATCTGAATTTGTCTTAATCGGGCCCCACACGTTGGAGCGCCACCTGTGTAATGTTAGACTAGATGTTCCTCTCAAGTGTATTTTGAATTGGATTGAAGAGAATGAAATTACTCTCCAGATTTTGCCTGAGTTTTCTTGTCACGATCTTTGCTGGTTGCCATACCTGTAATTAGGCAAACCACAAGATGATGGGCGAAAGTATAAATCCCCTAACTCAACCTCCAAAGAGGGAGTGGGTTCAACCTGATTGCTGTTGCTGGACTTGAAGGCTGAATTTGCTCCCGCGCTGACGAAAGAATCTCATTGGTGGAACTACTTCACTGAATTATCTCGGCCACAGGCTCCACAGAAACTCCAGTGACTACTTGAGAGGTTGTTTAGCCGGCATTCGCGATAGGCATGCTTGCACACGCGCAACCTAGCTCGTCGAAATGGGGGGGGGGGGGGGGGGATCTTGCTCCTGCCGCTAAACTGCCATTACATGTTTTTCATGCCTGACCTTACAACAAACCTACCACATATTCCTTAACACATATCGATAAATGTTTACACTAAATGTCCTTAGTGATCGTAAAAGTAGAGTTGGGAAACCTAAAAGGTGACATTCGGCCCCCTTGAGTGTTGATGTTATTCCCTCCCACTGTCATCTATTCCCGATTGGGATTAGTGACGCCTTGGATAATGTCCCACTCATATTTTATATAGACGGTATCCCCTTTTCGGATAGTGAGCCCACTATGACTCACTCCATGTTAATGTATCCGGTTACCCGGATAGCGAACTGCCTTCCCCATTGCACAATAAATTTAATCACACATGATACTCGTAATTAACGTTATAAATTCAAAGAAAATTTATTCAAACATTTCATCTTAATCCTAAGAAAATATAATGAAATAAATGCATGTATGAATACATACATATATGCTTCATCTAATTGTAAATTAAATTCTAATTAAGCAAATGCAAACTTATGTCAGTATATATATACAAGCATATAATATATCCATAAATGTTCATATATATGTACATTCCTTAAGCTAGAAGTAATATTTAAAAGATTCAATCTAAAGTTATTAAATGCATATGAAATGCACTTTGTGACGACAAAAAAAAACAGACTAACATAAATGGTCTTTATTTCCCTCTACTGGTCTTTCCAATATTCAGTATCGTTATCGAAGTTGGAGTTAGAACCCTAATGGTAACTAACCTCACCCTGGGACGTGTCCTGGATGGAAACTGATACTATTCTTCCAGACCTTTGTATAGTCGAATACACCGAAAGTTGCCGAACTGAATTCGAGCACTTTGGTTCGTGTAATTGGTGGCACGTTTCTACCACTTTTCTGCCTACAGGCTGCCAGATGGCGCTTTCTCAGGAGTATCGTAGCTAACCTCACTATTTTATGTAAATTCACAATCTGATTTATATATGTATATAGGTATTAAATTAATTTAATAAAGGCAAACAATTTTTGGATAATTTAGTAATTTATTGTCAAAATAAAGACTCACCAACTACTTCCTTGAATTTCGCGTTCCTCCAGAATGATGTGCACAGCATTGAGGGTTTCCGTTGCGATGAATACTAAAGCAATGTTGTTAGGAAAAGAATTGTTTTTTTTTATTTCAGCCAGAAATAATAAACCCCTTTACACTGAATTTCTAATGCAAATTTTGGACTGTTGCGTCTCTTTTTGAGGCCCTAATTAAGTTGAAATTTACGATACTTGGACTTCTAGATTTAATTTTTTTATATATTCCGTTCTAATTGGGAACTTTTTTACACTGAATTGGCAGGGTGGTTTTACACTGAATATTTTCGTTTGACTGGGTCGCTGTGGTGTACTGCTAAACGTTGCGGGTTGCCTCTTGGGTGGCCTCCCGGTGGTTGGACTTTCCTTCAGATAGTCTGACTGCGGATGTTTTCCAATATTTTGGCTGCGGCTACAGTTGAATGCTGGTAGGACAGACCGCTTATTGACCAAGATGAATCAAAATTAGTAGGACAGCTGCGGTTAGAGGTGTCTCTGCTTCAGCAGGCCGCTCTTCTAATTAGAGTTGCTGGATCGGTGGTGTTTAATTTTGTGTCTAAAGGAGTATGCATTTAACTTTGCGATACGACTTTGGACGGCACGAGGTGATTTATGAATGTTTTAACCGCACTGTTGGTGTGTGTCGATGTTCAGGAGGTGGATTATGTGGCGCTGTGCGCATACGAGACGTTAAATGCAACGCATGATACGGTGTAATAGCGTCGGGGTGCGGTGACTGCACGATGGAATTTCGATTTTGTGCTTTGTAGCTGAAGTGCGCTAAAATTTCTTGGCGCAGGTTCGAAGTACACGCAGGACTTTGTCTGTGTGTAACTTTATGTACGCTGGATATTTTAATTAGCGGATTTTAGGGTCGTTATGCCCACACTGAATGCTTTTTAATTAGTTTGCACTGCCTGGTGCCTGGCGATGTCTTCAAAAGCGTTGTCCTTCTTGAGCACGCGTCGATCCTGGATTTTTGCCATATCTATTCCTCCGCCACGTACATAGCACGGGGATCGTTGGTCACTCCCAGCGACTCACGCTCCTTTTCTGATGTACGAGCTAGTCGTGGATTTCCACGACAACCACTTACGGCTATCACTGATCCTAACTAGGATCTACTAAAAACACAGTTTGAACTAAATGTAGGCGTTTAGTGCACAGACAAGAAGTATTAAAAAGGAAAAAGCGGCAAAAAAAGAGATGGAGCGCGCTTTTGCGGCTCTATTTATACCCACGACTTGGAAAGATGGCGGAATTCTTTTTTTTCCGTCTGGTCATCGAAAGATGGTGGAATTGTAATAGATTTACAATTTTCACTGCAAGGGTGTGTTCTCTGAGTCGTGCGAAAACTGGAATTGAACTTGATTGAAGACCAACAATATAATGAGTCAGTTTCTTTTACTCATTCGCGGGATCGTATATGTTCTTTATTTTATTGATTCGCAGGCTATCTCCTACAAAGTCTACATATATCACGAAAGGTACACTGATAAACTTTTCAACATTTGAAAACTTTATTGTGTTTGTCTCCTCCTTTGGCATATTTTGGCATTACCAATATTTGAACGATTTTCTCTTCTAAAAGTTTGTGCACAATCGCTCGCTTCCAAACAAAAAATGAATTCACATCCAAATCGTCTTCTTTTTCATTCATCACAGAATAGGAGACAATTCGTTCTTTGAACGATGACATTATTTTAAACACATTATCACCGTAGGCCACTTGCACTTTTAATTTATGTGCTTCGCTGATGCTGTTTCCAGTTCCTTTTATTCACTTCAATGTTACACAAATTGCACACAATATTCGATGATGATGATGACGCTGGCAACGCTGATGATATCTGTGGTGATGATGTCGACGCTGATACTGATGTTGATGCTGGCAACGCTGATAATATCGGTGGTGATGATGTCGACGCTGATACTACACACTTTAACAAGTGCGCCTTCAATTTGTATTTTCTGATAAACGTTTTACCACAAAACATACAATAATTCAATTACTTGTTATGAACCGTTTCCGTATGACGCATCAAAACATATTTACGTGAAAATATCTTATCGCAAATACTGCACCTCATCTTTGTTTTTTTCTTCGTACACACGTTTTTTGACAATAAAGTATTCAACTATGACTTTAAATATGATTCAATTCAATTTATAGTCTTTGCATTCGTACAATAAAATCTATTTATAGAAATAAAAATATGTAGATACATCAGCACTTAGTCATTAGAATACAAATTAAGTTATGGTAATACAACTGGGTTGTCTCAAATGACTAAATTTATCTTAGGGTTCCATTTATATTGCAAGTTATACAAGGAGTATATGTACATTCACAACTCGAGAGTGAGTGTGAATTGTTTTTTCCAATTCAAATGTTTCTTCAATTCGAAGAATGATATAGGAAATGCAGCCTGTATGTGAGTATGACTGAAAGTATATAGTCATACTAGAAATAGTTGACTTCATATATCCGATTCCATTTATATGCCCTTCGCAATCATTTTTTTATATACAATCAAATCTATTTACTATTTATAATTATGGTCAAACAAATAGGCTGACCCAATTTACTTAATCGTAAAAAAAACAATTCACATGTCAATAAAACGATATCTTTTCCCTAAAAATAAAACAAAAATTATATTCCTGTCACCTGCCACCTATTAGCTGTCACCTGTGACCTATTACCTGTCATCTTTCACCTATTACCTGTCACCTATTACCTATCATCTGTCAAATATTATCTGTAACCTGTCATCTATTACCTATCATCTGTCACCTATTACCTGTCATCTGTCATTATAGGAAATCAGACCAGTACGATTGGAGTCTAGGATTTTAACGATTTCATTCAACCAATCAACGGTCGAGCTGCAGTAAGTTTGTGACATACTGAATCAGAGTACCTCGGTATATCCATAATGAGTAGGGACACTCTCTCTACACATGCATTTCCTACTTCTACAAAGCAAAATGCAGACCTGTCACCTATTTTTTTTTTTTTTTTTATAATTTGCGTGCGCTAAAGGGATTTCTTGTTTCTGTAGTGACACAGTACCCTTATAATGGTAAAACCACACCGCAGGCATTTAGTTTGTTGCGCAAGTAGCTCCCAGCAATTCATTGCCTATTTTTGGGTGCTACTTACTGAAAGAATAGAAGGATAGGAAAGAGGTTTGGTGCGATGGGTTTTTTTTTCTCAACAGGTGGCGCCTAAATTGCTTTAGGGAGATCAGTTTTTGTTGTGTGTATTCAATTTATAAAAATCATGGCCCTGGTCGGGATTCGAACGCACGACCTGCCCATCACTTAGTGAATACACTACCATCGCACCATTGCCACCTGCCACCTGTCACCTATTCCCTGTCACCTGTCACCTTATATGCCCTTCGCAATAATGAGCATACTATGCTGTACAGGCATGATTAACTAATTACACTCATTAATTGACCACAACAGATATGGCTTATCTCTAACCGCAATGCACATGCCCTTCGCAAATCATTTTTACATACAATCAAATCTGTTTTCTATTTACAGAACACACATTCCATTTGACACAACATCTTTAGCACAAATAAATTAATTAACCACAACAGATATGGCTTTTCTCTAACCACAATGCACGTATCGCCATGCTTATCAGTGTTGACCCACAGATTTGACCTCCACTACTTTCAGTATGCCAGAACCTACCTACAAATTCCATCAAATGCACTTTCTAAAATCGCTGCTTATCAGTATCCAACACTTTGGGATGTACCTGAACGTACCTACAAATTCCAGCTATGCTTATCAATTTTGTCTCACAAATTTGACCTCCAACGACCCACAATAGATATGGCTTATCTCTAACCGCAATGCTTATCAGTGTTGACTATAAAGTTCAAAAATTCAAAATCGCTGCTTATCTCCATCACCCTTTTCCACCACCTTGGTTCAACCAGTTCCGACCAAAACATACTACTAAGGTAATTGAGCGCATAAACCACATGAATGAATTGAGGAATACTTTTCTTATCAGAACATTCGACATGCTTATTTCACTTCATCGTGCAATGTTTATAAAATTTCCATACGAACCTTCCATCTTCCCCATATCCTGAACATCTGTTTTGGAAAATAAACGTCATCAATGTCAAGCAGCCATTGTTTCTTTTCTCCCTAACCGCTTTACTACCTCCCATTGGTTATTCAGATTTTCCATCATATATGTACCTAACGTATTCTTGGCATGCTGGTTAAGACAAACCCATGCTCTCGGAACTAGGGTGGATTTTCATCTTCAGTTGTTAACCAATGCTTTATAATGGGATGGAACACATTAGCACTTCAATCTTCAACCTCAACTTCACCTTCAACATTAGACCTAAATCCTAAATTCAAAGTTGAAGTGCAAGTCCCACCAACCTTGAGGCGATGTTTTCAGTTTTCCCAACATGCAAATGCTTATATTTTGAGCGAATTTTCTCGCTTGCTTGTATTTTGACATAATTTTCTCTTTTCTTTACAACCATTCTTTGTTTCGCTCTTGAAGTTACATTTTTCATTGTGTTTGACTCAACCTTAAACGCTAAAGTTCTCGCTCTTGTCAAAGTCCAAGTCGAAGTTGAAGTGTTGATGTGCTTCTACCATTAGTTTCAATTTCAGTTGACCGCAAATCGTCGATGAAATCGGTCACCGTTATTCGATCGACTTTGGTTGTGATATGAAAACTCTCAATGCAAATAATAAATTTCTATTGTTTTATTTGGTGTTATGATTATTGTAACAAAACGAAATCGCAATAAGTCAATATATACTGGTGCAGTGCTTAAACTGAATTCTAAGTGCAACATTTAACGTTATTAAAGTGCGGCGAATATAATATGGAAGAATGTCTTCCAATACCATAGTTTCTCTGTCATCTTTTAACTTATTATTTTTCAACCAAGGTAATTTTTTCATAATAATGAATAACACACACTGTATATAAGACAATTTATTGTAATAAATATTCGGTGCAGTGAAATGCAAGTGAGTTGAGACGGGGAAAGGACGAGTTATGTGGCTGTATTACGAGATTAACATTGATTTTTTCCCGTTTTTAGCGACTTTCTTTTGCGATCGACAGGACGTATACGTAACATATTGAGAGTGATTGTGGAAATGAAAAAAAAATAATAGATTTGTTCCTTACTCGAGGACACTGTGTTTAGCTTTTGAATCTGAATTAACTCCAATAATTTTCTCATACTCAGCACTGGTTCCATTAATTAACAAAAAAAAAACTCTTTTAAGAGGCCCTTTGGAAAGCCGGATTCCTTGAACCTTGCAGGCAGGGTAGTTTCTTAGCATTTGCTTTTGTGAAAACTGTTACGAATTCCACCCTCATAATGCCAAAGGCTCGGACTTTTGTATTAATGTTTGTTTACAATGGATTCTCTAAAACAATATTTTTGGTTTTACTAAAAGCTGGATGTCATGCTTGTTATTTTTTTTGCTGCACTTGTTCCAAGCACCTACAAAAATTGTACCGAAAAAATAGGTTGATATTGGTTTTAGCTAGCGTTCTCGCATAAGAATCATCAAAATCGTAATCATACTTTCATACGTTACCTTAAAAATAATACTACCATTGTCAGGTATCGAAACTATGTCAACGATGATACAACTTAAATAGATTGATTATGTCGGATTTTTTTTAATGTCCTCGTGATTGGGCTTCTCAGTGTTGTAACTTTATCTATTACTTTCCTAAATTCGAGTGATTTTGTTAGCTCTCAAGCCGCAGAAGCTGAGAATTCAAATGCACGATTTTATTTTGTAAGTACTTACTGAGCTCTTCAGCCGCTATTTATTATGATCGTAGATAGGTACTACAAGATTAAGAATCGGTTCAATTAAGTTCAATTCCATTTCAATTTAATTTCGTTTACACAATTACTTGCTTCTATTCTTATGACTTATATATGATGGCCCATGAGACATAAGAATCAAATTCCCACTTGAACAAAATTAACCTACAGTTTATTTCACCCAAATGCACTTCGATTGCTTAGTGACTGCGACATATTTTCAATGCTGTTGGAGTAAGCACTTGACCCATTTAGTGAATGGTTGTTTTTCTTTTTAATTTGAATTGATTAAAGATGGCTCGAAATCTTTGAACTTGTTTCTCTAAGTCCTTTGCCGAAACCAAAATATCGTCGAGATAAGACGAAATTCCTTCAAGTCCAGCCAGCATAACGTCCACAATTTGTTGAAAAGCTACAGGCGCTTATGTCATACCGAGAGGTAAGCGATTGAACCGATTAAGCCCTCGGTGAGCGTTTATAGTGAGCCAATCTTTGCATAATTCGTCTACCTCTACTTGAAGATAAGCATCTGACAAGTCAATGCGACTGAAGACCTTATCACTAGCATGTTTGGTAAATATGTCTTCCGGTAGAAGGAGTGGATATTGGTGTAGCTGCAACGCTTCGTTTAACCCTGTTGAATAGTTTGGGCAAATACGCACGAAGCCGTTGCCTTTAATCACTGCTACAATTAGTGCGGCGCAGTCAGAAAAATCGACCGGTATAATAATACCGGACTGAACTAACCTTGAATAACAGGTTTTGCATTTTCCTTCAAATGCATCTTCGGCTTGAATTTGGTGAAGTGGCCCATGATACCTTTGAAAACTTCCGAAAACTCTTTTTGAAATAGTCGAACTTGTGAGTCGTTTTACTCGTTTAAAGATGTATTAACTACATTGCATATTGTGCTGAGCGGCTGGTCCCATAGGTCGAAACGTTCCATCCAGTCGAGTTCAAACAAACAGAGTTTTGACAGATTTGAAACATAACATGAATTGAACTATCGACCTTGAGCGTCTTTAACAAATTTATTTGTGGGAATTAATTTAGGTTTTCCGAAACTTCTTGCAAGACAATGGTGACATCAGATGCAGTATCCATTTACATTCGTACTGTGCATTCATGCAAAACCATTTTCACACATTTTCTCGGATTGCCAGCTGTTTGGTTTACTGCAAAATTTTGTGTTCGGCGTTGGAAACTTCTTTGTTGACGGTGATGTTTACTTTTACTGGTTGGATTGGCCTTCTTATTTGCTGCGTCGTGTGTAGATGGTTTGCGGTTAAAACGGGAACTGAAAGTCCCGGCGTTAGTATAGGAGGCATATGTATGCGCTTTTTCTCTACAAAACTAAATTAGGTTCCTCGCCGCCACTGTTGCGTAGGTGCTACGGGGGAAACACACAATTAAATATATACCCTTCAAATACTATAAATAAACTTTATTCAAAGAGATAATCAGTTAAAACTACTGAAACTAGTGCAAATAAATGAAATGGTTGAATCAAATAGTGCGTGTTACTGAGTTTCTGCTACCTCATGGAATGACAATCAGTCTTAAGGTGAAATGTCAGTTCGCATCTGTCTATGGCAAGTGTTGCCATCTTACTATTTCATTCTATCCATTTACTGCCCAACGCTTTTTTTTCACTTACAGCCAACACGCCAACACGTATACAAAATTGCATCAATCGATATCTAGTTCTAGTTTTTTCCTCTGACCCTCCTAGTACTGAGGTTCTAGAATCGCACTCCGCTATAACTTACATAGATAAAAATCATCCACCCTTGGGTGTATTTATTGACCTAGGATCACATTTGTACGAAAATAGTAATTCGTATTACCGTTAGGAGTAAAACTCTTTGATGGATAACTACATGACAAAAAGTGATTCCTGTCAAACCCTCGAGGAATGTGCATACGGCACATCCCTGGTATACTAAAGAGCTCAAATCGATAAGAAATAGACGTAATAGGGCTTGAAAGCAATTTTTTTTATAGTGCTTCCAAGTCCTATTCAGATCTTGAACTCTATTTCACATTATTCAATGAACTCAAATCTATATCCTGCAACTCATATGTTGACTAAAGTAAAATGGAATTCTCTCTAAAAAATTACCCAAAACTTTTTTGAGATTTTTCAATTAAAAAAACCGATGGCTATCCATCGAAGTTTACTTACAATAGTTCTACAACTGCTGATTCGGCAGTTGCAAGTAATATGTTTGCTGATCATTTAAGTAATTCGTTTAGGGAAACCCCTCTGCACATATATATTTTAGGTATCTAACTAGCTGTTCCCAAATTTCTCATTCGATTTTGAAACAATTTCAAAATTTATTTCTTCTCTGAAAACCGACTATTGATTAGGTCCTGATGGCATTGCACCGATTGTTCTTAAAAAATGAAGTCATGCAATGGCTCCATATCTAAAGTATTTGTTTGAATTTTCCGTTAGTACTGGTAAATTTCCATATCTATGGAAAAGTGATTTTATCATACCTGTATTTATAAAAAATTTCAAAGCTTTCATGTATTCCTAATCCTAAGCTTTTTGAACAAATTGTCTGTGAAAAGTTAATATTTCTCGTTTGCAATATAAATTGTAATGAACAGCATGGACTTGTAAGAAACAGGTCCACTGTCTAAGGCTTTGGAGAATAAGGACGAAATGTATTGCATATACACGGACTTCTCTATTTTGTAAGAGGAGTTTTCAGATGATAATTTTCGCGAGTAGTACGGTGGCACGCTGGTGGTCGCACGTCTCACGGAAATTCATACAACCAAACCTACCCATAAAATAAATAATCGTTAAATACCTACTTGATAAAAGAATGGCCTCAACATAATATAACCGACGTCATCACTCCTTGATTATCTTCAGCCCATTGTTGTTTGAGACAATCCCTATCTGGTTCTTCATACATACTCACACCCTGCACTGTATTAGCCTTCGCCCACTCACCTCTCGCTCACGCCAATGAAATAAATTAATTAGTCATAACAAAAGAGATCGTGTTTAATTCACGTAAATAAAAAAAAAATTATGTTTATTTGTAAATTCATTTGACTATTACTCAGCACTTCGAATTAAGATTTATAAATATCTTTATTGAACGTGATTAAAAGAGAGTTTATAAATTAAGAACTAAAGCTGAATGACTTTGTATGCTAGTTGGTGATGCGAAGATATGTACTTGTATCCCCTAATTAAATCAAATGACATGGCAGGCAACAATGCATGCCATATAAAAGTAATTAAAATTACCTAAATCTGAAACTAACAAATGCAGTAAAATTCGGAAGATATGATGGTAATTATTTTACGATATGTGTAACGAATTCAAGTTAATGTATTATAATAAGTAGCTAAATGTGCCTGATAGATTTAACTTTTATATTTGTCTCTTCATAAAAAAAATGACTCACTGTTTTGAATGTTCCTGGTGTTAATATGTATGTATTTGTTTTTGGGTTTGTGTTGATGTATACCGCAGAATAGATGTGTGCACATCTGGGTAGATCTCGTGTTCTATGAATGTAGGGACCTGTTAAGATAAAAGATTACACAGGCACATAAAAATTGCAATATTACGTTAATCTTTTGGCGATTCTTACATTGATATCATTGATATTAAGCATTTGATTATCTACTTATTATTCAATCGCATGATACGACAGCCTTTGTTTCTAAATTCGCGAGGAGAAATTTTATAATTTTTTTAGCTAGTCAGATATTGGGAATTCGTATAACGTTTAGGATATTGAATGCTACACACGGGTGCATGCGAGTTTACTAAGAATAATGTTATTCGAATCCTGATGATGCGGTTTTTTCTTGATTTGGTGTCTTTTCTCTGTCTTATTCCGAGTGTTGGTAATTTACTTAGCGTGTACGTTAGGTTAGGTAAATGGATTGACGAGGCAGGAGAAACCTGCACTCATCACACTAATATCAGTGTAGATCCATCGTTGTTGCTTGGGGTTTTCAACTCCCACACTAGGAAACCCATGAAAGCCTATGAATGAGCAGGCCATCCTGAAGCATTTGCAAACTTAAGTAAGTCAAAAACGGTCCTGCCGCGAAGGCCTTTTAGCTTCTGGAAAAAGAATTTTCTCAGGAATTTATTTCTGATGTAGCAGAGTGCTGAACAGTGACAGAGAAAATGAAGAGTATCCTCCTGCACTTCGCCATCGCCACAATCTCTGCATAAGTCATCCATGATGATTTCCATCCTTTTGGCATAATATTTCAGCATGTTATGGTCAGTGATGACGCCCACGAGAGAGGACAAAGCTTTTTTGTCGACTTGTACATAATAAACTCTCGGTTTGGCGTTTTTTTTAGAGTGGCCATATTTTTCTGGTTGTGGCACAGGATTAAAGTGTGCTAAACCTTTCATTATTTGCCTCAAGTATTTTGTCCCCAATTAGTTGTTTATGGTTACAGTTGGGAATTTTCACTGTAATGTCGGCCTGGTTTGTTCCGAGTTGTGAACCCTGCCTGGGCAGCTCGTCAGCCTTCTCATTGCCAGACACTCCAATGTGACCAGGAACCCAGCAGAGCTCCTCATTATTCTGCGCGCCAAGAACCCGACAACTACCTACAAGCTTCGATTTTATCTTTACGGCAAAATCGCTTTTATTGCCGCTTGGCTGTCAATGAAAAAGGCACAATCTATATAAGGTATTGTCATCATTGCGACCTGTTCAGCAGATGAAGTCACTGCCAGAACCTCGGCTGGAAAACGCTGCTATTGTCGGGAAGCCTGAATAACCTGGATATTCCGGTAATCTCAGAATAGAATCCCGTACCAACACCCGCGTTCATCTTTGAGACGTCAGTGGATCTGATGGGAGGTGGTTGGTCTATGTGCCATTTTTCCCTGCTGAGGAAGTAAGTGGTAAAAGGTTTTGCAAATTCATAACGGGGGTCTGTGCAAAAATTATTCCCTGTAAATTCTTTAAAGATCTGCGCATGTCCTGTCAGGCTGTTTTCCAGCTGTTAGTCTGGCTTAGCCTGAGGACACTGTTCGCGGCAGCTTTTTCACAAATAAATCAAGGGGTTAGAGGTTTAGCATGACCTCCATATCCGCTGTGGGTGTGGTTCTCATAGCCCCTGTGGAGCTAATGCAGGCGATTCGCTGGATTTTGGTCATAGTCTTAAGGTTGCTGGCCCTGGACAGTGCCTGCAATTAGATCAGATTGCCAAATGTCTGTACCGGCCTTACTACCGCTGTGTAGAGCCGCATCTTTAGCGGAGTGGGCAGGTTAAATTCCGGAATTGACCTTTTATTAGTAAAGGGAACTAACTCCGTTTTTTGAGGGTTAACTGCGAATCTATATTCCTTAGTACAGGTGTTAACCTTGGACAAGGCTAATTCTATTTGCTCACTGAAAGTGGAAAGAAACTTTCCTGTCGCTAACAGTGCTAGGTCGTCTGCACAGACAACTGCTTTTACTCCGCAGCGTTCTTACTTAGTTAGAACTTTGTTGACTACAAGAACCCATCTGTAAGAGCACCACCGGATGCTGATACCTTTATTTGTGCTTCCCCTACCCCTGAGATAATTTGCCTGTTTTTCAGCATGGACATTATCCTGTGCATAATGGTGCTGTTCATTTCGATTTGAACTGAAACTCTTTTTATTGTTTCTGTATTGACATTATTGAAGGCTGCTTCGGTGTCCAGAAAAGCTGCAAGAGTATATACCTGGTCTTTGAGTATGTTTTCGATCGTACTAACGGGGTGCTGTCTCACTCTCAACACTTTTGCCTCTTGTGTAAGCGTGTTGTGCCGGAGATATAAATTCCGGGCTAAGCTTACTCCGAATATAAATGTGTATAAGTCTCTCAAGTGTTTTAGAACAAATGATTTGAGGCTAATAGGTGTAAGGGTTTAGCAGTGGTATGACTTGGCTTGCCAGCCTTAGGTATAAGGACTGCCTTGACTTCACTCTAAGATTTGGGAACACACCCCTTCCTTAGGCAGCTTAGAACTATATATACTTCAAATGTGAAGATATATATCCTTCGCATTTTTGTAGCATCATGGAGAAGATGCCATCACTTCCCGGAGATTTATACCGAGCGTGTAACTTGAATGGTTTCGGTGTGTGGTAATTCGTGCAGCCAATTTTATGTAAGGTGCAATTCATAAAAAAACATAGGGACAGGCTACAGTCCGCTTGGGCGAACTGTTGGATACCCTATTCTTATTCCTATCCCTCATAAGTGGGCGTGACAAAAGTCTAAGTATGGTTGAATTGATAAGAACGCTCTACATATTTTGTTATATAACATTTAAAGGATTTTATCAAAAAAAAAAACGCTCCCTAGCTCAAACTTGGGTGTTTCAATAAAATTGTTTTATTTAATTGTGGGCGTGTCAGTAGGCGGATTTAAAAAAAATTAACACATAAGCATAAAGGGCCCCTAGAGAGTATATATTATGAATTTCAGCTCCCTAGCTCAAACTTTGGATTTTCAAAAAAAATGTTTTATTTATTTGTGGGCGTGTCTGTGGCCGGATTTCAAAAATTCGTAAACTTGATTATTTCGGGACCCTAGAGAGTATATGGTTAAAATTTCAGCTCTCTAGGTCCAGTTTAAAGGCCTAATTTTTGCCGACAGACAGACGGACGGACATGGCTAGATCGACATTACTATCGATGCTGATCATAAATATAGTAACTTTTAGGGGTCTACGGGCAATATTAAGGCATGTTACAAACTATGCGTCAAAATTAATATACCCTTAGAATAGGGTATAAAGAAATGCCTTCGACCGGAGTCTAATTTCTGTTCGGTTGGAAGTTTTTGGACCTCGTAGTGCATTTATATGTAGCAAGAACGATAGGTTCTTCCTTATAACTGTCACTCTTGCGTGTTCCGATGGAAATCTTTCTCTTTAAAATGTTTCGTACTACGTAATTAGTTGGATTATTCTTACCGAATCTAATCTTTTTAGATTAATTTGATCCACGTATCAAGCTATCTTGACTAAGGATAGTGCTTAGTTTTCTTGGATGCTCAATGATTCATCTCATTCTTTCGGTGTTTAACTTAGTAACCTGATTGCTTTTGATAAATTATCGAATAGGAAAATCGATTTATGGAAATGGAAATGACTGATCTATTGAAAAATCAAATAATTACCCCTCGGAGTCACAATTTTATTCATTTATTTTTTTTACCGATTGACACCGTACAATGCGTGCACACTACGATTTGCTAACCGGGAAAAGGGCCGCTAATATGAGTACTTTATGTATATATCCATTCTTTGGTGAAAATGTGTATGCAAAGTTTGGTGTAACACGCATTCACTGATGTGCACCTATGTGGTGCTGTGTGGATAAGATAAGTCATTACATTACCATCAGTGAATTTTTTTTATGGATTATGCCCGTCAAATTCGACATCAAATCAGTAAAATAATGAAAAGTATTTTCAAGTCGTGCGCTACAACATAGTGTATTTTGATCACTTAGTGGTACCAAAAGGCATGAAAAACGGAGATTTTGAAAATACTATAATTGCAAACTATCGACCCATGACCCATGTTCGTCTTGCAGGAGTTCAAAGTAAGTGGGTTATTGCACTTACAATCGAAATACGTCATCTATAGTTGCCGTTTTAGTGCCGTATATCTTTCACATGATAAACACCTCTGTCTTTACCTTTCATATCTTCTATTTCATACATAGCACTGCCAATTTGTCTTACGATATGACTTTCGATGAATTTTGAACATAATTTTGAAGTACTTTGTTTCAGGCGTTGCTAAGTCTGAATTTTCTCCGACAAATTGCACCTCCTGAATTTTCTTTGGAAGTATCTTAGGTTCTCCTGAATTTTCTTTCGAAGTATCTTAGGTTCTATGATTTCTCATTTTTAAGCATAGCTAACTTTCTATTTTCTTTACACTTTTCGCGGATTAACAGCAGTGCATCGGATGTTGTCAGGAAATCAATCTCATCGTCTCTCAACGCTTTCAACCGTCTGTATAGTGAAATTTTGAACTAATCGAGCTTTTTCGATTAATCTATTATGTATGCTAATTGTGAATGAAAGACGAACTAAATTGCGATCTTACATCCGACCTTTTAGAATCTTTATTTCCTTATAATTTCCAAAGCAGGTCTGTACTCCAAAAAAGTGTGTAACAAAAAGAAAGAAGGAAGTAAAAATTAACCTTTTAAAACTGGTCAGCATGTTTTTTTGACAGATATAAAATTTGTACTCGATAAATTAGCTACATCTAGTTGTGACCAGTTACATCGATACAAAGCTGATGAACAGTCGCCATGATAGGAATTTATTGGAATGCTTACAGTTTGTTTTCAAAATTAAAGTGTAATTTATTTTAATCAGTTCAAATTAAATATGTAATTGTTGTATATTTTAGGGAACATATTCCCCCTCTTGAAGGACTGAAGGCTGTTCAAAAACTGGTAATCGGCATAGTGTTGTAACGGCTCGTTTGGTGGTACCGTTGGCTGTCTTCAAAATCACTACTCGAACAACATTATCAGCTCCAGAATGAACATCAGATACTCTTCCAAAGTTCCACTTCAATGGCGGAAGATTGTCATCCTTGATGATGACAATAGCCGTGTTTCTTTGCACGCGGATATAGGGATGGCATCAGAAAACGACTATCGCCGCTTAAGAATTCATCAAAAAAAAACTTGGCAGCACACATGCACCTATGACATGCACCGTGACACAGCTGTAAGTTGTAGTTAAGAAATTTGTATTGAAAATCCTGAAATTGAAAAATATTTACTTCCGCTAATTGAAATTGATGCCAAGCATATTCTAAAATTATGAAAAACAATTTCGCATTAACAGATTTGCTTAATTCAATTACCCTTAAAATGAAGTTTGAAAAATAATAATAATAAAATCACGAATAAAATATTGGGTTGTCAAACTTTGACATTTCCCGAAAAATTCATCGGAAGGTTTCATCAGAAACGAAGAAAATGGATTTTGGAAGCACTGTCTATCCCCGCTAAAGGACTTAGCGGCGATAGCTGTCCCCGCTAAAGTCAGCGTATATAGGATAAGTTGTTGTTGTATTTTACATGCAAATTTCAAATTATCCCTATATCCGCGTGCAAAGAAACACGGCTAATATCGTCTATCTTAAGTGAAGAATACGTCTTGCGCCACTTGATGCGTTGCTGTAAGCTGCTGATATAATTCGGTTTGCCAACGATGCCAAAATTGCTGCATCAGTCACTGCACTCGTTGCCAACGACTAAGATATGATAAGTTTTTGTCCTTTAAATCCGGTTCAGGCAGCGCTACATATGTTGTGCCAATCTATGCCATCGTCTGCGCAAGCCTTTGATATCTCAACCTACGTTTGTTGATTCGAGAACAAATCGTACAATATCCTTAACTCGTTGCGTGCTCCTACGTAATTTGTAGCATTATCGCTATAAATTGTATGGTAAAGACCTCTGCGACTACTGAAGCGCCTCAAAGCACGGGAAATTGTATTATGCTGATTATCTGTAAATGTAGTCACGAAGTTTCTGTTGAATGGGCACAAAACAAGTTAGCGAATTTGGGAAAACCTTGAGGTGTATGATGGTTCCCTTGGGTATTGCCCTCCCGATAGTCACCTATCCCAAAAGAGACAGAGAGACTCCATGGTCATTACTCTACCCTATGTTGGTAACGACCCCTAATCAAATATGTGAACTTAACCAAGCTCACATTACTGGTACGGCACCTGTAACGAACGAAAGAGTAGCTTCCCCATATGCACGAATATAAATTAAACAGACATATCTGTAAAGTATCTAACTACAGAAATAAATATAAGTGTATGTAAATATAATAAATGTCATTAGTTTATTAAATATAAGAATCTTAAATATAAATATAAAATATAATGGAGGTATTTAATACAAGGAAGGTGAGAATATGAACCTTCAGACGGGTTCTCAGGTGTACTAGAAATCTCTATTAATATAATCACACTCAATAATAATCCTTCTAAATTAAGTATCAATAGATAATTTTCTGTTGAAGACAATTATCTTCTTCACACACCGAAGAAAGTTACCTAAATCTTATTCTTTCCTACAACCATAGGCGTGCGTGACAATCGCAACAATTCCCTAGGTTACTTCACTTAATACACCAGAAATTCCGAGTTGAATCGAATATTTCGGTTCGCACATTTACTAGGTACTTTATTAAAGGAATTTACTTTGTAATATCCTATTTTCACCTAGATGGCGTGGCTATCAAATATCATAAGAACTTCGATGGATACTTATTTTCAGATAACACAATCACCCCTATCGGGAATTCCGAGGGAAAAATATTTCCCCCGAACATTTTTTGTTCCCGGGAACAAAATCTACTAGTGACGGCATAATCGAATGATTCCAATAATCGAGATATTAATATTCGAGTGATCTAAATAATCGAATGATCACTCGAGATATAAAAACAAACAACAACACAAGTTTCGCAAAAGGAAACAGCAACAGGAAGCAATTACTAATACTAACACGAAGCCAACGAAAATGCACTTATCGCAAACATTATGTGAGTGAAGTAGTAATCCATATAAAAGTTCTCGAATATCGATTCTTTCGAAGAGTAGTAACTAATTATAAATTAAATAGTAATGCTACTGTTTTTTCATTCGAGAGCTCTTGCATTCGAGATCGAGTACGGGGAATACGAAAAAGGCAGCTGCTTATCATTTGAATGGACAAAATCAAAAACACAGCAGGCCATGAGAATATGAGCTATTATCTTTTCATACTTAAATAATATAGAAACAGGTATTTTTCTCACACAAACTCACCGTCACCACTCACGAGCTTTGTGAGTGTGGGTAGTGTGTTCGGTGTTTAAGTATGTAGTTGTGATGAGGCATTTTGTTCTAAAATTAAAGCAAAAATAAGTTCTTGATTTTTTTTCCCGAATGTTACTATTTTTTTTCATTCGAGTTATGGGACTTGGGGTAGTTGCGCGTCATTTCATTCGAATGAAAACACACACTCACAAGGTTTTTATCACATTTGCTTTGCGACGAATGGGTTGACTTGGTATGTACGTGCAGGAAAGTACGTTCTGTGTTTTTTGTTTTAGTAGTTGTGTGTGAGACATTTTGCTCTAGTGTCGAGTCGAGCGCATCCGAGAGATCATTCGAATGATTCGAAATGAAGAATCGAGATATCTCAAGATATTGCAAGAATCGATTATAATCGATTAAATCATTCGAATGCGCCCATCATTAAAATCTACCCATCGTGAATTTCCATCGGAATGTTTTTTCCCCGGGAATCAGAAAAGTACTTTCGAAAATATGTTCGAATGTTTTGACACCATCAAGTAGACAAGATACGGGAATGCCATTTGTTGAAAAAAATTAAAAATAATAGTTTAATATGTTTAGAAGTGCGCATTTTTTAATATGTTTAGAAGTGCGCATTTTTTAATATGTTTAGAAGTGCGCATTTTTTAATATGTTTTTTAATATGTTTAGAGGTGTGCATTTTTTATTAAAATTTAAAAGAGCTTCACCAATCTGGTCTGGTTCACGTTGCGGTTGAAGCTCTTTTTGTAAAATATCAGTGATTGTAGTTGTTTTCTGTTGGCCTTTTTGTTTCGTTTTATTTCTTCTATTTGCATTGAAATCCATAGCTCTTTCATCCGGGGGTACGAATCAACAGAATTCAAAAGCAATTCAGTTAAGTACGATTCGTCGAAATCTGAAGATAGCCGATTGGATTGCATGGTTTTTTGGATTTGCGATGATCCTGTGGCTGTTTTCGTTTTGTGAATCACCGCATTCCTCCTCATTTCGTGTTTTGATGCAAGAAGCTAATCCGAATCGCTTTGCATCTGAAGAACCTTCAACCGACACACTCATAGCGCAAATGTTGATGACTGCTTCATCCAAGGGGGAATATTTCTATTCTTTGTAAGGACCTCCCCCGGTTGCATTTTTAGCTTGAGGTTCTCGGACATCTTTTTTCTGATTTTTTTTTTGTCACTCCAAACCTTAATAATTTGGAATTAAACATACGTATAAAATATGAAACTTACCCTTTTCCACTCAAATACAGACTTCACGGATAGCCCAACAATGTTCTTTTTTTTCTCCAAGGCTCTCCAAAAGCTGTTCACTTCCTCTTTTTTTCTTTCTGTATATCGATTTGCTATATCCGGATATTTTTCCATATGATTTACTTATAATAATATGCATCTGTTTTGTATTTGTTTCGTTTGACCTTCATCAAAACTAACTGCATTATTTTTCTAAATATTTGGCAGAAAAAAACTTATATTGTTGCTCTTTAGCTAAAGTTCCCAAACGAAATGGTAGCGGAATATTTCGGGGAAAATTATGGCAATATTTTCATCGGATATTTCACGATACCTATTTTTTCCGACGGAATTTTTTGTTCCCTTTCGAAAATTGTTCACGATACCTATTTTGTGAAAAAGGGAAACACTTCGGGGGAAATATTATTCCCGATAGGGGTGAATGAATTTAATTTTTCAGACAAGATAAGAAAACTTTAGAAACGTTCAATCACTTTGATATGCATATATTTGTATATGACGACTCACCGATTTCAATCGTTGACTCACGACGTTTACGACGGTTTCTCGTTCCATATTGATGTGCACAGCATTATGGTGAACGGCTTCAGCCACATTGGGACAAACATTTAATTAAGAAATCTTTTTTTAATTTGGTGTTTGAACGATCTTCACACTACTGTAATGAATTTTATTGTGCTCTTTCGAGTTAAATATCTTTTTACGTATCTGCTTGAGAGAATTTCGGATTTGATACCTTATTTGCATTTACTTAGATATACCTAATTAAATAAAGATAATTCTTAAAACCAGCTCACGATTTTCCTCGGTGTCCTGGCTCTGCAAGCTGTAATTTTATACATACATACATTTACGTACGTGTGATGATGTTAATCTGCTATATAATGTGATGGCTGATTTTCTTGAGTTGATGTTGTGTGTCTACGATGGCGTTCGCTTGGAACGGATGTTCTTGGCTGATCTGATTTTCCTTTATTTCATAGATTGAAGTTCATAGTATTATGATTGGTCATCGTCACAGACGAGATGATGATTTACTGGTGAATATTTCACACTTGTTGGGCGTGTAAATTCTGGCGATTTGGTGAATGTTCATCCCAGGTGCATGGTCTGCAATGCTCCTTTTCTTTGCTTAAGGGCTGCTGATTTATGCGCACATGTTGATGATAGTTTTTACCAGTGGATTAGATGATGTTGTGGTTGCTGAGATGGATTTCCTTCTCCTTGTTGGGTTGCTTTTCCTTCTCCTTATTTTAAGGATACTTTTCCCTTCTCCTTATGTTGAGCCGATGGCCGCCGACTTTATTGACGTCCTTGGTCGCAATTATTTTCCAATAATTATTGTGATTTACAAGTATATATGCGCTAGTCACTTGGATTGCATTCGGGACTGATGATTTTCATTCTGCCCCCTAGGATAAATGTAAAATATACTTGATAAATACCTAATTGTATGAATAATTTGGATGGTCTAAAATGTCTTTTACTTTAAGTTATTATTCTTACTTATTCTTACCAAATGAATTTCTTGTATTTCCTTGTGACAGGATTATTTCTGCTGACTAGGTCTGGTGTTGTCGGCGGCCATCGTTGAGAAAGAATTATTCAATGATGCCGACCGATTATATATACATGTGTATGAATGTAAGTCGTATGCAGGTATCCGGTGTTTTATTTTCTAATTTTGGTACTACCTGTCAAAATGGTATGTTGGTTTTCTATTTTCATGGATATGTTCGTGAATGGAGCTTTGGGCTTTGAGCCATTGGGAAATTTTACATTTTGGTTCAGAATTTTAAGAAATTTTTTTTTTTGTTTGTTTACAAACCAATTCATTTGGGTTCAGCATAAGCTCAGACAAATGGATGAAATGGGACAAAGTTAAGGATTTGCACCTTCATATATATATTTGAATGTCAGGTATGTGTCTGAATGATGATGGGGTTTCATACTCGAATGTCTTTGGCATGGAAAACACCAAGATCATTGCCTTTTAGGTCTTGTAAATTGTAGATATTATTTCCGATTACTGATTTTACTTTTGCCTTTGTAAATTTCGGGCATAGTTTGGCGCTGCGTTTCTTGCCACTGTCACTAAGAATGAAATTTCGTTTAAAAACTATTTGTCCTACCTTCAGTTTCGTATCTCTGCTTCTTGTATTATATACTCGTTCGTATGTGTCATGAGCTTTGGCTAAAAATTCCTTGACACGATGATGAATGATGTTCATTCTTGAAGCTTGTTAAGCGGATACGCTTATAGATAATGCGATAATATATTTATGTACATTAATACATATTATAAAATAGATCGTGGTGTCGACGGCTAATGGAGACGTGTAGAAAATGCTTAATAAGCATTGCGTGAAGTCAAAATGGCTTTTGCTACACAAACTCAATCTCCATTCACCCAAGGAATTTATGCTTTGAATAAATAAGAGATATTACTCTGCCTTGCAAGACACTTAAAACCATCATCGATTGTAAACATCCTACGATGAACAATCCCATGGTTATCCCATGATTGATTGTAAACATCCTACGATAAACAATCCTATGGTTTCACGACGCCAATAATAATTGTGCTAACGTAAACAGTCCAGAGACTGATCATGTCGCATACGAGATATGATTTATACGTTGCCAATCTGTTGAATTCGCTATCTATTCTTCACCCTCATACCCTTTCTTGTGTGCCAGTGTGCACTAAGTGACTGTGTGCACGGTGAGGATTCATTTGTGATGAGAACTTTTGTCAATCCCCATTTAGCAGTCCAACTGATCAGTCGTTTTATTTGAAGAGCATAACAAATTGGTGGCAGCGGTAAAATCGAAAAAAAGTTACAAAGTAAAAAGTGTTAAAATTGAAAAAAAGCCATAAAGTAAAAAGCGGTAAAATCGAAAAAAAGTTACAAAGTAAAAAGTGTTAAAATTGAAAAAAAAGAGTCATAAAGTAAAAAGCGGTAAAATTAGAAAAAGTTACAAAGTAAAAAGTGTTAAAATTGAAAAAAAAGTCATAAAGTAAAAAGTGGTAAAATTGAAAAAAGTTTTGCAACAAAAAGCGGTAGAAAAAATATATAAAAATAAAAAGTAATACAACAAAAGAAGACGCGGTAGAACTATACAAGCGGTGCAACAAAAGCGGTGGACGTAATAAATAAAATGATACCAGTATTAGTACTACTCAGGTAAATTAGTGATAAGCCTAGTTAAGATTTTGAGTGTAATTAATTTAACAACTGTGGTGATAATACAAGTGGAGAGTGTACAGGCTTCAGAGAAGTAAAATTTTGTTTGTACCCATATAGATATATTTTTTATTCAGAATGCCAAATAACGTAGAAGGAAACCAAAGATTAGACATTAATACGCTGGTGAAACTCGTCCCACAATTTCGAAGTGAGGCATCAGAGTTAGCGTCCTTTATTAACGCATGTGACGATGCGTTCCAATTGTCCAAAGAGGATCAAACCGACTTTCTATTTAAATATATCAAGGTCCAGATATCTGGCAATGCAAGGGTTATCCTTGAAAATAAGGTAATTGAGAATTGACAAACTCTCAAAGAACAACTCAAAAGTCTCTACAAGGAGACAAATAGTACATTGGGACTTTACAGAGAGCTCATTAGTGCACAACAAGGAACTGACACCGTACGACAGTTCCAACAATTTATGGAAACAATGTCTCAAAGGCTTGGTTCCGATGCAAAGGAAGTGTTAAAGACACCCAAAGATTTACAAGTGATACATGAATATATAGAAAACAAGGTGATTTTAAATATATTCATAAATGGGTTAAACCCAGAAATATGCAGTTACGTTAATAACTGTAGACCAGCAACACTAGCAGAGGCAGCCAGACATGCTCAGCATGAGGAAGCACGTCTGCTTAATTTAAAGAGAACTCCTAAGAGTGATTTTTCGAACAAAAATTTGTTCAAAATAAACACTAACCAGTTCAAGTGTTTCAAATGTGGGAAAATAGGCCACAAGGCAAATGAGTGTTTCTCAAAAGAGAATCCTAATAGAAGGCCAAATGTAAAATGCAATTCGTGTGGTAAGATGGGCCATAATACAAAGGATTGTTTTTCGAAAAATCGGAATTTAAATTCCAAAAATAATCAAGCTCAAAATTTTCGCGATTAAGAAGCGCTAACAGTAAGGCAGCGTTTTCTTTAAATAGTGAAGAAAGCCCTTACATTTACATTAATTATAAAGACCGCGTGTATAAAATGTTGTTGGATACGGGTGCTTCGGTTAGTTTAATAAAAGCAAAGTGTATTTTTAGAAAAGAACTTAATGTTGAAAAAATAATAGAATTGGTTGGACTGGGAAGTAAAAGTAAAGAAACATTAGGAACTAGTGATATACGTTTTTGTATATGGGAAAATTCTAGTTCCAAGAAAGTATTTCATAGATGGGGATTCCATGTTGTTTCTAACAATATGATCTATGAATACGATTGGTGCGGATTTCCTTAGGGAAATGAAATGCAGGATAGACTACGGTAGTAACACATTCTATGTAAAGGACAATTGTTATGAATTAAGATATAAAAGAGACGAAGCTAATGTAATGCCTAGAAGAGAGGTGTTTAGACTTGTTAAAATTAATAAAGAATTGGTAGACGGTACTTCGGTGATAGTGAACAGATTCGTAAATGAAAGTATTATAGTGCCGAGTTGCATAAGTGATGTAAGAGACGGGAAATGTCTTGTAAGTATGTTGAATATATCAGATAAGATAGTTAAAAATGATATTGAAGTTGAAGTAACGCATTTGAGAGAATTTGAAATGATAAAGAATGAGAAGAGTCGTTATAAAGATAATAAAAATAGAATCAATGAAAGAAATGTTAATCACGTCAGGGATAGAGGCAAACTGATTCAGGATTCATTAAGGTTGGATCATCTTAATAAAGGAGAAGATGATGAAATCAGAAAATTCATATCAAAGTATTATGATTTATTCCTTTTAGAAGGTGAATCACTAACTAATACGAATTCGATTGAGTGTAATAGTATATAAATAAACAGGGCAAGACGCGAAACCAGTTTATACTAAATCGTATAGGTACCCTAAGGTACATGATGAAGAGGTCAGTAAAAATATTAAGGAATTAATGAAGGATGGTATAATAACAAATTCTACATCGCCTTGGAACTCACCAGTATGGATAGTTCCGAAAAAATAGATGCGTCAGGGAAAAAGAAGTGACGAATGGTTGTGGATTATAGGAAACTAAACGATCTGACAATTGCAGATAGCTATCCTATTCCGAATATTGGAGAAATTTTAGATAATTTGGGTCATGCTAAGTATTTTTCAATACTCGATTTGAGAGCAGGATTTCACCAAATTAAAGTAAGGAAAATAGATATGGAAAAAACTGCATTTTCGACTCCACACGGACATTTCGAATTTACGAGAATGCCATTCGGATTGAAAAATGCTCCTAGTATTTTTCAACGTATGATGGACATTGTCCTGACAGGATTAAAAGGCATAAAATGTTTTGTGTACATGGACGATATTGTAGTGTATGGCAAAGATTTAGTAGAACACAACATAAGGCTTGAGGAGGTAATAAGGGCAAATCTTAAACTGCAAGCAGATAACAGCGAGTTTTTGAAAAAGGAAGTCAGTTATCTAGGCCATGTGATAGGAGAAGATGGCGTTAAACCAAACCCTGAGAAGGTAAGAGTTATAGAGAACCTTAAAGCTCCACAGAATGCGAAGGAAATTAAGTCATTTCTAGTAATGTTGAATTATTACAGGAAGTTTATAAAATATTTCAGCCAAATAGCTTTTCCTATTAATAAGCTTCTGAGAAAGGGAGTTGAATTTAAATGGGGGAGGGATCAAGAGAAAGCTTTTATTGAATTAAAGCAGGCATTATCCAGTTTTACTGTACTTCAATACCCAGATTTCAAGAAACCATTTATTGTTACAACTGACGCTTCGAATGCAGGATTAGGTGCTGTGTTGTCACAGGAACACGAAAATAAGGATCTGCCAATACAATTCATAAGCAGAAGTATAAATGCAGCCGAAAGAAACTATAGCACCACGGAGAAAGAGTGCTTAGCCATTGTTTGGGCGGTAAAGGTATTTAGACCATATTTATATGGGCAGCATTTTATAATTAGAACTGACCATAGACCATTGACATGGCTTTTTAATGTGAAAGATCCAGGATCACGATTGGTACGTTGGAGGTTAAAGTTAGAAGAGTATACATATGTCGTTGAATATAAAAAGGGTCTCGATAACGTGGTTGCAGACCACTTAAGCAGAAATATCTTAGTAACAACAAGAAAAGTCAGGAAAAAGAAAAAATGTTCGTGTGAATGCGAAGATAGAGTTAGTGAAAATATTGACAATTCTGTAGGTATAGAAGGAAATGAAAATGGTAGTGGAGGTTCTTTAGAAAATAATTTAAGCGAAGAAAGTCCAGAAGCATTAGCCCATACAAATTTGGAAAAGAACAACGAAATTGTAAAAACAATTAACTTAATAGACATAACGGATAAGAAAAAACAATTGGATATTATTAAAGAATACCATGAAAGTTTGGTTTGGGGACATATAGGACAGAGAGCGACTATTGCAAAGATTAGAGAAAAATATGATTGGGAAAATTTGAATCATATGGTAATAGAATTTATTAAGAGTTGTACGAATTGTCAGCTAGGAAAAATAGACAGACATCCTACACGGATGCCAATGGTAATTGTGTCCAATGCTACGTACTGCTTGGAACAAGTAAATATGGATCTAACAGGACCATATCCAGTTTCAAAGAATGGAAATTTTTACTCTTTGAGTATGCAGGATAGCTTGTCAAAATTCATAAGGTTCGTTCCAATAAAGGACAAAAACGCAGAGACAATAGCAAAAGCGTTTGTAAATGATTGGATTACGTATCTTGGTATTCCAAAAATAATCCTAAGTGGCAACGGAACCGAATTTTGCAATGAATTAATGAAGAATTTGGCAAGAATATTCAAGTTCAAGCACATAACAACTAGTGTTGCTTATCCACAATCCAATGGAGCAGTAGAGAGGATACATGGTAGACTCAAAGAATATTTGAACACAGTAAATTTCGAAAAGGACGATTGGGATGAAGCTCTCAAATTTGCAAGTTTTTGTTACAACTCAACAATACATTCAACAACAGGTTATAGCCCACACGAAGTATTTTTCGGGCGGCAAGCAAATAGACCAAGCAATATTGATAAGTTGGACTTGGTAACAGTAGGAGAGTATGTTAAGAACATTTCAGATAAAATCAGTTCCATAGAAGGCAAGGTAAAAGAAAATTTATTAAAGTCAAAGTTAAAGTCCAAGGAAACGTATGATAAAAGCACCAAAGACGCACCATCATATAAAGTGGGAGACCAGGTGCTAGTCAAAAATTTAAGCGTAAATAGAAAGTTTTTTTTTTTCATATTTATTTATTTATTTCAGTAATAGCCTTACACATTAAGATATACAGATCTTATAAAATTGCGCAAGCTTCAATGTAATTTTAATTTAATGTGTTAACTAGAGTGGTGACAAAGTTAAAAAAAAAAAAAAAAAATTCTATATTTAATATTTAATTATTTTTTTTTTTTTTTTTTTTCTTCATTATGAATAATTTGATTGAAGAGAAAGAACTTAAAATCAAACTAAAGTAAATATGAGCAGAGGAAAATTAAAATGAACAAGAAAGGACACAGGTTACACAAATCTCATCATCATCATCAAAAGGCCTCCAAATACTGCTTGAGCCTGACTCGGAACAGGGTCGTGCAACTTATCGATCGGACGGAAATGGGAAGGGAATTCCACAACCGGACTGCATACGCAAAGAACTGTCGGTTAGATACTAAGTACTTACAGCGTATTGGTACTAGATTGCAAGATCTAATAGAGCGCGGTTGACAAATTTTATTATAAAGGTACGTCGGCTGACGTGTTTGCATTATATTGTGAAGCAATACTAATGTTCTAAAATTAAGAAGGTTTTCAAAAGTTACACCATTAATTTGCTTAGCGAGGCGAGAGATATGGGCGTGTCTTCGCAATCCAAAAATATACCGCGTAACGCAATTATAAGCAACATTTAAAGTTGGAAAAAACATTTGTAGGACCATATGTTATTACTAAAGTAACCGACTCAAATGTATTTTTAAGAACTAATAGGAAGACAAGAAAGGTTTCAAAAAACCTTGTTAAATGTTATATAGAATTAGGTTTGATAGTGATTTTAAAGAACTTAGGGATCTATTAGAACATTATAACAATAAAAAAAAAAACAAAATAAAACTAACTATCCATACTGAAACTTGGTTATTTTTCCTATGATTTTTGAAGCATCTTTCAAGTGAGGGGACTTGTTATTGAAAACCTCAACGGTAATGGAGGATTTTATTTTGATTGGATTGGAAAGACTAAAGTTATCAATGGACACGTCACCAGAATATCCAATGTAAATCTTACAATACACGAAGAACATATTCACTGGTTGACGCAAAAAGTTAACAATATCGAAAAGGAATGCGTCTCTAGCTTTTGTGGCGTATTCCACCATCACAAGCATAATAGACTTTATTTTATTCAAAAATAACTGCGGACTAAACGTCCCTGTACACCAACCGGAATTTCTTGACGAACATTACGTACGAAACAGGAAAGAAAAAGAAACCAGTATTTTGTTTTTGGGCGCTAGTAATTCTACCTTAAGTACTCAAATATGTACAGTACATACATTGAAGCGGTGTATAATTATAGTGGCGACTATTCAGCCGCGCACTCATTTCTTGGCTGCAGTTACACCAGGCTTGACCGCTCGTATACTCTCCGATTTCGGTCGTAAGAACAACGACAAACTTACCTATAAGGAAAAACTGCAGACCAAATTCCCGAATTAGTGGTATAACACCCACGTGGGTCATTATCGTCAGCGAAAGCGTCCACGAGCAACGCGGATAGCCTGTTTTTGTTGCCTGTTCCTCGAGTGTTACGGTGACCCCAATACAAAAGTGTTCCACCGTAAGCACATCAGGGCACCGTAACCGAACGCAACTCGGCATACACAGAACAACGAAAATAATAAGAAAAGGAAAAAGCGCCCGCAATAAAACAAAAAAATGATCTGCGGAGCATCAAAAGCACTCCGGACCCAAAGTTCAGCGCGTGGTTATCCTGCGAGCACCCAGCATATGACATTTAGCAAAAATCACGTGCGAACCAGCATTTGTTTGGCGGTCCCAAGAGAGAGCAGCTACCTCCACTAGTTTCCTATCATAATATTCATCACCCAGTGTACCTGACAGGACAAACCATATTCAGTGTTGATTAGGGGCAAAAGTAGATCTTTTTTTATAAAAGTCGGATGGTGCGATATAATCGAGCTACATATTATATGCACCGGCGTGAAAACACGTGTACATAGACATTTCACATACAGTGCTAACCGTAATCGCTTGCCATACCATCAATTGCGCGTTAATACATAACCAAACCATAGAGCTAATTATTCCTAAATTCATTCCCTTTTCCTGTAAGTGAAGCCAAGAGGGAATTTTATATAAATTTTGTTTTTTTATACCTATATGAATACGTTTAAAAAAAGTGCGCGTGTATAGAGAAAAAGGAAACTTCTATCGACGTCACCAAGGAATTTGTGCACAAGCTTCTTCGACGCATCATGATCATCGGAAACCAGTGAGTACACCCCAAACATTTTTTTTGGCTATCATTTTTTTTTACATAAATATTTTATTTTTATATTGTCTTAAAACTTAATCATATTCTTATTCTTTATTAATGCTAACATGATATATCTATATACCATAAATCACATGAATGATTCTTTAGAAATTAAGAGTACCTAGACAGTTAATTGTCAGCATAAATTACTTACACATTCTAGATACCTATAGTTTTTTTTTGCTCTATATTTTGCTTCATTGAACACATACATAATCACTCGTAGATTACATTAATAACTTGGATTATCAATCTGAATCTACGAATAAATCAGACAAATAAAGATGTGTTAGTTTGATTAAAAGAGTTGAGATGTGTTAGTGTTTAATTTAAAGTGATCACAATTCGGGACAACTCTCATAAACATTGAGGAGAGAGAGAGTAGTCATGGTTTAACGGCGTTTGCAGTTAAAAGGGGCGGGCCCCTCCAAGTGTCAATACATCCACGACACCATTGCTGTTACAAATCCATACCATCTTTTCTTTTCTTTTCTTTTCTCCTTCCCTCAGTCATCTAAGTCACATCGTCAATAGCCCCATTGATAGTTCACGACCTCATGTGTGCGAGGTCACAGTTTATTTCCTTTTGCCTTCTGTTTACCTTTTTTTTTGGCACGAACATTTTTTTGTTGAGTCAGGTAGCCATCAAGCAGCAAAGACCCACCCCATCGTCGAGTGAATGCCGTGCAACCGCAAGCGTGCCAGCTGCTGCTTGTAGTGTCGAGGATCCCATCTTTCCTCACCCTTACCCACCCGTTTACGGAAGTGCTTATTGGCTAGAAGGCACTCCTGATTCTTACACTTTCACCAGTGTGAAGAATTAATGATGATCGGAAAATCACATTATAGTAGATTGTTAAAGAAAATGGATACAATTTATAATTTATTAGGTACTCGTATTAACAGTTCTCGAACAAAAGAAATGAAAAGTAGGTACACGAGAGGATTAATTAACATAGTAGGTACAGGTCTTAAAACATTGTTTGGAACTATGGATGACAATGATGCAAGGTATTATGATGAGGCAATAAAGTCCTTTAATAAAAACGAAGAAACAATAAAACAAGGGTTAGAAGAAGAAATTAATATAATAAAGAAGTTGAATGATCAAAATAAGAATTTGCAAACTAATATTGAAACAATAAATAAGAAATCTTCTGACTTTATGGAAGCACTGAATACTTTAATTTTTGATAACAATGAAGCAAAAAGGAAAGAAATGATTTTTGAATACCTGCAAGACATGTAACTAAAAATAATTTCCGCAAGTTTAGAGTTAGAATCTGAACTTGATATCACTATAGATGCCATTTAGTTTCTTCAATTGAGCACTGTACACCCTTCAATTATAACTCCAGAAAAAATTATAGAAATCTTAATGCTAAGTAAAAATGAACAAAATTTGATTTACACTCCAAGTATAAGTATGTACAATAAAATTATAAAACATGCAAAAGTAAAATGTTTTGAGAAAAATAAAAATATTGTAGTAATTGTGGCTGTACCCTTTCTTGAAGCAAATTCATATGATGCATACAAAGTAATTGCAATACCAATATTTGAAGACCACAAACAAGTAATGTTCGAAAAAAGATATAATTACTTTTTCATATCTAATGATAAAGAATATTTTGGAAATAAGGATGATTTAAATGATATCACAATGTATGAAGATTCATATCATATTCTATGGAAGATTGTATTTTAAATAATTTTATGAAAAGAAGTAAGAAAATATGTAATATTCGAATAATCCCTCACAATATTGAATCATATATAAAGTTGTTAGAAAATAAGTACTTATTTTTTGTGTCTGAAAATACCCAATTTAATAACAATTGTAGTCACCATATAACTCGAGGAATAATTAAAGGAGTGGGATTATTAACTCTTGAAAATAACTGTTGCTTTAGTACTGTAGATTTTAAGATTGTAGCTTCAGAAAAAGGTAATGAAACTCACCTCAATAATGTATATCATAACTATTCTGATGATTGTTGTTTTAACATAAGAATTAAAGATGTAGAACCCATTGAATTTGTAAAAAATATTAAGGCCAATAGTATAAAGGAAATTGAAGATCTAAGTATTGAGATCAATAATCAAAAATCGAATTTGTCAAAATTCTTGAATGTTAAACTTAGACCAGCCGAGTTTGGATATGGATTCATGAGTTTGTTAGTCTTAATTGGAATGGGTTTACTCACCATTAAATGTATTAAAGGTAACAATACCTTAACCTTATTTAATAAATGTTTTAATAAAAAGGAACGCAGGCCTGTAGTAAAGCATACCGTTACCTACAAAAATAATTAAAACAGGAAAGTATTTATCCTAGAAGTTTAAGATATAATTATGATTTATAAAAAGGAATCATGAAGAAACACATTATAATTTTATTTCATATTATATTCTTGTATTGTATTATACTTTGATTTTACATTATATTCTTAGTTTAAGAAGTACATAAATAAATAAATTAGAGGTGTGACATGGGTTTTTGGTATTCGGATGGTCCTTGTGCTCACGGTTCATTCTGGTGTATTTATTTACTTACTTTTCTTAAGGGGGGAGGTGTTAAGCGGATACGCTTATAGATAATGCGATAATATATTTATGTACATTAATACATATTATAAAATAGATCGTGGTGTCGACGGCTAATGGAGACGTGTAGAAAATGCTTAATAAGCATTGCGTGAAGTTAAAATGGCTTTTGCTACACAAACTCAATCGCCATTCACCCAAGGAATTTATGCTTTGAATAAATAAGAGATATTACTCTGCCTTGTAAGACACTTAAAACCATCATCGATTGTAAACATCCTACGATGAACAATCCCATGGTTATCCCATGATCGATTGTAAACATCCTACGATAAACAATCCTATGGTTTCACGACGCCAATAATAATTGTGCTTACGTAAACAGTCCAGAGACTGATCATGTCGAATACGAGATATGATTTATACGTTGCCAATCTGTTGAATTCGCTATCTATTCTTCACCCTCATACCCTTTCTTGTGTGTAAGTGTGCACTAAGTGACTGTGTGCACGGTGAGGATTCATTTGTGCTGAGAACTTTTGTCAATCCCCATTTAGCAGTCCAACTGATCAGTCGTTTTATTTGAAGAGCATAACAAGCTTTTAGTATGATATCGAATTCAGAGTTGTTGAGGCTCTTTAATTTCTTTAATAGGATGTAATCAGAACCGTGTTCAATTTTTGGCTGTCCGAATAGTGCTTCATGAGGTGATATACCTATGGCTGTATGTTTAGTTGCTCTAAGGGCGCTAGTTATTTGTGGGAGATATTTATCCCAAGTATCTTGGTGCCTATATAGGATCGAATCGCAGCTAGTATTGACCGATTTACTCTCTCACTTGCGTTGGCTTGCGGCGAGTAGAAAGCTGTCTTTACATGTTTAACCCCGTAATTGCTAAGAAATTTGGCAAATTCTTTACAGGTAAATTGTTTCCCATTATCAGATAAGACTGACTCTGGTACTCCGTATGTTAGGAAAACAGTTTCTTCTAGGAATTTGATCGCGTCTTCGCCGGTAGCTTTTCGCAAAGGCGTGACAAGTACAAACTTGGTTAATTGGTCAACACAAACGATTGCGTAAGTATTTCCATTTTTCGATCTGGGATATGGTCATATAAAATTAATGTATATATACTGAAATGGTCTGTCCACAATGACAGCTTAACCTATTGGTGGTCTTAATGTCTTGTTTGGAGCTTTAGAGGATTTACAGATTTCACAACTATCGATGAAGGTTTTCACTTCCTTTGCCATATTGGGCCAATAGAAACGCTCTCTCAATCGATATAGGGTTTTTGCTATCCCACCGTGAGAGGATCTGGGGTGGCTCGTGTGCCATTAAGATTAGAGTTTCAGTTAAAGATTTGGGAATCAAGAGTTTCCAGACTGAGTCTTCGTCTCCGGGGTTCCCTGTACTAAATTTGATGTTGGTTCCCAACAAACTAATCGAAGCACTTTGCTAACCACTAAGGGTGAAAATTACGCGAAGGGCTCACGCACATGATAGGGGCTGGAAACATGTGAGTGTATATGAAGCTATTTGCTGAAAGGCAGAACAATGGAAACTCGGACTGAGTTTCACACTTCAAACAAATAGCTCCAAGGAACTGCTCACAAACGAAAAACTCTGCACTTAATTTTGCATATAAGCAAACTTCACGACAAAACAAATCTCTATTTTTCAACCGACGAAATCACGCACCACGTAGTTAGCCACGATCAACACACAACTGTCAAAAGGTTGCATGCAGAAAATCATCGAGGATTAGGCTGATTCAGTCGCACACAAACCAACGCTCGTAAGGAAAATTCCATCGAGTAGCCTGCTGGCTCTAACCACCGCCAGCTAAAATTACAACAAACGAATAGAACATATAGCAACGCATGGCCATACTGCTCTAACAACAGCCCGTTTGAGATCGTATTAATCTAGTACAATTACGATCTTAACATAGTTTATATCATGCAAGTTAGGGTCAATGATTATTTATGTATATCAAGAATAAAAGTCCAGCTGATTTATTATGCAAGATCTATGTACCGAGATTACGAGGTTGGCTTGTGGAGAAATTTGCGGCATTCAAGTTTGTGATGTTCATCCCCGCTGATCAACATATTAGCCAAATAAAATAAATTTATAACGTGGTATTTGAATAGTTTTTCTTTCTTGAATTTATTAAAAGACATTTCAGTGCAACAAATAATTGAAGGCACCTCCTTCAATTAACAATAATTCCAAGCTCAACTAGCTAGGAACATGGTCCTTCGATCCTTTTTAATTAAACGAACTAGTGAAAAGTAAGTGATTTAAACTACTTTAAGACAATTAAACGTGTGTACTGTGAGTGAACGTATTGGATCACCAATCCAATTAAAAACCACAAGAAAAAGAGTGTTTCAAGTAAAACATTTAAAGTGTGCTGTGGAGAGAGTGTAGTTGGATCAGCAATCCAATAAATATCACATCCGATCAACGACGGACTGTCGATCGGCCACAGTACCCAACGACCTGGAAACTTCCGAAAGAAACGGAGTCAAAGGAGGCGCAGTAAAGCGGTTGCAAAGGAATCATCACTAAGGGTGACAACTTTACAAAGCCTTCTGCAACTGTAACTGATAGTTACATATACTGAAGTTACAGTTGCACAATCAAATCAAGGTAGGAATATCAATCCTCTTTAATGCTTTTTATTGCTAAAATTGTACATACGAATTAACACGTATATATACATATTTTATTATATTACGCAATACGCAAACGCACCGAGTCAACGATTATTGTATCCAACGAATTCACTGTGGCACAACAGTTGGAAAGCGGTACAAGGTCTACAAGCGGCACAACAGTTGGCAAGCTGTACAAGGACTACAAGCGGCATACAGTTAGCAAGTGGTACAACGGTCTACAGCAGCATTACTGTCAGCAACACAGCAAGGAACTGTGCAACATAAAGCCTTATGCAACTGTAACTGATAGTTAAATAGACTAAAGTCGCAGTTGCTTAAGCAAGCTAATATTATTATTATTCCTTTGTTTTTTGCTGTTATTGCACAAATAAAATTATATATTATGTATATATTTTAAATCTGCACACATTCCAATATCACAATTATAACACAAAAACAATTAAAGTCCATTTATACAAGTGCGCGATAAAGTTTAATAATGGCGAAAGTCGCTAAGTACATTGAAAGGCAAGACCTTCTTTTAAGAGAATTCGAAAAAGATTTTCAAGATTTTAAAAACCAAACCGTGGCGCGACAATCAAGGGGGTATTTGAACGCGTGTTTAACTGACATAGAAGAAGGCTTTAAACGAGCAAAAAAGGATCATGACGCAATCGTCAATAGTGCGGCTGATCCTTTAAAAGACACATATTTCGAAGCCGAAACATTCTCCAAAATTAAACAAGTTTATTTCGGTTTCATGGGCATGTTAACCGACGAAATAGACAAATTTCCTGAAAGAAACCACGAAAATTTGTACATCTCTCGGTTAAATATGACTAGTCGCACATCGGTTTGTGACATTCGTCTGCCACCGATACAAATTAAACCATTTTCTGGCAAACTAGAAGAATGGTGTGAATTTTTTTAATCTGTTTGAGAGTATGATTGATCAAAACGCTGATCTGTCTGAGATTCAAGTGCTTCAATACCTCAAAACGCACGTTTGCGGAGAAGCTGCTCGTCTTATCCAGCATCTCCCAATTGATAAGAAAAATTATTTATCTGCGTTGGAAATTTTAAAAGATCGTTTTCAAAATAAACGCAAGCTAGTGAACACGCAACTCAGAATTTTAATGGAGCATCGGAAAATCACCCATGAATCCGCTGAATCGCTCAAATCATTACACGATACGAGCACCGAATGCATTCACGCTCTTTCGAATCTGGGGATACCCATTGGAGCATGGGATTGTATTTAATTTATGTTATTTATCATAAACTCCCAACTCAAACTCAAAAGGACTGGGAAGATAAATTAGGTACATCCAAGCTACTTCCGGAATGGAAGAGTTTTTCCAGCTTCATTGAGGCTAAATTCAGCTCACTTGAAAACATGTTGGAAGCAAATGTGATTACAAGCTATCAGGGGGTGACAACCTCATTTCGGAAAGCTGCGCCTACGGCTTACCATATTAAGTCTTCACACGAAGCGAAGAAATTTCTCTGCCGGCTGTGGAAGGCCTCGCACGGCATTCGGCATTGCAAGAAATTCTTCAAAATGGACGTAAAGGAACGATTAGAGGTAGTTAAAGAGAGCTCAACTTGTTCCAACTGCCTCAGATACGATCACCACGCATCAATTTGCAAAAGTAGCAACAGATGCCAAAAATATGGAAATAAACACCACACTATGTTGCATGTGGATTCACAAGTCGGGCAGCACCCGAACAACAATCAACCAACTCATCAAATGGGTCCTTGGCAAGGACAAAACGTCAATTATAGCAATCACCTAATTCACAACACGAATCAACAAACACATCCTAATTGGAATAGTGGAGTAGCTGGGCCTTCATCGTCCCAAAATCAAAACATTAATTCGCACTGGAATCAAATGCGATCCCAAGTGTTGTTAGCTACAGCACTTCTTAAAGTTTTTTCAGTCAATGTTGACCACCATATCTTGAGAGCCCTGATAGACGCAGGTTCAGAGGCAACCTTCATAAGGGAAGGCAGCAGGTGGCAATGGTGCGATGGTAGTGTATTCACTAAGTGATTGGCAGGTCGTGCGTTCGAATCACGACCAGGGCCATGATTTTTATAAATTGAATATACACAACAAAAACTGATCTCCCTAAAGCAATTTAGGCGCCACCTGTTGAGAAAAAAAAATCCCCATGCATAGTCAAAGCTAAGTTGATTTTGCAGCAGCTGTGGGCAACTTAACAAGCCTGGGATTCCACAATTACTTCAGATACAGAAGGACCTTGGGTTGAACTGCGACATAGTTTCAAGGCGCTGGAAGAGGTGGAAATTCCGCGGTGGATAGGATACGGAAGTGCATGCCAGGTGCAACTCCATGGTTTTAGTGACGCCTCAGAAAGAGCCTATGCAGCGGTGATATACGCACGGGTCTGCAAAAACGGCCAGGAACACAGCTACTTGGTGGCATCTAAAACGAAGGTGGCGCCTTTGAAACGGGTATCATTGCCGCGTTTAGAACTATGCGCGGCAGCACTATTGGCAAAACTCCGCACAGGATCATCAATGCCATGCAACTCGAAGAGGCCGAAACATTTGCCTGGTCCGATTCCATGATCACCTTAGCATGGATTAAAGGATCTGCAGTCACACGTACCTCATTTGTAGCCAACAGGATTACCGAAATCCAAGGGCATACCTGCAAAACAATATGGAGACATGTAGGCAGCAAGGACAACCCAGCGGATCTTGGATGTCGCGGAGTTCATCCGGAAGAACTTCTCAGGAATGACTTGTGGTGGCATGGGCCATCGTTCCTACACAATTTTTCTCTGGACAAACACCCAACAACAATTCCGCCAGAAACCAATCTAGAAAGCAAAGGCAAAGAAAGGAGACAAGACAAGGTGACATCGTTCTACAACACCAAACTTGTTGAGACAACATCAAGTATTACTCAACTAGCATCCCATTGTACTGTTCTCAACAATGCATTTGTTACAAAGTTTTCCACTCTCCAACGTCTCATCCGCAACATAGCTATATGGAGGCGATATATGTTCAACTTAAAAAATAAAGAAAATCAAATGATGATTAACATTCATCCCATAACAGCGAATGAACGCAGTCTAGCACATGATAAGCTTGTCCAACTCGATCAAATGGAAATGTTTCAGGAGGAGATCAAGGCACTTCGGCAAGGAAGGCCATTACCAAATGGAATTTTGATCAGCACTACCATTCAATCAAAAATATCCAATTATTCTTCACCAATCCCACCATTTGTCTAGATTAGTGGCTAGTGACGCGCATCAACGCACATTACATGGTGGACATACGAAATACATACTGGATAACAAATCTGAAAAGAATTGCCAAATCAACAATTCATAGATGTGTTCGCTGCCATCGCTACAGCGCGCAAATGCAGCAACAACTAATGGGCAACCAATCAGCTGAGCGTGTCAAGGTCGGGCGACCATTCACAAGCACAGGTGTTGATTATGCGGGACCAGTAGAAATTAAGCTATGGCGTGGTAGATGCAACCGATCAACCAAGGGATACATAGCCGTCTTCGTTTGTTTGGCCACAAAGGCCATACATATTGAACTGGTCAGTGATCTTAGCGCTGCAGCATTTATTGCAGCTGTGAAAAGATTTGTGGCAAGACGAGGAAGTTGCAGAAGCAAAGTTAATAAGCTGTGAATGGTCAGCCGAAATTGCAGACAATCTGGCATCGCAAGGCACAACATGGCAATTCATTCCACCCTCCTCGCCACACTTCGTAGGACTATGGGAGGCAGGTGTAAAAAGCATTAAGCATCACTTGAAACGAACAATCGGGTCGGCTTAACTGACGTTCGAAGAGTATGCAACCGTACTCACCCAGATTGAAGTTTGCCTCAACTCACGTTAACTTTGTCCCATGACATCAGATCCAGACGACCTAAGCGTACTTACACCAGGACATTTTTTAATCGGGGCACCACTGCTAACACCTCCAGAGAGGAATCTGACAGAAAGAAAACTCAACAACCTGGACAGATGGAAGTACATGCAGCGATTAACCCAGGACTTCTCGAAACAGTGGAGTTCAACATATCTCCATTTGCTTCAACATTGACCAAAATGGTTGCAAACGTAGTCAAACATTAAAATTGATGAGATTGTCTTGACCAAGGAAGACAATCTCCCACCTGCCTCATGGCTACTCGCGCGAGTCATTGAGCTACACCCCGGGTCTGATGGTCTTACGCGCGTCGTGACCATTAAGACAGAAAAATCGATACTTAAACGACCAATCGCGAAAATATCCCCCTTGGCGATATCAACCGCAATCGAATCGAATTAAACAAAACAACGAAACATGAACTATGAATAGATCTGAAATCCATGAAACAATTTTAATTGAACTTTAAAATAAAACCCTCACAATAAAACATAACATTATAAAATAAGAAAAAACAACAATCAACAATTATACAACAACAACCAACACCATTATGATGAAACAAAACAACCCCAAAACCCAACTTACCCTAATATGTACATAGATGTTTTTTGCAGCTAGGCAGATAACTGGAAATCTTTGAACTTATTACTCATAATTTCTTGTAAAATGCATAACACTAATTCATTCTTTTTGTTTTCATTCTTTGCATCTGCATTCGATCCTAACCTCAAATGCAATCGAGGAACACCATGGCAAAAAGAAACAACAACAACACATGAGCAATTCACGATCCCGAGACACCACAGCCCAAACGAGATACAACTTCAACACGGCCGGAGGCGGGAGCATGTTGGTTCCCAACAAACTAATCGAAGCACTTTGCTAACCACTAAGGGTGAAAATTACGCGAAGGGCTCACGCACATGATAGGGGCTGGAAACATGTGAGTGTTCATGAAGCTATTTGCTGAAAGGCAGAACAATGTAAACTCGGACTGAGTTTCACACTTCAAACAAATAGCTCCAAGGAACTGCTCACAAACGAAAAACTCTGCACTTAATTTTGCATATAAGCAAACTTCACGACAAAACAAATCTCTATTTTTCAACCGACGAAATCACGCACCACGTAGTAAGCCACGATCAACACAGAACTGTCAAAAGGTGGCATGCAGAAAATCATCGAGGATTAGGCTGATTCAGTCGCACACAAACCAACGCTCGTAAGGAAAATTCCACCGAGTAGCCTGCTGGCTCTAACCACCGCCAGCTAAAATTACAACAAACGAATAGAACATATAGCAACGCATGGCCATACTGCTCTAAAAACAGCCAGCGCAGCAGGGGTATCGTTTGAGATCGTAGTAATCTAGGCCAATTATGATCTTAACATAGTTTATATCATGCAAGTTAGGGTCAATGACTAATTATGTATATCAAGAATAAAAGTCCAGCTGATTTATTATGCAAGATCTATGTACCGAGATTACGAGGTTGGCTTGTGGAGAAATTTGCGGCATTCAAGTTTGTGATGTTCATCCCCGCTGATCAACATATTAGCCAAATAAAAGAAATTTATAACGTGGTATTTGAATAGTTTTTCTTTCTTGAATTTATAAAGACATTTCAGTGCAACAAATAATTGAAGGCACCTCCTTCAATTAACAATAATTCCAAGCTCAACTAGCTAGGAACACTTATACACAAAGCTATCTGAGACTATTCGATTTGGGAGCTGGTCTTTATTTCTCTCGATTGTCGATATCAACTCAAGATATTCCTTCGATTTAAATGACGGATGTGTAAGATCAATGTGTAAGACGTCGGATGGTTTCATGCCATTTGGGTTGCCCGAACCGATACTATCGACGGCGTATACCCTTGACAGAGCGTCTGGTACAACATTGAGCGATCCCTTTCAGTGCTCAATATTGAATGTAAATTTTTGTAATCTTAGACTCCACCGAGCTAAACATCCACTCAAGTCTTTTTGGCTCATTAGCCACTTCAGGCTTGCGTGATCTGTTACGATTGTAAATTCTTGGCCTTCGACAATATAATTGCGCTGGGCGGAATTCAATTTGTATGAGTAATACGAAATGGGTTTTTCTACGTTATCTTCATCTTTTTGACACAGCACACAACCTATTTCAGTTGTTGATGCATCGCATAATATCACAAAAGGTTTGTTAAAGTCCGGGTTTATTAGAACTGGTGCCGTGGTAAGGGCGGTTTTAAGTTGCTCGAAAGCTTCTATAGCTTCAGTACCAAATGTGAAGGTACATTTACATTTAGTTGCTATTGCAGAATAATCTTTGACGATTCTCCTGTACCAACCTGATAAGCCTAGAAATCTTCGGCCTTGTCGAGTGGTTTTTGGTATCGGGAATGTTTCAATCGCGGAAATCTTGTCGGGATCCGTTTTGATACATCCACCTCCGACAATATAGCCTAAATACTTTAGTTGCATAAAGCAGAATTTTGATTTGCACAGATTTATTGTTAAACCTGCTAGTGCTATTCGGTTAGCTACGAGTTTTAACAGTTCTAGGTGTTCTTCAAATGTACGTGAAATTATCAAGAGATCATCCAAATACACAAATATATTTTGTTTCAATTCATGAGGCACCACTTTGTCCATTAGTCTGCACATGCGTTGGGCTGCATTGCAAAGATCAAAGGGTATTACCTTGAATTGATACAGGGGTCTGCCGGGCACTGTAAACGCAGTCTTCTCCCGAGATGTCTTTTCCAATGGTATTTGCCAAAAGGCATCTTTCAGATCCACGCTAGAGATGTAGTGAGTTTCTGAAAGACGTCCTAGCAAACCCTCAATATGAGGAAGAGGGTAGGCGTCCTTTTTAGTCACCTGGTTAACTTTTCGAGAGTCTAGGCAAAGGCGAACCTTTCCAGGTTTTTGCACCAGAACTACAGGGGAATTCCAGGCGCTCTCGCTTATTTCGATGACGTCAGTTTGGATCATCCTATCGAGCTCCTCATACATAAGAGCTTGAACCGCTGGAGACACGGGATAATGTCTTTGTTTGATTGGTTCAGCATCTCCTGTATTTTGTGGTGTTCTTCTAGTTTAGTCCCAAGCCCAAGTTTGGCTTTGACGGAAATAAACTTTTTTTTTTTTTTTACGTCTTTGGAAGATTACCACCTCCCAGGTAATCTTCCAAAGACGAAACCGAGCCCGTACTCAGTAACAGTGTGGTGATTTCTACCCACTAACCCCTTCTCCCGTCGTCCCGTTTTCCCTGCGATACAACCTTCTTGGTATTTCATTTTTGCAGGGCGGGGATTAGCGAGCTTTCCAATTATTGCACCTAGTAGTTAAACCAATCAGCAATTTGTCTTTCATATTTTTAAAACTCATATTCTAAGTACGAGTATTTGTCCATAGAGGATTTAATACTGTTTTTGTTTTATTTTTGGGACTATGTAGCTAGTTCAAAAGGTTTTATTCTTCTTAACCTCCTAGTCATATTGCTAGTATTTAATAGTTCCTTCATTTCTGAGCTGACGTGATTGAGAAGCCTAAGTTTATGTCTATTAGCTACTTTTTTGACTTCATCTTCAATCATTTCTATTTCTAGATCTCTATGCAGATCAGGGTTTCTTATGTACCATGGTGCATTTACTATATTCCGTAGAACTTTGTTTTGAAATGTTTGAATTGTCTGTAAATTTGTTTTGCATGTGCATGCCCACAGCTGGAGCCCGTAGGTCCATACTGGTTTTAGAATTTGCTTATAAAGCAGTAATTTATTGTAATTTGACAAATAAGAGTATTTCCCTATAAGCCAATACATTTTACTGTAGCGCATATTTAGTTCTTCTCTTTTTATACCCTATTCTAGGGGTATATTAATTTTGACGCATAGTTTGTAACATACCTTAATATTGCCCGTAGACCCCTAAAAGTTACTATATTTATGATCAGCATCGATAGTAATGTCGATCTAGCCATGTCCGTCCGTCCGTCCGTCCGTCCGTCGGCAAAAATTAGGCCTTTAAACTGGACCTAGAGAGCTGAAATTTTAACCATATACTCTCTAGGGTCCCGAAATAATCAAGTTTAAGAATTTTTGAAATCCGCCCACAGACACGCCCACAAACTCAAAAAAACAAAATTTTGGAAAAAATCGAATTTTGAGCTAGAGAGCTGAAATTTTTTATATATGATCTATGGCCCATAAAACTGATTGGGACATAAAATTTTCAAAATCCGCCCACAGACACGCCCACAATTAAATAAAACAAATTTTGGGAAAAATTGAATTTTGAGCTAGAAAGCTGAAATTTTTTATATATAATCTTTGGCCCATAAAACTGCTTGGGACATAAAATTTTCAAAATCCGCCCACTGACACGCCCACAATTAATTAAAATATTTTTTTTGAAAAACCAAAATTTGAGCTAGGGAGCTGAAATTTTTAATATATACTCTCTAGGGGCCCTTTATGCTCATGTGTAAATATTTTCAAAATCCGCCTACTGACACGCCCACAATTATTTTATTTTTATTTTTGAAAGTCCAAAGTTTGAGCTAGAGAGCTGAAATTTATAGTATATACTCTCTAGGTGCCCTTTATGCTCATACTTAAATTTTTTTTTAAATCCGCCTACTGACACGCCCACAATTAAATAAAACAATTTTATTGAAAAACCAAAGTTTGAGCTAGGGAGCGTTTTTATTTACAAAAGCTTAGTTTTTTCGTTAAAATCCTTTAAATTTTTGTCACGCCCACTTATGAGATATAGGAATAAGAATAGGGTATCCAACAGTTCGCCCAAGCGGACTGTAGCCCGCCCCTATGTTTTTCTTTACATGTGCTTTCCAGCGCAGTTTTGTGTCTAGTGTCATGCCTAGATATTTGGCTGTGTTTGCGTAATCAACTTCTTTATCATTTATGAATACTGGTATGTGCTGAACATTTTTATTTGTAAAATTTATATGGACCGATTTTAGGTCATTTAGTTTAATTTGCCAATTTTTTGTCCATTTTGTTATATTGTTCACTGCCTTTTGTAGTTTTTTTGTCGCTACTTCTACAGTTTCTCCCACAGCAAGTACAGCAGTATCATTTGCAAATGTTGCCACAGTTGTTTCATCAGTGTTCGGTAAGTCGCTAGTAAATAAGAGATATAATACAGGACCTAACACACCTCCTTGTGGTACACCAGCTTTTATTTCTCTTAATGTGGAGTAGTCATTTCCTTGTTTAATTCTAAAGAATCTCTATAGGACTCTAAAATTTCTGAGAATTGTTTTGGCAGATGCTTTTGCAATTTATAGATCAGTCCTTTGTGCCATTGTTTGTCGAAAGCTTGTGCTATATCGAGAAATATAGTAGAGCATATCTTTTTTTCTTTAAATGCTTTTTCGATTTTATCTGTTATTCTATGCACCTGATCGATCGTGGAGTGTTCATTTCTAAAACCAAATTGATGGTTTGGGATTAGCAATTTTTCTTCGATTATTTTGTTAAGACGTTTAATCAACATCTTTTCGAATAGCTTGGACAACATAGGTAGTATAGATATGGGGCGATAGGAGGTGACCTCACTAGGCGGTTTGCCTGGTTTTGGTATCATAATCACTTCCGCGACTTTCCACATGCTAGGTACATGCCTTATCCTGAATGCAGCATTTATGATCTGTGCTAGTTTTTTTAAGCCCTTTTTTGGGAATTGTTTTAGGATTTCCCCTGATATTAAATCAAATCCCGGGGCTTTTTTAGTACTGATGCCCTTTTTTATTTCATTGGCAATTTCTTTAGCCGTTACCGGTTGAATGTGTCTTTCCTCTTCGCACAATTCTTCGCTTTCTTGACAGTCTTTATCTTCATATGATTGAAAGACGCCTTCGAGATATTCAGCAAATAAATTAGCTTTTTCTTGGTTGTTTTTTGCCCAGTTACCTTCACTGTTTTTAACTGGTGGAATGTGAGCAATTGGCCTTTTCATTTTCTTTGTTGCCTTCCAGAGTGAGTACTCGGTACTAGCATCATTTGTAAGATTGGTAAGATATTTTTTAAGAGACTCATTTTTAAATTCTCTTACCGATCTTTTAAGCTGACTGTTTAGATTATTCAGTATTGTTTTGTCTCTGGGCGCTCTTGTTTGTTGCCAACGTTTTCTTGCTCGTCTCTTTTTCGTAATTATATCACATATTACTTTTGGATACGAGTTTCGTTGGGTTTTAGTTTTCGTTTTAGGTGTTGCAGCCCATGTAGCTCTTTGGATATTGACAGTTAATATTTGAACAGCATCTTCTAATTGATCTTCTGTTTCAATTGTTTCTAAGAGCTTAATACTATCCTCTAGATGCTGTCTGAAGTAGCTCCAGTCAGTCAGCTTATTCCCTAGCCTTGCGCTATTTTCTTTAATAGTGATTTTATCGCCAAGTGTTAAAAGTATTGTGGAATGATATGAGTCAAGATCTGCCCCTTCTTCTACCTTTATATTGTTAGACGAGATATTTTTTGTTACGAAGAGGTCGACAAGATCAGGGATTTTGTTTCTATCTGTTGGCCAATACGAAGGTTTTCCCGTTGAGTGATACTTGCCGTTAATTTCGTTTATTGCTTCATAAAGTTCTCTTCGTCTTGTATTTGTCAATCTAGATCCCCAATACTTGTTTTTGGCATTAAAATCTCCCCCTGCAATAAATCTATTGCTAAATATTCGGAAGAGACCTAAAAAGTCATTTTTCTTTAGATTGTAACTGGGAGAACAGTAAATTGATGCAACTGATATAGTTTGTCCACTTTTCGTTCGAATGTTAATAGAAAGTCCTTGCATCGCGCATGATTGGAACTTGGCTTCTATATGGTGATCGATCTTATTCTTTACTATAACTGCAGCCCCGCATTTTGCTGAATTATGGGGATATGGGGAGTGATATAATTCGTACCCTTGCAGTTTAAAGTTTGTATTGAATTTTAAGTGCGTCTCAGAGACAAGACATATATCTATTTGGTTCATGTCGAGGACTACTTGGATTTCATCCTTACGGTTCTCGATACCATTAGCATTCCATTCCAGGATTTTTAAACTATCCATCATGTTCTTCTTTTATGTGCAGCCTTGTTATTGCTGCTTTTTTTTCGCTAGGAGCGAGATTCTTTCTAATATAGCTTTATTGCTTTTATCCATGCTTTCTATTCCACTTAGGATTTTTTCCATGAACGTTTCCATATTATTATTTAATTTAGTTTTAGTTGTAGTTATCGTTTTTGCGACATTATCTACTTTTTTCGATGCAGCCTGTGCAGTGTGCATATGTCAATACTGTACCCGCTCCTGTTTTTGGTACTAACATTTTTTTGATATTTTTATCGGCTATGGGTACTTCTTTTGGCGCTCGCATCTGCAAGTCCTTTATGTCTTTAGGTGCGTCCTTTTTTGTATTTGGCATAGCTTGTTTATGCTTTTTGTCTTTTGCTAATTGAATCTGTTTAGCAACTAAGCAGCCTCTATAGTTGGCTGGATGCTTTTCGTTGAAATTAGCGCATTTTGTTGGTTCGTCTTTTTTCTTCATGCAATCTTTAGTATGGTGGTTTCCTGCACACTTTACGCATCTTGGATTAGAGCTGCAGTATTTATTCGTATGTCCATACTTTTGACAATTCTTGCACTGTGGTACAAGTTTTGATTTCCTTACGGCATGAATCTCTACCTTCATTCCAAGGATGTCTTTAATATCGTATATCTTTTTGATATTTTCGTCGTGCTCAAAAGTTAGCATAAACATTGGAAGCGGTACTTTGCTTTTAGATTTTAGCATATTGACAGCTTCTAGTATCTTTAGGTTTTTCCTTCTTAGATCTGTAACTACACTCTCTGGCGAGCATGAGAAGTGTAGTTTCTTTACAACAACCTTAATTGGCCTAGTTTGTTTATTCTCATAAGAGTACCACTGCACCTTTGTTTGGTTAAGTATTTTGGTAAGTCTCCTATAAGAATCTTCTTCATCTACATTTATTTTAATGTCATTACCATTTATTAGCATTGTATTAGCTTTAATTTTATTTTCCTCCAATGACTTAACTAAGCTTTCATACTTTGTAATTTCCAGAGCAATAATTGGAGGAGGTTTGACTGGCTTTTGAATTTTATTTTCTTTATTTGGAACATAATTCGTAGCTTGATAGCTTTCTTTCTCAGATGAGATCTTTGGGGATGTGCTCATTTTCCGTTTTTTATTTTTGTTTCGGTTTTTTGGTTTTCTTTCTGTCTCTTTCAGTAGTTCTTCCTCATCAGTTGAGAACTCAACTACTTTAATTATTTCTTTTTCTTTGTTTTGGCTGTTGATCAGATTTTTCAACGTTTGCAACTCCTGCTTTAAACTATTAATTTCTTGGATTAATGTCTCGTTTAGTTGCTTAAACCCATCTCTTTCCTTGCAGACTTCTGAATATTTAGCATTCAGAGTTTGGTTTTCATCCATTTTACATGATGATGGGGGTGATCTCTCTACCCTCTTACTTTTTCCAAAAGGGTTCTCGGTAAGCAATAAATGGCCCCCCCAGAATCCATGGGACCGACCTCCGAAGAGGGTGGATTTACCACTTTAAATGGCATACCACCTGGGGTATTAAAATCTTTTAATTTGGTCATTGCATGTTTTAATTTTAACTTTTGTGAAAAGTTTAAACGGTTTGGATTATAGTCGCCTTTTACGACAGGCATGCCTACCTTGGGTGCACAGCCGCTCCTAACATGGAGAACAGACGCTATAAACTTTTAACACTTTTTAATTGCATTGATTGATGTCTTGATAATTCATGCACGTTTGAGTCACACGAATTGGTCAGTGTACTGGACGAGATTTCAGAGATCAGCTCTGGAGCGAGTCCAAAGGATTTCCAAAAATTAACCCCCAGATACAAATGTTGGTCTAAATTGGGTATTAGGTATAAAGTTATCTCCTTGGAGATATCTTTGTAAGTCACGTTTGTTTTTATCACTCCCACGATCGGTTGTTGCTGTCCGCATGCAGTTTTAATGCTTGAGGTGACGGGTTTTGATACTACGTTAGCATCCTTCAGGATCTCTAAGCATCCTTTTCCAAGACAACTGATATTCGCATTGCTGTCCAGTAGACCTAGCATTTGCTGGCCGAAGACTGTGACACTGGCGTACGGTCTTGGGTCTTTTGTGTCTACAAGCGTACTGGCTGAAATTGCTTTGTAAGTACGTCTTTTATTTCTGAATCGTTCCCTCAACTTCACGATACGCTGCGGTAAATCTCGTTTAAAGATTCGGCTGCGAACTTGATAATAATTTATGAAACGTTCGTGGAGTGAGGGATAATTTGTCTTTTGTATCACTGGTGTGATCGTTTCTTGGGATTGTCATGAAATTTTCAAGTCCGGGTCACATGTATCTGGTAAAATTTCAGATTTATGTGTTTGGGGTAAGTCTGGTATGGGTTGAATATCTGATGTAACTTGATGGTCAGTGTAATTTTGACTATGGGTGGTTTTATAGTCGCCATGCTACTGCTGTTTATTGAGGAATTTCCGGGTTCCTTATTGGAGGACAAAACTGCCCGGTTGTCGGATTGCCCTGTGCTCGGTTTTTCCGAACACTTTACACAGTTTGGTGTTGTTGTGTTTGTTAATCCGCACCTATAACAGAACAGGTTCCGTTGCGGATTGGGACATTGGACAAACGAATGGCCTTTGTTTCTACAATTCCAGCAGGTGTACTTGTTGGTATATCGTTTATTAGAGAATAGTGTGAACTCATCAATTTCGTACTGGGTTCCTTCTTCTTCGAGTAATTCGAGCTCACCGATCGGTCTTCGCGCATGGGTTGGGTTGAACTGTCGTGCTTTAATGCCGTCGCTGGTATTGACGTACTTTTCGATCGTTCTACAGATATATACCATTTCTGGCAAAATTCTGGCACTATAAGTGATTAATAGTTCACCAAGACGACGTTTCACGTTTTATTTGATCAGTTCGATTATTTCCCTAGGTGGTTTTGGGCGACAGAGTCTGGTATTCATGTGAGTAATGATGTTGTAAAAGTCATCAAAACTCTCATTCGGACCTTGACGTCTATCAAACATGCGTCGCGAACGCTCGGATTCTGTCTCTAGAGTTTGATATTGATCAATCAAAGCTAGTCGGAGCTTGTTCCAGTCAGTATTGGGATTGGTTTTGAGGTAGACCCAGTACCAACTTTCAACTGGTCCTGCTACAAATAGATGAAAGTGTAGGAAGATTTCTTCCCACGAACTTCCGTAGCCTTCTTTCAGCCGTTCTAGCCGAAATAGAAATTCATCTACTGTGATAGTTTGATTATCAAATTTCAAGCCCCATTTTCGAAATTCCACTGTTCTCTGAGAATTGCAGGTCGGTATATTCCTTTCCGGAGGAGTGTCTGAGTTCAAGTTTAAGACATTGAGTCGCCTTAGAAAATCACGTGCGTCTTCGCTGAGATTAGTTGGAATTTCCAACGGTATCCTAGGCTCATTGACGTCTACTCTATTAACATTATCCTCTTGGGGTATACGCGGAGGTGTAGGTGGATTCAAAGTTGCTCGTACCGTTTCGGCAACTTGCTCACGCATGACCTGTCGCTCTCTCTCTAATTCTTCTCTTAAGGTTCGAAGTTCCTCGGTTCTAGTTAGCCCTAGAGAAGCGGTAACAACTTTTTCAATATATCCTGTCTGCAAGTACAGAATGGTTAGTGCTGGGAACAGTTTGAATGCGCACGGAGTCATCTATGGAGTTACGATGTCCGGCATTTGCACGGTTGCATATTCGATGTTGAATCTTGACTATCATTATCAGTCACGTAAACATCATTCTCGCGAGGCTATGTGATCAAAGTACTTGTTGCTAAAACAGCTGTACTGTCACGGAGTGCTCTTCGCGTGGAACGATTTAATTGGGTTCCCATGGGTGGATTGCCACTGGTATTGGGCTTGGCTGGTATATTGCCGCGAGTTAAATCTTAAAACTAAATGTAATAAAGGGTTTTTCAAAATTCAAATAAATTCATAAATATAGTCGAACAAATTAAAGATTTGGATTTGGGTTTAAGTCAGAATCAGACTATGGTGGTCTTGCACCAAAAGGATGTTATTCTGAAATACGTATATTTCAGATAAACTAAAAATATAAAACTAAATTAAAATTGTAACTTAAATTATACTGTACTAGAAGTATAAAATCTAAATGGGTAATATATAATTATCATTTAAGAACAAAATAAATCAAAAATGTCAAAAATAAATCAAAATAAATATATCAGGACTGCTCCTCGATATGTACTAGAAAAATAAATCAAATATCAAAATAAATATATCAGGACTACTCCTCGATATGTACTAGAAAAATAAATCAAAAATCGAAATAAATATATCATAAAATTGTGCATGGGAAAACTAAATCTTTAATAGTTTTCTGTTACAGTGTCGTAAAATTTTGCTAATTCGCTTTGTGGTCTAGAAACTTGCTTTATCTTTCTTAAGAGTCGGATTCCTTCTATTTTATTCGCAACAGACCCAGAACTTGGTTTTATCAACCGATTCCTGGCGGACATAATAAAACTTCAGAAAATCGTATGACTTCTTATAAAAGCTTGTGAAAATTTTCTATGAGTGTACTAACATCTTCGATGAAACAGTCTTCGAACGCAGCAAGCTGACAATGGTTTCTAAGAACCGATAGTCCTGGTTGCTTGTCGAACAGAACCACCATAAGGCGTGTTCCTACAAAAAAAATTGGGTTGATGTTATCAGTCATTTACTGGACTTATGAAACAATTCTTGAACGCTTCGAACGGACGATGGTATCAATGAACCGATAGTCTTGGTCGTTCAACGATACTGAATCAAAAGGATTTGAGCATATTCACTTAAAGTCAACTTAATGAAAATGTGTATTAACGATTTGAATTTAAGTCAAAGGTGGAATTGAGACATAATCGAATTAGTGATATCGAATTCTTAAACGCTGCAGACGGACAGTGGTTTCAGATGAACCGATAGTCCCGGTCGCTTAACGAACCGTATCTAAACAATTGAGTTACGTTATTTTAATTATATTGTTATGACTAATAAGTAAAAAATCGTCTTTTTGGAACTGGAATGTTCCGAATCCAAAGATGGTATTAGAAATCGTAATTAGTTTTACACTATTTTTTGTGTGCTCCGCTGTGGACACTTTAATTATCGGGCCCCACACGTTGTGCGCCACTTTATAATTAAAGTAAAATGAACACCTAACACATGTACACGGATCGAGAATATCATCGTAATGGTTAGACGAATGGAATTAAAGTGGTCGTATGTAGTCCCAACTGAGAGATGTCGTCCTCAGTTAAGAATGCTCCACGAGCATCGGTTGCTCGCTGGGCGCCACTGCGAAGTTAATAAATTAGGTGTTCCCTTTCCAAATAAATGTCTAGTTAAGACTGGTGGAAAATCGTTTGGTTTGTCTGGTTAATACTCCTAAAGCGCCTAGTTATTCCTCGTAAACGGGGTCAGCTATAAACGAATAACTGGGAGTATCGAGACGTCTTAACTACCTCACCACTATACCAAAGGATCACAGACTCCTTCAGTATCCCAGTGAGTATTCAGAAAGGTTGTACAGACGGAGAAGTGCGGTAGGCATGCTTGCGGTTGCACGAGCTAGATCGCCGTATTGGGGGGGTACTTGCACATACCTCTGAACTGTTATTATATTTATTCCATGCCTGGTTGTTGGTAGTATCGGGTAATTGTATTATTCTGATTATCTGTAAATGTAGTCACGAAGTTTCTGTTGAATGGGCACAAAACAAGTTAGCGAATTTGGGAAAACCTTGAGGTGGATGATGGTTCCCATGGGTATTGCCCCCCCCCCCCGTAGTCACCTATCCCTAAAGAGACAGAGAGACTCCATGGTCATTACTCTACCCTATGTTGGTAACGACCCCTAATCAAATATGTGAACTTAACCAAGCTCACATTACTGGTACGGCACCTATAACAAACGAAAGAGTAACTTCCCCATATGCATGAATATAACTTAAACAGACATATCTGTAAAGTATCTAACTACAGAAATAAATATAAGTGTATGCAAATATAATAAATGTCATTAGTTTATTAAATATAAGAATCTTAAATATAAATATAAAATATAATGGAGGTATTTAATACAAGGAAGGTGAGAATATGAACCTTCAGACGGGTTCTCAGGTGTACTAGAAATCTCTATTAATATAATCACACTCAATAATAATAATCCTTCTAAATTAAGTATCAATAGATAATTTTCTGTTGAAGACAATTATCTTCTTCACACACCGAAGAAAGTTACCTAAATCTTATTCTTTCCTACAATCATAGGCGTGCGTGACAATCGCAACAATTCCCTAGGTTACTTCACTTAATACACCAGAAATTCCGATTTGAATCGAATTTTTCTGGTTGCACATTTACTACTTTATTAAAGGAATTTACTTTGTAATACCCTATTTTCACCTAGATGGCGTGGCTATCCAATCTCATAAGAACTTCGATGGATACTTATTTTCAGCTAACACAATGAATTTAATTTTTCAGACAAGATAAGAAAACTTTAGAAACGTTCAATCACTTTGATATGCATATATTTTTATATGACGACTCACCGATTTCAATCGCTGACTTACGACGTGTACGACGGTTTCTCGTTCCATATTGATGTACACAGCATTATGGTGAACGGCTTCAGCTACACTGGGACAAAAATTTAATTAAGAAATCTTTTTTATACCCTATTCTAAGGGTATATTAATTTTGACGCATAGTTTGTAACATACCTTAATATTGCCCGTAGACCCCTAAAAGTTACTATATTTATGATCAGCATCGATAGTAATGTCGATCTAGCCATGTCCTTTCTTCCGTCCGTCCGTCTGTCGGCAAAAATTAGGCCTTTAAACAGGACCTAGAGAGCTGAAATTTTAACCATATACTCTCTAGGGTCCCGATATAATCAAGTTTACGAATTTTTGAAATCCGCCCCCAGACACGCCCACAAACTTAAAAAAACAAAATTTTGGAAAAAATTGAATTTTGAGCTAGAAAGCTGAAATTTTTTATATATGATCTATGACTCCTAAAACTGCTCGGGATAAAAAATATTCACTGACACGCCCACAAATAAATAAAATAATTTTTGTATACCCTATTCTAAGGGTATATTAATTTTTGAAAATCCAAAGTTTGAGCTATTGAGCTGAAATTTATAATATATACTCTCTAGGGGCCCTTTATTCTCATGTTTTATTTTTTTTAAATCCGCCTACTGACACGCCCACAATTAAATAAAACAATTTTATTGAAACACCCAAGTTTGAGCTAGGGATCGTTTTTTTTCGATAAAATCCTTTAAATGATATATAACAAAATATGTAGAGTGTTCTTAACAATTCAACCATACTTAGACTTTTGTCACGCCCACTTATGAGGGATAGGAATAAGAATAGGGTATCCAACAGTTCGCCCAAGCGGACTGTAGCCCGTCCCTATGTTTTAATTTGGTGTTTGAACGATTTTCACACTACTGTAATGAATTTTATTGTGCTCTTTCGAGTTAAATATCTTTTTACGTATCTGCTTGAGAGAAATTCGGATTTGATACCTTATTTGCATTTACTTAGATATACCTAATTAAATAAAGATAATTCTTAAAACCAGCTCACGATTTTCCTTGGTATCCTGGCTCTGCAAGCTGAGATTTTATACATACATACATTTACGTACGTGTGATGATGTTAATCTGCTATATAATGTGATTGCTGATTTTCTTTAGTTGATGTTGTGTGTCTACGATGGCGTTCGCTTGGAACGGATGTTCTTGGCTGATCTGATTTCCCTTTATTTTATAGGTTGTAGTTCATAGTTTTATACTTGGTCATCGTCACAGACGAGATGATGATTTACTGGCCCAATACGTTGGGCATGTAAATTCTGGCGATTTGGTGAATGTTCATCCCAGATGCATGGTCTGCAATGCTCCTTTTCTTTGCTTAAGGGCTGCTGATTTATGCGCACATGTGGATAGTGGTTTTTACCAGTGGATTAGATGATGTGGTTGCTGAGATGTGCCCGTGTTCTGTAATTATCGCATAGTTATATTTATCACATGAACGATGTGAATCGAAACAAAATTTCATTATATCACATTTCCGTGTTCTGCAACTATGCGATGCGAAAACTATACCACATGGAACATTGTGAAATGAAACTCCTGGAAATATGTGATAAATCGGTGTTCTGTAACATTCGAATGCGATAAATTATTCACTTCAACTGTCAAAATTTATCACATTTCAATTGGCTTGCGAGAAAGGGATATTGAACAATTTTAAACGGATAGTGGACAGTGAACATTTTTTATTTAACAAAATATACAGTTCGTTGATCAAGTTCAACGTTTAAAAAAATGCAAAAGAAATAAAAAATAACTAATAAAATTTATTTAATGTTTGACCGAACAAATAATTGGTTTGTGAAAGCTGAAGTAGGAGACGTACACCGTCGACTCAAGTGTGTCGATGTACCGGAAAAATATAGCATCGATTGTCGTTTAAGTGACATTCTTAAATCTGCCATCGGTTACCGAAGTACAAATCGCTATTTTTGCTCTTACCTTCAACTGATGTACAACAAACTACAAGCTATACAACCTCAATTATTCAAAACAAATCTACACAACTTTCCGGTGTTTCGTAAGGACATAATAATCTCTAAAATTGAACATACATAATTAATAAAAAAAAAAAACGACACGCGGTTGTTCTCAAACGGACACCCATCTACGTACTAACCGCGCCAAACGTCGTTTAATTGCGGTGATAATTGAACATACATAATTAATAAAAAAAAACAACGACACGCGGTTGTTCTCAAATGGTCACCCATCTACGTACTAACCGCGCCAAACGTCGCTTAATTGCGGTGATCTGTCGAGCAGCGATTAACTCACGTGGTAATGAAAATTAACGGGAAAATCTGACGATGACGGTGACGGGAAAATCTGACGATGATGGTGACGCTAGATATTTTCAACTAGCCCCTACCGAGAAAAAATATATTTACACATCAACGAGAGCAAAAATGTTTACACATTAAAAACAGTCAGAATTAGTGGAGAAGAATGTGGGTATCTACATTCTGTCGAGAGAATTCAGCAATCACGTAAATAAGATCCATTTTGAACATTCTTGGAACTATGTTCCTACAAAAATAAACACCCTGGTACATCCAACAAGAGAGAGTAAAAGGTTCTTGTTTTAAAAAAAATAAATATATTTCATTTATTTTTTTATGACAGACAAAATAAATGCAAAATTTTAACTTCATTAAATTCATCAACATAGAACATAATGTTGTCTTAAATCAGCGTTAGGATCAGATTAATTTCAAAAAAATTTGTCTGAGTCTAGCAGAACGAGCGATCATCATATTTTTGAAAATTCAACAGAAACACGTAATTTTCCGATAATCCGCTAAAAAGTCGCGCTACACCGCTCCTATCCCAACGACATGTAAATACACACTGAATTTCCTCGCCAAACTACCCTTCGATTTCCAGTATTTTGACAATCCTTCCAATTTCCCATGATATTAAAAGTTACCAAGGTATATTTTATCGCATAGAGTTACAGAACACAACTTCTTTCCACATGCGGTAAACGGTGGAATTTTGTCTTGGAAAGTTTTCGATGCGAAGAGTTATCGCATGAGTTACAGAACATGGGCAATGGATTTCCTTCTCCTTGTTGGGTTGCTTTTCCTTCTCCTTATTTTAAGGATACTTCTCCCTTCTCCTTATGTTGAGCCGATGGCCGCCGACTTTATTGGCGTCCTTGGTCGCAATTATTTTCCAATAATTATTGTGATTTACAAGTACATATATATGCGCTAGTCACTTGGATTGCATTCGGGACTGATGATTTTCATTCTGCCCCTAGGATAATAGTAAAATATACTTGATAAATACCTAATTGTATGAATAAGTTGGATGGACTAAAATTTCTTTTACTTTAAGTTATTATTCTTACTTATTCTTACCAAATAAATTTCTTGTAATTCCTTGTGACAGGATTATTTCTGCTGACTAGGTCTGGGGTTGTCGGCGGCCACCGTTGAAAAAGAATTATTCAATATACATATAAGTCGTATGCAGGTATCCGGTGTTTTATTTTCTAATTTTGGTACTACCTGTTAAAATGGTATGTTGGCTTTCTATTTTCATGGATATGTCCGTGAATGGAGCTTTCCATTGGGAAATTTTACATGTTGGTTCAGAATTTTAAGATTTTTTTTTTTTGTTTGTCCCCCTATAAACCATCAAATGAGCAGCGCATAGCTCGAGACGTGGCAATCTTATGTTTTTGACAGGCGCAACCTTCGACTTGGCACACAACAACCGTTCAATAAACCGTCCATCCAGCTGAACGGAGCGTACATAAATACATGCTCCATACGCCTGCTCAGAGCTATCTGAGAATGCATGTAACTGTGCATTCTGAATGCTACCCTTCAGAATGTGTCTTCTAATTATACCCTATTCTAAGGGTATATTAATTTTGACGCATAGTTTGTAACATACCTTAATATTGCCCGTAGACCCCTAAAAGTTACTATATTTATGATCAGCATCGATAGTAATGTCGATCTAGCCATGTCCGTCCGTCCGTCCGTCCGTCCGTCCGTCCGTCCGTCCGTCTGTAGCCAAAAATTAGGCCTTTAAACTGGACCTAAAGAGCTGAAATTTTAACCATATACTCTCTAGGGTCCCGAAATAATCAAGTTTACGAATTTTTTGAAATCCGCCCACAGACACGCCCACAAACTCAAAAAAACCAAATTTTGGAAAAAATCGAATTTTGAGCTAGAAAGCTGAAATTTTTTATATATGATCTATGACTCCTAAAACTGCTCGGGATAAAAAAATTTCAAAATCCGCCCACTGACACGCCCACAAATAAATAAAATATTTTTTTTACACCCTATTCTAAGGGTATATTAATTTTTGAAAATCCAAAGTTTCAGCTAGGGAGCTGAAATTTATAGTATATACTCTCTATGGGCCCTTTATGCTCATGTGTAAATATTTTCAAAATCCGCCCACTGACACGCCCACAATTAATTTTTTTTTTTTTTTAAAATCAAAGTTTGAGCTAGGGAGCTGAAATTTATAATATATACTCTCTAGGGGCCCTTTATTCTCATGTGTTAATTTTTTTTAAATCCGCCTACTGACACGCCCACAATTAAATAAAACAATTTTATTGAAACACCCAAGTTTGAGCTAGGGAGCGTTGTTTTTTTGATAAAATCCTTTAAATGTTATATAACAAAATATGTAGAGCGTTCTTAACAATTCAACCATACTTATACTTTTGTCACGCCCACTTATGAGGGATAGGAATAAGAATAGGGTATCCAACAGTTCGCCCAAGCGGACTGTAGCCCGTCCCTATGTTTTTTAATTTGCTTAAATCAGCTAGCTGATGTCAAAATGTTATCCACCTTTGATGATGTGACTGGGGAAGTGCTTCGTCCCAATCAAAATTGTGTTTCCATAAAATTTGCATGAATATTTTAGCAGATACGATTACAGGGTTTATTAAACACAATGGGTCGTACAATCTTGCGATGTCCGATAACACTGTCATTTTGGTTACCTTGCTGTCTGCCTGGTCACTGACTGTATAGAGAAATGCATCTAATTTTGGATCCCATATAAGGCTGAGTGTTTTCACCACATCATGTTCCTTTATTTGACAGAGGGGTTCTCTGTCTTCAAAAGTAACATCGTGCAAAAACTCTGGAACGTTCGAGCACCATTTCCTCAGTTCCAAACCTGCACTATCCAAAATTGATTTCAGCTCCTTTTTGATCATCTCGAGTCAGTACATCATCGACGTAGAAATCGTTTTTTAATATCTCAGCTCAAACTGGAAAGCTGCCCCTTTCCCTTTCTCCCAAATATTTAGGTGATTTGGTGGCTAGATAAGAAGCTGGGGTAGTACCATATGTCACTGTGCCAAGGCGATAGATTTTGATTTCTTCTCTTGGGTTCTCTCTTCACAGAATTAGGTGAAATTTTCGATCACTCTCGTGCAGGCGGAATTGTCTATACATTTTTGTCACGTCGGCAATAAATACGTACTGATGTGATCTAAATTTGATCACTAACGAAATAATTCCGATTGTACCACTGGACCAATATGTAAAATTTCGTTAAGGCTGATACCGTTTGAACTCTTTGCGCTGGCGTCGAACACAACTCTTAATTAAGTGGAAGAGCTACCTGCTTTTGTAATGCCGTTGTGAGGAATGAAGAAATGTGGACTGTTGGAGTCCGGTCTTACGGTTACTTCCATGTGAGATAGCATTTCGTATTCTCTCATAAAGGAAATATACTGCTCTGCAAGTTCGGGAGTTTTGTATAATTTTCTTTCTAGGCTTAGAAATCTGCGTAGAGTTAGTTCGTAGGATTTGCCTAAACACTTTGGGTCGGTTTTAAATGGAAGTCTTACTTCAATAGTACCATTTTGTAGTCGTCGAACATTTTTGGAAAAGTGGTCTTCACAAAATTCTTCTGTTTTTGTTAAAGCATGTCCCATGGCCTCAGGGTTTTCGACTTCCCAGAATAATTTTAAGATGCGATCTAAACTTGTGATGTGATGTAAAGTTCGAACTTAAGTGTGTCATGCATGTTTTGTGTTTTCATTTTTCTGGGCGAAACTACCTAAAACAATCCATCCAAAAATTGTGTTTTGCAATTTAGGAAGCCGCTCACCTAATTTAATTTATTCGAAGAAATGCTCCGCTCCAATTAACAGATCTATAGCACCTGGCGTGGCACAGATTGGATCTGCTAATTTGATATTAGCGGGGATTGGCCAATTTGAAGTGTTTATTGGGCCATCGGGTAATAACTCGGCTATTCGGTTGACAATTAATGCTTGATCTGCAGTGTACTGGACTTGCCCCAATCCCGTAAAAAGAAGTTGTTTCCCTTTTTCTGCGCATGCCAATAACATTCGCAAATCGCTTCGTGATTAGACTGACGTGAGAAGCAGAATCCAGCAAAACTCGACAGGGTACTGCGGAGTTAAACTTATTCATTACATGTATTATGGCAGTGGCCTGAATAATATTTGTGGATTGGCTTGCATCATCACGGGATATCGAGCTTGGGCTATTTATGTGGAAACTTTGTGGACCTTGACCGAGGACATTGTTTGTTGCTTGGTAAGTAGTGGAATTGGCTGGTGTTGAGGAACTATTTTGGTCGTTATGGTGAAGCAAGGTGTGGTGAAAGTTGTTGCATTTTCGGCATTTCGAGGCTTGACAATTGTGATGTGCATTGTTCGGCTGGAGGCAGTTTACGCATAAATTATTTGTAGCTACAAATTGTTGCTTCTGAATTAAGGGTAAATTCAAGAACTGAACACCTATAGATAAAATGGCCGCTCTTCTTGCAACATGTGCAACTAACTCTACCTGTTGTAGGACCACCTTCGCGAACTATAGCGAACTTGGGTTTGAATGTAAAGAAGTACTTGCCTGTGACATATCCTCACTTTGTGTGTGACTTCTCCTTGTAAGAAACTTTGATAGCTCTTGAAAACTGGGCATTCTATCCGCCGGTCCTTCATCCCTCCATTTGCTGAGTGTTTCCGGATCGAGCTTGGGTAAAATTATCTGGATAAGTAGATCATCCGAATGAGCGACGGGACGTCCTAATGTAGATAACGCACGGAGATGGCTATTGATTTCTTGCAGCAACTGACGAATACTGTTTGACGAAGGCTTGCAAATGGATGGAAACATCATTATCTTCTTGATGTGTTCAGTAGCTTTGAGCTTTTTATTGTCGTAATTTTCTATCAAGAGACTCATAGCGACTTCATAATTTCCTTCAGTTATCTCCAACGACTGCACTGTTTTAGCAGCTTGTCCAGACAATGACGAAATGAGGTAGTGGAATTTGGAAACTCTGCTTAGGTTGGGGTTGGTATTGATAAGGGAATTAAATGTTTCATGAAAGGACAACCACTCAGTGACTTCACCAGTAAATAGAGGAACTTTAAGATCTGGAAGTTTTATTTGAGTACATTGTTTGGCTTGATCCGATACAACCTCTTCTGCTGTGTGCTGCCGGTGCTTACGTGATTGCATATGGTACAAGAACGACGAACGCAGCTTGTAGTACATCTCTCCATACTCCTCGCAGATCGACATCAGAAACAGCTTCTTTGGGGTCTGATTCCTCCACTTTGGCTTGAAGCATTTGAAAGGCCTTGAAACTCATTTCCATAGCTTCGAGGCGTACTTCAAACTCAGCTGGAAAGGTGACTTCGCTAATTTTGGAGTTGAACTCGCTGATGCGGTCAATTTGTTTGGTGGCGGCAGTCCTGCGGGCTTTCAGCAACTCCAATTTCTTCTCTTCCCTTGAGGTTACTATAGGAGCAGCAGTTTCAGCGACAGTACCTTCTTCACCCTTGGTGCCAGGCTTTTTGCGATGGAATAAATGAACGTGATTATAAAATTGCAAATCACGTCGGGGTCACCAGGAAATTTTGAATTAATCGAGCTTTTTCGATTAATCTATTTTGTATGCTAATTGTGAATGAATGACGAACTAAATTGCGATCTTACATCCGACCTTTTAGAATCTTTATTTCCTTATAATTTCAAAAGCAGGTTAATCTGCTATATAATGTGATTGCTGATTTTCTTTAGTTGATGTTGTGTGTCTACGATGGCGTTCGCTTGGAACGGATGTTCTTGGCTGATCTGATTTCCCTTTATTTTATAGATTGTAGTTCATAGTTTTATACTTGGTCATCGTCACAGACGAGATGATGATTTACTGGCCCAATACGTTGGGCGTGTAAATTCTGGCGATTTGGTGAATGTTCATCCCAGATGCATGGTCTGCAATGCTCCTTTTCTTTGCTTAAGGGCTGCTGATTTATGCGCACATGTGGATAGTGGTTTTTACCAGTGGATTAGATGATGTGGTTGCTGAGATGTGCCCGTGTTCTGTAATTATCGCATAGTTATATTTATCACATGAACGATGTGAATCGAAACAAAATTTCATTATATCACATTTCCGTGTTCTGCAACTATGCGATGCGAAAACTATACCACATGGAACATTGTGAAATGAAACTCCTGGAAATATGTGATAAATCGGTGTTCTGTAACTTTCGAATGCGATAAATTATTCACTTCAACTGTCAAAATTTATCACATTTCAATTGGCTTGCGAGAAAGGGATATTGAACAATTTTAAACGGATAGTGGACAGTGAACATTTTTTATTTAACAAAATATACAGTTCGTTGATGAAGTTCAACGTTTAAAAAAATGCAAAAGAAATAAAAAATAACTAATAAAATTTATTTAATGTTTGACCGAACAAATAATTGGTTTGTGAAAGCTGAAGTAGGAGACGTACACCGTCGACTCAAGTGTGTCGATGTACCGGAAAAATATAGCATCGATTGTCGTTTAAGTGGCATTCTTAAATCTGCCATCGGTTACCGAAGTACAAATCGCTATTTTTGCTCTTACCTTCAACTGATGTACAACAAACTACAAGCTATACAACCTCAATTATTCAAAACAAATCTACACAACTTTCCGGTGTTTCGTAAGGACATAATAATCTCTAAAATTGAACATACATAATTAATAAAAAAAAAAAACGACACGCGGTTGTTCTCAAACGGACACCCATCTACGTACTAACCGCGCCAAACGTCGTTTAATTGCGGTGATAATTGAACATACATAATTAATAAAAAAAAACAACGACACGCGGTTGTTCTCAAATGGTCACCCATCTACGTACTAACCGCGCCAAACGTCGCTTAATTGCGGTGATCTGTCGAGCAGCGATTAACTCACGTGGTAATGAAAATTAACGGGAAAATCTGACGATGACGGTGACGGGAAAATCTGACGATGATGGTGACGCTAGATATTTTCAACTAGCCCCTACCGAGAAAAAATATATTTACACATCAACGAGAGCAAAAATGTTTACACATTAAAAACAGTCAGAATTAGTGGAGAAGAATGTAGGTATCTACATTCTGTCGAGAGAATTCAGCAATCACGTAAATAAGATCCATTTTGAACATTCTTGGAACTATGTTCCTACAAAAATAAACACCTTGGTACATCCAACAAGAGAGAGTAAAAGGTTCTTGTTTTAAAAAAAATTAATATATTTCATTTATTTTTTTACAGACAGACAAAATAAATGCAAAATTTTAACTTCATTAAGTTCATCAACATAGAACATAATGTTGTCTTAAATCAGCGTTAGGTTAGGTTAGGTTAACGGGCTGATGGAACAGAGCAAATCTGCTACATCACACTTAGGTCCATGTGGTCCCATTGTGATACCCTTTGTTGGGAGTGTTGGCCTCGCTGTTCTGGTCTTGGTCCTTCCTCCTTGGTTTCCTTCTTACTCCAGTCTGTCCAGCCATTTGGATGTCCGTATAAACCTGTAAAGATTTGTTAGTGAGACATCAGAAAGTTCTTGAATGTCTTGGAAGAAGTATCTTCCAAGTGTTCTGTTCCTCAGGTGACACAGGCTTGGACAGTGACAGAGAAAGTGAGGTGTGTCCTCATGAGTTTCCTCATCACCGCAGCCCCTACAGATGTCGTCATCCTTGAGATTTAGTTTCATTGTGTGATTCCTTAGCAGGTTGTGGCCAGTAAGAGTACCGATCAACTTTGACAGCGATGCCCTGTCGTAACGTAAAAGTTTGTTGGTTCGGCCCTTATCATACTTTGGCCACAGCTTGCGTGATATGTCACAAGTGGTTAGTGACAACCACCTGTTGTTGGCTTTCATTCGTGTTTTGTATTCCACTCTTTCTCTGAGGTTACAGAGTGGTGGTTTAACCGACTGAAGCGCCTGTTCATGGTCCATCGCAGACCCCTTTCTTGCCAGTTCGTCAGCTCGCTCGTTGCCGGATATGTCCTTGTGTCCAGGGACCCAGCAGAGACTCGTTTTGTGCTTTGTGCCAAGAGTTTTGAGCTCCTCGCGGCAGCGGCGAACAAGTAAGGACTTTATTTCTGTGGCTGACACCGCTTTAATGGCCGCCTGACTATCAATAAAAATGGTAATATCACTGTGTGGTATCGCCATCATTGATATCATGCTTGCGACTTCAGTGATTGCTAAGACTTCTGCTTGGAATACACTACAGTGATCAGGTAATCTAATCGATCTGTTAATGTGTAGTTCCTCTGAGAATAGCCCAGCACCCGTTCCACAGTCCATCTTTGATCCGTCTGTAAAGATGGAAATCGATTTCCTTTTCATGGGTTCGTTTGCGTACCATTCCTCCTTGCTCGGAAATGAACAAGAGAATGGTTTTTCGAAATCTAAATAAGGAGACATGTAGTCAGATATGATGTTGTTTCCTACGTACATGTTCAGAATCAGTGTGTGTCCAAAATGACTCGGGTTCCAGCTGTTTGTTTGGCTGATCCTCAGGGCACTTTTTGCAGCCGATTCCTGCATGTATAGATCTAATGGTGGCAGATTGAGAATGGCTTCCAAGCCAGCGGTTGGGGTTGTTCTCATTGCACTGGTTGTCCCTATACATGCTAGTCTTTGTATTTTTGCCATCACCTTGAGATTGGTTGCCTTGTCTGTGGCTTGCCACCAGACTAAGCTGCCGTATGTGAGTATTGGTCGCACAATTGCCGTATACATCCACAGAATTATTTTTGGGTTTGGACCCCATTTTTTGCCGAAGATACGGTTGCATGCGTAAAAAGCGTTCGCCGCTTTCCTAACTCTGTCATCGACGTTTGGCTTCCAACTCAGCTTTTTATCGAGGATAATTCCTAGATATTTCGCACTCTCCATCACCTTCAAGGGTATTCCCTCAATTTCTGGTGGTTTGAATTCTGGTATTCTTCTTTTATTAGTGAACAACACCATTTCAGTCTTTTGTGGGTTGATCCCAAGACCGCATTGTCTTGTCCACGCAGTGAGTGTCCTCAGGGAGTTTTCTAACAGTTCGCTCAGGGTTGAAAGGAATTTTCCTGTCGCAAGCAATACTACGTCATCCGCGTATGCAATTGCTTTGACCCCTCTGTTTTCGAACTTTAGGAGTATTTCATTTACAACAAGGACCCAGAGTAAGGGTGATATGACTCCACCTTGTGGTGTGCCTCTGGACGCTACGACTCTTAGGTCATTATCGCCTAGTGTTGCATTGATGTACCTTCCATTGAGCAGGCTCATTATCACATTAGTGAGAGACTGATCGACGTTGGAGTTCTGCAATGCTCTTTCCACTGCTCGCGTTTCCACATTGTTGAATGCTCCTTCAATGTCTAAAAACGCTGCAAGTGTGTATTCTTTGTCCTTGAGAGACTTTTCTATAGTGCTGACGACGTCGTGTAGCGCAGTTTCCACTCCTTTGCCTTTAATGTAAGCGTGTTGGGCGGTGGAGATCGCGCTATAGTCGAGTCGACTGCGAATATAAATGTTCATTAGCTTTTCAAACGTTTTTAGGATGAAAGATGTCAGGCTTATCGGTCTGAAGTCCTTGGCATGGATGTGACTAGATTTTCCTGCCTTGGGGATAAATACTACCTTCACTTCCCGCCAGGCTTTAGGAATGTAGCCGCACTCCAGACTTCGTGTGAAAAGTCGTTTGAGAACCGGTATGATAACGGTCTTTGTCTTCTGGAGCATAATAGGGAAAATCCCATCTCTCCCAGGTGATTTGAAGGGAGATAGTGTATCAATTGCCCAGTTAAGCTTTTCTTCGGTTATTACTCCTTCTGGAACCACTGAAACAGTTGTAGGAGTAATTTCCGCCTCTAAGTTGTTACCTGGACTCGGGGCGCACCCTGGAAAGTGAGTCCGTAACAAGAGCTCTAGGGTTTCTGTGCAGGACTGTGTCCAGTTTCCGCAACTGTCCTTAATAAAACCTGGAACACAGGGTTGTTTGGACAGAATTTTCCTAAGCCTGGAAGATTCCTTTGTGCTCTCAACGTCACTACAGAATGTATGCCAAGCCGTGCGTTTAGCACTTACTATGGAGCTCTTGAATTTCCTATGACTGGCCTTATACAGGTCCCAGTCCGTTGGGAGATTGGAGGCTTTCGCCGCATTAAATAGAGCTCTAGTTTTTGTCCTAATTTTAGACAATTCCTTTGACCACCATGGTGGGTGCTTTGTGTTCTTTATTGTCCGTAAAGGACAGGCTATAACGTACGCATTTGTCAGAATTTTGTTTAAGTATTCTGTACCTGCGTCGATCTCATCTGGTGTGACCAGTGTTTGTCGTTGAAGTTTCCTACTATACTTTCCTACTTCTCTGAGGAATGTATCCCAGTTTGTCAATCTGGGATTCCTAAATTTCTTTATCGGGTCTGCTTTCTCGTCAGTTAGGAACTCTATAATCCTGTGGTCTGAAAAGGATGCTTCTGTAGAAACTTTCCATTCTCGCACATTCATAGTTTGTGAGTTGTTACAAAGTGTAACATCTAGTACCTCACGTCTATTCCTAGTTACGAAGGTTGGTTCATTGCCACTATTGGCTATCAATATATTGTGTTCAATAATAAATTCAAAAAGGGACTCACCTCTCACGTTTGTGTCGGTGCTACCCCATTGAGCATGATGGGAGTTGGCGTCGCATCCTAGGATGAAATCCCATTTTTCACGCTCAGCTTTCACAACCAGCAGCCTGGTTAGATCGGACGGTGGACTTCCTGGAGAGTCGTGTGGCATATATATTGACGCGAGTATCAGCGGGCTTCTGCCTGCTCGCTCCCATATGATTACTGTCTGGTCAGTATTGCTGTAGCTAGATAAGAGAAATAGGTTAATCTGTTTTCTAGCGACAATACATGTACGTTTCTTACTGTGATCTGGTGTGTTGGTGTTGTAGACAACCAGATCCTTATGGTTCAGCCCTTTTATCTCACCCCGGATGATCCAGGGTTCTTGAACCAGGGCGACGTCTATATTTTTTGTTCTCATGAGAAGAACAAGATTGGCGCTGGCCGCCTTACTGTGGTGAAGATTGATTTGTACTATCTTCATGACGACCAGCTTCTTCTTTCCTGTCCTTCTTGTGTGTTGCCGCCAGTAGTACAGCGCGTTATGCCTACGCGAACCTTGAACTGCTGGTTACGTAGTAGCGGCAACGATTTGTGGCTGAGGAGTACGGTAACTTCCATACCGTTCTCAGTGTGTTCCCCCGTTTCCAGAACTTTCCACTCCTTGCTTTGTAATTCCGGGTTAAGGAACTGCAGGTTGCGTTCAATTCTTTCCACGGGCAAGTACGGTCCTTGAATAAGAATGCGTCCTTTTGGTCTTGTTATGTTCAGAATTTCTTTTCTGTCAACGACGCGTAGGTCAGCGTTTGACCACGGTGCGTCTGTGTTGACGACGAAATTCTTCAACCAGTGTAGGGTGTTGTTATTATCGCATTCCATAATCTTAAATCCCTTGAAGGTGGTTAGCTGTCCAAAGAGAGGGACTGTGCCATCGGCCTTCAGAATAGCGTCGTTGACACCATCTAGGATTCGAAGTTCAATCAGTTTCCATTGGTCTTCGGTAAGTCTTCGCTCTGGATTTCCAAGGTCGATAATTGCGACACGAAGACCTTCCTTGACCTTTTCTGCATATTTTGGCTTTTTAGCCTGCCTGCCTACAACCGGGGAGAGTGTGATGTCGTGCCGACCTCTTTTGGAGCAACCAGGAGCCCCCTCAGGTTCGGACGAATCCTTGCCTGGGGCAGCTACCGAGCGCTTTGGACCAGCTGCAGTCGAGGTGAAAGGCGTTTGGCATTTCGTCCTCGCTGCAGTCAGTCTCACGCCAACCCCTCCAGAGGCCTGCGCCCTAGTTAAGCTAGGCCCTGACCTACCTTTTTGCAGAACCTTCTTGGAGTCGCCAGGTTCCTTTCCAGTTTGGGACGTATCCTTTGCTGGGTCGGCACTCGGCTTTTCGGGTTCCGACCTACTCAAGGCGAAAGGCGAGTGGCATTTCTCCCTTGGTCCAGTCAGACTCCCTTTACCTGTCCGGTTCTGCGTCCTGTTTTGTTGGCTGCTGCGCCACGTTGCCTCGGTCGACTTGATGGTCTCCCGAGCCCTAGCTAGCTGTACCGTTTCCCTTTCCGTGAAGGAGCTAGGGTCACGGTTTTTGAACCTAGTTAGCAGTCGGCGCGCGTTCTTGCGCTGCTTTGCCGGGTCCGACTGCTTTTTGTCAATCGCCGGGTTTACCTCCGTTACAGGTATATTTGGCTTATCGACAACCGTAGACAGACTGTCAAGCGTCGAGTTGGCCTCTCCCGGTGAAACGTTCCTTACCTCGTCTGCTTCCTTGGCGGGTTCAGATGCGACAGACCCGTGCCCCGATAGGCTATGGCATATCACAGGCATTGGTGGTCGCATGAGTGCACCCTCCCTCAAAGCTTCGGGGAAGGCTGTCTTCGGTGGCGAGTCAGCACGGGGCTTGTCGCAGTCCAAAGACTGGCCTTCCAGAAAGTCGAGAGCGTTTTGAAGCCGTCGTTTCTCTCTGTCCTCTAGGGTATGTTTTTTTCTCAGCTTACTGATCGTGTTTTTACAGTTTAGGAGTTTTTTCCTCAACGATGCAGTGGATGAAATTGAAAATTTGGATGAGCTGGCGATGGAACGATTGTCATCCTCTTCAAGGAAGAGTTTCTCAAGGTTGAGATCGACCGTTCCTACGCTTCCCCCAGCCGAAACTGCCCTACTAGTTGACGGTTCCTGGAGTAGAAGATTTTCTTCCTCCTCCGTCATTTTTGTCAATGGTGTTGTCGTTGTTTGAGAATCGGTTTTATTGAAGTTCATGGTGCCCGATTCATTTGCACCAGTCCCTTTGTTTGTTTTTTGTTTGTTATTATTAATTTTGGACCCACGAGTAAGGGGGAAGAAGATGTCGCTCTGTACTCACCCCCTGTATACAGAGAAGGGGAATTAAATTGAAACTAGAGGTCCCCAGGTATCTAGAGTTCACCGTTAGAAGACACCATGACATTGTGCCATACATCCCATGGGCACGGTCGTTCTTACCCGGGATTACGGGTTTTTATCGAGTTTTCCGCTCTAGATCCGTCATATTTAGTCGAAAGCAGTGGCACCTCGTGCAGGATGTGGTTCTTCACCACGTATGACGGTCTTAGAAACAGTGTTCCTATCCAGAAACATCTGTTCCTCTGGTTTCCTTTCTGAGCCCGGTGTCTGCCCAGCCTAAGCTGTGCAGGCACCGGATCTCCAGGATTCTCGGGCTGTGACGACTAACTCAAGGCGAGAGGCTATGGCCTTTCCTCTTTATCAGTCAGTCATCTACCCATCCGACAGAAAACCTTCGCCACCTAAATCAGCGTTAGGATCAGATTAATTTCAAAAAAATTTGTCTGAGTCTAGCAGAACGAGCGATCATCATATTTTTGAAAATTCAACAGAAACACGTAATTTTCCGATAATCCGCTAAAAAGTCGCGCTACACCGCTCCTATCCCAACGACATGTAAATACACACTGAATTTCCTCGCCAAACTACCCTTCGATTTCCAGTATTTTGACAATCCTTCCAATTTCCCATGATATTAAAAGTTACCAAGGTATATTTTATCGCATAGAGTTACAGAACACAACTTCTTTCCACATGCGGTAAACGGTGGAATTTTGTGTTGGAAAGTTTTCGATGCGAAGAGTTATCGCATGAGTTACAGAACATGGGCAATGGATTTCCTTCTCCTTGTTGGGTTGCTTTTCCTTCTCCTTATTTTAAGGATACTTCTCCCTTCTCCTTATGTTGAGCCGATGGCCGCCGACTTTATTGGCGTCCTTGGTCGCAATTATTTTCTAATAATTATTGTGATTTACAAGTACATATATATGCGCTAGTCACTTGGATTGCATTCGGGACTGATGATTTTCATTCTGCCCCCTAGGATAATAGTAAAATATACTTGATAAATACCTAATTGTATGAATAAGTTGGATGGACTAAAATTTCTTTTACTTTAAGTTATTATTCTTACTTATTCTTACCAAATAAATTTCTTGTAATTCCTTGTGACAGGATTATTTCTGCTGACTAGGTCTGGGGTTGTCGGCGGCCACCGTTGAAAAAGAATTATTCAATATACATATAAGTCGTATGCAGGTATCCGGTGTTTTATTTTCTAATTTTGGTACTACCTGTTAAAATGGTATGTTGGCTTTCTATTTTCATGGATATGTCCGTGAATGGAGCTTTCCATTGGGAAATTTTACATGTTGGTTCAGAATTTTAAGATTTTTTTTTTTTGTTTGTCCCCCTATAAACCATCAAATGAGCAGCGCATAGCTCGAGACGTGGCAATCTTATGTTTTTGACAGGTGCAACCTTCGACTTGGCACACAACAACCGTCCATCCAGCTGAACGGAGCGTACATAAATACATGCTCCATACGCCTGCTCAGAGCTATCTGAGAATGCATGTAACTGTGCATTCTGAATGCTACCCTTCAGAATGTGTCTTCTAATTATACCCTATTCTAAGGGTATATTAATTTTGACGCATAGTTTGTAACATACCTTAATATTGCCCGTAGACCCCTAAAAGTTACTATATTTATGATCAGCATCGATAGTAATGTCGATCTAGCCATGTCCGTCCGTCCGTCCGTCCGTCCGTCCGTCCGTCCGTCTGTAGCCAAAAATTAGGCCTTTAAACTGGACCTAGAGAGCTGAAATTTTAACCATATACTCTCTAGGGTCCCGAAATAATCAAGTTTACGAATTTTTTGAAATCCGCCCACAGACACGCCCACAAACTCAAAAAAACCAAATTTTGGAAAAAATCGAATTTTGAGCTAGAAAGCTGAAATTTTTTATATATGATCTATGATTCCTAAAACTGCTCGGGATAAAAAATTTTCAAAATCCGCCCACTGACACGCCCACAAATAAATAAAATAATTTTTTTACACCCTATTCTAAGGGTATATTAATTTTTGAAAATCCAAAGTTTCAGCTAGGGAGCTGAAATTTATAGTATATACTCTCTATGGGCCCTTTATGCTCATGTGTAAATATTTTCAAAATCCGCCCACTGACACGCCCACAATTAATTTTTTTTTTTTTTTTTTTAAATCAAAGTTTGAGCTAGGGAGCTGAAATTTATAATATATACTCTCTAGGGGCCCTTTATTATCATGTGTTAATTTTTTTTAAATCCGCCTACTGACACGCCCACAATTAAATAAAACAATTTTATTGAAACACCCAAGTTTGAGCTAGGGAGCGTTGTTTTTTTGATAAAATCCTTTAAATTTATATAACAAAATATGTAGAGCGTTCTTAACAATTCAACCATACTTATACTTTTGTCACGCCCACTTATGAGGGATAGGAATAAGAATAGGGTATCCAACAGTTCGCCCAAGCGGACTGTAGCCCGTCCCTATGTTTTTTAATTTGCTTAAATCAGCTAGCTGATGTCGAAATGTTATCCACCTTTGATGATGTGACTAGGGAAGTGCTTCGTCCCAATCAAAATTGTGTTTCCATAAAATTTGCATGAATATTTTAGCAGATACGATTACAGGGTTTATTAAACACAATGGGTCGTACAATCTTGCGATGTCCGATAACACTGTCATTTTGGTTACCTTGCTGTCTGCCTGGTCGCTGACTGTATAGAGAAATGCATCTAATTTTGGATCCCATATAAGGCTGAGTGTTTTCACCACATCATGTTCCTTTATTTGACAGAGGGGTTCTCTGTCTTCAAAAGTAACATCGTGCAAAAACTCTGGAACGTTCGAGCACCATTTCCTCAGTTCCAAACCTGCACTATCCAAAATTGATTTCAGCTCCTTTTTGATCATCTCGAGTCAGTACATCATCGACGTAGAAATCGTTTTTTTTAATATCTCAGCTCAAACTGGAAAGCTGTCCCTTTCCCTTTCTCCCAAATATTTAGGTGATTTGGTGGCTAGATAAGAAGCTGGGGTAGTACCATATGTCACTGTGCCAAGGCGATAGATTTTGATTTCTTCTCTTGGGTTCTCTCTTCACAGAATTAGGTGAAATTGTCGATCACTCTCGTGCAGGCGGAATTGTCTATACATTTTTGTCACGTCGGCAGTAAATACGTACTGATGTGATCTAAATTTGATCACTAACGAAATAATTCCGATTGTACCACTGGACCAACATGTAAAATTTCGTTAAGGCTGATACCGTTTGAACTCTTTGCGCTGGCGTCGAACACAACTCTTAATTAAGTGGAAGAGCTACCTGCTTTTGTAATGCCGTTGTGAGGAATGAAGAAATGTGGACTGTTGGAGTCCGGTCTTACGGTTACTTCCATGTGAGATAGCGTTTCGTATTCTCTCATAAAGGAAATATACTGCTCTGCAAGTTCGGGAGTTTTGTATAATTTTCTTTCTAGGCTTAGAAATCTGCGTAGAGTTAGTTCGTAGGATTTGCCTAAACACTTTGGGTCGGTTTTAAATGGAAGTCTTACTTCAATAGTACCATTTTGTAGTCGTCGAACATTTTTGGAAAAGTGGTCTTCACAAAATTCTTCTGTTTTTGTTAAAGCATGTCCCATGGCCTCAGGGTTTTCGACTTCCCAGAATAATTTTAGGATGCGATCTAAACTTGTGATGTGATGTAAAGTTCGAACTTAAGTGTGTCATGCATGTTTTGTGTTTTCATTTTTCTGGGCGAAACTACCTAAAACAATCCATCCAAAAATTGTGTTTTGCAATTTAGGAAGCCGCTCACCTAATTTAATTTATTCGAAGAAATGCTCCGCTCCAATTAACAGATCTATAGCACCTGGCGTGGCACAGATTGGATCTGCTAATTTGATATTAGCGGGGATTGGCCAATTTGAAGTGTTTATTGGGCCATCGGGTAATAACTCGGCTATTCGGTTGACAATTAATGCTTGATCTGCAGTGTACTGGACTTGCCCCAATCCCGTAAAAAGAAGTTGTTTCCCTTTTTCTGCGCATGCCAATAACATTCGCAAATCGCTTCGTGATTAGACTGACGTGAGAAGCAGAATCCAGCAAAACTCGACAGGGTACTGCGGAGTTAAACTTATTCATTACATGTATTATGGCAGTGGCCTGAATAATATTTGTGGATTGGCTTGCATCATCACGGGATATCGAGCTTGGGCTATTTATGTGGAAACTTTGTGGACCTTGACCGAGGACATTGTTTGTTGCTTGGTAAGTAGTGGAATTGGCTGGTGTTGAGGAACTATTTTGGTCGTTATGGTGAAGCAAGGTGTGGTGAAAGTTGTTGCATTTTCGGCATTTCGAGGCTTGACAATTGTGATGTGCATTGTTCGGCTGGAGGCAGTTTACGCATAAATTATTTGTAGCTACAAATTGTTGCTTCTGAATTAAGGGTAAATTCAAGAACTGAACACCTATAGATAAAATGGCCGCTCTTCTTGCAACATGTGCAACTAACTCTACCTGTTGTAGGACCACCTTCGCGAACTATAGCGAACGTTTTCGGCCGAGTATTCTTGCTTGGGTTTGAATGTAAAGAAGTACTTGCCTGTGACATATCCTCACTTTGTGTGTGACTTCTCCTTGTAAGAAACTTTGATAGCTCTTGAAAACTGGGCATTCTATCCGCCGGTCCTTCATCCCTCCATTTGCTGAGTGTTTCCGGATCGAGCTTGGGTAAAATTATCTGGATAAGTAGATCATCCGAATGAGCGACGGGACGTCCTAATGTAGATAACGCACGGAGATGGCTATTGATTTCTTGCAGCAACTGACGAATACTGTTTGACGAAGGCTTGCAAATGGATGGAAACATCATTATCTTCTTGATGTGTTCAGTAGCTTTGAGCTTTTTATTGTCGTAATTTTCTATCAAGAGACTCATAGCGACTTCATAATTTCCTTCAGTTATCTCCAACGACTGCACTGTTTTAGCAGCTTGTCCAGACAATGACGAAATGAGGTAGTGGAATTTGGAAACTCTGCTTAGGTTGGGGTTGGTATTGATAAGGGAATTAAATGTTTCATGAAAGGACAACCACTCAGTGACTTCACCAGTAAATAGAGGAACTTTAAGATCTGGAAGTTTTATTTGAGTACATTGTTTGGCTTGATCCGATACAACCTCTTCTGCTGTGTGCTGCCGGTGCTTACGTGATTGCATATGGTACAAGAACGACGAACGCAGCTTGTAGTACATCTCTCCATACTCCTCGCAGATCGACATCAGAAACAGCTTCTTTGGGGTCTGATTCCTCCACTTTGGCTTGAAGCATTTGAAAGGCCTTGAAACTCATTTCCATAGCTTCGAGGCGTACTTCAAACTCAGCTGGAAACGTGACTTCGCTAATTTTGGAGTTGAACTCGCTGATGCGGTCAATTTGTTTGGTGGCGGCAGTCCTGCGGGCTTTCAGCAACTCCAATTTCTTCACTTCCCTTGAGGTTACTATAGGAGCAGCAGTTTCAGCGACAGTACCTTCTTCACCCTTGGTGCCAGGCTTTTTGCGATGGAATAAATGAACGTGATTATAAAATTGCAAATCACGTCGGGGTCACCAGGAAATTTTGAATTAATCTAGCTTTTTCGATTAATCTATTTTGTATGCTAATTGTGAATGAATGACGAACTAAATTGCGATCTTACATCCGACCTTTTAGAATCTTTATTTCCTTATAATTTCAAAAGCAGGTCTGTACTCCAAAACAGTGTGTAACAAAAAGAAAGAAGGAAGTAAAAATTAACCTTATAAAATTGGTCAGCATGTTTTTTTTTGACAGATATAAAAATTGTACTCGATAAATTAGCTACATCTAGTTGTGACCAGTTATATCGATACAAAGCTGATGAACGGTCGCCATGATAGGAATTTATTGGCATGCTTACAGTTTGTTTGCAAAATTGAAGTGTAAAATTCTTACTCTAATCTTAGACCATAAATATTTCAATTAGTTCAAATTAAATATGTAATTGTTGTATAATTTAGGGAACAGATAGTTTGAACATGCTGGCATGCGTGATCATTTTGCAGCCGAATAAAACGAAATACCTACGTACATACCTGTCGACTGATGTGTAGACGTACACAAGGTTTCATGGACCTCAGATAGATGAACGTCCCATTCTCTTTGATCAGTTTTAGTATACATTCTTATGGCTGACAAGATTGATCGATTTACTCTTTCTGAAGAGTTGGCCTCTGCGGACTACAGGGCATTCTTGATAGGCTTTGTATCATATCTACCTAAAAACTTTTGAAACTATTTAGAAACAAAATGTTATCCGTTATCCCTCTGGACGAATTCTGGTACTCCGCATTTGTTTAAAAATCTTATTCTCGAGAAAATCGATCACTAGTTCCGTAGTTGCAACACGCATAGCATTTAAAAATACATTTTCTAAAAATTCATCCAAAGTAACAAATATATATAGAATTCCTCTCTTCGTTGGAACTTAAGGTCCTAAAAAATTAATGTAAATCTTTTGGAAAGGTCGATACATTTCTTGTTTCTGTCCCGTAGATGGTTTAAGAATTTGGTTTGGAGCTTTATTTTGCTAACAACTTTCACAACAATGGATAAAATTTGTTACTTGTTGTATTGCCGAATTCGGTCCAAGGTTTTGCGTATTCCTCCGTGTGAGCCACTTGAAGGTGTATGTTCACCTCGAGTGGGCAATACCTTCACTTTTTTTTTGTGAAGTTATTGCCCACTGATGGTGAGCAATAACTTCACCCAAAATTTTGTGAAGTTATTTCCCACCTATAATTTGAGAATTTGTCTATTATAACTAAAGACCCTTGCACCCACTCCAAATCAAACAGTGACCCCAAGCAGGGGGGTTGCAGGGGGGGGCAGCATGCCCCCCCATATGCATTGCACTGTTTATGGGATTAGTTGCGAAATCGCAAGTAGATTCCATAAACAGTGCAATGCATGCTGCGCCCCTGCAACCCCCCTGCTTGGGGTCACAGTTTGATTTGGGGTAGGTGCGAGGTACGTTTCTTGAATTATCATAAAATGTTAAGAGAATTTATTTCCCACTAAAAAGTGTAGTTATTGCTCACCATCAGTGGGCATTAAGTTCACAAAAAAAAGTGAAATTATTGCCCACTCGAGGTGAAGTTATTGCCCAGGTGAAGTTATTGCCCGTGAAGTTATTTCCCTGCACCGTATGTGCTCTTCCTATAACCGAATTCGTCAGCTCACTCACAATTTCCAATGGTGTTCGTTTGAAATTGAGTGAGTATCTACTGGCTATATTCGTTTATAAACGAGCTGGTTTTCAGCTTTCAGATCTTTGCATGCACTTTAGTTCTTCAGTACTGTTGACACCAGGTCTAAATACTCTTTTAACTTAAACTTAGACGAGTTCTAATCAATAAGGGCAAAGTCCTTCAGATTCAAATTAATTTATTGGAGATGTACTTGTACTAACGACCATACCACGTCGAGTTAATCGGTTCTCATCAGATCACCGTAATTCAACGACGTTGGGCGCTGTTAGTACGTAGATGGGGGACCGTTTGAGAACAACCGCGTGTCGTTCGCCAGTCCCATCGACAGAGTTGAGGTAGATAATTATACGTGGTATCACAATGGACCTAAATTGGTTTAAGTGTGTCGGCTTCTGCCGGCAGCAACATAAACCTAACCTAACCTACTTGTACACGGGATAAAACATCAGGTACGATGTTCTGCGATAACTCCGAATGATAGCACACGATCCAGCTCCTCATAAACTAGATTCTATATAGCTGGAGACATCAAGTAATGACGCTGCTTTACAGGGCCGGCATCACTGGTGTCAACTGCATCTTGCTCTAGTGTAGTTTTGCCTAACCCCAGAGTTGTACAACATGGAAATGATGAGATCAACGAGTGAAGTTGTCGTTTTTGTTCAGTGGATAGGTCGCGCATTGGTGGTGTCGATGTCAACGTTTCAGTTTCATCTAAGTCAGTGTTATATGAAATGTTTAACATTTCACTTATTCACTTTAAATTTCGACCAGAAATCGACGCCAAGATTCACTGGTTGCACCAAACTTGGCACAAGGTAGAAGTCCAACTTTTTTTTTTTTTTTTTTTTTTTTTTTTTATAAAAAAAAAGGAAATCCAAATCCCAGAGCACTCAGACTCTGTAACGGTCCATCGTACTACCAGGCAGAAATCCTTCTTTTGGTGTAGAGGCATGTGATTGGGTGGCGTATGTTGTTGTTCCCCATGGGGATTGAACCTGCACCGCACGGGTCACAAGCCAACACACTAACCGCTACACCGTCGCCACCCATTAGAAGCCCAACTAGTCTCGGATACCAATGAATCATATCAGCAGGCCTACTTTGTCAACTATGCTTTGGTTTTTCCAGTTGGCTGTTTTAACTATCGAATTAAACTTTGTAATCGGAGCATTAAGTTCAGAAACGAACTCCAAGCAGTCTCGTCCAAGGCAAGAAATAGATGCACCGCTATCTAAGAGCCCGTTAAAGTTTTGACCTTGAATCTTAATTTGAGCATACTGACGTATGTCTAATTTATCCTCGAAAATGGTCCGTCCAATAAGTTTCCGGTAAAGTTTAACTTAAGTACGTCTCTTTCTAATTTTTACCATAGGTTTTGCCATAAATGAGAAACAATCAGTTTGAATACTAAATTGAGTCTGATTTTATTCTTCAAAATCTATATCTTATATACTAATTTTCTTTCAACCAAAACGATACACATCGATACAAACAAATGTTCTATGCCATTAAATTTAGTCATCATACTCATCCACATTGTACTCATGACACACTTCATAATTACTCGTCACCCAAATCACCGATCGCGTAATGCATCGATCCAGTTACAATGTCAGGGTTATCGCCAGATGTTCTATCCATACTTTCTGTATGCGATACCAGACACTGTAATGTGGTGATGAAATTTGAATGCCATGTCAGTGGGTCAGTAGTGTATATGAGCCACTTGACTTGGGCTGCCTTACATAATGTAAGCACAAAGTAGGAAGTGATGGAAGTGATATTCGAGTGGTTGTTTTGTGTGCATTGTTATGCAGTACAATGTAGGAGTAATGGAATTGGTTTATTGGGTTCATTACAGTTGGCATAGGTACAATTTGAATTTTCAAATCTGGCACATTTCACTCACTTGCCCTACCTCAAAACTAGGTACAGAAAAACTTGTGCTAAACTGATCTGCACAGCTTCATGGAACACAAATTGACAGAATGTAGAACACTTTGCGGCAAGTTTTTTACTCATGGAACACCAAATCTTGTACTTTTCTCATTTTTTCTGTACTTATCTGTGCAGCTAAGGTTCATTAAACACATCTATTGAAACCATATGTAATAATAAATACAAATTCATTATTAATAGTATATTGTGTAATTGTGTGTTGAGAAAAAATAATAATTTTAACAAAGAATTAAATACTTTCATAGTTTAACGTAAACAACCAGTCTTTAACTTTGTTGATGTAACGTGAAAAACGAAGTGTATCTCTTATAAATAAGGGCAATTTATTAAAAAAAAAGTAGTCATTCAATGATTTACTGCTCGTACGTCTGCAACTAGGTTTTGCGCTTGCAGCACTATTCATCACCGCACCGAATTCATATCTTCATAATATCGAATATTATCTACACAACTGTAATGGAGGTGGAACAAACCAATACTAAAATTTTGTTTGCGATCAGTGTTCCACATACATAGCTTTTCTTTCACACGAGTGCACGTAGGACAAACCAATTCTCAACTTTGCTAATATTTACTGTATCTTTGTCGCCGTGATATGCACGTGGAACAAAACAATTCTCACAAAAAAATTGCGATAAATTATATGGAAAAGTTGTCCCAAACGCCAAAAAATGGTTTATGGCACAAAACAATTCTACAAACTGTTGATTTTGGTGGATATGGGACAAAGTCGATGTTCGATATCTCGGGATTGGAAAGACTAAGAGCAAATCGAATCACAGATTTAAAAAGAGCATACAAATTTGCCATTGAATCCGTTCCTAACTCAAAAACGACAAAAGTGGCGTATGGAACAAAACAATTCCCAGGCGACGATGTGTTATGCCACTGAAAAGAAAAAACAAGCTACCCGTCAGGGGTGTGTTAAATGCCGAAAACCAGTATGTGCAGAGCACAGCCTAACCCAAATAATGTGTCAGAATTGTTACATGCTTTAAATTTTTTTTGTTCTTCCCTAACTGTTCTATTATTTATTCAAATAAACTATAACCCAAGATCGGCTGTTTCTAATTTAATTTCAGTGGATGTTCAAGGTTTACTTTTGTTGTCAATTTTTATTACAATGAAGGAGATTTTTGCTTTTTTCCGTACAAAAAGTATTAATATAAAGGGTAGATACTGTTCATCTACGTAAAAAAAAACTTCAAAATTTAAGAAAAACGTGCTAATAAATATCAAAAACATAGGGACGGGCTACAGTCCGCTTGGGCGAACTGTTGGATACCCTATTCTTATTCCTATCCCTCATAAGTGGGTGTGACAAAAGTCTTAGTATGGTTGAATTGATAAGAACGCTCTACATATAATTATAATTATAATTAGAGTATAATTTAAAGGATTTTATCAAAAAAAAACGAAGCTTTTGTAAAAAAAACGCTCTCTAGCTCAAACTTTGGTTTTTCAATAAAATGTTGTATTTAATTGTGGGCGTGTCAGTAGGCGGATTTAAAAAAAATTAGCATAAAGGGCCCCTAGAGAGTATATATTATAAATTTCAGCTCCCCTAGCTCAAACTTTGAATTTTCAAAAAAAAAAAAAAAAAAATTGTGGGCGTGTCAGTAGGCGGATTTTAAAAATATTAACACATGAGCATAAAGGGCCCGCTAGAGAGTATATATTATAAATTTCAGCTCCCTAGCTCAAACTTTGGATTTGCAAAAAAAGTTGATTTTAAATTGTGAGCGTTTCAGTGGGCGGATTTTGAAAATATTTGCACATGAGCTTAAAGGGCCCCTAGAGAGTATTACAAATTTCAGCTCCCTAGCTCAAATTCTGGTTTTTCAATAAAATTGTTTTATTTAATTGTGGGCGTGCCAGTGGGCGGATTTTGAAAATTTTATATCCTGAGCAGTTTTAGGAGTCATAGATGATATATAAAAAATTTCAGCTTTCTAGCTCAAAATTCGATTTTTCCAAAATTTTGTTTTTTTGAGCTTGTGGGCGTGTCTGTGGGCGGATTTAAAAAATTCGTAAACTTGATTATTTCGGGACCCTAGAGAGTACATGATTAAAATTTCAGCTCTCTAGGCCCAGTTTAAAGGCCTAATTTTTGCCGACGGACGGACGGACGGACGGACATGGCTAGATCGACTTTACTATCGATGCTGATAATAAATATTGTAACTTTTAGGGGTCTACTGGCAATATTAAGGTATGTTACAAACTATGCGTCAATATACCCTTAGAATAGTCCATGAGTAGAAAGGGTTTTAATATAAGTTTCAGACTTTTCGAGATATTTCACCAAAAAAATTCAAACATCTACCCGGGTAGATACAATCCATGCGAAGGTTTACGCGTTAAGCCTGTATGCGGATGATAGTTTCCTTCTTGTTTCTTTCGTCGCTAGTGCCCCCGCCCAAACGGGAGCGCGTACTTGTGGACTGAACTGACTACTATTGATAAAACGGCCCTTTTAGCGTATCCAGGTCCACCGATGTTAGGTAGTATGCGTGAGAGATCTCCCTGTATTTGCGATGCTTTCGTTGTAATATACTCCACGTGCGTCTTGAACTGCAGTCTGTTGTCTAGCATGACTCCAAGATATTTGACTGCTCCTTTGGATCTGATGATCTGGTTCCCCACCTGGCAATTGGCGAATTCAATAGTTTTTTGACTCGTTATAAGGACTGCGAAGCGAAATTGATAAACTAAAGCTTGAGCTACAGCAGCTTAAAGAACAGGACAATAAGAACAATAAACATAGGGACGGGCTACAGTCCGCTTAGGCGAACTGTTGGATACCCTATTCTTATTCCTATCCCTCATAAGTGGGCGTGACAAAAGTCTAAGTATGGTTGAATTGTTAAGAACGCTCTACATATTTTGTTATACAACATTTAAAGGATTTTATAAAAAAAAACGCTCAATAGCTCTAACTTGGGTGTTTCAATAAAATTGTTTTATTTAATTGTGGGCGTGTCGGTAGGCGGATTTAAAAAAAATTAACACATGAGCATAAAGGGCCCCTAGAGAGTATATATTATAAATTTCAGCTCCCTAGCTCACTTTGAATTTTCAAAAAAAAAATAATAATAATTGTGGGCGTGCCAGTGGGCGGATTTTGAAAATATTTACACATGAGCATAAAGGGCCCATAGAGAGCATATATTATAAATTTCAGCTCCCTAGCTCAAACTTTGGATTTTCAAAAAAATTGTTTTATTTATTTGTGGGCGTGTCAGTGGGCGGATTTTGAAAATATTTATACATGAGCTTAAAGGGCCCCTAGAGAGTATATATTAAAAATTTCAGCTCCCTAGCTCAAATTTTGGTTTTTCAATAAAATTGTTTTATTTTTTTGTGGGCGTGGCAGTGGGCGGATTTTGAAAATTTTTTATCCCGAGCAGTTTTAGGGGTCATAGATCATATATAAAAAATTTCAGCTTTCTAGCTCAAAATTCGATTTTTTCCAAAATTTTGTTTTTTTGAGTTTGTGGGCGTGTCTGTGGGCGGATTTCAAAAATTCGTAAACTTGATTATTTCGGGACCCTAGAGAGTATATGGTTAAAATTTCAGCTCTCTAGGTCCAGTTTAAAGGCCTAATTTTTGCCGACGGACGGAAGGACGGACGGACGGACGGACGGACGGACGGACGGACGGACGGACGGACATGGCTAGATCGACATTACTATCGATGCTGATCATAAATATAGTAACTTTTAGGGGTCTACGGGCAATATTAAGGTATGTTACAAACTATGCGTCAAAATTAATATACCCCTAGAATAGGGTATAAAAATGAGCAGATACCTAAAACTGTAGTGTACTCTACGAATGAAGAAGAACTGCAAAGAGAGACAGAATCACCCTTTAAGGGAAAAAAAGGAACAAAAAAAGAAAAATGAGCAGGTCTCCGGAGCTTTCACCACTAAAAGTGACCCAGAAAAGCCCAGAAAAGATGAAAGGTAAAGAAACCAAACCACTCAAAACAAATAAAGGGGGGTTGCAGGGGGGCAGCATGGCCCCCCATATGCATTGCACTGTTTATGGAATCTGCTTGCGGTTTCGCAACTAATCCCATAAACAGTGCAATGCATATCGGGGGGCATGCTGCCCCCCTGCAACCCCCTGCTTGGGGTCACTGTTTGATTTGGAGTGGGTGCAAGGGTCTTTAGTTATAATAGACAAATTCTCAAATTATAGGTGGGAAATAACACACAAAAAAAGTGAAGGTATTGCCCACTCGAGGTGAAGTTATTGCCCAGGTGAAGTTATTGCCCGTGAAGTTATTTCCCTGTACCGTTATTGCCCGTGAAGTTATTTCCCTGCACCCAAAGAAACTAGGTGCAGGGAAATAACTTCACGGGCAATAACTTCACCTGGGCAATAACTTCACCTCGAGTGTTCAATAATTTCACTTTTTTTTGTGAAGTTATTGCCCACTGATGGTGAGCAATAACTACACTTTTTAGTGGGAAATAAATTCTCTTAACATTTTATGATAATTCAAGAAACGTACCTCGCACCTACCCCAAATCAAACTGTGACCCCAAACAGGGGGGTTGCGGGGGGGCAGTATGCCCCCCATATGCATTGCACTGTGTATGGAATCTACTTGCGATTTCGCAACTAATTCCATAAACAGTGCAATGCATATGGGTGGCATGCTGCCCCCCTGCAACCCCCCTATAGGTGGGAAATCACAAAATTTTGGGTGAAGTTATTGCTCACCATCAGTGGGCAATAACTTCACAAAAAAAAAGTGAAGGTATTGCCCACTCGAGGTGAAGTTATTGCCCAGGTGAAGTTATTGCCCGTGAAGTTATTTCCCTGCACCAAGAAACTACACTACTCATGCACACCTGAACGCATTGCAAATGACCTAATAATGACCTAACTTCAAGATACTTGAAGTTGTCAACATGCTTAAGTACAAGAGTAAAGCACCGCTCCCGATGTTCATGCTTACTTTTGAGCAAGATGAAAATATCAAAAAAATTAATGAAATTAAAGACATCTTAGGAATGAAAGTTCAAATTCATCCTTTGCGGAAATCAAAGCTATATAGTTCCTCAATGTAAGAACTGCCAAAAGCATGGTCACACTCACAAATACTGCAACTCAAACCCGAAATGCGTTAAATGTGCAGGAGACCACCATACAAAAGACTGCATAAGGGGAAAAAATGCTGCCCCTAAATGCGAAAATTGTAGCGAAAGACACCCAGCTAACTACAGAGGGTGTGTAGTAGCAAAAGAGATACAGCAGGTAAAAGACAACAAGCAAAAGAAAATGCAAAAGCCTGCTCAAAAAGACGCAACCAAAAACGGAGAAAAAAGAAACAAAAAAGACTTGAGACCGAAATCTAAAAGAGCTGAAGGAAATCTACCCTTAAGCGAAAATGAAAACTCAAGCCTCATAACCGGTCCAAAGAAAACATATGCACAGGTTGCTTCGAAAAACGTTACCAGTCGGACACCCCAAGCCTTCCATTAATGGCAATGGTCCGATGGTAGTGTATTCACTAAGTGATTGGCAGGTCGTGCGTTCGAATCCCGACCATGATTTTTATAAATTGAATACACACAACAAAAACAAATCTCCCTAAAGCAATTAAGGCTCCACCTGTGAGAAAAAAAATACCATCGCACCAAACTTCTTTCCTATTCTTCTATTCTTTCATACAGTAAGTAGCACCCAAAAATAGGCAATGAATTATTTGCTGGGAGCTACTTACAGCAACAAACAAAATGCCTGCGCTGTGGTTTCCACTATAAGGGTACTGTGTGCTACAAGAAAAAGAAATCCCTTTAGCGCACGCAAATTATAACAAAAAAAAATGCTATGGAGGATATCATGCAAAGAATCCTTCACAGAATGGGAGATATGGAAAAGAATAATAATAAAATTCTTAAAAGAATATCTCTCCTTGAAAAACAAAACAGTAAAAAAAGAACTGTACCTAAAAGAACATAATGGCTAAAAGCATACAAATCTTATTATGGAATGCCAATGGCCTCGAGAATCGTAAAGACGAATTGCAAGCGACTCTCGACATAAACAAAATTGACATATGTCTAGTCTCCGAGACACATTTTAAAATTGGAACAAAATACGAACTTCGCGGATACAAGACATACCAAACCCCACATCCTCAAAATACAGCAAGAGGAGGGGCCGCAGTTATAATTAAGGAAGGAGTTAGCCACGAAGTAGATGAAGAATATCAGTCGTGTGAAATACAAGCGAAATCCGTAAACATAAAAACAAGCAGCGGCCAGATAACAGTAGCAGCGGCATATTGTTCTCCTAGCTACAGGCTGAAACAAAAAATTTTTGAAAGCCTCTTCCATAAATTCGGAAATAAATTCATAATAGGCGGAGATTTCAACGCTAAGAACATATCTTGGGGATCAAGATTAACAAATACAAGAGGAAGAGAACTCCTTGAATATATTAAAAAAACCAATGTTAACTACCATTCAACGGGAAATCCTACTTACTGGCCCACAGATAGGAACAAAATCCCGGATGTTGTCGACTTCTCCTTAACTAATAATATTTCCTCAAATACTACCCAAGTTAAGGAAGGGCCAGATCTTGACTCAGATCACTCATCTGTGCTGCTAACACTTGGTAATACAATTATAATGAAGGAACACAACCCACGTCTAGTAAACAAACTAACTGATTGGACATATTTCAGATATTTAATAGATGAACGCATCGAACTATACACAACAATTAATACAATAGAGCAATTAGAAAGTGAAGTACAGTCCTTCACCCTAGCTTTACAAAAGGCTGCATGGGCTGCAACACCTAAATTAAATAGCAAAGTAAAAAGAAACGTGTATCCCAACGAAATTTGCGACATTATATCAGAAAAGAGACGAGCTCGCAAGCGATGGCAACTGTCAAGAGCTCCAAGTGATAAAAGTAGACTTAATAGCTTAAACAATAAGCTCAGAAAAAGGATAGCAGAATTTAAAAACGCATCGGTGGAAAGATACCTTTCAAATCTGAGAAACGATGCTAGTACAGAATACTCACTGTGGAAGGCTACAAAAAAAATTAAAAGACCAACAGCATACATTCCGCCAGTGAAAAACAGCAGTGATAACTGGGCTAAAACAAACTAACAAAAGGCGGATCTATTTGCGGAACATCTTGAAAACGTTTTCAAGCCATACGACGATAATGATATTTCCCAACAAACGGAAGAAATGTGCGAAGACGAGAGATCGATTCCAGCAGTAACCTCTAGGGAAATAGCCAAAGAAATAAAAGAAAAGACCAACCTGAAAAAAGCCCCGGGATTTGATCTAATAACGGGTGAAATTCTGAAAAAACTGCCTAAGAAAGGTATGCAAAAATAGCACAGATAATGAATGCTGCGTTCAGACTAAGGTATGTTCCGCGCATGTGGAAGGTTGCGGAAGTTATCATGGTAGCTAAGCCGGGAAAATTGTCCAGTGAAGTAACGTCATATCGGCCGATATCATTGCTGCCAATCAAGTCTAAGCTATTCGAAAAAATGCTCCTAAAACGACTCCATCCGATTCTAGAAGAAAAGACACTGATCCCAAACCATCAGTTTGGATTCAGAAATAAATACTTGTATCAACCGCTCAACAATCATCACGTTCGGCGCCATCTGTGCAATAACCGTCACATTCGGCGCCATCTGTGTAATAATTGTTTCACAATTGATCGGATTTAGATGTCACCCTCAAGCATTGAACTGAATATTAAACATGCAGAAATTCCGGCGGAGAAGTAAAGCGGTAGCCAGCTATTGTTAGTATTGGAACATGAACTCCATACACTGATTATCGCACATGACCAAGACACTTTCGCATCGTCATATGATTCACGCAAAGACTACTACGTATACATCTCTTCATCCACCACCGGTGGCATGTTCATCACTACACTCCTGCCTAATGATAGACTGGAAGGTACGAAGATTTTATAGGTCATCTCATCAGCCCTCACGACTCATGATACAACCGCGACAATTCAGAAAAGATGTTAAGCCATTAATACATTCCGGCCACAGACTCCATGAATGCCTCAATGGTATACTTGAGGGGTTGTTAAGACAACAGGTGCTGTAGGCATGCTTGCACATGCACGAACTAGCTCGCCGGAACGGGGTGGGATCTTGCACCTGTCTCTCAACAGACCGCACATATTTCATGCCTGGTTCTAAAATAATAATTTTCCCAATATATACCCATAAATACACATCAGTATACATATCTCACACTAAGTTTCTAGTTCTTAAATGGCCACAAAGCAAAACAAAAGGAAAAGAGAGGGGACGAAGATGGTGAATGGCCCCTGAGCGAATTAATTCCCTCCCTCTGTCACTTAACCCTGAAGAGTGTCATGACTCCTTGGTCCTCGCCTTCACTCAAATTATGGCAAAGACCCCTTATTGTTCAGGTAAACCTGTAAAGGATCACCTCCCCACGATGTTTTTTGACTTTGAAATTCATTTTTTTATTCATTGATAAATATCTACTTACATACTAGACAAAAATGATTAAACCTAACTTAAAATTAACAGGATACTTATTCTTATTTATTGGTCCTTATGCGAACGCTCTAAACTTAACTATATCTTAGAATTATTGCCTTTCGGCCTACGAACTATTTTACGAACTAATCTTACATATATATTCCTCGAGAAAATTTACTAAAACTCGGTATCATTATTGAGATTTTATATAAAACAAATTACAAACTACCTATTCTACTTACTTAAACTACTTAACGTATTCTAACTATAATTAGGATTCTGAGCACTCGTTGCCTGGCGCAATAAGTGGTCAAAATCCCAATTGCTTTCCGAGCGCCTGGCAGTCGTCAACGTGCACACGCGCCGCCGTGAGCCGACTGAAGCCTTACAGCGTCAGTCAACTCCCGGAAGCACCACCACACGTTGGCGAGCCCGGCCTCTCCCAAAAACGCCCTAGCTGACTTAATCTAACTTATAAGCTAAGAGGATGTTACCTAGAGTAACGCACCGTCCTGGGAGGGCATGTTGACCCCTCCCCCCTCAACAAGCCACCAAAATTCGGCGAATTGCTTTTCCGTGTCGAATCTATCCCTCTCCGATATTGCGGTACTAAAACGGAGGAGCTCATGAGCATTGGCGACGTCCCCGTCATGGAGGAGCCGCTTATCTCTCGCGCTGCGGTAGCGATGGTATAAGACCGGGATACCATCCCTCGTCTGTACCAGCCCTTTTGAATCAATATGGATAAATGCCTCTGGCGGGATAAAGCCAGACCGGAGCGTACTCTCTATGTACATTTCATTGGGGTAGTAAGCCCCAAATATCAGACTATTGTCGCTGGCCATCGCCCTTGCAACGTGCCTTCGAGTGACCTTAATGAGGAAATTGTCAATCCTATTCAACTGAGCCCCATCGTATAGGACCTTGTTGGGATAGTATTTTATATAGTTGGATTCAGGCGTTCGGAACAACCGGAGACAGGTCCTAAGACATTGTCTCTCCAAAACCCGAATCTTTTCCATATAGCTAGGCGCTATATTAAACCATAATGGACAACCATAAGCGATGATCGGCCTTATAAGGGCCACGTAGCAAATGACCTTCACTCTGGAGTCAAGTTGACTGCTATGAAACAGTCTCCTTGTTAGAGCATAAGCCTTCTTGGTCCCAGCAAGACAAGCAACTATATGTCTATCGAAATACAGATACTGGTCAAGCCAGATACCTAGATATCTAACTGCGCTTCTCACCGCCAATGGCTGCCCATTTTGTCCAATAATGGCCAATTTTTTCCAGTTTTTTCTGGTATCCCTAGAGGCCCCAGCCAATGGAGTTCTGAACAAGATTGTTTCCGTCTTCTGAAAGTTGATTTTCAACTTCCAGTCGTCGCAATATCGCTTAATTTGATCGAAGTCACGCTGCAAAAGGATATTAATGACCTCGATTTTAGGACCTGATCTGTATGCCACCAAATCGTCGGCATACGCTATAGCAGGGCTGAATGAACCCACCAGATCACTCGTGTAAATGTTAAACAGGATCGGAGAATTGACCGCCCCCTGCTGTAAACCGTTTTTAATTTCAAAGACTCTGCTCGAAGTCACGTTGCCACATTTGACAACGAACTTCTTTCCCATAAGCATATTATAAATTACATATAGCAAAGGTTTGTGCATCCCCCGCCTGGTCAACTTGTAGAAAAGTCCCTCTAACCATACGGTGTCGAAAGCCTTCTCAAAATCAACCAGACAAGCACCCGTGCATTGGTTCTTGCATTTATTCCACTGAATGTCGGAAACCAGTTTCGACGCGGCATGAATAGTGTCATGCCTCGCCCTGAAACCAAACTGGTTGTCCGGAATTATGTTATTGTCCTCGACCCACTTTAACAGGGCTCTATTGACAACCTTTTCAAAGACCTTGCTAATATTCGGAAGCAAGCTAATTGACCGGAGATTGGCAGGGTTCGTCCTATCTTTACATTTTTTCGGGATAGGGTGTACCACAGCTACCTTCCAATGCGCCGGATAATATGCATTATTCAGCGCATTGTTAAACAGCGTGGTGAAAATATCTACAGCCTCCAGAGGCAGGTGTCTCAATACGACGTTTGGGACACCATCCATCCCCGCCGACTTTTTATTCTTTAGTGTCTCGAAGATGCACAGAAGATCATCCTTCGACACGAACAAGTGCGATGCATCTCGGCCATTGGCGACAACTGCATTAGCATGGTTTTCATCAGTGAACACGGTGAATCCGTTATTCTCAGATCGCCAATTCTCAAGTTCGGTGCGCAGATCGAAGTGGCTCACCAGAGCCCTATTCTCAATGTCGTGGTTACGGCGAACAGGATTGTTCACCGTATACACGGCCTCGAAACAAGCGCCCAGCAAATCCACCTTCTCCTGTGGGTCCTCGACCACGAAAAAATCGTCGTTTGAAGCGACACTTTCTGGACTTATTCCAGCAGTCAGTACCGTCTGTCTGTTCTCTGCTGTCTGGGAGATTCGAACACAAGGAATATCATTGTGATCTTTCCTCCTGAACAACTTATTTATCTGTACCTCCCCACGATGTAATCATCGACCGGTGAGCAACATGACTTCCCCCTGCACCTATCAAATCTCTACTATATGACCATGGTGTCACAGTGCCATAGAAATATAAACCAGTTTCGTTTTAAATTCGTTATAAAGTTTCATGGTATTTATTACAAATAAAATCTACAACTATACTGCATCGTCTGGATGCGAATATCGATACATAAATACATATATATATATATATATAAGGTTCACTATCTTAATATGAAAAATCTACTGAAATTGTATTAAGTCAATTAACCTTATAGTCATATACAACAACAACAACAAACAATAACTGTCATACGGATTCTTTTTATGCACTTTTCTTTTCTTGCTCTAAATGTATAACACCTTCGTGTCGCATTGGCGAAACACTTCAATCTTTGCTATCTTTATCATCCCAGGTTGGGATCTGAGATAATTTGTGTTATACCTTTGTCTGGTGCAAATTGTTGTGGTGTTGTGTGATACACCGGAGGTGAGCGAATCGGTATTTCGCTGACTCTGGTTCGTGTCTTCGGCTGCTTTTATAGTATGCCACTTAATTTAATTTAGGTCAGATGGCGTTGTTCTGACTTGTTCCCTTTCACCTTACTTTTCTATATGCAAATATGTAATTCCTACAATGTAAATTGTGTGCATTTTTCTTTTCTATATTCTTACTTGACTTTACAAATTGTTTAATGGCAAACTAAGAATATTTCATAAAGATTGATGTAAATGAAAAAATAATTTATTTTTAACTCACCAAGTTATCCTATTGTTACGTCGATCCATCCACGATGTTGTGCACAGCATTGAGGGTTTTCGGCGGATTTTTTTTTTCTAGTTTCAAATGATTAGGGGATGGAAGATTCATTATTTCAACATCAATGATTATGAAGATCTTTACACTCAATTAAAGCTACTCTGAATGAAGGGAATAGATCATCCCTAGCCAAGTTAAAAGAACGCACTTAAAAGAGATGGAGATCTAAATTTACACAACCTCATTTTTCTTTATCTTTTACTTTTGTTTTTTTTTTCTTTCACTGAGGGGCAGTTAATTTACTTTAATCTTTTTTCTTTTATATATATATTTTTTTTTGAAGGGGTTACACTAATACACTGATGATTAGGATCTGGATGGTGTGATGCTCTATGGTGGGGCTCTTGCTGGCCTTTGTATAGGTGGGGTTGGGCTTACTTGCTCTAGCCTTTGAGGAGTTGGGCTTACTTGCTCTAGCCATATAATTGTGTTGGGCTTACTTGCTCTAGCCTTTGATGGAATTATTCGCCTCGGTCGACGTTGGACACTTTGGTTGATGGGTGTGTGTCGAAACGCTCGCTTGGGCTGGCTCTGTTGGTCTTCACGAAGTGGTGAAATCGACGACGATCTTGGATCTCATTCGCAGGTGCTCATCACAATGCCTAGGGGAATTTCCATCGCTTTGCAACGTGGATTTTGGCGTGTGAGTGATGGGAGCGCTTTGAATTGCACTCGCAGAAAGTATTCACGCTGCTGCTGCGGCGATCCTCCGAAGAAGGCGAAAGAAACGTCTTGTCTCGCACTACTTGTTGGTGATGCGCCCGTTGGATGGTGTTAGGCGACGGGGATTCCCACTGTCGGAGTTATGCGTCTCCTTTCACAGGTGCATATGGTGGTTTTTTACCTCATCCACGGCCTTTGTACCAGTCGGCACACGTCGATATGGGTTTTCTGGCTGGCCGCAACTTGATGTAAAAGGTCAAGTGGCCAGGCAAAGTCGATGACTCGAACAAACAGGAAAAGAGGACACTTGCACGATTTGTAGTCCCTCATATACTTTTTATTTTCTGGACACAAAAAAAATATGGCGGACTCGTCCCCCCGTCTGCAATTTCTTTAACTTTTTCATTCTTACGTTGGCTGACATGTGTGAACTTAACATCCACAAGAAATGGGTGCGTTCGCTGGATCGTGTGAAATTTAGAGTTGAACCAGATTTGAATGCCATGGATATCGATTGCATTTGGTATTGAGTGTTTCGGGTATTGCCGAAATTTTGTACTCTCGTGCTTTAAGGTGGCGTATTAGGCTGTCTCCTACAAACCACTCCGTTTGATGGAGCTCAGGCGAGATTTAAACGGACGGCCACAAGACAGCCGTCGAGACTCGACTTCGCTTCGGGATGTTGTAGTCATTTATAGGTCGGGAATTTAAGAGCACAAGAAAAATATAATAGCCATGAAACGAATCTAAATAATTCGTATATGCTGTAGTACTTCAGTTAATACTTAATCAGTGAACTAACCTAGATATGCCTAAGAATAAGAGGATACTTCAAAAATTTAGTATAATCTGCAATATACTTAAAGATACATAACTTAACAGTAACTTAGATATACTTAAAGTTACTGAATACTTGATTTATAAAGTTGCTTAGATCTACCTAAAGATATGACAAACATATGTATATAACTACTTAGGGCTAACGTTAACTAAGCTAAAGTAATAAATCTACTTAAGGTAATGAGTCATGTCCGGGATATACACGTATGATACAGGTAAGTTCCTGAAATTAGTGTATCTTTTCTTGCAAGCTGACGCTTTGCAGAAATAGTAAAGTCTTGGATTACACGCTTTCTCTGTCGGCAGTTACGTGTTTAGGGTATGTCTGGTAGAATTGTCGTAATTGTTATATTTAACTCGTTGGGATTTTGAGATTCGAGTATTTTTGGATTGTCAGGTATTAGAAATTCTGGTTTTGAAAGTCTGGTTGGAAAATCTGGGTTCGTCGTGAGATCGTTATTTATAGTTAGGTCCTTATTGAAATCGACCCACGACTATTATTAGGGTCTCTATCGTTCCCACGGGGCTGTGTGTTAGGCGTGGCAGACGTTAAGTCAGGGTCACTAACTCTGAGTGCTCTTCGCGTGGAACGATTCATTTGATTAGATTGGGTGGATGCGCCCCTGTTATTCCTAGGTGGCATCTTATCTTTGTGTGTTCTGAAAATTGTGTCACTGAACAATTTTAAGGACAACACAATCTTATGTCTATTATTATGTCGGAGCTAATAATAATTCAGGGAATTAACTCTGACACAACGTTACTCTAATTTTAACGCTTATACTAAAGTTTACCTAATTATCTTAAGTTTATGTAAATCCGAAAACTTAATCTGAGTGGAGTGGCTTGAAGTCAGAATCAGACTATGGTGTTCCACCACCAATAGGTGTTTTAATAATATTAATTCTGAATCAGATAAATATAAAGTGTCTATATTTATTCAAGTCAGAATTTTGTTCTGAATTTATGCTTAACTTAATGAATGAAATAATACTATAAAAAAAATTTAACTATATCAGGACTATTTCTCGATATGTAAAGAAAATAACTATATCAGGACTATTCCTCGATATGTAAAGAAAATAACTATATCAGGACTATTCCTCGATATGTAAAGAAAATAACTATATCAGGACTATTCCTCGATATATAAAAAAATAACTATATCAGGACTATTCCTCGATATATAAAAAAAATATTATCAAAATTAAATCAAAAAAAAATCTATAGAAAAACTAAACTTCACTGTGGTGCATGGGGAAGTGTTGCTTTCCCGGGCGATACATCGGTCTAAAAACAAAAATTTTTTTTTTCTTTTCTCTCTCTCTTTTTTTTTCATTGCCCGAAAGCTTGCTTTTTTCTTTCTGAAGACTAAAGCGTCCTATTCCAAATCTCAACGCAGCTGACCCAGAAATGATTTCACTGAACTCATCTCTAGCGGACATCCGAGATTTGTTGAAAATTCAGCTTGTTTTTTATAAAGCGCGTGTGTTTATCCTGTGTGAAGGTACAACCCATGTGACTCAGCACTCAAACGCAGCTGACCAACAATGGCTGCTGAGAACCGACTGTCCCGGTCGCATGAAACACTGAACCAAAGTGCTGCACTCTAGCACACGTTCAAAACTGGAAGATGTTATCAGGATATGATACATTTTCCTTACGGAGTGAAATCTCAAACGCTACAGACGGATAATGGTTTCGAAAACCGATAATCCCGGTCGCTTGACGAAATCACTGCAAGACGATGTGTAAAACGGTTATTGTACTTGAAGTTATCTAGAAATCTTATTTTTCTTTATATTTTATGTGGGGGAGTAATGATTTAAATTTTTGGCTAAGGTTTCCTGTAATCAGGTGTATGTTGGGATTCAGCCACTCCCATATGCAACTGACAAACTGTAGTTCATATAAACTGATAGTTCCGGTCATATGACGAGCTGAATCTCCAAAACACGCACTGCTTCGGAAAAGTGTCAACGATGTTAATATGGCCTAGCTAGACTTGTGAGACGGTATCTCAAACGCAGCTGACGAACAATGGTTGTTAAAACCGATAGTCCCGGTCGCATGATGATCCGATTCTACAAGTGAGTTAAGCTTCGTTTTGTGATCACACCCGTAAAGGTTATTTCAGCGAGGATATACACTCCAGAAAAGTAAACTTTGCTGTTTATCCGCTGATATAGACTACTTATTAATGACTAGCCTAGTCAAATCAATACTACTAGAAAATTATACCGAATCCTATAGTTGATGATTGGATTCACTATGTTTTGGGTATCCTAGATGTTTTTGGATTTTATTTGCGTTCTTCGGGCCCCACACGTTGGACGCCATCTGTGTAACAACCGCTCAACAATCATCACGTTCGGCGCCATCTGTGCAATAACCGTCACATTCGGCGCCATCTGTGTAATAATTGTTTCACAATTGATCGGATTTAGATGTCACCCTCAAGCATTGAACTGAATATTAAACATGCAGAAATTCCGGCGGAGAAGTAAAGCGGTAGCCAGCTATTGTTAGTATTGGAACATGAACTCCATACACTGATTATCGCACATGACCAAGACACTTTCGCATCGTCATATGATTCACGCAAAGACTACTACGTATACATCTCTTCATCCACCACCGGTGGCATGTTCATCACTACACTCCTGCCTAATGATAGACTGGAAGGTACGAAGATTTTATAGGTCATCTCATCAGCCCTCACGACTCATGATACAACCGCGACAATTCAGAAAAGATGTTAAGCCATTAATACATTCCGGCCACAGACTCCATGAATGCCTTAATGGTATACTTGAGTGGTTGTTAAGACAACAGGTGCTGTAGGCATGCTTGCACATGCACGAACTAGCTCGCCGGAACGGGGTGGGATCTTGCACCTGTCTCTCAACAGACCGCACATATTTCATGCCTGGTTCTAAAATAATAATTTTTCCAATATATACCCATAAATACACATCAGTATACAACATATCTCACACTAAGTTTCTAGTTCTTAAATGGCCACAAAGCAAAACAAAAGGAAAAGAGAGGGGACGAAGATGGTGAATGGCCCCTGAGTGAATTAATTCCCTCCCTCTGTCACTTAACCCTGAAGAGTGTCATGACTCCTTGGTCCTCGCCTTCACTCAAATTATGGCAAAGACCCCTTATTGTTCAGGTAAACCTGTAAAGGATCACCTCCCCACGATGTAATCATCGACCGGTGAGCAACATGACTTCCCCCTGCACCTATCAAATCTCTACTATATGTCCATGGTGTCACTGTGCCATAGAAATATAAACCAGTTTCGTTTTAAATTCGTTATAAAGTTTCATGGTATTTATTACAAATAAAATCTACAACTATACTGCATCGTCTGGATGCGAATATCGATACATAAATACATATATATATATATATATAAGGTTCACTATCTTAATATGAAAAATCTACTGAAATTGTATTAAGTCAATTAACCTTAGTCATATACAACAACAACAACAAACAATAACTGTCATACGGATTCTTTTTATGCACTTTTCTTTTCTTGCTCTAAATGTATAACACCTTCGTGTCGCATTGGCGAAACACTTCAATCTTTGCTATCTTTATCATCCCAGGTTGGGATCTGAGATAATTTGTGTTATACCTTTGTCTGGTGCAAATTTTTGTGGTGTTGTGTGATACACCGGAGGTGAGCGAATCGGTATTTCGCTGACTCTGGTTCGTGTCTTCGGCTGCTTTTATAGTATGCCACTTAATTTAATTTAGGTCAGATGGCGTTGTTCTGACTTGTTCCCTTTCACCTTACTTTTCTATATGCAAATATGTAATTCCTACAATGTAAATTGTGTGCATTTTTCTTTTCTATATTCTTACTTGACTTTACAAATTGTTTAATGGCAAACTAAGAATATTTCATAAAGATTGATGTAAATGAAAAAATAATTTATTTTTAACTCACCAAGTTATCCTATTGTTACGTCGATCCATCCACGATGTTGTGCACAGCATTGAGGGTTTTCGGCGGATTTTTTTTTTTTCTAGTTTCAAATGATTAGGGGATGGAAGATTCATTATTTCTACATCAATGATTATGAAGATCTTTACACTCAATTAAAGCTACTCTGAATGAAGGGAATAGATCATCCCTAGCCAAGATAAAAGAACGCACTTAAAAGAGATGGAGATCTAAATTTACACAACCTCAATTTTCTTTATCTTTTACTCTTGTTTTTTTTTCTTTCACTGAGGGGCAGTTAATTTACTTTAATCTTTTTTCTTTTATATATATTTTTTTTTTGAAGGGGTTACACTAATACACTGATGATTAGGATCTGGATGGTGTGATGCTCTATGGTGGGCCTCTTGCTGGCCTTTGTATAGGTGGGGTTGGGCTTACTTGCTCTAGCCTTTGAGGAGTTGGGCTTACTTGCTCTAGCCATATAATTGTGTTGGGCTTACTTGCTCTAGCCTTTGATGGAATTATTCGCCTCGGTCGACGTTGGACACTTTGGTTGATGGGTGTGTGTCGAAACGCTCGCTTGGGCTGGCTCTGTTGGTCTTCACGAATTGGTGAAATCGACGACGATCTTGGATCTCATTCGCAGGTGCTCATCACAATGCCTAGGGGAATTTCCATCGCTTTGCAACGTGGATTTTGGCGTGTGAGTGATGGGAGCGCTTTGAATTGCACTCGCAGAAAGTATTCACGCTGCTGCTGCGGCGATCCTCCGAAGAAGGCGAAAGAAACGTCTTGTCTCGCACTACTTGTTGGTGATGCGCCCGTTGGATGGTGTTAGGCGACGTGGATTCCCACTGTCGGAGTTATGCGTCTCCTTTCACAGGTGCATATGGTGGTTTTTTACCTCATCCACGGCCTTTGTACCAGTCGGCACACGTCGATATGGGTTTTCTGGCTGGCCGCCACTTGATGTAAAAGGTCAAGTGGCCAGGCAAAGTCGATGACTCGAACAAACAGGAAAAGAGGACGCTTGCACGATTTGTAGTCCCTTATATACTTTTTATTTTCTGGACACAAAAAAAATATGGCGGACTCGTCCCCCCGTCTGCAATTTCTTTAACTTTTTCATTCTTACGTTGGCTGACATGTGTGAACTTAACATCCACAAGAAATGGGTGCGTTCGCTGGATCGTGTGAAATTTAGAGTTGAACCAGATTTGAATGCCATGGATATCGATTGCATTTGGTATTGAGTGTTTCGGGTATTGCCGAAATTTTGTACTCTCGTGCTTTAAGGTGGCGTATTAGGCTGTCTCCTACATACTCAACAATAGATCAGGTCCACAGAATAACTGATATAATAGAAAAATCTTTAGAAGAAAAACAAATATGCTCTGCCATCTTCCTTGATGTTACACAGGCTTTTGATAAAGTCTGGCACAAGGGATTAATCCGTAAGCTACAAAAATATCTTCCAAAAGAGTACCATGAATTACTAGAGTCGTATATAATGCAACGATTATTTAGAATTAAGCAAGAGAATGAGTACTCCGAATTGAAACACATCAAAGCTGGAGTACCGCAAGGTAGTGTGTTGGGACCAGTACTGTTCCTCCTATACACGAACGACCTACCACAAAATGACGAAACTACTGTTGCCACTTTTGCAGACGATACTGCTGTACTTGCAGTAGGAAAAATGTAATGGAAGGATCTTCTGCGTATTGACTTTTAGTAAGTCCGTCTGTGAAGTGCAAAACTATTCTTGTTTATTTCCTATCCGTTTTCCTACACCCTGTATTAACATACCTCAGCGAGATGCGTGCCGTTCTTTTTTTCGCCATGCTGGTACATAAATACCATTACACTTCCTACACCAATAACAAAAAAAAAGAAAAAGAAAAAAGGCCGCTGCATGATACCCCCTAACCTAATAACCCCAATCTTACAGCCGTATAATTTCCATCATACGAGGCGGCAAAGGGCGGGTTGCAAATTATATACTACTCCCACAACTGTTCGTCTGCTTGAAAAGTCCGCTAAGCTATACTCTTTGCTTACTGAATTAGCAAGCGGGGATGTCACCTCACGGGAATTCGAGAGGAAGAATCAGTGTGGCTAGCATCAATACATCGTTAATGGGGACGCTTACCAAAAGAGAAATTGCTGAAGACACTAGTCAGTGTTTGGACTTCAACTCGTTCGGTGGTCTCATCGGCAGTTTTCGGCTAATCGCGAGCATCGGCACGGTGTGAAAAGCTAAACGAAGAAAAGAAAACGCATTCCCTAACCATTGGAAAAAGAGGCAAATTTACATTAAACTTTTTTTATGACATCCGTTGACTCAAAAATAAAGAAAATATTGAGTTTTTTTTTGATAATAACAACGTGAGTCATACGACTACCATCGAGTGCTGTGCGCGAACCGTTTTTCTTTTAAATGCGATTATAGTGAGTGTGTCTCCTTCTGCCGCACCCCAAAGCCAAGTGGTGGTGTTGCGTCACTAAAGCCCATATCTCGCTTCCCACCAACAAAAATCCGCATGCAATTGCCTTCTTAGTGTGGCAGAAAATTGCGCTAGTGCCCAAAAACTGTGTCCAGCCGTCCCAAACGGGCCTTGATACCACCTCAGCTTGTGCCCTAAACTCGCCGATTCCCTTTGTCGCTAATCGTCACCATCGCGCAGTGATACCAACGACAGCGTATGCCACTTCCGTCGACGTTTCGAGGCGAACCCCCCCACAAAAAAAAAAAAAAAATCATCGAAAGTTTCACCCAGGCGAGCAGTTCCAATATCCGCTAACTTCAGCACGACCCGAAAGGCAAACCCCGTCATCGGTCCATTTGGTCGCTAATCGTCACCATCAGGCATTAACACCAACGATAGCGTATGCCAATTCACCTGAAAGATCATCGAAAGTTTCAACCAGGCGAGCAGTACCTATATCCGCTACCTTCAATACGACCAGAAAAGAAAACCCCGTCATCGTTCCCGAAATTCGTCACCAGAAGCATCAACCCCGTTTTAGGATATTTAACCGTAGTAAACAGTAGCTAGTGCATGTAAATTAAAAAAAAAAACATAGGGACGGGCTACAGTCCGCTTGGGCGAACTGTTGCATACCCTATTCTTATTCCTATCCCTCATAAGTGGGCGTGACAAAAGTCTAAGTATGGTTGAATTGTTAAGAACGCTCTACATATTTTGTTATATAACATTTAAAGGATTTTATCACAAAAAACGCTCCCTAGCTCAAACTTGGATGTTTCAATAAAATTATTTTATTTAATTGTGGGCGTGTCAGTAGGCGGATTTAAAAAAAATTAACACATGAGCATAAAGCGCCCCTAGAGAGTATATATTATAAATTTCAGCTCCCTAGCTCACTTTGAATTTTCAAAAAAAAAAAAAAAATAATAATTGTGGGCGTGCCAGTGGGCGGATTTTGAAAATATTTACACATGAGCATAAAGGGCCCATAGAGAGTATATATTATAAATTTCAGCTCCCTAGCTCAAACTTTGGATTTTCAAAAAAATTGTTTTATTTATTTGTGGGCGTGTCAGTGGGCGGATTTTGAAAATATTTATACATGAGCTTAAAGGGCCCCTAGAGAGTATATATTAAAAATTTCAGCTCCCTAGCTCAAATTTTGGTTTTTCAATAAAATTGTTTTATTTTTTTGTGGGCGTGGCAGTGGGCGGATTTTGAAAATTTTATATCCCGAGTTTTAGGAGTCATAGATCATATATAAAAAATTTCAGCTTCCTAGCTCAAAATTCGATTTTTTCCAAAATTTTGTTTTTTTGAGTTTGTGGGCGTGTCTGTGGGCGGATTTCAAAAATTCGTAAACTTGATTATTTCGGGACCCTAGAGAGTATATGGTTAAAATTTCAGCTCTCTAGGTCCAGTTTAAAGGCCTAATTTTTGCCGACGGACGGACGGACGGACGGACGGACGGACGGACGGACGGACATGGCTAGATCGACATTACTATCGATGCTGATCATAAATATAGTAACTTTTAGGGGTCTACGGGCAATATTAAGGTATGTTACAAACTATGCGTCAAAATTAATATACCCCTAGAATAGGGTATAAAAAGGTTTCTATCAATGAAATAATAATATTATATTCTTCTGAATAAGATAACAGTTCTCTTTATTAAAAGCTCACTTTAGTTACTGTGTGTGTGATAATTCCGTGGGTGTTTTTTTTGACCTACCTCTCGTAGAAAAAATTGTTTTCGAGTTTTTTTTTTTGTTGACAGGACCGAGGAATCCACATCGACAGGCCTGACGACGCGGATGCCCAGGTAAGTACAGTTTAATAACATTGATTTCTTGAGGTTCGCCATTATCACACATCGCAATCAAAATTGCTGAATTAAGCCGCGTTACCAAATACGTGTAGTAGGTAGTTATTTTAAGTTTTTTTTATTTCTTTCTTCTTTTGTTATTATTTTTCAAAAAAAAGGGTTTTGCCACACCTATGCGATGCTATGAATAACCAGTAGCAATCCTATATGTTTTTTTTCTTTCGGCGTTTATTTTAATATTATGTTTTGGTTCTTAAATTTTTTTTTGTTTTCTTTTAAATGGTAAATAATTAGCTAATGTATGTAGCGCTCTGAATTAATATCTTCATAAAGGAAATTAATTACTTAAGTACTTATTATATTTTTCTTTATACCTACCGTTATTAATACTTACCTTTAAAATTATTTTATATAATTATCCCTACATAGTAGGAACCTACTTTAATATTTCTAACAGATATAAGATCAATGTGTTTTAAAAATACCTTTGATTTCCTGCTTTTTTTTTTTGTTTCTTTTTTTTCTCTCCTAAGTAGTACCTTATGTATTTTAAAATGAATTGATTTAATAAAATTTAAAATGTTAGCTTAAGGCTTGTTAACTATTGTGTCTCATTTCGATGATAAGTCTTAGCGGTCCGACGATGTGAAAGCATAGGGCTTTCTCTTGAGTGCCGGTATAATATTCCAGCGGCCACCGGCACACGGTAGGGAGGGTATTGACCCGCTATGAGGACGACCACCTGCTCCTCCCGTGGCTCATGTTGGATACTTATTTATTTATTTTTATTCTAGCGGTTCTGTCGGCCTTACTATTTTGTCGCAGCACTTATATCCGTTTAGATACCTACCTATACCTGAAGCATGCAGATATCTTTATGTAGTCGCAGACCCATCCTGGTAGCTCAGATGCAAGACCCCACCCTCCGACGAGCATTAGCTGAGACCAGCAAGGCATGCGCCCGTGTCAGAGTTGCCAGTGATCTTTCCTTTTCCCTTCCCCCCCCCCCCCCCATCGTTTCCTTCCCCTTGTCCAGTCTCCCCCAAATTTTACACCGTCGTTTAGACAACCATCCCCTACCTAGACCGCCTCAAAAGATTCTCCGTTACATAAATGGCGCCCAACGTGGGGCCCGCAATTTTCTGCGGGTTACCCTCTTATTCGTAGATACAATTTTCAGTTCACCTAAAGTGTTCAGTTTCATATTTAATTATTTTTTTTCTTCTCTCCACCTTTTTGCATTCTTTTTGCACTTTTCATTCCGTTTTCCTTTGACATGTTTCGCGACATCTAGATCACCCTTTTGGAACCGCGTTGTCAAATCCAACAATGCGATGGTTTTGAACGACCAGGGGAAGTGATCTGATTTGTTATCGACATCCCATTCTCCACAATAGTTTAAGTTGCTAGTTGTCTTGGAAGCGCGTTATATTGAGAACTATAATGCTTAATATATCGACCTCGACAACCCAGCGCAATAAGTCTAACCATTTCAATCAAACTATTAGATTAATCCGTTTTTTCCCCTCCAACATGACCACACTTTGTTAGGACCACATATAGCAAGTCATCGAAATGAGAACACATATTATCAATTTCAAGTTTTACATCACCCATATTAGTAAACTCTTCAGTATATTCAAATTTGGTCTTCACTACCTTCCTTATCTATTACCTATATCTAATATAATTTTTCGGTCATCCTTCTTATAACTATTTTATTATGGCTGTTCCACGCAGCCCAGTACAGCTTGTACGGTTAACCGATGTAATCGCGTGCTCCATAAATGTCAGGACGATATAACCTTCGGTACAGAGGCAACGACCCCATGTGGCCACATTTTCCACAAGCCCTGTCTGAGCAACTGGTTGACGGACTCAGAATCTTGTCCCGTTTGCCGTCAAGGCATTACAATACCAGACGCGCAAGAAGGTCCTCCAAATCGTCCCCCTGGTAGTAGTTCCCGTGGTAGAGGTGCAGTCCCTAAGAGTCGGCGCCCGAACACTCGTTCGACTACCACGCAGAACGTAGCCGGGTGGAGCCTAAGAGATTCGAGTATTCTCGATAGCAGAATATCGTCGGCCAGCAAAAACGACACACTACCACCGCAACTGACGACAGTGCAAAATCCTAAGTCCCGCTCTAATTTAAATGCTCCGTTTGATAATGTTTCTTACCCCAACGATTCGGACATTCGGCAACTTGTTCGAGAAGAAGTGGAGCAAGATCGACGGAAGACTATGGATACAATTAATCAGACTATTGAAACAATGTTTCACAGATATCTCAGTATTCAGACGCAGGCTCTCAATATAGCTCCTCCTAATAGTCCGATGACCGACAGAACCAACTGGACCCAATCTAACTTTCAACCTATACCTCCACTTCAACCTCACCCTCAACCTGAAGCTCACCGGCCCAACCAAAGTAGGGCTCCAAACGATTTTGGTTACAATCGAACTTCTACTAGTCCCGAAAAGTTGTCAAGCATCATATTAAACTGGAATGTTAGATTCGACGGTGCCAGTGACGGCATCCGCGCGGATGAGTTTATTTACCGGGTACATGCTTTGACAATGAATACCCTAAATGGAGATTTTTCAGCTCTATGCCGAAATATGCATATTCTATTTACCGGTAAAGCGAAGGACTGGTACTGGCGCTACCACAAGCGGGAACAATCCATCGAGTGGACTGCGCTTCGTGAAGCTTTGCGATTTCAGTATTCAGACCCTCGAACCGATTTTGATATCATCGAAATGGTTCGAAATAGGTAGCAGAAAGAGAAAGAATCGTTCGATGAATATCTTGACGCGGTGGTCTGCTTAGCTGACCGACTGACGGAACCCCTGGCTGATGGGCAGTTTCTCGAAATTTTAATTCGGAATCTTAAACCTGATCTTAGGCATGAGCTTCTGCATCTCCAAATTACGACAATCGCCAGGTTACGAAGCGCATGCCATAAACATGAGCTCTTCATGCAGGAGATGCATCGGGGAGTTTTTAATCGCAACATTCCTCCACGAAGATTTGTGTCTGAGATCATGGCAGAAACTGCAATTGACGAAGAGGTTTCGGAGATTAGCCTTCAAAAGAAAGTTCTCTTGTGCTGGAATTGTGAGGCAGAGGGTCATACCTGTATGGATTGCCTAAAATCGAGGAAAGTGTTTTGTTACGGTTGTGGTGCCCAAAACACATACAAGCCACAATGCCCTAAATGCTCCGCCCAGAAAAACTCGAAAGCGGATGCGACTACAGCCACCAGGTCGCATCCTCACCGCCGAACTTAGAGAATATGCAAGAAATCAGAACTTCGAACCCCGACCTTCCTTCCACCCCCCAAAATCCAACGAACCGAAGACCTCGGGCTATCGATCCCTCCAAACCATTTCACCAAAGATTGCGCGAATATAGAGAAATTCGAGCAAGAATTTTCTCTGGGCCGAGTAATATTATAGTTGCTCATAAGCCCAAGCGATCAACTTTACGCTTACGAAATTTTTGGAGAAATGTGCGGAGGACTAGAGACCATCTTATATCTGCAGTCATCGGCAGGGATAGCTTAGATATCAGGCCATATGCGGAGGCTGAAATTTTGGGAAAATCCGATAACGGCTTGTTGGAATCTGGAGCGTCTATAAGTTGCTTTGGAGCCGAGGCTACCGACGAAATACTATTATCCGGGGTAAAACTGCAGAAATACCTCTCATTCATCAAAACGGCGGAAGGTCGTCGACAAACTGTTCGGGGTTGTATTAGAGTAGATGTGAAATTTCGTAATGTAACGAAACCATTAAACATCTTTATAGTGCCTTCACTCAGCCAGAACCTTTACCTTGGGATAGATTTTTGGCGTAGTTTTAACCTCGCCCCAGGGATTATAGGGGAACTTCATGATATGCCCCCATCCGATTCGCCTGTACATACGCTCACAGCTTACAAGCAAGAACATCTCAAAACCGTTACGGCCGTATTTCCCTCTTTTGAAAAGGAAGGCCTTGGGAAGACAAATCTGGTTCAGCATGCCATTGACGTTGCTTCCAACAGACCGGTAAAGCAACGTCACTATCCGGTGTCGCCCGCAGTGGAGTCTCTCATGTTTGCCGAAATAGAGAGAATGTTGTCCTTGGGAGTCATTGAGGAATCTAATAGTTCATGGAGCTCTCCGGTTGTTCTAAACCGAAAGCCCGGAAAGATTAGATTTTGCATTGACTTCCGAAAGGTTAATGCCCTAACTGTAAAGGATGCCTTTCCACTTCCGCACATTGAGGGCATTTTAAACCGTTTGCCTCGAGCGGAATTCATTTCTAGTATCGATTTGAAGGATGCCTTTTGGCAAATCCCGCTAGAGGTGAGTTCTCGCGAAAAGACGGCCTTCACAGTTCCGAATCGCCCGCTGTATCAGTTTACGGTAATGCCGTTTGGGCTGTGTAATGCCCCTCAGACAATGTGCCGGTTGATGGATAAGGTCATCCCATATCATCTTCGGGAGAAGGTATTCGTCTATCTCGACGACCTGTTGGTGATCTCGAAAGATTTCGAATCTCACATGTGCGCGTTACAGGAAGTGGCGTTGCATATAAGAACAGCCGGCCTTACCATCAACGTACAAAAGTCAAAATTCTGTCTGAAGGCTGTCAAGTATCTTGGGCATATTGTTGGATACGGGTCGGTACAAACTGATCCGGAAAAGGTTAATGCAATTGTTGATTTCCCTCCACCAAAATCGGTGCGCCAACTGCGACGTTTTCTTGGGATGGCAGGCTGGTACCGCAAATTTATTGTGAACTTTACCTCCCTTACGGTCCCCCTTACGAATCTACTCAAAAAAAGCAGATCTTTTGAATGGAACTCGGAGGCGCAACAAGCCTTTGACACCCTAAAGACACAGCTGAGTTCGGCCCCGGTACTGACGACGCCTGACTTCAGCCGCCCTTTTATTATTCAATGTGACGCCAGCCAGTATGGAGTCGGTAGCGTGCTAGCTCAAGTGGATGAGGGTGGAGTTGAAAAACCCATCGCCTACATGAGTCAGAAGTTAAATAAAGCGCAGCGAAATTACTCTGTTACCGAGCAGGAGTGTCTAGCGGCTGTGCTTTCCATAACAAAATTTCGCCCGTACGTTGAAGGTCACGAGTTCACGGTCATAACGGACCATGCTAGCCTTCAATGGCTGATGCGCCAAAAGGATCTGTCGGGTAGACTTGCAAGGTGGGCCCTTAAACTTCAAGGTTTTGATTTTTCGATAAAACATCGCAAAGGTACGAATAATGTGGTACCGGACTGTTTGTCCCGAAGGGACACGGTCGATTTGAGCGCTCTTGAAGAAATTGCTCCGATTATCGATCTGAAAGCACCACACTTTTCTTCCGAAGAATACTCCAACCTAAAGAGCCATATCATAGAAAACAAAACTAAGCTGCCGGATGTACAGATTGTGGATGATTTCGTGTACAAGCGCACGATGCACCCGACCGGATCCCCCGAACCAGAAGGTGAGTCTTGGAAACTGTGGGTACCTTCGACCTTAGTTCCCGAAATCTTGTATAACTCCCATAACCCCCCCCCTCTGCGGCACACTGCGGAATAGGAAAGATGCTGGAAAAACTGCGACGCCACCTGTTCTGGCCAAGGCTGGTGAAAGATGTGAGGGAATATGTACTGGGTTGTGAAACATGCAAGATGACAAAAAACCCAAACACTGTTCTAAGGCCTCCTATGGGACAACCAGTGAGGACGTTTTATCGACTTGCTTGGGCCCTACCCTAGGTCCAAATTGGGCAACACTGGGATCCTGATCGTCCTGGATCACCTCACAAAATACGTTTTTCTAAACCCGTTGAGGAAGTTCACTACGAAGCCCATTGTTGACTTCTTAGAAAAAAACATTTTTCATTTGTATGGCGCTCCAGAGACGATCCTTAGTGATAATGGGTCCCAATTCAAGTCGAAAGAGTTTGAAGGGTTTTTATCCCGATTCGGGATTCGTCACATGTACACGGCCATACATTCCCCTCAATCAAACTCATCGGAACGAGTAAATCGATCCGTTGTTGCTGCAATTCGCGCTTCCATTCAGAAGAGCCAAAACGAATGGGATAGTCGGCTCAGTAACATAGCGTGCGCACTGAGAGCAACCCTTCGTAGTTCAATTGGGTGCAGCCCATACTACGCGTTATTTGGACAGAACATGGTCCATAATGGGAGTGACTATACCCTTTTGCGGCAGCTGGGAATGTTAAACGGGGAGGATGTAGCACTTGATAGAATCGATAAGCTTGTGGGAGTACGTACCCAGATACAGGAAAACATACAGACTTCCTTCCTGAATAACGCCGCAAGGTACAACACCAGGTCTAAACCAGTTGATTTCAATATCGGTGATGAGGTTTATCGGCGAAATTTTGCACAAAGCAATTTTGAAAGAGGCTTCAACGCTAAGCTAGCCCCGGCCTTCTTAAAAGCTCGCGTTAGGGAAAAGAAAGGTGCAGCTTATTACGTTCTCGAAGACGTAACCGGAAAATCAGTGGGAACCTACCACGCGAAGGATATTCGTCGATAACAGAAAATAAAACAAAATAAAAGCCTTCCTTGTCCAGCTTAGTACGCCGCTCTAAAGAGCTGCATACCTCACGTGTTTTGTAATGGAAGGATCTTCTGCGTATCGACTTTTAGTAAGTCCGTCTGTGAAGTGCAAAACTATTCTTGTTTATTTCCTATCCGTTTTCCTACACCCTGTATTAACATACCTCAGCGAGATGCGTGCCGTTCTTTTTTTTGCCATGCTGGTACATAAATACCATTACACTTCCCACACCAATAACAAAAAAAAAAGAAAAAGAAAAAAGGCCGCTACATGATACCCCCTAACCTAATAACCCCAATCTTACAGCCGTATAATTTCCATCATACGAGGCGGCAAAGGGTGGGTTGCAAATTATATACTACTCCCACAACTGTTCGTCTGCTTGAAAAGTCCGCTAAGCTATACTCTTTGCTTGCTGAATTAGCAAGCGGGGATGTCACCTCACGGGAATTCGAGAGGAAGAATCAGTGTGACTAGCATCAATACATCGTTAATGGGGACGCTTACCAAAAGAGAAGTTGCTGAAGACACTAGTCAGTGTTTGGACTTCAACTCGTTCGGTGGTCTCATCGGCAGTTTTCGGCTAATCGCGAGCATCGGCACGGTGTGAAAAGCTAAACGAAGAAAAGAAAACGCATTCCCTAACCATTGGAAAAAGAGGCAAATTTACATTAAACTTTTTTTATGACATCCGTTGACTCAAAAATAAAGAAAATATTGAGTTTTTTTTTGATAATAACAACGTGAATCATACGACTACCATCGAGTGCTGTGCGCGAATCGTTTTTCTTTTAAATGCGATTATAGTGAGTGTGTCTCCTTCTGCCGCACCCCAAAGCCAAGTGGTGGTGTTGCGTCACTAAGGCCCATATCTCGCTTCCCACCAACAAAAATCCGCATGCAATTGCCTTCTTAGTGTGGCAGAAAATTGCGCTAGTGCCCAAAAACTGTGTCCAGCCGTCCCAAACGGGCCTTGATACCACCTCAGCTTGTGCCCTAAACTCGCCGATTCCCTTTGTCGCTAATCGTCACCATCGCGCAGTGATAACAACGACAGCGTATGCCACTTCCGTCGACGTTTCGAGGCGAACCCCCCCACAAAAAAAAAAAAAATCATCGAAAGTTTCACCCAGGCGAGCAGTTCCAATATCCGCTAACTTCAGCACGACCCGAAAGGCAAACCCCGTCATCGGTCCATTTGGTCGCTAATCGTCACCATCAGGCATTAACACCAACGATAGCGTATGCCAATTCACCTGAAAGATCATCGAAAGTTTCAACCAAGCGAGCAGTACCTATATCCGCTACCTTCAATACGACCAGAAAAGAAAACCCCGTCATCGTTCCCGAAATTCGTCACCAGAAGCATCAACCCCGTTTTAGGATATTTAACCGTAGTAAACAGTAGCTAGTGCATGTAAATTAAAAAAAACATAGGGACGGGCTACAGTCCGCTTGGGCGAACTGTTGGATACCCTATTCTTATTCCTATCCCTCATAAGTGGGCGTGACAAAAGTCTAAGTATGGTTGAATTGTTAAGAACGCTCTACATATTTTGTTTTATAACATTTAAAGGATTTTATCAAAAAAACAACGCTCCCTAGCTCAAACTTGGGTGTTTCAATAAAATTGTTTTATTTAATTGTGAGCGTGTCAGTAGGCGGATTTAAAAAAAATTAACACATGAGAATAAAGGGCCCCTAGAGAGTATATATTATAAATTTCAGCTCCCTAGGTCAAACTTTGAATTTTCAAAAAAAAAAAAAAATTAATTGTGGGCGGATTTTGAAAATATTTACACATGAGCATAAAGGGCCCAAAGAGAGTATATACTACAAATTTCAGCTCCCTAGCTGAAACTTTGGATTTTCAAAAATTAATATACCCTTAGAATAGGGTATAAAAAAAAATATTTTATTTATTTGTGGGCGTGTCAGTGGGCGGATTTTGAAAATTTTTTATCCCGAGCAGTTTTAGGAGTCATAGATCATATATAAAAAATTTCAGCTTTCTAGCTCAAAATTCGATTTTTTCCAAAATTTGTTTTTTTTTTGAGTTTGTGGGCGTGTCTGTGGGCGGATTTCAAAAATTCGTAAACTTGATTATTTCGGGACCCTAGAGAGTATATGGTTAAAATTTCAGCTCTCTAGGTCCAGTTTAAAGGCCTAATTTTTGACTACAGACGGACGGACGGACGGACGGACGGACATGGCTAGATCGACATTACTATCGATGCTGATCATAAATATAGTAACTTTTAGGGGTCTACGGGCAATATTAAGGTATGTTACAAACTATGCGCCAAAATTAATATACCCTTGGAATAGGGTATAAAAAAAAGGTTTCTATCAATGAAATAATAATATTATATTCTTCTGAATAAGATAACAGTTACTGTGTGTGTGATAATTCCGTGGGTGTTTTTTTTGACCTACCTCTCGTAGAAAAATTTCTTTTCGAGTTTTTTTTTGTTGACAGGACCGAGGAATCCACATCGACAGGCCTGACGACGCGGATGCCCAGGTAAGTACAGTTTAATAACATTGATTTCTTGAGGTTCGCCATTATCACACATCGCAATCAAAATTGCTGAATTAGCCGCGTTACCAAATACGTGTAGTAGGTAGTTATTTTAAGTTTTTTTTATTTCTTTCTTCTTTTGTTATTATTTTTCAAAAAAAAAGGGTTTTGCCACACCTATGCGATGCTATTATTTTAATATTATGTTTTGGTTCTTAAATTTTTTTTTGTTTTCTTTTAAATGGTAAATAATTAGCTAATGTATGTAGCGCTCTGAATTAATATCTTCATAAAGGAATTTAATTACTTAAGTACTTATTATATTTTTCTTTGTACCTACCGTTATTAATACTTACCTTTAAAATTATTTTATATAATTATCCCTACATAGTAGGAACCTACTTTAATATTTCTAACAGATATAAGATCAATGTGTCTTAAAAATACCTTTGATTTCCTGCTTTTTTATACCCTATTCTAAGGGTATATTAATTTTGACGCATAGTTTGTAACATACCTTAATATTGCCCGTAGACCCCTAAAAGTTACTATATTTAAGATCAGCATCGATAGTAATGTCGATCTAGCCATGTCCGTCCGTCCGTCCGTCCGTCTGTAGCCAAAAATTAGGCCTTTAAACTGGACCCAGAGAGCTGAAATTTTAACCATATACTCTCTAGGGTCCCGAAATAATCAAGTTTACGAATTTTTGAAATCCGCCCACAGACACGCCCACAAACTCAAAAAAACCAAATTTTGGAAAAAATCGAATTTTGAGTTAGAAAGCTGAAATTTTTTATATATGATCTATGACTCCTAAAACTGCTCGGGATAAATTTTTTTCAAAATCCGCCCACTGACACGCCCACAAATAAATAAAATAATTTTTTTATACCCTATTCTAAGGGTATATTAATTTTTGAAAATCCAAAGTTTCAGCTAGGGAGCTGAAATTTATAGTATATACTCTCTATGGGCCCTTTATGCTCATGTGTAAATATTTTCAAAATCCGCCCACTGAAACGCCCACAATTCATTTTTTTTTTGTTTTTGAAAATTCAAAGTTTGAGCTAGGGAGCTTAAATTTATAATATATACTCTCTAGTAGCCCTTTATTCTCATGTGTTATCTTTTTCTTAAATCCGCCTACTGACACGCCCACAATTAAATAAAACAATTTTATTGAAACACCTAAGTTTGAGCTAGGGAGCTTTTTTTTTTGATAAAATCCTTTAAATGTTATATAACAAAATATGTAGAGCGTTCTTAACAATTCAACCATACTTAGACTTTTGTCACGCCCACTTATGAAGGATAGGAATAAGAATAGGGTATCCAACAGTTCGCCCAAGCGGACTGTAGCCCGTCCCTATGTTTTTTGTTTCTTTTTTTTCTCTCCTAAGTAGTACCTTATGTATTTTAAAATGAATTGATTTAATAAAATTTAAAATGTTAGCTTAAGGCTTGTTAACTATTGTGTCTCATTTCGATGATAAGTCTTAGCGGTCCGACGATGTGAAAGCATAGGGCTTTCTCTTGAGTGCCGGTATAATATTCCAGCGGCCACCGGCACACGGTAGGGAGGGTATTGACCCGCTATGAGGACGACCACCTGCTCCTCCCGTGGCTCATGTTGGATACTTATTTATTTATTTTTATTCTAGCGGTTCTGTCGGCCTTACTATTTTGTCGCAGCACTTATATCCGTTTAGATACCTACCTATACCTGAAGCATGCAGATATCTTTATGTAGTCGCAGACCCATCCTGGTAGCTCAGATGCAAGACCCCACCCTCCGACGAGCATTAGCTGAGACCAGCAAGGCATGCGCCCGTGTCAGAGTTGCCAGTGATCTTTCCTTCCCCCCCCTCCATCGTTTCCTTCCCCTTGTCCAGTCTCCCCCAAATTTTACACCGTCGTTTAGACAACCATCCCCTACCTAGACCGCCTTAAAAGATTCTCCGTTACAAAAACCGCACAGGAAGTTACAGAAAAACTGCAAAGGACAGTCAATGATATATCCGAATCGACCAAAAAATGGCAAATAAAATTAAATGAACTAAAGTCGGTTCATATTAACTTTACGAATAAAAACGTACAACACATACCTGTGTACATAAATAATAAAGTAGTTCTGCATTCGAACTCAGCTAAGTATTTAGGCTTGACTTTGGACGCAAAGTTACGTTGGAAAACAAATGTCAAAAAAAAACGAGATGAACTAAATATACGATACAATAAAATGTATTGGCTCATAGGGAGGAATTTATGCCTCTCAATCTACAACAAACTGCTACTCTACAAGCAAATATTAAAACCAATTTGGACATATGGCCTCCAGTTATGGGGGTGCACAAGAAAGACAAATCTTCAAAGCATACAATGCTTTCAAAACAAAGTATTACGCAATATTGTTAATGCGCCGTGGTACATACGTAATGCTGATCTACATAGGGATTTAAAAATTGAAATGGTAGAGGACGAGGTTCGGAATGTCGCAAGAAGACATGAAGTTAGGCTTCGCAACCATGCTAATTTAGAAGTAGTTCAACTAATTAATAACATCAATTTAGTTAGAAGATTACGTAGAGTTAAACCTTTTGAACTAGTTAACTAGGTAAAAAGGAAAGAAATATATATGCTACAACATAATCACACGAACAAAGTGATAATGAATTAAGAAACAAAAGGTAACAAACCAAAGTTAGTTCCTAAAAACCGTACATAAGTACATAAGCAAATGATAAAATAAAATTGCTGATTAGTCTTTAGACCAGGTGCGATTACTGGAAGGATGGTAACATCATGCCTTCCCTGGGTGTTTTTAGTGGGTGATTCAAGTCCCACACTATCGCAAAGCTCGCAAGCGATGTCTTTCCTCTACTGCGTTGTCACTCCGGGTTGGAATCGAAGACTCTTCGGGCCGGAGCGATGGTGTCCATTCGCTCTACATGTCCTAGCCATCTTAGTCGACTGATTCGCACTTTTTTGACCAGGTCGATGTCGCTGTACAGCTCGTTGAGTTCGGTGTTAAATCTCCTCCTCCAAAGCCCGTCAACGCAAACGGGACCGAAAATCACTCGAAGAATTATGCGTTCGAAACGACCAAGGAGATCTTTATCCGCTTTTGCTAATGTCCACGCTTCTGCACCGTAGAGCAGGACTGGGATGATGAAGGTCTTATACAAAGTCTCCTTACTGTTTCTTGACAAGGCCTTACTAGTCAATTGCCTTCTTAGGCCAAAGAAACAGTAGTTGGCAAGTGTAATTCTTCGTTTAATTTCTGATGTGTTGTCGTTTTCAGAATTTATAGCGGAGCCAAGGTAGACAAAGTCCCTAACTACCTCAAAGTTGTAGCTGTCTATCGTGACGTTCTGTCCGATTCGTCGATGTTGTGTGTCCCTTCTTGTTGACAGCATATAATTGGTTTTGCCCTCATTCACCACTAAACCCATTTTTGCCGCTTCTATGCTAATACTTGCAAACGCACCAGTGACAGCTCGCTATGTTCTGCCAATTATGTCGTCAGCATATGCAAGTAGTTGCACAGACTTTTGAAAAATTGTGCCTCTAGTGTTGGCTTGCGAGTTTCGCACAGTTTTCTCAAGTATGATGTTAAAGAAGTCACATGACAACGCATCACCTTGTCTAAATCCTTTTTTGACATCAAAGGTCTCGGTGAGATTATTTCCGACCTTTATGGAGCAGCGGGCGTTCTCCATTGTCATTCTGCACAATCTGACAAGTTTGGCAGGGATGCCAAAACTAGACATGGCTCTGTATAGCTCGTCTCTATAGATGCTGTCATATGCGGCCTTAAAATCGATAAAAAGATGGTGGGACTTCTTGGGTTTTCTCCAGGATCTGCCGTAGTGTGAATATTTGATCGGTCGCCGACTTACCGGGCCTAAAACCGCACTGGTCGTTGACGAATGGTTTCAGGCGTTCACACAGTACAGCAGACATGATCTTATAGGCAGTATTCAGGAGACTGATGCCTCTATAGTTGGTGCAGTTTAGAGGGTCTCCTTTCTTGTGGATAATTAATATAAGCTATATGTCTTTAAACTACAAAACTAAGACTTATAGCTAGACTTATTAAAACTAATACTTACAAGCTAGGGATAAAGTTAGGGTTTATGGAGAAGGAGGCTAAGTTTAATGGAGGGAGTGCTGCGGTTGAAATCAAAAACGGAAATATTTGAATTTACCTTCCGTAGCATACGTGAAATTGGTTCGTTGGAGCCATAGAACGTGCGGTGGGTTGGTAGATAGAAGAGACGGGGATGTCTTAAATTACGAGGGTTAGTATTAAAGGAGATGGAGTTGTAAAGGGACGGGCAATCGATAGAGCCTGAGAGGAGGCGATGAATGAAGAGAATGTTTGCTGCATCCCTGCGGTCTTCAAGGCTATTCAAGTTAATGAGTTTGAGGCGGTCTAGATAGGGAGGCAGAATTAGGGGATCGTTCCAAGAAAGTCCGCAGAGGGCAAATCGAAGAAAACGTCGTTGTATTCTTTCGATTCTGATTACATGAACTTGCTGAAAGTGTGACCACGTTTGGCTGGCGTATTCGAGGAGGGGGCGGACAAAAGTAATGTAGAGAGATCTGGTCACGTAGGGATCAGAGAATTCTTTTGACCACCGTTTAGTGAACCCAAGGGATGAATTGGCTTTACGAATTATCTCGTCAATGTGCGAACGGAAATTAAAGCTCGCGGTCGTACAATATGCCAAGGTCGCGAAGATACTGTACGATAGGTATAGGTTGATCATTAAGAAGGTAAAGACGGGGTGGGGACTTGTTGTATTTACGTGATAAGGTTGTGGATTGGCATTTCGCAACATTGAGCTTTAGGCAGTTTTTGAGACACCAAATAGAAAAACTATCTATATCTTGTTGTAACAAGCAGGAGTCCTGTGATGAAGATATATGTTTGAAATATTTGGTGTCATCGGCATAGAGAGAGATAGAGGAGTGTTTAATAACCCTTTCCAGATCGTTTATAGTTAAGATGAAGGGAAGTGGACCTAGGTGACTGCCTTGTGGTACACTAGAGGTTGCCAGGAATGGGGCAGATAGGACGGATCTGAAGCGAACATTATATAAACGGTTTTACAGATAAGATGATATCCATTTCAGAAGTATTGGTTCGAGATCAAGGGTGGACAATTTGAAAAGAATTAATTTATGGGATATCTTATCAAAAGCTTTACTAAAATCAGTCGCAGTAACATCGACTTCTTTACCACTTTCTAAGGCCGTTAGCGCAGAGGACGCGAATTCAACGTGGTTGGTGGTGGTTGATCTCCCTTTTAGAAAGCCATGTTGGTTTTGGGAAATTAAAGACTTGCATTGAAAGCTTAAGGATTCGTACAAAATGCTTTCCAGGATTTTGGGTAGGTATATGCGAAAGTTTGGCTATTGGGCGATAATTAGTAACTTCACTCTTTAATCCCTTTTTATGAATCGGCGTTATGAAGGAGGACTTCCATATCTGAGGAAAGTCGCCTTGGGATAGTGAGAGCTTAAAGAGATGCGAAAGGTGGTAGGAGAGCACTAGGGAACACTTCTTAAGAAAAATAGCGGGAATACCATCTGGGCCAGGTGAATATTCATCGTTAAGTTTTCGCAACTTATTTTCTTTGTGGACTGTAGAGGAGGGTCGTGAAAAAAAAGAAGAAAGGGGGGGGGGGGGGGGGGTGAAGGTTGTCAATAGTCCAAAGAAGAAGAGGGGAAAGCGGGACAGAGGAGTTAAGTGGGTCAGTAGTGAAGATTAGGTCTAACTGAATACCCATATAATTAGAGATGCCGCTTACTTGGCATAGACTTGAGTCGGTTAGTCGATCGATGAAGAGACATTCTTTAGTAAAGTTGGGATTTGAAGCAATAAAAAACGATTCGTCATCGGATAAGGCCCAGTGCAGTTGGGGCAGGTTAAAGTCGCCGAAAATAATGACGTCGTCAGAGGAATCAGAAAACTCTATAACTTGATCGATCGCGTTAACAGCAAGTTGGTAGGATTCGATGGGTTGGGCCGGCAGGATGTAGAAACACATCACGTATAGGGACTTGTGGGGGAGTGTTATTTTTATTGCAACAAAGTCGAGTTTTGAAGACGTTTGGCGGCTGATATCGTCCCGAAAGACATTAAATATGGGTGGGAATAATTCCGGGTTCTTTATATCGGGAATCAGATTGGTTTTAGTTATAGCGTAGTTATCGAACGGAAGAGCATGAGATTGACGTAGAACAGCTTGGGTTTTTGAACGCAGGCCCCTTACGTTCTGATAGTTAAAGGTTAGAGGAACGCTATAATGGGGTGTTCGCTGTGGCCCTTGTATCCAGTTACTGACGAAAAAATGTATTATGGTCAGCAAGGTTCCGTTGAACGTGTGAGATGCGTTTAGAACTGATATGAGAAGCAAACGCAGATACGTCTTTGTCTACGGTGGCTAGAGCTGTGTCAATCGTGATTGATTCGATCTTTTTGACCCGATCACAATAAAGTATTGGTGATTGCAATCACAATGCCCAAAGTCAATCGTTCATCGAGTCAATACTTTTGTTTTGTTCTGACTAACTCATTTCTTTATTACTGATTTCTTATCTACTGAACCAATAAATGTGTTAATATATCAAAATATTTTTATTTATTTCGGCTTATTTCGTTTTACCAACACATATTTGTTCTACAAAAATATCGCTTCTGTGCAATAACCTCCATTTCCTAATTATTCAAAGGCGTTTTGGTATCTATATATACAATCAGCAGTTTGTTGTTATTGAGTGTATTCACTCTTACAATCCATTCGAATGTATCTGTCTCTATCGAAACTAAATTGAACGAATGATGATTGGGGTTTTTGATTGTATTGAAATTGAATGGAGCAATACAATACTCCCATGTCCCATCTGTCATTGATTGATTGACTGATTGATTGAAATGACCGAATCATTTTTTCAACCAATACTTGAACGATTCGATCATTAAATTTGAACGATTGACACAGCTCTAACGGTGGCCGACGAAATGTTAAAGCTCTCGTGATAATGGTTGTAGATTTGTCGCACTGCAGCAGGATCAGTTAGGGAGGCCTTCTTTTTGAATTGATACCTGATATTTGTTTTGGTTTTCTCGTCAATGCATATAGATTCAGGCTTATCAAATAAGTTGGCAAGGTAAAGACGGACATTTTCAAAAAGCCTGTGGTCTCTCAGTCGTGCCATAATATATCGGCCATCAAGGTCGTTGGGGGAGTACATATGGTTTGAAAACTTAGAAGTAAGTTTAACAGCTGGGGGAAGTATAGCATCAAAAATTGCAGAGGCCTTAGAGATTGGGGTAGAGGACGTACCTAAGACAGTCGGCAATGTGGCACGGACTGAGTCTGAGTACGTAAGATTCACACCATCTGAACAGCGCAGATTTAAGCGCGCGCAGAAGAAGGGGAGCACCATTGAGCAGGCCCGAATCTATGCGATCCAAACGATGGTTAACAAGGGTCCCGAGGTGAAGCAAATGCGATCCGAGGATAATACCCCGCCTCAATCCGAAGCGAAGCGAGGTCGCACTGGGAAGACAACCGTCGACAAAGTCTCGTATAGCAATATAACGAGCTATGTTAGACTGTGTTGTACCGGTGGACATAGATCGTAATCCTCTCTCCAACGAACAAATGAGTTTGATACAGGAGAGGTTTATAGATATCACGATCGAACAGCGTGACGAGGAGGTCAAACCAGCCTTCCGCGGTACTACCTTCAAAGCCGGATGGCTCATGATCGTATGTGCGGACGCTACCACTACAGAGTGGATGAAGACAACCTTCGCCAAGCTAAAAGAGAAAGGCGGGTTAGAGGTGATGCTTGTGGGAGAGGAACATTTTCCAAAACCACATGTCATCAGAGGGTTCTTCCCGCAGAGAACCGGCGTAGCTAGCGAAAGGATCCTAGCCTTATTAGATGGCCAAAACAAAGAGCTTAACACGAGAACGTGGAGAGTTCTGCAAAGATCGAATGAGCGAGACATCGCACATATGGTCTTTGCTATTAATGACAGCACCAGCTGAAGGGTATGGTCTCTTTCCGATTCGGACAGATAAAACTTATCCTAAAAAGTGCTGACAAGACGGCCAAACAGGGCCCTAAAGATCAGAAACAGCACGTTTTGGGTAAAAAGGATGTCACAGCTCACGGTAGCACCGCAACTGACCCAATTGGGGCCAGCACCAGCACTGTAGTAGCTAAGGCTGCAGCTTCAAGTACGGCAACACCTGTGCCAGAAAAAGAAGCTACATGCGCGAAGTCAAGCGCAGCCGAAAAGGCCGATAGTGCCCACAGCACTGCCAGAGAAAGCCAAAAACAATTCAGGCCTAAGTTAGGCATGGATCGTAAGAAAGCACTGGCACAAAAAGGACATAAAAACAAAAGTGCTAGAGGCAGACAAAGTGGTCTTCCTCAACAGGGTATCGTACGTAGGAGAGGTGACAACAAGCCCAATAGAGTACGAAACCCTTAATACAGACGCAAATGATAACTACCCGTCTCAGCGTTTTGCAGGCCAACCTGCACAGGGCTATGGGTGCCTCGGACACCTTTAGCCAGCGATGTGCCGAAGGGAACATTGTTATTGGACTAATCCAGGAACCATGGGCAATCAATGGTAAGATTAAATTGTAAACACGGAGAGCTAATTTTCGCCAAAGGTCCTTTCAGACCAAGGGCGGCTATCTCCATTAAGAAAGATATAAAATTTTCTCTCATTCCAGGTTTCACAACTAGGGACCTGGTGGCGGTTCTAATAGAGCGCCACAAAGGCCGAGGGCTGCATAAATTTGCATGCGCATCGGCGTACTTTGCTGGAGACATGGATGTAGTGCCTTCCTTACCAGTACAGGAACTTGTCCGGTACTGTGAGGACCAGAAAGTGCATATCCTAATCGGCTGCGACGCAAACGCATATAATACGATCTGGGGCAGCCGAGATACAAACAATAGAGGTGAGTCGTTATCAGAATATTTATATAGCAATAACCTCGTCTTTCTAAATAAGGTGTTATAATTTGATTGTTAAGATTGGGCGTCGCGAAGTTTTCAACTCGTCTCTATACGACTATTCCTTGGCCACCTCAGGTTAAACTTCAGCCTGGGTGATGCGGTGCCGGAGCCTAAGCGTTGGGTTGTTGGATCAAATGCAAGTGGGCATTAAGTTTCTTTTTTTTTTTTGTTACGACCTGTGACCTTAGTTCCCCCTTAGAGGTCAAGTTGGTGAGTAAACTAGGAAGAGCATGACATCGGGATAGCCGCAATGGTGTGGGAGATAATTCGATTCTGAGATCTCCGATCGAGTAGTGGGAACAAAATAAGAAACAGAGCGTGTGAAAACAGATTTTGACACGAGTATTTCCGATAATTGCCGAAAAAGAAAAAAAGGTGTATTCCATAGTGTAGTACTGTTTCACTAGATACGATGCGATAAAACTGACGCTGTCTTTATTCTTATTATTAATCTTACATGTGTATGACTGTATGTGTATATATAAATTTAATATATAATTTAAGTAGATATCTTATTCTTAATCTGATATGTGTATATATATAATCACAGCTTATGAATGTAGGTACATGAATATAAATATGGTCTGCCAGTGTGAGTTGCATGCTTAACTCTTACAATAATTAGTACAATAGTGAATGGTTACCAATTAGAACTGGAACCAAAAAGTAAAACCGATATAAGACGATATTATAAAATAGTCAAAACTTGATAAGTGAATAGTGGAAGGAGCTCGATTTGTGTGAGATAAAACCAGAAGCTAGATTTCCTTCAACTTGAGGTAAGTGTTCATATATCCGAGAGTGGAAATCCGTCGTCTAAGGGGGTTTTGTTTTTTTTTGTGTGGTTTTAGGTGGTCTCTTCGAACCGTACATATCAAAGGTTTTCCTTCCCCGATAAGAAGGCACAACACAGTATTGGTTGTTTTCACGTGGCCACCCCGAACGCCAACAGTGTAATTGTACAGTGGGTCGAAACCCAAACCCGGGAGAAGTGGATATTGGAGGCGAATTGGCGCGGAGCAAGAGTACCTGCTTTCCCAACAAGGTCCTATAGGATGGGGCTCAGTTGAATAGGATTGAAAATTTCCTCATTAAGGTGACTCGAAGGCACGTTGCAAGGGCGCGACAATAGTCTGATCTTTGGGGGTTACTACCCCAATGAAATGTACATAGGGAGTACGCTCCGGTCTGGCTTTGTTCCGCCAGAGGCATTTATCCATATTGATGCAAAAGGGCTGGTACAGACGAGAGATGGTGTTCCGGTCTTATACCATCGCTACCGCAGCGCGAGAGATAAGCGGCTCCTCCATGACGGGGACGTCGCCAATGCTCAGGAGCTCCTCCGTTTTAGTACCGCAATATCGGAGAGGGATAAATTCGACACGGAAAAGCAATTCGCCGAATTTTGGTGGCTTGTTGAGGGCGGAGGGGTCAACATGCCCTCCCAGGACGGTGTGTTACTTTAGGTAACATCCTCTTAGCTTATAAGTTTAATTAGCTAGGGCGTTTTTGGGAGAGGCCGGGCCCGCCAACGTGTGGTGGTGCTTCCGGTAGTTGACTGACGCTGTAATGCTTCACTCGGCTCACGGCGGCGCGTGTGCACGTTGACGACTGCCAGGCACCCGGAAAGCAATTAGGATTTTGACCACTTGTTGCGCAAGGCAATGAGTGCTCAAAATCCTAATTATAGTTAGAATACGTTAAGTAGTTTAAGTAAGTAAAATAGATAGTTTGTAGTTTGTTTTATATAAAAAATATAAAATCTTAATAATGATACCGAGTTTTATTTGATTTTCTCGACGAATACATATTATGTAAGATTAGTTCGTAAATAGTTTTTAGGCCGAAAGGCAATAATTATAAGATATAGTTAAGTTTAGATCGTCCGCATAAGGACCGATAAATAAGAATAAGTATCCTGTTAATTTTAAGTTAGATTTAATCATTTTTGTCTAGTATGTAAGTTGATATTCAGTAACAATTAAAAAATGAATTTAAAAGTAAAAGTAAGTAAGTAAGTAAGAGTACCTGCTTGAGGTGAACGTGTTGCTAGTTCGAGTCGTCAGTATATTCCTTTTTTTATTTTATTTCAATCATTTCTATAATTTTTTTTGTTTTTGCTTAAATTCTGATATTGTTTAATTTTTTATTTTATTTATTGCTGTATCTGGTTGTTGGGACATCCTGTTTTTTTTGGGTTTATTCACATTTGGGGAACTAATTGTGACACACCTCTGTAGCCGTGTGGGCTAAATTGTGAACTCAATGGTGACAACGTTGTGGCCCTTTTTGGGAAAGTGGTGTCTTCGAATCCCAGTTTGTTCCAATTTTTCTTGTAAGTTATTTTTTTTTCATTGCCGGATTGGTGTCTTATTTTTTTTGAATTTTAAATAAATAAGCTTACGTTTGTAAGGATAGATTTTTTTTTTGTCTAACGTTTTTTTTATGTGTTCAATTCGATACGCGAACTCTTCCAGGTAGTCGCGATTCTTCCGGAAGCAGGTCTCGGGACGCTAAGATTAATCGCGTTGCGCCCATTTACCATCAATATCCCACGACCACCTTCATTGGGTCAGTCGGCTCTTAGTGCCCTGTGTCGCGGAAGTGGACCGTAATATTTTAGCGCCCAACGTGGGGCAATAATTTACATATATATAAACAACTTAAAGCTAATTTCATATCATCGGGTACGATCTATCTATCGGATACAAAAAAAAAAGTATTCGTCTATTAAGTACGCGTCATATCGCAGTTTCTTATTTTGTGTGGTGTAACCGAAGGAAAACCTCAGATATTTACAATGGAGATCAATCGGCTTAGTTCTAAAGAATTACAGTACGAACTGAACATAAGGGGGCTTAGTGCCACGCATGTTGTAGATATGAGAAAGATGCTTAGAACAGCATTGAGAAGAGACACAAGCTTCTTATTGACGGAATATCCGTATATTTTCGATGAGGATAAAGTGGCAGTTATTTCAACGTTGGAGGAAATCGAGTCTTTAGTTAGGCAGTTTGTTGGAAAATAGGAGCCAGATCAGAGTGGGTGATTAGGCGGCTTGGTAGGATGATGGCGTTGGAGAAAGAGGAAGTAGACTTCGTTGCTGCTAGTAGGATAAAAGTCGTCGAACTTCTAGCGGAATCTGACCTAAAAGCGAATGTGGTTAACTGGGAGGTTAGCAATAGGCCACACGAGGAGGAGGGCACTGAAGAAGAGGCCATGGGAAGTCAAGGTCAAATTCCGAACGCCTCACATTTAGATTTTGCTAGCTTACACATTCAGCCACAGGCATCTTCGTCGCCACTCCTGGGCCATACCAAGATGGTACCAGTAATGAAGTGGGGACTTAAATTTAATGGGGAACCGGGTCAATCAGTTACTAGTTTCCTAGAAAAGGTAGACGAGCTAAGAGAAGCAAGGAATTGTTCGGTGACGGATCTGTTTAATTCTGCCTTTGATCTGTTTGAAGGTAAGGCCACGATATGGTACAGGGCCAACAAACCGTCAATCAGCACGTGGAAAGAATTAGTCGAGAAGTTAAGATCTGAATTCCTGCCACCGGGGTATGATGACCGACTGTGGGAAGAAATTCGGCATCGCACACAGGGACGTACGGAGACAATCGGTATGTACGTCAGTGTGATGATTGGTCTATTTGCAAGGCTAAGTAAACCATGTCCAAGTATTATAAAGCTAAACACGATTCGGAAAAACTTATCCCCGTTTTACCAGACACAGCTGGCTCTAATCAATTTCTCTTCACTTGACCAGCTTGTAGAAGTGGGCAGAAAATTCTAAGCGACAAGATATCCGGTCGAAAGCTATGTACCGCCACCATCGAGGAACCGGGTAAGTCTCTTGGAACCCGATTTATCCTATGTGGAGGTGGGCAACAGTGCGGATGTCTCAACCATCGCCAGTAACTCCCAGATGAGGCCCATAGTATGCTTCCGGTGTCGTAGCCAGGGCCATGTTGCTGCTTCATGTCCCCAGCCGATTTGCTGTTATGGGTGTAATATGGAAGGCGTGATCAGAAAGGAGTCAGTGTCCTCAGTGCCAGAATACGGGAAACGGCAATCCAACTCAATAAGCAGCGGGGCATTGAGTTGCGCTCCTGAATTGCCCGCAAAGATAGGTAAAGTTTCAGGTGCAGCCACAAGTAAGAGGAGGGGAGATGGCGGGGTAGTAAACGTAGGTACAATTTTCCCAACTGACTACCTACTTGTTAAGAAGGGAAACGATAGACGACCCTATTTGGAGATAGATATCTACGGAATGAAGATGTTGGGACTGCCCGATTCGGGGGCATCTCGTTCAATTCTTGGGGGTCCAGGGTGGGATCGACTAAGTATCTTCGATTTAGAAATAAAGATGTCGACGGGGGTAGTAACGGTGGCAAATGGAGAGAAGGTGGACATACTGGGGTCAGTACAAATCCCAGTAAACGTGCAAAACCAGATTAAATTGATTGAACTCTTCGTAATCCCGAAATTACCACACAATCTTACTCTGGGAGCTGATTTTTGGGAGACTTTTTCCATTTTACCCGATTTGAAGAACCAGGTATGGACTTTCAGTTCGGACGCTTGCTTGATAGAGGATCATAGTCAACTTTCAGCCGCCGAGAAGACTGCTTTAGCAAACGTACGGAACCAATAAAGCAGAGATACTACCCAGTCTCTCCGCTAGTACAAAGACATATCAATTTCGAAGTTGAAGCAATGTTGAGCGCCGGGGTGATAGAGCCGTCAATGAGTGCGTGGTCTTCTCATATTCTACTAGTGAAGAAAAAGGATTTTAGTTTCCGGTTTTGTGTTGACTTCAAGAAGCTTAACAGGGACACAGAACGCGATGCCTACCCTATCCCGTACGTATCAGCTACCCTGGACAAGCTAAGAAACGCCAAATATTTATCATCTCTAGACATAAAGTCGGCCTATTGGCAAATACCTCTAGGGGAATCTTCGAAGCAATTCACGGCTTTTACAATACCGGGTAAGGGGTTATTCCAATTTACCCGAATGCCTTTTGAGCTTCATAATGCACCAGCGACCTGGCAACGTTTTATTGACAGGGTACTTGGAGCAGACCTCGAACCTCACGTATTTGTTTATCTGGACGATTTTATTATTGTCGCGGATACGTTTAAGACGCATCTTGCCGTATTACAGGAGGTTTTGAGAAGGCTAAAATCCGCTGGTCTGGCACTAAGTAAAGACAAATGTGAGTTTTGTAAGCCGGAGTTAAAATATCTGGGGTACCTGATCAACCAAAAAGGCCTTCTTGTGGACCCGGAAAAGGTAAAATGCGTGGTCGAATTTCCACGTCCCTCTACGTTGACAGGAGTACGCAGGTTTGTTGGTATGGCGTCGTGGTATCGTCGCTTTGTACCAAATTTTTCTGACCTAACAGCCCCAATCACGGACCTGTTAAAAAAGAAAGGGAAATTTGTGTGGAGCGAAGCATTCGAAAATTCGATTAAGCTCCTGAAAGAAAAGTTAGTCAGTGCACCAATTCCAGCTTGTGCTAATTTCGACATTCCGTTTGCCGTTCATCATCATTTTGTGCTCAAACGAAATAGCCAGTTGCATTCCTCCACTCGAACATTTCAACCGCAATACCCGCCATGCAAGAAATGCTCATCAGTTCACCCTCAAGCTTATGTTCGGGCGTACAGTGAAGTTCAAAGAATCTTTCCTCAGCCGTACAACACGAATGTGGAATGCTCTTCCCCGCTCCATTTTTCCTGCACATTACAACCTACAAACATTCAAAACCAACGTGCATCGGCATCTCTCCTTTTCTTCTCACCCTAATTTCCTTAATGCCCGCACTGTGTAGCTAATACATTATAAGGGTCCTAACAAATCCCTTTAGTGCGCGCTTATTATAAAAAAAAGTCGAAAAGCGTAGGCCTTATTTGGAGGGCATTCTATATGGGGTAGCTCAGAAGATAATGAAAGAGGTGAGTCCCTTTTTGATTTTCTGTTAACTACTAACTTATCAGTCTGTAACAAGGGCACGACCCCAACTTTTATCTTTCCGAGTACGGAAACATACAGGGGATGGGAAGAGGTACTAGATGTTACATTAAAAACAAACAATAATAACTTTAAGGTCGACAACTTTAGAGTTTCCAATCTGGAGTCACTCTCAGACCACAGATTGATCCTCTACGACATGAGTCTCGAGGTCGAGACCACAAAACTTTATAGAAACCCCAAAAGAGTTAATTGGACCAAGTTTGGACAAGTCCTTCGGACAAAACTCAAAAATATACCTGAAACAAACAGAGCTGCAATAAAAGAACTGGAGGTACAGGTAAAGACTTTTGAGAAGGCTATGGATGTAGCATACAAAGTCTCGTGCCCAGTTAAACGCAGTAAAAAAACCGCTTCCCCCATGGTGGAACGAAGATCTCTCCAGTGTCAGACAGATGACTAGAGCGATTAACAACATCTGCCACAAACACAATTTTTGGCGGCCTTATAAGGACTGTCTAAGTCTGTATAAGAAAGCCCTAAAGGCATCCAAAAAGGAGGCATGGATGGACTACTGTCAGTCGATAGCAACACTTAAGGACTCCGCTAGGCTAAGCAAAATTTTGTCCAAGGAACACTCCAACCCTTCTTTTCTGAAAAGACCAGACGGAGGATGGACAGAATCCCCAGCGGAGACCCTGGAACTCCTTATAAACACTCACTTTCCCGGATGCAGTGATATTAGTACGCAAGCCGAGAGGCCTCGCCAAGTACAACCTGCTCCCAACAACAACATCACTTCAATAATTTCCGAGGAAAAGATTTCCTGGGCTATTAACAGCTTCTCCCCGAAAACGCAAAACCTATCAATACCTTGGTTAGCGTCGATCTTCCGAAGCTGTTTATTGCTAAACCACGTACCACATTCCTGGAGACGCGCCAGGGTGTTTATACCGAAGGTGGGTAAACGCGGGCACGTATACGCAAAGGACTTCAGACTTATCAGTCTAACCTCCTTTACTCCTTTACTCAAAACCCTGAAGCGTGTGCTAGACATCCATATGCGAAGTTCTCTGCCAGAAACAGTGCTTTCCAAATCACAGCACGCCTATCTCAAAGGCAGATCCACGGAAACGGCTCCCCATGAGGTAGTGCGAACTATCGAAAAATCCATACACTACAAAGAATACACCCTAGCCTCCTTCTTGGATATAGAGGGAGCCTTCAACAACGTACACACGGAAGCTATTCTTGAATCTCTGGTCGAACTGGGCATAGAGGAATCTATTAGGAAATGGATAGCTTCTATGCTCGGAACAAGAGTTATTCAGGCAACACAAGGCAACAGCCACTTAACCAAATTTGCCCATAGAGGCATTTCTCCGCTACTATGGCTAATGGTTATGAACAAAACTCTAGTAAAACTAGACAGGGAAAGGGTCAAAGCTGTCGCGTATGCGGATGACGTAGTGATACTAGTGTCAGGGAAGTTTCCCTCCGTGATAAGTGATATCATGGGGAATGCTCTAGACAAGGTAAGCACCTGGGCTACAAGTTGTGGCCTCGGCGTTACCCCGAGCAAAAGCGAACTGATGCTGTTCTCCACCAAAACCAAAATACCCGACATTACCCTACCCCGCCTAAACGGTCAACCACTTACACTATCCTCCAGCGCTAAGTATCTGGGTATCGCGCTCGATCCACAACTTAATTGGAAACATAACATTGAACTCAGAGTGAGGAAGGCGTGTATTGCCTTCTATGCCTTGTGATGGTTACGTACTTACGTTACGACAAGGGCCAATTAAACACCATCAATGAACACTGGCAAACTCTCAACTGACTCGATTTCAGAAAAGAACATAGGGGCGGGCTACAGTCCGCTTGGGCGAACTGTTGGATACCCTATTCTTATTCCTATCCCTCATAAGTGGGCGTGACAAAAGTCTAAGTATGGTTGAATTGTTAAGAACGCTGTACATATTCTGTTTTATAACATTTAAAAGTTTTTATCAAACAAAAACGAAGCTTTTGTAAAAAAAACGTTCCCCAGCTCAAACTTTGGTTTTTCAATAAAATTATTTTATTTAATTGTTGGCGTGCCAGTAAGCAGATTTAAAAAAAAATAACACATGAGCATAGAGGACCCCTAGAGAGTATATATTATAAATTTCAGCTCCCTAGCTCAAATTTTGGTTTTTCAATAAAATTGTTTTATTTTTTTGTGGGCGTGTCAGTGGGCGGATTTTGAAAATTTTATATCCCGAGCAGTTTTAGGAGTCATAGATCATATATAAAAAATTTCAGCTTTCTAGCTCAAAATTCGATTTATCCAAAATTTTGTTTTTTTGAGTTTGTGGGCGTGTCTGTGGGCGGATTTCAAAAATTCGTAAACTTGGTTATTTCGGGACCCTAGAGAGTATATGGTTAAAATTTCAGCTCTCTAGGCCCAGTTTAAAGGCCTAATTTTTGCCGACGGACGAACGGACGGACGGACGGACATGGCTAGATCGACATTTCTATCGATGCTGATCATAAATATAGTAACTTTTAGGGGTCTACGGGCAATATTAAGGTATGTTAAAAACTATGCGTCAAAATTAATATACCCTTAGAATAGGGTATAAAAAAGGGGGAGAGAGACAGTAGAGTGTGGCCCTTTGGATTGCGAGGATGTGTCTGGTGAGTCGTGATCGCGCAAGTTTAAAATTTCTTTTGTTTTTCGTGCGCCGATTATCTTCGGTAATTTGCAACAAAATCTACTCGTGTTTGCAATCGAAAACCTTTTTGAATTATATTTACGATGCATTATGAAGTGATCAAAAAAGGATAAAAACTGCATCTTGTGCCGGTAAATAAAATTTTCGGGGAAAAACTGTGATGCAAAACGCACATGCAAAACCAAAAAAGAAAAAAAAAGAAACCAAAAAGAAAAGTTATTTCTGATATTGCTAACGAGTGATGTGCGATTACCAGATCGGGGTTTGGTGAAATCATAAAGAAAAAGAGGAAAACCTTCCGAAAAAAAAGAAAGGAAAAGAAAAGTTAAAAGTTATACCTAAAGAACAAAAAAAACAACAACAAAAACGTACATTGGTGGCACGAGGCAAGTACTGTAACGGGAGTCAGCCAAGCGTGCGAACCAACCGACGCAATCTGCTGATTGGCCGAATCGTTACATCGAGCCAGAGTTCCGCTAGTGCATTTCACCGTTTTCTTTTGCCAAATGCTGTACCACTTCTCTTCATGGCGCGACCCCTCAGTACCAGTCCCTGTTCCAGCGTTTTAGCGAGGTTGCTGCATGTTTTTGTTTGTGTGTGTTTGTATGACAGTAGTTTGTTTAGCGGGTGTCGTCTTGTTGGATTTTTTTTTGTAAAATTACGAGTGCTCATGAGTAAAAGTCAAACTCTCAATTGTACAACGTACAAATTATAATATTTTTTTTTGAGCTAAAGATAATCCTAAAGAAAGAAAAATAAAACAAAAATGTAAATAAAATAATTTTCAATTGTGTAGTTTAGGAGCATACAATTCGCGGTCGTAGTAATTCAGAGGTTGTCTCGGTACCTCAAGTGCAGTCAATTGAATTGTTCGTGTAAAAAGATAAAGCGCACACAATCTGCGTGCATTGCAATAATACTCAACGTCGTCGTCAGGCCTGCCGAAGTAAGAGGTTAATTATTTTTCCAAATAATAAAATACACTTAGGGTAATGTTATCTATTGAAAACTTTCATATTTCTGAATTATTACTACCAAAATCACTATTATTATTCTATGCTTAAATTCATACCTTAATACAAGGATTGCCTATTATATTAATCCCGCCTATGTACGGGTAAATACTAGTTCACTTTACTAAATTGTTATGCAAATTGGCGCAAATTTTAATGAATTAATTAATAAAATTTAATAAAACATGAGCCCTAACTAAATAGTTTTATTTGGTCGGTGCAAGTGACTCCAATTTGAGAGGTGGAGGGTGACAGGAAAAGGGTTCTGCAAGGTTTGTAAGAACATGGTTGGGAGGGCAAGTTTGGAGAACCAACGTCACCAGAGTTCAGTTTCAGATTTCGGGTTACTTAATTTTTTTGTGATTTTTAATTCTTTGGTGTTTAGTGCACGCAATTTTCAATTAGTGTGGTGTGAGATCGGGAATGGATGCAAGAACCCCCCCATACGACGAGCTAGAACCAGAGCATCGCTAGGCCTGCACACCGCATCTGCGTCCCAATCTCTCGCAAGGTTCATTACATTAATTTGGCGCCCAAATCGCTGGAGCCACAGCTTACGTTGTGAGTCTTCAATAATTTCAACATTTTTAAAATTTTTCTTCATTTTACATTTTTTTTCTAAATTTTATATGCAATTTTATCTGGTTTTTGGAATTTCAAGTGCATTGGGTTAAATTTTACTAATGACTTGTCCAGCTAGAAAAATATAGCATCGGTTTATTCGTTCCTTGTCAGGTGGTAAACATTTTCGTTTTGATTTCCAACCGTATTTTATTTGGAGTTGTAGCGAATATGTTTTATGGCATCCCGCTAACCATTAAACTGCGGTTTCACATTTTAATTTATTAAAGAAAGTACTGGTTTTTCGGAATTTTTCATTAGGATTGCTTCGGATGTTCACCGTTAACATTCTTTTTTTTTGCCTTTATTATTTCCTTTAAATTTTTTTTTGTCGTAAACTACATGAATCCAACTTTGTTCATACCTAAAGTATTGAAGTCACCCTCTCGTCTTTTGCAGTCTTTTGTATCGGCCAAAGAATAAATATACAAATAATATTGATAATATATACTAACCGTTTAACTTTCAGTTATTTTAAACATTACACTTTCATACATTTTTTTAAATATCGCAAATTTTTTTTTCGATTTATTTTTTAAATTTTCGTTTAAAATTAAAAAAAATCCGCTTAGATTTAAAAGATGCTTTCAGGCAAATCCCGCTGGAGGTGAATTCTCGCGAAAAAACGGCATTCACGGTACCTAACCGACCGCTGTATCAGTTTACTGTGATGCCGTTTGGGCTTTGCAATGCGCCACAGTCAATGTGTAGGCTTATGGATAAGGTCATCCCACATACTGTAAGAGAGAGAGTTTTTGTGTATCTCGATGATCTATTGTTGGTGTCTGCAGATTTTGACTCCAATATCAAACTTCTCTACGAAGTGGCCCTACATGTTCGTCAAGGAGGACTCACAATTAACATCAGGAAGAGTAAATTTTGTTTGAAGCAAGTGAACTATCTTGGATATATCGTTGGCAATGGATCGCTTCATACCGATCCCAGTAAAATTTCAGCGATCAACGAATACCCAGTTCCAAAATCGGTGCGTCAGCTCAGACGATTTTTAGGTATGGCTGGTTGGTATCGCCGATTTATTGCTAACTTTGCTACCGTTTCCACACCGCTTACCGACCTTTTAAAAACATCCAAAAGATTTACTTGGACAAGTGAAGCACAAAAATCGTTTGATGAGTTGAAGGAGAAACTGTCATCTGCTCCCTTCCTCTCGAACCCGGATTTCGACAGGCCCTTTATTGTGCAGTGTGACGCAAGTCAGTACGGAGTAGGTAGTGTCCTCGCACAAAAGATAGATTCTGGTGACGAAATGCCTATCGCATTTATGTCCTAAAAATTAAACAAAGCGCAGCGGAACTATTCCGTCACTGAACTAGAGTGTCTTGCGGCAGTACTGGCAATCAAAAAGTTTCGTCCTTATATCGAGGGACATAAGTTCACCGTGATTACAGATCACGCTAGCTTGCGTTGGCTTATGCATCAAACAGATTTGAGTGGTCGCTTAGCTCGATGGGCATTAAAATTGCAGTCTTTTGACTTCGACATTCAACATCGTAAAGGCAGCGCAAATATTGTCCCAGATGCTCTTTCGCGAGTATTTTCCGAAATCTGGAGGAATTAGCTGGCATTTGTGTGGATAACCCGTAACAAGTCGATCTGTTATCTCCAGCATTTGATTCAGAAGACTATATGGGTTTGAGAAGGCGAATTTGCGGTAACCAAACTAAGCACCCGGATTTCAAAGAAATAGATAAATTTGCCTATCATAGAACCGAATTCCCGTCTGGTAATTCAGAGCAAGAACATCTCACCTGGAAATTATACATTCCAGTGGATCTAAGAAATGACCTTATTCGCAACGCCCATGACTTTCCTTCGTCTGCACATGGTGGCATAGCGAAAACCATCGAAAAGTTAAAAAGGTATTTCTTCTGGCCAGGACTGGTTAAAGATGTCCGCGAATATATACTTGCCTGTGAGATTTGCAAAACCACCAAACCCTCGACTAAAATATTCAGACCTCCCATGGTAAACCGACAAGAAATTGAACGGATCTTTCAAAAACTTTATTTAGATTTTATTGGTCCTTTCCCGAGATCCAAAAGGGGTAATACTGGAATTTTCATTGTCTTAGATAGTTTTTCGAAGTTCACTTTTCTTCACCCAGTGAAAAGATTCACCGCAAATACGGTCATTGCATTTCTGAAAGATCATGTGTTTGATGTATTTGGCACCCCTGAGATAGTGTTGATGGATAATGGAAGTCAGTTTAAGTCCAACCTATTCGAATCATTTTTGACCAAGTTTGGAATAAATCATCAATGCACCACTGTTCATTCTCCCCAATCAAATGCTAGTGAGCGCGTTAATCGCTCGATAAATGCTGCTCTTCGAGCGTATATAAAAGATGATCAAAGAAAGTGGGATGAACACCTAAGCAGCATCAATTGTGCGCTCAGAAATTCAATTCACCAGACCATCAAACATAGTCCATATTTCGTTGTCTTTGGTCAACATATGTTAGCTCATGGTTCGGAATACGAACTCCTTCGGAAATTACAGTTCCTGGAAGAACCAACTATGAAGTTAGAAAGGCAAGACGAACTATCACTAGTACGACACTCGATAAGAAGCCATATTAAAGATGCTTTCGAAAACAATCGTAAGCGTTATAATCTTCGATCTAAGCCAATCTCTTATAAAGTAGGACAGGAAGTGTTTTACCGGAATTTTTCCCAGAGCGACGCGTCAAAGAATTTCAATGCAAAGCTTTCACCGGCATTTCGCAAAGGAAGAGTTAAACAGCGGTTAGGCACTTGCTATTACGTCCTTTAAAATTTGGTTGGAAAGTCAATTGGCACCTATCATGCGAAGGATATGCGTCCCTAATATAACCATTTTTCAGCGTTCCTTCCTTTCACGATATACGAGAGTAGAAACCTGCTTTGTGATGGTTACGTACTTACGTTACGACAAGGGCCAATTAAACACCATCAATGAACACTGGCAAACTCTCCACTGACTCGATTTCAGAAAAGAAAAAGGGGGAGAGAGACAGTAGAGTGTGGCCCTTTGGGTTGCGAGGATGTGTCTGGTGAGAGTCTTGATCTCGCACGTTTAAAATTTCTTTTGTTTTTCGTTCGCCGATTATCTTCGGTAATTTACAACAAAATCTACTCGTGTTTGCAATCGAAAACCTTTTTGAATTATATTTACGATGCATAATGAAGTGATCAAAAAAGGATAAAAACTGCATCTTGTGCCGGTAAATAAAATTTGCGGGGAAAAACTTGTAACGATAACATTCAACTCTACCATCTGTTGAATGAATAATATTCAGTTGTATATCAAGGTTTAAACATGACACAGACCAAATGATTGAGGCGACTTGCTTCCCGTACTTGGGTTAACTTGTCTCCTGATGGCCTTGCGTCGCTGCGTAAAGAATTACCTACAGCCTCTTTAGCCATGCAAAGAAGTTGAAATTAAAACCTGATATTATTATGATGAAGTTGAATAAACCTTAGGTGTTCCTCTTCGAATTTAGGTGTTAAATGGGATCAATAGATTAGCTAAATGACGATAATTGATTCTCCTACCCTTTGTACAAGACCACAGACATCTTCAGCATGCTCCTACCTCTGAACTGTCGTTACTTTGTTAACATGCCTGAATAGTGTTCAACCAAAGGAATTCCTTTCAGTCGTTCAGTTGTTTGTTCTTCGTAGTTATACTTTTCATCACTGGTTTCTCTGAAATGGCCACAAAATGAGACCGGGTTGGGAGTGCCTTGGATGGTGGTTGGCTCCCGTGAGTGTGTCCCACCCCAATGTCTACTATCCCTAGGCAGGGTTAGAGACACCATGGTCATTGTTCCACTCGTTTCGACAATGACCCCTTAACGAATACGTGAACTACACTTAGTTCACGTTATAGACACTGCATCTGTAAATGGATAAAAGAATTGCTTCCCCTTCACGCACACTAAACTAAACAGACATAGCTAAATCGGAAATCTGCTGCGAAATAAATAATACTAAATTGATTTCAAATACAAATATATTCATTATTAAATCTTATGACTAGGTAATTGGTTGAGGTGACTTTTCTTATTTTCTTAACACTACCCTAACGATTAAACGGACGCTTCATGTTCTCAAATGATTGCTCACGAAGTAGAATCAGACGAAATTAAATATTGCGATTTATCTTAAGCCCAAACTACATTCGGCAAAAAGTGTGTGCACGAAAATAGAAAAGTGCAAGCTCACACACATACGCTTCTGCTCCTGGTAGTCAACAACTAACCCAAAAAGATATTCTTTGACAACCGAAAGCTCTGCAAAAACATAAATAAAGCAAACAATTGAACCTTTTATTTATAAGAAGAAGTAAACAAAAAGTGTTGCAAGTGCAACAAAATGTATTCAACGATTTGAAGTAAGTAAGTAATGAACTCAGGTAAAACTTATCATCAACAATTCCCATAAATGTCAATAAATAAAAATGCAAGCATATCAAATTAGTTTTTCATAACACATTTCAGGCATCTAGCTACATACAATTCTCTGGCATTTGCTTTTCGGGTAGGCAAATCAACCATAACAAATTTATACCCGAAGTTTTTGACGTTTTATGGGATGTTAATGGGTTGTTGGCTTCGATATTTCTTACATCAGACCCATCTAACGATGAAATCATGACATACCGCAGATATTTTGTGTTAGTGTATTAGTTTGTTCTGAGCTTTGAAAAAGTGTGTTAAGCCCAAACTACATTCGGCAAAAAGTAAAGTGTGTGCACGAAAATAGAAAAGTGCAAGCTCACACACATACGCATCTGCTCCTGGTAGTCAACAACTAATACAAAAAGCTATTCTTTGACAACCGAAAGCTCTGCAAAAACATAAATAAAGCAAACAATTGAACCTTTTATTTATAAGAGGAAGTAAACAAATCAACCATAATAAAATTATACCCGAAGTTTTTGACGTTTTATGGGATGTTAATGGGTTGTTGGTTTCGATATTTCTTGGATCAGACTCATCTAACGATGAAATCATGAACTACCGCAGATATTTTGTGTTAAGGCCAAACTACATTCGGCAAAAAGTAAAGTGTGTGCACGAAAATGTTTTTTCTCTTTTCACATCACTTGGCATCTGTAGTTTTCTCTCAACTTTTCAAAAAGTAACTTACTTGAAAGTTAGGTATACCTCTAACTTTCAAGTAACACACTTTTTCAAAGCTCAGAACAAAATAAAACACTAAGACAAAATAGCTTGAGTAGTTCATGATTTAATGGTTAGATGGGTCTGATGCAAGAAATGCAACCCTAAAACTATACTGTAGTTATTCTTTAAATAAAGAATTTAGTTAAACTAGCTATTTACTGGCGCCTGAATGGTGGTGTGTTGAAGTTGAATCCATTTTGTTGCACCTGAAACACTTTTTGTTTACTTTCTATTAAAAATAATAGGTATAAATGTTTGCGTTATTTATGTTTTCGGATGTCAAAAAATAGCTTTTTAGGGTTAGTTTTTACTACCAGAGGCAGAGGCGTATATGTGTGAGCTTTCACTTTTCTATTTTCGTGCACCCACTTTACTTTTTGCCGAATGTAGTTTGGGCTTTAGTGTATTAGTTTGTTCTGAGCTTTGAAAAAGTGTGTTACTTGAAAGTTAGAGGTAAACCTAACTTTCAAGTAAGTTACTTTTTGAAAAGTTGGGAGAAAACTACAGATCTCAAATGGTGTGAAAAGAGAAAAAACATTTTCGTGCACACACTTTACTTTTTGCCGAATGTAGTTTGGCCTTTAGAGGTATACCTTTGTATATACATTCCTATAGTAGCGCCAATCCAGTAGTACCAGTATCCTAATAGGTGTCGCTACTCATACCAAATCGAGAATTAGTTGGCTGAGAGCTTTTGTGCCTTTGATAATTTTATTAATAATAAAAAAGCATTCGTTGAGATTTTTGTTCGTTCAATCATTCAATATTATAGTTCGTCGTTCGTCGAAGAGAAAAGAGAAAGAAAGAAGAAAGAAACGAAGAAATAAACTGCTTTGTCTCTCATTATCGAATCATTATGATATTATGTAAGTATTTATTTTTCTTTGTAAAAGCCAAATACTTTTTGAAAATTTGCGTTGTGCGTCGCTTCGGTAAATAGTATGTAGGATCGATAGAGGGAGATCATGGAAAAATTAGAAATCTGGCTTTGTCGTCTGCGAGTAGAATGTATGATGGAAGAGGCGATTCGTTTGAAAAGAAAAATTGAATAAAAGCTGATTTCGGTAGGTATTTGAATTATGAATTAATGGATTTTTAGACTTTAGCTATTTTCGCTGTATCTCGTCCAAAAATGTACCGATTTATATCATTTCTTCAGTATTTGATTCGGAAATATTCAATTTGTGTTGTATCAGCCGTTATTCAAGGAAATAGTTGTTGGATAGGTGTATTTATCTAATTGATGACCTACATTAATATTGAGGCAGGTCACCTGTCGTTTTGCAGTTTTTTGTAATATATTCGTGGTCAGCATCGATAGTAATGTGTATCTACTATGTCCGTCCGTCCGTCCGCCCACCCGTCGGCACAAATGAATGCCTTTACACTGGAGCTAGAAAGCTGAAATTTTAGCAATGTTATCTTTAGGGGCCCGAAATAATAATTTTTAAGAATTTTTAAAATCCGCCCATTGACACGCTCACAATTTTAAAAGAACAAGTTTGTGAGCTAGAAAGCTGAAATGTTGAATATATGTATTGTCTTAAGGCGCCCAAAATGCTGTGGGACTAACATTGCATCGTCGTCTCTTCAAGTAGCATGTATGATGAGAGGGGGATGATGGAAGGGACGAAAAGTTTTGAAATGAAAAATTTAATAAAATCAAATTTCAGTCTTTTTCCTCAAATAAGAAATTATGAGTTGATCGCTTTTTAGACTGTTACTATATCTTGGAGCTGGTCGAAAGTCTGCCATTCCTAAAGAATTTGAAGATGAAATAGCTCGAAGCCTAATAGCACGTTGAATGAAGAATAAGAAATGGGAGTTCCTTCTGACAGAATAGAAATGCCAGAAGTAGGCGGAAAAGTACATCTGCCTATGCAGGGACCAGCTTAGAAAATCACTACAGCGCCCTCCAACCAGCGTTTGTCGTAAAAGTATAGGTACTAAGTGGGGAAATCACATCTATGCAATTTAAACATCAAGATGAGATGAGCCCAGCGACACATTTAACATCTTGGTCAGGGACGATTGAACCTCGCTAATCCATCGCCAGCAAAGAATAACTGATACCAATTAGGGTCCGTCACTTTTTCTTCAAGCAGATAATCAAGGGCAATATGATTAGACTTAGGACGCTTCCCTGGTGTACACCTCTTTGATTGCGAAATCCTCGGTGACGCCAACTATACATCTTACTCTTGTCTTTACTCGCTTATACATGTATACATGTCCATGACCATCCGACGTAGATTTCTGGAACTCCTCGTTGTCTTAGCGCTACCCATAACATATCCGTTGGTTGTTTATTACAGGACTATCCAAAATCAACCAACACCATATGCAAATCCTTCAAAGAATCACTATGTTTTTCCATCATGATCATTATACTTTGGATTGCATCTGTGGTTGATTTACCTGCGACAAACCCGCACTGGTCTTTATATAGCCGTACTATTTTACGGATTCGGCTATTTAATAACCCCTGAACGATCTTCGTGGTGTGTGACATCAGCTTGATTGAACGGTATTTATCAGTCTCGCATATCGCCTTTTTCTTTGTACAAAATAAGAAGAAAACTCTCCCTCCACGGGTTAGGCATTGGATCGCCACTCATCAGTTTGCAGATGAGAATCATGAGCCATTTGGACCCGATGTCTGCCGTCTTTTTCCAGAACTCAGAGGGTTTCTTGTCCGGCAAAACTGCTTTTCGATTTTTAAGGTCTTTGACCGAATTCATAACTTCTTCAACAGCAATGTCGTGTACTTCTTCAGTGTTAGAAACGGCTCTCGGAAAATATATCCCATGAAATTGGTTAATTAGTAGTTTTTCGTCATCCACAAGAAGCATTAAGCATTGTTGATGAACTTTGGCGAACGGATTTCCTGGGCATTCCTCCTTCTCTCAGCGGCAAATTTTGAAAATAGTTGTTTTTCTGTTCAAGCTGCTTTGTTGGAGTTCGTCGACAGCCTTCTGACACCTTTTTGTCACTAATCACTGCTGTAGCTTCATCTGCCGACCACCATGTTTCTTTGCCGTATTGACAACTTTGTTGATGATGCGATGGAGATAATTTTGCATATTTGCAATAAATGCATGACTTTTTTTGTCCAGGTTGTACCATTTGATTCTCACACACAGTTTACTGTCAGGAGGCTTCATGAAACGTGCTACCATTATGGCAATCAATCTGGGATTCGTTTCCGCCACTGCTGTAAATGACCAGGTGACGGCTTTGTTTGAGAACGATAAGACCTTATGACTTGCACATTCTCAGGATATCTTTACCCGGAGAGTTCCTGGTGCCGTATCCCAGTCCTCCATGGCAGTTTTCATATTCTTCGTTTGACTAACCGACCGTACCGTTCAAATCTCCGCCAACAAACAAAAGTCCCGTATTAGAATATCTTGAAAGCGTTTGTGCTAACGTCCAAGAAACGCGCCAGATTTCCGGTGTTTTGCGGGATGATATTTTCCTGGGATAGACTCACAAAAATTAAAACTCTGGACACGTCTTCGACTCACAAAAAAGGATATTCTGAAGGTTGGATATTTCAACCGTGGATATTATAAAAAAGAATATAAACTACAGTAATTATTACTAATTTTTGGATTTGAAGTGGCCAACCGCTAGTGCCGGTTTCCTACCTACTCCACACACACATCAAAGCAAACAACTTAGAGCATTCTTCAATAGAATTCGCTTTAATATCTCGAAATGATTGCATACCTTCTTATGCAATGTTTAAATATTTTCCCAGCCTTTATGCAAAAATCCGTATTCAGTACATATCCAAAAGGGTATACCTAACTTTCAAGTAAGTTACTTTTAGAAAAGTTGAGAGAAAACTACAGATGTAAAATGGTGTGAAAAGTATATATTCTATAGTAGCGCCAAGAAAACGAATAATAATGTTGTACATGTATCCCGCAGAAGCTTTGGCGCTTCAATCGATCAATAATGAAAACTGGTTTGTGTCCTTGATTAATAGATGGAGCTTTAAGTTCTTATGAAAGCTTTCGTCAAAACGAAAGCTATATTAAACGAAAGTAATTGAAGTGATGAACAAAACAAAAGTAACATTTTTCCGACCAGCGCCGTTATATTTGAAGATTTTCATAAGTGTGTAGTTTGTCGTTTGTTTATTGATTTTTTTTTTATACTTCTCATGATGGGGATATGATGTGTGGGTGAGAGGGGTGCGGTATATGGTTTATAAATTATTTGTTGTTTTCAATGGAAGTTTGGGGTAGGTTATGGCATATTGCAAGGAGGCCGTAGCATTCATCAAAGAAAAGGGGTATAGTATTCATTCATAATCGGTATCACAAATCATATTGTTGAAGAGTGGATTCTTTTATCCAACCTGGGTCAATCTTAGGTACATAAACCTAGATTGTGATGAGTGTATAAGTCGATACGTGAATCGATTATACTGCCAATAGTTCTCAAGCAGACTCACTTGAGGTAAATAATTAAGTCTTAGTTCGTTGATACTGAATGACTGATTAGTTCCTTTATTTTCACAACTTAATCTATTTATACTAATTAACACTCAATCAATAGTGCTTAATTACCAATAAAATCGATAACGCTTAATTAACAAAACTTAACTCATAATGCTTAATTAACAAAACAAAACTCAATAATGCTTAACTAACAAAACAAAACTCAATAATGCTTAACCACTATAGTCTAATTCCATAATGCTTAACCAGCACTTCTTTTATTAATTGTGACATAAACATGGTATTGATTTTTAGAGTTGCGGATTTAACATTTTGCCCGCGTTGAACCGAAGGTTCAAAAAAAAAAAAATATATAGTTATCTTTATTAATAGATGCAAAATATTAATATTTATTATTATACATCAATGTGAACATTAAATCTATCCTCATGTATTTCTTGTTGTTGTGGTATATGACTTCTTGGCTTCGGAGTTGGTTGAATGCACTGCTTGTTCCTTCTGGCTTTTATGTAATATTTTGTGACCAAAAAGATGACTATTAAGACCGCTAATAATACCCCGGCGTATGCTATGTTGTGGTGGACCTTGTGACTCGGTAATTCTACTGGCCCCGATTTGATGAAATCTTCGATATTCTGTTTCAACATCTTGACTTCCGACATGTGACGTTGGTAGAGATCTTGTGGTGAGTATTTGAATTGCCAAAGATATAAAGGTTTGTGCTAAGTCTTCTTGATATAGCTCACGGGAGATGTTATTGGCCTTGTAAGTTATCTCGGCAATATGGGATGACAAGGTCTCAAATTGTTTTGCTATGGTTTCTTGATCGCGGTTCATTATGTTTATGGTGGCCGCGAGAAATGATGTTTGATTTTTAATGTGGTCCCTTAGTGATTCTGAATTGATCTTGATGCCCTCAATCGTCTTTGAAATTTGGTCGGCGTAGTCTGAGTCCAGGACTCCGAACAATGTGTTGGCTACGTTTCCTACAAGGTTGAGGGCGCCTCGTTTCCTTCGGTTACCGTTTGATGGTGGGATCAATAGTCCATTGGTTCTTATGAGCTCTCCCTCCAGATTTTGTATCTGTATGATTATTTTTTCGCATAGAGTGCCAGACTTAATCAGATGGCATAGATGTTTCAATGAGGAAGTTGTATTTGTTAATAACTGTAGTTCCTTGGCGTAAATCTCCATATCATAATAGGCTATAAGCTTCCACTCACTAGACAATATGCTTGCTGCTCCCATATTTTCGAAATAGATTCCTGATTGTGAGTCGAATGGCTTTAGCTCGACTGGAAGTCCTTCATTCAGTGAAAGTGTAAATAAAACCAAAAGAATTGTTGCAATTGTGGAGCCCAAGGATCACCTTATTCTTTTTTTCGGTGATTCTTCATTGTTGATCGATGGTTTGGTTGCTTCTTAAATCCTTGAAGGTTTCTCTAGATCATCTGGCTGTTGTGGACCTTCATCTACTGGTAAAGGCGCAAGGTTATGTATGGGTCGTTTGAGCATACCATGGCTCGTTTTAACTTCCGCCACCCGCACTAAGCCGTCGCTTCCTCTTATGCATTTTACAATTCTTTGCTAGCTGCCACTGCATAGGCGGTAAATTGTCGTCCTTTATGATCACCAGCATACCCGGAAGGTTTGTGTTGTTGGCTTGCTTCCATTTGTAACGGTGTTGTAGCTCGTTGAGATATTCATGTGACCATCGCTGCCAAAATTGTGTTTTTATTGCGGTGATTGTCCTCCACCTATTGCCTAACCTACTAACTGTAGGTTTTGCTCGTCCATCGATGCTTGATGTTAATGGCTCTCCAATTAAAAAATGCCCTGGTGTCAGGGCAGTAAGATCGTTGGGGTCAGATGAGACTGGAACCAGGGGTCTGGAGTTAAGTATGGCTTCTACTTCGATTAATAGCGTTTCTAGCTCTTCATACGTTAAGTTGGCTGAAAGAAGGTTGCGTTTCAAGAAATGTTTGGCTGATTTCACAGCCGCTTCCCACAGTCCGCCAAAATGAGGTGCTCGAGGTGGGATAAAATGGAATTCCATACTTCTAGTCGTGCAGAATGAGGTTATCTTTTCTTTCGATGCCGCTGCGTATATTGAGGATTTAATTTCCATAAGTTGATTTCTTGCTCCGACGAAGTTTATCGCATTGTCGCAATAAAGGTTTAGGCAGTTTCCTCTTCTTCCTATAAAACGCTTCAACGCGCCTATGAATGCTTCTGTAGTTAAATCTCCTACAACCTCCAAGTATACTGCCTTGGTTGCGAAACAACAGAAGACAGCTACATATGCCTTTCGAGGTTGCTTCCCTCGTACCTTGAAGTGAATCCATACCGGTCCGAGGAAGTCTACTCCGGCGTTGACGAATGGTCGGGCAGGTTGAACCCTCATGACTGGCTAATTCCCCATTATCTGCGTCATCAGTTTAGGTTTTGCCCTGGAGCACCGAATGCATTTTTGTACCACTGAACGTGCCATCGTTTTTCCCTTGATGGGCCAGTATTTTTGGCGCATTGCTGCCAGCAGACCTTGTGGCCCAATGTGTAGGTATTTTATATGAGCCTCTTGCATTAACAATTTGCTGACCTTATGGTTGTAGGGTAACAATATTGGATGCTTGGCGTCGTAACTCAACTCTGCTGCCTCTAAGCGTCCTCCTACGCGAAGAATTCCACCTCCGTCCAAAAATGGAGACAAACTATTCATTGGGCTGTGAGTGTTGACATAGTTGCCCTTTGCTAGTTGGTTCAGTTCTTCCTTAAATGCCTGACCTTGAACTTCTCTTATTATAATATCGTTAGCGTTCTCTAGCTCAGACAGGGAGAGATGGTCGTGTAACCGTTGACATCGATCGCTCTTCTTGCAGTTATTTATGAATCGGTTGATATAAGCAACAATCCTTTGCATGCGCCGAAAGGAGTTATGATGCTCAATTATGTCGATGATAGCTGCTGATGACTCGAGTGTTGCTGCAAGTGTGATCCTGGATTTTTTCTTCTCGTAATCGGTGGTTTTCCCTTCAAAAGCTCCTGGCCAAGTATTCCCTGGACCATATAGATATAAGGGTCCGTAAAACCACATGGTACAGTCCTTTACTTTTGAAGCCGAGATCCCTCGGGAGACTATGTCCGCAGGATTTTGTTTTGTAGGCACATGTCGCCACTGCTGAGGGGAGGTGGTGCTTCTGATGGTCCTTACTCGATTGTCGATAAAGCTATGATAGTTAGCCGCTTCTGAATTTATCCAAGCGAGTACGATTTCGGAATCGGTCCAGAAGAACTCCTTCACTTCTCCTAACTTCAAATCCCTTACTACCCGACGCATTAGCTCCGTTGCCAATTTAGCTGCACATAGTTCTAACCGTGGTATAGTGGTAGCAGAAGTGATATGTTCGTCGCACCCAGATTTGATTGGTGCAACTCTAGATTTTGAGCAAACTAACCGGATTGTTACAGTACCGTCCTTGTTAGTTGACCTTATGTATATCGCCGCGCCAAACGCCTTGCCTGAGGCATCTGCAAACGCGTGTAGCTGAATTGTCCTGGGGCCTGGATTTGAAAACAAATGTCTGTGAATTTTGATATCCTTTATTGCCGCTAGATCCTTTCGGAAATTGTCCCACTGGGTGTGGAGCTCCATTGGTAAGGCGGCATCCCAATCAAATTTTAGTTTCCATAACTGCTGAATGAATATCTTTGCCGTGATTGTGATTGGATTAACGATACCTAGTGGATCGAATATATGTGCAATTTCTGATAAGGCTGTCCTTTTTGTGATTCGCTTGTTCACTTGCAATGCCGAGTTGATTAGGAATTGATCAGATCGTGGGTTCCAACTAAGTCCCAAGGTTTTTAATGTTTGTGATTCCTTATCCTTGACATCAGAGTGTATGGCTTGATCATTTGGTGGTATGTGGCTAAGCAGCTGTGGTATATTACTGCACCATTTTCGAAGATTAAATTGTGCTGATTGCAGAATTTGAATAAGTTGCTTTTGCATGGCGATGGCTTCTGATAGGCTGTTAGAGCCGGACATAACGTCATACATGTAAAGGTCGTTAGCCAAGACCTTGGCTCCTAATGGAAACATTAGTGAGTTGTCCTTGGCAAGCTGCTGAAGACATCGTGTTGCAAGATAGGGTGCTGATGTGGTTCCGTACGTTACTGTGTTTAGCTGATAGCATTTAATTTCTTGATCCGATCCGCTCCGCCAAAATATGAGCTGGTAACCCCGATCCTCCTTTCTCACAAGGATTTGCCTGTACATTTTCTCAATATCTGCCGTAAATACAAAGCGCGGCGTTCTGAAGCGTAAAAGTATTGAGAAGATGTCATCTTGTATTGTGGGCCCAGCTAGTAGCACGTCATTTAATGAGATGTTCGACGATGTTTTCATCGATGCGTCGAACACTACCCTGAGTTTGGTCGTGGTACTATCGGGCTTCAGCACTCCATGATGGGGTAGAAAATAGTGTGGTGACCTTATAGTACCTTCGTCGATCTCGCTCATATGTCCTAGATCGATATACTCTTGCATAAAGTTGGCATAAGGGGTTTTTAACTCAGCGTCGTTGTTTAATCTTCTCTCCATAGCAAAAAATCTTCGCAGAGCTATTTCTCTGGATTCCCCTCATTCTGAAGGCTGGCGTGAGAAGGGCAAACTTACTATGAACCTCCCATTGGTTGGGTCGCGCTGAAAGGTTTTTTCGAAGTGTCTTTCACATTTTTGCTTTGCTATAGTACTGCTGCTGGCATCTTCAGTGATATCTTCCAGCCGCCAAAATTTTTCGATGATCGTAGTGAGGGATCTCTCTTCGGTTCCCGTTGCACATGTTACCGCCGTGGCAATTACTCTGCTTACCTTGCCTGCTATCACCCAACCCAATACTGTATTTTGGAGTATTGGTAGATCTCCTGCCAATCGTATTTGGCCGACAACCAAGAGTTGATGATAAAATTCGGCTCCTAGCAAGATGTCTATTTTGTCTGGTCGATTGAACTTGGGATCGGCTAGTGCGATATTGCTGGGAATATTCCATGTAGAAGTATCCAATGGTTGAGCTGGCTGATAGGATATTATTTTGGGTAAGACGAAGGCCTCGATCCTGCACGAGTATGAATTTACTCGAGATTGTATTTCTGTATTGATCCTTTGGTTGGATCGTTGCTTGCCTTGACCAATTCCTTCAATAGATAATTTATCTGCCATAGTAGTTAGACCAAGATTATCTACCATGCGCTGACTGATGATGTTTATCTGTGAACCAGAGTCCAACAGTGCACGACATTCCCAGGTTTTGCCATTGGATCCGACTACTGTTACTCTGGCAGTCCCTAACAGCACGAATGCGTGATTTTTATTGTTAAGTAATGCGCTAACAACTCGCTCTGGTTGCCTTGTTGTCGCAGCTGCCCGACTTGTTGAAGGTTCCTCGTTCTTGATGATCATTGGGGGTTTTGATGGACGATCAGAGTGTTATGCTTTTTGTGACACTTTGAACAATTGCTGGAACTGCAGGTTGATGCAAAGTGCCCAGCTCGCAGACAATTGATACACAGGTTATTTTGTTGTACGATGTTTAATCGTTTCGATGATGTTAACTCCAAAAACTGTTTACATTTGTAAATTGGGTGGTTGTATTTGCAGATTAGACAACCTAATTGCTGAGACGCAATTGCTGATAACGTCTTAAACCCTTGTTTTTGAGTTCTGCCTTCTTCTGCCTTGTCCTTATTCCCCAATGTTTCGAGAGCTTGGAAAACGCTTTTCCAAGAATTCGAGAAACTGCTGGAATGAAGGCATTTGCCTTGGTTGTACCAATGACTGTTCGTACAATGTGTGCGTATCCTTATCCAATTTCTTAAGAAACAGATGAAGCAAGATCGGGTCCCATGCCTTGATATCCACATCCAGTCCTTCTAGACCGAGCAAACACACTTGTATAGTGTCATGTAAGCTGCGTATTGATCTGGCATTTCCAATTTGGACATTCTGATGGGACAACATTTTTGATATCCAAGATGAGATTAGCAATCGAGGATAATCATAGCGCCCTGTTATTATCCTCCAGGCTGCATTGTAGTTGGCCCCTGATACTGTCAGATGACGCACCAACTTTTCGGCCTCTCCTGTAAGGCTTGTTTTGAGGAACCACATTTTTTGCCCGTCCGACATCCTTTGATTGTGGATCATTTCTGTGTACAGATCGTTGAATTGCTGCCACTGGAGGTAGTTACCGTCAAACTTTGGTAACTCAACCTTGGGCATTTTCATGATTGTGGAAGGTTTTTCCAAATCTTGAGCTAGTGATGATTCCATTGTCCCATAGAGTTCTTGCAATAGTTCCGCGAGTTGCTCCTGCAATTCAAAGTAGCCTTGAATGTCTTCCTGAGTTAACTGGTTTTCCATTTTCCGATACATGGTCGTTAACTCTTCCCAATTTTGTTCCAGTGTTCGAATTTTGATTTGGCAGAAGGTTTTGGTTTTATTCTGCTGTAGTATTATCTTATCTATGGACCCCCTTATGATCCTTATGACAAGATTGTATCGCTGTCTGAGGAGCGTGTCTTCCCCAGCTGGAGTGTGCTCTATTTTCCGTCTTGGACCTGTAGCTGCTGGTTGCTCTTGCATGATTTTTGGTACTGCTCCCGTAGCTGATACCTCCAACCCATCCCTCTTTGACAGGCCGGGATGCGCGCGGCCTGGTGTTGTCGCATGTGCCAACTCTAATTTATCCTGGATGTCGTCCAGGAATGATTCTCGTAGCTTTTTGATCTCTCCGTAGTAATCACGAGTGAAGTATGGATGACTAAAGTTGATCTCCTCCATCTCTCTGATTTTGGAATCAGTTGCGTCAAACTCTTCCCAAAGTCAGTTTAATTGTCGTAGCCGGTCTTCCAAATAGCCAATGGTTTTGCGGTCTGAGGAGTCTTTCTTGAAATTCCGCCATAATCTGCAGATATTCTCTCCAATCTCCTCTTGATCCCTAGTTATGCTGGCCAAATCCATCTTGTTGTCTTCCACCGAAGTACTCCAAATGAATGCTTGCTCAAATGAGTAATCAATCAGCGGTCGGATTTAGGATGAACTGTGTTTTTTGGCCCAGTTTACGCCCAAAACGCGAAAAAATATACAACGATTGAACTGTGTTATATAGCCCAGTTCACGCCTCGAATTGTTGGACCAAGTCCTGTCACGGTCGCCAAATGTTGAAGAGTGGATTCTTTTATCCAACTTGGGTCAATCTTAGGTACATAAACCTAGATTGTGATGAGTGTATAAGTCGATACGTGAATCGATTATACTGCCAATAGTTCTCAAGCAGACTCACTTGAGGTAAATAATTAAGTCTTAGTTCGTTGATACTGAATGACTGATTCGTTCCTTTATTTTCACAACTTAATCTATTTATACTACTTAACACTCAATCAATAGTGCTTAATTACCAATAAAATCGATAACGCTTAATTAATAAAACTTAACTCATAATGCTTAATTAACAAAACAAAACTCAATAATGCTTAACTAACAAAACAAAACTCAATAATGCTTAACCACAATAGTCTAATTCCATAATGCTTAACCAGCACTTCTTTTATTAATTGTGACATAAACATGGTATTGATTTTTAGAGTTGCGGATTTAACACATATTATGTACATATTGCGATTGCATTTTGTTACACAATTAAATCTCCGAATATAAGCAGAATTTGTTCATTCGGTTTTTCACAAACAACTGGTTTGGGACTTTAATCGACACAGAGATTGCATAACTTACATATTTTGGATATGTACTGAATACGGATTTGCGCATAAAGGCTGGAAAAATATTTAAACATTGCATAAGAAGGTATGCAATCATTTCGAGATGTTAAAGCGAATTCTATTGAAGAATGCTCTAAGTTGTTTGCTTTGATGTGTATGTGGAGTAGGTAGGGAACCGGCACTAGCGGTTGATCACTTCCACTCCAAAAATTAGTAATAATTACTGTAGTTTATATTCTTTTTTATAATATCCACGGTTGAAATATCCAACCTTCAGAATATCCTTTTTTGTGAGTCGAAGACGTGTCCAGAGTTTTAATTTTTGTGAGTCTACCCCAGGAAAATATCATCCCGCAAAACACCGGAAATCGGGCGCGTTTCTTGGACGTTAGCACAAACGCTTTCAAGATATTCTAACACGGGACTTTTGTTTGTTGGCGGAGATTTGAACGGTACTGTCGGTTAGTCAAATGAAGAGTATGAGAACTGGCATGGAGGACTGGGATACGGTACCAGGAACTCTCCGGGTAAAGATATCCTGAGCATGTGCAAGTCATAAGGTCTTATCGTTCTCAAACAAAGCCGTCACCTGGTCACTTATAGCAGTGGCGGAAACGAATCTTAGATTGATTGCCATATGGTAGCACGTTTCATGAAGCCTCGGGTTAAAGATAGCAAAGTGATCTTTTAAGAGGCAATCGCCCAACAAAACCGCCTCCTCCTGACAGAAAAGTGTTTGTGAGAATCAAATGGTACAACCTGGACAAAAAAAGTCATGCATTTATTGCAAATATGCAAAATTATCTCCATCGCATCATCAACAAAGTTGTCAATACGGTAAAGAAACATGGTGGTCGGCAGATGAAGCTAAAGCAGTGATTAGTGACAAAAAGGTGTCAGAAGGCTGTCCACGAACTCCAACAAAGCAGCTTGAACAGAAAAACAACTATTTTCAAAATTTGCCGCTGAGAGAAGGAGCAATGCCCAGGAAATCCGTTCGCCAAAGTTCATCAAAAATGCTCAATGCTTCTTGTGGATGACGAAAAACTACTAATTAACCAAGTTCATGGGATATATTTTCCGAGAGCCGTTTCTAACACTGAAGAAGTACACGACATTGCTGTTGAAGAAGTTATCAATGCGGTCAAAGACTTCAAAAATCGAAAAGCAGTTTTGCCGGACAATAAACCCTCTGAGTTCTGGAAAAAGATGGCAGACATCGGGTCCAAATGGCTCATGATTCTCATCTGCAAACTGATGAGTGGCGATCCAATGCCTAACCCGTGGAGGGAGAGTTTTCTTCTTATTTTGTACAAAGAAAATGGCGATATGCGAGACTGATAAATACCGTTCAATCAAGCTGATGTCACACACCACGAAGATCGTTCAGGGGTTATTAAATAGCCGAATCCGTAAAATAGTACGGCTATCTGAAGACCAGTGCGGGTTTGTCGCAGGTAAATCAACCACAGATGCAATCCAAAGTATAATGATCATGATGGAAAAACATAGTGATTCTTTGAAGGATTTGCATATGGTGTTGGTTGATTTTGGAAAGTCATGTAATAAACAACCAACGGATCTGTTATGGGTAGCGCTAAGACAACGAGGAGTTCCAGAAATCTACGTTGGATGGTCACGGACATGTATACATGCAGAGCGAGTAAAGACAAGAGTAAGATGTATAGTTGGCGTCACCGAGGATTTCGCAATGAAAGAGGTGTACACCAGGGAAGCGTCCTAAGTCTAATCATATTGCCCTTGATTATCTGCTTGAAGAAAAAGTGACGGACCCTAATTGGTATCAGTTATTCTTTGCTGGCGATGGATTAGCGAGGTTCAAACGTCCCTGACCAAGATGTTAAATGTGTCGCTGGGCTCAACTCATCTGGATGTTTAAATTGCATAGATTTGATTTCTCCCACTTAGTACCTATACTTTTACGACAAACGCTGGTTGGAGGGCGCTGTAGTGATTTTCTAAGCTGGTCCCTGCATAGGCAGATGTACTTTCCCGCCTACTTCTGGCATTTCTATTCTGTCAGAAGGAACTCCCATTTCTTGTTCTTCATTCAACGTGCTATTAGGCTTCGAGCTACTTCATCTTCAAATTCTTTAGGAATGGCAGATGTTCGACCAGCTCCAAGATATAGTAACAGTCTAAAAAGCGATCAACTCATAATTTCTTATTTGAGGAAAAAGACTGAAATTTGATTTTATTAGAATTTTCATTTCAAAACTTTTCGTCCCCATCATCCCCCTCTCATCATATATGCTACTTGAAGAGGCGACGATGCAATGTTAGTTAACTCCCACAGCATTTTGGGCGCCTTAAGACAAAAGGTACATATATTCAACATTTCAGCTTTCTAGCTCACAAATTTGTTCTTTTAAAATTGTGGGCGTGTCAATGGGCGGATTTTAAAAATTCTTAAAAATTATTATTTCGGGCCAATAGAGATAACATTGCTAAAATTTCAGCTTTCTAACTCCAGTGTAAAGTCATTCATTTGTGCCGACGGGTGGGCGGACGGACGGACGGACATAGTAGATACACATTACTATCGATGCTGACCACGAATATATTACAAAAAACTGCAAAACGACAGGTGACCTGCCTCAATATTAATGTAGGTCCTCAATTAGATAAATACACCTATCCAACAACTATTTCCTTGACTAACGACTGATACAACACAAATTGAATATTTCCGAATCAAATACTGAAGAAATGATATAAATCGGTACATTTTTGGAAGAGATACAGCGAACATAGCTAAAGTCTAAAGATCCATTAATTCATAATTCAAATACCTACCGAAATAGGCTTTTATTCAATTTTTCTTTTCAAACGAATCGCTTCTTCCATCATACATTCTACTCGCAGACGACAAAGCCATATTTCTAATTTTTCCATGATCTCCCTCTATTCATCCTACATACTATTTGCCGAAGCGACGCACAACGCAAATCTTCAAAAAGTATTTGGCTTTTACAAAGAAAAATAAATACTTACATAATATCAGAATGATTCGATAATGAGAGACAAAGCAGTTTATTTCTTCGTTTCTTTCTTCTTTCTTTCTCTTTTCTCTTCGACGAACGACGAACTATAATATTGAATGATTGAACGAACAAAAATCTCAACGAATGCTTTTGTATTATTAATAAAATTATCAAAGACACAAAAGCTCTCAGCCAACTAATTCTCGATTTGGTATAAGTAGCGACACCTATTAGGCTACTGGTACTACTGGATTGGCGCTACTACAGGAATGTATATACAAAGATAGTATATAATGCTTCAGACTGTCACCAGATAAGTGGTTGCGAACTACGATTACGTGTATCTTTCTTTACTCCGTGAATATTTCCCATAACTTTATGGTACATAATTATTGTTAGCGCAAGTTGGAACCGATATGCTGATATCGTATTCCGAGGTTCGCGTTCCTGCTAGAGTAGCAATGCTCTATTTACTTTTCATACGTTCGGTGGTCACTTAGATGGCGTGACTGGAATCTCTTTTCGATTAAAAGATATTTTCTTTTAAGATTAAATTTTGTCTACACGGAAATCTTTTAAATGCACAAATAAACACTAATTTAAACTCACTATTGATTCGTTCACTAAATTCTTGGGTTACAGGTCATGAATGACTCACCATTTATTTTACCGAAGACAGCAGCTCAGGATCTCCATATGGTGTGCACATCATGATGGTTCTTGGCTTTTTGATGATTTGCTAAACACTTGGGACAAAGATTCCATTAGCGAAATAAAAAGATTGGCTATCTAATGAACGATCCTCACAATATAGTAGTAATACTCTTTTAATCCCTATAGTGCATCTACATAGATATATGTATAAATATAAATATACGGAATCTACTTAATACGATAATGCATATATTAGATTTATCTCACGGTTTGGTTAATGTGTTCTCGTTCTTTCTGATGGTTTTATAGTTGATGATGACCTTGGAGTGTATCTTCATAGATGCTTTATCTTCTTTCTCACACGATAGCGGTTGTTGGCACGCTGGCTACGGGTCCTTGATGTGTTGGATGTGGCCTCGTCCACTTAATATCTGTTGTTTCTTATTACTTTCCCTTGATGTGGGGCTGGTTTTCACGCATGTGCTACTTGATGTTGCAATGAGTTCGGATGTATGCTGATTTTCGCGCATGTGCTACTTCCTCGTGACAATGCGTCTATATGGAGCTGGATTTCACGCATGTGCTACTTGTTGTTGCCATGCATCTATATGAAGCTGGATTTCACGCATGGGCTACTTGTTGTTGCAATGCGTTCGTATTGAACTGGTGTTCACGTCATCCTAGCTGGAGTTTTGCTTTAATACTAGCTGGTGGTATTAATCAGGGTAGGTGTGTGTTCTTCCTGGTTGGTGCTGTTTGGCAAACGCTGTTTTACTTTCCTCTTGTTTCTTGGTGTTGTGTGCGTTGCTCTAATGGCCGTCGTCGTTATTGGTGCATCATGATTCCTTCGGCCGGTAATTAGTGTATACTTTTATTTCATCTACACATTGCCTGTGGATGCATTTTGCGTCACTCTTTACAAGACGGTGAAATTTTCCTATCGCTTTTGTACTTAGATATACCTATTTGAGAATGCCTATGGTTATTTAATTGCGTTTGATTGAGATAAATATAATTTTTATTTGCACGCACTAGTCAACTACATATATATGTAAGTTAAATATTTTCTTACCTATTTGGATATATAAATTTACTTAATCCAGGATTGGATTGCTTAATATTGGATGAAGGTGACTGGTTCCGACGACGGCCATTGTAGAAAAGAATGTTGGCGAGTCGTCGAAGAATTGATTGCATGGCGGACATGCCGTCTACATATCTTTCGTTGACTTTTAGGTTTACATGGTTGGTACTACTTATTGAAAGGGTATGTTTGTAAATTTGTTGTGTGGGTCTGTTCGCTGATGGAGATGATTGAAAGCGTAACGGTATCGAAGTTGTTCAATATCAACTTGTGTATCTCAGAGTCCCTTACAAACTGTGATCCCTTTGTTCCGCACATGCAAAACCAAAAAAGAAAAAAAAAAAGAAACCAACAAGAAAAGTTATTTCTGATATTGCTAACGAGTGACGTGCGATTACCAGATCGGGGTTTGGTGAAATCATAAAGAAAAAGAGGAAAACCTTCCGAAAAAAAAGAAAGGAAAAGAAAAGTTAAAAGTTATACCTAAAGAACAAAAAAAAAAAAACAACAAAAACGCACATTGGTGACACGAGGCAAGTACTGTAACGGGAGTCAGCCAAGCGTGCGAACCAACGGACGCAATCTCCTGATTGGCCGAATCGTTACATCGAGCCAGAGTTCCGCTAGTGCATTTCACCGTTTTCTTTTGCCAAATGCTGTACCACTTCTCTTCATGGCGCGACCCCTCAGTACCAGTCCCTGTTCCAGCGTTTTAGCGAGGTTGCTGCATTTTTTTGTTTGTGTGTGTTTGTATGACAGTAGTTTGTTTAGCGGGTGTCGTCTTATTGGATTTTTTTTGTAAAATTACGAGTGCTCATTAGTAAAAGTTAAACTCTCAATTGTACAACGTACAAATTATAATATTTTTTTTGAGCTGAAGATAATCCTAAAGAAAGTGGAGGGTGACAGGAAAAGGGTTCTGCAAGGTTTGTAAGAACATGGTTGGGAGGGCAAGGTTGGAGAACCAACGTCACCAGAGTTCTCAGAACAAGGTTGGGTTCATCGTTTCTTTTTCAGATTACTTAATTTTTTTGTGATTTTTAATTCTTTGGTGTTTAGTGCACGCAATTTTCAATTAGTGTGGTGTGAGATCGGGTAATGGATGCAAGAACGCCCCCCCCCCCCCCCATACGACGAGCTAGAACCAGAGCATCGCTAGGCGTGCACACCGCATCTGCGTCCCAATCTCCCGCAAGGTTCATTACAGCCTGTAGCAGAACCTTTGGAAAGAAGTGGGGACTTTAATCAAAGATGACCTTGTGGATGTACACAGCAGTAGTACGTCCAATCCTCACCTATGGATCACTTGTATGATGGCCCGCGTTGAGTAAAGGTTACAACCTCACAAAACTGAAAAGATTGCAAAGAAGAGCCAGTGTAGGCACCACGGGTGCTCTGAGGTCGGCCCCAACGGACGCCCTCACTGTGGTCTTGCACCTTTTGCCTCTCGACCTACACACAAAACATACCGCACTATGCGGCTCACTCGCTGCAAGGCTTCCAAGTAAGCTTCCCTTCCAGAGCTTGTTGGAAGAGGGACGAATTAGTGAAAGAGTTCGACACGGTCATATACACCGACGGTTCTAAGATGAACTGTGGTGTGGGGGCCGGTGTCTATTCGGAATCACTAAAAATATCAATATCCCTTCGCCTGTCGGATTCTGCCAGCGTTTTCCAGGCGGAAGTACTGGCTATCCGAGAGGCCTGCACGCAACTAGGGCGTGACACAACGTACAAACAAAATATTGCTATCCTCATAGATAGCCAAGCCACCATCAAAGCTATTGACTCGGCTACCATATCCTCCAAACTGGTGCAGGATTGCCGGAACGAGCTTGCGCGACTGGGCGAACGTTTCAGTGTTACACTAATCTGGGTTCCATTGCATAGTAACATGACAGGAAACGAGCGTGCAGATGAGCTGGCCAGGCAGGGCTCAGCTCTGGACGGCTCACTCGCTGCAAGGGTTCACATTCCGCTAAGTACGGTCAAGACACAAATACACTGATACTTCCTGCAGAAAGCCAACCTTCAATGGAGAAGGTTAACTAACCGCATCATATCGAGGAAGATATGGCCTACTTATGACAAAAGAATAACAGAGGATCTTCTGAACAGAACCCGCCCCGAAGTCTCCAGAATTACGGCAATAATCACCGGGCACTGGCCTATTGGAATAGATGCTGCCAAACTAGGTATCCCATTTAACACCCACTGCCGGAGCTGCGGGAATGTAAATGAAAGAGAAACTCTCTTCCATTTCCTCTGCGAATGTCCAGCACTAGCAAGAGCCAGACTGCGGGCACTGAATCAACCATTATTCGACGATCTTAGCGCTATATCGGGCAAAGGGATACAGGATCTTATCCCTTTTCTCAACTCCGCAGGTTGAATATAGCCACACATCAAATCCTCTACAACCACTACAACATAGGTCACACGAGTCTTGGTAACAAAAAGGCACAACAAGTGCTAATTGGGTTCAAGCCGAACCGCCACCTCTACCTACCGACCTATTTAGAGGGAAGTACTTTTACGGTGATCACCGACCACCACTCACTGGTATGGCTTAGTAATTTGAAGAACCCACAAGGTCGATTGGACAGGTGGGCCGTTAAGCTACAGCAGTACGATTTTAACATCGTTCATTGTAAGGGAAAGGAACATTTGGTCCCAGATGTTCTTTCGAGGGCTGTACCTGTACATTCGGTAAATTTGGTATCTCTGCAAGATGAGTGGTACCAGAAAATGGTAAAGAATGTCAGGGAGGATCCTGATGCCTACCCTGATTGGCGACTAGAAAGAGAGATTCTCTATAAATATGTGAACCCTAGGTTGCCAAACATCACGTCCGAAGCAGAGCAGTGGAAAATTGTGGTAGCTAAAGACTAACGAACCGGCCTTTTGAAAGAGTATCACGATGATATCTTAGGAGGGCATAGAGGAGTTCGCAAGACCTTAGACAAACTAACGGCACGATTTTATTGGCCCAAAATGAAAAGAGAGGTAGCGAATTACGTAAGACAGTGCATAGTGTGTCAAACAGTTAAACCAAACCTACATAGGCCGGCAGGACTGATGTTATCAAGGGGAAACGTAACGAAGCCATGGGAGATGTTATGCATCGATTTAGTAGGGCCACTCCCCCGGTCCAGTAAGGGTAATTGCTACATTCTTACTGTGGTGGACTACTTTTCGAAGTTTCCCTTGTTCTTTTCGCTGCGCTCGGCGACAGCAAAGGCAGTAACGGCTATAATGGAGGAACAAGTGTTTTTGGTTTTTGGCGTACCTCGATGGATAGTCTGCGACAACGGGATGCAATTTAAGAGCAAAAAGTTCTCTTCATTAGCTACAACCTACGGGGTGACGATTAATTTCACAGCTTTTTACCACCCACAAGCCAACCCGGCTGAAAGGGTTAATCAGACTCTTAAAACCAAACTAAGGGCGTATGTGGCAGACAACCATAGGAGCTGTGATGGGCTCCTACCCAAGGTTGCGTGCGCTATCCGTACGTCGACTCACGAAGTGTTAAAGACCAATCCATATTTTTTTTTGTTTGGTCGAGATATGCCGGTTAAGGGACTAACTCGCAAATTCCATCCGACGGGTTTTTGGTCGAACGTGCAGACGAGCTTCCATGGCATAAGTCACTTGGGATTATAGTCAATGACGTGCGGCACAGGGTACAACTAGCGAATCAGGCCTCGGCAAGGCAGTAGAATATGCGACGACGGGACGTTCAGTTCTACCCCCATGACTTTGTCCTGCGGAAGAATTTCGTATTATCCGATGCGGTGAAATTCTTTACGGTCAAGTTAGCTCCTAATTTTATTGGACCTTTTAGGATTCTTCGTAAGGTTTCTAGGTGGACGTACGAATTGCAGGATATGAATGGGAAGGTCGCAGGGACTTGGCATGCTAAGGACCTAAAATTATATAACCAGGCGGACGCTGGGAATTGAACTGTGAAAACTTCCGAAGGAAAAGGGGGAATGTTATAATTTCATTGTTAAGGTTGGGCGTAGCGAAGTTGTCACCTCTTCTCTATTCGACTATTCCTTGGATACCTCAGGTTGAGCTTTAGCCTGGGGGATGCGGTGCCGGGGCCTAAGCGTTGGGTTGTTTGATCAAATGCAAGTGGGCAGGAAGTTTCTTTTTTTTTGTTACGACCTGTGACCTTAGTTCCCCCTTAGAGGTCATGTTGGTGAGTAAACTAGGAAGAGCGAGCCATCGGGATAGCCGCAATGGTGTGGGAGATCATTCGATTCTGAGACTTCCGATTTAGTAGTGGGAACAAAATAATAAACAGAGCGTGTGAAAACAGATTTTGACAGGAGTATTTCCGATAATTGCCGAAAAAGAAAAAAAGGTGTATTCTATAGTGAATGGTTACCAATTAGAACTGGAACCAAAAAGTAAAACCGATATTAGACGATATTATAAAATAGTCAAAACTTGATAAGTGAATAGTGGAAGGAGCTCAATTTGTGTGAGATAAAACCACAAGCTAGATTTCCTTCAACTTGAGGTAAGTGTTCATATATCCGAGAGTGGAAATCCGTCGTCTAAGGGGGTTTTGTTTTTTTGTGTGGTTTTATGTGATCTCTTCGAACCGTACATATCTGAGGTTTTCCTTCCCCGATAAGAAGGTACAACACAGTCTTGGTTGCTTACACGTGGCCACCCCGAACGCCAACAGTGTAATTGAAGCACCCAGTGCAACAACCAGATAACTCCACTTTCTTGCGAAATATGTTTTTTAATGCAGAAATACGAAAAAAAATCCTTGTGCTTCAATTGTACAGTGGGTCGAAACCCAAACCCGGGAGAAGTGGATATTGGAGGCGAATTGGCGCGGAGCAAGGGACATCCTGTTTATACCCTATTCTAAGGGTATATTAATTTTGACGCATAGTTTGTAACATACCTTAATATTGCCCGTAGACCCCTAAAAGTTACTATATTTATGATCAGCATCGATAGTAATATCGATCTAGCCATGTCCGCCCGTCCGCCCGTCCGTACGTCCGCCGGCAAAAATTAGGCCTTTAAACTGGGCCTATAGAGCTGAAATTTTAACCATATACTCTCTAGGGTCCCGAAATAATCAAGTTTACGAATTTTTGAAATCCGCCCACAGACACACCCACAAACTCAAACAAAATTTTGGAAAAAGTCGAATTTTGAGCTAGGAAGCTGAAATTTTATATATATGATATATGACTCCTAAAACTACTCCGGAGATAAAATTTTCAAAATCCGCCCACTGACATGCCCACAATTAAATAATTTTTTTTTTTTGAAAATCCAATGTTTGAGCTAGGGAGCTGAAATTTTTAATATATACTCTCTAGGGGCCCTTTATGCTGATGTGTAAATATTTTCAAAATCCGCCTACTGACACGCCCACAATTTTTTTTTTTTTTTTTGAAAATCCAAAGTTTGAGCTAGGGAGCTGAAATTTATAATATATGCTCTCTAGGGGCCCTTTATGCTGATGTGTAAATATTTTCAAAATCCGCAAACTGACACGCGCACAATTAATTTTTTATTTTTTTTTTGAAAATCCAAAGTTTGAGCTAGGGAGCAGAAATTTATAATATATACTTTTTAGGGGCCCTTAATATAATATCATTTCGCTCATGCGTATTTTATTTAAATCCGCCTACTGACTATAATGAAATAAAACAATTTTATTGAAAACCCCAAGTTTGAGCTGAGCGTTTTTTCTTACAAAAGCTAATTTTAATAAAATCTTTTAAATATTATATAACAAAATATGTAGAGCGTTCTTAACTTATGAGGGATAGAAATAAGAATAGGGTATCCAACAGTTCGGCCAAGCGGACTGTAACCCGTCCCTATTTTTTTTTTGCGTTTATTCTCATTTGGGGAACTAATTGTGACACACCCCTGTAGCCGTGTGGGCTAAATTGTGAACTCAAGGGTGACAACGTTGTGGCCCTTTTGGGAAAGGGGTGTCTTCGAATCCCAGTTTGGGTCAATTTTACTTGTAAATTATTTTTTTTTTCATTGCCGAATTGGAGTCTTGTTTTTTTTTTTGAATTTTAAATAAATAAGCTTACGGTTGTAAGGATAGATTTTTTTTGTCTAGTGTTTTTTTTATGTACTCAATCCGATACGCGAACTCTTCCAGGTAGTCGCGATTCTTCCGGAAGCAGGTCTCGGGACACTAAGATTAATCGCGTGGCGCCCATTTACCACCAATATCCCACGACCATCTTCATTGGGTCAGTCGGCTCTTAGTGTCCTGTGTCGCGGAAGTGGACCGTAACAAAGGGAAATAGTCCTACGTTTAAAAATTCCATAAGAGAAGAAGTTTTAGACTTTACTCTCTCATCTCCTTTTATGAAAGATATTATAGAGGGCTGGCATGTGTCTGGCGAGGCATCTCTATCGGATCATATGTACATCCGATTCGAGAAAAGATGCAATGCCGAACACGCGTCAGTCCGTTATGACAACAAACTGACTAATTGGAGAACTTATCGCGAAAATCTAGCTGTCAGATCTGACATGCTACCAGAAGCACCATCAACAACAAATGATGCAGATGCTGCGCAATGTGAAATAAATGATATTATACTTTCCTCATTCAAAAGTAGTTGCAAGGTTAAAAGAACCGTGGTGAAAAGGTGCGTACCATGGTGGAACGATAACCTTGAGTCTATTCGAAAGAGAGTGAGAAAGCTTTTTAACACAGCCAAACGCACCGGCACATGGGAACAATATAAATTCATGCTGAGCATATACAACTTAGAGTTGCGCAGATCCAAAAGAGCCACATGGCGTGCAAACTGTGAGAAGATCGAAAAACTTCCAGAGGTGGCACGCCTCAAAAGGGCTCTGTCAAAGGATCAAGCAAAAAGCATGGGATTGTTAATCAAATCAGATGGTTCAATTACACGCGACCGGGAAGAAACGCTGAAAACTTTGCTTCAGGCTCACTTCCCAGGGTCTCACACGATGGTCATTACAGATGACCATATAGCAGAGGTCTCAATTCCAAGAAACCTCAGCAGAATTAATTGTTTATCCGGAACACTTTTTACTCTGGATAAGGTTAAATGGGCAATTAACTCACTTAAACCATTCAAGGCATCAGGCACAGACGGTATTTTTCCAGCCCTCATTCAAAATGGAATAGAATTTTTAATATCATCCATGATTGCCTTATTTAGGTTCATATTCAACTGGGGGTATATAGCTACCAGTTACCTGAAGGGAGGTAAACGTAGTATTTATACCTAAACCGGGAAACAAGCCGAGCGAATTACCTAAATCATATCGTCCGATAAGCTTGACATCGTTTTTTCTGAAAACAATGGAAAGGGTTATTGACATCCACATTAGAGAATGCATATCAAAAAGCATACCTCTGAACCCTCACCAATAAGCGTACCAAAAGGGCAAATCCACGGAAGGCGCTCTGTTAAGACTAACTACAGAGATAAAAAAACGTGCAAAGAGATCGCACTTTGTACCTTTCTGGACATAGAGGGTGCTTTTGACAACACTGGATACGAATCCATATCAAATGCTTTGTACCATAGAAACATAGACAAACCAACTATTAAATGGATCAAAGCGATGCTGGAAAGTCACAAAATAATTGCCTCGTCAGGAATGACCTCAGTATCAGTAACAGCCGTAAGGGGCTGCCCACAAGGGGGAGTACTTTCACCCCTTTTGTGGTCATTGGTCATCGATGACATGCTACACAAGATGAGCAATTTGGGCTACATTACAATTGGGTGCGCCGATGATATTGTCATCATAGTCAGGGGCAAAGACTCAATTGGAGTCACATCAAAAATGAAAAATGCTCCAAAGACAGCCATAGACTGGTGCATCAAGGAAAATCTTTCCATAAATCCCAGTAAAGCCGTCATCGTTCCTTTCACTAAAAGGAGGGAATTAGACCTAGGCCTAATCACAATAAACGACACGGTCGTAGAGTATTCCGACGAAGTCAAGTATCTTGGAGTAATCCTAGACGAGAGACTTAACTGGAACTCTCATATAAATAACAAAATCACTAAAGCTAATAGAGCTTTATGGGCCTGCCGTCGCACATATCGCAGAACCCGGGGAATCTCTCCAAAGATCGTCCACTGGATCTACACAGTGATGATAAGACAACATACGCCTCCATAGTATGGTGGACAAAATCCACACAAAAGGTCGCAATAGAAAAGCTCAAAAAGGTACAACGGAACCTGTCCAACAGCTGCCATAGAGGCAATAACAGGTATTACACCTCTCCACATATACATTCAAAAAGTGGCGATCCGCAGTGCAATAAGTCTAATACAGTTATACGAGATAAGTCTTAATGATCATCCGAAACTAAAGACCCTTCTCGATGAACTGCCAGAACTTAACATGAACTGCGCGGTCACAGACCGCATTCAAAAAACACTATGCTTCAACAAACGGTTCTCCACGGAGATCCCCAAGAGAGAAGCATGGGTTAGTAATAACCCACCAAACAGCCACAACGGCATAAAGTGGTATACGGATGGTTCTAAAATGGAAACGGGGGTAGGAGCGGGAATATACGGACCACACAAACGCTTCACGATACCCATGGGAAAAAGTCCAAGTGTATTTCAAGCAGAGCTCCAAGCCATTCAAGAATGCGCCATCTGTAATGTGTCGTGTGCGACCTGTGTCCTGACGAGGATTTTGTCGTAAAGAATGTTGCCTTTAAACGGGCGCCATTTTGTACGTGTCGCTGCCCTGGTTTATGGCAGGATGTTAGGGACCATGGTCGAGATGCGCACGATATTTATCCTCCAGCTACTTCAGTCCGGGGGTTCTTTTAGCATCTATACACACACAAACTTTATCGTGCAAAAAAAAGAAGAGAGATATGGAAGGAAAAGGAAAGACAAAGAGAAAGAAAGCGGAAAGGAAAACCAACCACACACACTTGCTGGGGATTCAGATGGTCGAATCCCTTGCCCTCCCAACCTTTGACGACCACATTCCATTCTTATATGGGTCGTCCCACCAACCAATAAGAACACCACACCATTTATGTTTAAGTTACCATTATAAAACTTTAATTATTAATCATAATCAATACTTTTACAGATACAGAGATATTTAAACCTATGTGGGTCATAATTTACAATTTTCCGATAATATAATTACTCTTTTCAAGGAACCGATCTGTAACATGAGTCGTTGTTTGTCCCATATGGGCTCTGTTCACTGATATATATATATATATATAAAAGCACTATTGGGGACATTAATAGAACTATATTTAACATTCACCGGTATGTACCGTTTCTTACCGTGCTGAATTCCATCGATGATAGATCTATCTTCGCTGGTGCGGCGCTGAAAAGAGAACAGATATTTCCTATACCAAGGCGAGTATCACCTGGACTCAGGGATGGTTTCATGAAACACTCTGAACCCGGAAAACAATGTTAATATATATATATATATATATATATATGCACGTGGAGCATGGAGTATTTTAGATGTATATATCAAGCTCAAATTTACACTTTTATAGGTCTGTTGTGCCCTAAGCTAATTTTTAGGTAACCAAAGATAGTACTTCAAGTTTTAATGTAATTCATTAATATAAAGGTAACTACTCTTTAGGTAATTTAATTTAAAGGTAAGTAAAGTTTATTATTAAAGGAAGGTAAATTGTAAGTAACAAACAAAGTTTCTAGATAAATAATTTTGTATTTGAAAGTAAGGAATTGTAAGTAAACTAAGTTTAGAGGTAATTTAATAATTTATTTTAATGTAAGAATTTTGAATTAAGTATAAGATCTAGGGTAGGTATTTGTATTTAGAATTTATCGGTAAGGTAATTTTAAGTATATTAATTTTCAGGTAAGTTAAGGTAATTTTAATTCTATTAATTTTAAGTTAAATATATTATTACAACATAAAAAATCTTAAACTTAGGTAATTAAATTTACTGTATTAACTATTTCAATTCTTTTTTTTCCTATACGGCACTTGCCATTTAAACTTAATACACTCTTAATTGCACGTCCTCGGCCACTCTTAAATTCAAAAACTTGTCTTCAACCGACGCGCAACACCCTTTTTTACTCCTAGCCTCGCCGGATCTTTCGGTACCTTGTTTATGAACTAACATTATTTTCGAGCAAACTTTGTTTACGAACAAAATTAGTTCATAAAAAAGGTACCGATTTAATCCCGCATGCCCTATGTTTTGCCTCGTTAATCCCTAAATCTACCGACCATCCAAAATGCATTTGAACCCTCAGCCCTCCATACCATCAAATCAGCTCATACACCAGATGGCGAGTGCAATCAAGCTGTGCTTGGTATATGAGCACTTCACTATCATGGTAAATATGAAGAGACACTTTCCTTGTGTGGAGGCGTGACTTCGCTGCTCTTGCTATCAATTTTTCTTACTCGCTCTCTGGAGTGGTGAGTTCAGTTGTCTCTACCATGAATTGTTATGCCTAATTAGATTGGGTCTGGTCTCTCCACCTGAGCGGCCAATGAAATTCGGCTTTAAAAAAAATAAAATAGTTTCCGGGCACTTGGGTTGGTGGATAGGTGACTCTTACTAACTTTGCTAGTGTGAGTGTCATTGTTACTCTGGGAACTTACATAGAGTTACAAAATTGAATTCATTATAACCACAGAGGCAGAGTAGGTAAACAACTTTATGTATGTTAATATTTATTGGGCCGAAAGTATGCAGTATGTTAGTTGCAAGTTAAGACATAAATCCGTAATGGTCGAAATACTGGGAAACGAATTTCTGCCCATTACACAGCCACATTAATTTATCTGGCATAAAAGGTGCAACCATTCATATATTCACGGATAGTCAAGCAGCTATAAACGCCCTTGTCTCGTATACTCGTATCAATGAATCCAAATCAGTCATGTACTGCTTCAATACCCTACAAACATTCGGAATAAGAAACGAGACCAAATTATGGTGGGTTCCGGGTCATTCTGGGGTAGAAGGTAACGAAAAGGCCGACGAAGTGGCCAGAAAAGGTTCAGAAACACCTTTCATAGGTCCCAAACCTTTCTGCTGCACTCCTAGATCAGCAGCAACGGCAGCAATTAAAAGCTGCGAACATAGAAAATGTATCTATCTTTGGTAAAATTGTCCGCCTTACACGGAAAGTGGAAATTCTACTAGTTTAAATTTTTCTGGCCCATACGGTACAAAAGATCTTTTTAGGTCGGAGTACCACCCTTATAAATCGCCTTGGCGAGCCAGAATTAAAAAAAAAGGTGTCTCTTTGTGAAGAGAGATAGTGGGAAGAGCAGTATTGGAGGCAGCAGAGGTAGACGGGGCAGGATTGAGAACAAGGGAGTGTATGAAATTCGGGTAATTAGAAGTGGATGGATTGTTAGCTGGCGCTAGCGGGTGATTACTAGGGTCTGGAGTTAAGTTAAATGATACGCGATTACGTTGAGGCTTAGGTAACTTTGAGATTACCGTGGGGTGAGGCGTACCATGGGGAGGTGCTGAGTTAATAGAGGTAGGAGGCTGAGAAGTGAGAGGGTAGAATTGAGGAAAAGTTCCAACTTTGAAGCTCCAGTTAGGGTCAGGGTTGGGATTAGATTTAGAGCTATTCTTCTTTGACTTACGTTTTAAGTCAAGCTTAAATCGGTTATTTTTGCTGTTAGCGGCAGAAATCATCTGACAGTTGCTGATGGTGATGCCAAATTTCTGCAGGAAGAAGTTATTCACCCAAGAGGCGTCTGCATGCAGAGGAGCGTTATTTATAATAAAGGAGTTGTAATCGCAGGCAGTTCTGTGTATTTTATCGAGCCTCCTGTTCCAGTCGGCGAGTGTCCAAAGTGCGCCGAATCGGTTTAAGGACGTCGAAGCAGTTTGTGACTGAGTGCCTGATTCAGTTGGTGTTGAGGTCGGGTGGGTGTGGGCATTGGTGCCAGGTTAAGGCTATTGTGGTATTAGTAGTGGTTGTTCTTGTTGTTGTAGTCGTCGTTGATGTTGGTTGGGTATTAAATGTGGATGAAAATTCTGCTGATTCTATGATTTCGGTAAGTATTGACGTATTAAAGACTGAGCTCGATTGTTGCTGAATGAGCTCTGGTATGGAATCAATTTTGATTGATGCCAGTCTAAGGCTTTTATCAATATCGCCCATTACAAAACGGAGAGCTGCGACATCATTGCTGACCTCATTCATTTTGCTTATAATGTCAAGCAGTAGAGGATCGAAGTGCGATCGAAGATCGTGAATTGCTTTGTAAGTTGGTATCCTGGTAGGTTCGAAAGGAGTTGAAATGGTCATTGATCACTGATACATGCGGTATCATAATTGAATTAATGTCCGATTTCGGATCACTTTTTACACTCAAAAACTTCGACTTGAACTCAGCCGGTAACTTTCTTGTTAAATCACTAAGACTTGCCAGCTGCTTTTATATGTTTTTAAATTTGGATTTGCAAAAAGTGGAGGAGACATATATGCTGCTGGATAAATCTTCCACACTTTTAAACACCTCATTATACTTAGCAAATTGGGTCACTATTTGCTTGTAGAACATTTTACATTCTGAGGAGTTTGTGTTTATTGTGTCACTGATACATTTTATCGCGAGCATAACATGCGAGAGAGAGATGCCTTTGTATTCGTCGCAAAAGAAGAGGAAGTTGTTATTGTAATCGTTCAGGTAGGTAATGGAACGCTTACTTAACCCTATGCAGAGAGCATGGAATGATTTCCCACATAATCCATTACATTTCACCCAATCAGCACTAAAGTCTTGCGATGTGAGCAAACAATCAAAATTTTGGAAAAAATCGAATTTTGAGCTAGGAAGCTGAAATTTTTTATATATGATCTATGACTCCTAAAACTGCTCGGGATATAAAATTTTCAAAATCCGCCCACTGCCACGCCCACAAAAAAATAAAACAATTTTATTGAAAAACCAAAATTTGAGCTAGGGAGCTGAAATTTTTAATATATACTCTCTAGTGGCCCTTTAAGCTCATGTATAAATATTTTCAAAATCCGCTGACACGCCCACAAATAAATAAAACAATTTTTTTGAAAATCCAAAGTTTGAGCTAGGGAGCTGAAATTTATAATATATACTCTCTAGGGGCCCTTTAAGCTCATGTATAAATATTTTCAAAATCCGCCCACTGACACGCCCACAAATAAATAAAACATTTTTTTTGAAAATCCAAAGTTTGAGCTAGGGAGCTGAAATTTATAATATATACTCTCTAGGGGCCCTTTATGCTCATGTGTTAATTTTTTTTTAAATCCGCCTACTGACACGCCCACAATTAAATAAAACAATTTTATTGAAACACCCAAGTTTGAGCTAGGGAGCGTTTTTTTTGATAAAATCCTTTAAATGTTATATAACAAAATATGTAGAGCGTTCTTAACAATTTAACCATACTTAGACTTTTGTCACGCCCACTTATGAGGGATAGGAATAAGAATAGGGTATCCAACAGTTCGCCCAAGCGGACTGTAGCCCGTCCCTATGTTTTTTATTTTAACATCGCTATTTATTGCAAGTGCTACTGTTTTCATTATTTTTTTTTTTGAATAAAAGATTAACTTTATTTGTTTATAATGTTTCTCTTTATTTATTTTTCTTTGTAATGTCACAACTTTTTTCTTTTTTCAATTTTTCTTCCGCTCGCGACGCGTTTCAAAGCTTCAGCTTCATCTTCGGGCGAGTACTAATGTGCGTGGGGCCACTTGTTGTTCTGGTGTGGGGCTATTAATGTTATTTATGGTTGTCTCTTTTTGTCTTGCATTGTTAATGGCTGTGTCAAATAGGTGGTTTACTTTTAGTGTTAATTTGTCGTTTAGTAATTTGTCTCGCTCTGTTTTGTGTGCTTTATATATCTCGAACTCTTCTGCTGCGTCGAGTTGTTTCCCTTTTTGTTTTATATGTAGTGGTATTAAATTTGAGTCAAGGCTATTGTAATTGTGGTTGTCGTCAATTAAATGTTGAGCATATGCTGACTTTGTATTGTTCTTGGGTATATGTTCTTTAAATCGTTCTTTAAATGTTCTCCCTGTTTGTCCTATGTAAAATTTTTCACATTCATTACATTTTATTTTATATACTCCTGTTAAATTTTCTTTATTTGTTTTGGTTATTGGTTTTAATATTTTGTGTATGTTGTTGTCCGTCCTGAATGATACGTTAATGTTATGTTTTTTGCATTGTTGTTGTATTATTTGTGGCAATATATTGGTGAATGTTATTGATGTATATCTATTTTCTGTTGTGTTGTTATTGTTGTTGTTTTTGTTTTTTATTTTATTATTTATTTTTTTGTTTCATTTTCTTATGTAATTTGTCTATTGTTGATGGGCTATATCCATTTGCTTGTCCTATGTATTTTATTGTGTTGAGTTCTATTTGGTAATCTTTTCTGTCCATTGGTATTGTGATCAGTCTGTGTAATAGTGAATTGTATGCTGCCATTTTTTGGTTGTGTGGATGGTGAGATTTATTATTTATAGTGATGTCTGTAGTTGTCGGTTTTCTGTAGATTTTGTATTTTAGTTTGTTGTTGTTTTTTGTTATGTTAAGGCCTAAAAAGTTTATTGTGTTATTGTTTTCTATTTCAGTTGTCACTTTTATTTTGGTGTTGATGCTGTTGATGTATTTGGATAACATATCTATTTGTCTTTGTGTTCCGTCAAATATGATAAATGTGTCGTCTACGTATCTAGAGTACGATATTATTTTTCGGTGTTGTGGGTTTTTGGGTGATAAAATGTATTTGTTTTCGTAATTGTTTAGGTAAATGTCTGCTAGTAATCCGCTTAGAGGTGATCCCATAGCTAGTTTTTGTTTGAGTTTTTTTCGAAGGAAAAAATTACGGTTTCTTTAACTGCGCAAGTGCAGTTTTCATCGAACACGTGTCAACTTTAATTATTTTACTATAAATCGGTGAGTTTTTTGATATAATTTTTGTTAAAGTCGTAGTTTGCAATAGTTTCAAATCGGCTAATGTGGAATACCATGAGGACGGTATAGTGGAATACTGTTCCACATTACCAGCTATAAACGCCCTTGGCTCGTATACTCGTATCAATGAATCCAAATCAGTCATGTACTGCTTCAATACCCTACAAACACTCGGAATAAGAAACAAGACCAAATTATGGTGGGTTCCGGGTCATGTTGGGGTAGAAGGTAACGAAAAGGCCGACGAACTGGCCAGAAAAGGTTCAGAAACATCTTTCATAAGTCCCGAACCTTTCTGCTGCACTCCTAGATCAGCAGCAACGGCATCAATTAAAAGCTGGGAACATAGAAAATGTATCTATCTTTGGGAAATCATCCTAGGTTTAAGACAGGCCAAACGAGCCATTCGGGCCTTCAATCAAAATGCCAGCATATGTCTAAACCTAAGCAGGCATGATATCAAAAACTTAGTAGGTTACCTTACTGGTCACCATGGTTTAAGATATCATCTACACAAAATGAGAATAGCAGACTCTCGTGATTGCCGACTCTGTCTTGAAGACGACGAGTCAGCTGAACACATTTTATGTGAATGTCCAGCCCTTAATGGAATTAGAAAGAAGATCTTTTTCAGGGAGCAAATGAGCCCCGAGGACATAAAGAATTCTTCTACTGGTAAAATTGTCCGCTTTACACGGAAAGTGGAAATTCTAATAATTTAAATTTTTCTGGCCCATACGGTACAAAAGATCTTTTTAGGTCGAAGTACCCCCCCTTATAAATCGCCTTGGCGAGCCAGAATTAAAAAAAAAAGGTGTCTCTTTGTGAGGAGAGATAGTGGGAAGAGCAGTATTGGAGGCAGCAGAGGTAGACGGGGCAGGATTGACAACATGGGAGTGTATGAAATTCGGGCAATTAGAAGTGGATGCAGTGTTAGCTGGCGCTAGCGGATGATTACTACGGTCTGGAGTTAAGTTAAATGATACGCGATTACGTTGAGGCTTAGGTAACTTTGAGATTACCGTGGAGTGAGGCGTACCTTGGGGAGGTGCTGAGTTAATAGAGGTAGGAGGCTGAGAAGTGAGAGGGTAGAATTGAGGAAAAGTTCCAACTTTGAAGCTCCAGTTAGGGTCAGGGTTGGGATTAGATTTAGAGCTATTCTTCTTTGACTTACGTTTTAAGTCAAGCTTAAATCGGTTATTTTTGCTGTTAGCGGCAGAAATCATCTGACAGTTGCTGATGGTGATGCCAAATTTCTGCAGGAAGAAGTTATTCACCCAAGAGGCGTCTGCATGCAGAGGAGCGTTATTTATTATAAAGGAGTTGTAATCGCAGGCAGTTCTGTGTATTTTATCGAGCCTCCTGTTCCAGTCGGCGAGTGTCCAAAGTGCGCGAATCGTTTTAAGGACGTCGAAGCAGTTTGTGACTGAGTGCCTGATTCAGTTGGTGTTGAGGTCGGGTGGGTGTGGGCATTGGTGCCAGGTTAAGGCTATTGTGGTATTAGTAGTGGTTGTTCTTGTTGTTGTAGTCGTCGTTGATGTTGGTTGGGTATTAAATGTGGATGAAAATTCTGCTGATTCTATGATTTCGGTAAGTATTGACGTATTGTAGACTGAGCTCGATTGTTGCTGAATGAGCTCTGGTATGGAATCAATTTTGATTGATGCCAGTCTAAGGCTTTTATCAATATCGCCCATTACAAAACGGAGAGCTGCGACATCATTGCTGACCTCATTCATTTTGCTTATAATGTCAAGCAGTAGAGGATCGAAGTGCGATCGAAGATCGTGAAGTGCTTTGTAAGTTGGTATCCTGGTAGGTTCGAAAGGAGTTGAAATGGTCATTGATCACTGATACATGCGGTATCATAATTGAATTAATGTCCGATTTCGGATCACTTTTTACACTCAAAAACTTCGACTTGAACTCAGCCGGTAACTTTCTTGTTAAATCACTAAGACTTGCCAGCTGCTTTTATATGTTTTTAAATTTGGATTTGCAAAAAGTGGAGGAGACAAATATGCTGCTGGATAAATCTTCCACACTTTTAAACACCTCATTATACTTAGCAAATTGGGTCACTATTTGCTTGTAGAACATTTTACATTCTGAGGAGTTTGTGTTTATTGTATCACTGATACATTTTATCGCGAGCATAACATGCGAGAGAGAGATGCCTTTGTATTCGTCGCAAAAGAAAAGGAAGTTGTTATTGTAATCGTTCAGGTAGGTAATGGAACGCTTACTTAACCCTATGCAGAGAGCATGGAATGATTTCCCACATAATCCATTACATTTCACCCAATCAGCACTAAAGTCTTGCGATGTTAGCAAACAATCAGAATTACCGCACTTCTTTGACATAGTTGACTAATTAGGTCAAATAATGTTTCGCGATCAAAGGCAATAACCGAGTAATAGGTGGAAAGGCAATGAACAGTTAATGGGTAGAAATTCAGGGGAAATTTCAAGTACGCAAATAAATTGGAATCAAATTTATTTAAACTCGCGAAGCGGGAGCAAAAGAAAAACATAGGGACGGGCTACAGTCCGCTTGGGCTGTTGGATACCCTATTCTTATTCCTATCTCTCATAAGTGGGCGTGACAAAAGTCTAAGTATGGTTGAATTGTTAAGAACGCTCTACATATTTTGTTATATAACATTTAAAGGATTTTATCAAAAAAAACGCTCCCTAGCTCAAACTTGGGTGTTTCAATAAAATTGTTTTATTTAATTGTGGGCGTGTCAGTAGGCGGATTTAAAAAAAATTAACACATGAGCATAAAGTGCCACTCTCTAGGGGCAACCTTGTTTCCAACAGTTTACCTGCGCTTTCTGCTGGAAGACTAACCGTTGCGGTCTGTGTACCGCCGTATGCTTGCCGCAAGGACAGAATATCTGTTGGCAATACCACTTTTCCAAATAGCGCTTTGATTGCCTCGCATATGTCTTCCTTCGAGGTAATCTCATCTACGTCCTTGAGCTCGACAATAACGCGATGTGAGAGCGATCTTACACTTGCTCGCTCCTTCAAGGCTTCACTGATGACCGTTTTGAACTCGGCAGTTTTGTCTCCAGCTTCTTTCAGCTGTATGAGTAGTTCACCTTTCTGTGTCCTCCTAATCCTGTATACTGCTTTGCCAATTTCTTCCAGCTTGGGGTCAGCCTTAACGCTGCGTAGTATATACGCGTAGGACAAGTCCCCCTTTGATTCGATGACGATCGCATCGGGTCTACCTTTCTTAGCCGCCTGGTGCTTCTTAGCCAGCTCTTGGTGGGCTATTTTAGATCGACCTTCTTCCTTAGGCAGTTGCTTGTTTCTATTCTTAATAACAGCATTAGCTTTCTTTTGCGTGGTCCCCGGGGTTTTAACGCCGACCACTGCAGCTTTCTCCTTGGATTCTACCGCAGGATTTTCCTGTTTTCTTTTCGGCACAGGGGTTTCGATTTCTGGATCCTGTCTTCTTTTAGGTTTCAGGGTCGTCTTAAAACAGGGTGAAGTTTGTGAGGAGTTGTTTTTCCTAATCACCTCCTTTGCATTCTCGTCATTAAGTCGAATCGCAGACAGTTCGTAAAGAGCTTTAATGCTTTCTATGGCATCTCTCATCGGTTGATGAATCGATCGCCTTTTTCCATCTTCCAGCATGTCCACTAACGCTCGGAAAATCAGATCTTCCGAAAATCAGATCCTCGCGTTGCTTCGTTATTCTCTGCGCAAGGTAGCTCGCCTTGCGCCGTGCCCGTTTACAGTGCTGTTACTTGGCCAGATAGTGACCGCAGCATTTTTGAATTTCTCTGGAAGGGATTCACTGTATTTTCTTCCCCGACAATTCCTTTTGTTGTTTTTTTTTTGTGTTCATTTCTATTGGGTCCCAACTCAAAACCGTTATCGATGTCCGAATGTGCAGTCACCAAAGATCCCATGGTTATCTATGCAAGCAGTGAGACCAGGCAAGGGTTGACACAAGCCCTTATGAGGTTTTGTGCCAGTGCTAGATCGGTGCTAACCAGGAATATTACATCTGGACCTACACCACCAATTAAATGATGACGAGATATCTAGCGTTCTTTGAGGCCTGCCATGGTTTTAATGGGACGGGGGCGTTTGCAGCATTAGCCTGAAAGCCATTTCAACCGGATTTCACTCCTGCCTACTCAGGTAATAGAATACTACGAACGTCGCCCCCCCCCCCCCCCCCTACCCCCCACCTGTCTTAAATCCGATTCGTTGTTTCCAGTATACCGTAATTACGACTTTACTGGGCTCAGTCGTAATATTAGCCGTGTGACTTTGCACGCGGATATAGGCATGGCATTAAAAAACGACCATCGCCGCTTAAGAATTCATCAAAAAAACTTGGCAGCACACATGCACCTATGACGTTTATTAGTGACACAGCTGTAAAATGAGTTGAAATTTCTATTGAAAATCGTGAAATTCAAAAATATTAATTTCCGACTGTTGAAATTACATAATGGCAAACATATTCTAAAATTATAAAAAGCAGTTTCACATTGACAGATTTACTAAATTTTGCAAAATAATAATAATAAAATCACGAACAAAATATTCGGCGGGATGTGTCAGTGGTCGGCGGGATGTCAAACATTGACTTTGTAACAAACGTTGGTATGTAATCCTATTCGAACTGATTAACTAATAATATATAGATAAGCCCTATGCATGGGAATTCCTTTCACACGTCATCCCATTGGTCATCAGGATTAGTTATATTTAACACACTCTTCGTTGTTGATATGCGCATACATGTGCTTACCGCACATATATGCACTCGCTCTTGTATTGCTGTCGCTGATAAACGGCTGCAATGGTGTTAGTGTTATTATTGATTGTCATCCCTTCCCGATCCCAACTTCCCTATTAAATGGCCAAAGGTGAGAGGCTGAGGAAGAAGAGGGTACGCCTTTCATCCCTGACTCAATACAGGAAAGGGTACGGAGGTGTTGTTATGGTCCCATCACCACTCCTGGTCACAGCCGATGGAGCGATGGTGAGAAGTTCGAATAGGTTGTTTAGGTAATGAGAGCTGTGGCATGCTTGCATCTAGCACGAACTAGCTCGCCGGATGGGGGGGATCTTGCGCCCATTCCTAAACTAATTGTTACTCTTTTTCATAGTGTTCCTTCACTACGTAGGCATATCTTCACATCATTCTCTTTATGGACGACGAGATCAAACACAAGCACAATTTGAGGAAATCTTAAGGTGGAGGTAGATTCCCTGTAGAGTGTGCCCTCCCCATAGTCATTGATACTGGATCGTGTCACGACTCCTTTGGTCATTGCGCCACTCGATATTTACAATGACCCCTGATCTGCATTCGTGAACTTCTTTAGTTCACGCTTTTGGTCACTACACCAGGATCCAGGCATTATTCCCCCTTCTCATGACTGTCTAGCCTGCGTAGCTGTGGAGCAAGGATTATTTATGAGCCAGAAGAAAGGTGTTAGATTCAACAGTTTATTCATTTAAGGATTATTCAATATAAACTTAATATCTAAATAATATAGTTTTAAATGATTAGGTTAATAATGTTAAATCTACTTAACCTTCCGTCCTCACACATATTTTTTCTAACGCGCTCCACACACTGGGGTATCACATACCCCACCCGCAAATATTAAAAAAAAAGTTGCCATTTTATATACGAGTATATATATATATATATTTTTTTTTAATTCATATTTTAACTTTATCAAAACAAAATTCAATACGATTAATAACATAAAATATAAAAATACTGGAAAAAAAAACATAAGTTTCAAAATTAGCTTACAAAAAAAAGTTAATTATAATTGTCAACTAAAATCAGTCAAATTCATAAAAAGTTTTTTTTTTTTGTTAAAAAAAAAACTGTCACATTACGCTTTCTAACACTCTTTTTATAATGTTTACTTCATCTACTGTTAAAATAGTTTATATATATTATAGCTTTTTTAAACCCAAAAATTCACATTTACCCTATTCTAAGGGTATATTAATTTTGACGCATAGTTTGTAACATACCTTAATATTGCCCGTAGACCCCTAAAAGTTACTATATTTATGATCAGCATCGATAGTAATGTCGATCTAGCCATGTCCGTCCGTCCGTCCGTCTGTAGCCAAAAATTAGGCCTTTAAACTGGACCTAGGGAGCTGAAATTTTAACCATATACTCTCTAGGGTCCCGAAATAATCAAGTTTACGAATTTTTGAAATCCGCCCACACACACGCCCACAAACTCAAAAAAACAAAATTTTGGAAAAAATCGAATTTTGAGCTAGAAAGCTGAAATTTTGTATATATGATCTATGACTCCTAAAACTGCTCAGGATAAAAAGTTTTTAAAATTCGCCCACTGACACGCCCACAAATAAATAAAACAAATTTTTTATAACCTATTCTAAGGGTATATTAATTTTTGAAAATCCAAAGTTTGAGCTAGGGAGCTGAAATTTATAATATATACTCTCTATGGGCCCTTTATGCTCATGTGTAAATATTTTCAAAATCCGCCCACAATTTTATTGAAACACCTAAGTTTGAGCTAGGGAGCGTTTTTTTTGATAAAATCCTTTAAATGTTATATAAGAAAATATGTAGAGCGTTCTTAACAATTCAACCATACTTAGACTTTTGTCACACCCACTTATGAGGGATAGGAATAAGAATAGGGTATCCAACAGTTCGCCCAAGCGGACTGTAGCCCGTCCCTATGTTTTGAACTGCATTGCAGTGGCGATGATCCTCGCACATGGGAAGTCGGCATGTCACACAGTAACTTACTTTATTGCTGAACAAACCTCACACTTGTTTTATTATTTTTAGTCCAAAGTAACTAAAAAAGAAAACATTTCACTAAAATAATGTATTCAAAAATTCAAAATAATACTAACACGCACTGCTAGAGCTGTGTCAATCGTGATTGATTCGATCTTTTTGACCCGATCACAATAAAGTATTGGTGATTGCAATCACAATGCCCGAAGTCAATCGTTCATCGAGTCAATACTTTTGTTCTGTTCTGACTAATTCATTTCTTTATTACTGATTTCTTATCTACTGAACCAATAAATGTGTTAATATATCAAAATATTTTTATTTATTTCGGCTTATTTCGTTTTACCAACACATATTTGTTCTACAAAAATATCGCTTCTGTGCAATAACCTCCATTTCCTAATTATTCAAAGGCGTTTTGGTATTTTTGAGTGTATTCACTCTTACAATCCATTCGAATGTATCTGTCTCTATCGAAACTAAATTGAACGAATGATGATTGGGGTTTTTGATTGTATTGAAATTGAATGGAGCAATACAATACTCCCATGTCCCATCTGTCATTGATTGATTCAATGATTGATTGAAATGACCGAATCATTTTTTCAACCAATACTTGAACGATTCGATCATTAAATTTGAACGATTGACACAGCTCTACGCACTGCACACTGGGGTGTATGATACCCAAGCTAAAACTTCGAACCACGACTAACCACGTTTAAAAAATCTGAGAACTGAACACCATCGCCTACTACTGCAGAGAGTTTAAAATTGAATATACACAGGCATGGCATGCTTAGGAAAAATTTTTAACGGGACCTGCACACTTTTGAAATCTGTGTGGGGTATCTCACACCCCAGTGTGTGGTTGGATGGTTAATTATTATTGGGCGTTTTCAAGTTACTAAAACTAAAATGGACAGTACAGACATTTATTTATCAAAGACAATAATTCGACTGAGAACTCGATACACTTTTAAGCATGGACTGATTTATACTATTAATTGCAATTCTGTATATTCAGTGGGTGTCACAACCGTATGTAGTAAGAAGTGTTCACTTTTAATTGGGTTGTATAATTATACCACTTAATGTACGAGCAGGTAATATTCACTGTACAGTACACTCATTAGATGGTGATGAGGTACACTAAAGCGATATAGCACATTTAACTGCGCTAGTGGTACCTAGATGGCGTGGCACTGGTCTTCAGTGTTTTTTGTTAAATTATTTAATTTGATATTTCACAAATTTGTTGCTCACTACACTATCCCAGATCTGTTCACTCAATTTGTTCTATTTGGTCTATTATAGGACTCACCGACTCTTTATTCAATTCCCGTTGTTTTGTCTTTCTTTGTAGTTCGCCCCACTTGGTGTGCACAGCAATGATGGTACGATGTAATTTAGACACTTGGGCAAAGTTTATGTGTTAAGCGATTAAAGAAAAAGAGCAAATCTTAGAACGGTCTTCACAAATTTACTCAGAGGTATACGAGAATGCAAACGCCACAAAATTAGAATACTTAAATTACCTTGCGGTCACAAAATACCTACATAACTTAATCTACCTTACTGTTTTCCGGTCTGATGGGTAGCTCCTTGTTTCAGGTACATACATACATAGATACTTGATGATGATTACGGCAATGTTCTCGCTGAGTGTGAAGCGGTATCTGGTGGTGGTGATACTCTTTCGGTTGTGAGGGTGTAAATCTGGATACGGTGTGCGACCGTCCTTGGCACTGTTGTTAGTAGATAACGCTTTATCTGAATCTGCTGGTGGTCGTTATCAGGTGACTGATCACTGCATGAATTGCTGGATATGCGTGTTGGTGTTGGACGCACGTGTCTTTTCCACGCACGTGGATCTCTCTAGCTTTTGGACTCTTTCCTGGACGTCTTGGTCGTCGTTGGTCGTTCTTTTCATCCAGCTCAGGTGGTAGGATGCTGGGATGATTTTGACTGCATCAAAAGTCTGAGCATTGTTGTCTGCTGTGCTTTGAGGCTCCGGTGAATTAAGGATATACTTCTCTGCTGGCCGGAGGCATTATCTTTGGTTCACTGCAGTGGTTTATTGTTCGATTTTGTCGGTGAATTACTGATATTCTTCTGCTGGTCGGAGGCATTATCTGTAATTCACTGTTGGTTTGATAATTTCGATGGTATATTATCTTGTTCGATTATTGGTTTTAATCGTGTAATTGTGTAATTTTATGTATTATGTGTATTTTGTGTATTTTTTTATAACCTATTCTAAGGGTATATTAATTTTTGAAAATCCAAAGTTTGAGCTAGGGAGCTGAAATTTATAATATATACTCTCTATGGGCCCTTTATACTCATGTGTAAATATTTTCAAAATCCGCCCACAATTTTATTGAAACACCTAAGTTTGAGCTAGGGAGCGTTTTTTTTTTGATAAAATCCTTTAAATGTTATATAAGAAAATATGTAGAGCGTTCTTAACAATTCAACCATACTTAGACTTTTGTCACACCCACTTATGAGGGATAGGAATAAGAATAGGGTATCCAACAGTTCGCCCAAGCGGACTGTAGCCCGTCCCTATGTTTTGAACTGCATTGCAGTGGCGATGATCCTCGCACATGGGAAGTCGGCATGTCACACAGTAACTTACTTTATTGCTGAACAAACCTCACACTTGTTTTATTATTTTTAGTCCAAAGTAACTAAAAAAGAAAACATTTCACTAAAATAATGTATTCAAAAATTCAAAATAATACTAACACGCACTGCTAGAGCTGTGTCAATCGTGATTAATTCGATCTTTTTGACCCGATCACAATAAAGTATTGGTGATTGCAATCACAATGCCCGAAGTCAATCGTTCATCGAGTCAATACTTTTGTTCTGTTCTGACTAATTCATTTCTTTATTACTGATTTCTTATCTACTGAACCAATAAATGTGTTAATATATCAAAATATTTTTATTTATTTCGGCTTATTTCGTTTTACCAACACATATTTGTTCTACAAAAATATCGCTTCTGTGCAATAACCTCCATTTCCTAATTATTCAAAGGCGTTTTGGTATTTTTGAGTGTATTCACTCTTACAATCCATTCGTATGTATCTGTCTCTATCGAAACTAAATTGAACGAATGATGATTGGGGTTTTTGATTGTATTGAAATTGAATGGAGCAATACAATACTCCCATGTCCCATCTGTCATTGATTGATTCAATGATTGATTGAAATGACCGAATCATTTTTTCAACCAATACTTGAACGATTCGATCATTAAATTTGAACGATTGACACAGCTCTACGCACTGCACACTGGGGTGTATGATACCCAAGCTAAAACTTCGAACCACGACTAACCACGTTTAAAAAATCTGAGAACTGAACACCATCGCCTACTACTGCAGAGAGTTTAAAATTGAATATACACAGGCATGGCATGCTTAGGAAAAATTTTTAACGGGACCTGCACACTTTTGAAATCTGTGTGGGGTATCTCACACCCCAGTGTGTGGTTGGATGGTTAATTATTATTGGGCGTTTTCAAGTTACTAAAACTAAAATGGACAGTACAGACATTTATTTATCAAAGACAATAATTCGACTGAGAACTCGATACACTTTTAAGCATGGACTGATTTATACTATTAATTGCAATTCTGTATATTCAGTGGGTGTCACAACCGTATGTAGTAAGAAGTGTTCACTTTTAATTGGGTTGTATAATTATACCACTTTATGTACGAGCAGGTAATATTCACTGTACAGTACACTCATTAGATGGTGATGAGGTACACTAAAGCGATATAGCACATTTAACTGCGCTAGTGGTACCTAGATGGCGTGGCACTGGTCTTCAGTGTTTTTTGTTAAATTATTTAATTTGATATTTCACAAATTTGTTGCTCACTACACTATCCCAGATCTGTTCACTCAATTTGTTCTATTTGGTCTATTATAGGACTCACCGACTCTTTATTCAATTCCCGTTGTTTTGTCTTTCTTTGTAGTTCGCCCCACTTGGTGTGCACAGCAATGATGGTACGATGTAATTTAGACACTTGGGCAAAGTTTATGTGTTAAGCGATTAAAGAAAAAGAGCAAATCTTAGAACGGTCTTCACAAATTTACTCAGAGGTATACGAGAATGCAAACGCCACAAAATTAGAATACTTAAATTACCTTGCGGTCACAAAATACCTACATAACTTAATCTACCTTACTGTTTTCCGGTCTGATGGGTAGCTCCTTGTTTCAGGTACATACATACATAGATACTTGATGATGATTACGGCAATGTTCTCGCTGAGTGTGAAGCGGTATCTGGTGGTGGTGATACTCTTTCGGTTGTGAGGGTGTAAATCTGGATACGGTGTGCGACCGTCCTTGGCACTGTTGTCAGTAGATAACGCTTTATCTGAATCTGCTGGTGGTCGTTATCAGGTGATTGGTCACTGCATGAATTGCTGGATATGCGTATTGGTGTTGGACGTACGTGTCTTTTCCACGCACGTGGATCTCTCTAGCTTTTGGACTCTTTCCTGGACGTCTTGGTCGTCGTTGGTCGTTCTTTTCATCCAGCTCAGGTGGTAGGATGCTGGGATGATTTTGACTGCATCAAAAGACTGAGCATTGTTGTCTGCTGTGCTTTGAGGCTCCGGTGAATTAAGGATATACTTCTCTGCTGGCCGGAGGCATTATCTTTGGTTCACTGCAGTGGTTTATTGTTCGATTTTGTCGGTGAATTACTGATATTCTTCTGCTGGTCGGAGGCATTATCTGTAATTCACTGTTGGTTTGATAATTTCGATGGTATATTATCTTGTTCGATTATTGGTTTTAATCGTGTAATTGTGTAATTTTATGTATTATGTGTATTTTGTGTATTTTCGATGGCCGTCGTCAGGCGAGATGTTCTCTTTGGAAGGTGGATATTCGACGATCTCGATGATATACACAATCCTGTACGACGCCGTGTTCTGTCTGCGAAGAAATTGTTTTATGAGTATGGCATAATTTCTTGCTAATTCTACCAAATTGTCTACTGTCACTTGTGTATTTCTACTAATTATATTGATTAGACTTACCAATTGCTGATGAATTGACTGATTTGTAATACTCCGGATTTCTAGCTGGGGAAGTTGCGTCTGCTGCTGTCGACGGTCATCGATAAAAGAAAGAATTATCGAAGGTGGATGTCGCAGAACATGGCGGATTTAATCTTCCGGCATTTTCATTGGCTTATGTATTTCTTTGCCTACGGTTGGTATTCCTTGTCCGAGGTAGATATATGTCGGGTTACAAGTAGTGGGTATGTTCGCAAACAGTTTACTTGTGCTAACGAGTTGTTATTCGTTAGTTTGCAGAAATATACAAAGTGGATAGATTGCCTTTGTATCATGACCCCTACAAACCAGTTCGATTGGTCAAGCCCTGGTGATGGACAATTGGATGGAAAAGGACATGATTAGGTTTTATCGGATTGCGCTCGTACTCGAATATCGTTGGAATGGAAAATGCCGAGGTCATTGCCTTTTAGGTCTTGGAGTTCAAATATATTTTTGGCGACTATCGCCTCTATTGTGGCAGGAACGAACTTGTGACGCAACTTGGCGTTGCGTTTCTTACCGCTATCGTTGAGAAAAAAGTTACGCTTGTACACTCTTTGTCCTACAGCAAAACTCAGTTTTTTGCTTCGAGTGTTAAAAGTTTGTTCATACAAGTCGTGGGCTTTGACTAGAGATTCTCTTAACTGATTATGTATGATGTTCATTTTTGCGGTTTTTGGGAGGATTTCAAGTTTTGCATTATTTAAACTATTTAATTTACTGAGCAGGCTGTAGTCGGATCCATGCCCAATCTTCGGTTGTCCGAACAGTGCTTCGTGAGGTAGCATCCCTATAGCTGAGTGTATGGTTGTTCTTAATGCATCTACTATCTGTGGAAGATATCTATCCCAATCTTCTTGCTTTGGACCAATGTACGAGCGTACGGCGGCTAATAAAGATCTATTGACTCTTTCGCTAGCGTTGGCTTGCGACGAATAGAAGGCAGTTTTCACGTGTCTGACTCCGTAAGAGCTTAGGAATTTTGCAAATTCCCTACAGATAAACTGTTTCCCGTTATCTGATAGGATGTATTCCGGTACTCCATAATTCAGAAATACTGTCTCTTCCAGGAATTTAATTGCTGCCTCGCCGGTGGCCTTACGCATGGGTGTAACTATTACGAATTTAGTCAATTGATCTATACAAACTATAGCGTGGGTATTGCCATTCTTCGATTTAGGGTATGGACCGAGGAAATCTATATAGATATGTTGGAAGGGTCTTTCCACTACGAAAGATTGTCCCATTTCTGGCCTTAATGTTGTATTTGTTGCTTTCGTCATTTTGCATCACGTAACCGATACAAAGTTTTGGCGATTCCGCCTTGTGCGGCTCTTGGGGGATCGTGTGCCAGACGTATAAGGGATTTGGTTAAGGCGTTGGGAACCCAGAGTTTCCAAACTAAATCGTCATCTATAGGACTCTTTGTGAAAAAATTTTACTTTCTTATATACAAAGTTTTCTGAGACACGAAGGTCGGGAAGCTTGTGGCGTATCTCATCAAAAATAAGAAAAAGAAAAATATTTCGATGATTCAATAAATTTTCTTTCCGAAAATAATCTAGTACTTTAGTTTGTAGCGTCCAACTGCTCGACATAAATCGGTGCATAATGTTTTTATTTGTTTTTGCCACCCCTGGAACATTCACGATCTAAGCCCACCATTAATATAGTACCCACAAAAAGTTGCTCATTCTTAGAACGACTGTACTAAAGCAAACTGCAATGGCTGATTTGCATTTCCCGTCAACCACGCTCGTTCCTTTCTCATAGTAACCTTCACCGAGTCAACACGCATTGTAAATGCTAGTGGTTCTCTTTCAAATGAACGAGAAATAAAAATAATTTAAACAAAAACAATCTGATTTTTTCAAATCAAAAAATAAATAAATAAAAACAAACGTATTACATTTGCCTACACCTTGGATCAAAGTAAGTACAAATCGAATCACTCTTTGATCTAGCAAAAAGTAATGATTGACTTTCTTCGATAGTTTCGACAATTGCGAGCGGGGGAGACTTTGGCCGTACTGATAAAGAAGCGGTGCGGGCAATTTATGGGGAAATCCATGTCCCCGACTTTGTCCGCAACCAACTCTACACTTGTGGCTATGCACTGAGTACGATTCACCAACCAAACATAGCAAAAAAGGCGAATCAAGCGTAAATCTATTGTAGCGTACAATACCCATGCCATAGCAGCATTATATACAGATCCAGCTTTGCTAAAATCGTCACTTAGCAGCCGCTCGTACTTGCCGTGTATATTCCACCCCCGCTCCCCGCCAAGTCTCCACCACACAATCAGTCGTCAGAAATTTAGTTCATCGAAAGTGTTGGTGTATTCAGGAGCACTGTACACTGCCTGCAACTGCAAAAGAAAAAAAAATACCTGCAAATCAACCTGTTTGACTTTTCACCGTAACCAGCAGAGTAGAACCATCAGACAACAGCAGACGAACCGTCGCCGTGATCAGCCAAATTATTTCATCTCGTCATAACCCTAATTCAGTGAACCTTGAAACCTAAACAAAATTTGTTTTAATTTGCAATTAATGCACGAAAGTCACATAGTGCTCGGTGTTACAGTGGCTTATAAGTTTGGTCAATTCGAGTTCATAGGAAAAAAAAAACACAAACAAAAAGAAAAGAAAAAAAATTCTTAAAAATTTGCTCGGTGCTACAGTGGCTTACAATTTTGGCCAATTCGAGTTCATTAAAAATTCCTTAAAATTTGCGCGGTGCAGTCGGTGTTACAGTGGCATACACGTTTAGTTAATTGTTTCAGTCGCTTATATTTATATTCAGTTAATTACTAAACTTGTGGTTGTTAATAAAAATTCTTTTGAATGGAAAATAATAATACCTATCTTAAACTGTTAAACAAGAGAATATTAGCTTCAATTCCAAATCAATTTAGTGACAGCAGGAGTTTTTGTGCGCACAACAACGTTCCGGACATCAATGGGAAGTCAAAAGTAAGTGTATAAATTTTTTTGTTTAGGGTAAACAAGTTGTATATTCTCTTTGGTATATTTTTTTATCTGGGCATAATGTCATAGTTTTAGTCACGCCCGTGCTTTATTTATTGTAACGCTATGATTTAAAGCTAAAGTTTAAGGAACAATGAATTTTATATACATGCTAAAATCTTAAAGTAAATAAAAACAAAAAAAAAGAGATGACAAATGAATATGAAGTAAATAATATTTTTTTGATAACAATAATTGGGTAAAAAATGAATTGCTAAATTTTCGGAAGTTCGGTTAGAAGAAAGAGGAAGAGGAGGTAAAGGGATGAAAGAAGAAAAGTTGAATGAGGTGAAATAAATGAATATAAAGGGGTCAACGAATAAAAAAATTCCAGGGTTACCGTTGACAAAGGTGTGAAGTAAAATAATCTTCAATGGTTGTGGGAATACCCGGGTAGGAATCCATTTAACCTACCCTAGTTACCTTTAACATCAATGTTTTAGGAACTTTATCTATTTATTTTTTGTAGATACCTAACATACACTGGCACGATTTTTTTTTATTTTTTTACTGGTTCAAGGTGGTAACAAGTTCCCACCCCAATACGGCGAGCTGAGCCGAGCATCGCGAGCGTGCCACCCGTTACCACCATAGGGGATTCAACATCTAAGCCCTGACCGTGACAAAAATAAATGGCGCCCAACTACAGAGGCCGAAGTTTACATCGGTAAACTTGGGGAATATAAGAATGTTGAGGAGAATCTCTTGATACGAGTAGTTCATAATGAAGATCCCTCAGAACATCTTGTATCATTTTTGAAATTTTTATGTAGTACTGACCGAAAAGAATCTTCTACCATTCAATGTATAAGTAATATTGAAGATCTATCGGAGTGCCTACAAGCCTTTTCGAACGAGATCCGCATGAGAAGATGATTTTTTTAATTACTCTTATGCAGCGATCTGTTTTCGATGTTATGTTCATTGTTTTATGGTGATAACAATCCAAAGAAGGAACAGTATAACACCAGTTAATACATCCAAACTAATTTTGTGAAAAAAAACAGACCGTATAGAACATTCACTTTATTTCTTTTCATCGTTTTACTTCCGATTCATACCCTTTTTAAACCGAACTGATAACATATATTTAATAATAAACAAATTTAAGAATTTTCAATATGAAGAAAACAGTTACATTACCCAAAGATAAATTACAAACTAGAGAGTCGTCAAAAAGTTGAATTTGAATAGTTCCTATGAACTCGAGGCTAGACCTTCAGTAGACAGTAGACCAAGAATAATGCATTCACCCAAAAATATTGCCTTTTCTGAACAATCTAATATTCCAATTACAAATGCTCGGAACATTGCTGAACAAGTTCAGATTGATCCAATAGGAATGATTAGAGATTTTAATATCGAATCTGATTTTATAGATCCTCTTCCAGAGTTGAATGTTCAATCTCTTCAGGCAAATGAAAATGAGGAGACTGAAACGGCTACCAATTTTAATGAAACTTCGAACCCTAGAGCCCATGACAGAACACAACTTCAAACTTTGGTTAAAAGCTGTGTGAAAGATTCGTTGAATTCACTTCAAACTTCGATGATGCAATCGCTTGAAAGTATACTGAAGGCAAGCATAGATAAAACGGTCAGGTCGAGCATATCTAATGTTTTGAAAGCGCAAGCAGATGCTCACAAGGCTAGACAGCACGTTCCTTATAGAGATGAACAAGAAATACAATCAACCAATGCAATTTCGAATCCTGTGATTCAAAATCATCGAAGACAGACTTTAGGGAATCAATATTCTCAGATACCTGCTAGACATATCAATAATCGAAATGAGCCGAACGTAAACAGTGCGCATGAGGATGATTCTGATTCATATCCGGAACATCATGACTTCCATCAAAATTTTCAGAGAAATAATACGCATCCAAAACGTAAGCTAGGATTAGACCGTTGGGGTATTTGCTTCGATGGCACCTCTAAATCTATTTCGGCTGAAGACTTTGTTTTCAGAATTGAAACATTAAAACAGAATTATAACTTTTCTTGGACAGAAGTTATTAGTAATTTTCATTTATTGCTCGGAGGAATTGCACAGAACTGGTTTTGGCAGTATCTGCGAACCAATCCCAGGTCCGATTGGAATACGATTCGCCTAGCCTTACTGAAGCAATTCAAGACCTATGAATCGGATTTTGAAATTATAAAACAGATCATGGAGCGCCGCCAACATCATATGGAAAGTTTTGATGAATTTTATAATGCTGTCTTACATTTAAGAAACCAGTTAAGAACACCTATACCAGAGTCAGAATTATTGCAAATACTGAAAAGTAATGTTAATAACCGGTTAATGAGTTTTGTTTATCCAATGGCTATATATTCGTTAGAAAATTTGCGTGAAGAATGTCGGAAAACTGAGAAGATGCTGCAAGCTCGTGATCTGAACCGTCAAAGACCAAATCCTCAAGTATACAGAAACTTACACGAAATTGATTGGAAAACTCAATCGGATGACTTGAACTTTGAAGTTGATGCTCTTTCGTTCGACAGAACATGTTTTAATTGCAAGAAAGTAGGTCACTCGTTTGTGTCGTGTCCACTACCATCTCGCAATCTCTTCTGTTACCGCTGTGGGTTGGATAATTTTGCAACTCCGGATTGCCCGAAATGCAACACACGATCGGGAAACAGAAGATCGAGTGTGAAGAAGGCGGGAGAATCACGCTCGACACAGACCTCCCCAGAAAACTAGTTCATAAGAGCACCAACACAGACAAATCTGAGTATTGTTCCGAGAACTTTATCTCAGGTAAAAGCGCAAGAACAAATCTAGATTTTCAAAAAATATCCCAGTACAAACGTGCAAATGTTAAACATCTTAGATCCTACGAAGAAAGGCTTTCAGAATATAATAAATTAAGAGCAAAACTATTTTTACTCGAGGAGTTAAGCCTTTCGTCTCAATTATCCAAAACTATTAAATCACGAATGAGAAAAGTAAAGAGACGGAACTTTAGAAACTTAGTTGGAGCAACTCGCCTCGAAGGCCAAATAGATCCTCGTCCTTTTATTAACGTGCACTTGTTAAGTGTAGAGGTGAATGGCATTCTCGACAGTGGGGCAACAGTATCTTGCCTTGGCAAGGAATGTTTTGAGTTGGTTAAACGTCTTAAAGTTCCTATCATTCCATATCATTCTGAAGTACTTACAGCTGATGGTCAAGGTCAGAAAGTTATGGGAAGAGTTACTATTCTCGTCACCTTTAATGGGATACGGCAAAGCATGGCCTTCTACCTAGTCCCATCACTTACCCAAACACTCTACCTGGGCATAGACTTTTGGCAGAAGTTCCGAATTGCGCCACATCTTGTCGGCGAAATTTCTTTTCCTGATCCTGAGAATAAACTGAGGCATCATTTGACTAAGGAACAAAATGAGAGACTGCAAGTAGCAATCAATGCATTCCCGTCTTTTACACGACTTGGGTTAGGACGTACCTCGGTGGAGATGCATGTTGTCGACACTGGAAATGCCGAACCAATAAAGCAGAGGCATTATCCCGTGTCGCCAGCCATCCAGAAACTTCTATATGAGGAGCTGAACCGTATGCTCTCTTTGGGAGTGCTAGAGGAGAGTCAAAGTTCCTGGAGCTCTCCGGTTGTTTTGATTAGAAAACCGGGGAAGAACAGGCTTTGTCTAGACTCGAGAAAAGTCAATGCGCTGACAAGGAAGGATGCGTATCCATTACCCCATATAGAAGGCATGTTAAGTCGTCTGCGAGATACACACTTTATTTCAACTGTGGATCTCAAAGACGCCTATTGGCAGATTCCATTGGAAAGATCGTCGAGGGGAAAGACAGCATTTACTGTACCTGGGCGACCACTTTACCAATACACCGTCATGCTCTTTGGGTTGTGCAATGCGGCCCAAAGGATGTGCCGGCTTATGGATAAAGTGATCCCATCGGTATTAAGGGAACGCGTGTTTGTTTACCTCGATGATCTTCTAATAATCTCCACTGATTTTGACAGCCATCTTGTTTTACTGGAAAAAGTAGCCCAGTGTCTAATAAATGCAAAACTCACCATCAATGTTGAGAAATCAAAATTCTGTTTCCGCGAACTCCGATACTTGGGTCATATTATTGGCCAGGGCCACATAAAACCGGACCCAGAGAAAGTTTCCGCAATCAGAGAATTTCCGGTTCCTAAGTCTGTGAAACAAATGCGTCGATTCCTTGGCATGTGCGGTTGGTATCGTCGATTTATAAAAGACTTCGCTGCACTGGCTACTCCACTGACTAACACTCTTAAGAAAAATAAATGTTTTGGGATGAGTGAAGATGCGATAAAAGCATTTGAAAGTTTGAAAACTGCATTAATAACAGCTCCTGTATTGATCAATCCCGATTTCGCGAAACCGTTTTGTATTCAATGTGATGCATCAAGCTTCGGAATCGGGGCAGTTCTGTCGCAGTTCGACGATAACGAAAATGAGACCCCCATCGCGTTTTTCTCGCAAAAATTGAACGCTTGCCAACGCAATTATAGCGTGACTGAGCAAGAGTGCCTCGCAGCAGTGCAAGCAGTCACAAAGTTCAGACCCTATATTGAAGGTACCCGGTTTTCAATAATAACAGATCATGCCAGCTTAAAATGGTTAATGAGTTCCAAAGACTTGAGCGGCAGACTAGCGAGATGGTCTCTGAAATTGCAAGCTTTTGATTTCGACATCCAACACCGAAAAGGTAGCGCTCATGTAGTACCCGATACTTTATCGCGTACTTGCATTGAAGAACTTTCGACGAACGAAAATATAGTTTCAAAACTTGATCTGAATCATCCTGAATTTCTATCTATCGATTATCGAAATCTAATTGAAAGTATTTCAGCAAATACGAAAAGTTTGCCAGATTTGAAGGTCATAAACGGAAAAGTCTATAAACGTATACTGACCGCTGACGATATTCATAAGTCCGATTTACAATGGAGATTGTGGATACCTTACAAACTTACCACTGCTTTAATTGATGATGCTCACAACCCGCCAAGGTCATCTCACGGAGGAATGGCGAAAACGCTGGAACGCCTGCGTAAGTTATTCTTTTGGCCAAATATGGTAACTCAAGTTCGTGACTTTGTTCGAAGTTGTATACAATGCAAGCAATCAAAATCATCAAATGCATGTCTCAGGCCACCAATGAGATTACAACAAAGTATAAACAGACCTTTCCAGAAAATATATATTGATTTTCTTGGCCCATACGTTAGATCAAAAAGTGGAAACATATATTTGTTTATTGTACTTGATCATATGTCAAAATTTGTCCATCTGAAAGCGATGCCAAAAGCCCATTCATCTGGTGTGATTCGATTTCTGGAGCAAAATATATTTAGCACTTTTGGAGTACCTGAAGTTATCCATTCGAATAATGGCAGACAATTTGTCAGCAAAGAATTCGAAAACTGTTTGACCAAATATGGAATAAAACAGGTCAGAACAGCTTTATATTCACCGCAATCGAACGCTTCAGAAAGGGTGAACCAGACCATACTGAGTGCAATAAGATCATATCTCAGCAATGACCAACGCGAATGGGATCGCTATATTCCTGAAATTCAGCAATCAATTGGTAGTTCAGTACATCAATCCACAGGCGTTAGTCCATATTTTGCTTTGTTTGGGACTGAAATGGTTACACATGGTGACACGTATCCCCTGCTGAGAAACTTAAACTTGTTAAACGAAGGTGATTTCATGGCCGTATCCAAATCAGACAGACTTGTAATGATTCGAGATGAAATGAAAGAACAAATGAAAACAGCCTTTCAAAGAAATGAAAAAAAGTATAATTTAAGAGCCAGGGTTAGAGCTTTCGAACCAGGGCAAGAAATCTTTAGACGAAATTTCGTTCAAAGCAACGCCTCTAGAGGAATTAATGCCAAGCTTTGCCAAAAGTTTCTGAAATGTCGAGTGGTAAAACGAGTGGGACAGTGTATGTATGAAATCGAAAACCTAAACGGAAAACGAATAGGTATCTTTCACGCAAAAGATTTGAAGTCTTAGTTGGCTGTATTCTTTCAACCGCTATTCAGGGTCATGGGTCGATTCAAAACAACACTTGTCCTCGCAGTTTTACTTTCCTCCGTGCCATTTAAAGTATGAATCGAGGTTCATTATAAATTGCATGGTTCTGTAGCGTCCAACTGCTCGACATAAATCGGTGCATAATGTTTTTATTTGTTTTTGCCACCCCTGGAACATTCACGATCTAAGCCCACCATTAATATAGTACCCACAAAAAGTTGCTCATTCTTAGAACGACTGTACTAAAGCAAACTGCAATGGCTGATTTGCATTTCCCGTCAACCACGCTCGTTCCTTTCTCATAGTAACCTTCACCGAGTCAACACGCATTGTAAATGCTAGTGGTTCTCTTTCAAATGAACGAGAAATAAAAATAATTTAAACAAAAACAATCTGATTTTTTCAAATCAAAAAATAAATAAATAAAAACAAACGTATTACATTTGCCTACACCTTGGATCAAAGTAAGTACAAATCGAATCACTCTTTGATCTAGCAAAAAGTAATGATTGACTTTCTTCGATAGTTTCGACAATTGCGAGCGGGGGAGACTTTGGCCGTACTGATAAAGAAGCGGTGCGGGCAATTTATGGGGAAATCCATGTCCCCGACTTTGTCCGCAACCAACTCTACACTTGTGGCTATGCACTGAGTACGATTCACCAACCAAACATAGCAAAAAAGGCGAATCAAGCGTAAATCTATTGTAGCGTACAATACCCATGCCATAGCAGCATTATATACAGATCCAGCTTTGCTAAAATCGTCACTTAGCAGCCGCTCGTACTTGCCGTGTATATTCCACCCCCGCTCCCCGCCAAGTCTCCACCACACAATCAGTCGTCAGAAATTTAGTTCATCGAAAGTGTTGGTGTATTCAGGAGCACTGCACACTGCCTGCAACTGCAAAAGAAAAAAAAATACCTGCAAATCAACCTGTTTGACTTTTCACCGTAACCAGCAGAGTAGAACCATCAGACAACAGCAGACGAACCGTCGCCGTGATCAGCCAAATTATTTCATCTCGTCATAACCCTAATTCAGTGAACCTTGAAACCTAAACAAAATTTGTTTTAATTTGCAATTAATGCACGAAAGTCACATAGTGCTCGGTGTTACAGTGGCTTATAAGTTTGGTCAATTCGAGTTCATAGGAAAAAAAAAACACAAACAAAAAGAAAAGAAAAAAAATTCTTAAAAATTTGCTCGGTGCTACAGTGGCTTACAATTTTGGCCAATTCGAGTTCATTAAAAATTCCTTAAAATTTGATGAATTTGGGGCTTTTCCGAACATAACCAGGCAACGGATAGGCCATTTTGCCGTATGCAAGGGTCGGGTCCGCCAAGACGTTAATACCATCAATAACGTCACATATAACTGTAATGTGTTGGTTCATACCACTCAAATTTGTGTCCTCGTACCATTCTTTAAGTCTTCGTCAATTACCCCTATTGCATGACGCGTGTGCTAGGTATTATTAATTTACGTTAACGTTCTATTCCGTGGATTATTGTATGTTTCCTCCCCCTCCATTCTCTTCGGCACGATAAATTAAAAAATAAATGAAATAAATCTTTGAGGCATAGAACGAATTACAAGCAGCAAGATCCCACCCAATGACGAGCTAAAGCTGTACAACCGCAAACGTGCCACTCGCTGCTTCAACATAAAGGCAAGATCCCACCTTTGACGTATTCCTAATCACCTGCTGCGAATATCACGCAGCAACGATGGGCTCACGGCCGTATTATGCTTCAATGGCGCCCACCAAAAGGGGCCCGACTATGTCAATATCGAACCCCCTTCGGGATACGGGTAAGAATTTACCCGAGGTAGGCATGCCGGTCGTAAGAGGCGACTAAAATCCATACTAGGGGGTGGTTCCCCACCAGGCGCGACCCCAGGTGGTTCATAGGGAAACCTCGGTACGATACGCTCGCTATCCGAGGTTGTAGGGTTATAGCAGAGATGTAAGCGATGTCTGTATGGGAATAGACTACGGTCTGCGCCCATGCAGGCTGCGCCTTACTCGCTGTGAATGCCCTACCGCGAACCAAACCAAAATGAAAAGTATGAAGGAACAACCTAAGGTTATGTCTACTCCAGGTGGCACTCGCAACAGCGAAAATCCACCCGTGGTCTTAACGACCGCGGTCGGGACAAGGATTCTGGAGGCGCCAACCAACATACTACGAACTCCCCCCCCCTGTACAGGCGTTGACTTAGGAGCTGTAAGAACGCTTGCTTCCGAAGACTCCTGGAAAAATGGAGAAAGTAGCTGTTGTATGATTTATTTTCACATGTTGTATGATTTATTTTCTCTGTACTACGGGTACTTAGCCCATGATAATTCGGCTTTTAGCGCGAATATTATTAACACAACAAGAAGTGGAAAACGACAAAAGAAACTAGACACACTGGTTAATGGTTATTCAATCAATTTTTATTTCCGATTTTCAATACATTAATTTTTACTTATGTATTGAATTAGGCTCCTCGCGGTTTCGCTTCACTTTTAAGGCTTAATAACTATTTAAAATTGTCTGCTCTGCCTAGAAAAATTGAGGATGTCACGTTACCTTGAAGAGGATATTTGACACTTGGAAGCTAAGTGCGACCAGTTCACGAACGTGGTGGAATGTGCAAACGTAATGTCTGTGCATATGACACCATAGGAAATGATGGGATCTGGGGACTGCGGATGCATTTGCCGGCTAACACGATTGTATCGTCTGAATTACAATTCGGTTATTTAAAATGCTTGTGGGAGGAAAGGTATGCATATTTATGTATGCAACAAATCCTCCCCCCTTAATAAAAGAGAATTATTCTTTGAAGAGGAATAATACTCACAAAAAGAAGTAATAAAATTTGGATATTTCATAGAATATTTATAATGGCTTTTAAGGCAGAACAGAGCAATTTTTTTTTTATATTCAATTACATATATTTTTTTTATTTTTTATTTTTTATTTTGCGTGTAGCTATTTGCTATTTCGTATGTTTGGTTAAGACATATAACATTTTGACATTTTTGGTTAAGGTCTTAATACTAATATATTTTGTAGTTTCGTAAGTTAAATTCTTTTTGTATGTAATACGATATTTAACAATCTATTTGTCTTTTATTTAATTTAATAATATTTAACTTTGTTTAAAGATATAACATTTTAACATACAATAATGTTTGTTTAACGGGCTGTAGGTCTTAATTTAAAAATACTCTTTTTTTGTATTTTAAATTATATATTTTGTCCAATATTTCGACTTTCTTCGAAAGTTATCTTCAGGGACTGTCAAGAAAAAGTATTATGACAATAAAATGAACAATTTACATTTACATTGTGAAACTTACACAACTTATTGTACAACATAAATAATTACATTTCACAAAAAATTTTTTTGGTATGACCAACACAAAACATAAAGTTATGATGCCGGCTGAGTTATAACTATTTTCGTCTTCCGTTGTTTGTTTATAAGATGTCTGTAGATGTGTGCGCATTTTTCGGTGTCCGTTTTATAGTTAAGTCGTTTTTGTATTGGTAGCTTATGGACATTTCTTCTTTTTTTTATTGCTTTGTATATTTAAAACATAATATTGGTGTTTTAGCGAAACCACATTCACAAATTTCAAAAACTGATAATTTGTTTTCTATGATTGTGCATGTTATGTTTAGATATAGTTAAATTTATAATTGCTCACAATGCTTATAAATGCTTACTTATAGTAGTTTTTCTCTCACTCTAGTTTTTATTGAAAAAATACATACATTGTTATATATTTAAATTCCATTTTTTTTTTTTAATATTTTTTTTTTTTTTAAACTAACTGAACGGATTTTGGTAGGGTTAGTGAACAAGTTAACGGTTCACTGCGGATTTCACTGGAAGAAGGTACATTAACCTTTGGGGGTTCTGTAGCGGGCTCTATAACCTGCATTTCTACATCCTCTTGAGGTGTGGTTTTCTTACTCTGCCAGTTTCTTAAAATGATGGGCATAAGTTTGATTATTATGACTACCCCTAGTCCTATTATTAGTAAACTAGAGATTGAAAGGGAAGTTATAGATAGTGTACGATCTCTCGTGTGTTGACCAAAGCTACTAAACCTTGACAACTGTAGGTAATGCTGGTGCGTGAACCAGAATACCTTGTGGCGATGTGGCGATCGTCAACTTCTTTTTCCTTGCTCTTTAATTTCCTTGTTAATACCCCTTACCGCTGGTGGGGGGAAGCCTTAGTGATGAATAATGTTGAGCAAGTGTCTGGTTTATTGATTGAATTGACTTATATACTAACATATTGCTTACTTGGCTAAATGGAAAAGTGCATTGTACTGAATTAAGTTGTGCTGAGTTAGGAGAATAACATAAAACAATTAAGTTGTGCTGAGTAGGAAAATAACATACATTGCACTGAATTTACAAACAAAAATGTGCTGAATTAGGAGAATAATGGGAAAGGTGAATGATTCTGGCTGGGTACGGGAAATGCAAGAGATAGATATGCTAAATCAGCATAATTATGAGTGGTGTTGGGTTGTGGGTATAGCGAATGGGAAAATTATGTGTGCGGGGTAATGACCACTTGAGGTAGGTCAGTGCTGTGTGTAGACATTCTCCCCGCCTTGAACTATTGTTCAAATGTGAACGGTGAAGGCTTCTTGGTGCGTACGAGGAGCTGGAATTGGTGGGTCTCTGAGACGAGAGTTGCGGCTTCTTATTGTTGTCCAGATAATGTATCCGAGAATTATCATGATGCAGACAACGGCAAAATAACTGACGACGAACTGATGAGTGTCAGTGCCCCTTACTCGAACCAGTGTTTCTTCTAGTTGCTGCTGCGCAATACCCTTCTGGAGTACTTCTAACTCCTGTGAGTTTCCTTGAAACTGAGTTGGATGGTGGATTAGCTGTGGTGAAGGTTGGGCAAAACTGATAGCATCTGATAAGTTGCTTGCTGGGATGAATGATGTTCGTGAAGTACTTAGAAACACCTTGTGTCCCTGTATGGTGAACAAGTCCTGTTTTACAGTACAACCAACTGGTACTGTTAAGATGCCAGAGTTGTTCAAGTGGATTTGCGTGAGGGTTCCTTGACAAACGACATTTATTAATACTTGACCTTGAAGCGAGTATATCCATTGATTCGATTGTTGTAGTTGCGTCCAAAACTGTTCGTCGGTAAATATCTTGAGTTGGCAGGGCGACTGATCGCTGACTTGGTTCATTAGATTGAACTCGCAGAGGCTGATATTCGATCCCTTTTGATAAAGCGGGTGCCTTTGGTGGCACATAATGTCGTTTTCCAAAACCGTTATGCATGAATTAAGCTCTTCTTCGCTTAATGGATAATACTGCGTTCTGTGTAAATTTGTTATCATGTAATCGGACGATGGTCGTATTGCGACAAATGAGGTGTTGACCAAGACAGGTACTGGGATTATCTTGTATAGCTCATATTCTTCGATTGTAACCAGTGGTAGTGTTAGTCTAAAGATTATGTTTGATCCAACGACACGTCCCTTTGCGGTCATTAATTTGTACATTATTGCTGTATTATTGTTTGTTTCTGGAACGCCAAGTGCTGGTGGTAGATGGGCCTTAATTGTCGTTAGCTCTCGTTGCAACTGATTAGGATGGATTAAGGTGGCACTTATTTTTCCGTGATGAACATCCGTGATCAGATCTAACAGTAGGGACTGCATTCTTTGAAGGTGTGTGATACTGAAGAACAGTTGGACAGAATGGGAGAGCAACTCATGGGAGGGAAACTCGTAGCTGATGATCTTGACGGTTTGTTTTATTAAGTTGATCGATTATAGTGTTGATTTCACCTTCCAACGATTGAAATTGTTTCTCCAGTCTTCCTTCCTTGATGCGGATTATATTGGCTGTCGAGTTTAATAGGGATGTTTGACTTTTTATTAGATGGAGTAGGTGATCCTCGTTGTCATTAATCGATGATATAATGTGTGACATGTGCTGGGCGTAGTCAGAATCTAAGACTCCAAATAAAGAATTAGCAAGATTTCCGATTATGTTGATGGCGCCACGCCTTGAGCGGGACCCAGTTTGCCGTAAAAGTTGATCGTTGTCGTTGAGCTCTCCTAGAAGGTGTTGAAAATGTTGCATGGTGGCGAGACAAGAATCGCCTTGTGCTATCTCTTTGCAAAATTCCTTTAGTTTGTTGTTGCTCATGTTGAGCCATTTCAATTCCTTCCAGTAAGACCTTAATTCATAATATATTACTATATCCCATTGATCTGAGATGATATGTGCCGGTCCCAAATTTTCAAAGTGAATCCCTGGATTTGACGTGAATGGTGATACTTTGACCTTGGCACACATGGCAATGGGCAGTATTATTAGGAGTATGAGTATTGGTAATGTAGATATGTTGAAAGGATTGTACTTCCTTTTCCTTGGTGGGGGATTTGCGACGTCATCTGATTCATATGGGAGTGATGAAGCTTCGAGGCGCCCTCCGATTCGCATGGTCCCTTCTTCGCCTATGAATGGAGTTAGACTGGCGATAGGACTGTCCTTTCGTGTTTCGTTGAATCGCTGAAGGTGGTTGATGTCCTTCTCGAATTCTTCTCTTTGCATGTTTTTGACGATGCAAATTAGTGCTGTAGTTCGGTAGGTTTAAGCGCGCCGGATTTTTTGACGAGATCCATTTTCGTTGCAACCTTCATGTTGTGGACGAATCGTAGGATATAGGCAGTAACACGTTGTAACCTTCTGAAGTTGTTATGATGTTCAATGTCGTAAACAAAGGTAGATGTTTGTTTGACTGTGGATAACACATGCATCGTAGTTCTTCTTTCTGTAGTGGAAGGTTCCTTTATTATGGATGACTCTTCTCATGCGGAAGGTTCCTTTATTATGGACGACTCTTCTGCTGTGGAAGGTTCCTGTATTATGGACGACTCTTCTGCTGTGGAAGGTTCCTGTATTATGGATGACTCTTCTGCTGTGGAAGGTTCCTGTATTATGGACGACTCTTCTGCTGTGGAAGGTTCCTGTATTATGGACGACTCTTCTGCTGTGGAAGGTTCCTGTATTATGGACGACTCTTCTGCTGTGGAAGGTTCCTGTATTATGGACGACTCTTCTGCTGTGATTTTCGCGAATGCATCGAAGACCACTCGCAACCTTGTAGTTGTGCTATCCGGTTTAAGAACACAATGATGCGGCAGATAGTAGTGTGGTCCGTACAACTTATCGATGTCGATTTTTTCCATGTGATCAAGTTGTTTGTATTCGGTCATGAATCAGTTCTTCTTTGGAGATGAGTGAGATAACACAAAGTGTCGTGGGGTGCGCGCTTTTCGTCTCTATTAAGTAATACAGTCAAATAAGTTTACTCTTTTATATATAAAAATGCATTGCTTAATTTGCAAACAAAAAATTGGTCGGAGTGATCTATTGAAAATTACTTGTGGCGACTGCAATTGTATATTCCACTGTGAGTGCGCAAACATTAATCCAAATGATATAGAATACATGAACACAAGCAATATTAAATATCGTTGTGACAAGTGCTCCACTCTGCGTCGAAAATCATTACAACCGCCACCAGTAACCCCATCCAGTATATCACAAGCAGCAGCTACACAACAACAAAAACAATCAGCTGTAGAGCGAGAGAGTCCAAGAAATTCTCTACAAATGGATGCAGCAAGAGAACGAGCAACAAATATGCTGTTAGGAACTCAATCGCAGACGTATAGCAGCACGATCACTCTTCAACAGTTATACGAAGAAATTCTTAGTTTAAAAAAAAATAAACAGCGAATTTCTAAGCACTGTCCAGCAGTTGAAGGAGGAGAATGTTTCTCTGAGATCGAAGGTCAACGCACTTGAAGGTAAACTGAATTGGTGGGATCAGAAGCAGGTTGACAACATCATTGAGATTGTTGGTGTGCCGGAGGTAAACAACGATAATGCAAAAGATTGTGCCGTAAAAATTTTCTGCGAAGCGCTGGACGTCTCTGTATCTTCTGAAGACATTAAAAAGTGCTACGTTAAAAGTTACGCGAAAAATAATAAGACAGCAAATATTTTATGCATTCATCTTTCATCGACTGATGTTAAACAAAAGATTATGAAGAGCAAGAAAACCGGAAGGAAAAGACTAAACACATCATTATTTGGCGATACTAACAAAAATAGTTCCAGCATATATATTAACCATTTTTTCACAAAATATACTCGTAGTCTATTTATGGCAGCCAAAAAGTTGAAGATAGAGAATAAATTTAAATATTTGTGGTACAGTAATTCTCAGATTTTGTTAAGAAAAGTCGATAAAGGCAAGGTTGTTGCTATAAGATCATTTGATGATTTAACTTTAATTAAAAATGACTAAATTTGTTCGAAAATATGAACGTCAGCTTTGATCTTGTAACCAACAGCCCTGCCTCAAGTTTCGTATCCATTTGTAATGATAGCATTTTTCATGGCGATTTAATTGAAGAATCTGTTTTTGTTGTACATCAAAATATTAGAAGTATTCGGCAAAATTTTGATATATTAGTTAGCAATCTTGAAGCCCTTGAAAACTTACCTGAAATTATTTTTGTATCCGAAATCTGGATTTATTCTTACGAGACCAATGATTACAGTATTCCTGGCTATAATTTTTCCGCAAATACCAATGATTCGTATTCTGCAGGTGGAGTGGGTGCTTTCGTGAAAGATGCGTATGATGAGTGTGATGTAAAGCGTTATAGTTTGTCGAGTGCTGATATTTTGAAAATCTCTTGTTTCATATATAATGAACCATTTACCTTTGTTTGTGTATATAGATTTAATTCTCAGTCGTTAAATGTGTTTCTCGAAGAGTTCTCGAATTTTCTATGCAATGTGAAAGTAGCTAATCTAGTAATTTTAGGTGACTTTAACTTGAATTTGTTAAGCTCATGTCATTCGTTGGATTCTTACCTTGCACTTATTGCCGAACATGGCTTAACCTCTATTGTTAATGAAATCACGAGACCAGTTGGTGGTACCTGTCTTGATCACGTATTTGCTCGATTCTCAAAAATTCAGGCAAATCAATATTTCTGATCACTGCATGACTGGTATTGAGTTTCCCATCTTGGAAAAAAAAGAACGAAAAACATTATTTGCCAAGAATGACAAAAATTAACTTTGAACACCTGAATAGTGTATTGCGCTATTACAATTGGGATGAGGTTTATGCCGAAGAAAATGCCTCTAAGGCTTACGACCTATTTATTAAAATTCTGAAAACCTCCATATCCGCTTCCAGTATCATAGCTGTGCAGAAAAAATCAGAAATAAGGTTAAAGCCATGGATAAACTGAACTCTTCTTCAAAAAATCAAACAGAAGCATAAAATGCGAAAAAGGTGTAGTAAACATCCACTAAATGAGTCTTTAAAAAATCGTTATAATCTTATGTGCCGTAAAATTAATAAGGAAATCCGTCTATGCAGGGATAGTTACTACCATAACCAAATAAGTATGTCGCGAGGAAATCTAAAAAAGAAATGGAAAGTAGTTAACAATATTATTAATCGAAGTATTGGCAAACCAGATACGTCTATAACTTTAAGTAATGGTAATAATTGCATTACCGACCCTCAATTAGGCAAATGTCATTTCCGAGTGGTTCTAATAATCACTATATTGGTATTGGATATGGTCCAATGGATAGCGATATTGATAGTGCTAGCTTCTTTTTTGAACCCATTTCTGGTATTGAGTTATTAAAAAACTATAAACTCTTTAAATAACTCGAATTCATGTGCTAATGATGGTATATCAAATCTTGCGCTAAAAAAAATTGCCCTGAACATTGTTGATATTTTAACGCATCTTTTTAATTCAAGTATTATCACTGGAAATTTCCCTGATGGACTAAAATGTGCCACTGTCATACCACTTTTTAAAAAGGGGAGCAAAAAAGATAAAAATAATTACAGACCAATCTCGTTGTTGCCTTCTATTTCAAAAATATTTGAAAAAGTAGTTAAACGTAGGGTTTTGAATTATCTCGAAAATAATTTTTTTTTTAGCTCAAGCCAATTTGGATTTCGATCAGGCCTTTCTACTGAGGACGCTCTCATGGAATTTTGCTCCTTTTTACATAAAGGATTAGACGATAAAAGATTTTGCAGTGGACTATTTGTGGATATAACCAAAGCCTTCGATATGGTTGATCACACCATTCTTTTGAAAAAATTGTATAATGTGGGCTTCCGTGGTTGTATCTACGATTGGTTCGCTTCTTATCTGAAGGAGAGAAAACAAAAGGTGAAAATAGGAGTCTGTCTAAGCAGCACTAAAACTATTAAACTTGGCGTCCCCCAAGGATCTGTTCTTGGACCTATTTTGTTTTTAATTTACATTAATTCCATTTTTGAATTACCGTTTGCTGGAAAAGTTACGGCCTTTGCAGATGATTTAGGAATCGCTTACAGATCTGAAAGCCCATTGAACTTAGTTGCTGATATAAATCACGACGTTCATTTACTTAGGATTTGGTTTGCTGGACATAAACTTCTAGTAAGTAACAAAACTAAGCTTATTTTCTTTAGCCTTAATGCAGAAGCGACTCCTAATATTGCTGTTACCTTCCATGCAACAAATTGCGCAAGGTTTAATATAATTAATAACGCGTGTTCTGTTCTTAATTCTAATAACTCTTTTGATGCGAATGTAGCCTGTAATGCCAATTGCTTTATAATTGAAAATGTTGACTGCTTTAAATACCTAGGTATTATAATTGACCGACATTTAAGTTGGTCCGAGCATATTTTAAGCCTGAAGCAATATCTTCTTTCCACCATTCGTTGTTTTTATCGTCTTAGAATGTTTTGTTCGAACGATAGTTTAAAAATAATATACTACGGAATTTTTCATTCTAAACTGCAGTATGGAATAAGCTGTTGGATAGCCGCATACTTAAGTAAACTTCAGCAGTTAATTGTTTTGCAAAAATGTGCAGTAAGAAAAGTTTGCAACTCTACCCGGCTAGCTGGTTCCATGCAACTTTTATTTTATTATAAGACATTTAGAATTTTCTTTGTGAGAGGTGGGTACTTGCAAAGTCCTATCTCTGATGCATATACCTTACGGAGCAATTCTCAGTTTTATGTACCAATCCCTGCCTTTCGCACAACAAGCTTTAGAAACTCTTACTCCATTGTTTCATGCAAATTGTTTAACAAACTCCTTGCCGAAATACGAATCTTATCAACGCTGTGCTCTTTTTTGAGAAAATTGAAATGCTGGCTTCTTGATTTCGACCATAATGAAATTGAAGTTTTGCTGCGTTATATTGTTTAGTTACACATATTTGTTTGCTTTTTTCTTTTTTCTTTTTTGCCATGAATCTTGCTTCATTAGCTAATTTTTTATTGATATTTTCATTAGTTAATTTTTTATTGATATTTTTTTGATTTTCTTCTTCTTTACTTATTTCTTCAATTCTTCATCATTAATTTTACTTTTTGAATTTACAAATTTGCTCACCCCACATGAAGTATTTACATTGAAGTGGCATTAGCACTATTTTTGTTCTTGAAATATAAATGCCACTAACTATTCTCTTTCAAGTGTTAATTAAGTTTATTATAAAATGTACATAATATGTTAATTGAGAATAAAGAATCAATCAATCAATCAATCAATTGTGTGTATTGCTCCTTTAGATCACTGTACCTCGCTAGTTTTCTTTCCAGAGAGGTGAATCTTTGAAGGGCAATTCCCTTTGACCTTCCCAATTCAGTTTCGTCTGCCTTGAAGGGAAGCCGAACCACAAACCGTCCTTCCGGATTTCTGATGGTATTTCTTGCAAAGTGGGTTTCGCATCTGCTTCCTTCTAACGTGTGGCATTGCCTTGCTTCCTGAACTTCTTCGACCTTCCAGAACCTCTCAATGTCTTCCTTTAGCTCATCTTCGACGGATGAGATGCCACAAATTGCCGACTGAAGCGATGTGCCTTCCATCTTGCCCCAACTATCCAACCAAGATGTGTATGCTGTAGTAGAGGCAAGCCTGCTCCGATATTTAGCTGTCCCACTGTCAGGAGTTGATAGTATAGTTCAGCTCCGATCAGTACGTCTATCTGTCCAGGTTCGCCGAATTGTGGGTCTGCTAATCTTAGATCTGCTGGAATGTTCCAGGAGGCAGTATTGACCCTCCGAGTTGGCTGATTAGGAGTTATCTGTCGTAAGACAAAGGCCTCCAGATTGACGGAGAAGTCGGATGTTCTGGAACTTAATGAAATATTCACTCGGCGATTTGCTCACTTTCCTCTTTCTCCTATTCCAACAATTCGCATTGTTTCGGTGACTTCTGGAACGTTCAACATTCTCGATAGCTTCTCGGTAATGAAGTTGAGTTGTGACCCAGAGTCTGGCAGTGATATCCTCCAGGTTCACTATTACTGTGCTGAGAAAGACGTAGCCTTTATCTTTGGGTGCTACTGCTGTAGCTGATGTGCTCGGGGCTGATGCTGCCGAGGTTGTTGGCTCCTCGCTCTCAATGGTCCTGTGTAAAAGAGTGTTATGCCGTCCGGAGCATTTGGTGCAATTTCGAGCTGAACATGCTGATGCCGTGTGCCCTGGATTGAGGCAGTTTATGCAGATCTTGAATCTTCGGACTGCTGATAGGCGACATTCTGGGTTGAGTCGCAAAAACTGAAGACATGCATATAGTTGGTGATTGCCGTTACTGCAGCAAACACAGACTGCCTTGCTTGTGTTTCCTGCTGCCGCTGATGTAAAAGACCGGGCTGCTAGTTTTCGGCCGTGCTCCTCTGCGCCACGGCCCTTATTTCCGAGTGTCTCTAAGGATTGGAATCGGATCTCCAAGAAGCTTAGAAACTCAATGAGGGAGGGCAATGCTCTCGGCTGTTTCAACGATTGCTCGTAGAGCACGTGCGTTGCCCGATCTAGTTTTTTCATTAGCAGGTGGACGATGAGCGGGTCCCACGTGCTAATGTCAACTCCAAGGTTCTTGAGACCTTGCAAGCACTCGTTGGTCGTGTCGTGGAGTGCCTTGATACTGCTCGCCGATTCCGTCGCACAAGCGGGCTGCTGAAGCAACCGATTGAAAAAGGCCGTCGATAGCATTCTAACGTTGTTGTACCTCTCTTGGAGCATCTGCCAGGCGGAGGTGTAGCTGTCTTTTGTCAATGGTAGATGACGAATGAGCTTTTCTGCCTCATCTGTCAAGTTGGTTTTGAGGTACCACATTTTCTGGCACTTGGGCATTTGTTGCTGGTCGACCATCTGGGTGAAGAGGTCGAAGAATTGCCTCCAGTTTAGATAATCGCCATTGAATTTCGGGAGCGCAATTTTGGGCAAGCTGAATTGAGCTTGACTGCTGCTTTCTGAACTCCTGGGTGATGCGGATTGTTGCGGCCTGTTATAATCTTCGATTTCTGCCGCGCACCTTACTAGCATTCCTTGGACCTTGTCTTCCATGTCAATATATCTGGAAGTGTCCTTGTTAGATGACGGAGAACTGCTTGTCTCCACCTGGATCGCCTCAATTCGCGCCCAATACTTGTTGATGTTGGCACTGCTGAGTTCCCAAAAATGTTTCGATCCCACTGGTGTGGTTTCTACATTATCCAGGGTGCGTTGCAGCATGGCCATCAAACATTGCTGACGCTGTTTCAGCTGTGCTACCTCGATGTCATTGTTTGCTTGGTCGCCTTCGGTTCTCTTGGCATGGAGAGGTGCTGACGTGTGTGGATTGTCATCAGTCTCCAAATCGTCGGGCTTGCCCTGCATTTGCAAGCGCTCAATTCTGAATGTGAATAGAGTCTTGTGCTCTTCATATGCCAATCTTACGGCATCAAAATACCCCTTTTTGAAATAGGGGTGATCAAGTTGATGGGGGAATGTGCTCCTGATCTCGCTATCTGTTGCGTCGAAGCGTTCCCATTGCTCCTCCAGTCTACGGAGGCGTTCCTCGAAGTACTCCAAGGACCTTCGTGAAGGTGAATCCTTCTTGAAATTAGCGATGATTCGCTCAATTTCCGAGCCAGTTACTTGCTGGCGTGCCGCTTGTTGGTCCATGATGCAGGACTCGATGAACTTAGATCGATGATGGATAGCAGAGCAAGAAAAAGATGTTGTGATCACCAGAATCACGTGATCACCAGAATCACGTCGGGGTCACCAAAATGTACGATCTCTCGTGTGTTGACCAAAGCTCTTAAACCTTGACAACTGTAGGTAATGCTGGTGCGTGAACCAGAATACCTTGTGGCGATGTGGCGATCGTCAACTTCTTTTTCCTTGCACTTTAATTTCCTTGTTAAGACCCCTTACCGCTGGTGGGGGGAAGCCTTAGTGATGTATAATGTTGAACAAATGACTGATATTGAACAAGTGTCTGGTTTATTGATTGAATTGACTTATATACTAACATATTGCTTACTTGGCTAAATGGAAAAGTGCATTGTACTGAATTAAGTTGTGCTGAGTTAGGAGAATAACATTAAACAATTAAGTTGTGCTGAGTAGGAAAATAACATACATTGCACTGAATTTACAAACAAAAATGTGCTGACTTAGGAGAATAATGGGAAAGGTGAATGATTCTGGCTGGGTACGGGAAATGCAAGAGATAGATATGCTAAATCAGCATAATTATGAGTGGTGTTGGGTTGTGGGTATAGCGAATGGGGAAATTATGTGTGCGGGGTAATGACCACTTGAGGTAGGTCAGTGCTGTGTGTAGACAGATAGGTTGCGATGGTTAGTGAACTTGGTATTCTCTTTTAGTTGCTCCAATTTATCTTGTATTTCCTCCAGGGATTGAGTGCTTTTATGAATGATTTCATTCGTACCTATCTGAACCTGTTCTTAAACGTGTTTGATTCAGATATGTAGCGCTGGGGATTAGGAAGCTAGGTTTAAGCCGGAAAATTCTTTACTTGCAGAGGGGAAATATTGCGGTTGTACAATGAACAAAGTGGGTCTTGAGTCACTTTGATAATTGATCGTTTTATCAAGAATTTGAACTTGACAAGGTTTGTTTATTGTTAGGATTCCTTGATCTGTAAGTTTTGGCGTCAACAATACTTTCGAACAGGATATGCGGAGTACTGTGGGTTTAGTGACTGAATACAACCAACTGTTTGGCCTAGTCATTTTGATAAGCGTATCTTGTGAGGGATATTGTACTCAATAATGGCATTGTGTACTATCATTTAGCGGATTAAAGAATATCTTCACAATACATTCTGTTGTGGCAGTTGCTCTTGTTATAGGGATTTCTAGTTTTCCCACATAAGTGGTAACGTTGAACCCACGTGTAATCGTGACAAAAGCTTTTACTTCTTCACCCGTAGGTTAGGTTAGGTTAGGTAGACGTGGCTATCAGCCAAAGCCAACACACTTAGCCCAATGATAGGTCCATTGTGGTACCACACAGATCTGGGGGTAACCCTCACTGCTCGTTGAACCAGTAGGAGCTTCTTATGAAGCGCGAAAAACTTCTAGCGCCAGTGCTGGCTAAGTCGCTTGTGTCATTGAACAAGAAGTCCCCTCGATGGAGATTTCTTCTATGGGAGAGCGCAGGACACGTGCAGAGAAGGTGAAGTACAGTCTCCTCCTCCTCCTCCTCGTCCATGCAGCTTTTGCAGAAGTCATTTGAGCACACACCGAGTCTGGATGCGTGACTGCCTATTAAGCAGTGACCTGTGATAACACCTATAGTGGAGCTAATATGCAGTCGGTTTAATGAGATTAGACACTTAGAGCGTCGCATATCCAGCTCTGGCCAGATCCGCTTAGTCGCTAGACATGTATTGCTACTCGTCCACCTAAGGTTTGTTCTCTCGATTGCGGATAGCTTAAACAAGAGTTTGCAAGTAGCGATTGGTATACCTAGGGAACCTTTATCAGGTAAAGGAGGTAATGTGGTTCCTTTTTTGGCGAGATCATCTGCCCTGCAGTTACCTGGAATGTCCCTATGCCCCGGCACCCAACAGAGGTGAATATTGAACTGCTCTGCCATCTCCGAAAGAGATGATCGGCAGTCTTGGGCTATGATGGAATTTGAAGAGACTGAGTCCAGGGACTTAATCGCGGCCTGACTATCTGAGAAGATACGAATATCCTTTGAGGATATCACATTCCTCTTCAGCCACGTCAGGGCTTCTTTTATCGCCAAAATTTCCGCCTGGAACACGCTACAGTAATCAGGAAGACGGAAAGAGAGGCTAAGATTTAGCTTTTCTGAGAAGACTCCACCACCTACCCCATCGCTAGTTTTTGATCCATCGATGTAACAGTGGATCGATTTATCATTCGCAAATGCATCTCATCCCAGAATGATCTGGAAGGAATGGTGATTTGGAAGTTTTTTCCGAACTGCAAACGGGGTATGGTATAGTCTATGTTTCTGGGTAGAGACTTAAAGGAGGTTAGAATAATGGAGTGGCCAATATTGTTATTGGTCCACTGCGAGGTAGCTTTTAAGCGGACAGCGGAACATGCCGCTGTTTGCATGCTAAATATATCAAGGGGTATCAGGTGTAGCAGAATGTCCAGAGCAGCGGAGGGGGTAGTACGGAGTGCTCCGCTAATTCACAGACACGCTGAACGCTGGACTTTGCCCAGCTTGTCGCGGTTTATAGCTTTTTCTAGAGCAGTCCACCAGACAACCATCCCGTAAGTAAGAATTGGTCTTACCACCGATGTATATACCCAGTGCGTAATGCGGGGTTGTAAACCCCACTTGTTGAAAATTGCTTTTTTACAAGACAAACGTGCTACTGTAGCTTTCTTGACTCTTTCTTGTATATTGGGTTTGCAGCTTAACTTCCTATCGAAGATTAGACCCAAACATTTTGCTTCGTCAGAGAAAGTTAAGCTTGTACCGCTAATAGAGGGAGGGTCAATACATGGGATTTTATATTTCCTGGAAAAGAGGACAAGCTCGGTTTTGTGGGGGTTAACGCCCAGTCCGCACCGATTAGCCCATCTCGTTAGCTTGTTAAGAGCGTTTTGCAGGAGTTCCTTTATAGTGTTGAGGTGTTTTCCAGAGACGGCAATAGCAACATCATCCGCATAGGCAATCACTCTGCAGCATTCCCCTTCCAGGTTTATCAGTAGTTTGTTCACCACCAAGTTCCAGAGAAGGGGAGAAAAAACATCGGCTTGCGGCGTCCCTCGACTGACAGACCTCCTAGCAGATGTTACGCCCAGTTTTGAATTGATAATCCGACTATTTAGCAGTAGATTGATCAATTCACCAAGCGAGCTATCCACATTCAGTTCTGCCAGTGCGTTTGCGATTGCAGATGTGTTAATGTTGTTAAAGGTGCCTTCTATGTCAAGGAAAGCAACCATGGTATACTCCTTGTGATGGAGGGAGTATTCGATTGTGCGTACTAAGGAATGAAGAGCGGTTTCCACCGACTTTCCCTTACAGTACGCATGCTGAGCTGTAGACAGCAATTGCGGGTTTATGTGCATACGGAGGTGGATATCAATCAATCGCTCCAGCGTTTTGAGGAGGAATGAAGATAGACTAATAGGTCTGAGCTCCTTTGGACTGACATGGGAATATTTGCCAGCCTTGGGTATAAAAACCACTTTTACTTCTCTCCAAGCCCGGGGGATATGAACCAGATTTAGACAGCTTTTCATGATCATCTCCAGCACAGGCAGGATGATATCCGCTGACATTTGTAGTTCGGCAGGTATTATGCCGTCTGGTCCTGCAGACTTGAAGGGTTTGAAGCTTAGCGCCCAAGTCAGCTTGTCCCTAGTTATCAGACCGTGAGGGTAAGTTACCTGTGCATGTGACCTGTTAAGGCTATAATTGCCGGTAATATTGGAGCTACCTGGAAAGTGAGTATCAAGTAGCAGATTGAGCGATTCTTCGCTAGATATCGTCCAAGAGCCGTCTGCCTTCTTAAGGCAGCTAGGCATAGTAGGATTTGAAGCAAGGATTTTAGCAAGATTGAAGAGTCTCCTGCACTCCTTTCTAAGTGGTCCCAGCTCAGTGATCCACCATTGAGGCTTCTTTTTCCCCCTAGGTTGTACGAGGGGACACGATGCAGACATTGCTTCGTTAAAGGCCAGGGTAAGCTCATCGACTTTATCGTCGAGCTCGTAGGAGTTACAGGGGGGACTTAAGAGTTCAGAGTTAACACGTTTGTATAGAGTTTCTCTGTATAAAGGCCAGTTGGTTTTCCGAGGATTGCGGAAGGAAGGTTGGCATGGAGGATCAACGTTAAGGTTGAATAAAAGATATCGGTGATCGGAGAACGAGTGATCAGCCGATACTTTCCAACCCGTTATCATGTCGTTGATGGTATCGGAGACAAGAGTAATATCAAGGACTTCTTGTCGGTTTTTGGTAATGAATGTGGGTTCATTACCTAGGTTACAGACAATGAGGTTAGTACTTAAAAGATATTCAAAGAGTGACTCACCTCTGTTGTTAATATCTGAGCTGCCCCATACGGTGTGATGAGCGTTAGCAACACAACCGATTATGAGTTCAGCTTTCTGCCACCTTGCTTCATCGACCAGCCTCTCTAGGTTATCACCAGGACAGGCTCCACGTGATCGTGGGCGAGATAAGCTGATGCCAATCAGAATGATCTGTCTGCAGTCTCCAGTCTTGCCACAGTCATATTTCTATCGCTGAAATTAGGGAGTAAATAAGCATTAATGTTACTTTTCACTAGTATGCACGATCTGGGTTTACCTTTATCAGTCACATACAGTGGGTAGTATCCGGGAGCCCTGAGTCCTCGAATCTGATTGTCTACAATCCAGGGTTCTTGGATCAAGACGATGTCTTCTGCGTCTTTGGCTAGACGAAGAATGAGTGCGGCCGAAACCTTAATGGAGTGTTGGAGGTTAATCTGTACTAGCTGCAGCATTTTCGCTACAATCAGGCAGATATACCTCCACCACGGTGTTGTTCAGGCCTTCCAATTCCGAGGATGAGCTAAGAAGCTCGTCTTCACTCAGACGAACCTTGTCTAGAGAATCAGTCTCCATATCTGACAGGACGTCGGAAGTGGATGGTGATTTTTTGGTAAAGAGGGTTCATCATCCTCCAGCGAGGGGAAGGAGATTGAAGCTCCAGGATCTGAGACTGCGATCATAGACACAGAGGGAGGAGGAGGAGGAGGGGGTAGTTTACCCGCATCCATTTCGTCCTTTTTATAGTCTCGCATTTTGACATCGTCCCATGCGAATCTAATCATGTAGTCGTTCTTGGTCAGAGGAGCCAAGGTTTCTTGGTCGATTACAACCACGACACATCTGTAATCGCCCTTCAGCTCTTCCAGTTTGGCAACCTTCCAGTTGTGGGTCGGAAGTGAAGGGTTATTCAATTGCAGGACTTCCAGGATGCCTTCAGGGGTGGATGGATCCGCAGTGATCCAGATGCGAGATCTTGGTCGGCAGGGGATGTCTTCCCTCGCAACAACCTCGAGCTTTGCGCCAGGCCACACCTCTCCAAGCCTGCTTATTGCAAGCTTGTAGAGATCGGCCGATCTTTGTTCATCACACGCGACCAGTTTGATGTGACCTTGATGCCACCCGCCTTCATGCGTAAGCGGAAGAGGTCCGGGATGATTCCTTATGAAGGTGGAGAAGGAGCGCGAAAGCCGGTGTTGTGCACTCTCTGCCTCTTGGGAACCGAGCTGGTTCCTTCCACTGACCTCTGGCGTTTTATCGACGGGTCGCAGGACTTGAGGATCTGCTGAGCCCAATCTAGTTTGGCTGTTTGTGCGGGCGTCCTATCCTTCTCCGCGATGGTGCCACACATCTGCTGGATCCGGATGGCATTGCGTCGTTGCTTGTAGGACGCCTTGGATCTGTTGATACGGGGACGCTTGGTGTTGGAAGGGAGGGGACCATGATTCACAGTCCCATCACCATCAAGTTTTTTATTGTCAACGCTTTTGCCGACTTTTGCGGGAGGTCCATGTGTAGCCACAGTCCGTCCTACAGTCAGCTTAGAACCGTTGACAGCAGACGTTGTTGTCTTGTTTGGGCCGGCAGAGGGGGGACCATGAGACACAGTCCTCTCCCTGTTGGAGAGGGATTTATTGAGCTCGCAACCACTAGTGGAGGGACCATGTGTATCCACAGTCCCAGCACTAATTGGTGCCATGTGAGCTTTGCCGGCAGACAGCATGGTCGCCGTGCTACCGTCCGGTATAGAAGGAGAACCGGCCGAAATTTTTTTTGTTTTTTTTAGTTTTGTTTTATTTTTGTTCATGTTAGATCCCACGAGTAGCGGAGAAAAGAGGTCCATCTGCACAGAGATCCGCATTGTGTAGATAAGGCTAGTTAATCCGGAGGGCGCCAGGTATCCGGATACTCCGTGGGCGACTGAGCTATTTGATGACTGGGCCCACGTTGACTCTCGGCACGGGTCGTATTACACCTTAGTCCAGCCCAGGTGGTAAAGGAGGGGAAAGGGGAAGGACGTTTTGTCCTGTGAAGGTCACATAGTAGCACGTACACGTACTTAAATTGCGCCTAAGAAAAAGAGGAGAGGGGACGTAGAGTCCGGGTCAGTACTTGGTTGACGCTCGTCAGCAGCCTGTCTGTCATGGGTGGGCCTTAGACAGCATAGCCTGTTGAACCTGCGCCGTAAGCCTTCGCACCGGTACCATCGAATGCAATGATGGTACACAGGGCAAGGTGACTGACCCCGCGAAGGTCTTCACCCGTAAATAGGAGAAACTCCTGGGAGTCTGTTTGCGTAGCTATATGGGAATACTTTATATCACGTACTAAAGAGTGTCCCGCTGGAAAGTGTATCGGGAAACAAAGAACTTTGAAAAATTGCATTTTGGGTAATGCAAAAATTGATAGGATGATTTTTACTACCAGTTTTTCCTGTAAGAGGTGTGACTTTACTTCTGCAGTTTGATATACGAGTAGCATTTGCACACATTTGTTTTCGCAGATTGGGTTCGACCTTTTATATAAATTTGAAAAAAAGTGTTAGGGGAGATAAGTAATGGGTGTATTTGGTTATTTCTGGAAGCTAGTATTATGTCTAATAAAGTGGTTTGGCGTGCTTCAATTTCGAGGACTTGTAGGAGGATACTTGTTACGATCTCCTGCCTCATCTGTACTTTGGTCAACTCGTCGGTTAATTGCATGATTTCGTTTATCTTAAAACCAATTTGTTGCTTCTATCCATTAAAGTTTTTAAAGGCGTTTGGATTTGTTTTAGTGTAGTGCTAACTGCTGATATTTGCTGTTTGTTCAATTCAGCTAGTTTCTTTTCGTCGGTTTGTGGGTCCTCTAGTTTGCTGTAGATTTCCTCTTAATTTTCATTATCCATTGTGCCGAAAAGATAATGAAACACGTTTCCGATGCCGTTGAAGAGTGACCTTGGCTGCCTGGATCTCGGGAGTAGTTCGTAGATTATTTTTGTCCGATTTTTAATAGTTTGGATCACCGCATGTATGTGCCGTTGCCGCAGTGAGCAATGGTCTTGTTAGTGCTATTCTCGCTGCTACACAACTGGCTGACAATGTGTTCTCATGTTCCGCCAGCATTGTTTGGTTTCCTAATTCCGATAGGTCTATTTCGGTGAGCACGGTCCAGGTGTCGTGGTAGACCCATAAACCCTAAATCCTAAACCTTCGAATATTACTCCTGTTTTGTTGAGAGAATATTGCTCCTGTTTTGTTGAGAGAATATTGCTCCTGTTTTGTTGAGAGAATTCACTGTGTATGGTTGCTCGAAAGGTTGACCAGAGGCAAGCAGCATTGTTAAGAAAATAATCATGAACTCCATAATGTACTGTACGAAGATGGAAAAAGGAGAAGTCAGACAGTAAGACCTAAAATGTGTCATGTGTTAGTTTCATTTTGCATTATTCATAGTAAGGCTTTAGTCGATTGTTATGGATCACAATTTCTTTTCTACCAAATTTAATAGCTGTGTTTACGGGTCATTTTATACTTGTTACTGGATAAGGCATAGGGGTAAGGACATATAACGAGTGAGGCCTTATGGTTTTATCGAAATAGTTTTTCGACCTCTGTTTGCTTGCTAAAAGGTTGCGTCTGGCTTTTGAATACGATTTTTGAAGCCTATACTTTAAAAGATGGCAATAGTTTTCATGGTTATATAGGTTTTTAGGTTGGACGGTATGTCAGGCGTAAATCCGTATAGACATTAAATAGGTGTAAGTTTAGTACTATCATGAATACTGTTTTTATACACAAAAGTCGCAGTTCGCAAGAACTGATCCCATGACTTGGGTTTTCATCAGTTATGCTGCGTAAATACTCAACTATTGGTCGGTGTGCCCGTTCAAGTGCACCTTTCGATTGGGGATGGTAAGCTGATGTCTGTATTTTTTTTATTTTAAGTAGTTTGCAGACACCTTTAAATAAATCACTGAGGAAATTTGTCCCCTGATCGGTGACAATCCGTTTAGGAATACCGAAACGTGTAATTATATTATCGAAAACCATTTGAGCCACTGTTTGGGCTTCTGCATTTTGCATGGCATGGCAATCAACTATTTTCGTCAAATTATCCTGAAAAGTTAGGATATAGAAATTTCCAGATTCTGACTGTTCTAAAGGGCCTACGATATCTAAGTAGACCTTGTCAAAAGGTTTTTCAGCGATATCAGTGATGATCATTGGCATTCGTATCAAAGGTGTTGCTTTCATGGTCTGACATTTTTTACATTTTTTGATGTAATTCTTTATGTCTCTGTGCATGTGTCGCCACCAATATTTTTTGCGAATTCGCTTATACGTTTTCACTACGCCTTGATGGCCGCCAAAAATCGAGTCATGATAGTCCTTGAGAATTGTTTGTATTTCCTCGGAGCTACTGATTACTTCTATAGGTTTTGCATTTACCGCCTGTACTTCCTCTTCGCTCTGTGATGCGGCAGCCCCTAGGTTTTCAGAATCGCTTGGTTTGGTCTGTTTGCTATGAATAACCGTAGGTTTTGGCTCCGGGGCTCTACTCTCCTTTGGTGATTGCAAGCGCGTTACAGCATTACATGCTGCTGCACTTATCGGTGTATTGATGAGCTCGCCCGGTGGCCGGCGCACCTCGGCTTGTACCTTAGTTATTAAAGGGTCTGCAGTTTCTTGCATAATTGACTTCGATGAATCCAAATTCGCACATATCCTGCACTCTACAGGTTTTTCTATTTATACCCTATTCTAAGGGTATATTAATTTTGACGCATAGTTTGTAACATACCTTAATATTGCCCGTAGAACCCTAAAAGTTACTATATTTATGATCAGCATCGATAGTAATGTCGATCTAGCCATGTCCGTCCGTCCGTCCGTCCGTCTGTAGCCAAAAATTAGGCCTTTAAACTGGACCTAGAGAGCTGAAATTTTAACCTAATACTCTGTAGGGTCCCGAAATAATCAAGTTTACGAATTTTTGAAATCCGCCCACAGACACGCCCACAAAATCAAAAAAAACAAATTTTGGAAAAAATCGAATTTTGAGCTAGAAAGCTGAAATTTTTTATATATGATCTATGACTCCTAAAACTGCTCGGGATAAAAAAATTTCAAAATCCGCCCACTGACACGCCCACAAATAAATAAAATAATTTTTTTATACCCTATTCTAAGGGTATATTAATTTTTGAAAATCCAAAGTTTCAGCTAGGGAGCTGAAATTTATAGTATATACTCTCTATGGGCCCTTTATGCTCATGTGTAAATATTTTCAAAATCCGCCCGCTGACACGCCCACAATTAATTTTTTTTTTTTTTTTTTTAAAGTTCAAAGTTTGAGCTAGGGAGCTGAAATTTATAATATATACTCTCTAGAGGCCCTTTATTCTCATGTGTTATTTTTTTTTAAATCCGCCTACTGACACGCCCACAATTAAATAAAACATTTTTATTGAAACACCTAAGTTTGAGCTAGGGAGCGTTTTTTTTTATAAAATCCTTTAAATGTTATATAACAAAATATGTAGAGCGTTCTTAACAATTCAACCATACTTAGACTTTTGTCACGCCCACTTATGAGGGATAGGAATAAGAATAGGGTATCCAACAGTTCGCCCAAGCGGACTCTAGCCCGTCCCTATGTTTTTTGTTTCGCTTTCTCGGCTTCGTATTCGGCATAGGTTAGGATTCTATCCATAGCGGTACACCGTTTACGTTTAATGAAACCTTGTGCAGAGTTCGCGCCATTAAATTGTGGAATTCGACTAAGCGCGTCAGCATTGGTATTGTATTTGCCTGGCTTATATTCTATTTTGTAATCGAATTCGGACAATTTGTGGTGAAATGGGACGAGGCGAGTTGTCGGGTCTTTTACGATAAATACTTCCTTCAAAGGCTTATGGTCTGTATATACAGTAAATTTGCGTCCTTGAAGGTAGCATCTGAAATTTTTGGTAGCCCATACGATCGCTAATAACTCTTTCTCAATAGTAGAGTAGTTACGTTCGGCTTTGCTTAAGGTGCGACTAGCATACGAAATGGGCTTGTCTTTTGTATAAATTTACGATAATAGTTTTCTAGACCCAAAAAGAATTGCACTTGCCTAACTATTCGTGGAGTTGGAAAATTATGAACAGTGGCAGCTGTATTGGGATTTGGAAGTGCTCCTTTTTCTGAACATATGTGTCCCAAATAAGCTACTTCCTTTTGTAGGAACCTGCATTTTTCTGGCTGAAGTTTTAAATTATTTTCTCTTAGTCTATTAAAAACTTTTCGAAGTTTGTTGTTCTGATCCGTTAGGCTTTCTCCGTAGATGACCATATCATCCAGATATACAAAGCATTCGATACCCTGTAATCCGGTGAGGACATAGTTCATCAATCGTTGAAACGTAGCCGGCGCTCCTTTTAAACCGAAAGGCATTCTCTTAAACTCATAGTGTCCGTAGTTGGTGCTCAAAGCGGTGTTTGGTTGATCTCTTGGATCTACCATAACCTGGTGGTAGCCACTGGCTAAATCTAAAGTGGAAAAATAACGGGAATGACCGTGTTGATCAAGTATGTCCTCAATACGTGGTAGTGGGTAAGCATCACCAATAGTGCAATCATTCAGTCTGCGATAATCAACCACAACTCTTCTGGTGTTTTCACCATCCGGACCCAGTTTTTTGGGAATTACCAGAAGAGGTGAGTTCCAAGGACTTTTACTAGGTTGAACAACATCGTCTTCTAACATCTCCTTTTATTACTTGCCTCTTCGTCTGAGGTAGTCTATACATTCTTTGGTTTATCGGTGCCTGGTTCAGAACCAATGGTATTTCATGTGTTATTTCGGTTGTACTCGTATATGTAAGGTGATCTCCTTTTAAATGAAAAATATCACAATACTCGTTGCAGAGGCTTATTATGGAGGACTTTTCTTCAGAAGATAGATTTCTTCCGACGTTAGCTCATTTTCAAGTTTTGTTATCCGCAGGTTGTGTTGTGGGTGGAAGTATTTTATGTTCTGAATTAAATGTTTCATCTCTGGGGTATGCTTTTCCGTTTCCAGAGGGATTATATTATAGTTCTGCGCTGGGCTTAGTTGCAGCATTAATTTGTTTATTACAAATGTTTTGTTATGTGTATTTATGGCATTTATTACATATTTATTTTGCCCTGAACGAAAGATACAATTAGAAAGGAAGACTCCGTCGCCTACCTTATCGGGTAAGCAGAGCATTTCTTCCGATAATTCCAAGGGAATTCTTATAAATTTCTGTGATCGTTTAGGCAGACAAATGGGCTTATTTAATACGATGTTCACAGTAGAGGAACTGGAATCTGCTTCACTACAGGAAGAGGTTAGTATGTTTGACCTTTTAATACCATGGCCTTCTTCGCTATAGGGTGAGATTATTATATTTGTATTATTAATATTTCTAGTTTGCCTATTGTCGGCAATTTTTGGGTGGGAGGTACCGTGATTTGTTGAGTTGAGGGGTATGCTGAACAGTTTGGGATTATTTGGTGTGCAAGTAAATTTAAGTAGTTGGTTAGGCCCTTCCACGTTGCAATTTTTTGACAGGAAATCGTTTCCAAGTATCCCGTCATCCGGAAACGCAGGCGTATTACCCAAAACTTGGAAAGTGCATGGAATTTTAGTGTTAAATTTAAAATGTCCCTGACAAGTTCCAACACTCTTTCCGTTTCCAAATGGTGTTTGCAAGAGGCAGGCGTTATGGGTTTCTAATTTTATTTCTGGCTTGAGTGAATTTTCTTTGATAAGACAACTTCGGAGCCGGTGTCTACAACTAGTTTTGCGTGACCGTTTAGGCCTATGTCGAGAGGAAGAATTATTGTGGGGACACCGTGTTCGGGCTTGCGAAAGTGCCTTTTGGGTTTTTTGTTATGAATTAACGTCGAGCCAGGTGTTTGGGACTCGACAGCTGGGAGTTTCCCTGGTTCTCCGATTCCCATTTAACCTTTTGCCTACATTCGGTGACTTCATGGCCCGGTCGACCACAAAAATCACATTTTGTTTTTATATTGTAGACCCTAGGGACGTTTTGCGGCGAGCTGTTGGCCGCCTGGTTTGAGGGAGAATTTTCATATTCTCTTGCAGGATTTCGTTGGTTGAAGTCCTTTTTCCTATTATTGGCATACTTATTGTTAGCTCGTCGGCAGTCTCTAATGTCTTGATTGTATAACCTGCAATTTGTGCAGAAAGGTGTATTTTTTCTACTAAAACAATCACTGTATGTATGCCCCGTCTTTCCACAGAAACTGCAAACTATCGAATGATTAAGTCTATTATTTTGTAAAGTGTTCGGGACAATGTTATTTTGAATATAATCATGGTATTGCTTCATGTTTGAAACGAAAGATGTTTGCTGGTTTAGGTGTGGTTGGGAGAAACTACTATTGTTCTCGGACCATGGGTTCGAGAAACTATTATTAAAAGGTGGATAAATAGGGGCTTGTTGAAATTGGGTATTTGAATTCATATTTTGTGTTGTTGGAAGGACCGATTGTTGCAACCGTTCAATATCTAATGCTCTTTGCACTAGTTTGTCTATATGTTCTTCCCCTATCGTTAATAGATATTGGCAGAGATAGGGATTAGAGACTCCGGTCTTCAAGGCGTTCCTTGCAAAATCTCCCAGCTGTGTTTTCACAGCTGGCGCTACAACTGAGCCATATGTAACCTCACCCCTTTGCTGACTGGGTGGTGTACAACCTCCCCGATCCCCTAGATGGCGCACTAAAGCGTCAGGGAAAATAAATGTTGGAAGGGTCGCCCGGTCCCCGCTTACAGGCGCTTAGGACTTGGCGGACCCTCACGATCGGGAAGGGGTGTCCGACCACTGGCAGCTAGGCACGATACCTCCCCGCGCTAGCTCGTCGGCGGGAGTGGGAACTTGCTGCCAGTTCGGACGCGGGCCACATTATTAACGTGCCTGCACTCCTGGAAGGGAAATACACAGAGTACCTCCACTTCGTAAACCTCCATTCGACCTGCACCGGCCTGATATTACGCCGTGCCTGGTCGCTGTTAATTGGGAAAAAAAGAAATAAAATAACGGAGGCGGTACTACCGCCGCCTCAGCTTGCCAGGGACCCGAAGATACGTTGATCCGTGATGGAGTTGTTAACTCCTAGCGCCTGCTACTTCGACCTGAGAAGCATCCTCTGCGACGAACAGCCCCGTAAAGGGGTGATTTGGGGAAAAAGGTTGGAATGCTCCCCGTGTGCTGGCCCTCCCCGTCGCGCTTATGCGCGAACTCCTTTGGCCACCGCGCCGCACTATTGCGATGGCCCCTAAATTGAAGAGGGAGTCAGGCTGCTTTATGCGAACTTAACGCCTGCTCCCATCTGGTCTCTTTCTCTCTTACACTCCTCCCTTCCGAGCCTTCCGCTCTTCCCTCACCTCAAGTTTACCAAACGTCCATGTCCCGGACGGCTAATCGACGAAGCCTACTAAAAGAATTTTAGTTTGGGGGTCGGATGCTTAGATCCACAATTCATTTTTATTAGTGAAAGTGAGAATAAAAAAAATAACTTAAAACTACTGTCTACTTAAACTACGTTACAATAGGACTTTACTTTCATATGGACATTTGAACAGAATGTTCAAGGTCAATCGTCCTACGATCGTCAAACAAAAAGAGAAAAAAACGAATGCTAATTGAGACATATCAAGAAAAAATAAAAATAACATAAAAATCCACGAGTATATCAAGCGTCTGTTAAGAAAGGGTATGTCAGACAAAATAAAATGCATGAGCGTACGCGATAGTATACCCGATGTATATATATATTATCGCCATGTACTTTCCCTTGACTGGGACTACGAAAGAGGATCGCAACTGGAGTGAGTTTGGGCGAGCGACGTAAAAACCAAAAAAAAGAAAAACCGATAAATTTACGTGAAATCCTGAAACACGTAGGTTGCTTCTGTTGAGGCATACAAGCATATTTGTTTTCTTTTTTTTCTTTGTTTCTTCAAGAAAAATATAATGAACCGAATGCGAGTTATGTAAACAACAATAAAAAGTAAATTAAATGACCGGACTTACGTGGTTCCTTCCCTCGATGTGCGCACTTCGATGAAATGTACCTGAGCCTGTAGAAAAATATTGCAAAAAAAAATACACATATACTTTATCACACCCTATGCCTCAATGGCCTTGAGTAAAATCTCGCGCCGATTCCCTCGATCACTTATTTAGTCGCGACGGCACGGGCCAAACAAATTTATATTAAATCCCCATCCCCTAAGAGGACGAAATATGTTGGGATATCCCGGCGTTTGAATATTAATTGGTAATCGAATGAACACAAATTGTACAAAAAAGAATTGAATTAATTAGTTTTGATCGTTGAGATCCTTTTTACTTCCTCCACAGAATGATAGGAAGAACGAGAACAAGAAAAAGTATTTTGAATTTCTAATTCGCACCTGGGGTTAATGACCCATGACCAAGGCGCTAGTCGAAGAATGGAAAACTAGTGTGACGGGGCCGTGGAGGCAGGTCATGACTGAACTTCACTCGCGTGCTTGATTCACTTATATGCAATTTAATTACCTTCACCCTTAGGGGGTGGGAATAAAAAAAATTAATTTAGTTCCTCTATCTTAAGCAAAGAAAAACCCCAAATGGGTTGAATACGTAAACGCTAATGTAGATGCTAATTGGATTATACAGAGAGCAAAAAAATAACATAAAACCGGCACTGCTTTAAGAGTAGAACTACAAAAAAAAATCACTCGGGGGTGGTTGCTCCAGACCCGGACGGCGAAGCTTTTGCCGCATGCGCTGGTGACGTGAGGCGCGTTTGTCGCTGGTGACAGTGACGCGGAAGATACTTCCGTTTGTCGCAGGTGACAGGGACGGTGGTGCGCGTTTGTCGCTGGTGACAGTGACGCGGAAAATACGGCCGTTTGTCGCTGGTGACAGGGACGGTGGTGCGCGTTTGTCGCTGGTGACAGTGACGCGGAAAATACTGCCGTTTGTCTCTGGTGACAGGGACGGTGGCTGAGTCTCCTAAGAGACGACCTGGAGTGGCTGCTGCCGCTCTCTTGACACCGTCCAACTATGGACGCGTGTCGCTTGGACTCCTAATTATGGGTGGTCTACGCTCCGGGTGCCTGCGTACAACACATGGGATTAGTTTAATCTATCTGGTAATTAAAAGAAGGTACCACACTCTTACCTGCACTCTGCGGTCTCCGCGTGGTTCGTTTCTTAGTTCCCGGGCGGGGAGTGACAACTCGACCGACGCGCCTGTCTGTAACGTTGGGACGGATTCGTCTCTGAATTTATTCCTCCTTGAATGTGGTGCTGGCCTAATCCCGGCGCACTACTAGCTGGACTAGATGCGAGTGTCCAATATCGCGGCGTGCTTCGCCTGCCTAGAAGTGTGCGGTGGATTTATCCAAATCCGCGCCGCGCCTCTCCTGGGAGGTTCACGGACGATCTTTCCTGCGGACTGCGCTGGTATTTCAGCGACTTTCTTGTTCCGATGCTGTGATGAGTCAAGATTAAAACTTGCTTAATAGGTGAGTGTTCCGACGACTTTTTTTTTGGAGGTTGGGAGTGACGTCTCACAAAACAGGTCTGGACTGCCTGGTGGTGGTATTTGAAGTGACAGATTAATGGGTTTTCATTTCTGAGGTTTGCATGTCGTCGCAAATGACCGCGTTCAGCCGCGAAAAATTACCTATTTCGGTAAGATGCCACGGGGGATGTTCGTTTGACGTCAGGATTCAGGTGTTCCTTAGTGATGGTATTCCATTGGGAATGCCGATGGACTAGTTCATGTCTTTAAGAGGTGTCATGGTTCGTTACACCACTTACGCTTTCCGAGTCTTGCGATGGAAAACGCTAAGGAACACGGACCCTGCACCTCGATGACGCTGGTTGTCGAATCTTCTCCGAGTCTCGTGCGCAGGCTGAGTTGGTCGGGCCGCGAAATGTACCTTATCGGGTTCTTCCCTCTCTTTTTTTTTCTTTTGTTTTTATTTCCTATTTTATTAACAATAGGTGGTCGAACTTGGTATATGGTCTTATTAGTTTTCTTATGGGGGGAGATGGGATACAATTTGAATACTACTCCTCCTGGGATAGGATGGGATAGGGGGGGGGGGGGGGGGCAATGCGCGCTATGCATTCGCTCGTTGCGGCTGGAAGTCGGTGCATCCCTGGCAAAAAAAAAGGGTTGCTTGTGCTATGATGGATCTCCTCGAACGCAGAAATGGTTTTGTGACTCGAAGATCCGGTAGCTGGTGTTTAATATAACCGACGCTGCCGGTGATCTGACGGTCTGAGTCCATGTAGAACTAGAGTCCGACGAATCTGCAAGCAGTACGTCGGTGCGCCTACTATGACTTTGTCGAGTTGCCTGGGAGCTCCGAACTTCTGCACGCTAATCCGAGACTCCAGTTTCTTCCTCTTCGTACGCCCTCGGAAGCGGACTAGGTCCGATTGCTCTGCCTTCAATACCCTAAAGCCTAATGTGTCTACACTCTTAGGTACGTTTGGCGCTTGTCGAAGCTTACTTATAGATGATGACGATGATGGGGGCACTTCGGGGTGTTCGAATCCTTGTCCTTACCGCCGGATGTCCTTCGAGTGGAATAGACCCAGGTCATTTCCTTGCTCGTCCGCCAATCGGTATAAGGTTCCCTTGACTTCGGTAACTAAGGCTTTCGTGAACTTCCGTCCGAATTTGGCGTTGTATCCCTTGGGGAAATTACTCTGGGTGTAGTTCCGTTTGTAGACGCAGTCACCTACCTTGAACGTGTTCGGGTTGCATCGTAGATTATATCTCCTCTCGTATTTAGCGTGCGCTTTTTCTAGCGAATCCTTCACAAAAGCGTGCAGGATGTTCATCTTGTTGCTTTTAGGAATCACTTCCAGCTCGGAATTATTCAACCCCTCTAGTTCTCGAAGGAGTGAATATTCACTTCCGTGCTCCATCATCCGTTGGCCGAAGACTACCTCATACGGGGACATGCCTACTACCGAATGGAATGAGGTCCTTAAGGATCAGCCTATAGCGTTCAACTGAGCGTCCCACGTCGAGTGGTCTTTGGAGATGTATGCGCGTATCGCAGCTACAATCGAGCGGTTAACCCGCTCGCTTGCGTTGGCTTGGGGAGAGTAGAAAGCCGTTCTCAGGTGGTTGATTCCGAATGCCGCCATGCAGGTGGCAAATTCCTTACTGACGAACTGCTTACCGTTGTCGGACAGTAGTGACTCCGGGACTCCAAACATCGTGAAGATATCTTCTTGAAGGATCTTAATAGCTGCTTTCGAAGTAGCTTTTCGCATCGCTTTAATGATGGTAAATTTGGAAAACTGATCCAGGCAGATAAAGATGTGGGTGTTTCCGCTTTTGGAGCGAGGGTAAGGTCCCAAGAAGTCTATGAACAGATGTTGGAACGGTCGATCTACGGTGAAAGCTTTCCCATTGTCCCTCTCAAGGTGGTTGTGGGGGCCTTGGTGGTCTTACAAACTTCGCATTGGCTAATGACTCGATGGACCTGCGAGGCCATACTGCGCCAGAAAAATTGTTTGCGCAGTCTATCGAGGGTCTTGGCAATACCTCCATGCGCTGCTGTGGCTGGGCAATGGGCTAGTTTGATCAAGGGCATGGTCAGCTCGCTGGGGACCCAGAGTCTCCAGGTCTTAGTGTCCCGTACCGGGTTTCCCGTGTTTCGGAGGACCTTCTTGAATAGGAGGTTGTTCACGATCTGCAGATCTGGCAACTGGTCTTCATGACGTTTAACAGTATCACGGATCTGCCGATAGCGTTCCGAGGAGAAGCTCGGATCCGACAGGTCGATACGCAGGACTTCGGAATCGTCGTTTGCCATCGAGACCCCAGAATGGAGAGCGTCTACCTCGTGCACGCGGGATAGCGCGTCTGGCACGACGTTGAGACTTCCCTTTCTGTGCTCCATGTCGAATGAGTACGCCTGCAGCTCCAGACTCCAGCGGGCCAATCTGCCCTTGAGCTCGCTCTTGCTCATAAGCCATTGCAAGCTCGCGTGATCGGTGATAATCTTGAAGTGGTACCCCTCGATATAGGCTCTGAACTTAGCAATTCTCTTGATCGCCGCTAAGCACTCCCTTTCGGTTACGGTATAGTTTCTCTGTGCCGAGTTTAGTTTGTGCGAGTAAAAGTAGATAGTTCGCTCGTTCCCCTCTGGGTCGAGTTGGCTTAACACTGCTCCGATACCAGTGGAACTGGCGTCGCACGAGATCACAAACTGCTGATTGAAATCAGGGTTGGCTAATACTGGGGCACAGGATAACTTTTCCTTAATCGCCTGAAATGCCGCTATACCTCGGTCTGAAATGACGAATTTGACCCCCTTCTTAAGGGTGTCCGATAAGTCGCTTGCCATGGTGGAGAAGTCTTTGACGAACCGCCGGTACCATCCCTCCATGCCCAGGAATCTGCGGACTTGTCGGGCAGTGTTGGGCACCGGAAACTCACTTATGGCTTGCACCTTGCTCGGATCGACTTTGAGAATCCCTCCTCCTACGATAAATCCTAAGTATTTTAGCTCTCGGAAGCAGAGCTTTGACTTTTCCAAGTTTATGGTCAAGCCAGCCTCTCCCAATCTGCGAGCCACTCCGGACAGGAGTTCAAGGTGTTCTTCGAACGTACTCGTGATGATGAGTAAGTCGTCTAAATAGGCGAAGACTTTATGTCGCCATTCAGCCGGGATTACTTGATCCATTAGGCGGCATAGCCTCTGCGGCGCATTACATAGCCCGAAGGGCATAACCTTAAATTGGTATAGAGGCCTCCCCGGGACAGTGAATGCGGTCTTTTCTTTGCTTTTTCCGTCAAGCGGTATCTGCCAAAACGCATCCTTTAAGTCCACGCTGGACATATAGTGCGTATCGGGCAGCCGTGCCAACAAACCCTCAATATTTTGGAGAGGATATGCGTCCTTCTTAGTGACGCGGTTCAGTTCGCGCACGTCTAAGCACATGCGATGCTTATCGCCTCTCCTTACCAAAACTACTGGGGAGCTCCAAGCGCTCGGACTGACCTCGATGACATCCATAGCTAACATTCGGTCCAGCTGGGCGTAAAGGATGGCCTCCACCGCTGGTGAAACTGGGTAATGCCTCCTCTTAATCGGGGCTGCATCGCCGGTGTCGATGTCGTGAGTCATAAGGTGAGTGCGTCCTAAGCCTAGAGTGGCGAAGGATGGAAATTGTCTGAGAGTCCCTTCGAGGAGCTGGATTTCCTCGGCAGAGAGGACGTGCTTCTGGGAAAGGATCTCGCTTTTGGGGATCGAATCCCCTGTCATGTCTATTCCTACCGCGATGGTGCACATCTCTGCAAGGCGACCGTTCGACTTGGATGAACTGTGTATCACCTTTGGCGCTAAATCGTACTTCCTCCAGAAGTCCACGCCAAGGATCAAGCTTTGCGCGATAGATGGGACTATGTATAGGGTGAGGTCTTCCTCCCTGTCTGCATAGGATATCTTGGTGTTTACTACACCGATGATTGGTTGAGAACGACCATCTGCGGTGGTGACTACCGCTGAAAATTTCTTCCAAGGTATGTGGTTCTCCGTAAGGTGTCCCACTCCTGCACCGCCTAATACGCTTATGCATGCCCCGGTGTCGAGGAGGCCTGACCAGGTTCGGTCGAAGAGGACTACGTCCGCGTACGGTCGCGGATCTCCTTCGGTGCGCGGGGTGACTTGCAGAGTGGTTGCAGCGATTGCCGCTCGAGTCTTCCGCTTGTGGTGGAAGAGCTTCCGGACTTTTTGAAGCCGGGAAGTTGGAAAAGTTTCTCCGAAAATGCGTTGCCGAGCTAGTTGATAGTCGGACCATCGCTGGTCGAAGGTCTTGTGCGGTCTAAAGGTCTTAACTGGGGTGGTTGTCGTTGAACTAGGATCCCTAACGCCCGAGGGGAGCGTTTCCGCAGGTCGTCTGAGGATAGCGGTTTTGGTTGTTTGGGGATCGCCTAATTCTCTATGGCCGGTTTGGGGTTCCTCGAACTGCCCTCCCCGGTACGAGGGTAGTTCGGTCTGGGGTTTTCCCGACATCTTGGGCAGGTGCTTGCGAATACGTTCTCGTACCCGCATCGTAAGCAGAATGGACGCTGGGGCAACTTAAGACAGTCAAACATCGTGTGGCCAGGTTCGCGGCAGATCCAACAAATTAGCGTGCTGCGATCCCGCTGGCGATACCCGATTCCATCTACCCTGTCGTCCGTCGAGTTTGATGCAGGCTCTTCGGCTTCCGTGAGCTCGTTGACATGTCTTCGGAGAGGAACTCCCGGGGTAAATCGCGCCTTTGGAGCGGGACTGCTCTGCGAGTCAGCCAGGAAGCGCTCTATGCTTCTACAAACGAAGACCAACTCCGCTATATCCGAGGTATTGAACGTCAATAGGTGTTGGCCTATCTGTCGATTGACATTCCTTTTCACGATCTCTATCAGATCTCTATTCGGTTTTGGATACTTTAGCCGGGCGTTCAGCCTTAGGACGTTCCCATAATAGGAGTCGAAGGACTCTTTGTCACCTTGATGTCGGGCCGACATTTGACGAAAAATGTCAAAGTCGGTTTCCAAACTTCGGTATTGCTCTAAAAGGGCCAGGCGTAGAGCCTCCCAAGTGGCATTGGGATTCCTCTTAATCCATCCCCAAAACCATAACTTGGGTTGTCCACGCACCAGGTGGTGGAAATTGAGGACTACGTATGCCCACGTCGCGTTGCACGACTCTCGCTGACGGTTTACCTGTAGCAGGAAGTCGTCGATGGTCAGCTCCTCGTTATCAAATTGCAAGTCCCACTTGGGGATATTATGATAGCGAGGGAACGAGCTCGCTTCAGACGGACCCTGCGACGGGATTTGCGGTACGCCGCTCTGACGAGGGGTTGACCCGTCGAGGTTAAGATTGCCTAACTGCGCCAGAAAGTTGTCGACGTTGGCGCTTCTCGCCATATGAACCGGGTAAACTGGAGGGTTCACGGTCGATTCATCTCTGGGCGGAGAATTTGTCCCTAGTATGTATTCAGACCGTCGGTCGAACTGGTTTGCCGCTGCCTGTTCGGAATGAGGAACATGCAGGGAAGAGGAAGCTGGGAAGTCCTCGGGCTCTAGGGCGGGAGCAGCACCAGCTGTGGCCGGTCTTGATCGGATAAGTGCGTTTGGCCCCAGCACGGCCTCTCGTAACACCACGGCCATGTCCTGCCGCATCACCGCACGACTACGGTCCAACTCCTCTCTGATAAATCTCAGCTCTTCAGCTCGCCTCAGACCCACCGTGGCCGTAACAACTTGGTTCACGTATCGTTCGAACTGAGCGCTGTCGTTTGGGTCGGCTCTGCCCGGAGTTGCGGGGAATACGCCGCATCCCGGATGAAGGGGTGCTCGTGACTCTGAAAGCTTGGATAATACCGTTGCGGCAGAAGTACCCGAAGGGTGCTCCTCGTCATGAAAGCCGCTAATGGGGAAGGGCCCCAGCCTCTCGGGTAGAGGTGCTAGTTCCGCTTCCATAACTTGTCTGTTCATTGCAGTGCCTCGCGAGTCCTGAGCGACTGATGCGCCCGGAAGATCGCTGGGATCAGCAGGTCTTGTTCTCTGGTCGATGATTCGACCGGAACGGTTTGGTTGATCGGGTTGTCTGGACGGGGTTCCTCCCCGACCTGCGCCTCTGGCCGTGCGTCGAGATTGCTTCCCCAGGCTGTCGACCCGTCCTGAGTTGGAAGGATTCGGCATCCGGAGCTTTGAGCTCAGCGAGGATGGTCAAAACTCTTACACGAGGGACGAAGTTAGTTAATAAAATTGGGCAATTCTGGCAGTTCAACTGAGGTGACTGCCAGACGATAAGACTGGTAATGGGTTGAGATATGCGGGAGTTTAGGTCCTTATGTAGGGTGACCGAAACTTCCGCAGATGCGAAGTAAATTTCTCCCCAAGAGGAGTATATTCTCGATGATAAATCAAATATATAATGCTTAGGACTAAATGCTTAAGCTAAGGAATTTTTCCGTTTCCTGCTTAACGATACTTAACTACGTTATAGTTTATATGGGGTTTATATGGGCAAAAAAAATGTCAATGATCCCGTTCAGGTAACTTCTGATAGACGGGGAAGATACATATATGAGCTAAGGTATATGTGAGTTTTTGGATAGTTATAATTAAAGATAATTCGAAAAAAAGGAAAAAAAAGGTATGTTCTTATCACTGTAATTTTCAGTACTGCTACTACATTCGGATGAGGGAAGAGTGTTTCGCCCTCTTCGGAGGAGTGTCCTGGTCCGTGACCGAACCAGTTGAGAGCTATGAGGAAGAAAATGTTCTCCCTCCGTCGTGCTTCTCTTTTCAGGTGCTTCTTCTTTCAAGTGTTTCTATTCGGATTCGTTCGTTCGAGGTCGAGCGTTGAGGTCGTCGTAACTCCGTCGCCGTGCAGCTTCAGTCACGCACGGGGAACATCTTCACCCACGCGCCGGCCTGCGCGCGCATCGGGGCCAAGCGACCTCCGACTGTGTTTCCTGATACTACAGCGTTGTTCCCACGTAGTCAGGGTAGAGTGGAATCCATACAACAGACGAGTTAAGCAAGCCTCTTGCCTACTCCGGCTATGGTATTCCAACTCCTCTTCGAGGGCACGCGTATGTTCGCGTCATTCCCGCATCTACAACAGACGAACGTGGAGAACTACTTCTATCCACGCTCCGGCTAGAGCTGGGATGTCCGCAAACAGATCGGCCCGATTCGCAAAGCGTATCGGAATGTGCCGCGGGGATTTGTGCACCCACGGTCCTCTCGAAGGAGATATCGATGCTTCCTTGACCTTGGAAGCGAATAAAGATGGTGGTTGGGAAGCCTCCGTACAAGAACAAAAATTCGGGACGGGGCTAATAAACGGAACTAAACAATTTTTTTTTAAACTTGAAATTTATAAATTTTTATTTGGGCGCTTACGGATCACTTCGGGCCCCACATTGGGCGCCACCTGTAACCTCACCCCTTTGCTGACTTTGTGGTGTACAACCTCCCCGATCCCCTAGATGGCGCACTAAAGCGTCAGGGAAAATAAATGTTGGAAGGGTCGCCCGGTCCCCGCTTACAGGCGCTTAGGACTTGGCGGACCCTCACGATCGGGAAGGGGTGTCCGACCACTGGCAGCTAGGCACGATACCTCCCCGCGCTAGCTCGTCGGCGGGAGTGGGAACTTGCTGCCAGTTCGGACGCGGGTCACATTATTAACGTGCCTGCACTCCTGGAAGGGGAAATACACAGAGTACCTCCACTTCGTAAACCTCCATTCGACCTGCACCGGCCTGATATTACGCCGTGCCTGGTCGCTGTTAATTGGGAAAAAAAGAAATAAAATAACGGAGGCGGTACTACCGCCGCCTCAGCTTGTCAGGGACCCGAAGATACGTTGATCCGTGATGGAGTTGTTAACTCCTAGCGCCTGCTACTTCGACCTGAGAAGCATCCTCTGGGACGAACAGCCCCGTAAAGGGGGATTTGGGGAAAAAGGTTGGAATGCTCCCCGTGTGCTGGCCCTCCCCGTCGCGCTTATGCGCGAACTCCTTTGGCCACCGCGCCGCACTATTGCGATGGCCCCTAAATTGAAGAGGGAGTCAGGCTGCTTTATGCGAACTTAACGCCTGCTCCCATCTGGTGTCTTTCTCTCTTACACTCCTCCCTTACGAGCCTTCCGCTCTTCCCTCACCTCAAGTTTACCAAACGTCCATGTCCCGGACGGCTAATCGACGAAGCCTACTAAAAGAATTTTAGTTTGGGGGTCGGATGCTTAGATCCACAATTCATTTTTATTAGTGAAAGTGAGAATAAAAAAAATAACTTAAAACTACTGTCTACTTAAACTACGTTACAATAGGACTTTACTTTCATATGGACATTTGAACAGAATGTTCAAGGTCAATCGTCCTACGATCGTCAAACAAAAAGAGAAAAAAACTAATGCTAATTGAGACATATCAAGAAAAAATAAAAATAACATAAAAATCCACGAGTATATCAAGCGTCTGTTAAGAAAGGGTATGTCAGACAAAATAAAATGCATGAGCGTACGCGATAGTATACCCCGATGTATATATATATTATCGCCATGTACTTTCCCTTGACTGGGACTGCGAAAGAGAATCGCAACTGGAGTGAGTTTGGGCGAGCGACGTAAAAACCAAAAAAAAGAAAAACCGATAAATTTACGTGAAATCCTGAAATATTTTTATCCCTACACGTAGGTTGCTTCTGTTGAGGCATATACAAGCGTATTTGTTTTCTTTTTTTTCTTTGTTTCTTCAAGAAAAATATAATGAACCGAATGCGAGTTATGTAAACAACAATAAAAAGTAAATTAAATGACCGGACTTACGTGGTTCCTTCCCTCGATGTGCGCACTTCGATGAAATGTACCTGAGCCTGTAGAAAAATATTGCAAAAAAAAATACACATATACTTTATCACACCCTATGCCTCAATGGCCTTGAGTAAAATCTCGCGCCGATTCCCTCGATCACTTATTTAGTCGCGACGGCACGGGCCAAACAAATTTATATTAAATCCCCATCCCCTAAGAGGACGAAATATGTTGGGATATCCCGACGTTTGAATATTAATTGGAAATCGAATGAACACAAATTGTACAAAAAAGAATTGAATTAATTAGTTTTGATCGTTGAGATCCTTTTTACTTCCTCCACAGAATGATAGGAAGAACGAGAACGAGAACAAGTATTTTGAATTTCTAATTCGCCCCTGGGGTTAATGGCCCATGACCAAGGCGGTAGTCGAAGAATGGAAAACTAGTGTGACGGGGCCGTGGAGGCAGGTCATGACTGAACTTCACTCGCGTGCTTGATTCACTTATATGCAATTTAATTGCCTTCACCCTTAGGGGGTGGGAATAAAAAAAATTAATTTAGTTCCTCTATCTTAAGCAAAGAAAAACCCCAAATGGGTTGAATACGTAAACGCTAATGTAGATGCTAATTGGATTACACAGAGAGCAAAAAAATAACATAAAACCGGCACTGCTTTAAGAGTAGAACTACAAAAAAAAAAATCACTCGGGGGTGGTTGCTCCAGACCCGGACGGCGAAGCTTTTGCCGCATGCGCTGGTGACGTGAGGCGCGTTTGTCGCTGGTGACAGTGACGCGGAAGATACTTCCGTTTGTCGCAGGTGACAGGGACGGTGGTGCGCGTTTGTCGCTGGTGACAGTGACGCGGAAAATACGGCCGTTTGTCGCTGGTGACAGAGACGGTGGTGCGCGTTTGTCGCTGGTGACAGTGACGCGGAAAATACTGCCGTTTGAATCTGGTGACAGGGACGGTGGCTGAGTCTCCTAAGAGACGACCTGGAGTGGCTGCTGCCGCTCTCTTGACACCGTCCAACTATGGACGCGTGTCGCTTGGACTCCTAATTAAGGGTGGTCTACGCTCCGGGTGCCTGCGTACAACACATGGGATTAGTTTAATCTATCTGGTAATTAAAAAAAGGTACCACACTCTTACCTGCACTCTGCGGTCTCCGCGTGGTTCGTTTCTTAGTTCCAGGGCGGGGAGTGACAACTCGACCGACGCGCCTGTCTGTAACGTTGGGACGGATTCGTCTCTGAATTTATTCCTCCTTGAATGTGGTGCTGGCCTAATCCCGGCGCACTACTAGCTGGACTAGATGCGAGTGTCCAATATCGCGGCGTGCTTCGCCTGCCTAGAAGTGTGCGGTGGATTTATCCAAATCCGCGCCGCGCCTCTCCTGGGAGGTTCACGGACGATCTTTCCTGCGGACTGCGCTGGTATTTCAGCGACTTTCTTGTCCCGATGCTGTGATGAGTCAAGATTAAAACTTGCTTAATAGGTGAGTGTTCCGACGACTTTTTTTTTGGAGGTTGGGAGTGACGTCTCACAAAACAGGTCTGGACTGCCTGGTGGTGGTATTTGAAGTGACAGATTAATGGGTTTTCATTTCTGAGGTTTGCATGTCGTCGCAAATGACCGCGTTCAGCTGCGAAAAATTACCTATTTCGGTAAGATGCCACGGGGGATGTTCGTTTGACGTCAGGATTCAGGTGTTCCTTAGTGATGGTATTCCATTGGGAATGCCGATGGACTAGTTCATGTCTTTAAGAGGTGTCATGGTTCGTTACACATACTTAAAATCCGCTGCCTCCTTGCAAAGCTGCAGCATCTGCTTTAACCTAGCTGTAAAAGCGATGAGAGCTTCCAAGGGGTATTGTTTCATAGTAATCAATTTATTTACCACTTCTTGGTAAGTTTCCCTTGGTAAATATGTGCGGTTGAGAAGCTTTTCCGCATCCTCGAAGGACGTTATTTGATTAGATGCGACTAACAAATAAGCAGCACCTCGGAGTCTCGTTGGAAAAATCTGAACGAACGCTTGGTGTTCTTCCTCAGGTAGACATTCAATTACCTTCTTATAACACCCTAAAAACGTCTGTAGTTCGGTGCTCAATGAAGGGTTTTGTTCACCCGAGAATATTGGGACTAACTGAGCTCTAAGCTTTGCGATTTTGCAGTAGTCAACCGACATTTTAGAATAGGTTTCTGGTTTATTTTCTGTGGCATAGGTTTTAATGGGAATTTCCTGTTCAGATCGCTAGCTCCTAAATCACTTTCACTATTCTTTAAATAACTTTCACTACTATCTTTACGTGTTAGTTTATTTTCTAATTTGAGAGGGTGCGATTGACATTGAAAATTTAACAGTTCCCTGTGCAGTTGCTTCATTTATATTACTAATTTTACTGAGTCTCTGCTCACGGGTTTTTTTCAACTTCCTGTTTAAATGTTCACACAGCAGAACTGTTAAATTTTCACTGTCTCGTGCTTTCTGTAATACTACTTCTAAATATTCACTTAAACTTACACTATTTTTGGTTGGTAACACCGTCCCGGATCGTAGTCTTCTTGGTGAAACTGTTGGTTGGGGTAGTTGCGGTGGTTGTCCTGGTGGTGTTTGGGGTAGTTGCGGTGGTTGTGCTGGTGATGGTTGGGGTAGTTGTGGTGGCTGTTTTCTGGATGTGCCTGGCTTTTCTTCTGCTTGGTTCATTAATTTGTTTCCACAATTTTCGTTAACACAATCCACAGATTTTGTTTAATTTTGTTGTTAATGGTATGTATACTCTTTTTCGCAAATGTATTGCAATTTTCGTTAACACAATCCACTGATTTTGTTTAATTTGGTTGTTAATGGTATGTATACTCTTAAGACCAGACTCAGTCCCACGTTTACGGGTTATTGTGTCTTACCCAGTATACAAAGTATCTAGGCTTTTCAAGCTATTACTAGCGAGTTCTCTTAATTTAAAGAAAATTGCTAATGCTTCCTAGATCCTACCGGCTGCGCCAATTTGTTGTATGATTTATTTTCACATGTTGTATGATTTATTTTCACTGTACTACGGGTACTTAGCCCGTGATAATTCGGCTTTTAGCGCGAATATTATTAACACAACAAGAAGTGGAAAACGACAAAAGAAACTAGACACACTGGTTAATGGTCATTCAATCAATTTTTATTTCCGATTTTCAATACATCAATTTTTATTTATGTATTGGATTAGGCTCCTCGCGGTTTCGCTTCACTTTTAAGACTTTGCTTAATAACTATTTAAAATTGTCTGCTCTGCCTAGAAAAATTGAGGATGTCACGTTACCTTGAAGAGGATATTTGACACTTGGAAGCTAAGTGTGACCAGTTCACGAACGTGGTGGAATGTGCAAACGTAATGTCTGTGCATATGACACCATAGGTAATGATGGGATCTGGGGACTGCGGATGCATTTGCCGGATAACACGATTGTATCGTCTGAAATACAATTCGGTTATTTGAAATGCTTGTAGGAGGAAAGGTATGCATGTTTATGTATGAAACATTGGAAATGATGGGATCTTGGGACTGCGGTGCATTTGCAAGATAACACGATTGTATCGTCTGAAATACAATTCGGTTATTTAAAATGCTTGTAGGAGGAAAGGTATGCATATTTATGTATGCAACATAGCGGAGAGGTTCAACCTGATACGCTTAATCTGCATTTCAATAGACAGGTAGCTGATTGCTGCGTTGTTGCTGATGAGGCCCAGGAAACTGGACAGGTTCAACGGATTGCAGAAGCGGTACGCACCGGTGGGCTTCTGTCTAAGAGCCAGCGGAAGAGGATACAGAGGAAGGCGGCAATCGCGCGGCGCAAAGAAACTGAACCAGTTGAAGGCGCAAGCGCTGAGAGCTGCACTACCTCGGCGGCGACGGCTGAGAGATGCAGGTGGACAGAGGTTACCCCAACCGAAACGCACCAGCGGATTGAGACCAACGCTGCCTCCTCTTCCAATAGCTCGAACAGGAATAAATGGAGGATGAAGGCTTCGAGCACTCCTACCGGTGGAACTGCGTACGCACATTCTGCGTTCCCTTCCACTGTAATACCTCTAACTCATGCAGGTCCTCGCGCACAAAATCCGGATGAAACATTTTCTGCAACCAGCAATGCTTGCAGCGCCAGTGGACAAAAATTGGCTGTCGCGAAGAAAAACACGGTAATTATATTTACCCAGATTAACCTTCAACATTCGAAGGCTGCTACTGCTCTAATCAGCAAGAAGCTTTCCGGGTTGAGTACAAAACCCCACATAACATCCATACAGGAGCCATGGGTGTGGAAAAATCGCATCTGTGGCCTTGGAAGTGTTCGTGGCACCACGATACTCTGTGACGAGCGGTCCGAAAGGCCCAGGGCTTGTCTTGCTGTGTCGAACCTTCTCTCAGCGACTAAGCTTGGCCAATTTTGTGGCCAAGATTTGGTTACTGCAGTCATAAGCTACGAAATGAATGGAGATTGGAAGACCTTCGTCGTGACGTCAGCTTATCTCCCCTATGATTCGGTAGTGCCTCCACCACCAAGGGCAATTGCTGAACTCATAGACTATTGCGACACCAGGAACATGGGCCCAGTTATATGTTGCGATGCCAATGCTCAGAACATTGTTTGGGGCAGCAGCAAATGCAACATGCGAGGAAACCATCTCCTGGATTTCATTCTATCATCTGATCTTACTATCAACAATGTTGGCTCGCAGCCAACTTTTGTGACGTCAAGAAGACAGGATGTGATCGACCTGACTTTATCAAATAGATACTTTAAGGCGGTTACCAACTGGAGGGTCTCTTCGGACGCATCCCTCTCAGATCATAGATATATCAAATTCCAAATCGAATGCGAAGCCATAACTTTGCAGTAGAGGAGGAATCCAAGAAAAACCAACTGGATACGCTTCAGCGAGGAAATAGGAAAAACTCTCAAAACTCCAGAGGATGCTGCTCAAAACCTGAATAGTGCCATTACTAGCTGTTTCGAACTGAGTGGCCCAGTAAGTAAACCCCCTGGCAGAACGCCGGTTCCCTGGTGGAGCTCGGAACTGCAAAGAATCCGAAGAGAAGCTAGAAAGCTTCTAAATACGTCACTCAAGACTGATTTGGAGATAGACTGGAATCTCTACCGATCGAAGCAGAAGGAATATAAGAAACACTGGGTGAAACTAGTATTTTGGTTAAAGTTCTGAAAAAGGGCAAACCAGCCAAACTGGACTCACTTAGAAAACTTGATGGCACCTTTACTGAGACGAAAGCGGAAACTCTTAGTTATATTATTTTATACCTAAAATTGGCAGAAGTGACTACTCACTCGCCAAGAGCTTCAGACCAATCAGTCTGACTTCCTTCTTGCTGAAACGCATGGAAAGGCTGGTCGAGCTTCACGTGCGCAAAACTGCTTTGCGATTGAATCCACTATCTCAGATGCAACATGCCTAACAACGCGGAAAATCCTGCGAGACTGCGCTCCAAAATCTAGTTGATAGAATTGAGGGTGCGCTTGACAGAAAAGAATACGCGATGGGCATTTTCATCGATATTGAGGGTGCTTTTGACAATGCGGCTTTTGACTTATGGCAGGGGTAAACAGAGGCTGCCCGCAAGGCGGCGTTCTGTCTCCACTGCTGTGGTGTATGCTGGTCAACTCTCTGTTGAACGCACTCAACAGTTCTAATGTATACGCTCAGGCGTACGCGGATGATGTTGCCGTGCTTTCTGTTGGATCATGCCTAGCGACTGTATGCGCCAAGGCGCAGGCGGCCCTTGACGTGATCGACGAATGGTGCACTAGGAATGGGCTCTCGGTCAATCCTCTTAAAACTGAGGTTGTACTCTTTACGAGAAGGAGGTAGCTGGTCGGGTTGACTCAGCCAGTGCTAAAAGGCGTCACAATCCAACTCTCCAATGAAGCAAAGTATCTGGGAGTCATCCTGGACAGCAAACTTCTTTGGTCCAAACGTTGTAACAAACGTTGGTAATCCTATTCGAACTGATTAATTAATAATATATGGATAAGATCTATACATGGGAATTCCTTTCACACGTCATCCCATGGGTCTTCAGGATTAGTTATCTTTAACACACTCTTTATTGTTGCACTCGCTCTTGTATTGCTATCGCTGATAAACGGTTGCAATGGTGTTAGTGTTATTATTTATTGTCGTCCCTTCCCGATCCCAACTTCCCTATTAAATGGTCAACGATGAGAGGCTGAGGAAGAAGGGGTACGTCGTTCATCCAGGTCACATTTGCGTGCCCCTGACTCAATACAGGAGAGGGTACGGAGGTGTAGTTATTGGCCCTATCACCACTCCAGGTCACAGACACCCAATGGAGCGATGGTAGGAAGTTCGAATAGGTTGCTTAGGTAATGAGAGCTGTGGCATGCTTGCATCTAGCACGAACTAGCTCGCCGGATGGGGGGGGATCTTGCGCCCATTCCTAAACTAATTGTTACTCTTTTTCATGCCGGGTACTTTCTCACTCTCAATAGTGTTCCTTCACTACGTAGGCATATCTTCACATCATTCTCATTAGGGACCACGAGATCAAACACAAGCACAACATGGGGAAATCTTAAGATGGAAGTAGATTCCCTGTAGAGTGTGCCCTCCCCATAGTCATTGATACTGGATCGTGTCAAGACTCCTTTGGTCATTGCGCCACTCGATATTTACAATGACCCCTAATCTGCAGTCGTGAACCTTTTTAGTTCACGCTTTCGGTCACTACACCAGGGTCCAGGCTTTATTCCCCCTTCTCATGCACTGTCTAGCCCTGCATAGCTGTGGAGCAAGGATTATTTATGAGCCAGACGAAAGGTGTTAGATTCAACAGTTTATTCATTTAAAAGATTATTCAACATAAGCTTACTATCTAAATAATATAGTTTTATATGATTAAGTCTCTAATGTTAAATCTACTTAATTATAATTGGGTGGTTTTCAAGTTACTAAAACTAAAATGGACAATACAGACATTAATTTATCAAAGACAATAATTCCACTGAGAACTTTTAAGCATGAACTGAGTTAGACTCCAAATTCCAATTCTATATGATTCAGTGGGTGTTACAACCGTATGTTGTGTTGATGTGTCCACTTCTAATTGGGTTGTAGAATTATACCACTTTATTCGTGAGCACGAAATAATCGCTGTACACTCATTAAGTGGTGGTGAGGTACGCTAAAGCGATATAGCATATTTAATTGCGCTAATGGTGCCTAGATGGCGTGGCACTGGCCTTCAGGAATTTGTATTGAGGTGTTTTAATTTAATATTTCACAAATTTATCAATCACTACACATCCTAGATCTGTTCACTCAATTTGTCTGTTTGTTCTATTATAGGACTCACCGACTCTTTATTCAATCCCGCTGTTTTGTCTTTCTTTGTAGATCGTCCCACTTGGTGTGCACAGCAATTATGGTACGACGTAATCTAGACACTTGGGCAAAGTTTATATGTTAAGCGATTAAGAAAAAGGAGCAAGTTTTTGAACGATCTTCACAAATTTTATAATGCAAACGCCACAAAATTAGAATACTTAGAATTACCTAGCGGTCACAAAATACCTAACTTAGTCTACCTTACTGTTTTCCGGTCTGATGGGTATCTCCTTGTTGCAGGTACATACATGATGACGAGTGCGGCAATGTTCCCGTTGGATATGAAGCGGTATCTGGTGGTGGTGATTTTCTTTCTATTGAGAGGGTGCAAATCTGGATTTGGTGTACAACCGTCCTTGGCACTGTTGTTTGAAGATAACGTTTTATCTGAATCTGCTGGTGGTCATTAGCAGGCGGCTGGTCACTGTATAAATTGCTAAATATGCGTGTTGGTGTTGGACGCACGTGTCTTTTCCACGCATGCGGGTCTCTCTAGCTTTTGTACTCTTTCATGGACGTCTTGGTCGTCGTTCTTTTCATCCAGCTCAGGTGGCAGGATGCTGGGATGATGTTGACTGCGTCGGACGAATGAGTGTTGTTGGCTGCTTGCTTAGAGGCTCCTGTGAATTAAGGATGTACTTCTCTGCTGGCCGGATGCATTATCTTTAGTTCACTGCGGTGGTTTATTGTTTGATTTTGTGGTGTGAATCACTGATATCCTTCTCTGCTGGTCGGAGGCATTATCGGTAATTCTTTGTGTACTTTGTGTAATACATATTCTGATGTATTTTATGTGTATCTTTTGTACACAAATATGAACATGTATTACCTACACAATCGATGGGCGTCGTCAGGCGAGATGTTCTCTTTGGAAGGTGGATATTCGACGATCTCGATGATATACACAATCCTGTACGACGCGACGCCGTGTTCTGTCTGCGAGGAAATTGTTTTATGAGTATGGCATAATTTCTCGGTGAATCTACCAAATTATCTACTGTCACTTGTGTGTGTATCTACTAATTATATTAATTAGACTTACCAATTGCTGATGAATTGACTGGTTTGCAATACTCCGGCTTTTGTTATAAATTTATTTCTAGCTGGGGAAGTTGCGTCTGCTGCTGTCGACGGCCATCGATAAAAGAAAGAATTATCGAAGGTGGATGTCGCAGAACATGGCGGATTTAATCTTCCGGCATTTTCGTTGGCTTATGTATTTCTTTGCCTGCCGTTGGTATTCCTTGTCAGAGGTAGATATATGTCGGGTTACAAATAGTGGATATGTTCGCAAACAATTTACTTGTGCTAACGAGTTGTTATTCGTTAGTTTGCAGAAATATAAAAAGTGATGGATTGCCTTTGTATCATGACCCCTACAAACCAGTTCAATTGTTCAAGCCCTGGTGATGGACAATTGGATGGAACAGGACATGATTAAATTCTACTGCTACCGCGCCGGTATGTTCTATCGGTAAATTGCGCTCATAATCGAATATCCTTGACATGGAACACACCTAGGTCGTTGCCTTTTAGGTCTTGCAGTTCAAATATATTTTTGGCGACTATCGCCTTGATTATGGCAGGAACGAATTTGTGGTACAATTTGGCGTTGCGTTTCTTACTGCTGTCGCTGAGAACAAAATTGCGCTTGTACACTCTCTGTCCTACAACAAAATTCAGTTTTTTGCTTCGGGTGTTATAAGTTCTTTCATACAAGTCATGAGCTTTGGCTAGAGATTTTCTTGTGTGATTATGTATGATGTTCATTCTTGCGGCTTTTGGGAGGATTTCAAGTTCTGCATTATTTAAGCTATTTAATTTACTGAGCATTCCGTAGTCGGATCCATGCCCGATCTTTGGTTGTCCGAACAGTGCTTCGTGAGGTGACATCCCTATAGCTGAGTGTATGGTTGTTCTTAATGCATCTACTATCTGTGGAAGATATCTATCCCAATCTTCTTGCTTTGGACCAATGTACGAGCGTACGGCGGCTAATAAGGATCTATTATTACTGACTCCGTAAGAGCTTAGGAATTTTGCAAATTCCTACAGATAAACTGTTTCCCGTTATCTGATAGGATGGATTCCGGTACTCCGTAATTCAGAAATACTGTCTCTTCCAGGAATTTAATTGCTGCTTCGCCGGTGGCCTTACGCAATGGTGTGACTATTACGAATTTAGTCAATTGATCTATGCAAACTATAGCGTGGGTATTGTCATTCTTCGATCTAGGGTATGGACCGAGGAAATCTATATAGATATGTTGGAAGGGTCTTTCCACTACAAAAGCTTGGCCCATTTCTGGCCTTAATGTTGTATTTGGTGCTTTCTTCATTTTGCATATCGAACACTCTGCTATGAAGGTTTTCACTTCCGTTGCCATATTTGGCCAATAGAAACGATCACGTAACCGATACAAGGTTTTGGCGATCCCGCCATGCGCGGCCCTTGGTGGATCATGTGCCAGACGTATAAGGGATTTGGTTAAGGCTTTGGGAACCCAGAGTTTCCAAACTAAATCGTCATCTATAGAATTCCCTGTGCAAAATTTGACTTTCTTATATACAAAGTTTTCGGAGACACGAAGGCTGTTCTTTATTTTCCTCTATTGTCTTGACCAAATTCATATACTCTTCCGCTTTAAAAGCAGGGTCTGCAAGATCAATCCATAAAACATCGGAGGGTCTCATTTTGTACGTAGCATCAGTCTCAACACTACCAATTGCGTATACTCTTGATAGCGCGTCTGGTACAATATTTTGCGATCCCTTCCGGTATTCTATGGTGAACGAAAATCGCTGAAGTCGGAGACTCCATCGTGCTAATCTTCCACTCAAATCCTTTTGACTGATCAGCCAATTTAGACTTGCGTGATCTGTCACTATTGTGAATTCCTGCCCCTCTACATAGGAACGAAATCTCTCTACTCCCATAATCGCTGCCAGGCATTCTAATTCAGTAACGCTATAATTACGTTGTGCCTGATTTAGCTTGTATGAGAAATATGATATTGGTTTCTCAACATCATTCTCGTCTCTTTGGCAAAGAACACAATCGATGCCGGTTGTGGATGCGTCGCATAATATTTGAAATGATTTTTGAAAGTCCGGGTTTATCAAGACTGGTGCGGTGGTTAGTGCTACTTTCAATTTATCAAACGCTTCAACAGCTTCTGGGCCAAACACAAACGTTTTTGCCTTTTTTAGTGTATTTGTAATTGGTGTGGCGAGTGCAGAGTAGTCCTTTACAAATCTCCTATACCACCCGGAAAGGCCTAAAAATCGACGGACTTGTCGCGGGTTCTTGGGTATTGGGAATGATTCCACTGCTGAAATCTTTTCGGGACCTATTCTCAAACACCCTCCTCCAACTATATAGCCGAGGTAATTAAGTTGTTTGAAGCAGAATTTCGATTTCGTCAGGTTTATCGTCAAGCCTGCTTGCACTAGTCTTGCTGCTACGAGCCGTAAAAGCTCCAAGTGTTCGTCAAATGTTCGCGATATTATCAGGAGATCGTCCAGGTAAACAAATATATTTTGTTTTAGTTCATGAGGCACCACTTTGTCCATCAATCTGCACATGCGCTGCGCTGCATTGCAAAGACCAAAGGGCATTACCTTGAACTGATATAAGTGTCTGCCGGGCACAGTAAACGCAGTCTTTTCCCTTGATGCTTTTTCCAGAGGTATTTGCCAAAAGGCATCTTTCAGATCGACACTTGAAATAAAGTGTGTCTCCGAAAGACGGCCTAGCAAACCTTCAATGTGAGGAAGCGGGTAAGCGTTTTTTTGGTTACTTGATTTACTTTCCGGGAGTCCAGGCATAGGCGAACCTTTCCAGGCTTTCGCACCAAGACTACTGGAGAGTTCCATGCGCTTTCACTAACTTCGATGACATCCATCGCTATCATTCTATCAAGTTCCTCATACATCAGGGTTTGCACTGCTGGTGAAACTGGGAAATGTCTTTGCTTAATGGGCTCGGCATCACCGGTGTTAATGTGATGTTCTTCCAGCTTTGTCCTCCCCAATCCTGATGTGGTACAGGAGGGGAACAAGGCTTTGACATTTTCGAGTCTCCTGGTCTGAACCTATGATAATTCGTGAGCATTTGTGTCACTTTCATTTGGCAATGTAGTGGACGAAATTTCAGAAATCACCTTGGGTGCTATCCCAAAGGCTTTCCAAAAATTGACCCCCAGATACAGTTGCTGGTCTAAGTCTGGTATTATATAAAAGACAATCTCTTTCGAGACGCCTTTGTAAACCACTGTGGTTTTGATTTTTCCCACTATAGGTTGCGATTGTCCGCTGGCGGTTGCTAAGAACACAGTGTAAGCTACTTGGTATTAGAAAGAATAGAGAGATAGGAAAGAAGTGTTTGGGTGCAGTTGTAGGGTTTTTCTCCACGGGTGGTGTCTAAGTTACTTAGGGAGATTACGATTTCATGTATTCGGTATAAGGTAATGGACTTGGCCGGGATTCGAACGCACGACCTTCCATTCCGTAAGCGAATACACTACTACTGCACCATTGCCACCCGCCAATGGTGTTAACTGGTGTTAGTTCGATCTTTGCATTTTCTATCAGTTTCAGTCCTCCTCTACCTAGGCAACTGATGCTAGCGCTGCTATCTAACATGCCTTGCATTTGCTGTCCGAGGATTGATACTGTGGCGTACGGCCTTGGATCTCTGAGGCCGCATCTTCTTACTGCAGAAAGAACCTTGAATAGATTCCGTTTATTTTCAAAATCTTCTCGTAGTCTTTGAACTGGTTCAGGTTGGTCGCGCTTAAAGATTCTGTAGCGAATTCGATGATAGTCATTCATTCGCTCGTGGAATGGTTTTCTATTCATCGTCAGCCTAGGGGCATTTGTGGTTATATGTGGTGTTCTTAAAATTGTCACGTTTGGGACACTTAGTTCTGTTGAATTATCAGAGCTAAGTGTTTGGGGTAAGTCCGGTGGGTTTTGAAAATCAGTTTCTTGAAAGTTGGTGGTGTTCTCTTGAGTTACGGGTTGGGTTCCGGGTAGGTTATTGCAGGACAAAGCGCCCCGGTTGTCGGATTGCCCTGTGGGTCATTTCCCGAGCAATTACTACATTATGGAGTGGTTGTATTCTGCTTGCCACACCTGTAGTAAAACAGGTTGCGCTGTGAACTTGGACATTCGAAGTATGAGTGTCCTCTACATCTACAGTTCCAGCAGAGGTATGAGCTTGTATTGGGTCTTTTAGGTGGAAATCTCATTACTTCCAGATCATGCGTTTCTGATTCACTATCTCGGTCGAGTTCATTGACTTGTCTTCGGAAATCCGGCGCTCTGACTTGTCTCAGACGTAATCCATCACTCTGATTCACATACCTCTGGATCGTTCTGCACGTGTGCAAAATCTCTGGCAAACTATGCGCTCTGTATGTGATCAGCAGTTCGCCTATCCGTCGTTTCACATTCTGTCGAACAAGATCAATGATTTCCCTTGGTGTTTTAGGGTTCCGAAGCCGAGTATTCATCTTTATCGTCATTATAGAAATCATCGAAACTCTCATTAAGACCTTGTCGTCTATCGAACATTCTTCGAGAAAGTTCTGAATCGGTCTCTAGGGTCCTATATTGTTCGATCAAAGCCATTTGTAGTGTGTGCCAATCAGCTTCTGGGTTTGCTTTGAGAAATACCCAATACCAATCTTCAACCGGTCCTGTTACAAACAAGTGGAAATGTGAGAAGATTTCTCCCCACGAGCTTTCATAACAGTCTTTCAGCCTGCCGCGGCGAAAAAGAAATTCGTCTACGGTTATCAATCTGTTATCAAACTTCAATCCCCATTTTTGGAATTCGGCCGTCCTCTGTAGGAACGAGTTGGGATTCAATTGTCTAAGGAAGCTCGTTAAGAGTAGGTGGAAAGTGCTCATGACCGTTTGGTATTCTTAGCTCATCTTCATCTACTGGTTGCTCACAATACCTATTTCTAATGGGTGATTGTACTCTGTGTACATCGTCCCTTTCCGTCTCTCTACGGGGTGTTGTTGCGTTAAGCGTTGCACGAACTATTTCTGCTATTTGCTCTCGCATTGCTTCTATCTCGTGGTTCAATTCCTCACGCAAGGTTTGTCTTTCCGCCGTTCTACCCACTTCTACTGATGCCGTTACAAGCTCATGGATGTATTGAGTCAAGTTGCTATCTGCAAATGCAGCGCGACTTGTACTGGGCTCGTTCAAAGTATGGGTCGCAATACCGGCTGAAATTCGGGGTGCCGATTTGGTGACGCTGCTTTGGGCAGCTGGAAGTGGTTGCGTGTGGGTTGCTGAACCCTGACTTTCGTTATGACGATCGTTCTCGCATGATTGTGGATTCAGAGTGCCGGACGTTAAGTCTTCGGTACTGCTCAGAATGTTTCTTCGCGTCGAACGATTCGTCTGGGGTGGCCGCGGTTGCCCTACCTTCATTGGGTATTTAGGAGGCATCGCAAACCTTTGCTTAAAACTAACTTAACCTAAATTAATGGGGTTGCTGGAGTGCTGCCAGCGGGGTCTCTCTATTTCTTTCAAAAAAAAAAAAATCTCTCGCGTCTTTCTCTTTCAAAATCAAAAAAAAAATGTAAATATATATAAATGATAGTAAATATAATAATTAATTAAAATTTAAATATAATTAGTACTAAGGAATAAATATGAATAATACAATGGATAACTGGAATTGTGCATGGGGAATAAAGTAAAGGGTTTGATCCTGGTATAGTGACTTTGGCTTGTGTTGTTCCGTGGTCGAGAACTAGCTTTACTCCTCTTCAGAGTTCGGATTTGCAACTCTATCCTGTCACAGCTGACCCAGTGTTGATTTCAAATAAATCGATTACTGGCGGATAACATGGATGGTGCATGTCATACGATTTCTCCTTGAAAGCGTGTGAAATATGTCTTATGCGGGTCTTCCAAAAGGAAATTATTACCGATGATTCGATAACTCAGGTACTGCTGACAGACAGTGGCTTCTCTGAACCGATAGTCCCGGATATCTGACGATCCGAATCATTACGCTAAACGCCTTGCATAATCATATCTGCTAGATGTTATAAGGATACACGAGGCTTTAGTGACGTCTTCTCAAGCACAGCTGACGAACAATGGTTTCCTATGAACCGATAGTCCCGGATACTTGATGAAATTTGTCACTTAGTATACGCGTGTGAGTTAACTTAATTCTTGGTGGCTAATACACTAGTTAGGGCGATGTTGATTCAAGTTATAGTGTCCGTTTGCAAGTATGTCTTGGGGTGCTCACCAAAATACTGGCTTTATAGGATATCAAAGATGGTTTAAAACATAACGGCTGTTAATTCGGCAGCCCACATACAGCAGTCAGACAGTGGTATCATTAAACCGATAGTCCCGGATATGTGATGATCCTACTACAACCTCCTATTATGTTGGCTTGTATAGTTACACCCGTGAAGGGTTGTTCAGCGCAGTGTCTCAATCCAGAAGAAAACTTCTGTTCACCTGCTAACCTCAACTACTTGGATTTGTCTTAACTTGTCAACTCTACACTGATGAGTTGTGGAGTGGAATACTATTTGCCGGGCTTAGGTATCGACCCACGCCCTGTATTCTTATACACTAACTGGTCCCCTCTTGAATTTTGGGGTTGAACTTATTCTTTCGTGATTTTACCAAAACCCGCGTAAGTAATGGTTAAATCTCTTACGGTTCGCCTCGTTCTTTTGTCATGGTGTTCTTGACTAATCTTTGTGTTCATTTTGACCCACGTTTTGGCTTTCTGTGTAACAAACGTTACACCAAGTGACTAAACGTGGTAAACTCTTTCAACAAAACTTCTTCTGCCTTGGTGGTCTTGGCTTGTACTTGCGTTCATTCTGCCCCACGTTGGGCGCCATTCTGTGTAACAAACGTTGGTAATCCTATTCGAACTGATTAACTAATAATATATGGATAAGACCTATACATGGGAATTCCTTTCACACTTCATCCCATGGGTCTTCAGGATTAGTTATCTTTAACACACTCTTTATTGTTGCACTCGCTCTTGTATTGCTATCGCTGATAAACGGTTGCAATGGTATTAGTGTTATTATTTATTGTCGTCCCTTCCCGATCCCAACTTCCCTATTAAATGGCCAACGATGAGAGGCTGTGGAAGAAGGGGGTACGTCGTTCATCCAGGTCACACTTGCGTGCCCCTGGCTCAATACAGGAGAGGGTACGGAGGTGTAGTTATTGGCCCTATCACCATTCCAGGTCACAGACACCCGATGGAGCGATGGTAGGAAGTTCGAATAGGTTGTTTAGGTAATGAGAGCTGTGGCATGATTTCATCTAGCACGAACTAGCTCGCCGGATGGGGGGGATCTTGCGCCCATTCCTAAACTAATTGTTACTCTTTTTCATGCCGGGTACTTTCTCACTCTCAATAGTGTTCCTTCACTACGTAGGCATATCTTCACATCATTCTCTTTAGGGACCACGGGATCAAACACAAGCACAACATGGGGAAATCTTAAGATGGAAGTAGATTCCCTGTAGAGTGTGCCCTCCCCATAGTCATTGATACTGGATCGTGTCAAGACTCCTTTGGTCATTGCACCACTCGATATTTACAATGACCCCTAATCTGCAGTCGTGAACCTCTTTAGTTCACGCTTTCGGTCACTACACCAGGGTTCAGGCTTTATTCCCCCTTCTCATGCACTGTCTAGCCCTGCATAGCTGTGGAGCAAGGATTATTTATGAGCCAGACGAAAGGTGTTAGATTCAACAGTTTATTCATTTAAAAGATTATTCAACATAAGCTTACTATCTAAATAATATAGTTTTATATGATTAAGTCTCTAATGTTAAATCTACTTAATTATAATTGGGTGGTTTTCAAGTTACTAAAACTAAAATGGACAATACAGACATTAATTTATCAAAGACAATAATTCCACTGAGAACTTTTAAGCATGAACTGAGTTAGACTCCAAATTCCAATTCTATATGATTCAGTGGGTGTTACAACCGTATGTTGTGTTGATGTGTCCACTTCTAATTGGGTTGTAGAATTATACCACTTTATACGTGAGCACGAAATATTCGCTGTACACTCATTAAGTGGTGGTGAGGTACGCTAAAGCGATATAGCATATTTAATTGCGCTAATGGTGCCTAGATGGCGTGGCACTGGCCTTCAGGAATTTGTATTGAGGTGTTTTAATTTAATATTTCACAAATTTATCAATCACTACACATCCTAGATCTGTTCACTCAATTTGTCTGTCTGTTCTATTATAGGACTCACCGACTCTTTATTCAATCCCGCTGTTTTGTCTTTCTTTGTAGATTGTCCCACTTGGTGTGCAGAGCAATTATGGTACGACGTAATCTAGACACTTGGGCAAAGTTTATATGTTAAGCGATTAAGAAAAAGGAGCAAGTTTTTGAACGATCTTCACAAATTTTATAATGCAAACGCCACAAAATTAGAATACTTAGAATTACCTAGCGGTCACAAAATACCTAACTTAGTCTACCTTACTGTTTTCCGGTCTGATGGGTATCTCCTTGTTTCAGGTACATACATGATGACGAGTGCGGCAATGTTCCCGTTGGATATGAAGCGGTATCTGGTGGTGGTGATATTCTTTCTATTGAGAGGGTGCAAATCTGGATTTGGTGTACAACCGTCCTTGGCACTGTTGTTTGAAGATAACGTTTTATCTGAATCTGCTGGTGGTCATTAGCAGGCGGCTGGTCACTGTATAAATTGCTAAATATGCGTGTTGGTGTTGGACGCACGTGTCTTTTCCACGCATGCGGGTCTCTCTAGCTTTTGTACTCTTTCATGGACGTCTTGGTCGTCGTTCTTTTCATCCAGCTCAGGTGGCAGGATGCTGGGATGATGTTGACTGCGTCGGACGAATGAGTGTTGTTGGCTGCTTGCTTAGAGGCTCCTGTGAATTAAGGATGTACTTCTCTGCTGGACGGATGCATTATCTTTAGTTCACTGCGGTGGTTTATTGTTTAAGGTTTTGGCGATTCCGCCATGCGCGGCCCTTGGTGGATCATGTGCCAGACGTATAAGGGATTTGGTTAAGGCTTTGGGAACCCAGAGTTTCCAAACTAAATCGTCATCTATAGGATTCCCTGTGCAAAATTTGACTTTCTTATATACAAAGTTTTCGGAGACACGAAGGCTGTTCTTTATTTTCCTCTATTGTCTTGACCAAATTCATATACTCTTCCGCTTTAAAAGCAGGGTCTGCAAGATCAATCTATAAAACATCGGAGGGTCTCATTTTGTACGTAGCATCAGTCTCAACACTACCAATTGCGTATACTCTTGATAGCGCGTCTGGTACAATATTTTGCGATCCCTTCCGGTATTCTATGGTGAACGAAAATCGCTGAAGTCGGAGACTCCATCGTGCTAATCTTCCACTCAAATCCTTTTGACTGATCAGCCAATTTAGACTTGCGTGATCTGTCACTATTGTGAATTCCTGCCCCTCTACATAGGAACGAAATCTCTCTGCTCCCATAATCGCTGCCAAGCATTCTAATTCAGTAACGCTATAATTACGTTGTGCCTGATTTAGCTTGTATGAGAAATATGATATTGGTTTCTCAACATCATTCTCGTCTCTTTGGCAAAGCACACAATCGATGCCGGTTGTGGATGCGTCGCATAATATTTGAAATGATTTTTGAAAGTCCGGGTTTATCAAGACTGGTGCGGTGGTTAGTGCTACTTTCAATTTATCAAACGCTTCAACAGCTTCTGGGCCAAACACAAACGTTTTTGCCTTTTTTAGTGTATTTGTAATTGGTGTGGCGAGTGCAGAGTAGTCCTTTACAAATCTCCTATACCACCCGGAAAGGGCTAAAAATCGACGGACTTGTCGCGGGTTCTTGGGTATTGGGAATGATTCCACTGCTGAAATCTTTTCGGGACCTGTTCTCAAACACCCTCCTCCAACTATATAGCCGAGGTACTTAAGTTGTTTGAAGCAGAATTTCGATTTCGTCAGGTTTATCGTCAAGCCTGCTTGCACTAGTCTTGCTGCTACGAGCCGTAAAAGCTCCAAGTGTTCGTCAAATATTCGCGATATTATCAGGAGATCGTCCAGGTAAACAAATATATTTTGTTTTAGTTCATGAGGCACCACTTTGTCCATCAATCTGCACATGCGCTGCGCTGCATTGCAAAGACCAAAGGGCATTACCTTGAACTGATATAAGTGTCTGCCGGGCACAGTAAACGCAGTCTTTTCCCTTGATGCTTTTTCCAGAGGTATTTGCCAAAAGGCATCTTTCAGATCGACACTTGAAATAAAGTGTGTCTCCGAAAGACGGCCTAGCAAACCTTCAATGTGAGGAGGCGGGTAAGCGTTTTTTTGGTTACTTGATTTACTTTCCGGGAGTCCAGGCATAGGCGAACCTTTCCAGGCTTTCGCACCAAGACTACTGGAGAGTTCCATGCGCTTTCACTAACTTCGATGACATCCATCGCTATCATTCTATCAAGTTCCTCATACATCAGGGTTTGCACTGCTGGTGAAACTGGGAAATGTCTTTGCTTAATGGGCTCGGCATCACCGGTGTTAATGTGATGTTCTTCCAGCTTTGTCCTCCCCAATCCTGATGTGGTACAGGAGGGGATCAAGGCTTTGACATTTTCGAGTCTCCTGGTCTGAACCTATGATAATTCGTGAGCATTTGGGTCACTTTCATTTGGCAATGTACTGGACGAAATTTCAGAAATCACCTTGGGTGCTATCCCAAAGGCTTTCCAAAAATTGACCCCCAGATTCAGTTGCTGGTCTAAGTCTGGTATTATATAAAAGACAATCTCTTTCGAGACGCCTTTGTAAACCACTGTGGTTTTGATTTTTCCCACTATAGGTTGCGATTGTCCGCTGGCGGTTCGCACATTTGCTTTTTTTTTTTTTTTTTATAATTTGCTTACGCTAAAAGGATTTTTTTTTTCTGTTGTTACAGTACCCTTATAATGCTAAGAACACAGTGTAAGCTACTTGGTATTAGAAAGAATAGAGAGATAGGAAAGAAGTGTTTGGTTGCAGTTGTAGGGTTTTTCTCCACGGGTGGTGTCTAAGTTACTTAGGGAGATTACGATTTCATGTATTCGGTATAAAGTAATGGACTTGGCCGGGATTCGAACGCACGACCTTCCATTCCGTAAGCGAATACACTACTACTGCACCATTGCCACCCGCCAATGGTGTTAACTGGTGTTAGTTCGATCTTTGCATTTTCTATCAGTTTCAGTCCTCCTCTACCTAGGCAACTGATGCTAGCGCTGCTATCTAACATGCCTTGCATTTGCTGTCCGAGGATTGATACTGTGGCGTACGGCCTTGGATCTCTGAGGCCGCATCTTCTTACTGCAGAAAGAACCTTGAATAGATTCCGTTTATTTTCAAAATCTTCTCGTAGTCTTTGAACTGGTTCAGGTTGGTCGCGCTTAAAGATTCTGTAGCGAATTCGATGATAGTCATTCGTTCGCTCGTGGAATGGTTTTCTATTCATCGTCAGCCTAGGGGAATTTGTGGTTATATGTGGTGTTCTTAAAATTGTCACGTTTGGGACACTTAGTTCTGTTGAATTATCAGAGCTAAGTGTTTGGGGTAAGTCCGGTGGGTTTTGAAAATCAGTTTCTTGAAAGTTGGTGGTGTTCTCTTGAGTTACGGGTTGGGTTCCGGGTAGGTTATTGCAGGACAAAGCGCCCCGGTTGTCGGATTGCCCTGTGGGTCATTTCCCGAGCAATTACTACATTATGGAGTGGTTGTATTCTGCTTGCCACACCTGTAGTAAAACAGGTTGCGCTGTGAACTTGGACATTCGAAGTATGAGTGTCCTCTACATCTACAGTTCCAGCAGAGGTATGAGCTTGTATTGGGTCTTTTAGGTGGAAATCTCATTGCTTCCAGATCATGCGTTTCTGATTCACTATCTCGGTCGAGTTCATTGACTTGTCTTCGGAAATCCGGCGCTCTGACTTGTCTCAGACGTAATCCATCACTCTGATTCACATACCTCTGGATCGTTCTGCACGTGTGCAAAATCTCTGGCAAACTATGCGCTCTGTATGTGATCAGCAGTTCGCCTATCCGTCGTTTCACATTCTGTCGAACAAGATCAATGATTTCCCTTGGTGTTTTAGGGTTCCGAAGCCGAGTATGCATCTGGGCAATGGCATTATAGAAATCATCGAAACTCTCATTAAGACCTTGTCGTCTATCGAACATTCTTCGAGAAAGTTCTGAATCGGTCTCTAGGGTCCTATATTGTTCGATCAAAGCCATTTGTAGTGTGTGCCAATCAGCTTCTGGGTTTGCTTTGAGAAATACCCAATACCAATCTTCAACCGGTCCTGTTACAAACAAGTGGAAATGTGAGAAGATTTCTCCCCACGAGCTTTCATAACAGTCTTTCAGCCTGCCGCGGCGAAAAAGAAATTCGTCTACGGTTATCAATCTGTTATCAAACTTCAATCCCCATTTTTGGAATTCGGCCGTCCTCTGTAGGAACGAGTTGGGATTCAATTGTCTAAGGAAGCTCGTTAAGAGTAGGTGGAAAGTGCTCATGACCGTTTGGTATTCTTAGCTCATCTTCATCTACTGGTTGCTCACAATACCTATTTCTAATGGGTGATTGTACTCTGTGTACATCGTCCCTTTCCGTCTCTCTACGGGGTGTTGTTGCGTTAAGCGTTGCACGAACTATTTCTGCTACTTGCTCTCGCATTGCTTCTCTCTCGTGGTTCAATTCCTCACGCAAGGTTTGTCTTTCCGCCGTTCTACCCACTTCTAATGATGCCGTTACAACCTCATTGATGTATTGAGTCAAGTTGCTATCTGCAAATGCAGCGCGACTTGTACTGGGCTCGTTCAAAGTATGGGTCGCAATACCGGCTGAAATTCGGGGTGCCGATTTGGTGACGCTGCTTTGGGCAGCTGGAAGTGGTTGCGTGTGGGTTGCTGAACCCTGACTTTCGTTATGACGATCGTTCTCGCATGATTGTGGATTCAGAGTGCCGGACGTTAAGTCTTCGGTACTGCTCAGAATGTTTCTTCGCGTCGAACGATTCGTCTGGGGTGGCCGCGGTTGCCCTACCTTCATTGGGTATTTAGGAGGCATCGCAAACCTTTGCTTAAAACTAACTTAACCTAAATTAATGGGGTTGCTGGAGTGCTGCCAGCGCGGTCTCTCTATTTCTTTCAAAAAAAAAAAATCTCTCGCGTCTTTCTCTTTCAAAATCAAAAAAAAAAATGTAAATATATATAAATGATAGTAAATATAATAATTAATTAAAATTTAAATATAATTAGTACTAAGGAATAAATATGAATAATACAATGGATAACTGGAATTGTGCATGGGGAATAAAGTAAAGGGTTTGATCCTGGTATAGTGACTTTGGCTTGTGTTGTTCCGTGGTCGAGAACTAGCTTTACTCCTCTTCAGAGTTCGGATTTGCAACTCTATCCTGTCACAGCTGACCCAGTGTTGATTTCAAATGAATCGATTACTGGCGGATAACATGGATGGTGCATGTCATACGATTTCTCCTTGAAAGCGTGTGAAATATGTCTTATGCGGGTCTTCCAAAAGGAAATTATTACCGATGATTCGATAACTCAGGTACTGCTGACAGACAGTGGCTTCTCTGAACCGATAGTCCCGGATATCTGACGATCCGAATCATTACGCTAAACGCCTTGCATAATCATATCTGCTAGATGTTATAAGGATACACGAGGCTTTAGTGACGTCTTCTCAAGCACAGCTGACGAACAATGGTTTCCTATGAACCGATAGTCCCGGATACTTGATGAAATTTGTCACTTAGTATACGCGTGTGAGTTAACTTAATTCTTGGTGGCTAATACACTAGTTAGGGCGATGTTGATTCAAGTTATAGTGTCCGTTTGCAAGTATGTCTTGGGGTGCTCACCAAAATACTGGCTTTATAGGATATCAAAGATGGTTTAAAACATAACGGCTGTTAATTCGGCAGCCCACATACAGCAGTCAGACAGTGGTATCATTAAACCGATAGTCCCGGATATGTGATGATCCTACTACAACCTCCTATTATGTTGGCTTGTATAGTTACACCCGTGAAGGGTTGTTCAGCGCAGTGTCTCAATCCAGAAGAAAACTTCTGTTCACCTGCTAACCTCAACTACTTGGATTTGTCTTAACTTGTCAACTCTACACTGATGAGTTGTGGAGTGGAATACTATTTGCCGGGCTTAGGTATCGACCCACGCCCTGTATTCTTATACACTAACTGGTCCCCTCTTGAATTTTGGGGTTGCACTTATTCTTTCGTGATTTTACCAAAACCCGCGTAAGTAATGGTTAAATCTCTTACGGCTCGCCTCGTTCTTTTGTCATGGTGTTCTTGACTAATCTTTGTGTTCATTTCGACCCACGTTTTGGCTTTCTGTGTAACAAACGTTACACCAAGTGACTAAACGTGGTAAACTCTTTCAACAAAACTTCTTCTGCCTTGGTGGTCTTGGCTTGTACTTGCGTTCATTCTGCCCCACGTTGGGCGCCATTCTGTGTAACAAACGTTGGTAATCTTATTCGAACTGATTAACTAATAATATATGGATAAGACCTATACATGGGAATTCCTTTCACACGTCATCCCATGGGTCTTCAGGATTAGTTATCTTTAACACACTCTTTATTGTTGCACTCGCTCTTGTATTGCTATCGCTGATAAACGGTTGCAATGGTATTAGTGTTATTATTTATTGTCGTCCCTTCCCGATCCCAACTTCCCTATTAAATGACCAACGATGAGAGGCTGTGGAAGAAGGGGGTACGTCGTTCATCCAGGTCACACTTGCGTGCCCCTGGCTCAATACAGGAGAGGATACGGAGGTGTAGTTATTGGCCCTATCACCACTCCAGGTCACAGACACCCGATGGAGCGATGGTAGGAAGTTCGAATAGGTTGTTTAGGTAATGAGAGCTGTGGCATGATTTCATCTAGCACGAACTAGCTCGCCGGATGGGGGGATCTTGCGCCCATTCCTAAACTAATTGTTACTCTTTTTCATGCCGGGTACTTTCTCACTCTCAATAGTGTTCCTTCACTACGTAGGCATATCTTCACATCATTCTCTTTAGGGACCACGGGATCAAACACAAGCACAACATGGGGAAATCTTAAGATGGAAGTAGATTCCCTGTAGAGTGTGCCCTCCCCATAGTCATTGATACTGGATCGTGGATCCTTTGGTCATTGCACCACTCGATATTTACAATGACCCCTAATCTGCAGTCGTGAACCTCTTTAGTTCACGCTTTCGGTCACTACACCAGGGTCCAGGATTTATTCCCCCTTCTCATGCACTGTCTAGCCCTGCATAGCTGTGGAGCAAGGATTATTTATGAGCCAGACGAAAGGTGTTAGATTCAACAGTTTATTCATTTAAAAGATTATTCAACATAAGCTTACTATCTAAATAATATAGTTTTATATGATTAAGTCTCTAATGTTAAATCTACTTAATTATAATTGAGTGGTTTTCAAGTTACTAAAACTAAAATGGACAATACAGACATTAATTTATCAAAGACAATAATTCCACTGAGAACTTTTAAGCATGAACTGAGTTAGACTCCAAATTCCAATTCTATATGATTCAGTGGGTGTTACAACCGTATGTTGTGTTGATGTGTCCACTTCTAATTGGGTTGTAGAATTATACCACTTTATACATGAGCACGAAATATTCGCTGTACGCTCATTAAGTGGTGGTGAGGTACGCTAAAGCGATATAGCATATTTAATTGCGCTAATGGTGCCTAGATGGCGTGGCACTGGCCTTCAGGAATTTGTATTGAGGTGTTTTAATTTAATATTTCACAAATTTATCAATCACTACACATCCTAGATCTGTTCACTCAATTTGTCTGTTTGTTCTATTATAGGACTCACCGACTCTTTATTCAATCCCGCTGTTTTGTCTTTCTTTGTAGATCGTCCCACTTGGTGTGCACAGCAATGATGGTACGACGTAATCTAGACACTTGGGCAAAGTTTATATGTTAAGCGATTAAGAAAAAGGAGCAAGTTTTTGAACGATCTTCACAAATTTTATACGAGAATGCAAACGCCACAAAATTAGAATACTTAGAATTACCTAGCGGTCACAAAATACCTAACTTAGTCTACCTTGCTGTTTTCCGGTCTGATGGGTATCTCCTTGTTTCAGGTACATACATGATGACGAGTGCGGCAATGTTCCCGTTGGATATGAAGCGGTATCTGGTGGTGGTGATATTCTTTCTATTGTGAGGGTGCAAATCTGGATTTGGTGTGCAACCGTCCTTGGCACTGTTGTTTGAAGATAACGCTTTATCTGAATCTGCTGGTGGTCATTAGCAGGCGGCTGGTCACTGTATAAATTGCTAAATATGCGTGTTGGTGTTGGACGCACGTGTCTTTTCCACGCATGCGGGTCTCTCTAGCTTTTGTACTCTTTCATGGACGTGTTGGTCGTCGTTCTTTTCATCCAGCTCAGGTGGCAGGATGCTGGGATGATGTTGACTGCGTCGGACGAATGAGTGTTGTTGGCTGCTTGCTTAGAGGCTCCTGTGAATTAAGGATGTACTTCTCTGCTGGCCGGATGCATTATCTTTAGTTCACTGCGGTGGTTTATTGTTTGATTTTGTGGTGTGAATCACTGATATCCTTCTCTCCTGGTCGGAGGCATTATCGGTAATTCTTTGTGTACTTTGTGTAATACATATTCTGATGTATTTTATGTGTATCTTTTGTACACAAATATGAACATGTATTACGTACACAATCGATGGCCGTCGTCAGGCGAGATGTTCTCTTTGGAAGGTGGATATTCGACGATCTCGATAATATACACAATCCTGTACGACGCGACGCCGTGTTCTGTCTGCGAGGAAATTGTTTTATGAGTATGGCATAATTTCTCGGTGAATCTACCAAATTATCTACTGTCACTTGTGTGTGTATCTACTAATTATATTAATTAGACTTACCAATTGCTGATGAATTGACTGGTTTGCAATACTCCGGCTTTTGTTATAAATTTATTTCTAGCTGGGGAAGTTGCGTCTGCTGCTGTCGACGGCCATCGATAAAAGAAAGAATTATCGAAGGTGGATGTCGCAGAACATGGCGGATTTAATCTTCCGGCATTTTCGTTGGCTTATGTATTTCTTTGCCTGCCGTTGGTATTCCTTGTCAGAGGTAGATATATGTCGGGTTACAAATAGTGGATATGTTCGCAAACAATTTACTTGTGCTAACGAGTTGTTATTCGTTAGTTTGCAGAAATATAAAAAGTGATGGATTGCCTTTGTATCATGACCCCTACAACATGTTGAGCTGAAGATTGCCAAGGCGCTGTCTGTTTTCTGGCAGTGCAAAGGCATTTTCGGCAAGACATGTTGCTTATCACCGAAAAGAGTCCTATGGATTTATACGGCTATGATAAGACCATTTATAGCATACGCATCGGTTGTTTGGTGGAATAAGCTTTCACGTAAATACGTTACTGCTGCTTTTGCCAAAATCCAAAGGCAGGTATGTCTCAGCTGCACCGGGGCCTTCCCCAGCATGCCTGGCTCCGGCCTAGACGCACTATTGAACCTAACGCCCCTTGATGTTTACATTATAGGTTGCACAATCAAAGCTATCTCACGTTTAAAAAGAGATGGCTTTTGGTATAACACGCACTGGAGTTTTGATGACCTTGCGCAACGGCTGTCGTTCGACTCCTATCTTATGGATATGCCGTCTGATGCAATGACACCAGAACTTCGGCTGAAGCGCAACTATGAAGTCGACTTTCCTCGTGTTCAGGACTGACTCTGGCCAGACTCTGAGCCTGGAAAGGAATGCAGTCGAATCTTCACGGATGGCTCCAAAACCGATCAACGATCTGGTGCTGGTGTTTTCATAGAGAGCGACAATATTAGACTTTTCTTCTCCTTAGGCAAACATGCGTCAGTCTTCCAAACGGAGACTTGTGCTATCCTAATCGCCATGGCTCTATGTTGTGAGGAACAGTCAGGCTGCGCTTAAGACCTTGCTCAACCCCTTAACCACCTCCAAAATAGTCCGTGTTGGATGTTAATTGCTATATCTCTTGTGCAAAAAGAAAAGATCTCCCCTTAAGTTGAGGTATGAGGTTACAGACATATATATTTTTTCATATTAAAACATTGCCTTTTATAATGACATTTTGACATTAACAATAAATTATTGGTATAACTTCAAATGGTATAACACAAAAAAGCCAAATGGACTGTTTGTTGTTTACATCACATCAAATTCGCATTTATGTTAAGACAGCAACATTTTGTGAAGACAGCAACATTCTCCCCGCCTGTGAACGAAGTTCACAACTTCTGGATTGAGGTAGATCCACCCTTAGCATTTGTTTACCTCATAATGTTCCGCTCGCATGGTGACTTGTAACGAGATATAAAACATTAGTAATACATGCAATAAATGGACTAGATTGACAAAACGCAAAAAATAATAAACAGTGCTCCATAGTTGAGTTACAAAATTCTATCTGCCCATAAATATTTCGTAAAGGGTTTTTTTTTACCAATGAACGTATTACATTGTTCAGTGTGGGCTCGATTCTCTGCCGATCATTCTTCTTAATTATTAATGACTTGACTCCGTTGATTACGCCCTCCTGTAGGTCGTTGGGTTCGCCTTTGGGTGTGGGGTCATTTTCCGTGTTAGATGTTAAATTTATCGGTGTGTGCTGCCTACGATACAACGTATGATTTGTTGTTTTCGTTTCGGTTACTAAGGTTAAAGAGTGGACTGTATTTGTGTTAGTATGCTGCCCCGATTACCGAGACTATGAGTGAGCCAAGACAAACAACTCGGCGTAGCTGGTATATTGCGAAGGCCGTGGTGACGGACGAGGCCATTAAATACGCATTTGCGTCTTTTGACGGCTTCAAGTCGCCTGGTACGGACGGAATATACCCAGCCATGCTGCAACAATGTACAAACCAGCTGCTACCGACTATGAAGAAAATCTTCACCGCTGTCCTAGCACTGGCATACATTCCAACACCCTGGCGTACAGTTAGAGTGGCATTCATACCAAAAATTGGCAGAAGTGACTACTCGCTCGCCAAGAGCTTCAGACCAATCAGTCTGACTTCTTTCTTGCTGAAAAGCTTGGAAAGGCTGGTCGAGCTTCACGTGCGCAAAGGTGCTTTGCGATTGCACCCACTATCTCCGATGCAACATGCCTATCAACGCGGAAAATCCTGCGAGACTGCGCTCCAAAATCTAGTTGGTAGAATTGAAGGCGCGCTTGACAGAAAAGAATACGCGATGGGCATTTTCATCGATATTGAGGGTGCTTTTGACAATGCGACTTTTGATAGTATGTGCAGCTCCGCCAGACAACACGGAGTAGACGAACCATTGGTGTTGTGGATTAAAGCAATGCTAATGAATAGAACGTTGGTTGCGGATGCGGATTGTGGCCGCTATGTTATGGCGGGGGTAAACAGAGGCTGCCCGCAAGGCGGCGTCATGTCTCCACTGCTGTGGTGTATGCTGGTCGACTCTTTGTTGAACGCACTCAACAGTTCTAATATTTACGCTCAGGCGTACGCGGATGATGTTGCCGTGCTTTCTGTTGGATCATGCCTAGCGACTGTATGCGCCAAGGCGCAGGCGGCCCTTGACGTGATCGACGAATGGTGCACTAGGAATGGGCTCTCGGTCAATCCTCTTAAAACTGAGGTTGTTCTCTTTACGAGAAGGAGGAAGCTGGTCGGGTTGACTCAGCCAGTGCTAAAAGGCGTCACAATCCAACTCTCCAATGAAGCAAAGTATCTGGGAGTCATCCTGGATAGCAAACTTCTTTGGTCCAAACATGTTGAGCTGAAGACTGCCAAGGCGCTGTCTATTTTCTGGCAGTGCAAAGGCATTTTCGGCAAGACATGGGGCTTATCACCGAAAAGAGTCCTATGGATTTATACGGCTATGATAAGACCATTTATAGCATACGCATCGGTTGTTTGGTGGAATAAGCTTTCACGTAAATACGTCACTGCTGCTTTTGCCAAACTCCAAAGGCAGGTATGTCTTGGCTGCACGGGGGCATTCCCCAGCACGCCTGGCTCCGGCCTAGATGCACTATTGAACCTTCCGCCCCTTGATGTTTACATCATGGGCTGTGCAATCAAGGCTATCTCACGTCTTACAAGAGGTGGCTTTTGGTATAACTCGCACTGGAGTTTTGATGAACTTGCGCAACGGTTGTCCTTCGACTCCTGTCTTATGGATATGCCGTCTGATGCGATGACACCGGAACTTCGGCTAAAGCGCAAATACGAGGTCGACTTTCCAGGACTGGCTCTGGCCGGACTCTGAACCTGGAAGGGAATGCAGTCGAATCTTTACGGATGGCTCCAAAACCGATCAAGGATCTGGTGCTGGTGTCTTCGTGGAGAGCGATAGCGTTAGACTTTTCTTTCCGTTAGGCAAACATGCGTCAGTCTTCCAAACAGAGACTTATGCTATCCTAATGGCCATGGACTATGTTACGAGGAACAGGTGGAGGGGGCGAAGTATCTGCGTCTGTAGCGACAGTCAGGCTTCGCTTAAGGCCTTACTCAAACCCTTAACTACCTCCAAAATAGTACGTGAATGCAAGATATCTCTGAATTCGGTCGGAAGGCTGAATTCACTTAAACTTGTCTGGGTCCCGGGTCATAACGGGATCACGGGAAATGAGATCTCCGATGAACTTGCTAGACAAGGCTCAGAGGGGGACCTCTCAGGACCTGAACCAGCGATCTGTCTGCCATCGTCCTCGGTCAGGGCTTCCATTGACGGTTGGGTTTCCTATGAACACAATCGCCGTTGGCATGACTCTCCAGGGTGCAGACAGACTAAGCAAATGCTCCCCGACGTCTGTGGGAAATCCGCGGCATTCTTGTTGTCTCTCAACAGAAAAGACTGCAGACAGACTACTGGCGTTCTTACGGGACACTACGCTTTTACCAAACACCTTAAGGTGCTAGGCCTAAGCGACACCACCAACTGCGAAGCCTGTGGAGAAAGCGACGACACTGCGGAACATTTCGTCTGTGATTGTCCTGCTTTTGCTCGTATCAGGTGGCAGGTATTTGGTGCGGATATGGTGAGTGCTGTAAACCTAAGCTCCTTATCATTGAAGCGCCTTCTCGTTTTTCTTAGAAAAACGAGTAAATTCCCACAGTAAAATGTGGTGTGTCTGCCTGGCAGTACAATGGACCAGTATTGAGTCTGAGTGCTCCAGTGCAGAAAGTTTCACACATCCCGACAAAAAAAAAAAAAAAAAAAAAAAAAAAAAAATGCTGCCAACTGCACTAGCGCCGGTACATCCTGATTGCAGTTCTTATCTATGTGAATAGTAATGTGTAGAACATATTTAGTATTTATTGAATCAATATATTGTGTATGGCTGAGTGTATGTGTGTGTGTTTCATGCCTTGACGGTAGTAGACGTTGAGTGGGTTGGAATAATGAGTGCAATATGCGATGAATATGAGTGGTCAATGATGTATGTTACTTGTGATGTATACTCGTAGTATTTGAGTGCATACGTCACTAAATAAATGGTGCGACAAACCTTTTATGCGTTTTGCGTTTGTATTTGTGTGTGCTTTCTTGAGGGAGTATATGTGCTATTCTGAGGGATTTGTTAGAGTGTGCATATTGGATATCTATTTGGACTATTTGACTGATGTTACTAACTATATAATTGAGTCTTCTCCCGAGGATTTTTTAGATGGTAAATGGCATATTTTAGTGATGGGTCTTTTCAGCTCTCCGTTTTGTGTCCTTAGTTTCACTACTCGAATCAGCTTGTCCATTCCAGGATATAGTTCTATAATGCGGCCAAGTATCCATCTTGACGGTGGTAGACGTTCATCCTTCAACAAGACTAAGTCTCCTATATGTGGCTGTGATCCGTCTTTAGCCACTTTGGTCGCTGTTGTAGCCGGGCTAAATATTCTCCACTCCAATGCTTCCAAAACGTGTGAACTGCTGCCTGGATCCTGTTCCATCTATCTATGTGTGATTTGCCTTCCATTGTATGATCTGCTTCTGGTATGAGCTGAGCTGAGGTACCTATTAAAAAGTGTGCTGGTGTTAGGGTAGCAAAATCATCGGAGTAATCGGTTATTGTTGTGGCTATCTCGTTCCAGTCAATGGTTGCGGCCTTGAACATCTTTCTTAACTCGGTTTTTGCTCCTACAAAGTTTTTCCCACAGTCGATGTACATCTCAGTGCAGATTCCTCTACGTGCAGTAAACCTCCGGAAGGCTGCTATAAAGGCTTGAGTGGTCATGCCACTCACGGCTTCCAAATGAATGGCCTTTGTCGCTAGACATATAAAAATAGCAAAGTATATATCTTTCCTCCACGTCCCTTCCAAGCCTTTACCTCAATCGGTCCTGCGTAGTCCACTCCAGTGTGGCTGAATGGCCTCGAGATCCTTTCACGAGGCGCTGGTAGGTTGCCCATTAGCTGTTGCATGGGCCTGGCCTTGTGCCGGTAACAAATTACGCAATGATGTACATACTTTTTGACACTTCGTTTGATGTTAAGAATCCAGTATCTCGTGCGTAGATAGGTGATCATTCGCTGAACTCCTGCATGAAATGTCCTTACGTGAGTATCTCGGATCAGCAGCTTAAAAAAGTGGTGGTCCGGTTTAAGGATGATTGGGTGTCGCTGAACGTACGGCAGATCCGAGTTTTGCAGTCTGCCTCCAACTCTAAGGATGCCTTGACTGTCAACAAATGGATTTAGGGATCCGAAATGTTTTGTTGACGAAGGATTTTTGATAAGCTCATCTATCTCAGAAGTAAATAACTCCCTCTGAACCAGCCTAAGGCAAATCAGCGTTGAGTGATGAATATCTGAGGGAGAAAGGGGTGACGTAAATTGATCTTTAGGGATTTTTTTTCGACATATCAAAACAAATCTGCGGCAGTATGAGACGATTCGTAGCAATCTTTGTATATCTGACTGTTTGTAGATTTGGTCAAGTTGTTGGTTTTCATTCTTGGCGATGCAATGGGTGTACGTTTTCACAGTACGGATCTCTACTTCGGTTTCCAGCGTTGGCGGTTGATTTGGATTTGAAAATTTCCAGGTGGTTTGAAGATACTCCGGCCCCTTCCACCAAAGATTATTGTTATGTATTGATATTCCCCTAGACGCCAGATCCACGGGATTGTGTTGCGTGGGAACGTGCTTCCAAATGTTTATGTTGGTCAGCCTTTGGATTTCAGCCACCCTATTGCTGATAAAAGTTTTCCATTTGGATGGTGGAGATGTTATCCAGCAGAGCGTAATCGTAGAATCAGTCCATGCAAAGGTTCGGACATCGCGTATCTGTAAAACCCTAACAATGTAGTTCAGAAGTCTAGCCAACATCACAGCACCACAGAGTTCTAGGCGAGGAAGTGATACAGTATTGAGTGGAGCGACCCTAGTCTTAGACATTACAAGGTGTGTATGAATTCTCTCTTGACTGTCTAGAACTCTTATATAGACTACAGCCCCATATGCCTTCATAGATGCGTCGCTAAACCCATGAATCTCTACACCCTTGTTTTCCCTTCCCGTAAAAATCCAACGTGGTATTCGAATTTGTGCCAGTAACGGCAGCTGTGACTGTAAAGAAAGCCACTCCTTCTCCAACTCTACTGGAACCGATTCATCCCAAGCTAAACCCTTCAACCACAACCTTTGCATAATTATCTTTGCCGAAATAACACACGGAGAAATCCACCCTAGAGGATCAAACAATTTGGCAATAGTTGAAAGTATGGTCCGCTTGGTCACTTCAAGAGTGTCGTTGTGATCCCACCGAAATGAAAAGGAGTCACTAGATGGAAGCCATTTGATACCCAACGTCTTAATATGATGGGACGAATTAAATGGTAGTAAAAAGTCAACTTCCCGTTCTTGAGATGGGATGAGACTCAAAACTTCTTCGCAGTTGCTTGCCCACTTACGCAAATGAAAGCCGGCTGACGAAAGTAGTGCCTTGATATCCGTTAACTTCTGCCTCGCCTCCGGAATGGAATCCGCTCCGCTTACCAAGTCATCTACATACATATCTTCCTTTATCATTCGCGCTGCCACCGGATACCTTTCCCTTTCGTCATCAGCCAACTTGTTTAGTGTACGAGTAGCAAGATAGGGAGCAGAAGCGGTTCCAAAAGTCACTGTTCTTAACCGCTAAATTTTGAGGGGGTCCATCCTACTCTCACGCCAGTAAATCAATTGGAAGTACGAATCGGCCTGGCTCATCTGGATCTGTCGGTACATTTTTTCGATGTCAGCAGTTAGTGTTACCTTGTATCTCCTCCATTTCAAAATGATGTCGATGATGTTCGACTGCGTCTTCGGTCCAACCATAAGATGTTCGTTCAAGGAAGTCCCGTCTGTGGTCTTAAAGGCAGCATCGAAAACCACTCGAAATTTCGTTGTCGTACAGGACTCCTTAAACACAGCATGATGTGGTACAACGTAATGGTATGGTGATCTGACAGTTTCATCACTGCTGACATCTACTTCGCGCATCTGATCAAGTTGCAAGTATTCCCTTAGGCAGTCCTTATACTGGTCGTACAACGTTATATTGTTTTCCAGCTTACGTTCTAGTTGATGAAATCTGCGGAGCGCCCCTTGTTGGCTTGCTCCTAGCGCTGGGTGAATACCGTCCGTAAACGGCAAAGATACTTGGAAACGACCTCCTGGAAGACGTCTGGTGTGTGTTTGGAAATGTTCTTCACATGCCGCGTCTTCCTCAGTTTCGAATTCATTAAACGGAGATTCCTCGATTTCCCAAAACTTACGCAGTTGTGTGTCTACATCGAAGAATTGCAAATGAACTCGACAGGTTTTAATTGGGGACCTACCGAAAACGATCCATCCCAGCCGAGTATTTTGAGCAATGGGTGCCACTGGCTCATTTCCCCTGACCAATCCTGACAACACAATTTCACAAAAGATGTCATTACCTAGGAGCAAGTCAACGCCGCGCCGGCTGGTTTAAAAAAATTGGGATCAGCTAGTGTTAATCCTTGGATATGATTCCAATTGTTTGTGACTAGTTCCCTAGTCGGTAATAACCCTGTCAAAGTCTTGAAGACGAGTGCTCTTACCTCCATTTCGAAAGTGGTTTGTGCCGATTTTAACTTGAAGTCAACGTAGTTTTGACATGACCCACTTTTGATGTTACCCAGACCCGAAACTTCGATGAATGTCCTAAATTTTTTGAGCCCAAGTTGCTGGGCCGCTGCCTCGGTGATAAAGGTGGCCTCTGAACCAGAATCTATTAAAGCTCTCAACTTGACATAGCTTCCATTTGAGGATTTAATCATTACAATAGCCGTTGCTAGTAAGACTTGCGTGTTTTTATGATGGGAGACATGGTAATTACGAGCAGAAGCGCTGGTACCAGCCTGCTCCTTCGATGGATTGATGGATGGTGCATTTGGATTTACTGTGGCTGAGATTTGATACGACTGACTATTGGGATTAGATGCAAATGACTGTGGAGATGTATTAGTCGATCAAAGTGAGAATTTTGAGAATGTACTGTGTTATTCTCAGCATTTTGATGCAATAATGAATGGTGTTTCTCATTACAGTGATAACACCGATTTCTACTGGGACATTGTTGAAATTCATGGTTGTATGCCAAACAATTTTTGCAAACTGAAAGTTGTTCGCCCATTCTACTCCTATCACTGATACTTGACTGCAAAAAATGATTGCAAAATCGAAGCGAATGTTGACCTCCATTGCAGATAGCACATTTATACTTCTCCTTATGTGCAGGCCTAACATGCATGACTCTTAGTTTAAATTTATTAATTTGAGATAATGGTCTTGAAGTGTTCCCTTGTTGACACAAAACTTCCAGCGAACGAAAACGGGTTTCTAGAAAAGTGGCAAATTCTGCAAACATTGGAAGTTCCTTGCTCGTCCCCAATTTCTCCTCCCACAGCTGTTGCGTGTAAGCAGGTAATTTTTGCAGTAAAATGAAAATTGCTATTGTGTCCCAATGGTCAATTGGAACACCTAAATTTTTAAGCGCATGCAGAACTTCAGTTGATTTGTCTAATAAATCTTCTGATGTCTCAGTGTGAATGATTGATTTATCAAAGAACGTTTTTAATTGCGAACTGACTAAAATGCGCTTGTGATCATAACGTAACATTAAAATTGACCAGACCTGCTCATAATTATCATTATTAATCTCAAGGTAATCTAATAATGATGCAGCGCTACCCTTTAAGCAGGACTTTAAGTATGTTAGCTTTTCAATATTAGCCAACGACTCGTTGTTGTGAATCAATGAAACGAACATATCATGAAAAGGACGCCACGTATTATAATCACCGGCAAACACTGGAGGAGTAATAGACGGAAGTTTAATTTCATGGGAATGTGACCTCTGGTTGGCATCCACCAACCACCATCTAAACTGTCTAGCGTATCTATCTCGTTCAGTATTGCAGTTTTATATAAAAGATAAGTTTCCATGACCCTGTCGTACAACTCCTCTGACCTCCTCGAAAGTTCCTCACAATCCTCCGACATTTCAATAATGTCGCAATTATCTGTAATTTTTCTTAAGTTCTCCTCAAGCACATTTAGCCTACTCAACAAATAATTTTTGGACTTAACCTCAGCACTCAATTTTCCGAAACTAACGCTGTCTTTCCCAATCTGGGTACACAACTTCTTAATCAATTTCATTGATGTAATCGCACTCATATTTAGGATGTTGTTTTATATCAATGGTGTTTGAAATATTTAGTAACGAAGATTGCACTCACCTTGAATTCTTCTAACTCTTCTTACAGTGGTTGTTTCAGACTCAGACGTTACACCAACAGAACGATGTTCTAACGGGACGATGTTCCAACGGGAGGATGTTAGACTCTGATGAATATTAAGTATCAGTTGACGAATACTCCTTTTTCTATAAAATTATGCTCGGCTAAACCACAGCACACAGCAACACGCATCGTTGTCGAGAGTTAAAATTTAATTACAATTAACTGACTTTGAAATATCCGGCTCGAAGGACCAAAATGTTGGATGTTAATTGCTATATCTCTTGTGCAGAATGAAAAGATCTCCCCTTCGGTTGAGGTTACAGACAGATATATTTTTTCATAGGAAAACATTGCCTTTTATAATGACATTTTGACATTAACAATAAATTATTGGTATAACTTCAAATGGTATAACTAACGTGACCATATTTTTTTATGCCAAAGCGGGACGCTTGTGAAATTTAGTAAAAAGAAAAACAATATTATTTTTTAAAGAAAACAAGAAAATACGAACTATTTGTTATAATATTTAATTGGAATTAATCACCGTTCGCAGACATTTTTTATATTTGTCAGCGGAAAAAAATAGTTTCAAATTGTTATTGGTAAAACAGTACCTAGTTACTAAAAAAAACAATGTTATTCAACGATTTACTAAAAAAAACAAGAAAATAAAAACTACGTGTTTATAATACGCAGGTGGTACTAATCGTCATTCGACTGAATATTTATATTTGTCAGCGGAGCATATCAGTTTCAAAATGATGGGTTTAGTTTTCAAGTAAGCATGGAGCTCGTCTTGGTAAAAGAGATGTACATTCGAGAGATGTTTCCGTCATCGCTGCTGCGTTGACAACGAGTTTAAGGGAGGATTTTGTTTTTTGTTTTTTGTTTTTTGTTTCCATTGCAGTAAAATAGAGATCACATTTACTCATTTAGTCTGTTGCGCACAATTTAAGTTTTCTTAAATCTTCTCTCTGAGCAGGTGAGCGTTGTTTTAAAATCGGCTATACACATGTACAATAGGTTTTCCACCACATCCACATACAACTTCAATCGTAAGATACAAAGTTTTTTTCATAATGATTTTATAAAGGAATCGGGACTTGAACAGAAAAGTTTGTATAATTTTTTTGTAATGCTAAAACTTTTTGTGACCAGCTTTTCTTTTTCGTGATAATGACTTACTTTGTTACGTTTGATTCCATTTTTAATGAAGTCATCGTAATCCGACTTTGATTGAATATGTGAATATGAAGTAAAGTCGAGGTTCGTCTCTAATAACATATTTTGGTCTATTTGCTAAAGCGGGACATTTTGGCACGCGATGGGGACAGCGGGACATACTGCTTAAAAGCGGGGCTGTCCCGCCGAAAGCGGGACGTATGGTCACCTTAGGTATAACACAAAAAAGCCAAATGGACTGTTTGTTGTTTACATCACATCAAATTCGCATTTATGTTAAGACAGCAACATTGTGTGAAGACAGCAACAGTCCGTGAATGCAAGATCTCTCTGAATTCTGTCGGAAGGCTGAATTCACTTAGACTTGTCTGGGTCGCGGGTCATAATGGGATCACGGGAAATGATATCTCCGATGAACTTGCTAGACAGGGCTTAGAGGGGGACTTCTCAGGACCTGGACCAGCGATTTGTCTGCCTGCGTCCTCGGTCAGGGCTTCCATTGACGGTTGGGTTTCCTATGAACACAATCGCCGTTGGCACGACTCTCCAGGGTCTCCAGACAGACTAATTCTCCCCGACGTCTGTGGGAAATCCGCGGCATTTTTGTTGTCTCTCAACAGAAAGGACTGCAAACAGACCACTGGCGTTCTTACGGGACACTACGTTTTTGCCAAGCACCTTAAGGTGCTAGGCCTAAGCGATACCACCAACTGCGAAGCCTGTGGAGAAAGCGACGACACTGCGAAATATTTCCTCTGTGATTGTCCTGCTTTTGCTCGTATCAGGTGGCAGGTATTTGGTGCGGATATGGTGAGTGCTGTAAACCTAAGCTCCTTATCATTGAGGCGCCTTCTCATTTTTCTTAGAAAAACGAGTAAATTCCCACAGTAAAATGTGATGTGTCTGCCTGGTAGTACAATGGACCAGTATTGAGTCTGAGTGCTCCAGTGCAGAAAGTCTCACACACCCCGACAAAAAAAAAATGTCAATGTCGACACAATTGGCGATATTATATTGGGTCCCAAATATATGGCAAATTAAATACAGTACAACTAATACCTTAGTACAAAACAAAAACTGTCATTACAAGCTTTCTTGCGGAAGCGTGTAACCGTTTTTACTTTCACCCATTTGCAATAGAACTGCAAATTCAATACCTCATTAAATTTTGTACACAGAATAAATAATGAAATTAGATCTACAATGTGAAATTAAATTTAGGAGTCCGAAGTCATGTGACAATATGATCACTAAGGAGCTTCGTTGCACTAAATTAAAATCACATTTCGTTCTAAAGCTAAATGTTTCCAATTCAAGACAAACGTCTATAAGTCTGTAGAAACCCAGTTAATTAACAAAATCTATGTTGCGATAGACAGTTGCTTGAATTTTCCTCATCTGTCTTGCTGAGTCGTTATTGGTGTAATCTATTCCCATTGAAACAATGCATAACAGTCCAGGGAAACACACAGGAAAACAAAATATCGAATTTAGCATACCTATTTTTTTCTTTTTTCTTGCTATATGAACCGCACATCAGTTATTTATTCTCTGTCGTTAACGTATCCTACAAGCACACTCTCAACAATAATTTAAGAATTACATATACATACGTACATTGATTTTTCCCTTTTAGAAAACCGTAACAAGAGTATATACTAAATTTAAGTTAGAAAAGTGCCTACCATTCTCTCTTAAACAAAATATTCTATTATCAGTATAACTCTATTCTGCCCATCTTACCTATCGTAAACAAAATACCCAGACATGACCACTAAACCTAGTAACGGAACTATCCCAAAACAGAAAAGACCAAATGCTTTGGACTCTTCGCGAAATATGATGACAACTCGCTACCATAATACAAGAGAAATTGCAAGACAGAGCTTACCTTTCAGTAATGACTCTCAAGCTCAACCTGTAAGACATTCACCGACTCCCACTCACATGCCATTAGACTCAAGTTTTTCTCTTAACACATCAAATCCCCGAATTGAAGTCTCACAAACTGATTATATTGCAAGTGATCAACCAACTCTCTGCGATGTGACTACAACAAGCACAGTTGGTCAAAGTACAGCTAGCGTAACAACAGCTACTGCTTATTCTAACCCAATTGCGACAACTATGATTGGAGGTCGACCTAGTGGAAGAGAAATTGAATCAAATTTTGCGAGAGGAAATATTGATGTTGACACATTTTATGCAGGTGGAGCAGCACATATTCCAAACGCTACTATGCAATCAGCTGTTCCTTTCCCAAACATTCCTCAGTTTATTTCGAGCAGATCTCCGCAGATGAAACAGCTCGATGAGCACATTGGACAAGTAGTTAGGGATTCGTTAGGAGCATTGCTGGCGTATCTTATTAAAACAAGCATCAATAAAGTGATAGAACCACTGCTATTGAAAGCGGATGATAACTTTTCAACTACAGCTTTGATCAATAACGATAACACAGGTATACACACATTTTGGTGCCGATACTTTTTGAACTGTTCTTTAGTAAATTCGACCTCCTGAATACGAATCTGCAATCGGTTTTTGCCTAGCATCTCCCGTTTTCATGTTATGGGGTAGGGTGTTGCAAACCTGATACCACTTAGAAATACCCAAAATAATTGTGAAAAGAAGAAAGTAAACCATTTTTTTTTTGAAAATATAGCTCATTTAGTGACATTTACATATAAATATAAAAAAATAATAATTCTATTAACAAGGTACTAGCATGTACAATATATTTTTCACTGCTGATTTGATGTACTGGAACCCAAGAAGCTTCGTTTTTTGCTTGATCTGCAATGCGGTTTTTTCGGACAATCTCTTAGCAGATTCCAGCAGTAATCTGCCATCATATGCGTATCGCACTTGCCCTGGTATCGTTCTTCCATTGTCCTTATATCCTGGTGAAATTGTTCACCTTGCTCCTCACTCAAGTCTCCCAAGTTTTCAGGAAACCTGTCCAAATGGTTTTGCAAGTAATGCACCTTGATGCTCATGTTGCATCCAAGCTTAAGAAAAGCAGTCAGCATGTTCTGAACTAAATCCTTACAGTTTGAAGCCTTCTTGTTGCCTACAAAGTTTTCGACAACTGACACAAATAATGTCCACGCTTTTCGCTCTTTTGCATTCATAGATTCAAAAAAATAGGTATCCTTTATTAACCGTCTGATTTGAGGGCCATCGCATATGGCAGCTTTTATTTTTTCAATGCTTAATCCTTGCATCTTTGTGGATATGAATTTAAAACATGATGAATTATTATCTAGAGCCTTAACAAATTGCTTCATTAAGCCAAGTTTTATATGAAGTAGAGGCAGGATTATTTTATTCCGATCAACCAAAGGCTCATTAATAACATTTTTTCCTCCAACAACCATGTTCTCTCTTTCAGGCCAGTCCTTTTTTACCCAGTGATCTTGTTTAGCTCTGCTATCCCAAAGGCACAAGAAGCAAGGATATTTTGTGTGTCCGCCTTGCTGTAAAAGAAGGAAGTTAACCATTTTCAAGTCAACACAAATGACCCATCCATGTTCGTGATACTTAATCTTTTCCAAGACTATAGCTATATTCTTGTACTCTTCTTTCATTTGAGTTGAGTGAGCAATAGGTATTGATCCCAATTCGTTACCATTGTGTAAAAGCACACACTTCAAACTTCGCTTGGAACTGTCAATAAACAGACGCCAACCATCTGGATCATACTCGCGAAGGCTCATTTTTATTAAGAGACCTTTAACATCCTTTTTTTTTATTTTCGTATAGAGTTTCTAATATTACTCCCAAGCCATAGTAATATTAACGTTACTCTCAGCAAGCTGAGAATTACCTATCCTGGTTGAAAGCACGAGACTTGGAACCAGAAATAGGCTCGGACGAATAATAGGGGTAGGTGAAAAATCGTACATGCGACTCTTTCTCACTTAAGATAAAAAAACAAGAACCACCTCCCTTCGAAACCTTCATACTACAACTAGGTTATTCCTATCCAGTAGTTTTATTTAAACTGTAAATACGCGTTTGGCAGGCAGCTTCCCAGTAGAGGCACCTGCTAATACCGCCATAAGCACGCGGTTACATCTCATTGCGCTAATTCAAATGGTTTTATCCTTTGTAATCGGCGCACTAGGTTAGTATCGTCTCGAATTTGTAGCATGGTGTTATTGCAATGACCGTGAAGGCGTGTCTGTTGATTGCGGGCAAAATGTTTTATTTCATCTTCGACGGTAGCCATAATTAGGTCTCTGTGGATATCAGTGTTTCTGATAAACCATGGTGCATTTACTATTTTTCTTAGCACTTTTTTTTGAAAAGTTTGTAAAATTTTGATATTACTGGATTTGGTACAACCCCAAAGTTGTATACCGTATGTCCAAACCGGTTTTAGTACTTGCTTGTATAGAAGCAGCTTGTTCTGCATGCTGAGTTGGGAAAATGTACCAAGCATCAGATGGGCCAATTACCCAGCGCACGAGTGCAAGTGGCCCGGCCATTTTATAACACCGGTGTGGACTTCGCGGGGCCGTATAGCGATTACGTAACCGACTTCATAGGAGCTAAGAACATAATGACCGCTGAACTGAAGCAATTGACCAAGCAATGGAATATCGAAAATAAAGATCAATTAATTGCGAATGGCACCACCTGGCATTTTAACCCGCCGGCAGCACCACACTTCGGGGGTTTGTGGGAAGCTGGGGTAAAGTCAATAAAGTTTCTTTTGCATCGGATCATAAGAAACTATACGTTGAATTTTGAAGAACTATGTACCACCTTGACACAAATTGAAGCGTAACTCAATTCACGACCATTATGTCCACTGTCAGAGGACTGTGAAGACTTGCACGTTTTAACTCCCGGGCATTTCCTAATCGGATCCACTCTAAATACAATGCCAGAGAAAAAGTTCACTGAGTTTAAGGAAAACTCAATGACGCGGTGGCAGTTAATGCAGAAGATAATGCAAGATTTCCGGAAAAGATGGGAAACAGAATATCTAGCCCGACTACAGCAACGACCTAAGTCTACTGGGACATTGTTGAAATTCATGGTTGTATGCCAAACAATTTTTGCAAACTGAAAGTTGTTCGCCCATTCTACTCCTCTCACTGATACTTGACTGCAAAAAATGATTGCAAAATCGAAGCGAATGTTGACCTCCATTGCAGATAGCACATTTATACTTCTCCTTATGTGCAGGCCTAACATGCATGACTCTTAGTTTAAATTTATTAATTTGAGATAATGGTCTTGAAGTGTTCCCTTGTTGACACAAAACTTCCAGCGAACGAAAACGGGTTTCTAGAAAAGTGGCAAATTCTGCAAACATTGGAAGTTCCTTGCTCGTCCCCAATTTCTCCTCCCACAGCTGTTGCGTGTAAGCAGGTAATTTTTGCAGTAAAATGAAAATTGCTATTGTGTCCCAATGGTCAATTGGAACACCTAAATTTTTAAGCGCATGCAGGACTTCAGTTGATTTGTCTAATAAATCTTCTGATGTCTCAGTGTGAATGATTGGTTTATCAAAGAACGTTTTTAATTGCGAACTGACTAAAATGCGCTTGTGATCATAACGTAACATTAAAATTGACCAGACCTGCTCATAATTATCATTATTAACCTCAAGGTAATCTAATAATGATGCAGCGCTACCCTTTAAGCAGGACTTTAAGTATGTTAGCTTTTCAATATTAGCCAACGACTCGTTGTTGTGAATCAATGAAACGAACATATCATGAAAAGGACGCCACGTATTATAATCACCGGCAAACACTGGAGGAGTAATAGACGGAAGTTTAATTTCATGGGAATGTGACCTCTGGTTGGCATCCACCAACCACCATCTAAACTGTCTAGCGTATCTATCTCGTTCAGTATTGCAGTTTTATATAAAAGATAAGTTTCCATGACCCTGTCGTACAACTCCTCTGACCTCCTCGAAAGTTCCTCACAATCCTCCGACATTTCAATAATGTCGCAATTATCTGTAATTTTTCTTAAGTTCTCCTCAAGCACATTTAGCCTACTCAACAAATAATTTTTGGACTTAACCTCAGCACTCAATTTTCCGAAACTAACGCTGTCTTTCCCAATCTGGGTACACAACATCTTAATCAATTTCATTGATGTAATCGCACTCATATTTAGGATGTTGTTTTATATCAATGGTGTTTGAAATATTTAGTAACGAAGATTGCACTCACCTTGAATTCTTCTAACTCTTCTTACAGTGGTTGTTTCAGACTCAGACGTTACACCAACAGAACGATGTTCTAACGGGACGATGTTCCAACGGGAGGTTGTTAGACTCTGATGAATATTAAGTATCAGTTGACGAATACTCCTTTTTCTATAAAATTATGCTCGGCTAAACCACAGCACACAGCAACAACGATGCGATTCGAGAGTTAAAATTTAATTACAATTAACTGACTTTGAAATATCCGGCTCGAAGGACCAAAATGTTGGATGTTAATTGCTATATCTCTTGTGCAGAATGAAAAGATCTCCCCTTCGGTTGAGGTTACAGACAGATATATTTTTTCATAGGAAAACATTGCCTTTTATAATGACATTTTGACATTAACAATAAATTATTGGTATAACTTCAAATGGTATAACTAACGTGACCATATTTTTTTATGCCAAAGCGGGACGCTTGTGAAATTTAGTAAAAAGAAAAACAATATTATTTTTTAAAGAAAACAAGAAAATACGAACTATTTGTTATAATATTTAATTGGAATTAATCACCGTTCGCAGACATTTTTTATATTTGTCAGCGGAAAAAAATAGTTTCAAATTGTTATTGGTAAAACAGTACCTAGTTACTAAAAAAAACAATGTTATTCAACGATTTACTAAAAAAAACAAGAAAATAAAAACTACGTGTTTATAATACGCAGGTGGTACTAATCGTCATTCGACTGAATATTTATATTTGTCAGCGGAGCATATCAGTTTCAAAATGATGGGTTTAGTTTTCAAGTAAGCATGGAGCTCGTCTTGGTAAAAGAGATGTACATTCGAGAGATGTTTCCGTCATCGCTGCTGCGTTGACAACGAGTTTAAGGGAGGATTTTGTTTTTTGTTTTTTGTTTTTTGTTTCCATTGCAGTAAAATAGAGATCACATTTACTCATTTAGTCTGTTGCGCACAATTTAAGTTTTCTTAAATCTTCTCTCTGAGCAGGTGAGCGTTGTTTTAAAATCGGCTATACACATGTACAATAGGTTTTCCACCACATCCACATACAACTTCAATCGTAAGATACAAAGTTTTTTTCATAATGATTTTATAAAGGAATCGGGACTTGAACAGAAAAGTTTGTATAATTTTTTTGTAATGCTAAAACTTTTTGTGACCAGCTTTTCTTTTTCGTGATAATGACTTACTTTGTTACGTTTGATTCCATTTTTAATGAAGTCATCGTAATCCGACTTTGATTGAATATGTGAATATGAAGTAAAGTCGAGGTTCGTCTCTAATAACATATTTTGGTCTATTTGCTAAAGCGGGACATTTTGGCACGCGATGGGGACAGCGGGACATACTGCTTAAAAGCGGGGCTGTCCCGCCGAAAGCGGGACGTATGGTCACCTTAGGTATAACACAAAAAAGCCAAATGGACTGTTTGTTGTTTACATCACATCAAATTCGCATTTATGTTAAGACAGCAACATTGTGTGAAGACAACAACAGTCCGTGAATGCAAGATCTCTCTGAATTCTGTCGGAAGGCTGAATTCACTTAGACTTGTCTGGGTAGCGGGTCATAATGGGATCACGGGAAATGATATCTCCGATGAACTTGCTAGACAGGGCTTAGAGGGGGACTTCTCAGGACCTGGACCAGCGATTTGTCTGCCTGCGTCCTCGGTCAGGGCTTCCATTGAAGGTTGGGTTTCCTATGAACACAATCGCCGTTGGCACGACTCTCCAGGGTCTCCAGACAGACTAATTCTCCCCGACGTCTGTGGGAAATCCGCGGCATTTTTGTTGTCTCTCAACAGAAAGGACTGCAAACAGACCACTGGCGTTCTTACGGGACACTACGTTTTTGCCAAGCACCTTAAGGTGCTAGGCCTAAGCGATACCACCAACTGCGAAGCCTGTGGAGAAAGCGACGACACTGCGAAATATTTCCTCTGTGATTGTCCTGCTTTTGCTCGTATCAGGTGGCAGGTATTTGGTGCGGATATGGTGAGTGCTGTAAACCTAAGCTCCTTATCATTGAGGCGCCTTCTCATTTTTCTTAGAAAAACGAGTAAATTCCCACAGTAAAATGTGATGTGTCTGCCTGGTAGTACAATGGACCAGTATTGAGTCTGAGTGCTCCAGTGCAGAAAGTCTCACACACCCCGACAAAAAAAAAATGTCAATGTCGACACAATTGGCGATATTATATTGGGTCCCAAATATATGGCAAATTAAATACAGTACAACTAATACCTTAGTACAAAACAAAAACTGTCATTACAAGCTTTCTTGCGGAAGCGTGTAACCGTTTTTACTTTCACCCATTTGCAATAGAACTGCAAATTCAATACCTCATTAAATTTTGTACACAGAATAAATAATGAAATTAGATCTACAATGTGAAATTAAATTTAGGAGTCCGAAGTCATGTGACAATATGATCACTAAGGAGCTTCGTTGCACTAAATTAAAATCACATTTCGTTCTAAAGCTAAATGTTTCCAATTCAAGACAAACGTCTATAAGTCTGTAGAAACCCAGTTAATTAACAAAATCTATGTTGCGATAGACAGTTGCTTGAATTTTCCTCATCTGTCTTGCTGAGTCGTTATTGGTGTAATCTATTCCCATTGAAACAATGCATAACAGTCCAGGGAAACACACAGGAAAACAAAATATCGAATTTAGCATACCTATTTTTTTCTTTTTTCTTGCTATATGAACCGCACATCAGTTATTTATTCTCTGTCGTTAACGTATCCTACAAGCACACTCTCAACAATAATTTAAGAATTACATATACATACGTACATTGATTTTTCCCTTTTAGAAAACCGTAACAAGAGTATATACTAAATTTAAGTTAGAAAAGTGCCTACCATTCTCTCTTAAACAAAATATTCTATTATCAGTATAACTCTATTCTGCCCATCTTATCTATCGTAAACAAAATACCCAGACATGACCACTAAACCTAGTAACGGAACTATCCCAAAACAGAAAAGACCAAATGCTTTGGACTCTTCGCGAAATATGATGACAACTCGCTACCATAATACAAGAGAAATTGCAAGACAGAGCTTACCTTTCAGTAATGACTCTCAAGCTCAACCTGTAAGACATTCACCGACTCCCACTCACATGCCATTAGACTCAAGTTTTTCTCTTAACACATCAAATCCCCGAATTGAAGTCTCACAAACTGATTATATTGCAAGTGATCAACCAACTCTCTGCGATGTGACTACAACAAGCACAGTTGGTCAAAGTACAGCTAGCGTAACAACAGCTACTGCTTATTCTAACCCAATTGCGACAACTATGATTGGAGGTCGACCTAGTGGAAGAGAAATTGAATCAAATTTTGCGAGAGGAAATATTGATGTTGACACATTTTATGCAGGTGGAGCAGCACATATTCCAAACGCTACTATGCAATCAGCTGTTCCTTTCCCAAACATTCCTCAGTTTATTTCGAGCAGATCTCCGCAGATGAAACAGCTCGATGAGCACATTGGACAAGTAGTTAGGGATTCGTTAGGAGCATTGCTGGCGTATCTTATTAAAACAAGCATCAATAAAGTGATAGAACCACTGCTATTGAAAGCGGATGATAACTTTTCAACTACAGCTTTGATCAATAACGATAACACAGGTATACACACATTTTGGTGCCGATACTTTTTGAACTGTTCTTTAGTAAATTCGACCTCCTGAATACGAATCTGCAATCGGTTTTTGCCTAGCATCTCCCGTTTTCATGTTATGGGGTAGGGTGTTGCAAACCTGATACCACTTAGAAATACCCAAAATAATTGTGAAAAGAAGAAAGTAAACCATTTTTTTTTTGAAAATATAGCTCATTTAGTGACATTTACATATAAATATAAAAAAATAATAATTCTATTAACAAGGTACTAGCATGTACAATATATTTTTCACTGCTGATTTGATGTACTGGAACCCAAGAAGCTTCGTTTTTTGCTTGATCTGCAATGCGGTTTTTTCGGACAATCTCTTAGCAGATTCCAGCAGTAATCTGCCATCATATGCGTATCGCACTTGCCCTGGTATCGTTCTTCCATTGTCCTTATATCCTGGTGAAATTGTTCACCTTGCTCCTCACTCAAGTCTCCCAAGTTTTCAGGAAACCTGTCCAAATGGTTTTGCAAGTAATGCACCTTGATGCTCATGTTGCACCAAGCTTAAGAAAAGCAGTCAGCATGTTCTGAACTAAATCCTTACAGTTTGAAGCCTTCTTGTTGCCTACAAAGTTTTCGACAACTGACACAAATAATGTCCACGCTTTTCGCTCTTTTGCATTCATAGATTCAAAAAAATAGGTATCCTTTATTAACCGTCTGATTTGAGGGCCATCGCATATGGCAGCTTTTATTTTTTCAATGCTTAATCCTTGCATCTTTGTGGATATGAATTTAAAACATGATGAATTATTATCTAGAGCCTTAACAAATTGCTTCATTAAGCCAAGTTTTATATGAAGTAGAGGCAGGATTATTTTATTCCGATCAACCAAAGGCTCATTAATAACATTTTTTCCTCCAACAACCATGTTCTCTCTTTCAGGCCAGTCCTTTTTTACCCAGTGATCTTGTTTAGCTCTGCTATCCCAAAGGCACAAGAAGCAAGGATATTTTGTGTATCCGCCTTGCTGTAAAAGAAGGAAGTTAACCATTTTCAAGTCAACACAAATGACCCATCCATGTTCGTGATACTTAATCTTTTCCAAGACTATAGCTATATTCTTGTACTCTTCTTTCATTTGAGTTGAGTGAGCAATAGGTATTGATCCCAATTCGTTACCATTGTGTAAAAGCACACACTTCAAACTTCGCTTGGAACTGTCAATAAACAGACGCCAACCATCTGGATCATACTCGCGAAGGCTCATTTTTATTAAGAGACCTTTAACATCCTTTTTTTTATTTTCGTATAGAGTTCTAATATTACTCCCAAGCCATAGTAATATTAACGTTACTCTCAGCAAGCTGAGAATTACCTATCCTGGTTGAAAGCACGAGACTTGGAACCAGAAATAGGCTCGGACGAATAATAGGGGTAGGTGAAAAATCGTACATGCGACTCTTTCTCACTTAAGATAAAAAAACAAGAACCACCTCCCTTCGAAACCTTCATACTACAACTAGGTTATTCCTATCCAGTAGTTTTATTTAAACTGTAAATACGCGTTTGGCAGGCAGCTTCCCAGTAGAGGCACCTGCTAATACCGCCATAAGCACGCGGTTACATCTCATTGCGCTAATTCAAATGGTTTTATCCTTTGTAATCGGCGCACTAGGTTAGTATCGTCTCGAATTTGTAGCATGGTGTTATTGCAATGACCGTGAAGGCGTGTCTGTTGATTGCGGGCAAAATGTTTTATTTCATCTTCGACGGTAGCCATAATTAGGTCTCTGTGGATATCAGTGTTTCTGATAAACCATGGTGCATTTACTATTTTTCTTAGCACTTTTTTTTGAAAAGATTGTAAAATTTTGATATTACTGGATTTGGTACAACCCCAAAGTTGTATACCGTATGTCCAAACCGGTTTTAGTACTTGCTTGTATAGAAGCAGCTTGTTCTGCATGCTGAGTTGGGAAAATGTACCAAGCATCAGATGGGCCAATTACCCAGCGCACGAGTGCAAGTGGCCCGGCCATTTTATAACACCGGTGTGGACTTCGCGGGGCCGTATAGCGATTACGTAACCGACTTCATAGGAGCTAAGAACATAATGACCGCTGAACTGAAGCAATTGACCAAGCAATGGAATATCGAAAATAAAGATCAATTAATTGCGAATGACGCCACCTGGCATTTTAACCCGCCGGCAGCACCACACTTCGGGGGTTTGTGGGAAGCTGGGGTAAAGTCAATAAAGTTTCATTTGCATCGGATCATGAGAAACTATACGTTGAATTTTGAAGAACTATGTACCACCTTGACACAAATTGAAGCGTAACTCAATTCACGACCATTATGTCCACTGTCAGAGGACTGTGAAGACTTGCACGTTTTAACTCCCGGGCATTTCCTAATCGGATCCACTCTAAATACAATGCCAGAGAAAAAGTTCACTGAGTTTAAGGAAAACTCAATGACGCGGTGGCAGTTAATGCAGAAGATAATGCAAGATTTCCGGAAAAGATGGGAAACAGAATATCTAGCCCGACTACAGCAACGACCTAAGTCTACTGGGACATTGTTGAAATTCATGGTTGTATGCCAAACAATTTTTGCAAACTGAAAGTTGTTCGCCCATTCTACTCCTCTCACTGATACTTGACTGCAAAAAATGATTGCAAAATCGAAGCGAATGTTGACCTCCATTGCAGATAGCACATTTATACTTCTCCTTATGTGCAGGCCTAACATGCATGACTCTTAGTTTAAATTTATTAATTTGAGATAATGGTCTTGAAGTGTTCCCTTGTTGACACAAAACTTCCAGCGAACGAAAACGGGTTTCTAGAAAAGTGGCAAATTCTGCAAACATTGGAAGTTCCTTGCTCGTCCCCAATTTCTCCTCCCACAGCGGTTGCGTGTAAGCAGGTAATTTTTTCAGTAAAATGAAAATTGCTATTGTGTCCCAATGGTCAATTGGAACACCTAAATTTTTAAGCGCATGCAGAACTTCAGTTGATTTGTCTAATAAATATTCTGATGTCTCAGTGTGAATGATTGGTTTATCAAAGAACGTTTTTAATTGCGAACTGACTAAAATGCGCTTGTGATCATAACGTAACATTAAAATTGACCAGACCTGCTCATAATTATCATTATTAACCTCAAGGTAATCTAATAATGATGCAGCGCTACCCTTTAAGCAGGACTTTAAGTATGTTAGCTTTTCAATATTAGCCAACGACTCGTTGTTGTGAATCAATGAAACGAACATATCATGAAAAGGACGCCACGTATTATAATCACCGGCAAACACTGGAGGAGTAATAGACGGAAGTTTAATTTCATGGGAATGTGACCTCTGGTTGGCATCCACCAACCACCATCTAAACTGTCTAGCGTATCTATCTCGTTCAGTATTGCAGTTTTATATAAAAGATAAGTTTCCATGACCCTGTCGTACAACTCCTCTGACCTCCTCGAAAGTTCCTCACAATCCTCCGACATTTCAATAATGTCGCAATTATCTGTAATTTTTCTTAAGTTCTCCTCAAGCACATTTAGCCTACTCAACAAATAATTTTTGGACTTAACCTCAGCACTCAATTTTCCGAAACTAACGCTGTCTTTCCCAATCTGGGTACACAACATCTTAATCAATTTCATTGATGTAATCGCACTCATATTTAGGATGTTGTTTTATATCAATGGTGTTTGAAATATTTAGTAACGAAGATTGCACTCACCTTGAATTCTTCTAACTCTTCTTACAGTGGTTGTTTCAGACTCAGACGTTACACCAACAGAACGATGTTCTAACGGGACGATGTTCCAACGGGAGGTTGTTAGACTCTGATGAATATTAAGTATCAGTTGACGAATACTCCTTTTTCTATAAAATTATGCTCGGCTAAACCACAGCACACAGCAACAACGATGCGATTCGAGAGTTAAAATTTAATTACAATTAACTGACTTTGAAATATCCGGCTCGAAGGACCAAAATGTTGGATGTTAATTGCTATATCTCTTGTGCAGAATGAAAAGATCTCCCCTTCGGTTGAGGTTACAGACAGATATATTTTTTCATAGGAAAACATTGCCTTTTATAATGACATTTTGACATTAACAATAAATTATTGGTATAACTTCAAATGGTATAACTAACGTGACCATATTTTTTTATGCCAAAGCGGGACGCTTGTGAAATTTAGTAAAAAGAAAAACAATATTATTTTTTAAAGAAAACAAGAAAATACGAACTATTTGTTATAATATTTAATTGGAATTAATCACCGTTCGCAGACATTTTTTATATTTGTCAGCGGAAAAAAATAGTTTCAAATTGTTATTGGTAAAACAGTACCTAGTTACTAAAAAAAACAATGTTATTCAACGATTTACTAAAAAAAACAAGAAAATAAAAACTACGTGTTTATAATACGCAGGTGGTACTAATCGTCATTCGACTGAATATTTATATTTGTCAGCGGAGCATATCAGTTTCAAAATGTTGGGTTTAGTTTTCAAGTAAGCATGGAGCTCGTCTTGGTAAAAGAGATGTACATTCGAGAGATGTTTCCGTCATCGCTGCTGCGTTGACAACGAGTTTAAGGGAGGATTTTGTTTTTTGTTTTTTGTTTTTTGTTTCCATTGCAGTAAAATAGAGATCACATTTACTCATTTAGTCTGTTGCGCACAATTTAAGTTTTCTTAAATCTTCTCTCTGAGCAGGTGAGCGTTGTTTTAAAATCGGCTATACACATGTACAATAGGTTTTCCACCACATCCACATACAACTTCAATCGTAAGATACAAAGTTTTTTTCATAATGATTTTATAAAGGAATCGGGACTTGAACAGAAAAGTTTGTATAATTTTTTTGTAATGCTAAAACTTTTTGTGACCAGCTTTTCTTTTTCGTGATAATGACTTACTTTGTTACGTTTGATTCCATTTTTAATGAAGTCATCGTAATCCGACTTTGATTGAATATGTGAATATGAAGTAAAGTCGAGGTTCGTCTCTAATAACATATTTTGGTCTATTTGCTAAAGCGGGACATTTTGGCACGCGATGGGGACAGCGGGACATACTGCTTAAAAGCGGGGCTGTCCCGCCGAAAGCGGGACGTATGGTCACCTTAGGTATAACACAAAAAAGCCAAATGGACTGTTTGTTGTTTACATCACATCAAATTCGCATTTATGTTAAGACAGCAACATTGTGTGAAGACAGCAACAGTCCGTGAATGCAAGATCTCTCTGAATTCTGTCGGAAGGCTGAATTCACTTAGACTTGTCTGGGTAGCGGGTCATAATGGGATCACGGGAAATGATATCTCCGATGAACTTGCTAGACAGGGCTTAGAGGGGGACTTCTCAGGACCTGGACCAGCGATTTGTCTGCCTGCGTCCTCGGTCAGGGCTTCCATTGAAGGTTGGGTTTCCTATGAACACAATCGCCGTTGGCACGACTCTCCAGGGTCTCCAGACAGACTAATTCTCCCCGACGTCTGTGGGAAATCCGCGGCATTTTTGTTGTCTCTCAACAGAAAGGACTGCAAACAGACCACTGGCGTTCTTACGGGACACTACGTTTTTGCCAAGCACCTTAAGGTGCTAGACCTAAGCGATACCACCAACTGCGAAGCCTGTGGAGAAAGCGACGACACTGCGAAATATTTCCTCTGTGATTGTCCTGCTTTTGCTCGTATCAGGTGGCAGGTATTTGGTGCGGATATGGTGAGTGCTGTAAACCTAAGCTCCTTATCATTGAGGCGCCTTCTCATTTTTCTTAGAAAAACGAGTAAATTCCCACAGTAAAATGTGATGTGTCTGCCTGGTAGTACAATGGACCAGTATTGAGTCTGAGTGCTCCAGTGCAGAAAGTCTCACACACCCCGACAAAAAAAAAATGTCAATGTCGACACAATTGGCGATATTATATTGGGTCCCAAATATATGGCAAATTAAATACAGTACAACTAATACCTTAGTACAAAACAAAAACTGTCATTACAAGCTTTCTTGCGGAAGCGTGTAACCGTTTTTACTTTCACCCATTTGCAATAGAACTGCAAATTCAATACCTCATTAAATTTTGTACACAGAATAAATAATGAAATTAGATCTACAATGTGAAATTAAATTTAGGAGTCCGAAGTCATGTGACAATATGATCACTAAGGAGCTTCGTTGCACTAAATTAAAATCACATTTCGTTCTAAAGCTAAATGTTTCCAATTCAAGACAAACGTCTATAAGTCTGTAGAAACCCAGTTAATTAACAAAATCTATGTTGCGATAGACAGTTGCTTGAATTTTCCTCATCTGTCTTGCTGAGTCGTTATTGGTGTAATCTATTCCCATTGAAACAATGCATAACAATCCAGGGAAACACACAGGAAAACAAAATATCGAATTTAGCATACCTATTTTTTTCTTTTTTCTTGCTATATGAACCGCACATCAGTTATTTATTCTCTGTCGTTAACGTATCCTACAAGCACACTCTCAACAATAATTTAAGAATTACATATACATACGTACATTGATTTTTCCCTTTTAGAAAACCGTAACAAGAGTATATACTAAATTTAAGTTAGAAAAGTGCCTACCATTCTCTCTTAAACAAAATATTCTATTATCAGTATAACTCTATTCTGCCCATCTTACCTATCGTAAACAAAATACCCAGACATGACCACTAAACCTAGTAACGTAACTATCCCAAAACAGAAAAGACCAAATGCTTTGGACTCTTCGCGAAATATGATGACAACTCGCTACCATAATACAAGAGAAATTGCAAGACAGAGCTTACCTTTCAGTAATGACTCTCAAGCTCAACCTGTAAGACATTCACCGACTCCCACTCACATGCCATTAGACTCAAGTTTTTCTCTTAACACATCAAATCCCCGAATTGAAGTCTCACAAACTGATTATATTGCAAGTGATCAACCAACTCTCTGCGATGTGACTACAACAAGCACAGTTGGTCAAAGTACAGCTAGCGTAACAACAGCTACTGCTTATTCTAACCCAATTGCGACAACTATGATTGGAGGTCGACCTAGTGGAAGAGAAATTGAATCAAATTTTGCGAGAGGAAATATTGATGTTGACACATTTTATGCAGGTGGAGCAGCACATATTCCAAACGCTACTATGCAATCAGCTGTTCCTTTCCCAAACATTCCTCAGTTTATTTCGAGCAGATCTCCGCAGATGAAACAGCTCGATGAGCACATTGGACAAGTAGTTAGGGATTCGTTAGGAGCATTGCTGGCGTATCTTATTAAAACAAGCATCAATAAAGTGATAGAACCACTGCTATTGAAAGCGGATGATAACTTTTCAACTACAGCTTTGATCAATAACGATAACACAGGTATACACACATTTTGGTGCCGATACTTTTTGAACTGTTCTTTAGTAAATTCGACCTCCTGAATACGAATCTGCAATCGGTTTTTGCCTAGCATCTCCCGTTTTCATGTTATGGGGTAGGGTGTTGCAAACCTGATACCACTTAGAAATACCCAAAATAATTGTGAAAAGAAGAAAGTAAACCATTTTTTTTTTTGAAAATATAGCTCATTTAGTGACATTTACATATAAATATAAAAAAATAATAATTCTATTAACAAGGTACTAGCATGTACAATATATTTTTCACTGCTGATTTGATGTACTGGAACCCAAGAAGCTTCGTTTTTTGCTTGATCTGCAATGCGGTTTTTTCGGACAATCTCTTAGCAGATTCCAGCAGTAATCTGCCATCATATGCGTATCGCACTTGCCCTGGTATCGTTCTTCCATTGTCCTTATATCCTGGTGAAATTGTTCACCTTGCTCCTCACTCAAGTCTCCCAAGTTTTCAGGAAACCTGTAAAAATGGTTTTGCAAGTAATGCACCTTGATGCTCATGTTGCATCCAAGCTTAAGAAAAGCAGTCAGCATGTTCTGAACTAAATCCTTACAGTTTGAAGCCTTCTTGTTGCCTACAAAGTTTTCGACAACTGACACAAATAATGTCCACGCTTTTCGCTCTTTTGCATTCATAGATTCAAAAAAATAGGTATCCTTTATTAACCGTCTGATTTGAGGGCCATCGCATATGGCAGCTTTTATTTTTTCAATGCTTAATCCTTGCATCTTTGTGGATATGAATTTAAAACATGATGAATTATTATCTAGAGCCTTAACAAATTGCTTCATTAAGCCAAGTTTTATATGAAGTAGAGGCAGGATTATTTTATTCCGATCAACCAAAGGCTCATTAATAACATTTTTTCCTCCAACAACCATGTTCTCTCTTTCAGGCCAGTCCTTTTTTACCCAGTGATCTTGTTTAGCTCTGCTATCCCAAAGGCACAAGAAGCAAGGATATTTTGTGTATCCGCCTTGCTGTAAAAGAAGGAAGTTAACCATTTTCAAGTCAACACAAATGACCCATCCATGTTCGTGATACTTAATCTTTTCCAAGACTATAGCTATATTCTTGTACTCTTCTTTCATTTGAGTTGAGTGAGCAATAGGTATTGATCCCAATTCGTTACCATTGTGTAAAAGCACACACTTCAAACTTCGCTTGGAACTGTCAATAAACAGACGCCAACCATCTGGATCATACTCGCGAAGGCTCATTTTTATTAAGAGACCTTTAACATCCTTTTTTTTTATTTTCGTATAGAGTTTCTAATATTACTCCCAAGCCATAGTAATATTAACGTTACTCTCAGCAAGCTGAGAATTACCTATCCTGGTTGAAAGCACGAGACTTGGAACCAGAAATAGGCTCGGACGAATAATAGGGGTAGGTGAAAAATCGTACATGCGACTCTTTCTCACTTAAGATAAAAAAACAAGAACCACCTCCCTTCGAAACCTTCATACTACAACTAGGTTATTCCTATCCAGTAGTTTTATTTAAACTGTAAATACGCGTTTGGCAGGCAGCTTCCCAGTAGAGGCACCTGCTAATACCGCCATAAGCACGCGGTTACATCTCATTGCGCTAATTCAAATGGTTTTATCCTTTGTAATCGGCGCACTAGGTTAGTATCGTCTCGAATTTGTAGCATGGTGTTATTGCAATGACCGTGAAGGCGTGTCTGTTGATTGCGGGCAAAATGTTTTATTTCATCTTCGACGGTAGCCATAATTAGGTCTCTGTGGATATCAGTGTTTCTGATAAACCATGGTGCATTTACTATTTTTCTTAGCACTTTTTTTTGAAAAGATTGTAAAATTTTGATATTACTGGATTTGGTACAACCCCAAAGTTGTATACCGTATGTCCAAACCGGTTTTAGTACTTGCTTGTATAGAAGCAGCTTGTTCTGCATGCTGAGTTGGGAAAATGTACCAAGCATCAGATGGGCCAATTACCCAGCGCACGAGTGCAAGTGGCCCGGCCATTTTATAACACCGGTGTGGACTTCGCGAGGCCGTATAGCGATTACGTAACCGACTTCATAGGAGATAAGAACATAATGACCGCTGAACTGAAGCAATTGACCAAGCAATGGAATATCGAAAATAAAGATCAATTAATTGCGAATGACACCACCTGGCATTTTAACCCGCCGGCAGCACCACACTTCGGGGGTTTGTGGGAAGCTGGGGTAAAGTCAATAAAGTTTCATTTGCATCGGATCATGAGAAACTATACGTTGAATTTTGAAGAACTATGTACCACCTTGACACAAATTGAAGCGTAACTCAATTCACGACCATTATGTCCACTGTCAGAGGACTGTGAAGACTTGCACGTTTTAACTCCCGGGCATTTCCTAATCGGATCCACTCTAAATACAATGCCAGAGAAAAAGTTCACTGAGTTTAAGGAAAACTCAATGACGCGGTGGCAGTTAATGCAGAAGATAATGCAAGATTTCCGGAAAAGATGGGAAACAGAATATCTAGCCCGACTACAGCAACGACCTAAGTCTACTGGGACATTGTTGAAATTCATGGTTGTATGCCAAACAATTTTTGCAAACTGAAAGTTGTTCGCCCATTCTACTCCTCTCACTGATACTTGACTGCAAAAAATGATTGCAAAATCGAAGCGAATGTTGACCTCCATTGCAGATAGCACATTTATACTTCTCCTTATGTGCAGGCCTAACATGCATGACTCTTAGTTTAAATTTATTAATTTGAGATAATGGTCTTGAAGTGTTCCCTTGTTGACACAAAACTTCCAGCGAACGAAAACGGGTTTCTAGAAAAGTGGCAAATTCTGCAAACATTGGAAGTTCCTTGCTCGTCCCCAATTTCTCCTCCCACAGCTGTTGCGTGTAAGCAGGTAATTTTTGCAGTAAAATGAAAATTGCTATTGTGTCCCAATGGTCAATTGGAACACCTAAATTTTTAAGCGCATGCAGAACTTCAGTTGATTTGTCTAATAAATCTTCTGATGTCTCAGTGTGAATGATCATAACGTAACATTAAAATTGACCAGACCTGCTCATAATTATCATTATTAACCTCAAGGTAATCTAATAATGATGCAGCGCTACCCTTTAAGCAGGACTTTAAGTATGTTAGCTTTTCAATATTAGCCAACGACTCGTTGTTGTGAATCAATGAAACGAACATATCATGAAAAGGACGCCACGTATTATAATCACCGGCAAACACTGGAGGAGTAATAGACGGAAGTTTAATTTCATGGGAATGTGACCTCTGGTTGGCATCCACCAACCACCATCTAAACTGTCTAGCGTATCTATCTCGTTCAGTATTGCAGTTTTATATAAAAGATAAGTTTCCATGACCCTGTCGTACAACTCCTCTGACCTCCTCGAAAGTTCCTCACAATCCTCCGACATTTCAATAATGTCGCAATTATCTGTAATTTTTCTTAAGTTCTCCTCAAGCACATTTAGCCTACTCAACAAATAATTTTTGGACTTAACCTCAGCACTCAATTTTCCGAAACTAACGCTGTCTTTCCCAATCTGGGTACACAACATCTTAATCAATTTCATTGATGTAATCGCACTCATATTTAGGATGTTGTTTTATATCAATGGTGTTTGAAATATTTAGTAACGAAGATTGCACTCACCTTGAATTCTTCTAACTCTTCTTACAGTGGTTGTTTCAGACTCAGACGTTACACCAACAGAACGATGTTCTAACGGGACGATGTTCCAACGGGAGGTTGTTAGACTCTGATGAATATTAAGTATCAGTTGACGAATACTCCTTTTTCTATAAAATTATGCTCGGCTAAACCACAGCACACAGCAACAACGATGCGATTCGAGAGTTAAAATTTAATTACAATTAACTGACTTTGAAATATCCGGCTCGAAGGACCAAAATGTTGGATGTTAATTGCTATATCTCTTGTGCAGAATGAAAAGATCTCCCCTTCGGTTGAGGTTACAGACAGATATATTTTTTCATAGGAAAACATTGCCTTTTATAATGACATTTTGACATTAACAATAAATTATTGGTATAACTTCAAATGGTATAACTAACGTGACCATATTTTTTTATGCCAAAGCGGGACGCTTGTGAAATTTAGTAAAAAGAAAAACAATATTATTTTTTAAAGAAAACAAGAAAATACGAACTATTTGTTATAATATTTAATTGGAATTAATCACCGTTCGCAGACATTTTTTATATTTGTCAGCGGAAAAAAATAGTTTCAAATTGTTATTGGTAAAACAGTACCTAGTTACTAAAAAAAACAATGTTATTCAACGATTTACTAAAAAAAACAAGAAAATAAAAACTACGTGTTTATAATACGCAGGTGGTACTAATCGTCATTCGACTGAATATTTATATTTGTCAGCGGAGCATATCAGTTTCAAAATGTTGGGTTTAGTTTTCAAGTAAGCATGGAGCTCGTCTTGGTAAAAGAGATGTACATTCGAGAGATGTTTCCGTCATCGCTGCTGCGTTGACAACGAGTTTAAGGGAGGATTTTGTTTTTTGTTTTTTGTTTTTTGTTTCCATTGCAGTAAAATAGAGATCACATTTACTCATTTAGTCTGTTGCGCACAATTTAAGTTTTCTTAAATCTTCTCTCTGAGCAGGTGAGCGTTGTTTTAAAATCGGCTATACACATGTACAATAGGTTTTCCACCACATCCACATACAACTTCAATCGTAAGATACAAAGTTTTTTTCATAATGATTTTATAAAGGAATCGGGACTTGAACAGAAAAGTTTGTATAATTTTTTTGTAATGCTAAAACTTTTTGTGACCAGCTTTTCTTTTTCGTGATAATGACTTACTTTGTTACGTTTGATTCCATTTTTAATGAAGTCATCGTAATCCGACTTTGATTGAATATGTGAATATGAAGTAAAGTCGAGGTTCGTCTCTAATAACATATTTTGGTCTATTTGCTAAAGCGGGACATTTTGGCACGCGATGGGGACAGCGGGACATACTGCTTAAAAGCGGGGCTGTCCCGCCGAAAGCGGGACGTATGGTCACCTTAGGTATAACACAAAAAAGCCAAATGGACTGTTTGTTGTTTACATCACATCAAATTCGCATTTATGTTAAGACAGCAACATTGTGTGAAGACAGCAACAGTCCGTGAATGCAAGATCTCTCTGAATTCTGTCGGAAGGCTGAATTCACTTAGACTTGTCTGGGTAGCGGGTCATAATGGGATCACGGGAAATGATATCTCCGATGAACTTGCTAGACAGGGCTTAGAGGGGGACTTCTCAGGACCTGGACCAGCGATTTGTCTGCCTGCGTCCTCGGTCAGGGCTTCCATTGAAGGTTGGGTTTCCTATGAACACAATCGCCGTTGGCACGACTCTCCAGGGTCTCCAGACAGACTAATTCTCCCCGACGTCTGTGGGAAATCCGCGGCATTTTTGTTGTCTCTCAACAGAAAGGACTGCAAACAGACCACTGGCGTTCTTACGGGACACTACGTTTTTGCCAAGCACCTTAAGGTGCTAGGCCTAAGCGATACCACCAACTGCGAAGCCTGTGGAGAAAGCGACGACACTGCGAAATATTTCCTCTGTGATTGTCCTGCTTTTGCTCGTATCAGGTGGCAGGTATTTGGTGCGGATATGGTGAGTGCTGTAAACCTAAGCTCCTTATCATTGAGGCGCCTTCTCATTTTTCTTAGAAAAACGAGTAAATTCCCACAGTAAAATGTGATGTGTCTGCCTGGTAGTACAATGGACCAGTATTGAGTCTGAGTGCTCCAGTGCAGAAAGTCTCACACACCCCGACAAAAAAAAAATGTCAATGTCGACACAATTGGCGATGTTATATTGGGTCCCAAATATATGGCAAATTAAATACAGTACAACTAATACCTTAGTACAAAACAAAAACTGTCATTACAAGCTTTCTTGCGGAAGCGTGTAACCGTTTTTACTTTCACCCATTTGCAATAGAACTGCAAATTCAATACATCATTAAATTTTGTACACAGAATAAATAATGAAATTAGATCTACAATGTGAAATTAAATTTAGGAGTCCGAAGTCATGTGACAATATGATCACTAAGGAGCTTCGTTGCACTAAATTAAAATCACATTTCGTTCTAAAGCTAAATGTTTCCAATTCAAGACAAACGTCTATAAGTCTGTAGAAACCCAGTTAATTAACAAAATCTATGTTGCGATAGACAGTTGCTTGAATTTTCCTCATCTGTCTTGCTGAGTCGTTATTGGTGTAATCTATTCCCATTGAAACAATGCATAACAGTCCAGGGAAACACACAGGAAAACAAAATATCGAATTTAGCATACCTATTTTTTTCTTTTTTCTTGCTATATGAACCGCACATCAGTTATTTATTCTCTGTCGTTAACGTATCCTACAAGCACACTCTCAACAATAATTTAAGAATTACATATACATACGTACATTGATTTTTCCCTTTTAGAAAACCGTAACAAGAGTATATACTAAATTTAAGTTAGAAAAGTGCCTACCAATCTCTCTTAAACAAAATATTCTATTATCAGTATAACTCTATTCTGCCCATCTTACCTATCGTAAACAAAATACCCAGACATGACCACTAAACCTAGTAACGGAACTATCACAAAACAGAAAAGACCAAATGCTTTGGACTCTTCGCGAAATATGATGACAACTCGCTACCATAATACAAGAGAAATTGCAAGACAGAGCTTACCTTTCAGTAATGACTCTCAAGCTCAACCTGTAAGACATTCACCGACTCCCACTCACATGCCATTAGACTCAAGTTTTTCTCTTAACACATCAAATCCCCGAATTGAAGTCTCACAAACTGATTATATTGCAAGTGATCAACCAACTCTCTGCGATGTGACTACAACAAGCACAGTTGGTCAAAGTACAGCTAGCGTAACAACAGCTACTGCTTATTCTAACCCAATTGCGACAACTATGATTGGAGGTCGACCTAGTGGAAGAGAAATTGAATCAAATTTTGCGAGAGGAAATATTGATGTTGACACATTTTATGCAGGTGGAGCAGCACATATTCCAAACGCTACTATGCAATCAGCTGTTCCTTTCCCAAACATTCCTCAGTTTATTTCGAGCAGATCTCCGCAGATGAAACAGCTCGATGAGCACATTGGACAAGTAGTTAGGGATTCGTTAGGAGCATTGCTGGCGTATCTTATTAAAACAAGTATCAATAAAGTGATAGAACCACTGCTATTGAAAGCGGATGATAACTTTTCAACTACAGCTTTGATCAATAACGATAACACAGGTATACACACATTTTGGTGCCGATACTTTTTGAACTGTTCTTTAGTAAATTCGACCTCCTGAATACGAATCTGCAATCGGTTTTTGCCTAGCATCTCCCGTTTTCATGTTATGGGGTAGGGTGTTGCAAACCTGATACCACTTAGAAATACCCAAAATAATTGTGAAAAGAAGAAAGTAAACCATTTTTTTTTGAAAATATAGCTCATTTAGTGACATTTACATATAAATATAAAAAAATAATAATTCTATTAACAAGGTACTAGCATGTACAATATATTTTTCACTGCTGATTTGATGTACTGGAACCCAAGAAGCTTCGTTTTTTGCTTGATCTGCAATGCGGTTTTTTCGGACAATCTCTTAGCAGATTCCAGCAGTAATCTGCCATCATATGCGTATCGCACTTGCCCTGGTATCGTTCTTCCATTGTCCTTATATCCTGGTGAAATTGTTCACCTTGCTCCTCACTCAAGTCTCCCAAGTTTTCAGGAAACCTGTCCAAATGGTTTTGCAAGTAATGCACCTTGATGCTCATGTTGCATCCAAGCTTAAGAAAAGCAGTCAGCATGTTCTGAACTAAATCCTTACAGTTTGAAGCCTTCTTGTTGCCTACAAAGTTTTCGACAACTGACACAAATAATGTCCACGCTTTTCGCTCTTTTGCATTCATAGATTCAAAAAAATAGGTATCCTTTATTAACCGTCTGATTTGAGGGCCATCGCATATGGCAGCTTTTATTTTTTCAATGCTTAATCCTTGCATCTTTGTGGATATGAATTTAAAACATGATGAATTATTATCTAGAGCCTTAACAAATTGCTTCATTAAGCCAAGTTTTATATGAAGTAGAGGCAGGATTATTTTATTCCGATCAACCAAAGGCTCATTAATAACATTTTTTCCTCCAACAACCATGTTCTCTCTTTCAGGCCAGTCCTTTTTTACCCAGTGATCTTGTTTAGCTGTGCTATCCCAAAGGCACAAGAAGCAAGGATATTTTGTGTATCCGCCTTGCTGTAAAATAAGGAAGTTAACCATTTTCAAGTCAACACAAATGACCCATCCATGTTCGTGATACTTAATCTTTTCCAAGACTATAGCTATATTCTTGTACTCTTCTTTCATTTGAGTTGAGTGAGCAATAGGTATTGATCCCAATTCGTTACCATTGTGTAAAAGCACACACTTCAAACTTCGCTTGGAACTGTCAATAAACAGACGCCAACCATCTGGATCATACTCGCGAAGGCTCATTTTTATTAAGAGACCTTTAACATCCTTTTTTTTTATTTTCGTATAGAGTTTCTAATATTACTCCCAAGCCATAGTAATATTAACGTTACTCTCAGCAAGCTGAGAATTACCTATCCTGGTTGAAAGCACGAGACTTGGAACCAGAAATAGGCTCGGACGAATAATAGGGGTAGGTGAAAAATCGTACATGCGACTCTTTCTCACTTAAGATAAAAAAACTACACTAGGTTATTCCTATCCAGTAGTTTTATTTAAACTGTAAATTTATTTAAACTGTAAATACGCGTTTGGCAGGCAGCTTCCCAGTGGAGGCACCTGCTAATACCGCCATAAGCACGCGGTTACATCTCATTGCGCTAATTCAAATGGTTTTATCCTTTGTAATCGGCGCACTAGGTTAGTATCGTCTCGAATTTGTAGCATGGTGTTATTGCAATGACCGTGAAGGCGTGTCTGTTGATTGCGGGCAAAATGTTTTATTTCATCTTCGACGGTAGCCATAATTAGGTCTCTGTGGATATCAGTGTTTCTGATAAACCATGGTGCATTTACTATTTTTCTTAGCACTTTTTTTTGAAAAGTTTGTAAAATTTTGATATTACTGGATTTGGTACAACCCCAAAGTTGTATACCGTATGTCCAAACCGGTTTTAGTACTTGCTTGTATAGAAGCAGCTTGTTCTGCATGCTGAGTTGGGAAAATGTACCAAGCATCAGATGGGCCAATTACCCAGCGCACGAGTGCAAGTGGCCCGGCCATTTTATAACACCGGTGTGGACTTCGCGGGGCCGTATAGCGATTACGTAACCGACTTCATGGGAGCTAAGAACATAATGACCGCTGAACTGAAGCAATTGACCAAGCAATGGAATATCGAAAATAAAGATCAATTAATTGCGAATGGCACCACCTGGCATTTTAACCCGCCGGCAGCACCACACTTCGGGGGTTTGTGGGAAGCTGGGGTAAAGTCAATAAAGTTTCATTTGCATCGGATCATGAGAAACTATACGTTGAATTTTGAAGAACTATGTACCACCTTGACACAAATTGAAGCGTAACTCAATTCACGACCATTATGTCCACTGTCAGAGGACTGTGAAGACTTGCACGTTTTAACTCCCGGGCATTTCCTAATCGGATCCACTCTAAATACAATGCCAGAGAAAAAGTTCACTGAGTTTAAGGAAAACTCAATGACGCGGTGGCAGTTAATGCAGAAGATAATGCAAGATTTCCGGAAAAGATGGGAAACAGAATATCTAGCCCGACTACAGCAACGACCTAAGTGGCTGACCCCCTCAACAAATCTAAAGATGGGCGAGTTGGTATTGATTAAGGACGATCAAGCTTCTCCAACATTATGGCATTTGGAATGAATCGTCGACACAAAACCTGGAGCAGATGGACTCATACGCGTAGTCACAGTGAAAACGGCCAAGGGGACCTATGTCCGATCAATCGCCAAGGTATGCACACTACCGATCGAAACGTAAAACATTACATTACTCCTATACTATTTAGAGTTTTTAGGTTAGCTATAAAGATACACACATACATAAGTTTCCACAAATTATGTTCCAACACAATCCAACGCACTTGTTATTTTTCTTTTATATTTTCATGATCATCACCTTCACGCCGCCGGGGGAGGAGGATTTTGCGAATAGCAACATGAACAGCAGTCATAGATTGACCCAATAAAATTCATGAAATCACTGTCATAAGACGACATTCGCCATCAGCACAACTGTAACAACATTGTAACAACGAAGTGCCGACAACCCTAATATTATATTTCGCATGACCCAGTGTCGGCTGACATAATAACAATAAAACACTAAGTTGCAGCCCAACCAAGGACCATACCACGTCGTGTTAATCGGTTCTCGCAAGATCACCGTAATTAAACGACGTTGGGCGCGGTTAGTACGTAGATGGGGGACCGCTTAAGAACAACCGCGTGTCGTTGGCCAGTCCCATCTACAGAGTTGAGGTAGATAATATACGTGGTATCACAATGGACCTAAATTGGTCTAAGTGTGTCGGCTTCTGCCGACAGCCACATAAACCTAACCTAACCTAAGTTGCAGCCCGACCCAGTAACATCGCATAAGCGGAACTACAATGTATCGAGTTGCATCTCGATCCACTGCCACCACATTACGATAATGTATCGAGTTGCGTCTTGACCCACTGCCACCAAATGGGAACCAATTAAGTTCTGTCCATTTAAAAGACGGCCAAACACAAGGCATGCGACAGACGGAACACTATGGCGAGCTTATATGCGATAATCGCTGTCGTCAGCGCTATTGGCAGCGGCGCATATATCATTAACGAAGTGTGGAAGGCAGTAACGTGGTACAAAACTCGACATACCAAACACTTATGGAATCTATGGGACTGGTGAATCGCAGAAGAAATATAAAAGGGCGGAAGCAGCATGGCAGCACGCAGTCTACATCAGACCAGAATACAACGGTGATCCCGCAGTCAACCAGTGTAAACAGTGTTAAGCCTAGAAAACGTAGAAACAAATTAAACAATTATCATTTATAACGTTGTCGAAGCATTCGACTTTTTATTCCACTTCCGCTCTACTCAATTTTCTTGAGTCAGTCTTCTCTAACGTCGCAAGTTGCCGTGGCGCAACATTTGATTCTCAAGTCGGTGGCGCAACACTTGCTGAACGTGCTCTTTTGGCATTCACTGTACTACGACCTATGTTCAAACGACGACGTCTTCCAGACATGACTTCATAATTTCTGTACAAAATTTACTCCGTTCTTGTTTGAACTCACACCTTACAACTATACGTATGATTATGAACAAATTGAAATATTAATAGTTTGTGCTGCAGTAAAAGATATTTTACTTACCATTCGTTCGACTAAAAACAAAAGATAATCAACAATCATCAACAACAAAAGATACCTATTCTATTCAGTTTTTTTGAACTCAAATACCTTACCTTAAACAACGATTTCGATGATTAAAAATACTTATAAAATAATTGCCCTAATACTTAATTGCCTTAACTCTAAATTCAAACCAAGATCTTAATAGAAGAAATGCAAGCGATAAATTATGGTTTTAATCTAATCCTATCTAACCTAATGTACTTAGTATAAGTGCGGTTTAAAAATTAACCTTAATCGATTAAAGTACTGTTGCATATTTGCTCAAACTGCGACATTCAGCATCAATTAGTCAACTTGCTGCGCCATCTAGTCGAGAGCCATATAATGTAGAGAGAGGGGGCTTTTGTAGAATATAAAAATAAATCAAACCTATACGAAATTAGAAAGCAAAATAGTTCCAAGGCGTATACGTACTATTGACGTATGTCGGGGATTTAGACTTCCGAACTGCGGAGTTGTGAGCGTGAATTCTGTACCTTTAAACTCGAGGGTAATTCCACCAAGAAACCCAGCAAGAACCGAGGGAAAGAGCACCAAGAAAAGAGCAAGCACCAGAGAAGAAAAGACAAAGAGTTTATTTAATTTACTTTTAACTTTATTGATTGTAAGAGACCGTTTACGTAGAAGACCGTCGTGGTATGGGACCGCTGCGCGTGGAGATGAAAATTGACTGTGAATATTCTCCCGTAGAATATTCCCATCCAACCACCAAGTCGCTCGTACACAAGTGCCGCGTCATCAGAACTTACACCAAGTCCCAGAGGTGTAGGATGTCCAGCAACTGCGCCCACGTCCAAGCCTTGGCTACCCATCTGCCCAAGACGATAAGGGTGCCGATCGCCGCAATCACCATCAACACTGGTGGCTCTGGCATGTCGTAGATATTCTCAGAATTGAATATATTTGTGCCGGCAGTGTGGTGGTTTATGTATCCAACAGATTGCCTACTGCCACCGGTTGCCCCATCGACGACGTGCAGTATCGGGTCGCAATGCTGTGTGGGAATAAAAGGAATAAACACATCGACTCTTGTGTCGATATGTGATCGTGAGGAATGTGGCTGACGTCGGTGATAGGCGACAATGTATACATCCATTGCGAGAAATGGAATGTGCATACATGTGCCGTAATCGGAGTATATTGGATGACGGATTGGTGGTGGGTTGGATGGCACGATGATGATTGCGTCAGCGGTCTGTGGATGAAAGAATGTAGGTCATATTAAGAGCAAAGACCTTACCATGGTCCTGGTTCGTGCCCGAACATCCTGCCCGGTCGAACCAGATGGTTCGAAATGTTGTCTTCCTAGCCCGTCTCCACTAGACGGCAAAGATTTTGGACAGGCCGGCGGCATTCGCCGGCCCTGGTATGCAGGGTAGCGTTGCGGGTCAGTCCATCACTGCCCGGGTGGATGGCCGTGACGCGGCCAAGTCGCCAATGTGTAGGAGGCAAGTTCTCCTGCTGGATAATGACAATATCACCCACCTGAAGGTTCGGTTCGCGTTTCTCCCACTTGCTTCGCGTTTGGAGTGTCACCAGGTATTCGTCGCTCCACCTCTGCCAAAAGTCCTGATGGATCTTTCGTATCCACTGATACTGCTTGAGCCGATTAAGTGTTACATCGGCAACCTGGGGTTCTGGCTCCGATCAGGAAATCCCCTGGGGTCAGAGCCAGTTTGTCATCTGGGTCGTCGTGGAGTGGGACCAGCGGACGAGAATTGAGACACGCCTCAATGCGCGTCGCCAGTGTGTGGAGCTGGTGATACCAAAGGGACTGGGTACCCACCAGCCGTTTCAAATGATGTTTGGCGGACTTCACTGAGGCTTCCCATAAACCACCTTCATGAGGAGCAGCCGGAGTTATGAAGTGCCATCTTGTCCCCGCGTGAGCCAGGGCTTGCTGATTGTGTTCAGATTGAAATGCAGCCAAGTCTGCCTGCATGTAACGGTTAGCGCCCACAAATGCCGTGCCGTTGTCGCTGTAGAGGTCGGGGCAGGGTCCACGCCTGCTGGTGAATCGAGTGAAGGCATCCATGAATGCCTGGGATGATAGCTCCTCGATGACTTCGAGATGTACTGCCTTCGTGGCCATGCAAACGAAGATTGCCAAATAGCTCTTGGCCGTGGTGCGGGAGCGCTGTGTACTAACTCGAAGTGTGAAAGGACCACAGTAATCAACGCCTGATGCCAAGAAAGGTCGTGCTTCGTTGACTCGCTGACTGGGTAGGGGGGCCATCTGCTGCCGAATTACCGCGCCGCGGTGTCTTCGGCATATCACGCACTGGTGTAGTACAGTCCGTACCACCTGTCGACCTTGGAGGATCCGATATTTCTGCCGCAACATCTACAGCATCAATTGCACCCCGCCGTGTAGGGTCACCTGGTGCGCGTGACGGACCAGTAGGGTGATCAAAGCGCTGGCCTTGGGTAGCACGATTGGGAATCGTTGCTCGTCGGAGTGAGGCATTCGTGAGTCGCCCTCCGACTCGAAGAATACCCCGGGCGTCTAGGAATGGGTTCAGTGAGAGTACCGAACTGTTGCTGGGCAGTGGGGATCTATTCCGCAGCTGCTGGATCTCGGTGGGGAATGTCTGTGACTGTTCCAAGATAATCAGGCGATCGAGCGCGTGGTCGAGCTCATCCGCTCCAACCAATGGTTTCCTTAGAAGGTGGTGAGACGTCTTTCGCCACCGGTAGAGATAGGCCACCGTGTGTAGTAACCGTGGGAGAGTGCTGTAGCGTTCCGCCAATGGTATGATAGCCCCGTCGTGACGCCTGGTTGTCAACTGGGGTATTGGGACGGCAACACCAGTGAAGACGGATGTCTTGAGCTCCGTCCGGATCTGGACCAAGTCATCGGCCTGGTGCTGCCCGGTTGGGCGTAGAGGTAGCGGTCCGGTAGCCAACCATGTCGGACCCTGCCACCACAAAGTATGTTGCAGCAGATCGGAAGCTCCAACTCCTCGGCTCGCGCAATCAGCTGGATTCTGGGCGGATCGAACATGATGCCAACGCTCTGGCGGTGTCAGTTCCTGGATCTGCCGCACTCGGTTAGCGACATACGGCTTAAGAGTGCTGGATTCTTTCCTCAACCAGCACAGCACGATGCTGGAATCGGACCAGAGGTAATATGGTGCGGCTCGGATTCCGAGGGCGTCTCGGACGTTCTCCAAGGTGAGTGCAAGTAAGTGTGCGGCACAGAGTTCGAGCCGTGGGATGGTAGCCCCCTTGAGCGAGGCGACTTTAGTCCGGGCGGTCTGGAGCTGGCATCGCAGAAACCATGGAGGGTGGTGACATGCTGAGTGTGCATGCCCAAGTACCTGGGGACTCTGACTCGGTTGAGTGCCAAGAGCCCGTCTCGAAAGGTGGTTCAAGTAGTGTGAAGTTCTGACGGGAGTGGGGCATCCCATGTGATGCCTGCAGTCCACAGCGTCTGGATGAACATCTTGCCAATGATGACCACTGGAGCCAAGAGACCAGTAGGGTCAAAGAGTTTCGCCACTTCGCTCAGGACCCGCCGTTTAGTGGGCGGGAGCCCTGAAGGTTCTAATTCCACCAGGAAGAAGAGCTCGTCTGCTGCTGGATCCCAGCGTAGGCCAATGACTGTTGCCGTTGGGCACTCAAAGACAAGCTCTGTGGAAGAAGAAGAAGAAGGAGAGTTAGTGACCAATTCAATTACCTGTGCGCTGTTGGAGTTCCATTTGCGCGACTGAAAGTGTCCAGCCAGAAGGACAGTGTTGATGTCGGAAGCCAGACCGACCGCCTCGGCAACGCTGTTGCAGCTCGTGAGGAGATCGTCGACGTAGAAAGCCTCGATTGTGTCTTTGGCGGCTCGGGCGCGCTCCGGGTCCGGGAGCACCTGATGGTTGTCTTGTGCGCACTGCACCATGGAACGCACTGAGGTGTATGGGCTGGAGGCCATACCGTAGGTAACCGTCGTCAGGCGGTAAACGGTCAGCTCGTCAGATGGGGGTTCTCGCCAGAGAATCCGCTGGTAGTTTCGATGTTCAGGAGCCACCCATATTTGGCGGAACATCTTCTCCACGTCGGTGGTAAGAGCGACACTGTAGCGTCGGAACCGGAAGATCACATTGACCAGTGAGTCTTGGATTCTGGGACCGACTAGCTGGACGTCGTTGAGTGAGACTCCAGAAGTGGTCTTTGCAGAAGCGTTGAACACCACACGGAATTTGCTGATAACCTCGGTGTTACCTTGGAGGCGCCGCTCCAAGCTGTAGAACTGTTGTAAGGCGGCTCGGTAGGAGTCGCCTAGTGCGGGGGCGTCGTGCCGGAAAGGGATTTGGACCATGTATCGCCCCTCCGGCGTGCGAGTGTGAGTGGCAGCGTAGTGGCGGCTGCACTCATCTTCGCGTGTCTCGTCCAGTGAAACTTCTTCCAGTTTCCAGAAGTTCCTCACTATTTCCTCTAACGTTAGGTCAGGAGTGGCCTCCGATGGAAGCTGCGTATGAAGTGCCCGGATTGGGCCTCGATGCTGCGCCAGTGCAGCTGGACCAAATACGACCCACCCTAAGTGAGTCCGCTGTGCGTGCGGTTCGTTGTGTTGTCCATAGACGAGACGACCTCGTCTTGCACGAGGAGGCTCCATACATCAGCGCCAAGTAAGATGTCGATGGGTCCGGGGGTGCCCAGACGCCTGTCTGCGAGTGGGAGTCCAGCTAAGTGTGGCCATACTGACACATCCACATGTGCCTCAGGAAGTATGGACGTGAGGTTGAGAAGGACCAAGGCCTTCAACGTTATCGTATAGGAAGATCGGGTGGACCGAAGTGACAGCGTCACTTGGCCTTTCGCCATAGCGTGGTTGCGGGTGGCATTGGTGCGATGGTGGTGTATTCACTAATTGATTGGCAAGTCGTGCGTTCCAATCCCGGCCAGGGCCATGATTTTTATTTGAATTTACATAAATAGAGATCTCCCTAAGCAATTTAGGCGCCACCCGTGGAGAAAAAAAATACTAAGCACCAAAAACTTCTTTCCTATCCTCCTATTCGTTCGAATAGTAAGTAGCATGCAATACAATACTACATTGCTACTCGCATGTTGCAGCTTACTGTTCAACAAAAAATGCATGCGCTGTGTTTAACACTATAAGGGTACTGTACATATACAGAAACAACAAAGCCCCTTTAGCGTAAGCGAATTATTAAAAAAAAAAAAAAAAACAATGCCGGCAGGACGCAGTCGATGGGCAGCGTGCAGCACTGTGTCCGGGCTGCAGCCCGCGTAGCGCGGAGGCGTTGGTTGAGGTCCATGCGCTCAAATTGTATGCATTGATACAGCCGGTGTTGTCCTTGACAGTGTACGCACTTATTCTCATTGGGGGTTGCGACGTGAGTCCTGGTCTGCCGCTGTCCCCGTGGCTCTGCCCGGGATGAGGTCGTCGGAAGAACTATTTCGGTCGACAGACTGTGAGCCCCCTCTGCGTCAGGAATGCCAAGAGGCTCGCCAGGGTCGGGATCTCCTTGGATGGGCAATGCATGCACCATCCCTGCTGTGGCACCTTAGGGAGTCTGGCCACCACCAGAGGAACCGTGAGCGCATCCCAGTGTTCGACGGGCTGGTTCATGACGCGTAGTGCGCGTAACGACTCCTGGACCGTGTCCACTATGCGAAACAGAGCTGCCGAGGTCTCCTCAGATGCGGCTCGCATATTATAGAGGCGTGAGACATGTGTTTCCGCTAGAAGGCGCGGATTGTCATAGCGCTCTTTCAACTCTGCCCAGAGCTCCTCGTAACCACCCGAGTAAATATTGCCTACCATCCCCGCATTTCCCGGGAGGACGGATGCGCATAGCTTCTGCAACTTGTACGCGGGTGGCAAGTCGGCTCGGTGTACCAATGTCTCAAAGGCGTCCTTGAACGCGAGCCAGTTGTGCAGGTGTCCATCGAACGTCGGAATCTGGATAGATTCGAGTCTCATCTCGACTCTCGGTGGACCGGTCTCCTGATTTGTCTCGGTGTTCTCCCCATGGGAGGTGTGGTGGTGGGCGAAGGCATTCGTCGATGCGTTCAGGTGCGCGAGTCTCCTATCGAGCGCTACCTGGATGGTCTTGTACTGCTCCTCGACGACCGCCATCAAGTCGTCGTGCATCTTCATGTCGCCGTTGAGTGTCTCGCCAATCAGAGCGTCATGCGCGACGTTGAATCTGTGGTATTGGGCGTCGAGAGCTCTTCTCTCTTGGACGATCTGGAATTCGTCCAGATTGTGTACGTCCGATGCCGCGACTCGCTCGTACATCCGCTTGATCACGGTGCACGCAGCGGAGCGACGGTTAAGGTCTGCCATTGTTTCTACAGGTAGGAGTGACGCAAGGGTCCACTTATTGGGGTACACTTTGTGAGGGGTGACGCGAGGGTCCACTTATTTTGCGTATTAATTGCCGTAGGAGGCCACTGCGTTCAGGGGATACACTTGAGGACACAAAGGATCACCAGGCTTCAATCACGAAGAAGCCAATCGCACCAAGAGCGATTCCAAGTGCCACGACAGCCACACACACGCACAGGGTCAAGCACTGGGGTAAAAGGCAACGGTTGCCACACAACAACATTTACTTCTCACAGAATTCACTTCCTCACAGGAGGCACCAAAATGTCGGGGATTTAGACTTCCGAACTGCGGAGTTGTGAGCGTGAATTCTGTACCTTTAAACTCGAGGGTAATTCCACCAAGAAACCCAGCAAGAACCGAGGGAAAGAGCACCAAGAAAAGAGCAAGCACCATAGAAGAAAAGACAAAGAGTTTATTTAATTTACTTTTAACTTTATTGATTCTAAGAGACCGTTTACGTAGAAGACCGTCGTGGTAGCCGTCCGCGCGTGGAGATGAAAATTGACTGTGAATATTCTCCCGTAGAATATTCCCATCCAACCACCAAGTCGCTCGTACACAAGTGCCGCGTCATCAGAACTTACACCAAGTCCCAGAGGTGTAGGGTGTCCAGCAACTGCGCCCACGTTCAAGCGTTGGCTACCCATCTGCCCAAGACGATAAGGGTGCCGATCGCCGCAATCACCATCAACACTGGTGGCTCTGGCATGTCGTAGATATTCTCAGAATTGAATATATTTGTGCCGGCAATGTGGTGGTTTATGTATCCAACAGATTGCCCACTGCCACGGGTCGCCCCATCGACGACGTGCAGTATCGGGTCGCAATGCTGTGTGGGAATAAAAAGAATAAACACATCGACTCTTGTGTCGATATATGATCGTGAGGAATGTGGCTGACGTCGGTGATAGGCGACAATGTATACATCCATTGCGAGAAATGGAATGTGCATACATGTGCCGTAATCGGAGTATATTGGATGACGGATTGGTGGTGGGTTGGATGGCACGATGATGATTGCGTCAGCGGTCTGTGGATGAAAGAATGTAGGTCATATTAAGAGCAAAGACCTTACCATGGTCCTGGTTCGTGCCCGAACAACGTACGAAAACGAAAAGTTAATCAAATAGAAAATAAAAACATAGGGACGGGCTACAGTCCGCTTAGGCGAACTGTTGTATACCCTATTCTTATTCCTATCCTTCATAAGTGGGCGTGACAAAAGTCTAAGTATGGTTGAATTGTTAAGAACGCTCTACATATTTTGTTATATAACATGTAAAGGATTTTATCAAAAAAACGCTCCCTAGCTCAAACTTGGGTGTTTCAATGTTTATTTAATTGTGGGCGTGTCAGTAGGTGGATTTAAAAAAAATTAACACATGAGCATAAAGGGCCCCTAGTGAGTATTATATTATAAGTTTCAGCTCCCTAGCTTAAACTTTGAATTTTCAAAAAAAATTGTGGGCCCACTGGCACGGGCGGATTTTGAAAATATTTACACATGAGCATAAAGGACCCATAGAGAGTATATATTATAAATTTCAGCTCCCTAGCCCCAACTTTGGATTTTCAAAAAAATTGTTTTATTTAATTGTGGGCGTGTCAGTGCAAATTATGTAAATGAAAGCTCATTTTGAAAATTTTATATCCCGAGCAGTTTTAGGAGTCATAGATCATATATAAAACATAGGGACGGGCTACAGTCCGCTTGGGCGAACTGTTGGATACCCTATTCTTATTCCTATCCCTCATAAGTGGGCGTGACAAAAGTCTAAGTATGGTTGAATTGTTAAGAACGCTCTACATATTTTGTTACGAGTATATAACATTTAAAGGATTTTATCAAAAAAACAACGCTCCCTAGCTCAAACTTGGGTGTTTCAATAAAATTGTTTTATTTAATTGTGGGCGTGTCAGTAGGCGGATTTTAAAAAAATTAACACATGAGAATAAAGGGCCCCTAGAGAGTATATATTATAAATTTCAGCTCCCTAGCTCAAACTTTGAATTTAAAAAAAAAAAAAAAAAAATTGTGGGCGTGTCATTGGGCGGATTTTGAAAATATTTACACATGAGCATAAAGGGCCCATAGAGAGTATATACTATAAATTTCAGCTCCCTAGCTGAAACTTTGGATTTTCAAAAATTAATATACCCTTAGAATAGGGTATAAAAAAATTATTTTATTTATTTGTGGGTGTGTCAGTGGGCGGATTTTGAAAATTTTTTATCCCGAGCAGTTTTGGGAGTCATAGATCATATATAAAAAATTTCAGCTTTCTAGCTCAAAATTCGATTTTTCCAAAATTTGGTTTTTTTGAGTTTGTGGGCGTGTCTGTGGGCGGATTTCAAAAATTCGTAAACTTGATTATTTCGGGACCCTAGAGAGTATATGGTTAAAATTTCAGCTCTCTAGGTCCAGTTTAAAGGCCTAATTTTTGGCTACAGACGGACGGACGGACGGAAGGACGGACGGACATGGCTAGATCGACATTACTATCGATGCTGATCATAAATATAGTAACTTTTAGGGGTCTACGGGCAATATTAAGGTATGTTACAAACTATGCGTCAAAATTAATATACCCTTAGAATAGGGTATAATAAAATGGTAAATGGGCGGATGCATGCAGGTAGCACGTCATGGAATCCAGCTGCTTCAGTGGCTGGGTTGGGTTCTTAGCATGTTCGAATCATTCTCATATTCCCCTCCTTCTACGATATTTATTTAAAGTGCATGGACAAAATAATATATATGCTGTTTTATTCATGTTATAACTCCAAGCGTAGTTGTAATGGCTTAGATAGCCCTCTCTTCAAGGATAAATTATTTGTCCGATACGTTCAAGCGCCTATCCCCAAAACAAAGGTAGATAACCTTACTTGCAACTCTCAACCGTCAAAAGTCTACTCAGGCCCCAGTATCGCCCTTAAGCCATCAGTGCAACTTCACTATGAAAACTAATTAAATATGTTTTATAAATTCTCATACGTAATATGAAACGTAGTTAGTTCATAGATCCTTACCTTAAACTAGGTATTCTAAGGGTTTAAAAAGTCCAGCAAATATATATATTTTCTTAACTAAAGTATACTAAATGGTATTCTCATAATACGATATACTTTATTTACGAAAAAAAAGTATTTATTTAGAATCAAATGCGCAACCATTAACCCGATATGTCACTACTAGCGGTTTGGAGCATGTTTTTTTATACCCTATTCTAAGGGTATATTAATTCTGACGCATTGTTTGTAACATACCTTAATATTGCCCGTAGACCCCTAAAAGTTACTATATTTATAGTAATGTCGATAGTAATGTCGATCTAGCCATGTCCGTCCGTCCGTCCGTCTGTCGGCAAAAATTAGGCCTTAAAACTGGGCCTAGAGAGCTCAAATTTTAACAATATACTCTCTAGGGTCCCGAAATAATCAAGTTTAAGAATTTTTGAAATCCGTCCACAAGCCCACAAACTCAAAAAAAAACAAATTTTTCGAAAAAAAACGAATTTTGAGCTAGAAAGCTGCAATTTTGTATGTATGATCTATGCCTCCTACAACTGCTCGGGAGATAAAATTTTCAAAATCCGCCCACTGACACTCCCACAATTAAATAAAACAATTTTATTGAAAACCCAAAATTTGAGCTAGGGAGCTGAAATTATACTTTCTATGTGCCCTTCAAGCTCATGTGTAAATATTTTCAAAATCCGCCTACTGACGCCCACAATTTAAAAAAAAAACTTTTTTTGAAAATCCAAAGTTTGAGCTAAGAAGCTGCAATTTATAATATATATTCTCTAGGGGGGCCTTTATGCTCCTGTGTAAATGTTTTCAAAATCCGCCTACTTTTTTTGAAAATCCAAAGTTTGAGCTAGGGAGCTGAAATTTATAATATATACTCTCTAGGGGCCCTTTTAAGCTCATGTCTTAATTTTTTTTAAATCCGCTTACTGACACGCCCCCAATTAAATAAAATAATTTTATTGAAAAACCAAAGTTAGAGCTTGGGAGCGTTTTTTTTTACAAAAGCTTCGCTTTTTTTTGATAAAATCCTTAAAATGTTAACCATAACCATACTTCGACTTTTGTCACGCCCATGATTTTTTTTTTTTTTTTTATAATTTGCTTACGCTAAAGGGATTTTTTCAGTACCCTTATAATGCTAGGAACACAGTGTAAGCTACTTGGTATTAGAAAGAATAGAGAGATAGGAAAGAAGTGTTTGGGTGCAGTTGTAGGGTTTTTCTCCACGGGTGGTGTCTAAGTTACTTAGGGAGATAACGATTTCATGTATTCGGTATAAAGTAATGGACTTGGCCGGGATTCGAACGCACGACCTTCCATTCCGTAAGCGAATACACTACTACTGCACCATTGCATTGATGATGATGATGATGTATTTTGTTTTTTTTGTTTTTTTTTTGTTTTTTTTTTTTTTGGAGCTGCCGGTCCTTTAAATAGTCCTTCAGTATCTGTAGGAGGTATTGCGGTATCCTGAAGGTATTTTCAAGGGCGTCCAACATATCAGGCCACCTTGCTGAGTTAAAGGCATTTCTCACATCTAAGGCACGGCCTCTACAACTTCATTGACAGCTCCTATTGTAGAGTGGCCTCTTCTGAACCCATGCTTTTGGTCGGATAGACCACCTCCTCTGTTAATTGCTGCTGTGAGTCGCGGCTTGAGCATCTTCTCTAAAAGTTTTCCCGCCGTGTGTAGCATGCACAGGGGTCTGAAGACTGAGTGGGAATCCGGGTCTCCTTTCCCTTTCCTTATAAGTAATAAGCGTTGCGTTTTCCAGTTCTTATGTGTAGTACTGTTTCACTAAATGATGACACGTCCGTTTGGTTTTAACGCGATCATAAAACTGACGCTCTCTTTATTCTTTTTCTTAAGCTAACATATGTATGAATGTGTGTGTATATATAAATATAATATAATAATTTAAGTAGATATCTTATACTGTATGTGTATATATATAATCACAGTTTATAAATGAAGGTACATGAGTATAAATATGGTCTGACAGTGTGAGTTGCATGCTTAACTCTTACAATAATTACTACAACTCGGCCATCCTGACCATTAAGATCACCTGATCTTGCAAATTTACAATCAATTATTCGCTTTACTCTTGTTCAGCCATGGTTTCATATTGCCAACCGCCCATACTCCTTGGTAAGGTAGTCGCGACTGTTGAAAACCGTCAACATCTTTAAGCAGATACCTGTCGTTTCGTAGGACTTTTTCGATCTGGTAGGGTCCTCTAAATTTCGGTATCAGTTTTTTAGACGCCCCCGGGTGCGAGTCAAAATTTTTTATCATAGCGTAGTCTCCTACATTATATTTCGTGGGCTTGCACCGTTTTTTATCTACGTATCGTTTGTTGTATGCCTGTGACTTCTTTTGTTCTAGAGCTGCTTTGCTACGTGTCTTTGCCAGGTCGCGTACGTCTCCTGACTCTAGTTCTGTCAAATTTTCCCTAAGTTCATCCGACCATTTGCCTTTTTGATTCACTTCAAACAACATTACACTAGGATGTTCTTTTGTAGTCCTGCCCACCGTGTTATTGAGTGTATGTTCGACTACCTCTAAAACGTGGTCCCAAAATACCCCTTCTTCTGGTTTAACTAACTTTGCTATCATTGGTCTCAAGCTCCTGTTTACTCTCTCTACTTGTCCGTTTGCTTGGGGTGAACCTGTCGCAATCTTTATGTGTTGAACACCTTCTTTGGACAAAAAGTCCTTGAACTCTGCCGAGGTAAAACAACTACCCCTATCTGAAATAATATACTTTGGTCTACTATACGCTCTAAAATAGTCCGTTAACGCTCGATTTACTTCCTTTGTATTTGTAGTTTTAGTCGGGTAGAGTCTCACGAACTTTGTAAAAGCATCTATTACTACCAGTATATATTTTTTAACCGTCCTTGAATTGTCTATTGGACCATAATGATCTACATGTACTACCACGAACGGTTTTTCTTCTTTAGGTATATTGTGAATGAAACCCTCTTCACGTCCCTGTTTAGCCGAAAAAGCAATACACTTCAAACAGTTCTTTATGTGCGATCCTATCTTCTCTCTCATTTTGGGAAACCAGTAACTTTTTGACACCAACTCTAACACCTTATCTGTTCCTACATGACCTACTTCGTCATGATATTTATACAAAACGTGACTTTCCATTTCTGTTGGTACACAAAACACGACACTGCCATCATTTTTCTTTCTATATACCACTCCGTTTCTCATTTCATATAAATTATGGTTCGATCGTTCTAACAACTCTTTAATCTTAACTATATTTCCGTCTTTTCCTTGGCATACTATCAGGTTTTCCTCGAAAGTATTCGTTTCGATCGTTAGAATATTTGTCGACCTACTTAACGCGTCGACGTGTTGCATGCGAGTACCTGCCCTGTGTGCTAGAGTGTAATCAAAATTTTGCAGTTCTAACGCCCATCAGGCAATTCTTGGGTTGAGTTCTTTTTTGTTTAGCGTTAGGGTCAATGAATTACAATCAGTTACGATCTTGAACTGTTTACCCTCTAAATATACCCTAAAACGTTTTAAAGCACTTATTATTGCCAGCGCCTCCAACTCAAAACTATGCAATTTTGCTTCGTAATCTGTCGTTCTCTTTGAAAAATAAAAAATCGGATGTAACTTTCCGTCTTGCTTTCTTTGTAGCAGAATCGCTCCAAATCCCTGTGCACTTGCGTCGCAATGAAGTTCTGTTTCGTCCTTTGGGCTATACAGTGCCAAGACCGGAGCTTCTATCAATTTGTTTTTCAAGTTTTCGAAGGCCTCTAACTGTTTGTCACCAAACTTGAATTCCCTATCTTTTTTTGTAAGATCGTACAGTGGTTTTGCTATGGTCGAAAAATCTTTAACGAATCTACGGAAATAAGAACATAAACCCAAAAAACTTTGTACCGCATGAGTTTTTTGTGTAACCGGAAATTTTTTTATAGCTTCGATACCCCTATCATCTGCCTGTATACCCGCTCCCGTAATCGTAAAACCTAAATATTTTATTTTCTTTTGTAGAAACTTGCATTTATCTATCCTTAGTTCCAATCTATTGTCTACCATCCTCCTCCAAACTTCAGAGAGTATTCTAAAATGGTCTTCGTACGTCGTCGTAGCTATCATTATATCATCTAGGTATACTATAACTTCATCTTTCCTAATCATGTCTGAAAATATCTTGTTAATGTGTCTTTGAAACGTTGACGGCGCGTTTTTCAAACCAAACGGCATTCGCAAGAATTCGTATTCTCCCAACGGCGTAATGAACGACGTATATTTTACTGTGTCTTCATGCATGTATACGTGAAAAAACCCGTTCTTGAGGTCTAGTTCAGAAAAAATTGTCTTATCTACCAGTTTTTCTAGCAAATCGTCGATCACCGGTATCGGATAACTATCTTTTGCAGTGGCTTTATTTAACGTACGAAAATCTATACACATTCTAAGATCCCCTGTTTTCTTTTTCACCAGCACTATCGGCGACACGTATTCAGATTCGCTTTCTCTGATATACCCTTTACTGATATATTCGTCTAGTAACGAACTAAGTTAATTTTTTTCGGCATACGACAAACGACGCGGTCGACACAGAAACGGTTTTATGTCATTTAGCGTTAAATTCATTTTAGTTTTTATTACCGGTTCCGTAGGGCGATCGGCAAGCAAATAATTTGACCTATATAACATTTTAAGCTTTTCTTTATGACCATAACATACGTCTTCACCAACTTCTAAATCCAATTCTGAACTATCATTATCTTTACAGTCGATTAACAAGAGCTGTTTTTCAAAACGTTCACTATCATTTTCTATTTCATTTGAGCAAGTTGTATTATTCTCTAACTGTGAAACTAGTTTAAATTTTCCACTTTTTAGGAAATCCCTCCCCAAGATTGCCTCATAACTCGTCGATCCATCGTCTATTACCATAAAATTTACTTTAATTTCAACTTTTTTATAAAAAACGACGCACGACACCATTCCATATATTTTAAGCAAACTTTTATTTAACCCGAAATATTTTTTCCGTGTGTTACATTTATATATGGATATATTAGTCGGTATACACGATCTTCTAACCATACTTATCGGACTTGCAGAGTCTATGAGGCAGTCAAAGAGGATACTATCACTATTAACAATAAACTGAAAATACAAACGTCTTAAGTATTCATTGGCCTTGTCATCTTCTGACAACTGATGTACTGCTGACTTCCTCTTTGGCTTAGAACACCCATTTGCCATGTGTCCCACCAAGTTGCAATTATAGCACCTGATTACAACTCTTTGTCCTTCCACTTGTCTATCTTTTGCCGTTCTATCTGCTGTCAATCCCGTCTGTTTGTTGCTAAATGTATTAGCAGTCGATCTCGTTTGCACCTTCCGCTGAGTTACTTTGCCGAACGCTCGAAGTAGTCCTGCCTTTGTTGTATACCCCTGGACACGGGCATATAACCTTACGTTGTCATCGGAAAATCCCTCAATCGCGTATTCAATCCATTCTTCTTCGTCCATTTTCAATCCAGTCGCCAGTCTCACTTTTTCGTCAAAATATTCACTGAAAGTTTCGCTCACTTTCCACTTTCGGTTTTCAAATCTTTTTCTCATCTCCATCTTGTTTTGTTTTGTACCAAAAACTTCTTTCAACTCCTCTGTCAGGTTGTCTACGTCGTCGTCTAAAAAATTTGCTTGTGCGTGCAGCCATTCTTGTGCCTTGCCTTTCAATTTACTTACGAAAAGTGCGTGCAAATTTTTTTTCTCCACACCGTACACTTCTTCGACATTCCTTAGCTGTGCCAGCCACACATCAACACTTGCCGTTCCGCTAAATTCCGGCAACATTTCCTTCCACAATCCAATTTGTTTCGCCACGTTAAATTCCCCTGTCGTACCGTCCGATCGTTTTTCCCCACCTTCTGCTTTAGCTTCTGCTCTATCGTTTGATTTTGCGATCCGTTGCCACAGTTCATTTTCACTAATTATGACGTTTTTTTTTTCAGCTGCAGTGTCTAGCGGCTATTTCGATCTCTTCTTGTAGTCGTCCGTTACTTGGATGTTCTCCTCGCACATCTGCTGCTATGAATTCGTTTGAATTCAATACTGTTTGTTATTGCGAAGAGAATAAAAAAAAATTTTCGCGGTGACTGAACAATCGGTGACAACAAAAATTTCGCGGCGACACAACCAACTTTGTGGTAAACACACAATCTGTAACGCCAATTTTATTTTTCACACAATTCCACTTGTGGCAAGCTATTATTTTGTTTGTTCTGTTTTTTTTTTTTTGGTTTTTTGTGTAATCCCACTTCTGAGGAATTTGTAGTACTGTTTCACTAAATGATGACACGTCCTTTTGGTTTTAACGCGATCATAAAACTGACGCTCTCTTTATTCTTTTTCTTAAGCTAACATATGTATGAATGTGTGTGTATATATAAATATAATATAATAATTTAAGTAGATATCTTATACTGTATGTGTATATATATAATCACAGTTTATAAATGAAGGTACATGAGTATAAATATGGTCTGACAGTGTGAGTTGCATGCTTAACTCTTACAATAATTACTACATATGGAAGATCCCATCTCGAAGACAGTCGTTGAACATGCTCAACAGGAGTTCGGGGCAGGTTCGGGCAATCACTTTCAAGGCTTCCGCTGGTATGCCGTCGGGCCCCGGGGCATTCTTATTTTGTAGCGTGTTCGCCGCCGCTAGCAATTCATCTTTGGTAAACGGTGGTCCATTTTGCTGGTGGGTAGTGGAGGTGGAGGCGTCAGGGGGTCTAACAGGATGGGTGGGGATGAGTGTATCCACTATGTCCAGCATTTTTTGCGCACTCACTATAGGAGTTATTGCCTGAGCGCCCAGCTTGCGCATAACTACCTTATAGCCCAGTCCCCAGGGGTCATTGTTGACGTATCGTCGGAGGTCCTCCCACTTCTGTCTTTGGATAATGTTTATGGCCCTTTTGAGCTCGAACTTTGAATTCTTGTAGTCTGCTAGGACGTCTTCACTGATTCCAGCGTGTAATCTCCTTCCACTCATGACTTTGCGTCTGAGATGTAGACACCTCCTTCTATATGCAGCGATCTCTTCGGTCCACCAGTATACCGGTTTTCTGCGTCCATTCGAGTTCCTTGATCGGGGCATAGAGGCGTCGCACGCATTGTGTATGAGCCGCATTGTGGCTTCTGCCTTTGACTCAGAAGTACCTGGCATTTCCATAATCGCGTCTTTGCCTTCCTGGATTACGCCCATAGGGCGGTCTTTGTTGCGTCTGTCCATCTTCCACATCGGTGTTCGCCTTTGGTTTCTGTGAGGCGCACGTCTTTCCGCCTGTAAGTCGAAGACGATATATTGGTGGTCGCTGCCAGTGTAGTCCTCGATGACTCTCCAGTTATGAATATCTCTGCTTATTGTTTCTGAACCAAAGGTAACGTCCGGGATGGTTTCGACATTTCCGCGTCGCATGAAGGTGGATCTGTTGCCGATGTTCATCAGATTGAGCCCCAGTCTGGCGGTCATCTCGTGTATTTGCCTTCCTCTTGGGTATTCCCCACTCTAGGGCTTTAGCGTTACAATCACCGGTTAGCAGAATTGGGCCATCTATTTCCCTTATCGCATCTTCGAGGTCATCTATCTTTCCTCGGAAGTCGCTAATAACTTCGTTCGGAGTAAGGTAGCAGCTGACTATTGTCGCTGTCCCACACTTCACCCAGACGAAACCTCTTCCTGCTTCATGGTGTTTAATGCGCACTGCTCCTGTGTCCGGGATCCAGATATCTGCTGTGCCAAGCAGATCCGCAAACCAGCCAGATACGTCTTTGTTTTTGTACTGCTCGCTTATAACTACCCTATCGGCCTTAAGGTCTAGTCGAATTTAGCCAGCAAGTCGTCAGCTGTTGGGCTCCTGTGAAGATTTCCTTGGAGGATTTTCATCATGCTGGCATACTTTTCTTCGCTTTATCGAGTGCGTTCTTGAACACCTGGCAGTTTCTCGAACCCGCTACATGTGCTAACAAGTCAGGTGTTAACTTGAGTTCAGCGCACAAGTAGCACTTGGCGGCTGTTTTGCACTCGACGTTCTTGCGACCTTGCTCTCCGCAGTTAAAGCACAGTCCTTGGCTCTTGCGGTTTGTACCCTTGCACGTTGCCTGTTGGTGTCCGTACCCAAACCATCTATAGCAACGTGGGATAACCACTCTTTCCCGTATTCTGCAATGAACCTAGCCAATTTTAATGCGAGGGCTGCCCAACAGTTCCTTTGCTGCTCTAGCATTTAGTTGGATGTGAGCCATTTTTTGCGCTCTTCTATTTGCCTTCGTCAAGAAGACTTGAAGGTTCAGAGTCGGGTCGTGAACTTTGCATTTGATCGCAGCTCTTACTTCCTCTTCCGTTGTAAGGTCATCCAAGTCCCTTATTTCCAGTGATGTCTTAGGCTCTAGGTGTCTTATGTTTGCCTTTACACCGAAAATGGATTTTAATGATTTGCTGAATCCATCAGTGCCCTTTGATTTGGCCGTAAGCTCAAGAAGGACGTCTCCTGATTGCGTTTGGCGGACGTATTTTATTTTCGTTTCCGTGTCGTCAGAGTTTGCTTTACTGCGGATTTCTCGCAAGATTTCGGCGTAAGTTTGCGAACCTATTGTTGCACACACGATTGTATCGTCTGAAATACAATTCGGTTATTTAAAATGCTTGTAGGAGGAAAGGTATGCATATTTATGTATGCAACAAATCCTCCCCCTTAATAAAAGAGAATTATTCTTTGAAGAGGAATAATACTCACAAAAAGGAGTAATAAAATTTGAATATTTCATACTCGTAGAATAGGCAGAACAGAGCAAAAATATTTTTTTTTTTATTCAAATACATATATATTTTTTTATTTGGCGTGTAGCTATTTGCTATTTCGTATGTTTGGTTAAGACATATAACATTTTAACATTTTTGGTTAAGGTCTTAATACTAATATATTTTGTAGTTTCGTAAGTTAAATTCTTTTTGTATGTAATACGATATTTAACAATCTATTTGTCATTTATTTAATCAAACACATTTTTTATTTTTTTTTGTTATGCTAGCTTATGGAAATTTCTTCTTCCTTTTTTTTATTGCTATGTATATTTAAAACATAATATTGGTGTTTTATCGAAACCACATTCACAAATTTCAAAAACTGATAATTTGTTTTCTATGATTATGCATGTTTAGATATAGTTAAATTTATAATTGCCTTCAATGCTTACTTAGAGTAGTTTTTCTCTCGCTCTAGTTTTTATTGAAAAAGTACAACTAATTGAACGGATTTTGGTAGGGCTAGTGATCGAGTTAACGGTTCACTGCGGATTTCACTGGAAGAAGGTACATTAACCTTTGGCGGTTCTGTAGCGGGCTCTATAACCTGCATTTCTACATCCTCTTGAGGTGTCGTTTTCTTACTCTGCCAGTTTCTTAGAATTATGGGACCGCTAGTCCTATTATTAGTAAACTAGAGATTGAAAGGGAAGTTATAAATAGGTTGCGGTGGTTAGTGGACTTGGTATTCTCTTTTAGTTGCTCCAATTTATCTTGTATTTCCTCCAGGGATTGAGTGCTTTTATGAATGATTTCATTCGTATCTGATCCTATTATTAAACGTGTTTGATTCAGATATGTAGCGCTGGGTATTAGGGAAGCTAGGTTTAAGCCGGACAATTCTTTACTTGCAGATGGGAAATATTGCGGTTGTACAATGAACAAAGTGGGTCCTGAGTCACTTTGATAATGGATCGTTTTATCAAGTACTTGAACTTGACAAGGTTTGTTTATTGTTAGGATTCCTTGATCTGTAAGTTTTGGCGTCAACAATACTTTCGAACAGGATATGTGGAGTACTGTGGGTTTAGTGACTGAATACAACCAACTGTTTGGCGTAGTCATTTTGATAAGCGTATCTTGTGAGGGATATTGTACTCGATAATGGCATTGGGTACTATCATTTAGAGGATTAAAGAATATCTTCACAATACATTCTGTTGTGGCCGCTGCTCTTGTTATGGGGATTTCTAGTTTTCCCACATAAGTGGTAACGTTGAACCCACGTGTAATCGTGACAAAAGAATTTACCTCTTCACCCGTAAATAGAAGAAACTCCTGGGAGTCTGTTTGCGGAGCTATATGGGAATACTTCATATCAGGTACTAAAGAGTGTCCCGCTGGAAAGTGTATCGGGAAACAAAGAACTTTGAAAAACTGCATTTTGGGTAATGCAAAAATTGGTAGGATGATTTTTACTACCAGTTTTTCCTGTAAGAGGTGTGACTTTACTTCTGCAGTTTGATATAGCATTTGCACACATTTGTTTTCGCAGATTGGGTTCGACCTTTTATATAAATTTGAAAAAGTGTTACGGGAGTTAATTAATGGTTGTATTTGGTTATTTCTGGAAGCTAGTATTATGTCTATTAAAATGTGTTACGGATGTTGCCTACACCAATGTTATTCTGTAACCCCAATACTTTTTAAATAATTTCGAACGATGTGTTCGCATACACTGCAATAAAAACATCGCCGAACCATCCCTGCTCATTACACTGAACTGATATTCGCTAAAGACCACTTTTCAACAGGAAGTGGAGTGAACACGCTCCCTGATAAGCGTTGTAAGGGAGATCGTAGATTTTTTTTTGACGGATGGTCTCTTCTCTGGTGGCTGTCGTGGAGCGCACAAGTGTCGTCCGCAAAACTATTCAAGTAGACCTTGTGACAAATAATTTGTAGTTAATATAAAGCGATAACCACAAAAGATATATCGTGGATTACACACTCCATCAATCAGCAGTCAAAAACAGAAGCGATCTTTGGGAATCCAGCTCAAATCTCTTATCGCAGCTTTTAATGAGATCACTCTCCTGACCCCGGACACCATTCCATCAACTCCGTTGCATCTCCACATGACTCCACCAACAGTAGCATAGCTTCAGACGAGAGAGCTCCGCTAACCAACAAAATTACCAACAAAGTTACCAACCAACGTACCACAAAAACATCTAACAAGGGAAGCAGCAGGTAGCCCAGAAGATCCGCACTATCAACAAGTGCTAAAGACGGCCAAAAGTGCATACTCTCAGTGAGTCATCAGCGAGCGCAATACCCACATGGTTTTCTGGTTTGATTAATTTTTTTCTTGTAACTCTAAACTTTGTGGGTCTGATTAGTTTTTCTCTGATTTTGCTTTGTTAAATACTGTTTATTTTATTGTCAAAGATAGTGGTACTCTCAACCTATACAGGAAAATATTGCACATATATAATAAAGAGGTTAGATAACTAAATTAAACTAGACTACGCAAACTACAAAAGGTACGGATCATAACAAAAAAAAAAACAGAATAAATATCACAGGTAATATTGCACTTAGTTAATATATGAATATACATATCCACATGAACAGCATACTAAAGTCTAAATTGTTTCCTAAAAGTGAGAAACATAACTTTGGATAGTGTAAGGAGCTGTGATCACAACTTCAACGAACAACATCGTAAGAAATCAACCTGGCAACAGATGCAAAATAAGTAAGTGTTATTTATTCTAATATGTTACTTTTGAGTTAGTAGTTTTGAAAACGTAGCACAAATCTAAAATCACACGTGCAGTCAATTTGCTTGGTAAAGTGCCATATTTTCCTAAATTAAAGTAAATTGAATACCGAGATATATATATACCCGTAGAATATTAATTAATTAGTTGCGAACATTAAAACTTATTAAATAATGAAACAATAGCGATATAAATTAAAATATAAAGTTATGAATCATATGCAACAAATACAATCGAATTAAAAATCTAATCTAAAATTTAAAACTTAGTGGAAATAAGACCTAACTAAAGAATTTTGCTGGTTAATTATGTATTCAACTGATAAACATATTCATAGTCTTAATAAATGAATTTATAACGTAATGCAATGAATTGAGTTAAATTTTGGTGGGGTTGTTTATGGTCGGACGTTTTCTTGCAGGATGTCTTAAGTAAGGCATCCAATTATTTTGGATTAGGGACAGCATTTCATATTACAGGTGTGAGTGTTGTCACGGCGTGTCATTGCCATATAGGAAGGGGAACAAATGCACCTAAGCAACATACCAACGAAGTTGCCAATCTCATAAGCGCTATTAAGATCGGTAGTTGGCAATAGAAGAGGATTAATTTTTTTTTTTGATAAACCCTTGACATGAAGTAGGTTATCTTTGGTTGTTGTTTTTGGGTTTGAAGGGCAAAGAACCACCCCATCCGGCGAGCTTAGCTGAGCCATGCCGCAAGCATGTCAAGGTATGCCCTAATACATCCCGAAGGTGATGCAAGCAGCAACAAAGATATGGCGCCCGAACGTATCGGCCTTGTTTTACACAAGATTAATACTGATTTAATTTTCATCATACCACTGTAAGTCCCGAAAATACTGGTATTGTTCGAAGTGTTCTCGCGTTGCGACAGTGTTGTATTCAAATCAGACGTTTTTTTAAAGCTTACTTGTAATATACAATTTTAAATAACACCTTTTTAAATTGATTTCGTTCTTGATCAGTATCAATAAGTCCCAATAAATCATTTTCTTATTTTTGGTTACTGCGTTGCGATTGATATAGTGTTCGAGATCAAGATTATGCGGATATGCATTTCGATCTGTACGCAGTAAAGTCATATAAGATTCAATATATTAATTGGTGCTTACATTTGCGACTGCGAGATAGATCAAGTTGCTTTAATAAATTAATTCTTTTAGTTACCATCTTGAAATAGGTATAGTCCATTGATTGGTTTTACTAACCGATCAAATGTAGCTACTTTTCTAATTACAATAAACCAAATACGATCAAATGATCAACCCCAACTATTAATGACAGTTTTTTTCTTAATCAAAACAAATTTTTATTAATTTTTTGTAATAGAAATTTTTGCACAGAGTTAGATATTTGTTTTTAGCCTTAACATAGATTCCAAAATGGAATCAATTTCCAATATGAACAGTACTCGACCTAGAACTTCGCGTCGTTTGAACCCAAATCAATCTAGGAACTCCCAGCAGAGTATTAACAACTCTCAACGAATTGAGCCTAGACCTAGAGTTACCAGAACACCCCCAGCAAGCAATTCGATTTCAGTTAATCGGTCACGAAATCAATCTCTTAGAGAAATAGAAACATTGCCTGCCAGTGGAATAGCAAATCAATCTGCTAGTAGCGCAGTTACTAGAAACCTTAGTCATCAAATTACAAACCCAAATCCTCAACAGAATTCTGTCTCAAACATTGAGGATCAGCCTTCCAATAGTATAGCATATTTAGAGAATGCACAAATATCCAATCGGAGAGTAGATGAACCATCTCCTGGAGTCACTGAACCTTCAAATGGGAATAACATTCAACCACCCGTAGTTCAGAACTCAAATGGCAATCGTGAGGTTGAATCCATTGCGTCCGCATTTCAAAGGATCCTTGAAAAAAACCAACGAGTTTATCTATCCGAACTAAGGTCTATTCGTGACACGATGGTTGAACGGTTTGAAAATTTAAACCTGAATGTACATCCAACTGAAGAACATAATCGTACCCAAGTAAACCCGAACTTTCCCGCAGAGTTTGATCGATTCCTGAACGGTTCCTTTTCCAACAATAATCGTCACTCTCAGATAAGTCATGTCTCGAATTCGAATGCGGTTTCAACAAATTCTTTCTGCAAGATTGAAAAATGGAAAATTGTGTTTGATGGTAGTGACAATGTAAACGATTTTTTGTTCAAGGTAGAGACTTTAAGGGAGAGGTCACAGTGCACCTGGGACCATCTTCTAGCTAACTTCCATGTTCTGCTAAAAGGGAGGGCTGACTCATGGTTCTGGCTGTTCTCCAAAAAGAATCCCAATGCTACGTATAGTCAACTCAAATACGCCCTCATCAAAGAGTTTGGAAAGTTAGAAGACGATCATGACCAAATTATTAGGATGTTAGGAAGACGTCAGGGATTCAAAGAGTCCTTTGACGAATTCTATACTGACCTTACAACGATGAACGAAAGACTCCGTGAACCAATGAGTGACCTTAAGATGATTGACCTTATTAAGAAGAATGCTAAGGAAAACGTAGGAGCACTTTTGTTTCCTTACCAAATTAGTTCCTTAGAGCATTTAAGAGATGTTGCTCGTCGAGCTGAGAAGTTCCTTCAGCACCAAAGTGCTCACAGGCAACACTACTTCAATAGGAGTGTTAATGAGATAGATTCCAATGCAGTGGATAAGTGTGAAGTCGAAGAGTGCGTCGATCAAACAGAAGTTGCTGCATTTTCTACCAATCGTTATGCAACCAAAAGCTCCTTGGACACATCACGAATTAAGTGCTGGAACTGTGATGAAGTCGGACATTCGTTTTATGACTGCTCGTCAGAAAAACGAAATTTGTTTTGTTACAGTTGTGGTGAGAAAAATGTAATCACACCTAACTGCAAAAATCACCCGGTAAACAAAACAAGGAGCGAGATGGCCACCGGGGACTCTCGTTCCAACTGCAGATCCCCGAGTTACTAAATTCAACCATAGAAACATCAGAGAGGCATAGTCAATCTGATGTTAAAACCGTACCTGACATGACCAATAACCCTCAGCCTGGAAAATCTAACAAATTAGTTCTAGCGAAGCCTCTACTAAGATTTGCGGATGCTCTCACTCAAACAGAAAACCATAATCTTTCCTTACACCAAAGAAAAATTAACTATGAGCTTGCTAAGTCCAGAATCTTCAATACACCAGTCAAACAGAAAGCATCTGAAAAAATTCTTAAGTGTAGATGCAGATACAAGTGCAGAAATATGTACAAACGCATAGTAGAGTCAACGTTTATCAATGAGAGCACGGATTTAAGGCCTTTTATCAATGTTAAAATTGGCTCTGAAAACGTATATGCTTTGCTTAATTCTGGCGCTTCTGTATGTGTTCTTGGGAAGGATTCCTTTGAGTTCCTGAAAAGAAACTCAATTAAAATCAAGAGTATGGCTTCCACTCTCAGCACTGCAGACGGAACCAAGCAGAAGATACATGGTTTCTGTACTTTACCTGTTTTCTTTAATAACAGAACCCATAACATTGTCTTTTATATAGTTCCCACACTTCAACAGAAAGCGTATCTGGGAATAAGCTTCTGGAAAGTGTTTAACGTTGCTCCACAGATTGTCTCAGAGCTTTCTGTGTCTGAGAACAAAACTTCTGACTGTAACCTTCATGACTTAACTCCGATTCAGCGTTATGAGCTGGAGAAAGTTATTTCTCTTTTCCCATCGTTTTCGAAGCTTGGTTTAGGACGAACCAATCTGGAGATGCATTTTATTGATACTGGCGATGCCGTTCCAATAAAATCAAAACACTTCCCTCTCTCTCCACCTCGTCAAGCGGAAGCATACAAGGAATTGGACAGAATGCTTTCCTGCGGCGTAATTGAGGAAAGTAATAGCCCATGGTCTTCTCCAGTCGTGTTAGTCCAAAAACCAGGCAAAGTCAATCTCTGCTTAGATTCACGTAAGCTTAACAGTGTTACGAAGAAGGATGCTTATCCTTTGCCACATATTGGTGGATTACTCAGTAGGTTAAAAGACACTCACTTCATATCGGGGATTGACCTCAAGGATGCCTTCTGGCAAATCCCTCTTGAAGAAGGGTCAAAAGAAAAGACGGCATTTGCTGTACCGGGACGGCCACTGTACCATATTACAGTAATGCCGTTCGGGTTATGCAACGCCCCACAGAGAATGAGTCGTCTCATGGATCGGGTCATGCCAGCGCGAATCCGTGAGAACGTCTTCATTTATATAGACGATCTACTAGTATGTTCGGCAACCTTCGATGAACATCTTTCTTTGTTGGCTGAAGTAGCGAAGTGTCTAGGGGAAGCGAAACTTACAATCAATGTGGGAAAGAGCAAGTTCTGCTAGCGAGAAATCAAGTACCTTGGCTACATAGTTGGCCAAGGTTGCTTGAAAACCGACCAGTCTAAAGTAAATGCCATTACGGAATTTCCTTTGCCAAAAACACCTCGGCAAATTCGACGTTTCCTTGGAATGACTGGTTGGTATCGGCAGTTTATCTCAAACTTCTCTGAACTTGCTGCTCCGTTAACCAATTGTCTTCGCAAATCAAAAGCATTCACTCTGACAAACGATGCGGTTACCGCTTTCCAGAATCTGAAAGCCGCTCTGACTTCCGCCCTAGTCCTAGCGCAACCGGATTTTTCGAAACCCTTTGTAATCCAGTGCGATGCTTCCAGCACAGGAGTTGGCGGAGTCCTATGCCAGGTCAATGAGGATGGAAATGAGCGTCCCATAGCTTATGTCTCCCAAAAGCTGAACAGAGCCCAGCAGAACTATACCGTGTCCGAGTTAGAATGCCTGGCGGCGATCCTGTGTGTAAAAAAGTTCCGACCCTACATCGAAGGTCTACCCATCAAAATTATAACGGACCATTCAAGCCTGAAATGGCTAATGTCCCAAAAGGACTTAAATGGCCGTCTTGCGCGATGGAGCCTTAAGCTTCAAGGTTATAATTTTGATATCGAGCACCGCAAGGGATCGCTAAACATCGTGCCAGATACACTATCTCGGGCAAACATGGATGAATTAGTAACTGGTGAGAGCAGTGTTAGTTCAGATATTGACTTGAAATCTCAATATTTCCAGTCTGAATCCTATAAAAAAATTAAAACTGAAATTGCTGAAAAGGAAGATCAGTTACTGGACCTTTGCATTTCGGAGGGATTTGTTTATAAGAGAGTTCGATTTCGAAAGGGAGTAGAGAACGAAGAGGATGAACTTTGGCGGTTATGGTTGCCTCAAGAGTTAACACCCCAAGCGATTAAAAACGCACATGATGTTACCGGATTGCACGGCGGGGTTGCCAAAACGTTAGCAAGAGTTCGCCAGAAATACTTTTGGCCGCGAATGGTCAAGGAAATCAAAGTGTACGTAAGTGCCTGTGAAGTCTGTAAGGGCATCAAACCAGCAAATATTAGTCTGCGCCCAAAAATGGGAAAACAAATTGTGACCGATCGGATCATGCAGCGCTTATACGTCGATTTTCTTGGGCCGTATCCTCGCACAAAAGTTGGAAACTCCTCATTTTTCATAGTAATTGACCACTTCTCAAAGTTCATCTTTCTAAAACCCTTCAAGCTGCGATAGAAGTCGTTTCGAAATCCGATCGGATTCTAATCATTAGAGATCGAATCAAGCAGAATCTGTTAAAGGCTCATGTCAAGGGAGAGAAAATCTATAACCTACGAGCAAGAAACATTCATTTCAAGATAGGACAAGAGGTGTTCAGACGGAATTTTGGACAAAGCTCATTTCCTGAAGGAAAAAACGCTAAATTCTTTCATAAATTCCTGAAATGTAGAATCCGCAGACAGATAGGTAAATGTCTTTATGAAGTAGAAGATCTTCAAGGAAAGGTGGTAGGAACTTATCACGCTTAGGATATAAGACCCTAGAGGCAACCTCTCGTTTTCCTTTTTGTTTTCGTCGTTCTACGCTTGAAATCAAAGCAGGTTTGTTACGGATGTTGCCTACACCAATGTTAATCTGTAACCCCAATACTTTTTAAATAATTTCGAACGATGTGTTCGCATACACTGCAATAAAAACATCGCCAAACCATCCCTGCTCATTACACTGAACTGATATTCGCTAAAGACCACTTTTCAACAGGAAGTGGAGTGAACACGCTCCCTGATAAGCGTTGTAAGGGAGATCGTAGATTTTTTTTTGACGGATGGTCTCTTCTCTGGTGGCTGTCGTGGAGCGCACAAGTGTCGTCCGCAAAACTATTCAAGTAGACCTTGTGACAAATAATTTGTAGTTAATCTAAAGCGATAACCACAAAAGATATATCGTGGATTACACACACCATCAATCAGCAGTCAAAAACAGAAGCGATCTTTGGGAATCCAGCTCAAATCTCTTATCGCAGCTTTTAATGGGATCGCTCTCCTGATCCCGGACACCATTCCATCAACTCCGTTGCATCTCCACATGACTCCACCAACAGTAGCATAGCTTCAGACGAGAGAGCTCCGCTAACCAACAAAATTACCAACAAAGTTACCAACCAACGTACCACAAAAACATCTAACAAGGGAAGCAGCAGGTAGTCCAGAAGATCCGCACGATCAACAAGTGCTAAAGACGGCCAAAAGTGCATACTCTCAGTGAGTCATCAGCGAGCGCAATACCCACATGGTTTTCTGGTTTGATTAATTTTTTTCTTGTAACTCTAAACTTTGTGGGTCTGATTAGTTTTTCTCTGATTTTGCTTTGTTAAATACTGTTTATTTTATTGTCAAAGATAGTGGTACTCTCAACCTATACAGGAAAATATTGCACATATATAATAAAGAGGTTAGATAACTAAATTAAACTAGACTACGCAAACTACAAAAGGTACGGATCATAACAAAAAAAAAAACAGAATAAATATCACAGGTAATATTGCACTTAGTTAATATATGAATATACATATCCACATGAACAGCATACTAAAGTCTAAATTGTTTCCTAAAAGTGAGAAACATAACTTTGGATCGTGTAAGGAGCTGTGATCACAACTTCAACGAACAACATCGTAAGAAATCAACCTGGCAACAGATGCAAAATAAGTAAGTGTTATTTATTCTAATATGTTACTTTTGAGTTAGTAGTTTTGAAAACGTAGCACAAATCTAAAATCACACGTGCAGTCAATTTGCTTGGTAAAGTGCCATATAATACCGAGATAGTACCCGTAGAATATTAATTAATTAGTTGCGAATATTAAAACTTATTAAATAATGAAACAATAGCGATATAAATTAAAATATAAAGTTATGAATCAAATGCAACAAATACAATCGAATTAAAAATCTAATCTAAAATTTAAAACTTAGTGGAAATAAGACCTAACTAAAGAATTTTGCTGGTTAATTATGTATTCAACTGATAAACATATTCATAGTCTTAATAAATGAATTTATAACGTAATGCAATGAATTGAGTTAAATTTTGGTGGGGTTGTTTATGGTCGGACGTTTTCTTGCAGAATGTCTTAAGTAAGGCATCCAATTATTTTGGATTAGGGACAGCATTTCATATTACAGGTGTGAGTGTTGTCACGGCATGTCATTGACATATAGGAAGGGGAACAAATGCACCTAAGCAACATACCAACGAAGTTGCCAATCTCATAAGCGCTATTAAGATCGGTAGTTGGCAATAGAAGAGGATTAATTTAACTTTTTTTTTGATAAACCCTTGACATGAAGTAGGTTATCTTTGGTTGTTGTTTTTGGGTTTGAAGGGCAAAGAACCACCCCATCCGGCGAGCTTAGCTGAGCCATGCCGCAAGCATGTCAAGGTATGCCCTAATACATCCCGGAGGTGATGCAAGCAGCAACAAATGGTTTGGCGTGTTTCAATTTCGAGGACTTGTAGGAGGATACTTGTTACGATCTCCTGCCTCATCTGTACTTTGGTCACTTCGTCGGTTAATTGCATGATTTCGTTTATCTTAAAACCAATTTGTTGCTGTCTGTCCATTAAAGTTTTTAAAGGCGTTTGGATTTGTTTTAGTGTAGTGCTAACTACTGATAGTTGCTGTTTGTTCAATTCAGCTAGTTTCTTTTCGTCGGTTTGTAGGTCCTCTAGTTTGCTGTAGATTTCCTCTTCATTTTCACTATCCTCTGTGCCGAAAAGATGATGAAACACGTTTCCGATGCCGTTGAAGAGTGACCTAGGCTGCCTGGATCTCGGCAGTAGTTCGTAGATTATTTTTGTCTGATTTTTAATAGTTTGCATCACCGCATGTATGTGCCGTTGCTGCAGTGAGCAATGGGCTTTGTTAGTGCTATTGTCGCTGCTACACAACTGGCTGACAAGGTGTTCTGCATGTTCCGCCAGCATTGTTTGGTTTCCTAATTCCGATAGGTCTATTTCGGTGAGCACGGTCCAGGTGTCGTGGTAGACCCATAAATCGCCTAAACCTTCGAATACTACTCCTGTTTTGTTGAGAAAATTCACCGTGTATGGTTGCTCGAAAGGTTGACCAGAGGGAAGCAGCATTGTTAAGAAAATAATCATGAACTCCATAATGTACTGTAGGAAGATGGAAAAAGGAGAAGTCAGACAGTAAGACCTAAAATGTGTCATGTGTTAGTTTCATTTTGCATTATTCATAGTAAGGCTTTAGTCGATTGTTATGGATCACAATTTCTTTTCTACCAAATTTGATAGCTGTGTTTACGGGTCCTTTTATACTTGTTACTGGATAAGGCCCTCTCCATATGGGCGATAATTTTCCTTTTCGATTTTCGCTTTTGACGAGTACTTTATCTCCTACATGAAACGAGTGAGGCCTTATGGTTTTATCGAAATAGTTTTTCGACCTCTGTTTGCTTGCTAAAAGGTTGCGTCTGGCTATTGAATACGATTTTTGAAGCCTATACTTTAAAAGATGGCAATAGTTTTCATGGTTATATATGGGTTCAGGCTCTCTTTTTAGGTTGGACGGTATGTCAGGCGTAAATCCGTATAGACATTCCATAGGTATAAGTTTAGTACTATCATGAATACTGTTATTATACACAAAAGTCTCAGTTCGCAAGAACTAATCCCATGACTTGGGGTTTTCATCAGTTATGCTGCGTAAATACTCAACTATTGGTCGGTGTGCCCGTTCGAGTGCACCATTTGACTGGGGGTTTCAGTTCAGTTTTCTTTATTGAGACTCTAATTCACAAGATTAATTTTGAATACATGGGTAAAGCAACCGACTTCAAAATATGTCTGGTTGAAAATTGTGTAATGTTAAGTATAAGGAATGATTACAAAATTTCTTTAAATAACATTGTAATTACATTTTTTTTTTTTAAATGTATCTTTCTTCTCAAAATATATGCTTGCTCCCGGCACATGTTAACATACAAAGTGGCTCTTTAAGGCCAATCTTAAAACTAATTAACAAAGTAAAAAAGTAAAATAACATTTGAAGAGTTTAATATAGATTTTTGAAAGTTGCTTAATTCAAGATATAATTTAATATATTGGAACAAGAAACTTATGATCTATACAAAATCTAACAATAGGAAAATTAAGGGATGTAAGATTACTTAAAACACATACATAATTTTTAATTTATCAAGGTTTATGGTTTAGCAATGATGTTCTATGTATTTTCTTAAAATTATCCCCGGAGAACATTTAATGACGCTTTCTCATAGAAAGAAAGTTTAAGATTATCATTTATTTGAGGTACTAAGATTTGGGATCCATTTTGTAAGGCATTGAACGGCGATATGTAATACTGGAAATCTGTGCTTTCAGTTACATTCGTATCCCATAGATTTTTGATAATGCGATTTGGATGGTTTTGAATAGACTCTAGTTTCGTCTTTAATAAGGATGTCATGTAGATCATTAAAGGTTTCACTTTAGTTAAGTTGTACAAAGTATAATTAGAGAACCATTTTTTATTCGGTCGACGAAATTTTCCACAGCAAAAACGCAAGATTGTTTGTTCGAACTTTTCTAACTCTTTTGCTGCTGTAGGTGATATCGTAAATCAGGAGCTAAAGCTATAGGAAATAATTGGCCTGATAAGAGTTTTATACATAAGGATCTTTGTTTCTTGTGAAAGATGTTTTGAAGACATTAGTTTTTTTAAAAAAGCAGTGGCAGTTTTTGCTTTAACTAAAACATTTCTTGCGTGTTTGTTAAATTTAAGCTTATTTTGAAACAGAATGCCTAAGTATTTGGTTTCTGTTTTTAACGGGACGGTTTTATCTTCGATAGATATAGAAAGGTTCTTGCTCTCCTTTACGGCTTTTCGGTGACCCTTGCCGGAAGCGTTCCTGAAACAAGTAAGTCCACATTTGTTGGCATTTATGGTTAAACCCCAGGATTTAAAATAGGATACTAAAGTGGGTAATGCGTTCTGAATTTTCTCTAACGCGTATGCCGGCCTGTTATCTGAGGCTAATAGTTTCGTGTCATCTGCATAGAGAAGAGCTTCAGGCTCAGATTCTGAGGTGCAAAATGGCATGTCATGTAGGTATATATTAAATAACTTCGGACCTAGTAGTGTTCCTTGGGAAACTCCTAATTTTATTGGAAAAACTTCTGAAGACTGAGTACCAATAACAACTGATGCATATCTAGATTGGAGAAAGTTTATAATCAACCTGATTAGAGGATTAGGACAATCCAACCTAATGAGCTTAAAAATAAGTCCCTTATGCCAAATAAAATCAAATGCTGCCTCTAGATCTATATCTAGGACAACCGTGCATTTTTTTTGTCTTAGATTGTGTATGATTTTATCATTTAAAACCAAAAGACATTGTTCAGTTGAGTGTTGTTTTTTGAACCCAAATTGTGCGTTTGGAATAATGTTTGATTCATCAATAAAACTATCTAAAGAATCTGCTATGACCTTTTCAAAAAGTTTACCCAAGTTGGAAAGTAAAGAAATTGGTCGAAAATCTTTAACATTTAAAGCATGATACTTCTTAGCTATGGGCATTATTTTGGCAGTTTTCCATACATCTGGAAAATAACCATTTTTAATGCACTGATTAAAAAGACAAGCAAGAATAGTGTCAAGAGAATTCGGACATTTTCTTAAAATAAAGTTTGAAATGCGATCAAAACCGAAAGATTTTTTGTTATTTAAACTACTTCTGAACATATTAACTTTTTGGTATGTCGTAAATGGTAAAGAAACTTGATTAGATGTGGTGTTAACTTGAGTAAACGAGGTAAGGGGAATATTAAGATGCACGTTAACATATTCTTCAACTGTTGAAGTAACATCGTTGTTCACATTTAAATCATAAGACGATGTTCGATCTGTAAAACGATTTGAATATAAATTTCGAAATGCGCTGAGCTTTTCCTCAATATCAATCAGATCTTGTCCATCAATATTGAGAATATCCTTGACAATATCTGCTCCAAATAGTTTTCTTCCTGTTATTCTATCAATTTCCTTGAAAGCATAAGGTGATGGTTTTATTTTATTAAGACGTGCTTTAAACTCTTGGTTAAGATCTTGTTTTACTTTTTGTTTTATTATTTTGCCAAGACACTGTATTTGAGACTGAAGTTCTTTATATTCGAAGTTGCATCTATTAAGGTCCCTATGAAAGATTCTCTTCAATTTCCGTAGCCATGAATTACGAATTTTTAAGAGATTTTTTGTAAAATCACTTATGTATTTATATTTCAAGTCTTTCACCGTTCGGCTAATAGAGTTGTCTCCAGTACATGATACGATAATTTGGTTTACTTTTTCAACGAATTCGTCGATGCCTGCATTCGAAATATTTCGATCTGTGGGAATTGTTATCCTTGACAGCTTATTGTGAAGTTGATATCTAAACACATCCCAATCAGTTCTCTCAAAACTAATATATGTCGGGGCTGGTAACAAAATTGGGGAAACATGAAAGATGTCTAGATTTATTTCAATACCATAATGATCAGAGAATGTTGCAAATGTTTTGCAGAGGCGATTGTTAATGCTATGAGTAGTCTGCAATAGCGAGCATGATATTAAAAAATAGTCCAAAATTGAAGAGGATTGCGGATAAGTTGGACTGAAAGGTGATACAAAATCCAGATCGAGGAATGCCTCGTTGTGAAACCAATTATAAATAATGTTGCCATTTGAATTACATACTGACTCTCCCCAGGTTGTATGACGACCGTTAAAGTCACCACCAATTATTGCAGCATCAAAAGTATTAATTATATTATTTAATCTTTCTAATTCAATAGATAGGTCCTGTCCTGCATTCGATGGTATATATATGCTTCCCAATAGAATTCGTTTAGTAACCCCTGAATTATTTTTACAAATTAAGACTCCTAGACATGTTGAAAAAATATCGCTATGAAAAGACAACGACTTAAACTTAAATTTGTCTTCAATAACGATAGCAGTTCCTCTGCCATCGTCGTTGCGTAATAAGTTATATCCTTCAAATGAAGGTCTGTGCCTCATGCTCAATACAGTTTCAGATAAAAAACAAATTTGTGGCTTGTGATTTTTTAGAAGGGTCATTAGTGCTAATCTTCTTTCATTTGATATTATGGAATTTATGTTTACAGAGATTATTTTAAGTTTCATGTTTGAATCCATCATATAACGATCGAGGCTACGAATTCAAGATATGCAAACATCTTGTCTTCTTTATTTTGAAGTTTCTGGTATTTTGGCCAGAATTCTCTGATTTTGTACAACAGTTCGGTGAACGAAATATTAAATAAAGTTTTTGCTTCATCAAGAAAATCGGCAATATTATTGGGTTGAGAATTTTTTTCTTTAAGTGGGGTGCTTGTCAATTTAGGAGTTGACTGCTTCTTAGGAGGTATACCTAATTTTGGTTGATTTCTCGCCATATCAGCGAAAGAGATATGTTTGTCAGTAAATGTGCTTATTGAATTAATAACCTGAGTTCTCGCTCTGTTTGCCATAAACTTTGCATTTTCAACAGTAAGCATTTGCTTCTCTTTGTATTTGACATAAGCTTCACACTCAGGAGAGTTTGCCGAGTGATTTTTAAAACAATTCGCACATTTAAGGGGAGGAATTGGTTCATTTTTCTCTTTTAGTTCTTTAACAGAATTGATGCATAGTTCAGAATCATGAAACTCGCTGCACAAGACACAGCGGCTATTATATGAACAACAATCCTCAGTGTGACCAAATCTTTGGCAGCGATAACATCTTATTACTGACCGATTTTGTTTTTTCTCCCAAAATACTCTCTGATGGAGAAGGAATCTTAGTTTGGTTAAGTCTTTGAGTGACTCTCCAACTTCTAGTTGGACAACGAAAATATTAAGTTTGAGACCTTGTTCTTTTGTTTTTGCCGTGGAAAATTGAGTGACCTTACTGAGTTTGACCTTAGGTAACGCTTCGTTCAAAGCCTTTTTAATTGAATCTGGATGAGTATCACCGTCAATACCTTTTAACAAAATGGATGCACGCTTTGTTTCTTTTGGTGAAAAAGTAAAAGCACCAATGCCTGTTCCCCGGAGTTTTTCGATAACTAATTTATGAACTTCTACATTATCTAAATAAACCTTCTTTTTCCTATAACCTAAGTTCACAAATTTATGTTTAATGCTATTTGCCTTAAACTCGAGAGCAGCAAGATTTAAAAGATCAGTAATTAGGCTACAATTTGCACCAAAAATATAAATTGGTGGACAGAAATTTTTATTGCTTACGACAATGTCGGAGGCATGCGGAGGATCGTCCCCTTCTGTTTGTTGATTGTTGGTGTGTCCCTCGTTGTTGTTTGGGGTTCTGCTGTTTACATTCTGGCCATTTTTGGTCCTCTTCGGATCGGGTATAGTGTCAGAGGGATTCTCTAAGCCCGATAGTGCATAACAGGTGTTGTTGGATAAATTTGGTTGATTATGAACCTCAAAATTATCATCGTCAAGTTTTCGTTTTTTGCCAAAACTTTTGGCAGCATGTTTCAAGTTTGATAACACAGTTGCCCAATTGTTTTCCATAGGAAACTCACTATCGATTTCGATACCTAATGCCGTACTGGTACTGGCGTTATTGTTCGGATTAATAGATGTCATTTTACTTGCACGCGCACTCAGTGTATTGAGATCTTGGAATCGTTGCAATTTTTGGTTAATCACTCTTCCTACACTAGCACCCGTATAGGAATTGTTTAAATTTGCCAAGTGCTTCAGAACAGAGTCTGAAATTGATTGAGATTGAATGTTTTTAATAAATTTAATAGGATAAATATATACGCAGCGCACTTTCAGGTTAGGTTACACATGTGTTCACCACGGCTGTCAAAATTGCACTCATTTGACTGGGGGTGGTAAGCTGAAGTCTGCAATTTTTTTATCTTAAGTAATTTACAAAGACCTTTAAATAAATCACTCAGGAAGTTTGTCCCCTGATCGGTGACAATCCGTTTAGGAATACCGAAACGTGTAATTATATTATCGAAAACCACTTGAGCCACCGTTTGCGCTTCTGTTTTTGCATGGCATGGCAATCAACTATTTTCGTCAAATTATCCTGAAAAGTTAGGATATAGACATTTCCAGATTCTGACTGTTCTAAAGGGCCTACGATATCTAAATAAACCTTATCAAAAGGTTTTTCAGCGATATCAGTGATGATCATTGGCATTCGTATCAAAGGTGTTGCTTTCATGGTCTGACATTTTTTACATTTTTTGATGTAATTCTTTATGTCTCTGAGCATGTGTCGCCACCAATATTTTTTGCGAATTCGCTTATACGTTTTCACTACGCCTTGATGGCCGCCAAAAATCGAGTCATGATAGTCCTTGAGAATTGTTTGTATTTCCTCGGAGCTACTGATTACTTCTATAGGTTTTGCATTTACCGCCTGTACTTCCTCTTCACTCTGTGATGCGGCAGCCCCTAGCTTTTCAGAATCGCTTGGTTTGGTCTGTTTGCTATGAATAACCATAGGTTTTGGCTCCGGGCTCTACTCTCCTTTTTTGATTGCAAGCGCGTTACAGCATTACATGCTGCTGTACTTATCGGTGTACTGATGAGCTCACCCGGTGGCCGGTGCACCTCGGCTTGTACCTTAGTTATTAAAGGGTCTGCAGTTTCTTGCATAATTGACTTCGATGAATCCAAATTCGCACATATCCTGCACTCTACAGGTTTTTCTATTTTTTGCTTCGCTTTCTCGTCTTCGTATTCGGCATAGGTTAGGATTCTATCCATAGCCGTACACCGTTTACGTTTAATGAAACCTTGTGCAGAGTTCGCGCCAGTAAATTGTGGAATTCGACTAAGCGCGTCAGAATTGGTATTGTATTTGCCTGGCTTATATTCTATTTTGTAATCGAATTCGGACAATTTGTGGTCAAATCGGACGAGGCGAGTTGTCGGGTCTTTTACGTTAAATACTCCCTTCAAAGGCTTATGGTCTGCATATACAGTAAATTTGCGTCCTTGAAGGCAGCATCTGAAATTTTTATTAGCGCATACGATCGCCAATAACTCTTTCTCAATAGTAGAGTAGTTACGTTCGGCTTTGCTTAAGGTGCAACTAGCATACGCAATGGGCTGCTTCGCTGCTTGCGTCCGTAGTAAGGTTGAAATGTTTTGAAAAGTCTGGATAAATTAAAAGGGGGGGGGGGGGGTGAAACCAACTGTTCTTTAATTTCTTGAAAAGCCTACTGGCACTTGTCTGTCCAGTTAAATTTTACATCTTTTCGGAGTAAATTAGTTAAAGGCCGAACTATTTTAGAAAACTGTGGTATAAATTTACCATAATAGTTTGCTAGACCCAAAAAGGATTGCACTTGCCCAACTGTTCGTCGAGTTGGAAAATTATGAACAGTGGCAGTTGTATTGGGATTTGGAAGTGCTCCTTTTTCTGAACATATGTGTCCCAAATAAACTACTTCCTTTTGTAGGAACCTGCATTTTTCCGGCTGAAGTTATAAATTATTTTCTCTTAGTCTATTAAAAACTTTTCCAAGTTTGTTGTTGTGGTCCGTTAAGTTTTTTCCGTAGATGACGATATCATCCAGATATACGAAGCATTCGATACCCTGTAATCCGGTGAGGACATAGTTCATCAATCGTTGAAACGTAGCCGGCGCTCCTTTTAAACCGAAAGGCATTCTCTTAAACTCATAGTGTCCGTAGTTGGTGCTGAAAGCGGTTTTTGGTTGATCTCTTTGATCTACCTTAACTTGGTGGTAGCCACTGGCTAAATCTAAAGTGGAAAAATAACGGGAATGACCGAGTTGATCAAGTATGTCCTCAATACGTGGTAGTGGGTAAGCATCACCAATAGTGCAATCATTCAGTCTGCGATAATCAACCACAACCCTCCATCTGTTTTCACCATCCGGACCCTGTTTTTGGGAACTACCAGAAGAGGTGAGTTCCAAGGACTTTTACTGGGTTGAACAACATCGTCTTCTAACATCTCCTTTAACTGATCGTTTATTACTTACCTCTTTGTCTGAGGTAGTCTATACATCCTTTGGTTTATCGGTGCCTGGTTCTGAACCAATGGTATTTCATGTGTTATGGCGGTTGTATATGTAAGGTGATCTCCTTTTAAATGAAAAATATCACAATACTCGTTGCAGAGGCTTATTATGGAGGACTTTTCTTCAGAAGATAGATTTCTTCCTAGGTTAAGCTCATTTTCAAGTTTTGTTATCCGCAGGTTGTGTTGTGGGTGGAAGTATTTTATGTTCTGAATTAAATGTTTCGTCTCTGGGGTATGCTTTTCCGTTTCCAGAGGGATTATATTATAGTTCTGCGCAGGGCTTAGTTGCAGCTTTAATTTGTTTATTACAAATGTTTTGTTATGTGTATTTATGGAATTTATTACATATTTATATTGCCCTGAACGAAAGATACAATTAGAAAGGAAGACTCCGTCGCCTACCTTATCAGGTAAGCAGAGCATTTCTTCCGATAATTCCAATGGAATTCTTATAAATTTCAGTGATCGCTTAGGCAGACAACTGGGCTTATTTAATAGGATGTTCACAGTAGAGAAATTGGAATTTGCTTCACTACAGGAAGAGGTTAGTATGTTTGACCTTTTAATACCATGGCCTTCTTCGCTATAGGGTGGGGTTATTATATTTGTATTATTATTAATTCTAGTTTGCCTTTTGTCGGCAATTTTTGGGTGGGAGGTACCGTGATTTGTTGAGTTGAGGGGTATGCTGAACAGTTTGGGATTATTTGGTGTGCAAGTAAATTTAAGTAGTTGGTTAGGCCCTTTCACGATACAATTTTCTGAACAGGAAATTCCCATTCAAACCCTTACCCCAGAAAATAAACCACAAACCTATTCTAAAATGTCGGTTGACTACTGCAAAATCGCAAAGCTCAGTTAGTCCCAATATTCTCGGGTGAACAAAACCCTTCATTGAGCACCGAAGTACAATCCTTACCTGGTTTTATGAGAATCGCCTAAGGTCTGGGTTTGGGTCGTCTCTCTTTCTTCTTTTTGATCTTTCTGTGAACTGATGCGGTATCATTGCCTAGCCTTTCTTTGTTTCTAGGAGTGTTCTGCCTACCAGAGCCAGTCGCGTGCGCATCATTGCTACTCAGCGGGTGTTTACGATGCCGTGATTGTATACTTATTGGCGAGTCCCGCTTGACTTCTTGCATTTCATCTAGTGTGCTATGCTGTGAGATTGAAGGTCGCGCGGGAGGCTACCGGGTGCTTGCTTCTTCTTTTTCCCGGTTTCCTTCTCAAAAGGGCTTGCTGGAGGCCTTTTCTTGGGCTCCGGGTTTATCGGTGGTGTTGTCTGCCGACCAGCTTGTGTTGGTTGGTCCATTTCTGCCCGTTTGATGTGCACGTTTGCCTGATATAGACTCTTTCAGATGCTTTGTGATGTCGAGGGATTCTTCGAGTTCAGCCAGTCCTCTTTTCACCTCTGTACTCATATTTTTTTGTCTTTCTGCAGCTGCTTTCATCCTTTTGATGAGCTCTTTACATTTTTGCAGCTCTTTGCTTATTTTTGTACCCTGCTGAGCGTCTGCTATTGGCCGTTCATTATGTTGGAAGCCTTTGGGGGTCCTAACTGAAGAACTTCTGTTGGCTGCCTTGGGGTTTTTAGATTTATCTAGCTCAGGCAGAGCTTGATTAGTGCCGGATACAGCTCCTTCTCTTGTAGCTTTACGTTCGGTGGTAGCTAAGTGTTCCTCTCTCTGTGTCCCTGTTTCTTGCGGGGGCCGAGTTTCGGGCTCCAAGGGGGACGCATATTGTTGCCGTTGTAATGTTTGTCGTCAGGTTCTGTAAGGGCACGACTGGGAGGACCTATTGTGTTATTGGGAGAGCTTTTCCTGACCTCGTACAGCGTGTTGCTATAGAAACGAGTGGTATGCCTTCGAAGCAGAGGACTGCTCCTTGAAGGCATCAGTTTTCTAAAAGCAGTTCCCCAAAAGTATTCCAGCGAGTTGCTAAATAAAACACTTAGAGGTTCTCTGACTTCAGAAAGTAAAAAGCAACTTCATTCAAAATTCTGGACTCTAATATACTAATTTTCACATATGCTGTCGCAGCGAAAAGTATTCGCTTCGTATCTCGAACCCCAAAATCCATTAATCGATAATTGCCCATTCGGCATTTCCCGCGTGTGGATGACCGCCGTCATTCCACACAGTATTCGATTACAATGTGATTGCTAATGATAATTATCCATGCGGCTGTATACTTTGTCGTGTGCCATTGCTCAGGAGAAAAAGCAAGCAGTTTCACACAAAGTGTTGTTTACTTTGTGTTACCATGGATTGTCCATGTGGCTGTATGCTTTGCTGTATGCTGTTGTTCAGCATCGGCACATCGATTCATTCAAAGTATTCGATTACTCGAGTACCTACATACATTTGTGTGTTTGATCGTTGAACTCGTAATCGGCATGAGACACATTTAGATTTCTTTGTTAGGGTTCGAGTTACGAAGTGAACAATTAAATGATTTTAAATGTTTTATGACATTGTTGGATAAGTAATCGCTAGTGCGATCACTTTACAAAGTATATTTTGTGAAGTTTAATTGCTGCATACTTTGTTTGATATGATCCCTTTACACCACCCTTCCTGGGGGAAAAGGAGAAATCATGAGGTCTCGTGATTTCTTCTTTTCCGCGCCACATTTACAAGATAGGGAGTTATAAAAGAATGTCTTACTATCTAGCACACGTGGATAGATATAACCTTACGATATATAAGCATTTTTTTTTTCAATGTTAGAGACATCATTTTTCGTACTCAACATTATGGATATATATAAATGTATATTTTTTATTTTTTTTGAAACATATTTCCATTTTAATTTTTTTTTTTTACTATTTATTATACTAGTATTATTATTACTGTTCTTAGATGTTATTAATCTTATAGGTTAGATACATTATTACATACTCTTATTCTACATCTTATTATTAATTTGGCCTGTTATAAATTTTATATGGTATATATCTTATTACATTTTCTTAGTCTACATCTTATTATGTTATTAATTTTTATGTGGTATAAATCTTATTACCTATTCTTATTCTATATCTTATTATTATTTTTATACTACATCGTATTATTAATTTGCCATGTTATTAATTTTATGTGGTATAAATCTTATTACGTACATATTCTTATTCTACATCTTATTATTAATTTGACATTTTATAAATTTTATATGGTATATATCTTATTACATATTCTTATTCTACATCTTATTATATTATTAATTCTATGTGGTATAAATCTAATTACATATTCTTATTCTATATCTTATTATTATTTTTATACTACATCTTATTATTAATTTTTATACAACATCTTATTTTTATACATTTTAAAATTTTTATTTTGATAGATATTTATTTTACATGTACAAACAATTTTTATCTTGATAGGCATTTATTTCAAACAAGGGGACTTATCCTCTTCCCTTTAAATTTTTTTTTTTTTTTTTCAAAAATTAAAAGTATATATAAATTGCTTCAATACGTATTCGTAAAATTTCTTTAACCGATTTTTATGGACTTATGTCCTCTTTCCTTCGTACTTTATTTCGCAATTTACTCCCTGTTCTGATAATACTTCGTATGGTCCTATATAAATTGGATCTAGCTTCTTCCTATTTTCGTTCCTTTACAAGACTAAACTACCTACTGCCAAACTTTTTGGTTTACTTTTAACTTTCCTATCGTAATCATCTTTTCTAGCATTTTTCTTTTCTATGAGTATGTCTCTAGCATCCCTATGACCAATTTGTAGTCTTTGCCTTAATTCCATTACATAGTCTTCATAGTTGTAAATATCTTGGTTCCACTTGTTTTGTCAGATTCGAAGGTAACGTACATTGTCGTCCGAATACCAATTCGAATGGGGTATACCCTGTTTCTGCATGTACTGCGGTGTTATAGCAGAACACATAGTATGGTAACCAAGGACACCAGTCAGTATGTTTTTCGGATACGTAGCCTCTTAGGTATGCTCCGAGAACTTTATGGGAGTTTTCTAATGCTCCTATACTCTCGTGATGATATGCCGTGGACTGGATTTGTTCTATTCTCAGAAGTTTGCACATATCCTTAAAAAAACTGTTAATAAACTCTGTTCCTTGGTCGGATGCTATCGTTTTAGGAACTCCGTATTTAAGGTTAAAGCATTCTACTAGCCCTTTGGCCACTGTGCTAGCTTCTTTGTTTACTATCGGAATAGCTTCAGTGAATTTGGTGAGTTCGTCCTGTAAAGTTAGAATATATTTGTAGCCGTTTGCCGATTCATCTAAAGGACCTACTAAGTCTAGAAATATCTTATCGAAACTTGATTCTGCCGTTGTTGTTATCTCCATGGGCTGCCTTTTAGGCGAAATATATTTATTTTTCTGGCAATTTGGGCAATGCTTCACAAACGTCGTCACGTCGTTCTGCATTCCTGTCCAGAAATATTTTCTTTTAATGTTCTTAAGCATGCGGTTTATTCCTGCATGTCCACTTGTGGGTAATAGGTGATAATCATTGAGCAATATTTTCTTCTTCTGAGGATCGGTTATTTCAATACAATTATTTATGAGGTGCACCTTTACATTACTTTCTTTGAATAAGTCTCCTAAGATTTTCTGTAACTCGTGAATTTTATATTCTCGACGGCCGTCTGCGAGTTTTTTAATCTCTTGTTTAGTAATATATAATTTATTTATGTCTGCTGGTCCGCAGATTCTGTGCACGTATCTCAGCAACATTTTGCCAAATGATGCTGATCGGGCTGTAGTGCTTTCCTTGGACCTCCTTAGGAGTACACAATTTTTCTCTGGGATATACGCCAAAACTTTGTTTGGACCCAGGATTATATTAGTACCTCTTACTGGGTACTCATCGTCCTCGAAACTATTAATTATTTTTAACTCAATTACTTTATGCCCGTGTTCTGGAGGTTTGATCAATTCCGTGATAATGTGATTATTCTTTTCTTCTTCCGTGATCTGATTTTTCTTCTTCTCTTCTGTATCCTGTACGTGGTTTTCTTGTATAGTATCTTTTGCTTTCGATTGTGACCTTGTGATGACGCAAATCTGGAGTTGTTTAAGCTTATTGGAATCCCAGTTGATGCGACTTAAGGCATCAGCTGTGCAGTTATCCCTTCCGGGTGTGTATTTAATACAAAAGTTGTATTCCTCCAGTAGTAGTTGGAATTGGGTTAGTCTACTTGAAGGTTCTTTAAGAGAAAAGAGATATACTAGTGGTCTATGGTCTGTTAGAATTTTAAATTTTCTGCCAAAAAGGTAGGGTCGATAGTGTTTTACTGCCCATACTATAGCAAGCAACTCATTTTCTATAGTGCTATAATTTTTCTCGGCATTATTCAGAGTTTTGCTCGCATAAGCAATGGGTTGGTCATCGAAATTTGAAAGTACGGCCCCCAAGGCAAATCCTGAGGCGTCTGTCTGTAGAATGAATTTCTTCTCAAAATTCGGAAATTGTTAAACTTGAGGACTAGTGAGGATTGCTTTTAAAAGTTGAAATGACTTCTCACAGTCTTGGTTAAAATCGAACTCTACATTTTTCCTGAGTAATCTATTAAGAGGAATGACTATTGTAGCGAAGTTGGGTATAAATTTTCGGTAGTAGTTTGCAAAAGCTACGAATCTTCTAACTTCGTTAGCATTGGTAGGCCTGGGGTAATTATTCATAACAGCTGATTTTTTGAGGTCGGGGTGAATTCCTTTGTTGGAAATAATGTGTCCTACAATAAGTGAGAGAACCTATCAGAATGGAACTTTGACCCAATTTACATAGGGTGAATTTACAGAGGGTAACATTTACTTTTCTTTGTTTATTATTTTCATCGTACCTATATATATATATTGTTATATATATTTTTGTGTTTTTTCTTGACTTAAGTAAACTAAATTATTACATTTAATACCATTTAATTTTTTTCTTTAATATAGAAAATGTTTTTTTTTTTTCTTAATAAATAAGAATACGTAGTATGAATGTGCAGTCATCCTTAGTTGCTATTTAGTATTTATCATGACTTAAAATTGGGTAAACAAATGAATGGCAATTATTTTTATCATTACTTCTAATTAAACAGCAGTTTTTGAAAACTATTTATAAGTTGGTAGTAGGTGCATGTTGCAAAAGGCATACTTAATAAAACATAAAAAAAAACTGTTGAGAATTAAATACATATTTGGGACTACAACAAAAGAGATTATTTAAAAATTGTAAAAAAAATATGTCTAAAAATTGTTTATTGCAGCTGAGCTGCTAACTGCCGGTGGTGATCTTCCAAAATGTTCATTTGAGCTTCTAGCTTCCCTTTGTCCCGCGTCCATAGCAGCCATAACTGGAAAGGGAGATTTTGGTCCACTCCCCTTTGGTGGCAATGCCCGACATTACTGGCAAATAAGTTGATGTCCATTACTGCCATCAGGCGTTGAACTAGGCCGCTCCGAGCTTCGACCTGTGCCAAACGAAAAGCATACGTTTCCAGCTTCGAATGCATATTGTTTTGTGTGGGTAGTATGCTGAGGACTGAGTGTGTTGGCTGGGCTTTCCAATGGATCACCTTCAAGTACAAGACAACTAACACGGGGATGTTCTTTAAAGTATTTTCTACTTTTAAATTTGATTTTTATTGCTCCTGTGAAATTTTGTACATCCTCTGTTGATGTAGTTGATATACAAAGCGTATGCATTATGATTTTCAGCATTCCGTACAAAAAAAAAGAAACACTTTATGTATCAAAGCTGACACATTTCAAACACCGGTAGCAAAAACCAACAATTTGGTACTGCTTGCAATTATTGCCTTGATGTTTAGTGGGTTCTGGAGCTATCTGTGCAAAAATGAAAATCAAACCAAGCTTTGAGGTTCGTACTGGAGTCAAACAAGAATATATGGCACTATCTTGATTGCTATCTTGAATTTTTTTAGATATTCCTGCTTGCCCCTGCTCCTTCCTGGTTACTCAAGTGGTCTGCGCTGTTCGGAGGTGATAGTGATAGTTATTGCCCTGCTCCTGGCAGGATCGCCATGTAATGTTTGTCGTCAGGTTCTGTAAGGGCACGACTGGGAGGACCTATTGTGTTATTGGGAGAGCTTTTCCTGACCTCGTACAGCGTGTTGCTATAGAAACGAGTGGTATGCCTTCGAAGCAGAGGACTGCTCCTTGAAGGCGTCAGTTTTCTAAAAGCAGATCCCCAAAATTATTCCAGCGAGTTGCTAAATAAAACACTTATAGGTTCTCTGACTTCAGAAAGTAAAAAGTAACTTTATACAAAATTCTGGGCTCTTATATACTAATTTTCACATATGCTGTCGCAGCAAAAAGTATTCGCGTCGTATCTCGAACCCCAAAATCCATTAATCGATAATTGCCCATTCGGCATTTCCCGCGTGTGGATGACCGCCGTCATTCCACACAGTATTCGATTACAAAGTGATTGCTAATGATAATTATCCATGCGGCGGTATACTTTGTCGCATGCCATTGCTCAGCATAAGCAAGCAGTTTCACACAAAGTGTTTACTTTGTGTTACCATGGATTGTCCATGCGGCTGTATGCTTTGCTGTGTGCTGTTGTTCAGCATGGACACGTCGATTCATTCAAAGTATTCGATTACTCGAGTACATACATTTGTATGTTTGATCGTAGAACTCGTAATCGGCATGAGACACATTTAGATTTCTTTGTTAGGGTTCGAGTTACGAAGTGAGCAATTAAATGATTTTAAATGTTTTATGACATTGTTGGATAAGTAATCGCTAGTGCGATCACTTTACAAAGTATATTTTGTGAAGTTTAATTGCTGCATACTTTGTTTGATATGTGGCGCTAGTGCGATCCCTTTACTCAACATTATGGATATATATAAATGTATATTTTTTATTTTTTTTTTAAACATATTTCCATTTTAATTTTTTTTTTTTTTTACTATTTATTATACCAGTATTATTATTACTGTTCTTAGATGTTATTAATCTTATAGGTTAGATACATTATTACATACTCTTATTCTACATCTTATTATTAATTTGGCCTGTTATAAATTTTATATGGTATATATCTTATTACATTTTCTTAGTCTACATCTTATTATGTTATTAATTTTTATGTGGTATAAATCTTATTACCTATTCTTATTCTATATCTTATTATTATTTTTATACTAAATCGTATTATTAATTTGCCATGTTATTAATTTTATGTGGTATAAATCTTATTACGTACATATTCTTATTCTACATCTTATTATTAATTTGACATTTTATAAATTTTATATGGTATATATCTTATTACATATTCTTATTCTACATCTTATTATATTATTAATTTTATGTGGTAATTACATATTCTTATTCTATATCTTATTATTATTTTTATACTACATCTTATTATTAATTTTTATACAACATCTTATTATTATTTTTATACATTTTAAAATTTTTATTTTGATAGATATTTATTTTATATGTACAAACAATTTTTATCTTGATAGGCATTTATTTCAAACAAGGGGACTTATCCTCTTCCCTTTAAAATTTTTATTTTTTTTTCAAAAATTAAAAGTATATATAAATTGCTTCAATACATATTCGTAAAATTTCTTTAACCGATTTTTATGGACTTATGTCCTCTTTCCTTCGTACTTTATTTCGCAATTTACTCCCTGTTCTGATAATACTTCGTATGGTCCTATGTAAATTGGATCTAGCTTCTTCCTATTTTCGTTCCTTAACTACTGCGAAACTAGTTGGTTTACTTTTAACTTTCCTATCGTAATCATCTTTTCTAGCATTTTTCTTTTCTATGAGTATGTCTCTAGCATCCCTATGAGCAATTTGTAGTCTTTGCTTTAATTCCATTACATAGTCTTCATAGTTGTATCTTGGTTCCACTTGTTTTGTCAGATTCGAAGGTAACGTACATTGTCGTCCGAATACCAATTCGAATGGGGTATACCCTGTTTCTGCATGTACTGCGGTGTTATAGCAGAACACATAGTATGGTAACCAAGGACACCAGTCAGTATGTTTTTCGGATACGTAGCCTCTTAGGTATGCTCCGAGAACTTTATGGGAGTTTTCTAATGCTCCTATACTCTCGTGATGATATGCCGTGAACTGGATTTGTTCTATTCTCAGAAGTTTGCACATATCCTTAAAAAAATTGTTAATAAACTCTGTTCCTTGGTCGGATGCTATCGTTTTAGGAACTCCGTATTTAAGGATAAAGCATTCTACTAGCCCTTTGGCCACTGTGCTAGCTTCTTTGTTTACTATCGGAATAGCTTCAGTGAATTTGGTGAGTTCGTCCTGTAAAGTTAGAATATATTTGTAGCCGTTTACCGATTCATCTAAAGGACCTACTAAGTCTAGAAATATCTTATCGAAACTTGATTCTGCCGTTGTTGTTATCTCCATGGGCTGCCTTTTAGGCGAAATATATTTATTTTTCTGGCAATTGGGGCAATGCTTCACAAACGTCGTCACGTCGTTCTGCATTCCTGTCCAGAAATATTTTCTTTTAATGTTCTTAAGCATGCGGTTTATTCCTGCATGTCCACTTGTGGGTAATAGGTGATAATCATTGAGCAATATTTTCTTCTTCTGAGGATCGGTTATTTCAATACAATTATTTATGAGGTGCACCTTTCCTTATCCATGCGGCTGTATACTTTGTCGCGTGCCATTGATCAGCATAAGCAAGCAGTTTCACACAAAGTGTTTGTTTACTTTGTGTTACCATGGATTGTCCAAGCGGCTGTATGCTTTGCTGTGTGCTGTTGTTCAGCATGGACACGTCGATTCATTCAAAGTATTCGATTACTCGAGTACATACATTTGTATGTTTGATCGTAGAACTCGTAATCGGCATGAGACACATTTAGATTTCTTTGTTAGGGTTCGAGTTACGAAGTGAGCAATTAAATGATTTTAAATGTTTTATGACATTGTTGGATAAGTAATCGCTAGTGCGATCACTTTACAAAGTATATTTTGTGAAGTTTAATTGCTGCATACTTTGTTTGATATGTGGCGCTAGTGCAATCCCTTTACACCACCCTTCCTGGGGGAAAAGGAGAAATCATGAGGTCTCGTGATTTCTTCTTTTCCGCGCCACATTTACAAGATAGGGAGTTATAAAAGAATGTCTTACTATCTAGCACACGTAGATAGATATAACCTTACGATATATAACCATTTTTTTTCAATGTTAGAGACATCATTTTTCGTACTCAACATTATGGATATATATAAATGTATATTTTTTATTTTTTTTTTTGAAACATATTTCCATTTTAATTTTTTTTTTTTTTACTATTTATTATACTAGTATTATTATTACTGTTCTTAGATGTTATTAATCTTATAGGTTAGATACATTATTACATACTCTTATTCTACATCTTATTATTAATTTGGCCTGTTATAAATTTTATATGGTATATATCTTATTACATTTTCTTAGTCTACATCTTATTATGTTATTAATTTTTATGTGGTATAAATCTTATTACCTATTCTTATTCTATATCTTATTATTATTTTTATACTACATCGTATTATTAATTTGCCATGTTATTAATTTTATGTGGTATAAATCTTATTACGTACATATTCTTATTCTACATCTTATTATTAATTTGACATTTTATAAATTTTATATGGTATATATCTTATTACATATTCTTATTCTACATCTTATTATATTATTAATTTTATGTGGTATCTAATTACATATTCTTATTCTATATCTTATTATTATTTTTATACCACATCTTATTATTAATTTTTATACAACATCTTATTATTATTTTTATACATTTTAAAATTTTTATTTTGATAGATATTTATTTTACATGTACAAACAATTTTTATCTTGATAGGCATTTATTTCAAACAAGGGGACTTATCCTCTTCCCTTTAAATTTTTTTTTTTTTTCAAAATTTAAAAGTATATATAAATTGCTTCAATACACATTCGTAAAATTTCTTTAACCGATTTTTATGGACTTATGTCCTCTTTCCTTCGTACTTTATTTCGCAATTTACTCCCTGTTCTGATAATACTTCGTATGGTCCTATGTAAATTGGATCTAGCTTCTTTCTATTTTCGTTCCTTAACAAGACTAAACTAACTACTGCGAAACTAGTTGGTTTACTTTTAACTTTCCTATCGTAATCATCTTTTCTAGCATTTTTCTTTTCTATGAGTATGTCTCTAGCATCCCTATGAGCAATTTGTAGTCTTTGCTTTAATTCCATTACATAGTCTTCATAGTTGTATCTTGGTTCCACTTGTTTTGTCAGATTCGAAGGTAACGTACATTGTCGTCCGAATACCAATTCGAATGGGGTATACCCTGTTTCTGCATGTACTGCGGTGTTATAGCAGAACACATAGTATGGTAACCAAGGACACCAGTCAGTATGTTTTTCGGATACGTAGCCTCTTAGGTATGCTCCGAGAACTTTATGGGAGTTTTCTAATGCTCCTATACTCTCGTGATGATATGCCGTGGACTGGATTTGTTCTATTCTCAGAAGTTTGCACATATCCTTAAAAAAATTGTTAATAAACTCTGTTCCTTGGTCGGATGCTATCATTTTAGGAACTCCGTATTTAAGGATAAAGCATTCTACTAACCCTTTGGCCACTGTGCTAGCTTCTTTGTTTACTATCGGAATAGCTTCAGTGAATTTGGTGAGTTCGTCCTGTAAAGTTAGAATATAATTGTAGCCGTTTACCGATTCATCTAAAGGACCTACTAAGTCCAGAAATATCTTATCGAAACTTGATTCTGCCGTTGTTGTTATCTCCATGGGCTGCCTTTTAGGCGAAATATATTTATTTTTCTGGCAATTGGGGCAATGCTTCACAAACGTCGTCACGTCGTTCTGCATTCCTGTCCAGAAATATTTTCTTTTAATGTTCTTAAGCATGCGGTTTATTCCTGCATGTCCACTTGTGGGTAATAGGTGATAATCATTGAGCAATATTTTCTTCTTCTGAGGATCGGTTATTTCAATACAATTATTTATGAGGTGCACCTTTCCTTATCCATGCGGCTGTATACTTTGTCGCGTGCCATTGATCAGCATAAGCAAGCAGTTTCACACAAAGTGTTTGTTTACTTTGTGTTACCATGGATTGTCCATGCGGCTGTATGCTTTGCTGTCTGCTGTTGTTCAGCATGGACACGTCGATTCATTCAAAGTATTCGATTACTCGAGTACATACATTTGTATGTTTGATCGTAGAACTCGTAATCGGCATGAGACACATTTAGATTTCTTTGTTAGGGTTCGAGTTACGAAGTGAGCAATTAAATGATTTTAAATGTTTTATGACATTGTTGGATAAGTAATCGCTAGTGCGATCACTTTACAAAGTATATTTTGTGAAGTTTAATTGCTGCATACTTTGTTTGATATGTGGCGCTAGTGCGATCCCTTTACACCACCCTTCCTGGGGGAAAAGGAGAAATCATGAGGTCTCGTGATTTCTTCTTTTCCGCGCCACATTTACAAGATAGGGAGTTATAAAAGAATGTCTTACTATCTAGCACACGTCGATAGATATAACCTTACGATATATAACCATTTTTTTTCAATGTTAGAGACATCATTTTTCGTACTCAACATTATGGATATATATAAATGTATATTTTTTATTTTTTTTTTTGAAACATATTTCCATTTTAATTTTTTTTTTTTTTACTATTTATTATACTAGTATTATTATTACTGTTCTTAGATGTTATTAATCTTATAGGTTAGATACATTATTACATACTCTTATTCTACATCTTATTATTAATTTGGCCTGTTATAAATTTTATATGGTATATATCTTATTACATTTTCTTAGTCTACATCTTATTATGTTATTAATTTTTATGTGGTATAAATCTTATTACCTATTCTTATTCTATATCTTATTATTATTTTTATACTACATCGTATTATTAATTTGCCATGTTATTAATTTTATGTGGTATAAATCTTATTACGTACATATTCTTATTCTACATCTTATTATTAATTTGACATTTTATAAATTTTATATGGTATATATCTTATTACATATTCTTATTCTACATCTTATTATATTATTAATTTTATGTGGTATCTAATTACATATTCTTATTCTATATCTTATTATTATTTTTATACCACATCTTATTATTAATTTTTATACAACATCTTATTATTATTTTTATACATTTTAAAATTTTTATTTTGATAGATATTTATTTTACATGTACAAACAATTTTTAACTTGATAGGCATTTATTTCAAACAAGGGGACTTATCCTCTTCCCTTTAAATTTTTTTTTTTTTTCAAAATTTAAAAGTATATATAAATTGCTTCAATACACATTCGTAAAATTTCTTTAACCGATTTTTATGGACTTATGTCCTCTTTCCTTCGTACTTTATTTCGCAATTTACTCCCTGTTCTGATAATACTTCGTATGGTCCTATGTAAATTGGATCTAGCTTCTTTCTATTTTCGTTCCTTAACAAGACTAAACTAACTACTGCGAAACTAGTTGGTTTACTTTTAACTTTCCTATCGTAATCATCTTTTCTAGCATTTTTCTTTTCTATGAGTATGTCTCTAGCATCCCTATGAGCAATTTGTAGTCTTTGCTTTAATTCCATTACATAGTCTTCATAGTTGTATCTTGGTTCCACTTGTTTTGTCAGATTCGAAGGTAACGTACATTGTCGTCCGAATACCAATTCGAATGGGGTATACCCTGTTTCTGCATGTACTGCGGTGTTATAGCAGAACACATAGTATGGTAACCAAGGACACCAGTCAGTATGTTTTTCGGATACGTAGCCTCTTAGGTATGCTCCGAGAACTTTATGGGAGTTTTCTAATGCTCCTATACTCTCGTGATGATATGCCGTGGACTGGATTTGTTCTATTCTCAGAAGTTTGCACATATCCTTAAAAAAATTGTTAATAAACTCTGTTCCTTGGTCGGATGCTATCGTTTTAGGAACTCCGTATTTAAGGATAAAGCATTCTACTAACCCTTTGGCCACTGTGCTAGCTTCTTTGTTTACTATCGGAATAGCTTCAGTGAATTTGGTGAGTTCGTCCTGTAAAGTTAGAATATAATTGTAGCCGTTTACCGATTCATCTAAAGGACCTACTAAGTCCAGAAATATCTTATCGAAACTTGATTCTGCCGTTGTTGTTATCTCCATGGGCTGCCTTTTAGGCGAAATATATTTATTTTTCTGGCAATTGGGGCAATGCTTCACAAACGTCGTCACGTCGTTCTGCATTCCTGTCCAGAAATATTTTCTTTTAATGTTCTTAAGCATGCGGTTTATTCCTGCATGTCCACTTGTGGGTAATAGGTGATAATCATTGAGCAATATTTTCTTCTTCTGAGGATCGGTTATTTCAATACAATTATTTATGAGGTGCACCTTTCCTTATCCATGCGGCTGTATACTTTGTCGCGTGCCATTGATCAGCATAAGCAAGCAGTTTCACACAAAGTGTTTGTTTACTTTGTGTTACCATGGATTGTCCATGCGGCTGTATGCTTTGCTGTGTGCTGTTGTTCAGCATGGACACGTCGATTCATTCAAAGTATTCGATTACTCGAGTACATACATTTGTATGTTTGATCGTAGAACTCGTAATCGGCATGAGACACATTTAGATTTCTTTGTTAGGGTTCGAGTTACGAAGTGAGCAATTAAATGATTTTAAATGTTTTATGACATTGTTGGATAAGTAATCGCTAGTGCGATCACTTTACAAAGTATATTTTGTGAAGTTTAATTGCTGCATACTTTGTTTGATATGTGGCGCTAGTGCGATCCCTTTACTCAACATTATGGATATATATAAATGTATATTTTTTATTTTTTTTTTAAACATATTTCCATTTTAATTTTTTTTTTTTTTTACTATTTATTATACCAGTATTATTATTACTGTTCTTAGATGTTATTAATCTTATAGGTTAGATACATTATTACATACTCTTATTCTACATCTTATTATTAATTTGGCCTCTTATAAATTTTATATGGTATATATCTTATTACATTTTCTTAGTCTACATCTTATTATGTTATTAATTTTTATGTGGTATAAATCTTATTACCTATTCTTATTCTATATCTTATTATTATTTTTATACTAAATCGTATTATTAATTTGCCATGTTATTAATTTTATGTGGTATAAATCTTATTACGTACATATTCTTATTCTACATCTTATTATTAATTTGACATTTTATAAATTTTATATGGTATATATCTTATTACATATTCTTATTCTACATCTTATTATATTATTAATTTTATGTGGTAATTACATATTCTTATTCTATATCTTATTATTATTTTTATACTACATCTTATTATTAATTTTTATACGACATCTTATTATTATTTTTATACATTTTAAAATTTTTATTTTGATAGATATTTATTTTATATGTACAAACAATTTTTATCTTGATAGGCATTTATTTCAAACAAGGGGACTTATCCTCTTCCCTTTAAAATTTTTATTTTTTTTTCAAAAATTAAAAGTATATATAAATTGCTTCAATACATATTCGTAAAATTTCTTTAACCGATTTTTATGGACTTATGTCCTCTTTCCTTCGTACTTTATTTCGCAATTTACTCCCTGTTCTGATAATACTTCGTATGGTCCTATGTAAATTGGATCTAGCTTCTTCCTATTTTCGTTCCTTAACTACTGCGAAACTAGTTGGTTTACTTTTAACTTTCCTATCGTAATCATCTTTTCTAGCATTTTTCTTTTCTATGAGTATGTCTCTAGCATCCCTATGAGCAATTTGTAGTCTTTGCTTTAATTCCATTACATAGTCTTCATAGTTGTATCTTGGTTCCACTTGTTTTGTCAGATTCGAAGGTAACGTACATTGTCGTCCGAATACCAATTCGAATGGGGTATACCCTGTTTCTGCATGTACTGCGGTGTTATAGCAGAACACATAGTATGGTAACCAAGGACACCAGTCAGTATGTTTTTCGGATACGTAGCCTCTTAGGTATGCTCCGAGAACTTTATGGGAGTTTTCTAATGCTCCTATACTCTCGTGATGATATGCCGTGAACTGGATTTGTTCTATTCTCAGAAGTTTGCACATATCCTTAAAAAAATTGTTAATAAACTCTGTTCCTTGGTCGGATGCTATCGTTTTAGGAACTCCGTATTTAAGGATAAAGCATTCTACTAGCCCTTTGGCCACTGTGCTAGCTTCTTTGTTTACTATCGGAATAGCTTCAGTGAATTTGGTGAGTTCGTCCTGTAAAGTTAGAATATATTTGTAGCCGTTTACCGATTCATCTAAAGGACCTACTAAGTCTAGAAATATCTTATCGAAACTTGATTCTGCCGTTGTTGTTATCTCCATGGGCTGCCTTTTAGGCGAAATATATTTATTTTTCTGGCAATTGGGGCAATGCTTCACAAACGTCGTCACGTCGTTCTGCATTCCTGTCCAGAAATATTTTCTTTTAATGTTCTTAAGCATGCGGTTTATTCCTGCATGTCCTGTCCTGTGGGTAATAGGTGATAATCATTGAGCAATATTTTCTTCTTCTGAGGATCGGTTATTTCAATACAATTATTTATGAATAACTTTGAACACAGAAATACTGCGCGGTTGATAAGGGCCAAATATCATATTTTCTGGTTTTAATGACCATTTTTATGGTTCCTGGAGCTCATGGTAAAATAACCTTATGTGAAATCCTGAAATTAGCCATCAGTTTGTATACTACAAATTTAAATATTTCTTCCGCTCGGCAACTTGATGATGATGATGATGATGATGATGATGATGATGATGATGATGATGATGATGATGATGATGATGATGATGATGATGATGATGATGATGATGATGATGATGATGATGATGATGATGATGATGATGATGATGATGATGATGATGATGATGATGATGATGATGATGATGATGATGATGATGATGATGATGATGATGATGATGATGATGATGATGATGATGATGATGATGATGATGATGATGATGATGATGATGATGATGATGATGATGATGATGATGATGATGATGATGATGATGATGATGATGATGATGATGATGATGATGATGATGATGATGATGATGATGATGATGATGATGATGATGATGATGATGATGATGATGATGATGATGATGATGATGATGATGATGATGATGATGATGATGATGATGATGATGATGATGATGATGATGATGATGATGATGATGATGATGATGATGATGATGATGATGATGATGATGATGATGATGATGATGATGATGATGATGATGATGATGATGATGATGATGATGATGATGATGATGATGATGATGATGATGATGATGATGATGATGATGATGATGATGATGATGATGATGATGATGATGATGATGATGATGATGATGATGATGATGATGATGATGATGATGATGATGATGATGATGATGATGATGATGATGATGATGATGATGATGATGATGATGATGATGATGATGATGATGATGATGATGATGATGATGATGATGATGATGATGATGATGATGATGATGATGATGATGATGATGATGATGATGATGATGATGATGATGATGATGATGATGATGATGATGATGATGATGATGATGATGATGATGATGATGATGATGATGATGATGATGATGATGATGATGATGATGATGATGATGATGATGATGATGATGATGATGATGATGATGATGATGATGATGATGATGATGATGATGATGATGATGATGATGATGATGATGATGATGATGATGATGATGATGATGATGATGATGATGATGATGATGATGATGATGATGATGATGATGATGATGATGATGATGATGATGATGATGATGATGATGATGATGATGATGATGATGATGATGATGATGATGATGATGATGATGATGATGATGATGATGATGATGATGATGATGATGATGATGATGATGATGATGATGATGATGATGATGATGATGATGATGATGATGATGATGATGATGATGATGATGATGATGATGATGATGATGATGATGATGATGATGATGATGATGATGATGATGATGATGATGATGATGATGATGATGATGATGATGATGATGATGATGATGATGATGATGATGATGATGATGATGATGATGATGATGATGATGATGATGATGATGATGATGATGATGATGATGATGATGATGATGATGATGATGATGATGATGATGATGATGATGATGATGATGATGATGATGATGATGATGATGATGATGATGATGATGATGATGATGATGATGATGATGATGATGATGATGATGATGATGATGATGATGATGATGATGATGATGATGATGATGATGATGATGATGATGATGATGATGATGATGATGATGATGATGATGATGATGATGATGATGATGATGATGATGATGATGATGATGATGATGATGATGATGATGATGATGATGATGATGATGATGATGATGATGATGATGATGATGATGATGATGATGATGATGATGATGATGATGATGATGATGATGATGATGATGATGATGATGATGATGATGATGATGATGATGATGATGATGATGATGATGATGATGATGATGATGATGATGATGATGATGATGATGATGATGATGATGATGATGATGATGATGATGATGATGATGATGATGATGATGATGATGATGATGATGATGATGATGATGATGATGATGATGATGATGATGATGATGATGATGATGATGATGATGATGATGATGATGATGATGATGATGATGATGATGATGATGATGATGATGATGATGATGATGATGATGATGATGATGATGATGATGATGATGATGATGATGATGATGATGATGATGATGATGATGATGATGATGATGATGATGATGATGATGATGATGATGATGATGATGATGATGATGATGATGATGATGATGATGATGATGATGATGATGATGATGATGATGATGATGATGATGATGATGATGATGATGATGATGATGATGATGATGATGATGATGATGATGATGATGATGATGATGATGATGATGATGATGATGATGATGATGATGATGATGATGATGATGATGATGATGATGATGATGATGATGATGATGATGATGATGATGATGATGATGATGATGATGATGATGATGATGATGATGATGATGATGATGATGATGATGATGATGATGATGATGATGATGATGATGATGATGATGATGATGATGATGATGATGATGATGATGATGATGATGATGATGATGATGATGATGATGATGATGATGATGATGATGATGATGATGATGATGATGATGATGATGATGATGATGATGATGATGATGATGATGATGATGATGATGATGATGATGATGATGATGATGATGATGATGATGATGATGATGATGATGATGATGATGATGATGATGATGATGATGATGATGATGATGATGATGATGATGATGATGATGATGATGATGATGATGATGATGATGATGATGATGATGATGATGATGATGATGATGATGATGATGATGATGATGATGATGATGATGATGATGATGATGATGATGATGATGATGATGATGATGATGATGATGATGATGATGATGATGATGATGATGATGATGATGATGATGATGATGATGATGATGATGATGATGATGATGATGATGATGATGATGATGATGATGATGATGATGATGATGATGATGATGATGATGATGATGATGATGATGATGATGATGATGATGATGATGATGATGATGATGATGATGATGATGATGATGATGATGATGATGATGATGATGATGATGATGATGATGATGATGATGATGATGATGATGATGATGATGATGATGATGATGATGATGATGATGATGATGATGATGATGATGATGATGATGATGATGATGATGATGATGATGATGATGATGATGATGATGATGATGATGATGATGATGATGATGATGATGATGATGATGATGATGATGATGATGATGATGATGATGATGATGATGATGATGATGATGATGATGATGATGATGATGATGATGATGATGATGATGATGATGATGATGATGATGATGATGATGATGATGATGATGATGATGATGATGATGATGATGATGATGATGATGATGATGATGATGATGATGATGATGATGATGATGATGATGATGATGATGATGATGATGATGATGATGATGATGATGATGATGATGATGATGATGATGATGATGATGATGATGATGATGATGATGATGATGATGATGATGATGATGATGATGATGATGATGATGATGATGATGATGATGATGATGATGATGATGATGATGATGATGATGATGATGATGATGATGATGATGATGATGATGATGATGATGATGATGATGATGATGATGATGATGATGATGATGATGATGATGATGATGATGATGATGATGATGATGATGATGATGATGATGATGATGATGATGATGATGATGATGATGATGATGATGATGATGATGATGATGATGATGATGATGATGATGATGATGATGATGATGATGATGATGATGATGATGATGATGATGATGATGATGATGATGATGATGATGATGATGATGATGATGATGATGATGATGATGATGATGATGATGATGATGATGATGATGATGATGATGATGATGATGATGATGATGATGATGATGATGATGATGATGATGATGATGATGATGATGATGATGATGATGATGATGATGATGATGATGATGATGATGATGATGATGATGATGATGATGATGATGATGATGATGATGATGATGATGATGATGATGATGATGATGATGATGATGATGATGATGATGATGATGATGATGATGATGATGATGATGATGATGATGATGATGATGATGATGATGATGATGATGATGATGATGATGATGATGATGATGATGATGATGATGATGATGATGATGATGATGATGATGATGATGATGATGATGATGATGATGATGATGATGATGATGATGATGATGATGATGATGATGATGATGATGATGATGATGATGATGATGATGATGATGATGATGATGATGATGATGATGATGATGATGATGATGATGATGATGATGATGATGATGATGATGATGATGATGATGATGATGATGATGATGATGATGATGATGATGATGATGATGATGATGATGATGATGATGATGATGATGATGATGATGATGATGATGATGATGATGATGATGATGATGATGATGATGATGATGATGATGATGATGATGATGATGATGATGATGATGATGATGATGATGATGATGATGATGATGATGATGATGATGATGATGATGATGATGATGATGATGATGATGATGATGATGATGATGATGATGATGATGATGATGATGATGATGATGATGATGATGATGATGATGATGATGATGATGATGATGATGATGATGATGATGATGATGATGATGATGATGATGATGATGATGATGATGATGATGATGATGATGATGATGATGATGATGATGATGATGATGATGATGATGATGATGATGATGATGATGATGATGATGATGATGATGATGATGATGATGATGATGATGATGATGATGATGATGATGATGATGATGATGATGATGATGATGATGATGATGATGATGATGATGATGATGATGATGATGATGATGATGATGATGATGATGATGATGATGATAATGATAATGATAATGATAATGATAATGATAATGATAATGATAATGATAATGATAATGATAATGATAATGATAATGATGATGATGATGATCGTATTATTAATTTGCCATGTTATTAATTTTATGTGGTATAAATCTTATTACGTACATATTCTTATTCTACATCTTATTATTAATTTGACATTTTATAAATTTTATATGGTATATATCTTATTACATATTCTTATTCTACATCTTATTATATTATTAATTTTATGTGGTATCTAATTACATATTCTTATTCTATATCTTATTATTATTTTTATACCACATCTTATTATTAATTTTTATACAACATCTTATTATTATTTTTATACATTTTAAAATTTTTATTTTGATAGATATTTATTTTACATGTACAAACAATTTTTATCTTGATAGGCATTTATTTCAAACAAGGGGACTTATCCTCTTCCCTTTAAATTTTTTTTTTTTTTTCAAAATTTAAAAGTATATATAAATTGCTTCAATACACATTCGTAAAATTTCTTTAACCGATTTTTATGGACTTATGTCCTCTTTCCTTCGTACTTTATTTCGCAATTTACTCCCTGTTCTGATAATACTTCGTATGGTCCTATGTAAATTGGATCTAGCTTCTTTCTATTTTCGTTCCTTAACAAGACTAAACTAACTACTGCGAAACTAGTTGGTTTACTTTTAACTTTCCTATCGTAATCATCTTTTCTAGCATTTTTCTTTTCTATGAGTATGTCTCTAGCATCCCTATGAGCAATTTGTAGTCTTTGCTTTAATTCCATTACATAGTCTTCATAGTTGTATCTTGGTTCCACTTGTTTTGTCAGATTCGAAGGTAACGTACATTGTCGTCCGAATACCAATTCGAATGGGGTATACCCTGTTTCTGCATGTACTGCGGTGTTATAGCAGAACACATAGTATGGTAACCAAGGACACCAGTCAGTATGTTTTTCGGATACGTAGCCTCTTAGGTATGCTCCGAGAACTTTATGGGAGTTTTCTAATGCTCCTATACTCTCGTGATGATATGCCGTGGACTGGATTTGTTCTATTCTCAGAAGTTTGCACATATCCTTAAAAAAATTGTTAATAAACTCTGTTCCTTGGTCGGATGCTATCGTTTTAGGAACTCCGTATTTAAGGATAAAGCATTCTACTAACCCTTTGGCCACTGTGCTAGCTTCTTTGTTTACTATCGGAATAGCTTCAGTGAATTTGGTGAGTTCGTCCTGTAAAGTTAGAATATAATTGTAGCCGTTTACCGATTCATCTAAAGGACCTACTAAGTCCAGAAATATCTTATCGAAACTTGATTCTGCCGTTGTTGTTATCTCCATGGGCTGCCTTTTAGGCGAAATATATTTATTTTTCTGGCAATTGGGGCAATGCTTCACAAACGTCGTCACGTCGTTCTGCATTCCTGTCCAGAAATATTTTCTTTTAATGTTCTTAAGCATGCGGTTTATTCCTGCATGTCCACTTGTGGGTAATAGGTGATAATCATTGAGCAATATTTTCTTCTTCTGAGGATCGGTTATTTCAATACAATTATTTATGAATAACTTTGAACACAGAAATACTGCGCGGTTGATAAGGGCCAAATATCATATTTTCTGGTTTTAATGACCATTTTTATGGTTCCTGGAGCTCATGGTAAAATAACCTTATGTGAAATCCTGAAATTAGCCATCAGTTTGTATACTACAATGATGATGATGATGATGATGATGATGATGATGATGATGATGATGATGATGATGATGATGATGATGATGATGATGATGATGATGATGATGATGATGATGATGATGATGATGATGATGATGATGATGATGATGATGATGATGATGATGATGATGATGATGATGATGATGATGATGATGATGATGATGATGATGATGATGATGATGATGATGATGATGATGATGATGATGATGATGATGATGATGATGATGATGATGATGATGATGATGATGATGATGATGATGATGATGATGATGATGATGATGATGATGATGATGATGATGATGATGATGATGATGATGATGATGATGATGATGATGATGATGATGATGATGATGATGATGATGATGATGATGATGATGATGATGATGATGATGATGATGATGATGATGATGATGATGATGATGATGATGATGATGATGATGATGATGATGATGATGATGATGATGATGATGATGATGATGATGATGATGATGATGATGATGATGATGATGATGATGATGATGATGATGATGATGATGATGATGATGATGATGATGATGATGATGATGATGATGATGATGATGATGATGATGATGATGATGATGATGATGATGATGATGATGATGATGATGATGATGATGATGATGATGATGATGATGATGATGATGATGATGATGATGATGATGATGATGATGATGATGATGATGATGATGATGATGATGATGATGATGATGATGATGATGATGATGATGATGATGATGATGATGATGATGATGATGATGATGATGATGATGATGATGATGATGATGATGATGATGATGATGATGATGATGATGATGATGATGATGATGATGATGATGATGATGATGATGATGATGATGATGATGATGATGATGATGATGATGATGATGATGATGATGATGATGATGATGATGATGATGATGATGATGATGATGATGATGATGATGATGATGATGATGATGATGATGATGATGATGATGATGATGATGATGATGATGATGATGATGATGATGATGATGATGATGATGATGATGATGATGATGATGATGATGATGATGATGATGATGATGATGATGATGATGATGATGATGATGATGATGATGATGATGATGATGATGATGATGATGATGATGATGATGATGATGATGATGATGATGATGATGATGATGATGATGATGATGATGATGATGATGATGATGATGATGATGATGATGATGATGATGATGATGATGATGATGATGATGATGATGATGATGATGATGATGATGATGATGATGATGATGATGATGATGATGATGATGATGATGATGATGATGATGATGATGATGATGATGATGATGATGATGATGATGATGATGATGATGATGATGATGATGATGATGATGATGATGATGATGATGATGATGATGATGATGATGATGATGATGATGATGATGATGATGATGATGATGATGATGATGATGATGATGATGATGATGATGATGATGATGATGATGATGATGATGATGATGATGATGATGATGATGATGATGATGATGATGATGATGATGATGATGATGATGATGATGATGATGATGATGATGATGATGATGATGATGATGATGATGATGATGATGATGATGATGATGATGATGATGATGATGATGATGATGATGATGATGATGATGATGATGATGATGATGATGATGATGATGATGATGATGATGATGATGATGATGATGATGATGATGATGATGATGATGATGATGATGATGATGATGATGATGATGATGATGATGATGATGATGATGATGATGATGATGATGATGATGATGATGATGATGATGATGATGATGATGATGATGATGATGATGATGATGATGATGATGATGATGATGATGATGATGATGATGATGATGATGATGATGATGATGATGATGATGATGATGATGATGATGATGATGATGATGATGATGATGATGATGATGATGATGATGATGATGATGATGATGATGATGATGATGATGATGATGATGATGATGATGATGATGATGATGATGATGATGATGATGATGATGATGATGATGATGATGATGATGATGATGATGATGATGATGATGATGATGATGATGATGATGATGATGATGATGATGATGATGATGATGATGATGATGATGATGATGATGATGATGATGATGATGATGATGATGATGATGATGATGATGATGATGATGATGATGATGATGATGATGATGATGATGATGATGATGATGATGATGATGATGATGATGATGATGATGATGATGATGATGATGATGATGATGATGATGATGATGATGATGATGATGATGATGATGATGATGATGATGATGATGATGATGATGATGATGATGATGATGATGATGATGATGATGATGATGATGATGATGATGATGATGATGATGATGATGATGATGATGATGATGATGATGATGATGATGATGATGATGATGATGATGATGATGATGATGATGATGATGATGATGATGATGATGATGATGATGATGATGATGATGATGATGATGATGATGATGATGATGATAATGATAATGATAATGATAATGATAATGATAATGATAATGATAATGATAATGATAATGATAATGATAATGATAATGATAATGATAATGATAATGATAATGATGATGATGATGATCGTATTATTAATTTGCCATGTTATTAATTTTATGTGGTATAAATCTTATTACGTACATATTCTTATTCTACATCTTATTATTAATTTGACATTTTATAAATTTTATATGGTATATATCTTATTACATATTCTTATTCTACATCTTATTATATTATTAATTTTATGTGGTATCTAATTACATATTCTTATTCTATATCTTATTATTATTTTTATACCACATCTTATTATTAATTTTTATACAACATCTTATTATTATTTTTATACATTTTAAAATTTTTATTTTGATAGATATTTATTTTACATGTACAAACAATTTTTATCTTGATAGGCATTTATTTCAAACAAGGGGACTTATCCTCTTCCCTTTAAATTTTTTTTTTTTTTTTCAAAATTTAAAAGTATATATAAATTGCTTCAATACACATTCGTAAAATTTCTTTAACCGATTTTTATGGACTTATGTCCTCTTTCCTTCGTACTTTATTTCGCAATTTACTCCCTGTTCTGATAATACTTCGTATGGTCCTATGTAAATTGGATCTAGCTTCTTTCTATTTTCGTTCCTTAACAAGACTAAACTAACTACTGCGAAACTAGTTGGTTTACTTTTAACTTTCCTATCGTAATCATCTTTTCTAGCATTTTTCTTTTCTATGAGTATGTCTCTAGCATCCCTATGAGCAATTTGTAGTCTTTGCTTTAATTCCATTACATAGTCTTCATAGTTGTATCTTGGTTCCACTTGTTTTGTCAGATTCGAAGGTAACGTACATTGTCGTCCGAATACCAATTCGAATGGGGTATACCCTGTTTCTGCATGTACTGCGGTGTTATAGCAGAACACATAGTATGGTAACCAAGGACACCAGTCAGTATGTTTTTCGGATACGTAGCCTCTTAGGTATGCTCCGAGAACTTTATGGGAGTTTTCTAATGCTCCTATACTCTCGTGATGATATGCCGTGGACTGGATTTGTTCTATTCTCAGAAGTTTGCACATATCCTTAAAAAAATTGTTAATAAACTCTGTTCCTTGGTCGGATGCTATCGTTTTAGGAACTCCGTATTTAAGGATAAAGCATTCTACTAACCCTTTGGCCACTGTGCTAGCTTCTTTGTTTACTATCGGAATAGCTTCAGTGAATTTGGTGAGTTCGTCCTGTAAAGTTAGAATATAATTGTAGCCGTTTACCGATTCATCTAAAGGACCTACTAAGTCCAGAAATATCTTATCGAAACTTGATTCTGCCGTTGTTGTTATCTCCATGGGCTGCCTTTTAGGCGAAATATATTTATTTTTCTGGCAATTGGGGCAATGCTTCACAAACGTCGTCACGTCGTTCTGCATTCCTGTCCAGAAATATTTTCTTTTAATGTTCTTAAGCATGCGGTTTATTCCTGCATGTCCACTTGTGGGTAATAGGTGATAATCATTGAGCAATATTTTCTTCTTCTGAGGATCGGTTATTTCAATACAATTATTTATGAATAACTTTGAACACAGAAATACTGCGCGGTTGATAAGGGCCAAATATCATATTTTCTGGTTTTAATGACCATTTTTATGGTTCCTGGAGCTCATGGTAAAATAACCTTATGTGAAATCCTGAAATTAGCCATCAGTTTGTATACTACAATGATGATGATGATGATGATGATGATGATGATGATGATGATGATGATGATGATGATGATGATGATGATGATGATGATGATGATGATGATGATGATGATGATGATGATGATGATGATGATGATGATGATGATGATGATGATGATGATGATGATGATGATGATGATGATGATGATGATGATGATGATGATGATGATGATGATGATGATGATGATGATGATGATGATGATGATGATGATGATGATGATGATGATGATGATGATGATGATGATGATGATGATGATGATGATGATGATGATGATGATGATGATGATGATGATGATGATGATGATGATGATGATGATGATGATGATGATGATGATGATGATGATGATGATGATGATGATGATGATGATGATGATGATGATGATGATGATGATGATGATGATGATGATGATGATGATGATGATGATGATGATGATGATGATGATGATGATGATGATGATGATGATGATGATGATGATGATGATGATGATGATGATGATGATGATGATGATGATGATGATGATGATGATGATGATGATGATGATGATGATGATGATGATGATGATGATGATGATGATGATGATGATGATGATGATGATGATGATGATGATGATGATGATGATGATGATGATGATGATGATGATGATGATGATGATGATGATGATGATGATGATGATGATGATGATGATGATGATGATGATGATGATGATGATGATGATGATGATGATGATGATGATGATGATGATGATGATGATGATGATGATGATGATGATGATGATGATGATGATGATGATGATGATGATGATGATGATGATGATGATGATGATGATGATGATGATGATGATGATGATGATGATGATGATGATGATGATGATGATGATGATGATGATGATGATGATGATGATGATGATGATGATGATGATGATGATGATGATGATGATGATGATGATGATGATGATGATGATGATGATGATGATGATGATGATGATGATGATGATGATGATGATGATGATGATGATGATGATGATGATGATGATGATGATGATGATGATGATGATGATGATGATGATGATGATGATGATGATGATGATGATGATGATGATGATGATGATGATGATGATGATGATGATGATGATGATGATGATGATGATGATGATGATGATGATGATGATGATGATGATGATGATGATGATGATGATGATGATGATGATGATGATGATGATGATGATGATGATGATGATGATGATGATGATGATGATGATGATGATGATGATGATGATGATGATGATGATGATGATGATGATGATGATGATGATGATGATGATGATGATGATGATGATGATGATGATGATGATGATGATGATGATGATGATGATGATGATGATGATGATGATGATGATGATGATGATGATGATGATGATGATGATGATGATGATGATGATGATGATGATGATGATGATGATGATGATGATGATGATGATGATGATGATGATGATGATGATGATGATGATGATGATGATGATGATGATGATGATGATGATGATGATGATGATGATGATGATGATGATGATGATGATGATGATGATGATGATGATGATGATGATGATGATGATGATGATGATGATGATGATGATGATGATGATGATGATGATGATGATGATGATGATGATGATGATGATGATGATGATGATGATGATGATGATGATGATGATGATGATGATGATGATGATGATGATGATGATGATGATGATGATGATGATGATGATGATGATGATGATGATGATGATGATGATGATGATGATGATGATGATGATGATGATGATGATGATGATGATGATGATGATGATGATGATGATGATGATGATGATGATGATGATGATGATGATGATGATGATGATGATGATGATGATGATGATGATGATGATGATGATGATGATGATGATGATGATGATGATGATGATGATGATGATGATGATGATGATGATGATGATGATGATGATGATGATGATGATGATGATGATGATGATGATGATGATGATGATGATGATGATGATGATGATGATGATGATGATGATGATGATGATGATGATGATGATGATGATGATGATGATGATGATGATGATGATGATGATGATGATGATGATGATGATGATGATGATGATGATGATGATGATGATGATGATGATGATGATGATGATGATGATGATGATGATGATGATGATGATGATGATGATGATGATGATGATAATGATAATGATAATGATAATGATAATGATAATGATAATGATAATGATAATGATGATGATGATGATCGTATTATTAATTTGCCATGTTATTAATTTTATGTGGTATAAATCTTATTACGTACATATTCTTATTCTACATCTTATTATTAATTTGACATTTTATAAATTTTATATGGTATATATCTTATTACATATTCTTATTCTACATCTTATTATATTATTAATTTTATGTGGTATCTAATTACATATTCTTATTCTATATCTTATTATTATTTTTATACCACATCTTATTATTAATTTTTATACAACATCTTATTATTATTTTTATACATTTTAAAATTTTTATTTTGATAGATATTTATTTTACATGTACAAACAATTTTTATCTTGATAGGCATTTATTTCAAACAAGGGGACTTATCCTCTTCCCTTTAAATTTTTTTTTTTTTTCAAAATTTAAAAGTATATATAAATTGCTTCAATACACATTCGTAAAATTTCTTTAACCGATTTTTATGGACTTATGTCCTCTTTCCTTCGTACTTTATTTCGCAATTTACTCCCTGTTCTGATAATACTTCGTATGGTCCTATGTAAATTGGATCTAGCTTCTTTCTATTTTCGTTCCTTAACAAGACTAAACTAACTACTGCGAAACTAGTTGGTTTACTTTTAACTTTCCTATCGTAATCATCTTTTCTAGCATTTTTCTTTTCTATGAGTATGTCTCTAGCATCCCTATGAGCAATTTGTAGTCTTTGCTTTAATTCCATTACATAGTCTTCATAGTTGTATCTTGGTTCCACTTGTTTTGTCAGATTCGAAGGTAACGTACATTGTCGTCCGAATACCAATTCGAATGGGGTATACCCTGTTTCTGCATGTACTGCGGTGTTATAGCAGAACACATAGTATGGTAACCAAGGACACCAGTCAGTATGTTTTTCGGATACGTAGCCTCTTAGGTATGCTCCGAGAACTTTATGGGAGTTTTCTAATGCTCCTATACTCTCGTGATGATATGCCGTGGACTGGATTTGTTCTATTCTCAGAAGTTTGCACATATCCTTAAAAAAATTGTTAATAAACTCTGTTCCTTGGTCGGATGCTATCGTTTTAGGAACTCCGTATTTAAGGATAAAGCATTCTACTAACCCTTTGGCCACTGTGCTAGCTTCTTTGTTTACTATCGGAATAGCTTCAGTGAATTTGGTGAGTTCGTCCTGTAAAGTTAGAATATAATTGTAGCCGTTTACCGATTCATCTAAAGGACCTACTAAGTCCAGAAATATCTTATCGAAACTTGATTCTGCCGTTGAAATATATTTATTTTTCTGGCAATTGGGGCAATGCTTCACAAACGTCGTCACGTCGTTCTGCATTCCTGTCCAGAAATATTTTCTTTTAATGTTCTTAAGCATGCGGTTTATTCCTGCATGTCCACTTGTGGGTAATAGGTGATAATCATTGAGCAATATTTTCTTCTTCTGAGGATCGGTTATTTCAATACAATTATTTATGAATAACTTTGAACACAGAAATACTGCGCGGTTGATAAGGGCCAAATATCATATTTTCTGGTTTTAATGACCATTTTTATGGTTCCTGGAGCTCATGGTAAAATAACCTTATGTGAAATCCTGAAATTAGCCATCAGTTTGTATACTACAATGATGATGATGATGATGATGATGATGATGATGATGATGATGATGATGATGATGATGATGATGATGATGATGATGATGATGATGATGATGATGATGATGATGATGATGATGATGATGATGATGATGATGATGATGATGATGATGATGATGATGATGATGATGATGATGATGATGATGATGATGATGATGATGATGATGATGATGATGATGATGATGATGATGATGATGATGATGATGATGATGATGATGATGATGATGATGATGATGATGATGATGATGATGATGATGATGATGATGATGATGATGATGATGATGATGATGATGATGATGATGATGATGATGATGATGATGATGATGATGATGATGATGATGATGATGATGATGATGATGATGATGATGATGATGATGATGATGATGATGATGATGATGATGATGATGATGATGATGATGATGATGATGATGATGATGATGATGATGATGATGATGATGATGATGATGATGATGATGATGATGATGATGATGATGATGATGATGATGATGATGATGATGATGATGATGATGATGATGATGATGATGATGATGATGATGATGATGATGATGATGATGATGATGATGATGATGATGATGATGATGATGATGATGATGATGATGATGATGATGATGATGATGATGATGATGATGATGATGATGATGATGATGATGATGATGATGATGATGATGATGATGATGATGATGATGATGATGATGATGATGATGATGATGATGATGATGATGATGATGATGATGATGATGATGATGATGATGATGATGATGATGATGATGATGATGATGATGATGATGATGATGATGATGATGATGATGATGATGATGATGATGATGATGATGATGATGATGATGATGATGATGATGATGATGATGATGATGATGATGATGATGATGATGATGATGATGATGATGATGATGATGATGATGATGATGATGATGATGATGATGATGATGATGATGATGATGATGATGATGATGATGATGATGATGATGATGATGATGATGATGATGATGATGATGATGATGATGATGATGATGATGATGATGATGATGATGATGATGATGATGATGATGATGATGATGATGATGATGATGATGATGATGATGATGATGATGATGATGATGATGATGATGATGATGATGATGATGATGATGATGATGATGATGATGATGATGATGATGATGATGATGATGATGATGATGATGATGATGATGATGATGATGATGATGATGATGATGATGATGATGATGATGATGATGATGATGATGATGATGATGATGATGATGATGATGATGATGATGATGATGATGATGATGATGATGATGATGATGATGATGATGATGATGATGATGATGATGATGATGATGATGATGATGATGATGATGATGATGATGATGATGATGATGATGATGATGATGATGATGATGATGATGATGATGATGATGATGATGATGATGATGATGATGATGATGATGATGATGATGATGATGATGATGATGATGATGATGATGATGATGATGATGATGATGATGATGATGATGATGATGATGATGATGATGATGATGATGATGATGATGATGATGATGATGATGATGATGATGATGATGATGATGATGATGATGATGATGATGATGATGATGATGATGATGATGATGATGATGATGATGATGATGATGATGATGATGATGATGATGATGATGATGATGATGATGATGATGATGATGATGATGATGATGATGATGATGATGATGATGATGATGATGATGATGATGATGATGATGATGATGATGATGATGATGATGATGATGATGATGATGATGATGATGATGATGATGATGATGATGATGATGATGATGATGATGATGATGATGATGATGATGATGATGATGATGATGATGATGATGATGATGATGATGATGATGATGATGATGATGATGATGATGATGATGATGATGATGATGATGATGATGATGATGATGATGATGATGATGATGATGATGATGATGATGATGATGATGATGATGATGATGATGATGATGATGATGATGATGATGATGATGATGATGATGATGATGATGATGATGATGATGATGATGATGATGATGATGATGATGATGATGATGATGATGATGATGATGATGATGATGATGATGATGATGATGATGATGATGATGATGATGATGATGATGATGATGATGATGATGATGATGATGATGATGATGATGATGATGATGATGATGATGATGATGATGATGATGATGATGATGATGATGATGATGATGATGATGATGATGATGATGATGATGATGATGATGATGATGATGATGATGATGATGATGATGATGATGATGATGATGATGATGATGATGATGATGATGATGATGATGATGATGATGATGATGATGATGATGATGATGATGATGATGATGATGATGATGATGATGATGATGATGATGATGATGATGATGATGATGATGATGATGATGATGATGATGATGATGATGATGATGATGATGATGATGATGATGATGATGATGATGATGATGATGATGATGATGATGATGATGATGATGATGATGATGATGATGATGATGATGATGATGATGATGATGATGATGATGATGATGATGATGATGATGATGATGATGATGATGATGATGATGATGATGATGATGATGATGATGATGATGATGATGATGATGATGATGATGATGATGATGATGATGATGATGATGATGATGATGATGATGATGATGATGATGATGATGATGATGATGATGATGATGATGATGATGATGATGATGATGATGATGATGATGATGATGATGATGATGATGATGATGATGATGATGATGATGATGATGATGATGATGATGATGATGATGATGATGATGATGATGATGATGATGATGATGATGATGATGATGATGATGATGATGATGATGATGATGATGATGATGATGATGATGATGATGATGATGATGATGATGATGATGATGATGATGATGATGATGATGATGATGATGATGATGATGATGATGATGATGATGATGATGATGATGATGATGATGATGATGATGATGATGATGATGATGATGATGATGATGATGATGATGATGATGATGATGATGATGATGATGATGATGATGATGATGATGATGATGATGATGATGATGATGATGATGATGATGATGATGATGATGATGATGATGATGATGATGATGATGATGATGATGATGATGATGATGATGATGATGATGATGATGATGATGATGATGATGATGATGATGATGATGATGATGATGATGATGATGATGATGATGATGATGATGATGATGATGATGATGATGATGATGATGATGATGATGATGATGATGATGATGATGATGATGATGATGATGATGATGATGATGATGATGATGATGATGATGATGATGATGATGATGATGATGATGATGATGATGATGATGATGATGATGATGATGATGATGATGATGATGATGATGATGATGATGATGATGATGATGATGATGATGATGATGATGATGATGATGATGATGATGATGATGATGATGATGATGATGATGATGATGATGATGATGATGATGATGATGATGATGATGATGATGATGATGATGATGATGATGATGATGATGATGATGATGATGATGATGATGATGATGATGATGATGATGATGATGATGATGATGATGATGATGATGATGATGATGATGATGATGATGATGATGATGATGATGATGATGATGATGATGATGATGATGATGATGATGATGATGATGATGATGATGATGATGATGATGATGATGATGATGATGATGATGATGATGATGATGATGATGATGATGATGATGATGATGATGATGATGATGATGATGATGATGATGATGATGATGATGATGATGATGATGATGATGATGATGATGATGATGATGATGATGATGATGATGATGATGATGATGATGATGATGATGATGATGATGATGATGATGATGATGATGATGATGATGATGATGATGATGATGATGATGATGATGATGATGATGATGATGATGATGATGATGATGATGATGATGATGATGATGATGATGATGATGATGATGATGATGATGATGATGATGATGATGATGATGATGATGATGATGATGATGATGATGATGATGATGATGATGATGATGATGATGATGATGATGATGATGATGATGATGATGATGATGATGATGATGATGATGATGATGATGATGATGATGATGATGATGATGATGATGATGATGATGATGATGATGATGATGATGATGATGATGATGATGATGATGATGATGATGATGATGATGATGATGATGATGATGATGATGATGATGATGATGATGATGATGATGATGATGATGATGATGATGATGATGATGATGATGATGATGATGATGATGATGATGATGATGATGATGATGATGATGATGATGATGATGATGATGATGATGATGATGATGATGATGATGATGATGATGATGATGATGATGATGATGATGATGATGATGATGATGATGATGATGATGATGATGATGATGATGATGATGATGATGATGATGATGATGATTATTTATTTTTTTATCTTCAAACTAAAAAAAAAAAAAAAAAAAGATGTCCACCGTCAACCGTGACCCTAGGACGTCCACCCCCCATGGTGTGTCCGACTCTCACGGACTACCCCTCTCCCCGCTTACCGGCCTCTAAGCCCCCCTGGACCCGCTCTTGGCATTACATCAGGGTGGCGCCGTTTATAAGTCCGTAAAAGGACGCCGTCTTGTTAGTCTTCTGTGGCCTAAGACGTCTGTGCCTGCTGAAACACTTCGCGTGTTCTTTCATGTCGATGAGGATTTCATCCGTTTTGTGAGGGTATATTTTCGTCTTCCTCTCTCTTTTTTGATGGTAGTACCGTTTCGATAAATGAACATATTTTGTTCCAGGCTTCGGTACTCGTCGTCATCTGGCTTACGGCGGTATCTGGGGTGAAAATGCCTATTTCCGCCTCTAGCCTGTTTCGCTCAGCTTCCCATCTGCTACACATGAAAAAGGTGTGGTAAGCATCGTCCTCCGAGGAGTCGCCATATTTGCAGGCTGCGCTCCCTACTTTGCCCATCTTGTGGAAGTATCGGTTGAAATATCCATGTCCAGTCAGGAACTGAGTGACATATAAATTTACTTCACCGTGTTTCCGCTTCGTCCATTCATCAATGTTCCTGATCAGCCGCGCCGTCCATCTACCTCTTGTTTCGCAGCTCCATCTTCTCTGCCATTCTTGTTTGCTGAACTGCTTCGCCTCTGCAGTGGCCGATTCCACACCTGCTTTCGTCTTGTTCTCGAACACGTGCTTCCTCTCTGTCGCTAGGATGTCGATCGGGGTCACTCCCGCGACGACGAGAACGGCTGGTTCCGACACTGTTCGGTAGGAGCTTGCAACTCGAAGTGCTCCTAGTCTTTGCACTGCTGCAATTTTCTTCCTGTATTTCTCCTGTCTGAGTGCATCGGCCCAAATCTCACAACCATACAAGAGAATGGCATGAGTAATCGACATGAGCAGTCTTCTTTTGTTTGCCGTTGGGCCACCTACGTTCGCCATGAGCCTGCTGAGTGATAAGGTTACCTTAATAGCTCGCTCTGATGCCGACTTTATATGTTGCCAGAACGTTAGTTTGGAGTCAATGGCTATTCCCAGGTATTTTACTGCCGTCTTGCTGGTAATGATTTCGGAGTCTACCTGGAAATCAACGATTGTCGGGATGTATCTCCTAGTCAAGAGGACTATCTCAGTTTTTTCTGCTGCTAGACAAAGGCCATGGTCTTCCATCCAGGCGTGCACGCGTCTCATGACCTGATTAAGCCGTCTCTGTGCGTCTTCGGTATCCTTTGCTGTAATCACCGCACCGATGTCATCTGCGTAACCTACTAGGAATGTGTCTTCAGGCATTTCCATACGGAGTATTCCATCGTAGGAGATATTCCACAGTATTCCGTCGTGTCGTACAACAGCTGCCGGTCCTTTAAATAGTCATTCACCATCCGTAAGAGGTATTGCGGTATCTTGAAGGTATTTTCAAGGGCGTTCAACATATCAGCCCACCTGGCTGAGTTAAACGCGTTTCTCACATCTAAGGCTGCCAGGACGACGACTTTTTTTGGGTGGTGATTACCCTGATGAGCCATTCGCACGGCCTCTACAACTTCATTGACAGCTCCTATTGTACAGTGGCCTCTTCTGAACCCATGCTGTCGGTCGGATAGACCACCTCCTCTGTTAATTGCTGCTGTGAGTCGCGGCTTGAGCATCTTCTCTAAAAGTTTTCCCGCCGTGTCTAGCATACACAGGGGTCTGAAGGCTGAGGGGGAATCCGGGTCTCCTTTCCCTTTCCTTATAAGTACTAAGCGTTGCGTTTTCCAGTTCTTATGAAAGATCCCATCTCGAAGACAGTCGTTGAACATGCTCAACAGGAGTTCGGGGCAGGTTCGGGCAATCACTTTCAGGGCTTCCGCTGGTATGCCGTCGGGCCCCGGGGCCTTCTTATTTTGTAGCGTGTTCGCCGCCGCTAGCAGTTCATCTTCGGTAAACGGTGGTCCATTTTGCTGGTGGGTAGTGGGGGTTGGGGCGTCAGGGGGTCTAACAGGATGGGTGGGGAAGAGTGTATCAACTATGTCCAGCATTTTTTCCGCACTCAGTATTGGAGTTATTGCCTGAGCGCCCAGCTTGCGCATAACTACCTTATAGCCCAGTCCCCAGGGGTCATTGTTGACGTCTCGTCGGAGGTCCTCCCACTTCTGTCTTTTGCTGATGTTTATGGCCCTTTTGAGCTCAAACTTTGCATTCCTGTAGTCTGCTAGGACGTCTTCAATGATTCCAACGTGTAATCTCCTTCCCCTCGTGACTTTGCGTTTGAGGTGTAGACACCTCCTTCTATATGCAGCGATCTCTTCGGTCCACCAGTATACTGGTTTTCTGCGTCCATTCGAGTTCCTTGATCGGGGCATAGAGGCGTCGCACGCATGGTGTATGAGCCGCATTGTGGCTTCTGTCTTTGACTCAGAAGTACCTGACATTTCCATAATCGCGTCTTTGCCTTCCTGGATTACGCCCATAAAGCGGTCTTTGTTGAGTCTGTCCACCTTCCACATCGGTGTTCGCCTTTGGTTTCTGTGAGGAGCACGTCGTTCCGCCTGTAGATCGAAGACGATATATTGGTGGTCGCTGCCAGTGTAGTCCTCGATGACTCTCCAGTTATGAATATCTCTGCTTATTGTTTCTGAAGCAAAGGTAACGTCCGGGATGGTTTCGGCATTGCCGGGTCGCCTGAAGGTGGATGTGTTGCCGATGTTCATCACATTGAGCCCTAATCTGGCGGTCATCTCGAGTATTTGCCTTCCTCTTGAGTCCGTAGTAAGCATTCCCCACTCTAGAGCTTTAGCGTTAAAATCACCGGCTAGTAGCATTGCGCCCTCTATTTCCCTTATCACATCTTCGAGGTCATCTATCTTTCCTCGGAAGTCGCTAATAACTTCGTTCGGAGTAAGGTAGCAGCTGACTATTGTCGCTCTCTCGCACTTCACCCAGACAAAACCTCGTCCTGCTCCATGGTCTTTAATGGGCACTGCTCCTGTGTCCGGGATCCAGATAGCTGCTGTGCCGAGCAGATCCGCATACCAGCCAGGTACGTCTTTGTTTTTGTACTGCTCGCTTATTACTACCACATCGGCCTTAAGGTCTAGTCGAATTTCGGCCAGCAAGTCGTCAGCTGTTCGGCTCCTGTGAAGATTTCCTTGGAGGATTTTCATCATGATGGCATACTTTTCTTCGCTTTATCGAGTGCGTTCTTGAACACCTGGCAGTTTCTCGAACCCGCTACATGTGCTAGCAAGTCAGGTGTTAACTTGAGCTCGGCGCATAAGTAGCACTTGGCGGCTGTTTTGCACTCGACCTTCTTGTGACCTTGTTCTCCGCAGTTGAAGCACAGTCCTTTGCCCTTCCGGTTTGTCCCCTTGCACCCTGACTGTTGGTGTCCGTACCCAAAGCATCTAAAGCAACGCGGGATAACCACTCTTTCCCGTATTCTGCAATGAACCCAGCCAATTTTAATTCGAGGACTGCCCAACAGTTCCTTTGCAGCTCTGGTGTTTAGTTGGATGAGAGCCATTTTTTGAGCTCTTCTATTTGCCTTCGTCAAGAAGACTTGAAGGTCCAATGTGGGGTCGTGAACTTTGCATTTGATAGCAGCTCTTACTTCCTCTTCTGTTGTAAGGTCATCCAAGTCCCTTATTTCCAAAGATGTCCTAGGCTCTAGGTGTCTTATGTTTGCCTTTACGCCCAAAATGGATTTTAATGATTTGCTGAATCCATCAGTGCCCTTTGATTTGGCCGTAAGCTCAAGAAGGACGTCTCCTGATTGCGTTTGGCGGACGGATTTTATTTTCGTTTCCGTGTCGTCAGGGTTTGCTTTACTGCGGATTTCTCGCAGGATTTCGGCGTACGTTTGCGAACCTACAGGTTTTATGAGAATCGCCTCGGGTCTGGGTTTGGGCCGTCTCTCTTTCTTCTTTTTGGTCTTCCTGTGAGCTGATGCGGTGCCATTGCCTTGCCTTTGTTTGTTTCTAGGCGTGTTCTGCATACCCGAGCCAGTCGCGTGCGCATCGTTTCTAGTCAGCGGGTGTTTTCGATGCCGTTATTGTACACTTATTGGCGAGCCCCGCTTGACTTCTTGCATTTCATCTAGTGTGCTATGCTGTGAGATTGAAGGTCGCGCGGGAATGCTACCGGGTGCTTGCTTCTTCTTTTTCCCGGTTTCCTTCTCAAGAGGGCTTGATGGAGGCCTTTTCTTGGGCTCCGGGTTTGTCGGTGGTGTTGTCTGTCGACCAGCTTGTGTTGGTTGGTCCATTGCTGCCCGTTTGGGGTGCACGTTTGCCTGATATGGGCTCTTAACCTGCAGATACTTTATGATGTCGAGGGATTCTTCGAGTTCAGCCAGTCCTCTTTTCACCTCTGTACTCATATTTTTTTGCCTTTCTGCAGCTGCTTTCATCCTTTTGATGAGCTCGTTACACTTTTGCAGCTCTTTGTTTATGGTTGTACCCTGCTGAGCGTCTGCTAGCGGTCGTTCATGGTGTTGGAAGCCTTTGGGGGTCCCCACTGAAGAACTTCTGTTGGCTGCCCTGTGGTTTTTAGATTTATCTAGCGCAGGCAGAGCTTGATTAGTGGCTAGCGCCGAACGTGTCACTCGTGATATCCTCTTAAACGGGTTTACAGCTGCTTCTCTTGTAGCTTTACGTTCTGTGGTAGCCAAGTGTTCCTCTCTCTGAGTCCCTGTTTCTTGCGGGGGCCGAATTTCGGGCTCCAAGGGGGACGCATATTGTTGCCGTGCTTGGGGTACTCTCAGGGGTTCCAAGTTGGGACCCTCTGATGATGATGATGATGATGATGATGATGATGATGATGATGATGATGATGATGATGATGATGATGATGATGATGATGATGATGATGATGATGATGATGATGATGATGATGATGATGATGATGATGATGATGATGATGATGATGATGATGATGATGATGATGATGATGATGATGATGATGATGATGATGATGATGATGATGATGATGATGATGATGATGATGATGATGATGATGATGATGATGATGATGATGATGATGATGATGATGATGATGATGATGATGATGATGATGATGATGATGATGATGATGATGATGATGATGATGATGATGATGATGATGATGATGATGATGATGATGATGATGATGATGATGATGATGATGATGATGATGATGATGATGATGATGATGATGATGATGATGATGATGATGATGATGATGATGATGATGATGATGATGATGATGATGATGATGATGATGATGATGATGATGATGATGATGATGATGATGATGATGATGATGATGATGATGATGATGATGATGATGATGATGATGATGATGATGATGATGATGATGATGATGATGATGATGATGATGATGATGATGATGATGATGATGATGATGATGATGATGATGATGATGATGATGATGATGATGATGATGATGATGATGATGATGATGATGATGATGATGATGATGATGATGATGATGATGATGATGATGATGATGATGATGATGATGATGATGATGATGATGATGATGATGATGATGATGATGATGATGATGATGATGATGATGATGATGATGATGATGATGATGATGATGATGATGATGATGATGATGATGATGATGATGATGATGATGATGATGATGATGATGATGATGATGATGATGATGATGATGATGATGATGATGATGATGATGATGATGATGATGATGATGATGATGATGATGATGATGATGATGATGATGATGATGATGATGATGATGATGATGATGATGATGATGATGATGATGATGATGATGATGATGATGATGATGATGATGATGATGATGATGATGATGATGATGATGATGATGATGATGATGATGATGATGATGATGATGATGATGATGATGATGATGATGATGATGATGATGATGATGATGATGATGATGATGATGATGATGATGATGATGATGATGATGATGATGATGATGATGATGATGATGATGATGATGATGATGATGATGATGATGATGATGATGATGATGATGATGATGATGATGATGATGATGATGATGATGATGATGATGATGATGATGATGATGATGATGATGATGATGATGATGATGATGATGATGATGATGATGATGATGATGATGATGATGATGATGATGATGATGATGATGATGATGATGATGATGATGATGATGATGATGATGATGATGATGATGATGATGATGATGATGATGATGATGATGATGATGATGATGATGATGATGATGATGATGATGATGATGATGATGATGATGATGATGATGATGATGATGATGATGATGATGATGATGATGATGATGATGATGATGATGATGATGATGATGATGATGATGATGATGATGATGATGATGATGATGATGATGATGATGATGATGATGATGATGATGATGATGATGATGATGATGATGATGATGATGATGATGATGATGATGATGATGATGATGATGATGATGATGATGATGATGATGATGATGATGATGATGATGATGATGATGATGATGATGATGATGATGATGATGATGATGATGATGATGATGATGATGATGATGATGATGATGATGATGATGATGATGATGATGATGATGATGATGATGATGATGATGATGATGATGATGATGATGATGATGATGATGATGATGATGATGATGATGATGATGATGATGATGATGATGATGATGATGATGATGATGATGATGATGATGATGATGATGATGATGATGATGATGATGATGATGATGATGATGATGATGATGATGATGATGATGATGATGATGATGATGATGATGATGATGATGATGATGATGATGATGATGATGATGATGATGATGATGATGATGATGATGATGATGATGATGATGATGATGATGATGATGATGATGATGATGATGATGATGATGATGATGATGATGATGATGATGATGATGATGATGATGATGATGATGATGATGATGATGATGATGATGATGATGATGATGATGATGATGATGATGATGATGATGATGATGATGATGATGATGATGATGATGATGATGATGATGATGATGATGATGATGATGATGATGATGATGATGATGATGATGATGATGATGATGATGATGATGATGATGATGATGATGATGATGATGATGATGATGATGATGATGATGATGATGATGATGATGATGATGATGATGATGATGATGATGATGATGATGATGATGATGATGATGATGATGATGATGATGATGATGATGATGATGATGATGATGATGATGATGATGATGATGATGATGATGATGATGATGATGATGATGATGATGATGATGATGATGATGATGATGATGATGATGATGATGATGATGATGATGATGATGATGATGATGATGATGATGATGATGATGATGATGATGATGATGATGATGATGATGATGATGATGATGATGATGATGATGATGATGATGATGATGATTTTTTTTTTTTTTTTTTTTTTTTTTTTTTTTTGGAGGAGAGAATACGTGATGTACCGTCAAGTGGTAGGCCGTCACCACTTGGTGTGTCCGACTCTCACGGACTAAACTCTCCCCGCTTACGGCCTATAAGCCACCCTGGAACCGCTCTTGGCATTACATCAGGGTGGCGCCGTTTATAAGTCCGTAAAAGGACGCCGTCTTGTTAGTCTTCTGTGGCCTAAGACGTCTGTGCCTGCTGAAACACTTCGCGTGTTCTTTCGTGTCGATGAGGATTTCATCCGTTTTGTGAGGGTATATTTTCGTCTTCCTCTCTCTTTTTTGATCGTAGTACCGTTTCGATAAATGAACATATTTTGTTCCAGGCTTCGGTACTCGTCGTCATCTGGCTTACGGCGGTATCTGGGGTGAAAATGCCTATTTCCGCCTCTAGCCTGTTTCGCTCAGCTTCCCATCTGCTACACATGAAAAAGGTGTGGTAAGCATCGTCCTCCGAGGAGTCGCCATATTTGCAGGCTGCGCTCCCTACTTTGCCCATCTTGTGGAGGTATCGGTTGAAATATCCATGTCCAGTCAGGAACTGAGTTACATAGAAATTTACTTCACCGTGTTTCCGCTCCGTCCATTCATCAATGTTCCTGATCAGCCGCGCCGTCCATCTACCTCTTGTTTCGCAGCTCCATCTTCTCTGCCATTCTTGTTTGCTGAACTGCTTCGCCTCTGCAGTGGCCGATTCCACACCTGCTTCCGTCTTGTTCTCGAACACGTGCTTCCTCTCTGTCGCTAGGATATCGATCGGAGTCACTCCCGCGACGACGAGAACGGCTGGTTCCGACACTGTTCGGTAGGAGCTTGCAACTCGAAGTGCTCCTAGTCTTTGCACTGCTGCAATTTTCTTCCTGTATTTCTCCTGTCTGAGTGCATCGGCCCAAATCTCACAACCATACAAGAGAATGGCATGAGTAATCGACATGAGCAGTCTTCTTTTGTTTGCCGTTGGGCCACCTACGTTTGCCATGAGCCTGCTGAGTGATAAGGTTACCTTAATAGCTCGCTCTGATGCCGACTTTATATGCTGCCAGAACGTTAGTTTGGAGTCAATGGCTATTCCCAGGTATTTTACTGCCGTCTTGCTGGTAATGATTTCGGAGTCTACCTGGAAATCAACGATTGTCGGGATGTATCTCCTAGTCAAGAGGACTATCTCAGTTTTTTCTGCTGCTAGACAAAGGCCATGGTCTTCCATCCAGGCGTGCACGCGTCTCATGACCTGATTAAGCCGTCTCTGTGCGTCTTCGGTATCCTTTGCTGTAATCACCGCACCGATGTCATCTGCGTAACCTACTAGGAATGTGTCTTCAGGCATTTCCATACGGAGTATTCCATCGTAGGAGATATTCCACAGATCGGGGCCTAGTATGGAGCCCTGCGCTGCTCCAGCAGTTAATTCCTTTCTGCATGATCATGATGATGATGATGATGATGATGATGATGATGATGATGATGATGATGATGATGATGATGATGATGATGATGATGATGATGATGATGATGATGATGATGATGATGATGATGATGATGATGATGATGATGATGATGATGATGATGATGATGATGATGATGATGATGATGATGATGATGATGATGATGATGATGATGATGATGATGATGATGATGATGATGATGATGATGATGATGATGATGATGATGATGATGATGATGATGATGATGATGATGATGATATGATGATGATGATGATGATGATGATGATGATGATGATGATGATGATGATGATGATGATGATGATGATGATGATGATGATGATGATGATGATGATGATGATGATGATGATGATGATGATGATGATGATGATGATGATGATGATGATGATGATGATGATGATGATGATGATGATGATGATGATGATGATGATGATGATGATGATGATGATGATGATGATGATGATGATGATGATGATGATGATGATGATGATGATGATGATGATGATGATGATGATGATGATGATGATGATGATGATGATGATGATGATGATGATGATGATGATGATGATGATGATGATGATGATGATGATGATGATGATGATGATGATGATGATGATGATGATGATGATGATGATGATGATGATGATGATGATGATGATGATGATGATGATGATGATGATGATGATGATGATGATGATGATGATGATGATGATGATGATGATGATGATGATGATGATGATGATGATGATGATGATGATGATGATGATGATGATGATGATGATGATGATGATGATGATGATGATGATGATGATGATGATGATGATGATGATGATGATGATGATGATGATGATGATGATGATGATGATGATGATGATGATGATGATGATGATGATGATGATGATGATGATGATGATGATGATGATGATGATGATGATGATGATGATGATGATGATGATGATGATGATGATGATGATGATGATGATGATGATGATGATGATGATGATGATGATGATGATGATGATGATGATGATGATGATGATGATGATGATGATGATGATGATGATGATGATGATGATGATGATGATGATGATGATGATGATGATGATGATGATGATGATGATGATGATGATGATGATGTTGATTTTTTTTTTTTTGGAGGAGAGAATACGTGATGTACCGTCAAGTGGTAGGCCGTCACCACTTGGTGTGTCCGACTCTCACGGACTAAACTCTCCCCGCTTACGGCCTACAAGCCACCCTGGAACTGCTCTTGGCATTACATCAGGGTGGCGCCGTTTATAAGTCCGTAAAAGGACGCCGCTTTGTTAGTCTTCTGTGGCCTAAGACATCTGTGCCTGCTGAAACACTTCACGTGTTCTTTCGTGTCGATGAGGATTTCATCCGATTGGTGAGGGTATATTTTCGTCTTCCTCTCTCTTTTTAGATCGTAGTACCTTTGCGATAAATGAACAGATTTTGTTCCTGGCGTCGGTACTCATCGTCATCTGGGTTATGCCGGTATCTGGGGTGAAAATCCCTATTTCCGACTCTAGCCTGTTTCGCTGAGCTGGCCATCTGCTACAGATGAAAAATGTGTGGTAAGCATCGTCCTCCGAGGAGTCGCCATATTTGCAGGCTGCGCTCCCAACTTTACCCATTTTGTGGAGGTATCGGTTGAAATATCCATGCCCAGTCAGGAACTGAGTGACATAGAAATTCACTTCACCGTGTTTCCGCTCCGTCCATTCATTAATGTTCCTGATTAGCCGCGCCGTCCATCGTCCTCTTGTTTCGCCGCTCCATCTTCTCTGCCATTCTTGATTGCTGAGCTGCTTCGCCTCTGCAGTGGCCGATTCCACGCCTGCTTCCGTCTTGTTCTCGTATACGTACTTCCTCTCTGCCGCTAGGAGATCGATGGGTGTCACTCCCGCGACAACGAGAACGGCTGGTTCCGACACTGTTCGGTAGGAGCTTGCTACTCGTAGTACTCCTAGCCTTTGTACTGCTGCGATTTTTTTTCGATATTTCTCCTGCCTGAGTGCATCGGCCCAGATCTCACAACCATACAGGAGAATGGCATGGGTGATTGACATCAGTAGTTTTCTTTTCTTAGCCGTTGGGCCACCTCCGCTTGGGCGAACTGTTTTATACCCTATTCCTATTTCAATCCCTCATAAATTGGGCGTGGCAAAAGTTTAAGTTTGGGTGAATTGTTAAGAACGCTCTACATATTTTGTTACATAACATTTATGGGATTTTATCGAAAAAACCAAAAATATTTCCTTCTTCTGGACATTTTAAAGGGTTTCAAGGACCTCTTACTGAAATAACTTTGAACACAGAAATACTGCGCGGTTGATAAGGGCCAAATATCATATGATGATGATGATGATGATGATGATGATGATGATGATGATGATGATGATGATGATGATGATGATGATGATGATGATGATGATGATGATGATGATGATGATGATGATGATGATGATGATGATGATGATGATGATGATGATGATGATGATGATGATGATGATGATGATGATGATGATGATGATGATGATGATGATGATGATGATGATGATGATGATGATGATGATGATGATGATGATGATGATGATGATGATGATGATGATGATGATGATGATGATGATGATGATGATGATGATGATGATGATGATGATGATGATGATGATGATGATGATGATGATGATGATGATGATGATGATGATGATGATGATGATGATGATGATGATGATGATGATGATGATGATGATGATGATGATGATGATGATGATGATGATGATGATGATGATGATGATGATGATGATGATGATGATGATGATGATGATGATGATGATGATGATGATGATGATGATGATGATGATGATGATGATGATGATGATGATGATGATGATGATGATGATGATGATGATGATGATGATGATGATGATGATGATGATGATGATGATGATGATGATGATGATGATGATGATGATGATGATGATGATGATGATGATGATGATGATGATGATGATGATGATGATGATGATGATGATGATGATGATGATGATGATGATGATGATGATGATGATGATGATGATGATGATGATGATGATGATGATGATGATGATGATGATGATGATGATGATGATGATGATGATGATGATGATGATGATGATGATGATGATGATGATGATGATGATGATGATGATGATGATGATGATGATGATGATGATGATGATGATGATGATGATGATGATGATGATGATGATGATGATGATGATGATGATGATGATGATGATGATGATGATGATGATGATGATGATGATGATGATGATGATGATGATGATGATGATGATGATGATGATGATGATGATGATGATGATGATGATGATGATGATGATGATGATGATGATGATGATGATGATGATGATGATGATGATGATGATGATGATGATGATGATGATGATGATGATGATGATGATGATGATGATGATGATGATGATGATGATGATGATGATGATGATGATGATGATGATGATGATGATGATGATGATGATGATGATGATGATGATGATGATGATGATGATGATGATGATGATGATGATGATGATGATGATGATGATGATGATGATGATGATGATGATGATGATGATGATGATGATGATGATGATGATGATGATGATGATGATGATGATGATGATGATGATGATGATGATGATGATGATGATGATGATGATGATGATGATGATGATGATGATGATGATGATGATGATGATGATGATGATGATGATGATGATGATGATGATGATGATGATGATGATGATGATGATGTTGATTTTTTTTTTTTTGGAGGAGAGAATACGTGATGTACCGTCAAGTGGTAGGCCGTCACCACTTGGTGTGTCCGACTCTCACGGACTAAACTCTCCCCGCTTACGGCCTACAAGCCACCCTGGAACTGCTCTTGGCATTACATCAGGGTGGCGCCGTTTATAAGTCCGTAAAAGGACGCCGCTTTGTTAGTCTTCTGTGGCCTAAGACATCTGTGCCTGCTGAAACACTTCACGTGTTCTTTCGTGTCGATGAGGATTTCATCCGATTGGTGAGGGTATATTTTCGTCTTCCTCTCTCTTTTTAGATCGTAGTACCTTTGCGATAAATGAACAGATTTTGTTCCTGGCGTCGGTACTCATCGTCATCTGGGTTATGCCGGTATCTGGGGTGAAAATCCCTATTTCCGACTCTAGCCTGTTTCGCTGAGCTGGCCATCTGCTACAGATGAAAAATGTGTGGTAAGCATCGTCCTCCGAGGAGTCGCCATATTTGCAGGCTGCGCTCCCAACTTTACCCATTTTGTGGAGGTATCGGTTGAAATATCCATGCCCAGTCAGGAACTGAGTGACATAGAAATTCACTTCACCGTGTTTCCGCTCCGTCCATTCATTAATGTTCCTGATTAGCCGCGCCGTCCATCGTCCTCTTGTTTCGCCGCTCCATCTTCTCTGCCATTCTTGATTGCTGAGCTGCTTCGCCTCTGCAGTGGCCGATTCCACGCCTGCTTCCGTCTTGTTCTCGTATACGTACTTCCTCTCTGCCGCTAGGAGATCGATGGGTGTCACTCCCGCGACAACGAGAACGGCTGGTTCCGACACTGTTCGGTAGGAGCTTGCTACTCGTAGTACTCCTAGCCTTTGTACTGCTGCGATTTTTTTTCGATATTTCTCCTGCCTGAGTGCATCGGCCCAGATCTCACAACCATACAGGAGAATGGCATGGGTGATTGACATCAGTAGTTTTCTTTTCTTAGCCGTTGGGCCACCTCCGCTTGGGCGAACTGTTTTATACCCTATTCCTATTTCAATCCCTCATAAATTGGGCGTGGCAAAAGTTTAAGTTTGGGTGAATTGTTAAGAACGCTCTACATATTTTGTTACATAACATTTATGGGATTTTATCGAAAAAACCAAAAATATTTCCTTCTTCTGGACATTTTAAAGGGTTTCAAGGACCTCTTACTGAAATAACTTTGAACACAGAAATACTGCGCGGTTGATAAGGGCCAAATATCATATGATGATGATGATGATGATGATGATGATGATGATGATGATGATGATGATGATGATGATGATGATGATGATGATGATGATGATGATGATGATGATGATGATGATGATGATGATGATGATGATGATGATGATGATGATGATGATGATGATGATGATGATGATGATGATGATGATGATGATGATGATGATGATGATGATGATGATGATGATGATGATGATGATGATGATGATGATGATGATGATGATGATGATGATGATGATGATGATGATGATGATGATGATGATGATGATGATGATGATGATGATGATGATGATGATGATGATGATGATGATGATGATGATGATGATGATGATGATGATGATGATGATGATGATGATGATGATGATGATGATGATGATGATGATGATGATGATGATGATGATGATGATGATGATGATGATGATGATGATGATGATGATGATGATGATGATGATGATGATGATGATGATGATGATGATGATGATGATGATGATGATGATGATGATGATGATGATGATGATGATGATGATGATGATGATGATGATGATGATGATGATGATGATGATGATGATGATGATGATGATGATGATGATGATGATGATGATGATGATGATGATGATGATGATGATGATGATGATGATGATGATGATGATGATGATGATGATGATGATGATGATGATGATGATGATGATGATGATGATGATGATGATGATGATGATGATGATGATGATGATGATGATGATGATGATGATGATGATGATGATGATGATGATGATGATGATGATGATGATGATGATGATGATGATGATGATGATGATGATGATGATGATGATGATGATGATGATGATGATGATGATGATGATGATGATGATGATGATGATGATGATGATGATGATGATGATGATGATGATGATGATGATGATGATGATGATGATGATGATGATGATGATGATGATGATGATGATGATGATGATGATGATGATGATGATGATGATGATGATGATGATGATGATGATGATGATGATGATGATGATGATGATGATGATGATGATGATGATGATGATGATGATGATGATGATGATGATGATGATGATGATGATGATGATGATGATGATGATGATGATGATGATGATGATGATGATGATGATGATGATGATGATGATGATGATGATGATGATGATGATGATGATGATGATGATGATGATGATGATGATGATGATGATGATGATGATGATGATGATGATGATGATGATGATGATGATGATGATGATGATGATGATGATGATGATGATGATGATGATGATGATGATGATGATGATGATGATGATGATGATGATGATGATGATGATGATGATGATGATGATGATGATGATGATGATGATGATGATGATGATGATGATGATGATGATGATGATGATGATGATGATGATGATGATGATGATGATGATGATGATGATGATGATGATGATGATGATGATGATGATGATGATGATGATGATGATGATGATGATGATGATGATGATGATGATGATGATGATGATGATGATGATGATGATGATGATGATGATGATGATGATGATGATGATGATGATGATGATGATGATGATGATGATGATGATGATGATGATGATGATGATGATGATGATGATGATGATGATGATGATGATGATGATGATGATGATGATGATGATGATGATGATGATGATGATGATGATGATGATGATGATGATGATGATGATGATGATGATGATGATGATGATGATGATGATGATGATGATGATGATGATGATGATGATGATGATGATGATGATGATGATGATGATGATGATGATGATGATGATGATGATGATGATGATGATGATGATGATGATGATGATGATGATGATGATGATGATGATGATGATGATGATGATGATGATGATGATGATGATGATGATGATGATGATGATGATGATGATGATGATGATGATGATGATGATGATGATGATGATGATGATGATGATGATGATGATGATGATGATGATGATGATGATGATGATGATGATGATGATGATGATGATGATGATGATGATGATGATGATGATGATGATGATGATGATGATGATGATGATGATGATGATGATGATGATGATGATGATGATGATGATGATGATGATGATGATGATGATGATGATGATGATGATGATGATGATGATGATGATGATGATGATGATGATGATGATGATGATGATGATGATGATGATGATGATGATGATGATGATGATGATGATGATGATGATGATGATGATGATGATGATGATGATGATGATGATGATGATGATGATGATGATGATGATGTTGATTTTTTTTTTTTTGGAGGAGAGAATACGTGATGTACCGTCAAGTGGTAGGCCGTCACCACTTGGTGTGTCCGACTCTCACGGACTAAACTCTCCCCGCTTACGGCCTACAAGCCACCCTGGAACTGCTCTTGGCATTACATCAGGGTGGCGCCGTTTATAAGTCCGTAAAAGGACGCCGCTTTGTTAGTCTTCTGTGGCCTAAGACATCTGTGCCTGCTGAAACACTTCACGTGTTCTTTCGTGTCGATGAGGATTTCATCCGATTGGTGAGGGTATATTTTCGTCTTCCTCTCTCTTTTTAGATCGTAGTACCTTTGCGATAAATGAACAGATTTTGTTCCTGGCGTCGGTACTCATCGTCATCTGGGTTATGCCGGTATCTGGGGTGAAAATCCCTATTTCCGACTCTAGCCTGTTTCGCTGAGCTGGCCATCTGCTACAGATGAAAAATGTGTGGTAAGCATCGTCCTCCGAGGAGTCGCCATATTTGCAGGCTGCGCTCCCAACTTTACCCATTTTGTGGAGGTATCGGTTGAAATATCCATGCCCAGTCAGGAACTGAGTGACATAGAAATTCACTTCACCGTGTTTCCGCTCCGTCCATTCATTAATGTTCCTGATTAGCCGCGCCGTCCATCGTCCTCTTGTTTCGCCGCTCCATCTTCTCTGCCATTCTTGATTGCTGAGCTGCTTCGCCTCTGCAGTGGCCGATTCCACGCCTGCTTCCGTCTTGTTCTCGTATACGTACTTCCTCTCTGCCGCTAGGAGATCGATGGGTGTCACTCCCGCGACAACGAGAACGGCTGGTTCCGACACTGTTCGGTAGGAGCTTGCTACTCGTAGTACTCCTAGCCTTTGTACTGCTGCGATTTTTTTTCGATATTTCTCCTGCCTGAGTGCATCGGCCCAGATCTCACAACCATACAGGAGAATGGCATGGGTGATTGACATCAGTAGTTTTCTTTTCTTAGCCGTTGGGCCACCTCCGCTTGGGCGAACTGTTTTATACCCTATTCCTATTTCAATCCCTCATAAATTGGGCGTGGCAAAAGTTTAAGTTTGGGTGAATTGTTAAGAACGCTCTACATATTTTGTTACATAACATTTATGGGATTTTATCGAAAAAACCAAAAATATTTCCTTCTTCTGGACATTTTAAAGGGTTTCAAGGACCTCTTACTGAAATAACTTTGAACACAGAAATACTGCGCGGTTGATAAGGGCCAAATATCATATGATGATGATGATGATGATGATGATGATGATGATGATGATGATGATGATGATGATGATGATGATGATGATGATGATGATGATGATGATGATGATGATGATGATGATGATGATGATGATGATGATGATGATGATGATGATGATGATGATGATGATGATGATGATGATGATGATGATGATGATGATGATGATGATGATGATGATGATGATGATGATGATGATGATGATGATGATGATGATGATGATGATGATGATGATGATGATGATGATGATGATGATGATGATGATGATGATGATGATGATGATGATGATGATGATGATGATGATGATGATGATGATGATGATGATGATGATGATGATGATGATGATGATGATGATGATGATGATGATGATGATGATGATGATGATGATGATGATGATGATGATGATGATGATGATGATGATGATGATGATGATGATGATGATGATGATGATGATGATGATGATGATGATGATGATGATGATGATGATGATGATGATGATGATGATGATGATGATGATGATGATGATGATGATGATGATGATGATGATGATGATGATGATGATGATGATGATGATGATGATGATGATGATGATGATGATGATGATGATGATGATGATGATGATGATGATGATGATGATGATGATGATGATGATGATGATGATGATGATGATGATGATGATGATGATGATGATGATGATGATGATGATGATGATGATGATGATGATGATGATGATGATGATGATGATGATGATGATGATGATGATGATGATGATGATGATGATGATGATGATGATGATGATGATGATGATGATGATGATGATGATGATGATGATGATGATGATGATGATGATGATGATGATGATGATGATGATGATGATGATGATGATGATGATGATGATGATGATGATGATGATGATGATGATGATGATGATGATGATGATGATGATGATGATGATGATGATGATGATGATGATGATGATGATGATGATGATGATGATGATGATGATGATGATGATGATGATGATGATGATGATGATGATGATGATGATGATGATGATGATGATGATGATGATGATGATGATGATGATGATGATGATGATGATGATGATGATGATGATGATGATGATGATGATGATGATGATGATGATGATGATGATGATGATGATGATGATGATGATGATGATGATGATGATGATGATGATGATGATGATGATGATGATGATGATGATGATGATGATGATGATGATGATGATGATGATGATGATGATGATGATGATGATGATGATGATGATGATGATGATGATGATGATGATGATGATGATGATGATGATGATGATGATGATGATGATGATGATGATGATGATGATGATGATGATGATGATGATGATGATGATGATGATGATGATGATGATGATGATGATGATGATGATGATGATGATGATGATGATGATGATGATGATGATGATGATGATGATGATGATGATGATGATGATGATGATGATGATGATGATGATGATGATGATGATGATGATGATGATGATGATGATGATGATGATGATGATGATGATGATGATGATGATGATGATGATGATGATGATGATGATGATGATGATGATGATGATGATGATGATGATGATGATGATGATGATGATGATGATGATGATGATGATGATGATGATGATGATGATGATGATGATGATGATGATGATGATGATGATGATGATGATGATGATGATGATGATGATGATGATGATGATGATGATGATGATGATGATGATGATGATGATGATGATGATGATGATGATGATGATGATGATGATGATGATGATGATGATGATGATGATGATGATGATGATGATGATGATGATGATGATGATGATGATGATGATGATGATGATGATGATGATGATGATGATGATGATGATGATGATGATGATGATGATGATGATGATGATGATGATGATGATGATGATGATGATGATGATGATGATGTTGATTTTTTTTTTTTTGGAGGAGAGAATACGTGATGTACCGTCAAGTGGTAGGCCGTCACCACTTGGTGTGTCCGACTCTCACGGACTAAACTCTCCCCGCTTACGGCCTACAAGCCACCCTGGAACTGCTCTTGGCATTACATCAGGGTGGCGCCGTTTATAAGTCCGTAAAAGGACGCCGCTTTGTTAGTCTTCTGTGGCCTAAGACATCTGTGCCTGCTGAAACACTTCACGTGTTCTTTCGTGTCGATGAGGATTTCATCCGATTGGTGAGGGTATATTTTCGTCTTCCTCTCTCTTTTTAGATCGTAGTACCTTTGCGATAAATGAACAGATTTTGTTCCTGGCGTCGGTACTCATCGTCATCTGGGTTATGCCGGTATCTGGGGTGAAAATCCCTATTTCCGACTCTAGCCTGTTTCGCTGAGCTGGCCATCTGCTACAGATGAAAAATGTGTGGTAAGCATCGTCCTCCGAGGAGTCGCCATATTTGCAGGCTGCGCTCCCAACTTTACCCATTTTGTGGAGGTATCGGTTGAAATATCCATGCCCAGTCAGGAACTGAGTGACATAGAAATTCACTTCACCGTGTTTCCGCTCCGTCCATTCATTAATGTTCCTGATTAGCCGCGCCGTCCATCGTCCTCTTGTTTCGCCGCTCCATCTTCTCTGCCATTCTTGATTGCTGAGCTGCTTCGCCTCTGCAGTGGCCGATTCCACGCCTGCTTCCGTCTTGTTCTCGTATACGTACTTCCTCTCTGCCGCTAGGAGATCGATGGGTGTCACTCCCGCGACAACGAGAACGGCTGGTTCCGACACTGTTCGGTAGGAGCTTGCTACTCGTAGTACTCCTAGCCTTTGTACTGCTGCGATTTTTTTTCGATATTTCTCCTGCCTGAGTGCATCGGCCCAGATCTCACAACCATACAGGAGAATGGCATGGGTGATTGACATCAGTAGTTTTCTTTTCTTAGCCGTTGGGCCACCTCCGCTTGGGCGAACTGTTTTATACCCTATTCCTATTTCAATCCCTCATAAATTGGGCGTGGCAAAAGTTTAAGTTTGGGTGAATTGTTAAGAACGCTCTACATATTTTGTTACATAACATTTATGGGATTTTATCGAAAAAACCAAAAATATTTCCTTCTTCTGGACATTTTAAAGGGTTTCAAGGACCTCTTACTGAAATAACTTTGAACACAGAAATACTGCGCGGTTGATAAGGGCCAAATATCATATGATGATGATGATGATGATGATGATGATGATGATGATGATGATGATGATGATGATGATGATGATGATGATGATGATGATGATGATGATGATGATGATGATGATGATGATGATGATGATGATGATGATGATGATGATGATGATGATGATGATGATGATGATGATGATGATGATGATGATGATGATGATGATGATGATGATGATGATGATGATGATGATGATGATGATGATGATGATGATGATGATGATGATGATGATGATGATGATGATGATGATGATGATGATGATGATGATGATGATGATGATGATGATGATGATGATGATGATGATGATGATGATGATGATGATGATGATGATGATGATGATGATGATGATGATGATGATGATGATGATGATGATGATGATGATGATGATGATGATGATGATGATGATGATGATGATGATGATGATGATGATGATGATGATGATGATGATGATGATGATGATGATGATGATGATGATGATGATGATGATGATGATGATGATGATGATGATGATGATGATGATGATGATGATGATGATGATGATGATGATGATGATGATGAT